>OX388214.1:3537338-4859005 GCA_947578815.1 Epinotia ramella | reverse complement strand
AAAACCCGACACTTCACCCTAATTAAAACTTTTATACACCCGAAACTCATACCTACTCATACATACTGAACTTACCTATAAATTTGATATGCGTTTTTATAATCTTACTAATTAACACAAAAGTTGTGGCCAGAAAACCAGTTTTTTGGCCTAAAATTGATCAACTTTGA
Organism: Epinotia ramella; assembly: GCA_947578815.1. NCBI lineage: Eukaryota > Metazoa > Arthropoda > Insecta > Lepidoptera > Tortricidae > Epinotia > Epinotia ramella. The sequence continues at coordinate 4,858,835 of OX388214.1, read as the reverse complement.
TGCCAAATATCTCGAAAACAATGAACTTTGAAGTAAATATGGGATAATATATTGCTTAAAGCCGTTATTGTTAATATAATAAGCTACAAAAAATATTCGAAAACTAAGGGATTCAGATCGAAGGTCATTGGCGTATGGGAGCCCCTTAACAATTTTATCCCGAGTGTCCTTAGCAATGTTTCATGATAATCTGTCCTGCCGTTTTTGAGATATTGGACTTTGAAATTAAAACGTCGGGGGTTTTTCAACTTTTCTAAGTTGTAGTTATTATGTCAAATTTCAGCTCAATAGGTTAACGGCAAGTGTCTGTAAAAAATCTATTTAATTATCGAACCTGACCTAGTCTTTATTTCACACATGAGTAAGCTGTGGTTGCCTAAAGTGGCTAAACAACTTCCTTAGATTTTTGTACTTGAGCCAAATGTGTTGTTCAGATGTGTTACCCGTTGTTGTCTTTAAATAAATAAATAAAATTTCACGGTAGAGTAATGCGACCTGTAGAGGCGAACAGCCAGACATACGAAAGCATTTTTGCCTAGGCTGAAACGAGAACAGCTCGTTCATATATGAATCTACCCATTATTCTGAACAACGTTTACTATAGGACCAATGCTGTCGGGGTCAAGATAGTAGGCCTAACAACGTTTATCATCCAATTAAATAAATAAATAAAGATTTACAGTCGCAAAAAACACAAAAATAAATGTAGGGAAGGTACTTATATAAAACAACGCAAAACAGAAAAAAGCGGCGAAGTGCGCGTCGGACTCGCCCATGAAGGGTTCCGTATTTAGGGTTTTTATTTTCATATTTGAGTTGATTGAATGAAAGGTAAATTGCGGTTTACGATTTATGATGTATTAAAAAAAAACTACTTACTAGATCTCGTTCAAACCAATTTTCGGTGGAATTTTGCATGGTAATGTACCTACATCATATATTTTTTTAGTTTTATCATTCTCTTATTTTAGAAGTTACAGGGGGACACACATTTTACCACTTTGGAAGTGTCTCTCGCTCAAACTATTCAGTTTTTCTTGTCATTCACTTTGGTCGTATAAAGTTTGCGCAGGACCGGTCATTGTGGCACTCTTTGGGGGCGGCCTATGTCCAGCAGTGGACGTCTTTCGGCTGATATGATGATGATGAAAGTTCGCCGGTGTTCCCTTTGCAACTCTATCATCAACTTTTCCTTATACTGTTTTTGTTAATCTTCTTTCATCCATCGTCTCTACATTAACCTTTTCAACGCCAAGAGCCACTAAAGTGGTCGAGTGCTGTCGTGCCCACCACGCCAACAACCCATAAAAAGGTCGGAATAAAGTTGTACTTTGATCATGAATAAAATCTATCTAATCATGTTTTGCACAGCACTACGAGATTCGTCATTTTTGATAAGGCAACAGCTCTTGGCGTGTGAATGATCACTTCATTCAAATATGAGAGCGTTGAAAAGGTTAATCATCTTATCATGCCTTTCTTTATTTTGGTCACTACATCTCAACTTTACATAGCAATAACAAAGATCTGTATAAATAGGGGCGTAGACACTAAATAAAATAATCAATAATGCCATATTTTCTCGAAAAAGGATAAAAAATGTAGTTAAATGGAGAAAAAATCAACGCAAAAGGTTAAATAATCACGAAGTTAAGTGTCCAAAGTTTTAAGACTGGGTATGTTCTGTCCCTTTTTCGCAAAACGCAACTTCATATGAAACGATGACGCTGGAAGAATGTGACGTCACAGAAGATGGCAACGTGCCGCGCTGCATCGTGGTCGGCGCCGCCGTCTGACGCGGTCCCCCGGCAGCATCCTGTAATGTGACGTCACACACCGTTTGCGTTTTCTCGCTCTAACAAGCAATAATACAACGGTTGTAGCTTCGTAATTCTTTGAGATATCGGAATGGAATTTTCGTCACTAGGCATATTTTTTTGCCTTCTTTCTTTTGGAGTAATTCCTACTAATTTTCGAGTCTACACCCGTATTGTCTAAGATTCACTTCTTAAATTGCATTAGATTTCTGATAGCTAGATAAAAGATAGCCGTGAATAAATCCACTTATCTTAAAATGCTATCGATATACAGGTGAAAGTTTTATTATTTGATCGCACGATTAGTTCCGAGGATTACCCATGCAATCTTACCAAGTCACAAACCTAATCTCTTTATAATATTTGTAGCAGTAAATAAAATAACCAAAAACGCAGTACACTCGTTAACGAAGGCTTCTTGACGTGACGTCAATTAGAAGCCTAGCTTAAGTATGCAGACTACACGCCACGCCAGCCAATTGCAAACCAAAATCGACTTACAGAGTTGCGCGCGTGTTTCCTAATTAAACCTAATTAGTCACGTATGGTGAATTACATTGTGTAGGCACCAACATTAGAGAATAACCTTGAACTAGATTAGACACTAGCATCAAGCAACGAAGACTGACTTAATGACCAAAACTCTTTACTCATCCGGCCACAAAGTGGCGGAAAAACCCGTTTCCCGGCCGGGATACTTATTTTTATACTAAGTATTTTATTTATTTATTGAGTATAACCACATAATATATATGTATTACATTTCGGATGAGTTGGTAGTTCCGGGGATTATACACGAACCCTACAGGATGTTAACGGGGTCATGATCCGGAATGACAAAAAGCGAATAAGATGATCATACTGAACAACCTTTCCCATGGGACCAACCACGAAATCGCAAAAAAAAACCAGGTATTCCATACATTAACACTCAATTAAATCGCAGTTAACTCATAGTTAACTCTTAATTGGCTCTTTTTTTTTGCGATTTCGTGGTTGGTCCCATGGGAAAGGTTGTTCAGTATGATCATCTTATTCGCTTTTTGTCATTCCGGATCATGACCCCGTTAACATCCTGTATATACGAACTTACAACCTCAAAGCCTTTCTCTTTACGATATTAGTGTACTGTATATTAGTATAGATACAGACGCTAACCAAAGTCCATAGGCTGCTCTTTGTCCCCGTACTCTACAACATCTACTAACACAACTGATAATTCAGCAGTTTTTAAGCAGATACGATATTTGTAAATACGTGCCTATTGCAAAAAATCGTTTCGTCTTATTCCAGATTTTATACCCGAGGTCTTTCTCGCTGTGGTCGGTCCGTCGTGTCTAAAAACAGCGAACGAAAAAACCATAGAATGAGAACTCCTTACAAACTACCCAAACGTACGTGCCCAAAACCCGGTATGCGCATGTTCGAACTAAACGGCTACCTGGCATCGTTTTGACCCTTTAGTCGATCTGTACCTAAAACGCAGTCTGACTAATTCGCGTTATGACCAAACTTCATTTGAAATTCGCTATTCGTCTAAGTTTTAACCCAAACACAGTAAGCCTCAGTAGCAATTTGTCAATTTCTTTGGAAAAAAACATTAAGTTCAAGTCTCACTCTGCCAAATTCGCAAGAGGCTAACCTAACCTAACCTATCGATTGGTCTAGGCATAATTGCGAAATCAGCAGACTGCGTTTTAGGTACAGAGCGACTAAAGGTTCTAGGGTTTTCTCGTTCGCTGTCTAAAAATCGCGCTAATGTTGGGATGCAGGTCTGGAACGGAGGAACTGTCTCCATTGGCTCCTGCCAGTTGCAATGCTAGCGACTGTTTAATTTTGGTGTGCCTGAATTACTTAGTTGGTCCAACCATCTAGTTGGTGAGCGGCCTCAGCGCTTTTTCCCGTCTGTGTTCCCAACGATGCCTAGCTTTTCGAGGCGGTAGTCTTCGCGTCTCACTATTGGTCCAAAGTAGCATGCGCTGATAACATGTTGTACCTGAGGTAGTGAGTACCAAAGTTCATAGAGAATTCGCTCTCGACTAACGTGTCCGAATAGACAATCGATGTCGATCGATTAAGTATAGTCTTTAAGCCTCTACACGATGGGTCATCTTGTCCCACCATTCAGGCCCCGTAGCATGGATGACGTTATCACGCGATAAGTGACAGGATAGAGCTTCCGTCCCTGGCTGACACCGTTCGATAGAACGAGACGACGCGCCTATCCTGTCACTTATCGCGTGATAACGCCATCCATGCTACGGGGCCAGGACGCAATTATGTGTTAAAGGAAGGTAAGACTTTTGTCATTCTACCGCATAACTGCCTCCTGCGGGACGCGGGTGTAGAATGGTTGACATTTTATGACTTATCGCTGTCGACAAGACCTGTCACGTTCTGACTAGTATGCGAGTGTGAGAATGACGGATCTCTTATCGACAACGATAAGTGATAAAATTTCAATCATTCTACGCCAGCAGTCCGGCTATGATGGCCCATTGTGTGGAGCAGGCCTTATAGTTATTGCATGATTCCTATTAGGTGGAAGTTTAAACATTTAGTACCATAGATAGTTATATAGATACACTAGATAACTTAAACACCTCGATCTGTATAAAACCGACCGTGTCACTTTTTTCTACCTACTGTGACGTTACAAGGGTGAATTATTGATGTGATGTGAATTCCCCGTTGTCCGCGCAAAATCGATTCAAGGCATTTTCTTAATATTCACGGACAACCGACCGGCTAGCACGCGACGGCGCGCGAGCTCTCTCGATTTTTCTCGCACTATCCGTCTCTCTCTTATTAGAACACTTAGAACAAGAGGTATAGTGCGATAAAAATCGAGAGTACGTCGCGGCCGTCCCATGCTAGACGTGCAGACGCGAGCGGAATGTCAGTCGGATGGCCAACTCGGTGTAGTACTAGTAGAATATCTGTGTGTAGTACATACTTAGTTAGTTATTTTACTTCCTACTATTAAGCTATTCACCTATCTTATCTCTAGGTATCCTATAACGCATCAGTAGTTGGGTTACTCATTACTAGTGCTGGTTATATTATAGTCTATAGGTACTATATATATATATATATCTTTTTTCACGCCACTGCTCGGAAATGTGGCAAAAGATGGTCAGAATTCAGGCTTCAAAGCTGGGGTTAGTTGAAAATCGTACGAACAGGCCAGTTACTGTTGGACAGTTTGAACAGCGATTCGCTCAATCTCAGGGCCCCCCGGCACGCGCCGGGCCGCTCGCGCGGTGCCCCCCGACACGGGCCGCGCTTATTGTGATCTTTAATTAATTGCAATTTCCTCGCAGTAGGCGTGAAAAGCACAATGCAATGTCTCGACACAAAATGCAATATATAGATGGACTCGTCTCCTTCGAGGTCCTCACCTTTGCCCTTTGCCTCAGACCTCGAACCCACTCGTCCATCTATTGCCTGCTTTCTAGCCTTTACAACAATTTAATATAGCAATTGTACAGTTGCTGGTGCTGTCTGAAAACCGGCGCTGTAGGTGTCTGACACCTCGGCATAATGCTGAGACAGACGATTCACTGCCGCGAAGACACACACAATATGTGCGAATGTTGTTGTATGTCTACTCCCTTGTCTCTGTGTGTCTTTTGTGTAGTGAATAAATGTCTTCTATCTTCCTTTTCTTTCTTGCTTACAGTTCTCGTATAGGAGCGAAAGGGGCAAAGGCAAGCAATAGGAGCAAAAGGGAAAAGGGGCTCACAATCTGAACATGAATATTTTAGGTTATGTGAATTGAATAGGTAGTATAGGTACCTATTTTTATGTAAGAATCGTGTAAGTGGTAGCAAAATTGCCATTTTTCGGTTTCACATAAGTAGTATTTAATGTTCTACAAAAAATTCAAACGTCCAGATTTCATTACTTCATCATCATCAGCCGAAAGACGTCCACTGCTGGACATAGGCCTCCCCCAGAGAGTTCATTACTTATATACTTTGAAATACAATATAGGGTAAATCGAAGAAAATAACTGGCTCTGTTCCCGTACAAACAGAATTCAATTTAGTATAACGTGACCAGTTATTGAAGGCTGGCCAGTAATTGACACCTTATACTAAAAAAGTATTCTATAATAGGTGAATAGAGTTATTTTTTTTATTTGATTGATTGATTTACCCTATGCCTTTTCAATATGTGCCCTTTCCCAACGATAGTCTGTAAATAAAATGCAATTACAAATTGATTGAAACCTCATAAGGACAGTGGCGGGTTTCAGACAATCAAAGGAATTAATTGGGTCGTTGAAAGCGAGAGAAACGTGATCACACATTTAATTGACCTAACCATAGTGTACGGTGGACGTGTTTAGCCTCGCCCACGACAGCGATTCGGGCAAAAGGTATTTTTCCACCTACACTTAATTATACTAACTTCAATAATATTGTCTTTTTAAACTTCAACAAAATATTCCGACGAATAGGGGTGTAAACACTAAATAAAATAATCAATAATGACGTATTTTCTCGAAAAAGGATTAAAAATGTAGTCAAATGGAGAAATAATCAACGCAAGAGGTTAAATAATCACGATGTTATGCTGTTGTCCACGTTAATCCCCTAGCCTGATCCCCCAGGGGAAAAAAACGGTTAGGTTGTTAGTTGAACTGCGACCCTACAGCGCGCGAGCCGAGCGAGCGAAGCGAGCGTGACGCGGTAGCGTCCGGCGAAGCGCCATAACCGAACATTATCATTTTTTCCTAGTTGAATATAAAATAATTGCCGCTAATTCCCCTGGGGGATCAGGCTAGGGGATTAACGTGGATAACGTGGATGTTATAGTGTCCAAAGTTTTAAGAAGGGGTATGTTCTGTCCCTTAGTCGCAAAACGCAACTTCATGTGAAACGATGACGCTGGTGGTTTAATAGACGGCAACGTGCCGTGCCCCATCGTGTTCGGCGCCGCCGTCGACGCGGCCTGTCCCACGCGCGGCTCGCTCTGCAGCAGTTTGTGACGTCACAAACTGTTTGAGTTTTCTCTCTCTAACAATCAATATCAAAACGGCTGCAGCTTCGTAATTCTTTGAGATATCTGAATGGGATTTTCGTTACTAGGCATATTTTTTTGCCTTTTTTCTTTTGAGTAATAATAACTTACGTGTGAGAACTTCCTCCTTAAGTTCTCAATTCGACGGTTGTTCTTTATGTACCTATGTTCCCCGTTTACTCGAAAACGCCTGGACCGATTGGGAAAATTCTTTTTTTGTTTTATTGGGTATCCCTCCCAGGTGACCTGGTCCCTCTGGTCAGGACCTGATGATGGTATCCTCGAGAAATCGAGGGAATTCTTCAAATTTTATATATGCCCCCTTGAAGCGGAGTACTGAATTGACGGCGGTTAAAATTTTGTTTTTTTTAAGGAAATGACGTTTTGCCACTATGATGGGATTTTTATCTACCATAGTTATTTTCACAAGCTTTTATTTAATTTAACCAAACCAAACCAACCACCCACCAACCGAACTACGGTAGCCTAGCGGTTCAGGCATGCGGCTGCCAAACGGCGGTCGCGGGTTCGAATCCCGGCTCGTACCAATGAGTTTTTCGGATAAGTACGGAATATCATTTGATATTTACCGTTAGCTTTTCGGTGAAGGAAAAACATCGTGAGGAAACCTGCACACATTCACTAAGAAATTCAAAGGTGTATGTGAAGTCCCCAACCCGCACTGGGCCAGCGTGGGGACTACTGCCCGTTCCCTCTCATCCATGAGAGGCCTGTGCCCAGCATATAGGCTGATTAATTAATTATTTATTTAATTTGCCTTTAGTCAATGTAAGATGAGATATCCTGTAAAATAACCTTACGAGTATAATTATTAGACACACTAGCTAGCGGATATCCGATAAAGTGGAAATTTTGCACAGGTATATTATATAACTACTCATGTAAGTTCGATGACTCTTATCCGATTACAAAAAATCCTTCACCAGTACATTGAATGGACCTTGAGGGTGGACTTCATATTTTCTTTTTTATATATTTTTGTATTTTGATTTAAATAAATAAATAAATATTAGGGGACAATCTTACACAAATCGACCTAGTCCCATAGTAAGCTCAATAAGGCTTGTGTTATGGGTACTAGACGACGATATATTTAATAGATAGAAATACTTAAATACATAGAAAACATCCATGACTCAGAAACAAATATTCATGCTCATCACACAAATATTTGCCCTTACCGGGATTCGAACCCAGGACCTTCAGCTTCGTAGGCAGCGTCACTACCCACTAGACTAACCGGTCGTCGTCATGATTTATGTGCATGTACCTATTATGTGTTGTTGTCATGAATAAATGTTATTCTATTATATTCTATATTTTATACCGCGGCTGCGCCTGGGTTATCTGTAATACGCGGTATTACAGATAACCCCTATCATCATCATCATCATCATATCAGCCGAAAGACGTCCACTGCTGGACATAGGCCTCCCCCAAAGAGTGCCAAAGTGACCGGTCCTGCGCCACCCGCATCCAGGCGCGGCGTGGGTAGGCCCCCGACAAGGTGGACTGATGACCTGGTAAAGGTTGCGGGAGTCCGCTGGATAACCCCTATGCAACTAACTATTTAAGAACAAATGCGTAACAAACCGCTAAAACAGTTGAAGCGCCAGAAAACTAAATAAAGGCTTAGTTCCGGCCTCGTTAATGGACTATGACCAGATTAGATAAAATTATCATTATTGAACAAAACAATGTAGTATAGGAGAGCAGAGCAGTGGACAGGCGTCAAGCGAACTCGACTGCCAGTATACCTACTTATATATGCAGGGTGTATCAAAAATGGGGTGTGAACCGAGCAACGCCATATTCGGTAGCGTATAGCGATTCCAAATATGCATTTGTTTCATCATCATCATCATTTTCAGCCCGTAATCGCCCACTGCTGAGCATAGGCCTCTCTTCGAGTATGCCACCCGTCCCTATACTAAGCTAATCTTATCCAGAAGTGACCCGCAATCTTCCTTATATCGTCCACCCCATTTGTTTTTTTAATTTTTGATTAAGTACATTGAAATTTTTGTATTTTTTTACATTACAGTCTTTGTTTTTGTTGACATTGCTTGTGTATGACAACATTCCCCGCGAGGGCTTATTTCATTTTCAACCACTGCGCGTTTGCGCATGTTTTGTGTATATTTTTGTAACACGCAGGTGACAGCTGTTACGTTGTTGATGTCATACACAAGCAATGTCAACAAAAACAAAGACTGTAATGTAAACAAATACAAACATTTCAATGTAATCAAAAATTAAAAAAAATAAACAAATGGATTTTTGGAATCGCAATACGCTACCGAACATGCCCTTGATCAGTTCACACCCCATTTTTGGTATACCCTGTATATGAACACTTTTGCCTAAATCTTGCAGAAAAAGAAAGCTGCGACTTCACTAAGGATATTTGAGCTATTGATAAAGAAAAATAAATTGCAAGAATTCAAGTGTAATACATATATAGAAACTGCCTTTACTTGCTTCTTGAATGGGAATAAAAATACGTTCTAAAAAACCGTAACGCGGCGCGAAATGCGAGTATTTTGCTCTTTTATACTTGCGTTGCAGGTTTTTGGCCTGGAAAAAGCACTGGCTATATTGGGATTTATATTAGACCTCTAAATGTAATTTAATCTTAAACCTACGGACTACGGGTTCATATTCCTTTGTGTTTATCTTATTAGAAAACATCCAGTATTATCTCAGCCGCTGTCATTTGTATACAAACAGACAATTCAAGGTGACCTTTTTTAGCCGTTCCAATTGGACTTTTGCTCAGTAATGTTATTCGCTGCGGCTTTGAGGTTTTTATACGGATTTTAGTAGATGTATGACTTTGTAAACGTCCTTTGAGCATGGCCCGAGTTTGGTTTTTATAGGTGGTTTGTGCCATACAGGTCTTAAACAGTAATAATTTATTAAGGTTAAAAGATACAAAATGACGATGTAAGTAACGAACGAAGCGGCTTTACCTGTGCAGGGTGTGCGTTGCACACGGGAGAGTTGCAGAGTAAAAAAATCGCGTCAGCAAATATTCTTTTAGGTTTTTCTTATCAGAACACGATACCTGTTATGCCCTTGATCGCTTCACACCCCATTTTTGGTACACTCTGTATACAGATTATACAAGCGCCCTCTAGGCGAGCGGCGCTCGGCGCTCCCTAGGACCACTGCGCCCGTGTGCAACGCACACCCTGCACAGGTAAAGCCGCTTCGCCTCTGGCGATAACCAAGGGCGCATACATATCTGACATGTGCCTTGTACCTGAAAGTAAAACTAAAATCAATAGTAGGTACGAGTACTAGTAGACTTGCGACGGAGCAGTAGTGAGGGGGGTAGGACATACAATTTGAACTCTAGGTCTTTCACCCCTCTTTCACCAACAACCATTTTAACGGTCCAATTAATTAGTGTTAACGATCTGTTACTGTCTCACTTAAGTAAAAATATCGTGTATAAAATGGATTAACATTGCAGCAACAAGGTACGGTTTAAACTGCCGTATTTTCCTCGTGACTTATATTACAGGCACTGTAAATTTAGGCATTTTTTTTTATAGTATGTAACTCGTGCACTCGTGCTCGTGCTCGTGCTCGGTGCGTGTGTTACGCTCTCAGAATGCGACACGGAGTGATGTGGTAACTGATTCAAGTGCTTTTTGGTTAAAATGTATAAAAACAGTATTGGTACATTTGAAAACACACACTCACAATAATTAAGTCTAGCGAGCCCTCGTTTAGGCTTCAGAGTGCGCCAAAAAGAAACAAACAAACATATATTAGGTACACTAGAAGAACACAAAGGAACTTTGTTACAATTTTACTTGAACTATGCTTTTGAACATTAAATAAAAACATTCTTGGTATTATTTACTATGCGGCAAAACATTTGTGACAGAAATTATGGACCGACTAGGTACTACAAAGTTTACCTCTATAATATTACTATTTCCCCGCGCGGCTCCGTCCCGTATAACAGAAAACTGAACACAGAGACAGTATTACGCAGTACGAAGTCCTTCATATACATATGTAGACGTAGGTTTAAAATAGCGCTAACCACTCCAACTATGCAAGTCTAATTGAGCTAATAATCTGCTGGCCGCTAACCGACTGTCGCTTACAGTATACATATTCGATACACGTATATGTTTGTCATTTGGATAGGATATATGTGTTCCCTCTCATCCTTGAAAGGAGGCCTGTGCCAAGCTGTTGGACGTATATAGGCTGATTTATTAATATTATTATTTCTCAAAAATAGTACGAAATGTTCCCATAACATCTGTGCGATAGTATCCGAAAGTGATTCATCCTGGACAATTTTTAGAAGTGTCCAGTAAATAAGTATGAAATCCCATTACATATCATTATATTTAAATATAGAACATTTATGAAGTGAACACTTCTTTAGCGGCGCTGGCCACTTTTTGGGATGGGGAAAAACTGTTAAACTCGCGACAGATTTTTGTGACGTCAGATGCGTAGGAGGTCTCGTGGGGAGGGGGGGGAAATAGTTTGATGTAAGACGAACGACTTTTTATTTTTATCTTTTTTAAGGTTAAAATTATTAAAGTTTTCACATCTACTGCCTTTGTTATGGCAGATACTAATGCTGGTGACAACCTATATAATTTTTGAATAAAAAATATCTAACTTTAATTCAAACGTATTGTTTTATTTTTGAGAAAAGCACTATACACGCTTCGACCATAAGTGCCATCCTGGCCTCGTATTATAGGCGGACCTCGCCTTCGGCTCGGCCGGCTAAATCATACTCGTCCAGGATGGCTTACTTGCTGGTCTCTGGAGTAATGTACTATTACTGTACTTTTATTATGTTTCTGTAATCGTTATATTTTTTGTTGAAATCTGCATGTCATTGTTATTTTTGCTCAACTACGGCTTGGTGAGTTGAGTTTTGACTGAAGCATAATTAGAGTACAATGAGGAATGTTCTCATGCTCCTAACATATACTAAATGTTCACTATACATATACAGATAGATATAAAAAAAAACATAACTTGAAAACTACAAAAAATCGCGGAACATATACATGGGGTATTTTCGGGTACAGGTCGACACACGGAAAAAGAGCTCTGCGCGCCATATTAAATTCATGGCCGCCAGAGCTCTTTTTACGTGTGTCGACCTGTACCCCTGGGTGGGAGAAATCCAAAAAAAAATATTGAGGTCGCTGTTTGGACCACCCAGTATGTAGTGAATATTACACGATATTAACTTGAAAACCATAAGTCATAACATAACTTTCGATGCACCTACATTTTGTTAGATTATGAATTTTACCGGCGTGTATTCGTGAAACAAATGTGCTTTTTGATAACTTTCATTTGATAACAATATAATGCCAAAATAATGTGTATTACAATTGTAATAAAATGTTTATTTCTTTGTTTCAGAAAACGACACGACACGAAAACTAAAAATAGTCTAGTCATAATAAATTAAAATCATTTTTTTATACAATGAAATAATTCTAAGTCCAAGTTGTACTGCTAAATTTACTTAGCGCGGTGCTTGTTTTTGTAACTTTATTTTTACATTTTATAAGCAAAAATGCAGATTCTCAAAGTGCGCCATATTTATTTGTCGGCCAACCAGTTTCAAGCATGGAGCTGCGCAAGGGCAAGATACGCGAGCTCGGTAAGTACCTACATGCTTTACCTTATACCTATACCTGAAATTATTTGAGTTGGCCGAATCGCATGAAGGTACCCCATTCAAAAAGCAACTCTATCTTCCGAGTTAGAAGATTCGAATGCCAATGACAGGTTTTTAAAATATGGTCGGCCTAATTAAATTATATCATCCATACTTACGACTATTGTTTACGTATTATTTATACTAAACGGGACTTAATCGCGTATAATTAACTTATTTATTTACCTCACTGAGGTCCCGACGTTTCGGTTGTGTGTGAGTTGTCCCGTGACCATGGATGTTGCAACATATCCGAAACGTCGGGAGACCTCAGTGAGGTAAATAAATAAGTTAATTATACGCGATTAAGTCCCGTTTAGTATAAATAATGTGTGAGAATCGTGAAAGTTTAAATCAATATATTGTTTACGTACACTGTTAAACAAACCCGATGCTTAATAAGAAAAAGTGGCCAAGTGCGTGTCGGACTACGCACAACGAGGATTCCGTGCCTATTAAAAAGGTCGTATCGGTACTGAAATCTTATGACACTTACGTCCTTTTCTTTAAGGAAGGCTGTTTTTTAGGAATATCTCAAAAACCTTTGAACCGATCTTGTTCAAAACAATTTTCGCTGAAAGAATTTAATAAGCCCTATTGAGCACGATTTTTTTCATATTTTTAAAATACACGGTTCAAAAATTAGAGGGGGGGGGACACAATTTTAGTGACTTTCGAGGCGAATATCTCCGACTCTATTCAATTAATCAAAAAAAATGCTGAGAAACCTTAAATTTATTTTGAAAGGCCTATCGATTGATGTGCCACACGTGGGCTTGCAATGAAAAAAAAATTTTGGATTTTCAGTTTTATGTATGGAGTGCACCCCTAAAACAATTTCTTTTTGTAATTTAATTACAAAACTATGTAGCGGTTAACAAAATACACCTATCATCAAAATTTTATTGAAATACACCTTATAGTTTTCGAGTAAAATGCCTGTGACATACGGACGGACAGACAGACAGACATGACGAATCTATAAAGGTTCCGTTTTTTGCCATTAGGCTACGGAACCCTAAAAAGGACCCGTATCTTTCTTCTTTCTCTGTCGCCTAACACGATCTGTTATCTCTAATGGATTGTAAAGTAATGTATTTATTTTTTATTTATTGTAAACTGTGTACAAAGGTGTTAAATAAATTGACAGAAACCAACAGTGCCCATTTCGAGCATACAATTTTTACCTTAACACTAAATTACAACTAGTTCATTCTATCCTATTTCATAAAATACCCATTCAAATTGTAAAAACATGTTCTATGAGCCACGATTTTAACTTATACCTAAATCGATTACTATCTAAACTTTTAATTTCAACCGGTAGTGCATTAAAGACACGTATAGATAGCGACACGTGGTCAGGTACCGGAAGGCGCGGCGTGGGTAGGCCCCCCACAAGGTGGACTGATGACCTGGTAAAGGTCGCGGGAGTCCGCTGGATGCGGGTGGTAGTCCAGGCAATGAACTGACAACTTGTATGGAAAAAATGACAATTTTGGAAATAATTTATACTTAATAGCTTATTTTTTATGTATAACGGATATATTATCAATTAAATAGTTACCCTGCGAAAAATCCGGCAAAATTTCAGACATCGAAAAAATGATAAGTTAACTGGCTTCTAAAAAGTCAGTAAAAATATTAATAAATGTTTTTGTCTTTATTTTGGTTCATTTACATTTGCTTTATAATATTTAAGATAAATCGTACAAAAAAAGATAATGCATGCTTCATTTAAATCTACCTAATTACTTCCGGGTGGAAAGTTTGTCGGATTCTTGACTAAATCATCTTAGAATAACATTTTCAAATGAAATCAACAAAAAAAACGCTATTATAAATTAATGTTTTTCAAAACCGTATTTTGCCTGGAGTATGGCGCGGAACCGGTCACTTTCGCACTCTTTGGGGGAGGCCTATGCCCGAGTGATTAGATCAGTTCCCCAAACGCGTTAGTTCCGCGTAGCAGAATTTCCATTCGCGTTTGCCCCCACTCGAGTTTGTTTTCGTTCATTTATGTCACCATTGGCATAGTTCCCCAAACGCGTTAGTTCCGAGTACCACCATTTCCAGTCGCTTTTTTCCCCACTCGAGTTTGTTGTCGTTCATTTATGTCACCGTTGGCATACTTCCCCAAACGCGTTAGTTGATATGATAGACTGATTGTTTTCCAGTCGCGTTTTTTACTATAGGTATACTTTTTTTTTCAATCACACGCATTAATGCCATATATGCGCAAAACGACACATCCAAAACCGTTTTTGAACTGAGCATAACCAGAACCCTGATTCTACTCCAAGGCAGGTCGGTGTAGGTACGACGACGAGCGAAGCGAGGAGGAGTGTTAGGTGAACCGCGACCCTAAAGCGCGCAAGCCGAGCGAGCGAAGCGAGCGTGCCGCGGCAGCGGCCGGCGAAGCGCCAGAACCGACTTTATGGGAAAAAAAATCCGTAAAGTCGGTTCTGGCGCTAAGTACGGATAAGTACGCTATTAGGAAATTATGATTCTGGTAATATTCGCGAACGATAAACAAAAGGATCGGATAAGTACGCTAATAGGAAATTATGACACTGGCATTATTTATGAATGATAAAAAAGGAGAATGGGTAAAAGTTCGAGTGGGGAAAAAAGCGACTGGAAATGGTGGTACTCGGAACTAACGCGTTTGGGGAACTATGCCAATGGTGACATAAATGAACGAAAACAAACTCGAGTGGGGGCAAACGCGAATGGAAATTCTGCTACGCGGAACTAACGCGTTTGGGGAACTGATCTAGCTACTCCTATGCCCAGCAGTGGACGTCTTTCGGCCGATATGATAATAGCGGTATAGAAACCACTTTTGTAATACATTGAGTTTTTGGCTCTTGTCTATATCTACTGTAAGAATTACGACTAATTCTTAACTTTAAGATGGTGGACTAGGTTAGGATTAGGTTTTCGATACATGCGATGTCGGTTGGCGCACCTAGAAATCGTCGTTTGTTTTAAACAAATACGAATGTAACTTCCATCATCTCGTTGAATGTGGGGTCAAACTGAATGTGTCTGTGGGGTCATAATCATAAATCATCAAGTACGACCTATTAGTCGCACTCGCTGTCTCTCTCGCATACACGCACCACTTAAGCGTACGAAAGATCTTTGATGACCCCATTAGTGACAATCAAATACTTTAATTCCTCTATTTTATGTTATAGAACGCAAACAAAACGGTCGAATACAAACCCATAAGGAGCGTTCTGGTAGCGAATCGAGGGGAGATCGCGATCAGAGTGTTCCGAGCATGCTCGGAGCTCGGCATCCGGTCCGTCGCGATCTACAGCGAGCAGGACAAACTGCAGATGCACAGGTGAGCGACAAAGCCAGACCCTCTCCCGAACATACTAACTGGCCAAACTTGGAATGTCGAAACTACTTGCTAAAGTTTCGTACACACTAACCTAACGAACGCCAGAATGAAAACAGCTTTAGAAAGTAATATTTATCTTATTATTGTTATTAATCTAGTGAACAAAACCTGTGAACCATACCTGGGTCTCATACCTGTACAAAATTACTAAAGTTATGACTTATTTTTTCAGACAAAAAGCTGACGAGTCATACTTAGTCGGCAAAGGTCTAGCGCCAGTAGAAGCCTACCTCAGCATCCCGGAAATCATCAGGGTAGCTAAGGAAAACAACGTGGATGCTGTTCATCCCGGATATGGATTGCTATCAGAAAGGTATACCCTAATGTATATTATTAAAACTTCAATCTTCAATTCTTAATGATCAAAGCTATCCCAGGTTTCAATTTCACCCCAGACAATGGTACTGAAATTACATTGTCATGAGTCCATGCGTCCGTCAGTTGTACGTTCCTCACAAGGGCTTGAACACCTTCGTGCCGTGTCACTTATGAGTTATACTGTAAATATAAAGTGGTGTGGTCACAGGGCAGACTTCGCGCAAGCCATCGTGGACGCGGGCATGCGGTTCATCGGGCCTCACCCGTCCGTGGTGCAGCGAATGGGAGACAAGGTCGCCGCCAGAAAAGCCGCCATTGAAGCCAGTATGTATTCTGCCTCGGTGGACCATAAGACTTCTTTTTCAACCTTTACTATTAAATGTAGTCGGGGCTAATCATTGTCTTCGTCATCTTCTTCCGTCCCTGGTCCCAGTTCATTTGGGGTCGGGTCTGCTCACTTTTCTGCGCCAGGACAGTCTGTCCTGGGTTGTCACTTCCAGGAGCAGGCAGCTGGTCATTGTATCTACCCAAATTTTACAGCATCTCAATCTTTCTTATGCAAGCAATATCACCCCAAAGAAAGTAATTAGTTTTTGAGGATCTCACTCCTTTTTGCTTACTAGTTTATGGTTTGATTATAGTGTAGGCGGGAGTGGGACGCGTCTTCCTTCCGTCCCTCACTCTCAACACAGTTCATCTTTGGGAGCTCTGGCCATAGACAACACCACAGTTTGTTGCAGTCCAAGAAGGTGGGGGAACCAGGGGAACCTCCACCGGTTCCCCTGGCAGACTGCCCCAAACATTCCGCTGTGCGGTACCTCTCTAAACCAATAAGCTCTATAAGGTTCTCGAGTAGCGACTACATATCGAAAAGAGAGAGCCCCAATAAGGTGGACCGAAAATTCTGATCGTGGAAAAGCGTTGATGGCGGTTGGCACACGACCAGTCGGTGTGTAGATCCTTGGAAGAGTTGGGGGGGGTCCAGGAACGAACGTCATCTGAAATAATGATGATCAAAGTCCATTATCTATTGCAGAGGTACCCATCGTGCCGGGCACCGACGGCCCGGTGACGACGAAAGAAGAGGCGATGGACTTCTGCAAGAAACACGGTCTTCCAGTCATGTTTAAGGTACATGGTCGCCGATTTGGCACTCCGAATCGCTATAACTAAGTGACAGTGGGGCATTGCACGTAGATCCGATGGCCGTTGGGGTGGGAGGTTCTCGAGTGGCGACCACGCACCGGCAGGCGTAGCGTGGATAGACCCCCGACAAGGTGGACTGCGGGAGGCGCAGGACCGGTCATCGCGGTACTCATTGGCCTATGTCCAGTATCAGTCTTTTGGCTGATACGATGATGATGAAAAATAATGACAATCATTTGTATTACAGGCGGCGTTCGGCGGTGGCGGTCGCGGTATGCGAGTAGTGCGCGACATGGACGAGGTGGAGACTTCTTTTGAGCGCGCCTCGTCAGAAGCGCTGGGCGCATTCGGCAACGGGTCCATGTTCATCGAGCGCTTCATAGAGAGGCCTAGGCACATTGAAGTCCAGCTGCTAGGTAAGCAACTTCTATCACAGGCGGTCGCGGTAAGCGGGTAGACATGGACGAAGTTGAGACGATTGAGCGCGCCTTGTCAGAAGCGCTGGGCGCCTTCGGCAACGGGTCCATGTTCATCGAGCGCTTCATAGAGAGGCCTAGGCACATTGAAGTCCAGCTGCAAGGTACGTAACTTCTATCACAGGCGGTCGCGGTAAGCGGGTAGATATGGACAAAGTTGAGCACTGATAACGATTGAGCGCGCCTCGTCAGAAGCGCTGGGCGCCTTAACGGGTCCATGTTCATCGAGCGCTTCATAGAGAGGTTAAGGACCTCCTAGAACCGGCGATTTCTTGACTTTACCACTTGGCCACAAAATATTTCAACACAAATTTTATACGCTTCTGACGACACAGTTGGCTGCACACGGCTAGTCCGATAGACAGCGATAATTAAAACAAACATGGAAACATACTGATAGTAGTACAAATGGAGAAACAATTAAATGTCATACCAGAGACGAGCCCACGACTTTAATCGGACAAACAATAAGATGACGCAGTCATGAACGTAAAATGGTAATTTAATAACCACAGACATATAGCTAGGTAGACGACGCAACCTCCTCATTTTCTTGCCAACGATGAACGATAATTTACAGTTGACGCCAAAGATTTTATTCTATTAAGTCCCAAGATCACAAAAGAAAAATGGTTTAATGGAATGTATGTAGAATTTGAAAGTTAGGCAGTCTCATTTGATTTTACAACAAAGGAAAATTCGTAAGGATTCTCCGAACGGCATGGTTCAAATTCCTTTGTATTTTTATTTGAAGGGAAGGGAAGGAATATTTTTATGGGAAGTTAAACTGGCGACACGGTCCATATATGCCCATTATTGTTTATTGTATTAAAAAGTACATTTGAAACTTACAGCCAACCGCCAAAGCGTCACAGATCTTAAACTAAAACATTACATCCAAACTTTCGCATTTATAATACCTATTATAGTAGGCATGTTAGTGACATATACGGCTACACCTACATAATCATATGGAAATGTACCGATAGTAATGTACAGATGAAAAAAACAATTAATTATGATACCAGAGCCGAGCCCCCAGTAGTAATTGGTCGAACGATAAGATGACGCAGTTACGACATTTAAATGATAATTTAGTAACCACAGACATGTAGATAGGTAGATCACGTAAACTCACCTAATTTGCTTGACAACGATCATAAAAAAATAGTAGTAATAGGTAAATAGTGAAATATGTATAGGTACATATATTTGACTTCCACTATAAACATGTATGTATGTATGTAAAATCTTTATTGTACACAAGACAAGGGCAAAAGTACAGATTGAACAGGCTATACGGGCACAATAAAGGAATTATCCCTGTACAAATGTACATTTTCTATAAACTTATCTTATCGAATTTTAAGTGAATACTGGTTATTTAAAAAACCGTACAAATTAATCTGTGTGTTTCTCCATTATCTTATAGATTCAATTCATAATGGATATCAGAATGGAGAAAAAATCTACGCGAACGGTCCATTCATGTTATTTGTTCATTACTAAAATACACATTATTTACTTATTAGGGTGGGTTGCACCAACTACCGATTACAGACCGATCAACGTTAAATATGGCGCCGGCAGCTGTCATCCCATAGAAACTTGTCTAATTTTCTATACTATCTATTTTCAACGTACACCGCTTAGGCTACGTACGCACTAAGCGGCTAGCCGCGTGCGGTTGCGGCCAACCGCTTAGTGCGTGGAGGTTTTGCGTTTGCAGTTCCATATGTTTTGTCCAACCGCACGGCAAGCCGCACGCGGCTAGCCGCTTAGTGCGTACCCGGCCTTACGATTACAGACGGTTTCGTGCAAGGCTTGAGGCTGCCACGATCGATGTTCGTACAAATTGCGCTACATGCGGAGTCTATTAATATGTCCGTGAATGCAACTCATTGTTTGTATGATAAGGCGATATTTTTACGTTTTAATCTTGTTGAGTATCAATTATCAGTTATCAGTTATCACAATGTTTGATATAATTTTGTTATTGACGCTTACGGTCAAAGTAAATTATTATTTATCAACTTGTAGATTTTAAGGTATTGCATCATAGTAGAGATTATGTTGATAACGTATGGAAAAAAAACACTATCTTTAAAAAAAACTTACCAACTACTGACTTTTTTCGGCGTTTCTTCTAGACACTGATCTTCTTTTTCAGAAACACTGCTACTGTTAGAAATAAGTATAATTGCGGCCTGCTTTCAAAATACGATTGTTTTTCTCAAACGTGCAATCAAATATTGACGTTATGTCCCCTATAATAGGGTGCAAGTTATCACGTTGCATAACAATTTGTAACACAATGTTTTAAAAAATCATGTAGGGATGGGATGTTTCCTGTACTGTGTATTACTATAGAGGTGTACGAGCCCCAATGCAAAAGAGTTCGTCTAACAGGAAATAAATGTTTTAACCTAACTTTAATTCAGAATGACTATGATGTTTAATCGAACATTTAAAATAAACACAGTATAGATTAGAAAGAATATTTTATTTATTAAATGACAAAACTAAAAAATAACTCACAGTTCGTCAAAAAACCTTTTTGTCTTCAAATCCAACATACGCAAAAAAATTCGTCTACGGTGTAGTCGAAGCAGAATAGTACGTCTACCACTTGGTGGTGCCACCTTTTGCATCCAAAACGGCTTTGATTCTGAGTGGCATTGAATCTACCAGTGCTCTACACTCTTCAAGGGTTATTCCATTCCATACACTGGTCAGTTTCTCCCTAAGATCAGCCTTTGATCTAGAAGGATCCTTTCGTAACTTTTTTTTCATTTTCCACCACAAAGATTCTATGGGAGAGAGGTCCGGGCTGCTGGACGGCCATGTCATGGTAGGGATTTTTTTGGACTTCAGCCAAGCCATCGTTGTCTTTGCTGTGTGGCATGAGGCACCGTCTTGTTGGAAAGTAAATGCATTCTTATACTTTAACTTTGGTATAGACGGCCGCAAACTCTCTTCCAAGATACTTTTATATTTCTCGGCATTGACGGTTCCATCTATAAATTGCAGGCAGCCTACACCCTGTGCCGACATACAGCCCCAAATCATTAAAGAAGCAGGAAACTTCACCTTTTGTTTAAGACAGTCTTTTTGAAATGCCTCTCCTTTTTCTCGAATAACTTTACTTCGTTGATCGCCAACTGTGACTTCAAATTTTGATTCGTCACTCCATATTACTCTTCGCCACTTATCGGCAGTCCACTTTATGTGTTTTTGAGCGAACTTAAACCTGTTGGTTTTCTGCTTTTGAGTGAGTAGCGGCTTTTCTTTTGCTGTGTAAAAACCGTAGCCCATTCTCTTCATCACTCTCTTGCATGTATCGACTGAAATGTTCTTTTTGATCGCGTCACGCCATAGTACGGTAAGTTCTCCTGCTCTTGCACGGCGATTTTTCTTGATAATCCTCCTCAAAATCCTGTTTTCTGCCTTGCTGGTTATGCGTGAACGGCCGGTTTTCTTCAAACAGGAGACTGTACCGTGTTTTCGGTGATGCTCGATGATAGTTTGAATTGTAGATCTTGGCAACGAAAGATCCTTGGCTATTTGGTACGCAGATTTGCCGTTCTTGTTACTGGTAATTATAAGTTTCCGCACATCTTGGGTCACTGGTTTGCCTCTTGCCATTTCGATAGAATAATGATTATAAAGTAATGAAAATTTACTCTGAATGTCCCTTTTTATATAGCCCTCTGTCATAATATAATGACAGAGAACATTCTTTATTCAATTTAAAATTGAATTTTGTATTTAAGCCGCCTAAAAGCAGTTTTTATCTTACATAGACGAACTATTTTGCCTCAAAACTGAACTAGACGTAATTTTTTGCTCGTGAGATGTCCATTTTATGATTTAATTATAAACAACGACACAACAGTATTGAACTTTGTACAACATAAGATTAATCTAGGTTTAACGACTCTTTATGTAGCGTATTCTATATATCATCAAATGCAATCAGTGTTTAAATACTAGTCTTTGAAATAAATATCGTAATTTGAAGTACAACTAGACGAACTATTATGCATTGGGGCTCGTACAATATAGTTATTTGTGTCACAAGGGAGCAAAATAGTATATTTACGGAGAGGGCGGTGTATTGAATCCTGAGCGTAGTGGGAGCGTAGGGATACAAGTGTTAACGCCTGAGACAAAGATAATTTTGCTACCGAGTGACACATACTATTTTTCACACCGACATAATGAAGAAATTTAAAAAAGGTGCTGTAAAAGTTACTTGACAAGTTTTAACAAATTTTCTTCATTTTTATTACTGATTTTTAAATGTTACGAAAAATTCATAAATTTTCATATAACTTTGTTAAAACTTGAAATACTTATGTTCGTTTTATATCATTACAATCGATTATTTTATCAAGATCTGTGTTCAATTGGCACATTGCGTAAATGCCACATGCCAATGAATTAATCAAAAATGTAGCTTGAATCGTGGAGCAAAACTTACTTTTCCGAATGAAAGGTGTGAAAAAGTTTTTGTTGTGACAGGTGACAAGGCCGGCAATGTGGTGCACCTGTACGAGCGCGACTGCTCGGTGCAGCGTCGCCACCAAAAGGTCGTGGAGGTTGCGCCCGCGCCGGGACTCGACCCCGAGGTAATCATCACTACACCAGAGGCTCTAAAGTCGGATTTTTTATTAGGCGAACTAACTTGACAGTTCATTGCACACGAATGTTGCCACGTTTCGCTAGTGCTGTTAATATCGATATTTAAAACAATCCAGTTCATACAAGAGGTTTAGTAAAGCAGTTTGTATACTAGTATTGTTATCATTCTTGTTACTTGTGTAAAAGTTATTTAAATAATAGCTTGATAGAATTTGGTTTCTGAAGTTCTTTGAGCTATTATTGTATTATTTGCCAATACGAATAAGATGTATATATAGTCTGATCCACCATACGTGTCACTGGAAGGCAGCTGAGAGACTAATTATATTTCATTCTTACGTTAGTTTTAGTATAAACATATAGATGAGTATGTATTTTCGGCTTTTCTACTACTGACACGGTTGGTGGACGGACTATGCAAGGTAGGTTTCTACTTTGTGAATTCAAATTCCTATTTAAACTGTAAAAATAAATATGTAGATTCTGGTAAAGTTATTAACATAAAATAGATTTATTATTAAACAATGTAGGTATACAAGATGTATACATTGCACATCGTGAGGAAACCGGTCTAATCCCAATAAGGTCTAGTTTTCCCTCTGGGTTAGAAGGTCAGATGACAGTCGCTTTCGTAAAACTAGTGCCTATGCCGAATCATGGGATTCGGTGTCAAAGCGGACCCAGGGCTTCTTTAGGGGCACAACCGGGAATAACGCTAGGAGGATGATGAATGTATACAAGATGTCTAAAACATGATAATTTTCTAATTGTATAAAACCTTTTCCACGCTTAGTATGATTACTTGATAAATTACAATTTGAATCAGATTTATAGTCGGTACAACGTTATATCGACATATTTGTATCGACATAAACCTATCACGCAAATTTTAAGGAGATCATTGTAAATTAATGATAATGACTAACTCCATAGTAAACGCCCCGAGAATATGGATTGTGACGTCATAGTCAGTTTAATATAGAGCGTTTTCAGTGGCTGCCGCCGCGAGCTGATTTCTAATGCCTATAACAGCAGAAAAAAAACATAAGAAAGTTTTACTGTTACATTTGATATTCGTTTGAAATATGCTTTTGATTTTCGTATTAAAAAACCCGGCCAAGTGCGAGTCGGACTATCTATAAAAACGGCGTTAAAAAAAAACACGTTTGTTGTATGGGAACCCCCTTATATATCTAGTTTATTATGTTTTTTTAATATTTGTTGTTATAGCGGCAACAGAAATACATCATCTGTGAAAATTTCAACTAGCATTTATATGTGTGACGAGCACGAATATTTGTTCCTGAGTCATGGATGTTTTCTTTTTATTTAATGTACTAGCTTCTGCCCGCGACTCCGTCTGCGTGGAACTCGTTTATATCGCAGCTCCATACAAACTTTTACCCCCCCATTTCACCCCCTTAGGGGATGATTACGGGGATAAAAACTATCCTGTGTTACTCTCCATCCCTTCAACTATCTCCACTTAAAAAATCACGTCAATTCGTCGCTCCGTTTTGCCGTGAAAGACGGACAAACACACAAACAAACACACACATACACTTTCGCATTTATAATATTAGTATGGATATGAGTATGATTATCGTCGTCTAGTACCCATAGTACAAGCTTTGCTTAGTTTGGGACTAGGTCGATTTATTATTTATTCATTTAATTATCATCCTCTACGCGTGCGGATAATCTCACTTCCTGGTCAGAGGGAGACATACAGTTTTGTACTCGCTACGGCCGACAAAGACAGCCTGAGCACGTCTACCACACGACGGCGCGCGAGCTATCTCGATTTTTCTCGCACTATCCGTCTCTCTCTTATTAGAACACTTAGAACAAGAGGTATAGTGCGAGAAGAATTGCGAGTATGTGGCGGCCGTCTCATGATAGACGCGCTGATCGCATATTATCTTGCCTTCGGACCCCTCAAAAAGATCTGCCTATTTTAATACTCTTGAATGACATTTTACAGGTTCGCAAGAGAATGACAGACTGCGCGGTACATCTCGCCAAACATGTCGGTTACGAAAACGCCGGAACTGTCGAATTCCTGCTCGATGGCAAAGGCAATTTCTACTTCATTGAGGTCAACGCCAGGTCAGTTTTATTCTGATTTATATAACAGTAAAAAAAACTTTTAGATGCGGATTCTTTTTCTAGATCGAATTCACTTCTCTTTGTGCGCAGTAAACATTGCGATTGTCTTTCATTGTTAATTGGTAAACAAAGCGATTGTCTTTTATTGATAAGTGTAACCGCTAATTGTAGCAAACATTAACACTTTATCAACCAAAAGGCGGCTTTATGTCTAAGGGAAGGTCTACATTAAAAATACTACTTAGCAATGTTGACTATTTTGTATTCAAATCCATAGACAACTTTAACAATAGTCGCTATTCGAGTAAAATTGTGTGTGTGGCTATAGTCGCTTTGTTGGACCAATGGCTCATAAGATAACACCCGGGCTAGTAAAAGAATCCGCGCTATACATCCATACAATATAGGCATGCGGCCTCATGTTCAAATTGATAATGTAGTGATGCTAAATGGATAGTAAACCATCAAATTATCGTAATAAAGTTTAAATTATAAAATGTAATTAAAATCATAAAAAGATATGAACCTTGAAAGTTTAGAAAAATGATGCATTTGTTTTATTGTCCAAGAGTAAATTCAAAGCTGTCAATAGAATCCTTGCTCTTTTATAGAAACACAATTGTATGACAACTTTGTACTTAAACGCAGTATACATACAACGATACAAGGCTACAACTACTTTGTACAAGTGACGTCATACGTGGGTGTCTATCAGTATGAAGCGTTTTGCGCTGCCGCCAGCGTCAATCTTTGTCTCAAATTTATGGGTATTTATGTTCTTTAATGGTAGTTGCTCCCATACAAACATTTGTTCCTCTCCAAAAACTGGTTCGAATGACATCATAAAAAAATCTTAGTCCGCATCCCTATTGAAATTATTTACTAACATGTATCTTATACTTATTGTTGAAGGTCCAAATAAATAAATGTAGCTGTTCCAAGACGCAATTAAAAGCGTTGTGTTTTTGTATGGCTTTTTGTTCAGTAATTTTTTATATAATTAATTACGTTATCGTTTAGGATCTGTTATAAGGTTAGTCTATTGTTTTAAGTTACCGTGTATTATTTAAGCTGATGATCTGCCTAGGTATAACATGCTGATTGAGGCTCCCATTTAGCATATTATATGGGTGAGGACCAAATTCTTGACCAGTAGTTAGCCTGGTCATGGCCTCCCAACTAGAACAACGTATAATTGATACTAAAAAGAACTCATAGATGGCGACACAGGTACCGAGCGCAACATTTGAACCAGTAATCGTGAAGATAGAATGATTTTTACACCTTAATAAATTCAACGTACCTTAATTATATCACAAACATACTTCCGCACATACAATAAAGGTATATTTTATAAGTTTAGTAAATGCAATAAAATTGATACTAAATCCATGTAACTCGTACTATACGAGTGAGCTTTCAAGCTTGCTACGTATTATTGGGTACTGTCACTAGATGGCGCCATCACGGGTCGCGAAAGTTCTATGGAACCACAGGCTCTAAGCATTTGGTTATATATATTTTTGTGTGATGTGTAATATTGTCTCTAAAATACTACTTTTATATCGAAAAAAACAAAAATACTCTATTTGTTGCCCGGGAAGTCAACGCCATCTGGTGATATCTCAATGTATTACTAAAGGCTGACAGTGTCATAGCCGTGGTAGCTCGGATACTGCATCTACTGGTGTAGCTACGGGACTAAAATTGTATACAGAATTGCCTACATTAGGACGGTACGCTTTTGCTCTATGAGATTGGGTATCTGTACTTGTATTCTTTAATCTGTGGCCTGGTTAATCGGTAGTAGTTAAAAAGTTCCGTTGTGACACAAAAATTAGCCATACAATTCTATGGCTAATTTTCGTGTCACAACGGAACTTTTTAACTACTACCGATTAACCACGCTAACTACTGGCCAAGAATTTGGTGCTCACCCAATGATGCGTAACCTTTTTGATTGTACAGTCGAGGAAATTGAATGTTTAGCACTTTTGGACCTTAACGTCATTCTAATAGAGTTGACATGTGCCAAACATTCAATTTCCTCGACCATATTTTCTTTTTCCGTGTTTTGTGTGCTAGATGAATAAATTATTATTGTTATTCATATAATAGTTATTTACGATACAAGTGCCGAAAATAGGAAATTCGCAACGAGTGGTGATAAATTAAAACACGACCGAAGTGAGTGTTTTAAATCGACACGAGTTGCGAATTACCTATTCGCACGTGTATCGTACAACGTTTTACTGTGCATATGGCTCTTTAAAGTTTCGACATATGCACGAAAAGTGCTCTTTTCCGCACTAGTGCGGGAAAGTAGCACCATATGTACTGTAAATAAATAAACAATTCAATAGTACATTGTTTAACGAGGGGCGTAAGTGGAATATTGCCAACGAAAGTGGCTTTTGATGACTCGAGTTTGCAATATTCTTACGCCCGTCAATGTTTTTCATCACATTTGCGAGGAAACAAATACATTTTAGATGAAATTAATACAAATCGTAATAATGCCAACTCTTCAGTTGTCCATTTTGTTGAATTTGACGTGAGGCGCGTATGGCAAAGACCCTTCGTTATACAGCCACGATTTGAAAACAACTAAAAACATTTTACATAGACACTAAATAACTGCATATTACATCTGTAAATAATTCTGCTAAACCTTAAATTACAGTCAAATTTAATATAAAGAAATGTTTTATACATATTAAAAGTTGGTTGTAGCAAACTTTTGAAGATATGAAATACACCTTGGCTGATTGGAAACGTCCTCAGTCCGAAGTGAAGTATGAGTTAGGTTCTATATTTTTCATCACACTTGCTCGAAAAGGGCTTCATAATGCGCAGACATACAGAGCTGTAATACCCTGTGTTACGCCCACGGGCGTAATGGTTTTTTTTCTTAAATTGTATCTGTCACTCTTGCGGCAGTTACAAAGCAAAGAGGTTTTATATCAAATACGATGTCTGAAAACGTATTTATAAATAAATTTAAACTTAAAAAATTAAACATGTTTAACTGAATTATTTACAGATTTAATATGTTGTTATTTAGTGTCTATGTAAAATGTTTTTAAGTGTTTTCAAATCGTGGCTGTATACCGAAGGGTCTTTGCCATACGCGCCTCACGTCAAATTCAACAAAATGGACGACTGACATGTTGCAGTTTTTATTACGATTTGTATTCATTTCATCTAAAATGTATTTGTTTCCTCGCAATTGTGATGAAAAACATTGTGTATTCGCAATATTCCACTTACGCCCCTCGTTAAACAATGTACTATTAAAACTAAACTTAACAGCCCGTGGGAGGTAAAACGGCTATAACGCTCTGTGCGCTCGCAAGTAATAACGCCATTGACGAGCAAGTGTGATGAAAAATTGTTTTCTCCAGGTTACAAGTAGAACACACGATCACTGAGGAAATAACGAGCATCGATCTGGTGCAGTCCCAGATCAGGGTGGCTGAGGGCATGACCTTGCCCGAGCTGGGTCTAACCCAGGACAACATCAGGACCCAGGGCTTCGCGATCCAGTGCCGGGTGACCACTGAAGACCCGGCCAACAACTTCCAGCCGAGCACCGGGAGACTCGAAGTGTTCAGGTCAGTGGACTACTTATACATAGGTCCGAGTAGCTAGTCATCATCAGCCGAGAGACGTCCACTGCTGGACATAGTCCCCCAAAGAGTGACGAAATCAAAGCCACTGAGGACCCGGCCAATAACTTCCAGCCGAGCACCGCGAGACTTGAAGTGTTCAGGTTAGTAGTGTGCTTATACCAGGGTCCAAGTAGCTGATCACCATCAGCCGAGAGACGTCCACTGATGGACTTAGTCCCCCAAAGAGTGCCAAAGTGGTCGGTCCGGCACCCGCATCTAGCGGACTCCCGCTTTACCAGGTCATCAGTCCACCTTGGGGCCTACCCACGCTGAGCCTTCCGTTACGTGGTCG
Source organism: Epinotia ramella (assembly GCA_947578815.1). Taxonomy (NCBI): domain Eukaryota; kingdom Metazoa; phylum Arthropoda; class Insecta; order Lepidoptera; family Tortricidae; genus Epinotia; species Epinotia ramella. Next base: position 4,830,176 of record OX388214.1, on the reverse strand, counting down.
CCACTCGAGAACCTTTCCGCCCCAACGGCCATCGGTCCTACGTGCAATGTGGTCCGCCCACTGCCACTCAAGTTAAGCGATTCGGAGCGCTATACTCGTATCGGTTACCTTGGTTCTGATGCGATCACGCATAGAGTAGCTATAAGCTCAAACATTTTGTCACACCTGGCCATAAAGTGGCAATAACCGCCCGCTACGCATGCTAATCTCATTTTCAGTCCAGGGGGAACGCAAAATTGTGTACTCTACATATTATATTTATTTGCCGACCGGTAAGAAAGAAAGTAAGAAAGAAATATTTTTTTTTGGTGTGACCAAGACATTACAAATGTGTTTTTGAAACTTACACTTAACTAGGTACAGTCGACAACACAGCTAAGTGACCATCGGAAATCTAATCTGACCTTAAGTGCATTGCAATAAGGTTCTAGGTTTTCACGGTATGGTTAGTTAGGTGTGTTGCCGTGTGTACACCAAAATGGATGCCACCAGCAATATATGCTAAAGGCGCTGGTTTTCAGGTTTCAGTTTTTAAAATATAACTTAAAATTTTAACTTACACGTAACAAAAGTTAATTAAGGAGACGCAGAGGTTGCTGGTCAATTAATTAATTCAAAGCTAGTTAAGTGTTTACAAGTCAGGTCTAAGGTATTTTTTTTTCTCTCCAGATCTGGCGAAGGTATGGGCATCCGTCTGGATTCGGCTGCCACCTACGCCGGGGGCATCGTCTCGCCTTACTACGACTCGCTGCTAGTGAAAGTAAGCATTGTTGTTTAAATACCAGTACAGTGGTACCACAAATATAAGTTACAACGATGTACCTGCGCAGAACAACATTTCAACCAATCTTCAACGCCCATTGGCCGAAATTTAGCGCGCGACACCGGCAGCTCCGGCGCCCGCCATTTTGTCTGGACGCCATAAGCGGGAAAGCACGAGTTCGCCTGTCATTGCATATTGTACCGTACGTATAGTGCAACAAGGTCTTCATTGAAATGGTCATACGTTCGATTTCATTTGGTACTTGCACGTACTTGTCAGCTCTCGTCGGCGTGGACGAAGATTGCCGATGTAACTTATATTTGTGGTACTACATACCTAATTCTTATGGTACGAAGTAATCAGGATCGTCTGGCAACGAAATTATGAGTAAAACCTTGGTAGCTAATAATTGTCATTATTTGAGTTGGCCAAATTGCATCACAGTTTTTCATTCAAATAGATACTCTACCGCCCAAGACGGAAGGTTCCAATTTCAATGACAGTTTTATAAAAAGCCGGCCATATTAAATAATCACAAACACCTATAGTTACGGGTGCTCTGGGCTGGCTGTCTCCTGGCCCCGTAGCATGGTCGGCCTTATCACGCGATAAGTGATAAGATAGAGTGTCAGTCTCGTTCCATCGAACGGTGTCAGCCAGTGACGGACGCTCTATCTTGTCACTTATCGCGTGATACGTGACCATGATGCGGGGCCTGAAAGGTTGCTGGTTCGAATGCAGCTTGGAGCAATTTTTAATGGTTTTCCTTATAATCTGGTGACCTTACTGTTACATATTAGTACATTGTTTAACGAGGGGCGTAAGTGGAATATTGCGAACAAGAGTCTATCAGAAGCCCGATGCCGAAGGAGGAGGGCTTTTGATGACTCGAGTTTGCAATATTCTTACGCCCGTGTTATACATAATGTTTTTCATCACATTTGCGAGAAAACAAATACATTTTAGATGAAATGAATACAAATCGTAATAAAAACTGCAACATGTCAGTCGTCCATTTTGTTGAATTTGACGCGAGGCGCGTATGGCAAAGACCCTTCGGTATACAGCCACGATTTGAAAACACCTAAAAATATTTTACATAGACACTAAATAACTACATATTAAATCTGTAAAAAATAAATATTCCACTTACGCCCCTCGTTAAACAATGTACTATATTTATTTAATGATATAGTGGACTCGAATTATTGGGCCGTCCATTCTATGGTCCCTTTGAATCGATATAGTTGTGGATCAAATTATATTATTACTCCAAACGAAAGAAGGCAAAATATTAGCCTTAAATTCCATTTGCAGCCCAACTGGGGAAGTACCTCCCTCCGCCTTACAGAAGACCACAGCCATAGTAACACTAACTACTTGCTCTGTAGTAGTGTTGTGTTCCTGGAGGTGAACAAGGTCGCCAGAGCTCCCGAGGATGCGTTGTGTTGAGAGCGAGGGAATTCGTTCCTTCAGCTGTCAACACGGCGAATCCTCAAACATATCAAGGGTCGGCAACGCCCATGTCCTTTGGAGTTGCATGCGTCTATAGGCTGCGGTGTCCGCTTACCATCAGGCGGACCGTACGCTTGTTTGCCACCGTCGTATAAAAAAAAATCGGTCCAGCGGTTTAAGCGTGAAGAGGTAACAGACAGACACCCTTTCGCATTTATAATATTAGTATGGATTCCCATTCTAGGTGATCTCGCACGCGAACGACCTGCCAGCCTCCGCCGCTAAGATGACGCGCGCGCTCCGAGAGTTCCGTATCCGCGGCGTCAAAACCAACATCCCCTTCCTGCTCAACGTTGTTGGCAACCAGAAGTTCCTCTCCGGTGAGTTTGGAAGATTTGAACATACAAAAAAACATGCATGCATTTTTTTTATACACGTACGCATTTGACCACTATCTCGCGTGATGGTAAGTGATGATGAGGTCGAGGGTGTTACATGCATACAGACTACCACAAATATAAGTTACAACGAAGTACCTGCGCAGAAAGCATTTTTTTTTAACATTTTAACATCATTTCAACCAATTTTGACGACCGGTTAGTCTAGTGGGTAGTGACGCTGCCTACGAAGCTGAAGGTCCTGGGTTCGAATCCCGGTAAGGGCAAATATTTGTGTGATGAGCATGAATATTTGTTTCTGAGTCAGGGATGTTTTCTATTTATTTAAGTATTTCTATCTATTAAATATATCGTCGTCTAGTACCCATAACACAAGCCTTATTGAGCTTACTATGGGACTAGGTCGATTTGTTAAGATTGTCCCCTAATATTTATTATTATTTATTATTATTATTATAATCATAAGGCAGCGCGTTTGCGGGGGTAAAATTTTCAACGCCCATTGGCCAAAATTTTGCGCGCGACGCCGGCAGCTCCGGCGCCCGCCATTTTGTCTGGCGCCATGAGCGCGAAAGCACGAGTTCACCTGTCATTGCATATTGTACCTTACGTGTAGTGCAACAAGGTCTTTATTGAAATGGTCATACGTTCGATTTCATTCGGTACTTGTCACGTGGACGAAGATTGCCGATGTAACTTATATTTACATATGGTACCACTGTACCTATACAGGGCGTCCCAAACTTATGGGACATGAAGGGGAAGTACCTTAAATATCGTAGACAGTGAATTTTGCTCAAAGAAGACTTTATGTTATTTTTAAAAGTTAGTAATTCTGCATTCATAGATTTTCTAAAAATTACTTGCTTCGTCTGGGAATCGAACCGACTTAAATGTCAAAACAAATCACCCTACTTTTATGATGCCAATCGAAAGAATAGCTAAAAAATAATAACTCTGCTTAAGTAACATAGTATTTTAAAAGAAAAGACAAAAAGAAAAAAAAAAGAAAAAAAAAATGGACAAATGGACCGATTAGATGGCCGGCCAGATCCCTGGACCTTACACCATTAGATTTCTTCTTTTGGGCATACGTGAAAGATATGCTATACAAAAAGCGATACGAGAACGTGGGCGAGTTGCAAACAGAATTGTGCCAATTGTGTAAGAAAATCAACAGGCAGCGGCCTCATTAAAATATTGGAGATTTGCGTAAGACAAGAGGGATCACATTTTGAGCATTTAATTAATTAATTTACAAAAAAATACCTACTTAATTGACTACGGCAGTTTCATGTATGTTTTTAATTTGATTAAAATATTAATTTCACGTTGGTCCTTTCTTTTAAAATACCATGTTACTCAAGCAGTTATTATTTTTTAGCTATTCTTTCGATTGGCATCATAAAAGTAGGGTGTTTTTTTTTTTTTACATTTAAGTCGGTTCGATTCCCAGACGAAGCAAGTTATTTTTAGAGAATCTATGAATGCAGAAGTACTAACTTTTAAAAATAACATAAAGTCTTCTTTGAGCAAAATTCACTATCTACCATATTTAAGGTACTTCCCCTTCATGTCCCATAAGTTTGGGACGGCCTGTATAGTGCCTATTTACTCTCGTCTTGAATGAATGAATGAATGAATGAATGAATGAATGAATGAATGAATGAATGAATGAATGCATGAATGAATGTCGTTTATTCACCAGAAACATATGGTACATACAGATGTTACAATCAATTAGCGTCCCTAAATATGTTTCGCCAAAACAGGCATGTGAAAATGTAATGTCATAAGTTAAATTAAGAATTGTAATATAAAAATTAATGAATCCAATTAAAACTAAAATTCGAAATTAAAATATGTCAATCTGATATCAAAATCAACATTACAAATAAGTAAAAAAAAAAAAGGAAAAAAGAAAAAAAAAAAGAAAAGAAAAGAAAAAGATCCAGGTTATTATAGGTTTGGACGACCGGTTAGCCTAGTGGGTAGTGACGCTGCCTACGAAGCTAAAGGTCCTGGGTTCGAATCCCGGTAAGGGCAAATATTTGTGTGATGAGCATGAATATTTGTTTCTGAGTCATGGATGTTTTCTATGTATTTAAGTATTTCTATCTATTATATATATCGTCGTCTAGTACCCATAACACAAGCCTTATTGAGCTTACTATGGGACTAGGTCGATTTGTGTAAGATTGTCCCCTAATATTTATTTATTTATTTATTATTTATACGTAACTGGGAAAAGGTTAAGGTAAGGGAAGTTTAGTTTAGTTTTAAGCCCTTATTACACTTTTCTAAATTTAGTCATTAATTCCTAATTAGAATGTTATTGCTTCTATCCTAACTAGGATGCTAAATCATTCAGCTTGTCAGAAACCATCCTTGCTCCTTATTAGGACATCCTAACTTACTACACGCGATTACACTTTACTAATTTAGGATTCTAAATCATTTAGAATCCTAAATTTAGGAAAGTGTAATAAGGGCTTTAACGACCGGTTAGCCTAGTGGGTAGTGACGCCGCCTACAAAGCTGAAGCTCCTGGGTTCGAATCCCGGTAAGGGCAAATATTTCAGTAACGAGCTTGAATATTCGTTTCTGAGTCTTGGATGTTTTCTATGTATTTAAGTATTTATATCTATTAAATATAGCGTCGTCTAGTACCCATAACATGCCTTATTGAGCTTACTATGGAACTTATATTTACTACTTATACTTATTGAGTATACTTATATTGACTATACTAGATATGTGTAAGATTTTCCCCTAATATTTATTTATTTTAAGGGCATATAAATCGATTAAATTATTTCAGTGCACATTGGATTTTCATTGGAAATAAGACTCAAATTCCAATGTCATTAGTCCAAGACAAAAAGTAGGTTTAGGTTTAAAGATCATTTATTCTCATGAAGAATTTTACATTCACTTATTATGAGAACTTAAAATGAAACATGTTTATGTTAGAAAGTATAAACAAAAAGTATAAAAAGAGGGTAATTCTATACATTAAAAGTGGGTAATTCTGCACTGCCGGTACATATTGTGAACACAGCTAGAAGACCTGAGCGCCGAGTTGTAAGATAACGAAATCATTAAGTTACGCAGACTGGAAGTGGCATAGCGTATTTGTTTTGTAGGTATTATGATAACATTATGATATGATAGTGTGTATTTATTTTGTTAATTTGCTTTACATTATTTTTGTGTTTTGTATTTGTTCATTCATCATTTCATTATAACGCGACCGCTTTAGCCTAGATGGTAGTGACCCTGCCTACGAAGCAAGAGGTCCTGGGTTCGAATCCCGGTAAGGGCATTTATTTGTGTGATGAGCATGAATATTTGTTCCTGAGTCATGGATGTTTTCTATGTATTTAAGTATTTATTTATCTATATAATTATGTTTATCGTCGTCTAGTACCCATAGTACAAGCTTTGCTTAGTTTGGGACTAGGTCGATTTGTGTATGATTGTCCCCTAATATTTATTTTATTTTAATTTTATATGTAGGTATGTGAAAGTCTGGTATAAAAGGTATTAATAAAGGATTTTTTTTTTGTAATAAAAAAGTATTTGTTTTGTTTCTCAGGCGCACTGGACACGTATTTCATCGACGAGAACCCTCAACTGTTCATGTTCAAGGCCTCGCAGAACCGAGCCCAGAAGTTGCTCAGCTATCTCGGACAGGTATGTACAAACGCCAAACTGACTTTATACGTGTTTTTTTTAACCGTCTTAGAGCCGAATCCCACTCAAAGTATCCAAAACGTACTAATCATTCGTGAAAAAAAAATGTATTAGTTATTTTTTTAGTAATAAAAGGTAATTAAGCACAGATTTAGATATACACTAGATAACTTAAACACCTCAATCTGTATGAAAACCGACCGTGTCACTTTTTTCTACCTACTGTGACGTCACACGGGCGAATTAGTGATCTGAATTCCCCGTTGTCCGCGGAAAATCGATTCTGCAATAAGGTATTTTCTTAATATTCACGGACAAACGGCTACCACATCATACGCGCGCGGAATGTAAGTCGGAGTGCCAACTCAGAGTCCGAAATCTGACACGCGAAGTACATGCATTTGCGTGATCTATGTATATCTATATCTGTGTAATTAAGTTACAAAAATCCTGTATGGCGCGCGGTGAGAAGTTCATTCACCCGGTTAGAGTTCGTACCTATCTGCAAAAGATGGCGGTTAGCGGTCACTGCGGTCACTCGGCTGGGTGATTAAAATTAATATTAAATACAAAATAAAACAACATTCAAACATAAAAAAAAAATAACAAAAAAAAACTTTTGTTTAAGTTCTTTGTAATGTATTTAATAACAGGGCTTCGGCTCTAAGACGTTTAAAAAAACACCCTGTATAGAACCTTATTACAATGCACATAAAGTGCACGGATGGCCACTCAGCTGTGTTGTCGATAGTACAGTCGCCATCAGATATATCGGAGCGGCGAAAGTGCTCACAAATATCTGAATACGGCTAGACTCGAAAATTATTATTACTCCAAAAGAAAGAAGGCAAAAAAATATGCCTAGTGACGAAAATCCCATTCATATATCTCAAAGAATTACGAAGCTACAACCGTTTTAATTAGGGATGTTACGGAGGCGGCTTTACCGGAGCCGGAGCCGGATCCGGAGTTTTGTTATTTTATTTAACGGAGTCGGATCCGGATCCGGAGGCGAAGTTGGGGCCGTTACCGAAGCCGGATCCGGAGCCGGATCCGGAGGTTTATCGGAGGCGGAGCCGGAGGTGTGAGATGTTTCGTCAACGCATCTTGTATTCTAAGGGCGAGTTTTTGTTAGGAGCTCGCATTCTATGGTGTTTTCGTTCGCTGCGTTGCATGATACGGCCTAGCTGTCAAGTGATATGGCATTTTCCGTCTCCACCGCAGGCTGGCCATTAGTCTTCTAACGGCTCGTGACGCTAAACATATTGCCTAGTCCCTAAACACGGCCATACAATACACTAAGGGCGGGTTGGACCAACTTACGATTACTGACCGACCAACGTTAAATATGCCGGCAGCTGTCATCCCATACAAACTTGTCAAACTTTCCATACATTGAGATTTTAACGAACACCGCTTACGATTACAGACGGTTTGGTACAACCCCGCCTAATTTGTTTTTTTAACCTGAGGACACGGAGCTATCTTTTTTTCTGAGTCTGCTTTTGCAATCTTCATATTCATACTCTTTATGGTGCATCGATTTTAGGTGGCCCTTGTTCAGTCCTCCTTTCCTAGAATAATTACACTTTCTCACATAATTCACACTTTGCCGAGTTTGTACTTATATTAACAAAGTAATTCCATAGGGCACTAGTTTTAAACGTAAGTATTTAAAAGCACGTACTAATATGACGCAACGCAATACCAACACGGAAGTAACTGACGGAACTAAGTGATTTATATTTTATATGTAATGGCCGCTGTACACATTGGGCCAACGTTGGCGCGTGAGCAGGATGCAGCTATGCAAACTAATGAGATCGAATTATAGCGTTCTCCTTCGAACGCATAGCTGCATCCTGCTCACGCGCCAACGTTGGCCCAATGTGTACAGCCGGTTTAAGACAAAAAGCGGGCGATCGTGAGTGATAGGTAAGTCAAAACTCGTAGGCGTGCGCCGCGCTACCGCGACAAATGCAATACCTTCAGCGGGGCTAGCACAACTGACGCCGTGCCGCGACGCGAGTCGAGAAAGATCTACCCTCCTCTTTCTAATTTGCACGGTGCGAGTGAGATAAGAGACGCTCAGTCGCGCGGGAAGCGACAGAGCAGCAAGTTGTGCTAGACGTACAGCTCCGGTATAACTTCGGTAAAAAAATAACGGAGGCAGAGGCGGAGGCGGAGGTGTAAAATAAAAAATAGCGAAAGCGGAGGCGAATCCGAAGGTGTAAAACCAAACGGAAGTTCCGCCTTAACGGATGCGGAGGCGAAGCTCCGTAACATCCCTAGTTTTAATATTGCTTGTTAGAGAGAGAAAACGCAAACGGTGTGTGACGTCACATTACAGAATGCTGCCGGGCGGCCCGTCGTATACTAGAGCGTCTGACCGGACTCCACAAACAGCACCCGTTCACGAGTATGACGTATTTCAGCCATCGCCTCCCTCGACCATATGTTAGGCCGGCCCTTAACGATCAATTAAATTGCACAAAATTACGAATTGTGCAATGTTCTTGACCGTTTAGGGTTAGTATTGAAGATTGCTCAATGATTGAACAAAAGTTTGAGCAAGTTCAATTTTTATTGCATCATCTTTTTTTACTGTACCGTCCAGGAACAGTATTTCACAATATGTTTTAAGTCTATGTTTAGCCGCCACGAGGACACATCAAAGTTATTGCGCAATTTTTACGTGATAATATTGTTCGTTTGATCGGAAGGGCTAGTTCAATTATATTTCGCCATAAAAATATTGTGCAAAGTTATTGTAGGTCTAGGGCCGGCCTTAGGGAAGGTGGCGACCCGATCAACGACGCCGCCGTAAGCAGACCTTTAGACCTGAACTGTTTATTTCAATAAATATTCAAACTTTTTAATGTAAACTTTGGTGTAGTTAATTCTATTATGAATAATGTACTATTTAGAGTCTATAGACAGACATTTTGACTTGTTAAAGTGCCCTCGTGGCCTACTTGGTGAATGTATATTTTGATTTTGATTTTTTCGATTGTGACTTTAGTTGCCTTTTTAACCCCCGACGCAAAGAGAAGGGTGTTATAAGTTTAACGTGCCTGTCTCTGTATCTGTGGTATCGTAGCTCCCAAACGGATGGACCGATTTGAATGCGGTTTTTTTTATTCCAAAGCTGATGCGATCGAGATGGTTCTTGGCTACGTTTCAACAAGATCGGTTTAGTCTTTTTTGAGATATTGGACTTTGAAATGAAAATGTCGGGGGTTTCTCAACTTTGCTAAGTTTTAGTTATTATATGGTCATTGTGCAGGTCCTCGTGAATGGTCCGGCCACCCCACTGGCCACGTCCATCCCGCCCGCCGACATCACGCCGTACATCCCGCCGGTGCCTCTAGGTGAGTCCTAATAGATATGACTAAGATTTTTTTATGATGTCATTCGAACCAGTTTTTAGACAGGAACAAATGTTTGTATGGGAGCAACTACAATTAAAGAACATAAATACCCAAAAATTTGAAACAAAGATTGACGTCGCTGGCGGCAGCGCAAAACGCTTCATACTGATAGACACACAAGTATGACGTCACAATTGTACAAATATCGTCGTATGGAAAATCCGGTAAATTGTTGTTTCGGTCGTAATACTGCGTTAAAGTACATAGTTGTCATGCAATTTTGTTTCTATAAAAGCGTAAGGATTCTATTGGCAGCTTTAAATTTACTCTTGGACAATAAAAAAATGCATAATTTTTCTAAGCTTTCAAGGTTCATATATTTTTATGATTTTAATTATATTTTATAATTTAAACTTTATTACGATAATTTGATGGTTTACTATCCATTTAGCATCACTACGTTATCAATTTGAACATGAGGCATCATGCCTATTAGCTAAGTCATGGCTGACAGATCGGGATGGCCCGATGGAACTGTTCTTGCTCGCAGACCTTATTTAACACTTTCGTAACCGGACTAAAAAAAGGAACAATTCACCAGAAACCGACAGAATTAGCTAAGCGTTTGCGCTCGCGTGTAAGTTCATACTAGTGCTCGCCTAGCGGGCTCGGCCGGCATCTGAGCGAACATTACGAGTGCCCGCTAGGCGGGTTCTTGGTTGTGAACGTGTTAATAAAAATCATCCATTAAGACCAACCTGGTAAAGGTCGCGGGAGTCCGCTGGATGAGGGTGGCGCAGGACCGGTCATTGTGGCACTCTTTGGGGGAGGCCTATGTCCAGCAGTGGACGTCTTTCGGCTGATATGATGATGATGATGATGATGATGTTGATGATGATGATTAAGACTAAGGTCATAAGTGTCATAACAGACCGATGTTAGACATAAAATTATAAAATCACAAAATTAAATGTTCAAAATTATAAAATTAATTGTAAGCCCTTGAAAACTGCTTAAAAAAAAGCGAAGTCCATCTTTTACAATATTTAAGTACTTCCGTTTTGATACGGGATCGTAAAAAATACAAACAGCGTTTTTTTTTATTTTTTTGGTAATTTTGTAATGTTCCTATTTTATAATTATGCATTTTTTTATGGATTACGATACGCAAAGCGTTGCGATTTTTCATATTAATAAAACGCCAATATTTATAAATTCGCAATTTTATTAATTATTACATAAGTATTTTAATTTCGTTCGTTTTCTTTACGCGCCTGTGAGATGAATTGACAGCTAAGGTTACAAAGTGTTCATTGGGTAAGTTAATGTAATTTGTTATTTCAGCATGGCATGATGGCATTACATTTACACAATTAATGGAGGTTGCTGATATTCATGCATTTTCATTAATTTACCCAAGGCCCAATTAATATGGTCTTATTTTTACACGAGACTTTTGTTTCACATCGCGCGTACTCGTACAGACCCGATTTCTAGTCAAAATGGCAAACCATTTAAAGCGTTAAGGCGCCGTAGGTTCAGCGAAGTTAAGCGAACAGAGTTTTTGAAATAATATAATGCATCTGTTTATTAAAATATGGTTTCAAAAAAATACGAATAGTAATCTTGAGGCTTTTCTGCAGCGAGATCAGTGATTCGAAACATGATTAAGCAATTTTCGCTCTATAGAAAAAAAATACCAACATAGGTCTAAAATACACTTAAAATATTCGTAACAAATTATGCACAAAAGCTAAAAATATTAAAATTGCTTCTAAAAATCGGCAATATCATGTTTGAGAGAACTCAGTGATTACTTTTTATTTATTTAAACGTCCAAATAATTTAAATTAAAAAAACATGATATCCGCGCTTCCGAGCACGCACTTCCATCTCGCTCACGCTTATGCTCAGTGAGAGGGAGAGAAGACCATGAACCTACGGCGCCTTAAGAGTCCCCATCAGTCGAGTCTCCATACAAACAAACTACGTTTCTCATTTTAAAACGACATTATGTTATTTCTTTTTATACACAACTAGCTTCTGCCCGCGACTCCGTCCGCGTGGAACTCGTTTATATCGTAGCTTCATACAAATTTGCACCCCCCATTTCACCCCCTTAGTGGACGAGTTCCGGGATAAAAACTATCCCATGTCCTTCCCCGGGACTCAAACTATACCAAATTTCATCTTAATCGGTTCAGCAGTTTAAGCGTGAAGAGATAACAGACAGACAGACACTGTTCTTTTTCTAGACGTCATTCTAGCATGTCGTTTTTAAATGAGAACCAATCTACGTTTTGTATGGAGAGTCGTGCGTCCTTGCGACCCTAAACAGATCGCGACAATATTTTTGCAAAATAAAACTGTTTAATGAAATACTCACATGAAAAGACTATACATGAATGACATTTCCGAATGAAGAAAGGGTACACTTTATTTGGAAAACGCCCTGTCATAAGCATAATATATGACTGTTTATTCAAACTTTATATTAACTTGCCGTGTTATTCAGTGTTGACGACATCCTGCAACTTTGAAATTTTGTACAATAGAGATGCAGCTATAATATTTACTATTATTTTGTGACCAAAATATTGAAAAAAACATAAAATAATAGCTACTGAAACGTTTTTACTTTTGTGTATACTAATTACAAACAATAATTACGATTTAAAGTAATGTGAAACGGAACGAGTTTTAATCCAACAATCAGCGTCTGGTGACGTCACTCCTGTCAAAAGTCAAAACTTCGGCAACTCTATGACATCTAGGGACGAACCGCGGACAAACAAATATGGCGAGTGACACACATGAGTGACGTCACAGGAACTGTAGATCCGTTTAGGCGCAAAAGTTTAAATTGTAAGTTTGCAACAGGAATTTTAGACTAAAAATTATAGTATTTTTTTTTAATAATATTGTGGTCTATTCTACATGCGATTCTTTCAAATGAAAGCAATAATGAAAATATTGCATCTTCCCTATTATGTATACTAGGCAGTATTTGAGTTGGCCGAAGTAGTCCATTGAAAAAGCAACTCTACGGTCCAAGGTGGAAGATTCCACTTCCAATAACCGTGTCAACAAGTGTAATCAAAAGATTTTTCGAAAAGCCCAACGGCTTTTTTACAAGTGTCATAGCCGGCGGTGCATTGGAAATTATCGCGTCCTTTGAAACGCCGTTCCGACTAGATTAAGAAACAATAAGGTCTAATTTTCAGATATATATGATTCTTGACTATATTACTGTTTATCTGATTTAACGATACATGATTGCTTAAAATTTCCTCGATAGAAAAAAAAATGGGTCTGTATTTTCCTCTTTTTACTCAGCCTACTCAAACGATACATTATTTTACGACACAATCAAGTTTATACTATAGTATTTTATCTCATCTAAAATCTCACTTTATGAAATTTAAATAAAACTTCACTAAGTTAGGTATTTATCGAAATTTATCCAAAAAAGCCATTCCCGAAGAGTGTTACATCTCTTTTCGTCGTGCGCGGAAGGCATCAGCGTGTCTCTGTCTAGGGGGCGTGTTCGACTCAAATCAAGGCATCGCCTTAACTTCGAACTTGGGTAAATCAAATTCTGTCATTTTTTAAAATTTTGGTATAAGATAAAAGGGTAAAAAACTAGTTTTGTTTCAATTTTATCGGTTAAGTATAATTCCGTGTGGTTTTTGAGAGAAATACAGTTCAAATCATAATATTTTATCAAAATCAGACAAATCCAACTTTGGATTTTTTTTCTATCAAGGAAATTTGAAGCAATCATGTATCGATGAAATCTGGCCCCGTAGCATGGATGGCGTTATCACGCGATAAGTGACAGGATAGAGCTTCCGTCCCTGGCTGACACCGTTCGATAGAACGAGACGACGCGCCTATCCTGTCACTTATCGCGTGATAACGCCATCCATGCTACGGGGCCAGATAAACAATCATATAGTCAAGAATCATATATCTGAAAATCAGACCTTATTGTTTCTTAATCTAGTCAGAACGGCGTTTCAAAGCACGCGATAATTTCCAATGCACCCCCTTAAGCGACTCATTCAACCCTATAAACAATAATATTTATTAAATCAGTCGTTACTCTGCGGAAGTCCATGATAAGTTACGAGGACAACATTCCTTTGCTATTCCGCTAAAAAAGCAGGTCTATTAGCGATAATGAATTGCATCTAGGCAGGTGCAACTCATCATCGCTAATAGACCTGCTTTTTTAGCGTTACAGCAAAGGAATATTATTCTCGTAATGTTAAATGTGTTTTGACTTTTCAGCCCCCGGGTGTGGTAGGTAATTAATATAATTTCGGTGGTCGCTTACTATTGGCGGTGTAACTACTTATATACTGAACCAATTACACGATGCTTTTTCACTGTAATTTGGACAGTGTATTATGAGCCGTGGGTTTGGGATACTTTGCGATATATGTCGTTTCGGTAGGATGCTGTTTATTTTGTGAGCTTTTACCTGTAATGTAATATTCGCTTGGATAGTCAAGTCTATTAGAACATTAACTGGTTAATTTAACAGTAGATGGTTACATACCGCGTGGGTGTTAACCCACGTTAAGGCTAGGTTAAACTACTGCCTACACTGTTTAATCTCACATAGTGTTTCAAACCCACGATCTAACATAAATTGTGCAGGTTATGATAGGCCTACATCTCAGCTGCCCAGTTGAGAAGGACGCAGTTTTGTGTTAGAATGAGAGGTACCCTATGTTTTATCATTTGATTAACATACGGTACACAGCTATTTAGCTGTGTCCCTTTCGGAAAGAAAGTTTTGATGTGGCCTATTAGAGAAGTCCACGGATATCATAAAGAACAGCCCAGCTGGCACGATAGGTTTTATGGTCACGATTTATGGCCAAAATGTATCAAAACGTCACGTTAAACATGACCTTAAAACTTATCATGCTAGGTATCTACCTTGGTGGATACTTTGTATACTTTTTGATATCTGCGTGCAAGCCTTCTGTATAAGCGGGACAGTATTATACTCGTAAAACAATGCTGGGGCAACACTATATGTTCATTTTACACGCAGATATATTAATATATATTTAATCATATACATAACGTATGAATGACATAAGATGACTGTTACATGTTATTGTATTTACATAGATTTGTTTTAACATTATACATAACATTCATAGGTAAACTTTCACGATTCTCACACATTATTTGACAAAGTCCCGCTTAAGAGTCGCCAGCACAATCGACTCGAGTCGACTCTACATGCTAGCGTTACAACTAGTTGGACTAGTTTCCGGCCTCGATATGGAGATTCCATTGTGTATACAAAGTTTCATATATTGCCAGCATGTCGTTTTAGAATGAGAACCAATCTACGTGTGTATGGAGAGTCAAGCGTCCTGGGGACCCTTAATCGCATATAATTAACCTATTTATACCCCTCTTCGCGGTTTCCCGACGTTTCGAATGTGTCACATGATCCTTGGTCACGGAACGACTGGCTTGATACCCGCATAATTATACGCGATTAAGTTCGGTTCGGTAAAATAATTATACATCGCGGTGAATCTTGATCCTTATGACAGCTGTCATCTCAGTACAAGTTTACGATTTAAGGTTATAAAATTTATGAAATGAATTTATTTATTTGCGGAATATGGGTCACATTAAGTTGTTACAAATATATATTACAGTCCACCATATCCTACTTAGATAAGCATGCAAATGTAACAATAGTCCAGATTTTGCTGTCGGTTAGGTATTATTTTAATTTATAGAGCTAACAAGCTTCTGCCCGCGACTCTGTCCGCGTGGAAGTCGTTTATATCGCAGCTCCATACAAACTTTTACCCCCCCCCCCCCCCCCCCCCATTTCACCCCCTTAGGGAATGATTACGGGGATAAAAACTATCCTATGTTACTCTCCATCCCTTCAACTATCTCCACTTAAAAAATCACGTCAATTCGTCGATCTGTTTTGCCGTGAAAGACGGACAAACAAACAAACAAACACATACACTTTCGCATTTATAATATTAGTATGGATAAGTTTTAGGTGTCAAAGCGGACTCCGGGCTCCTTTAGGGTACAACCGGGAACAGCGCTAGGAGGATGAACAGAGATGACAGCTGTATAGGGATCGAGATTCACCGCGATACAGTAGAATTATTGGGTTTACCACTGACAGATAGTTTGCCTTCATTCAATTTTCAACTTTAACCTCATACAAATTAAGTCGTTATTTCTAAATCGGTAGACGTGGGTAACAGTATTCTGAAAATTGTTTTATTTGTATGACATTAAAGTTGAAAATTAAATGAAGGCAAACTATCTGTCAGTGGTTAACTAACAGTAATCGTACTGTACGTATGAAGCCTGTCACAGACTCGTGCTGTACCTGTAAATGTGACAGCTAATGACAAGTTTACTATTGACCGCCGCGGCCAGCCCGCGCCAGTGTGATGCTGGCTATGAATAAAGTTTTAGTGGTATTATAATGTTATTCGATTGTTTAAGGTTTCGGTATACGTTAAGTCATCATCACGCCCCATGTTTGCACTGAGCCCATATTTTTACTAAAAATGTTTTTCAGACCTTTCCCCAGCCGCCATTAAAAAGTACGAACTAACTGGAGAGAACACAGGTAAGGAAGGTTTTATATTATCTTACTTGGATAATCCTGCTATCTATCTATCTATCTATTATACTTGTGAAAGTTTGGATGTTTGCTACTTAATCACGCATTAAGGGGCTCCACGCGCTATTTGGCTAGTTTTGACGAGTTTTGAGTTGATATTCCTCCGTAAAAACTATAGACACATTTATGGCACAAACACTTATCGGTTTTTTAATCCTTTATCTACATTTGCACGAGAGTTTTTTTGAAAATAATTAATACTAGCTGATGCCCGCGGCTTCGCCCGCGTGGTTATAGGAAAATGTAACATATTGAATTTTCCCGTGGGAATTAGATGTTTTTCCGCTGGAAAAGTAGCCTATGTCACTCTCCAGCCTCTAAACTATCTCCATACAAAAAATCACATTAATACGACGCTCCGTTGCGACGTGAAAGAAGGACAAACAAACACACACACACTTTCTCATTTATAATATTAGTAAGGATTCATTTTTTTATGATTTATTCAAACATGGTCCAAAAAAAGCTTATTTTCGATATTAGTATGTTGTTTATGCACTTGTATATATAAAATCTACATATAACTATTCCTTATTGACGCCTCTAACAACCCACGAGAGATTTTTATTTTGAACTCATTTTCACAAAAGTTACGCCCAAAAAACTGGTTTATTGGCCTGAAATTGCCAAAGTTTGGCGCCATATATCCCGAAAACTGTGGGTTTTGAAGTAAATATGAAATACTATTTCGGTAAACCTCGTTGCAGTTAATACGTTAAGCCATAAAAAAACACGAAAAACCGACAGTTACAGGTCGAAGGTTATTGGGAGCCCCTTAACGGCAGAACAGATAACTTTCGAATGCCTTGTCCCGGATCTGTCCAGCAAAACGGTTCGAAAGTTACGTTTAAAACTTCAAGGTTATGATTTACAAGTATGTTACGAATTTTTCACAGCGGCATCCCAAGGGTTAAGACTGACTTTAGTACAACAGTCTATTTCCGCCCCAGTCCAAGTGGGCTCAGTTCGGGTTGCGCAGGGCGGTTCTACAACATTTCGTGAGCTCAAATACTGCGAGCCATCCGGTTACCTACTAATAATTGTTTATGTCCATATGAAACTTCAGTAGGAAATGTCTAAATACTACCAGTTTCATTATGTCCTACTACTAGGACTAGATGCTGAAAATCAATTCCTGGGATTATATTTGGTAGAGCTCTAGAAAACGGAACATCATATCAGGAAAAAGCCGAAAATTAACCTTGGTAAAAATAAAGTTCTGTATAATTACACTGCAAATAAAAAGGGTTTTATGGAAAGTGTTTTTGTTTGACTGTTGTAAGCATATTTTATGGAATTTTGTGTAATAAATATGTTACGTAATTATATATGTAGCTGTTCGAGTTCCAGGGATGGCCCATGGCTACAAATAACAAATCAAAAGGTTCACATTTGGCACACAACAATATTGAACCCCCAATCCCTTCATCAACGTTCTTATTGATTAGAACTAACAAAGCAGATGACTTGTGCCAAAATATATTGCTACAACTGATAATAGACTAATCCCCCATTCATAAAACTTAAAATGCCTCTGCTAAATAAATGTGCTTTGTCCCTTTCTAACTCAACAAATATCAAAGTGACAGATAAGGACAAACTAATTTGAACGCCATTTTAGTTAAAGTAGGCTTATGAATAGTGCCGTAAGAGCATAGTCAGTATAATTATAAAAAATATACATATAAAACCTAGTAGACATAAACCTCGACAGTCGAAGTCTCATCAACTATTTTTTTTCCCCACAGCTGTGGAACCTCCAAAGGGCTTCAAGCAGATCCTCAACGAAGGTGGACCAGAGGCGTTCGCCAAGGCCGTCCGCCAACACAAGGGCCTCCTCCTCATGGACACCTCCTTCAGAGACGCCCACCAATCGCTGCTGGCCACCAGAGTCAGGACCCACGACCTTCTGGCCGTGTCGCCATATGTCGCACACAACTTCAGCAATTTGTATTCTATGGAGAATTGGGGTGGAGCTACGTTTGATGTCGCTCTTAGGTAAGTCTTTTATATGGGCAATCTCCGGTTCGCTTTTCTATAAGAATCTTTGTGTTTCTGGTCCCGATGTTGGACAAAATGCTCTATTCGAGCCCCATTTTGGTATGAAATGTAGCTCGCGCATATACGCATATCTAGACGAATATTAGAAAACTGGTTTAGCCTAGTAGCTTGATGACCCTGAATGCAAAATTGACGGTCCTGGATTCAAATTCCGGTGGAAAACATGAATATTGGTTTCTGTCTTCGATTTTCTCTATGTATTGATATCTATTAAATATACCCATATGTGTTATGGGTATATTTAATAGCTTTATTGAGCTTACTATTGGGCTAGTTCGTTTTGTATAAGAATGTCCCTTAGTATTTATTTATTTATTTATGCTTAAGGAGTACCAACAGCTGCAAAAACATGATATAAGTCTTACATAGTAATACAAAGTCATTTATTAATTTGTATATCTGACAGTTAAAGAAATTTTTGTTTGATGACCGCTTTAGCCTAGTTGGTAGTGACCCTGCCTACGAAGCAAAAGGTCCCGGGTTCGAATCCCGGTAAGGGCATTTATTTGTGTGATGAGCACGAATATTTGTTCCTGAGTCATGGATGTTTTCTATGTATTTAAGTATTTATTTATATATATAAGTATGTTTAACGTCGTCTAGTACCCATAGTACAAGCTTTGCTTAGTTTGGGACTAGGTCGATTTGTGTAAGATTGTCCCCTAATATTTATTTATTTTATAATGATCCCTTTATAAACACCGTGTCATACACGTATATTTAGCGGGCTTGTCGATTTTTATCAACATCTGATCTGGCTATTTGAATTGTTCCACATCTGGCCAGCCTATCCTGGGCCTTAGTAAAATGTTCCATATCTGTCCAGGTTCCTGCACGAGTGCCCATGGGAGCGGCTGGAAGACATGCGGCGCCTGATCCCTAACATCCCCTTCCAGATGTTGCTGCGAGGGGCCAATGCGGTCGGCTACACCAACTATCCTGATAACGCCGTTTACAAATTCTGCGAGATGTCGGTCAGTGCTATAAGAATTTACTATTCCCTGATATACTTCTCGAGAAATGCCATTCACTATCGCGGCATTTCTCGTTAGTGTGGTCCCAGCATTAGAATCAAAGTAAAACGATCGTCGTTTTTATTAACGTTGTGCATGTCACAATATGCCACATTGATATTTGCTTTACGGAAGAATGGACATTACAATGGTATGTCACTCTTGAGTCTTATCAACCATTGTAATGTCCTTTCTGAAACAGATAGAAATATCTTATCTTATCTTAATCAGTAAGATATTTCTCTCTGTTTTATTAGGTGTCCTAATTTTATTTCCACTCCGTATTACTGTGCTTCCTTTAAAATTTAAGAAGTTTCGTAACTTTGTGACAAAGAATGAATGATTTTGGCAATGGTTACCCAGAACTAAAGGAATTCAATAGTACATTATTGCCGTGGCCGGGAAGGAAGCCATTGCAGGCTGAGTATTTGTTTAAACGGACGAGCTTGCGAGTCCGTTTAATTATAACACGAAGCCTGCAATTTCCATTCCAGCTGAGGCTAATATAGTGCTTTTCTCAAAAATGGGGGAATAAAAATTACTAAATTTATATAAACTTTAAATATCGTTGCACAACGTGAAAATATTTACGATTTTCCGCCGTTTTTTTTTTAACGGAATCGCAAGTGTATTTTTTCACCAAAAAAACGCAAACTATTTGAGACACATACAAAAACGTCGTGTTTGCAACAGAAAAATACGAGTTGAATTGGCTGAATACGAGCTGTGCTGTATTTTATATGCCAGTTTCTACTTTTTTTTTAATTTGGTACTCGACAAATAAAGATATATAACATTCCAGGCGGCCTGCAATGTTTTTTATTTTTCAATTTAGATCTGACCTTAAACTATACACTTTACCTTCCAATATGTAGCGAGTTATTTTCACTTTGCGGGCCATTTTTGAGAAAAGTACTTTCATAATCATATAATACTCCAACATAATGTTGGAGTGAGCTCAGACCCCGTATCATGGTTGGCCTTATCTCGCGATAATTGACAAGATAGGAGTGTCGTCTCGTTCTATCGAACGGTGTCAGCCAGTGACGGGCGCTCTATCCTGTCACTTATCGTGTGATAAGGCCGACGATGATACGGGGTCAGGAGTAAGCACAAAAGAGGGGACAATTGCACAAAAGCCCCCATTGGACTTTGACCCAATCCGACAACAACGACGGGCACAAATTAATAAGATAAGTTTGTAAAACAATATCTTCCTCCAGGTGAAAGCCGGTATGGACATCTTCCGCGTTTTCGACTCACTCAACTACCTCCCCAACCTTATCCTCGGTATGGACGCCGCGGGCAAAGCCGGGGGTGTAGTCGAAGCTGCCATATCTTACACGGGTGACGTGTCAGACCCCAACAAGAAGAAATACGACCTGAAGTACTATGTTAACTTGGCCGATGAGCTGGTTAAGGCTGGGACACATGTGCTGTGTATTAAGGATATGGCGGGATTGTTGAAACCGCAGGCAGCTAAGTAAGTAACTATGGATTTACTAGCTAAGATTATAAGTGGATAGTGCTATATTCCTATATTTGCTACGTATTTTTTTAATGCGACACACATAGTTTAACGTTAGTGACATTATTTTTTTTGCGAGACAACCAGCCGAAACACTTGCTGTCATAATATTTATTGAGGCAATATTTCGTATGCTCTGCCGTCCGTCTCAGAGTCTCAGAATATTCAGCTAGTTTTTTTAAGAGGGGAAGGAGTTAAAAAAAACCGGCCAAGAGCGTGTCGGGCCACGCTCAGTGTAGGGTTCCGTAGTTTTTCGTCCAGAAATTATTGTGTAATTTTTTTCAAAAACTATTCAACCTATCAAGTTCAAAAAAAAAATCCTAGAAAGTTTTTATAATGTTCTACTTTTGAGATTTTTTTCATATTTTTAAAACTTATGGTTCAAAAGTTAGAGGGGGGGACACATTTTTTTTTACTTCTGGAGTGATTATCTCCGAAAATATTAACATTATCAAAAAATGATTTGAGCAAACCCCTAATTATTTTTAAATACCTATCCAACAATATATCACACGTTAGGGTTGAAATGAAAAAAAAACACTCCCCCCCACGTTACGTATAGGGGAAGTACCCTAATAAAAAAACAAAACTTTTTATTTTACTACTTTGTCGGCGTGATTGATATACATATTAGTACCAAATTTCAGTTTTCTAGTGCTAACGGTTACTGAGATTATCCGCCGACGGATGGACAGACAAAGCGAAACTATAAGGGTTCCTAGTAGGGAATGCAAACCGGTTAACCGAAAAACCGGTTAACCTGAACTTTTTGTGCTCGGTTAATAACCGGTTTTGGACACTATAAACCGGTTATTAACCAAAACGAGTAATATTTATAAAATGCCTGAAATTGTGAACCAAGATCGTTATTTAGCAAGAATAATATCTAATAAAAAATGTTAGTATTATATGGTTGGGTTGGTAAGTCATTATAGTTCTATTGTTTTAATTGACACTCATTGATTTTTAGTAAGAAAATAATAAATAAATAAATAAATAAAATAAAAAACAAAGAGAGTGTATGAGGGAAATGTTGATAGAAAGTTGGAAAGGGACGACCTCCACGAACTTTTTCTGACCTAATCGGAGAAATCCTAAAGAAAGGTCAGGTCAAGAGTATTCAATCGTTGGCAGGCTTAGTGAAAAAACGGACATTAGCTGTATTGCAGGCCGTCAGGAGATTCTCCTACGAAACAAGTCATCAGCATACACGATATCAGTAGTCAGTGCATACGAGACCTTGGTGCGAGCCTTAAGTCGAGCCAGGTAGTAAAAGGTGTCGATATTTGGGGAGCACTGTAACATCTAAGTGTGACCTTGATGCCGAGATCAATAGCAGGCTGCTGCAGCTGCGGCATTCGGCAAGCTGTGTTCCAAGGTCTTCTGCTCACATGACCTTAAGTTGGCCACTAAAATTTCAGTGTACATGGCAATTGTGCTGCCAAACCTCCTATACTCCTCTGAGACGTGGTGTGTGTACCGCCACCACATACGCAATCTGGATCGTTTCCATCTCAAATGTCTGCGATCCATCATGAAGTCCGAGATCCGAGAGTCCGTGATGGTCCGAGAGAGTGCGAAACACCGAAGCCTGCAACGAGCCCATGTTGGTTGCATTGAGGCCTATCTAATGCGTCGGCAGCTTAGGTGGTGCGGTCACGTATCTCGTATGGCGGAGGTGAGAGTGGCGAAACGCATCTTCTACTCTCCTTTGCCATGAATAACTCTGCTTAACGGAATAGCCCATCCTAAATGACCAGTAGGGCCGACCAATGCTTCGATTTAAAGATAGAGCAAAACGAGACATGTTGACCTTTAAGATCGATCCAACCAAATAGGAACAGGAATCTGAGGACGGAGACCACTGGAGGAAGACCCTGGGCGAAGGTATGGTGGCGCATGATGCAGCTTGGTTCGATCTTCTGTTGTTCCCGTGAGAACCTAGCCCTTCATCACCATGCACAACATTTACTTGTCAAATATGCGGTCGTAGCTGTCGCTCCCGTCTTGGCCATGCGAGTCAAGTGCGTAAGTGCCGCACCACCATGCCAATGATGATGTATAAAAAGTATTCAAAAAAATGTTAGGTTTTTATTCAACTACAGCTCGCCTACTACTTAAAACCGGAACTAATACTCTTACAGCGAAATTATCCTCCAATACCTTTTTTTTAAACTATTAGTAAAAACCGGTATTTTTACCGGTTTTTACCGGTTAACTAGTTTTTGACTGTACCGCTTCGGTAAATAACCGGTTTTGAAATTTTACCGGTTTTTGCATTCCCTATTCCTAGTCTACTACGGAACCCTAAAAACTGCGTATGGCCCAATGTTACAATGTACACTCCGTCTCAATGGGATTTGAATCTCTAACAAAACAAATAGAGTAGCATTTCCTTTGTTTCCTTGTTTATTAAAACAAATGAAATTCAATCCGAGTTTCTAAGCAACGCGAGTGGGCGCGTTCCTATTAATATGGCGGTAAAGTCTAATTTCGACGAATCCATTCGCCTTAGTGAAATGCAAGTACAGCAAGCAAGTAGTATACCTTGGCAATCATTTTATATTTCACTAGCTGATGCCCGCGGCTTCGCTCGCGTGGTTATAGGAAAACTAACATATTGAATTTTCCCGTGGGAATTAGATGTTTTCCCGCTGGAAAAAGTAGCCTATGTCACTCTCCAGCTTCTAAACTATCTCCATACAAAAAATCTGATCAATACGACGCTCCGTTGCGACGTGAAAGAAGGACAAACATACAAACACACACACTTTCGCATTTATAATATTAGTAAGGATTTCATTTATTCCTTGATAAAACATAGTTTTATATGTAATGTTTTTATAGTCTAAGCCGTTTATAAATAGAATTATGTACAGTCAGCATCATATAGTTGGTAGCAGTCAAAGTAGCCAAATATATCTCAACACGTCTTTATTACTATAGGAGTTAGCAGCGTAACTGCTTAATACAAAATTAATTTAGTATGGGGTGGCGCATCGTTACTGACGATTTCTCAATATAATTTGAGACGTTGGTGCCGTTAAGAAGCTTAAGTCTTCTGGTAGATGTCGCTACACGCCTCCCTAAGGCGTTGTAGGAAGGAACTGATTGAGGAATTTGGTGCCCGAACCGGATTGTTCCGATAGCGTTAGTAGCGACGGGCCATGAATGCCTGTGGTCGCCGGTTTGAATCCGGCTCGGAGCATTAAAATGTTCAATTTTTCCTTTATTTAGAAATGTATAATTTCGTTAGCAGCGTAACAGCTTAATACAAAATTAATTTACTATAGGAGTGTTACGATATATTTGGCTACTTTGGCTGCTACCAACTATATGATGCTGACTGTGCATAATAATATCTTTATAACAGTGGTATGTCTTAGGTTACGGCTTTAACTCCCTAGCCACGCGCAGACTGTTTGACCAACTGATCACGGTCCTCCGTGTACTCCGAGGTCGTCTTGACTGTCCTGGTCTAGTCAATGACATTTGTCGACTTTTTGTTCCCGATGGTAGGATTCGGTTTCGTGTGGAGCGGTTGCGGCTTTTCGCCGTGCCACTTGCCCGAACAATATCGCGTCGCAACTCCCCCATTTGCCGATCCCTACATGCTCTCAACAAGCTCGACACTGTGCAGCTCTCCTGTGATGTGTTTGCGGATGGCTGGCCGGTGGTTGAAAGAGGATGCTTGAATCTGTGTGAGATGATATCCTAGCTTGTATTTATATAGTTACATCGATGGTGTCAATGTCAAATAGAAATATAAATGTTTATTGTGTGTATCATGTCTCATGTTTTGTGATTAGTTTTAGTTACTTAAAAATGTAATGGCTTAGGGTAGTTCCTGTAATGTTACATGTTTTTTTCTTAATAAATAAATAAATAAATAAATAAATAAATAAATTAGGTTACACAATACGATTTGATTATTATTAGCAGCCACCTACATTCATAATTTGTCGAGTTTGTATCTCTACTAGGTATATGTTGAGACTCACTAGGTTAACGAATACGTCCTCTCCCCAGACTCCTAATCTCAGCCATTCGCGACAAGCACCCCGACGTGCCGCTGCACGTGCACACGCACGACACGTCCGGCGCCGGCGTGGCGGCCATGCTCGCCTGCGCGCGCGCCGGCGCCGACGTCGTGGACGCCGCCGCCGACAGCATGTCGGGCATGACCAGCCAGCCTAGTATGGGCGCGCTTGTGGCTTGTCTACAGGGCAGCGAGCTGGATACTAGTGAGTATAGCTTGTTCCATATGTGCCGCTGCACGTGCACTCGCACGACACGTCCGGCGCCGGCGTGGCGGCCATGCTCGCCTGCGCGCGCGCCGGCGCCGACGTCGTGGACGCCGCCGCCGACAGCATGTCGGGCATGACCAGCCAGCCTAGTATGGGCGCGCTTGTGGCTTGTCTACAGGGCAGTGAGCTGGATACTAGTGAGTATAGCTTGTTCCATATGTGCCGCTGCACGTGCACTCGCACGACACGTCCGGCGCCGGCGTGGCGGCCATGCTCGCCTGCGCGCGCGCCGGCGCCGACGTCGTGGACGCCGCCGCCGACAGCATGTCGGGCATGACCAGCCAGCCTAGTATGGGCGCGCTTGTGGCTTGTCTACAGGGCAGTGAGCTGGATACTAGTGAGTATAGCTTGTTCCATATGTGCCGCTGCACGTGCACTCGCACGACACGTCCGGCGCCGGCGTGGCGGCCATGCTCGCCTGCGCGCGCGCCGGCGCCGACGTCGTGGACGCCGCCGCCGACAGCATGTCGGGCATGACCAGCCAGCCTAGTATGGGCGCGCTTGTGGCTTGTCTACAGGGCAGTGAGCTGGATACTAGTGAGTATAGCTTGTTCCATATGTGCCGCTGCACGTGCACTCGCACGACACGTCCGGCGCCGGCGTGGCGGCCATGCTCGCCTGCGCGCGCGCCGGCGCCGACGTCGTGGACGCCGCCGCCGACAGCATGTCGGGCATGACCAGCCAGCCTAGTATGGGCGCGCTTGTGGCTTGTCTACAGGGCAGTGAGCTGGATACTAGTGAGTATAGCTTGTTCCATATGTGGAACATTGTAAAACATATTGACAGGCTTGTGTGAAAATTCAAAATTATTCCAGGCATGAAGGATTAGGCTTATATGAGCGCGCTTGTCGCCTGACTACAGGCTGGACAGTGGACACTAAGTATATTGGATAAAGATCTTGGATAACTGGAATACCATCCTAAAAAACGTTCCACTTGTGGATCTTCGTAAAATGTCCTGCACCTACACAGCCAGTGTCTAAAATGGTCAACATATACCAATAATTAGAGAACTTTAAAATGTGAACAGAAAGGTATTTTAAACACCTACTAAATATGACTAAACGAAATTTAACAAAGTCTACTAATACTGCAAATGCTTTCGTAATATTGTTCATGTTTATGATCTATCGTGTCCACCGATTAAATGTTCCATGTACGGAACTGTCATAAAATCTAATTTATCTCCACTATATTTCTCTTAACCTTTGGCGAAACTCCATCCAATTAACTAGAATTCTCTGTCACTTTTGTACCGACAACATTTTAAAAGCCAAATTTCTCCACAGAAATCCCTCTCCAGAAGGTATCCGAATACTCAGCCTACTGGGAACAGGCGAGAACCCTGTACGGCCCGTTCGAGTGCACGGCTACGATGAAGTCCGGCAACGCCGACGTGTACTTGAACGAAATTCCCGGCGGGCAGTACACCAATCTGCAGTTCCAGGCGTTCTCGTTGGGATTAGGCTCGCAGTTCGAGCAGGTTAAGAAGGCTTACAGGTAGGATAATCTGAATTATATTGTGTAGGTGAATATGGGAAAGACCCATAGCCCCTAGCGGCGCCTGCGAGTCGGAAACGGTTAAGGTTAAGCAAAGATGGCAGCGGTCATTCTTTGGATGGGTGACCGCCTGGTGTTTGAGTGATTACTATAAATGAGCGTTTCCGTGCTTTGGAAGGCACGCTAAGCTGTTGATCCCGGCTGCTGTCTATGACATTAGTCGTTAAGCCGAGCTGGAGGCCTTCGGGCGGCTTAAGTACTACTAACAGTCGAGTTGCCCACTCACTTGACAAAGGGGGGACAACTGTTACTCGCGTCCGCAGGAGTTACCTACCACAACCCTGCACGTGTCCCTTTGTCAAGTGAGTGGGAAACTCGACTGTTAGAAGTTCTTAAGCCGCCCGAAGGCCTCTAACTCGGCTTAACGACTACTGTCATAGACAGCAGCCGGGATCAACTGTTTAGCGTGCCTTCCAAAGCACGGAAGCGCTCATTTATATTAACCACTCAAACATCAGGCGGTCACCCATCCAAAGACTAACCGCTGCCATCTTTGCTTAACCTTTTCCAACTCGCAGGCGCTTTTAAATTATTATATTTATTGAGGTTTTTGGACCCATAAGACCTGGTTTTTGGGCTGATTTATTTTATTTCTCCACAGGGAAGCAAACCTCCTCCTAGGCGACATCATCAAGGTCACCCCCTCGTCCAAGGTGGTTGGTGACCTCGCCCAGTTCATGGTGCAGAACAAACTGACCGCCAAGGACATTGAAGCGAAGGCCGAGGAGCTTTCGTTCCCCAAGTCCGTGGTAGAGTTCCTGCAGGGAGCCATTGGGCAGCCCCATGGCGGATATCCTGAACCCTTAAGGTACGTGACGTGCCGACGACATGTTTCGAAAAATTTTGAAATGCAATGATCACGGTATTTTCTCTAAATGTCCTATCCTACAAGTCTATTGTACAGAATTAAAAAAAAATACTTTGAACCGTGGGTCACGTACGGTGCTGTCTGAAAATCAGCGCTGTAGATAGGTATGTCTGTCTGACACCTCGGCATAATGCTGAGACAGCGACCGATTCACTGCCGCGAAGACACACACAACATGTGTCAATTGTATTGTATTTCTATTCCCTTTGTCTGTGTGTCTTTTGTGTAGTGAATAAATGTCTTCTTTCTTTTTTTCTATTTTTTGAAGTCCTGATTCATAAATACAAAAGCGTAAGCCGTGGTCGCAGGTTTAGGGAATTTCCTATACTGGAAACTTTCTTAAATTCTTGTCAGTTTCCTGAAATTTCCGAGTAGTTTCAAATTTTATTGTAAACTGTCCGCATCTGTAGGTCTGGTGCAAACGCCAACACAGTTAACTGACCATCGTGTATTAATATAGAACCTTATTACAATGCTCATAAAGTGCACGGATGGTCTGTTAGCTGTGTTATCGATTGTACTGTTCCTGTCGAGGCCAAGCAATGCTACCTGCGCCGTAGTAGCATTTTTCTGCTTTGTAGTTGAAATCGCTAGTAAAAGTAAAAAATCAATATTAGGGGACAATCTTACACAAATCGACCTAATCCCATAGTAAGCTCATTAAGGCTTGTGTTCTGGGTACTAGACGACGATATATATAATAAATATAAATACTTAAATTCATAGAAAACTTCCATGACTCGGAAACCAATATTCATGCTCATCACACAAATATTTGCCCTTACCGGGATTCGAACCCAGGACCTTCAGCTTCGTAGGCAGCGTCACTACCCACTAGGCTAACCGGTCGTCATATGCGAGTCATTAGCCTTGATTGGATTAATAAGGAACTTTTACAGGTTTTTTCAGACGGGCTCTTACACCATAACTTAACTCAATAAACATTAACTTGCAGATCTAAAGTACTTAAAGACATGAAGAGAATCGAAGGCAGACCCGGTGCTGAGATGCCCCCGCTAGACTTCGACAAGCTCAAGGCCGAAATACAGGAAATGTATCCAACGGTCAGTTACACATGTTACAATTTGTCATGCAGCATATGACCGATTATACCTACAAAGACCCATTCTTGGACTTTATACAATGTTTTTTTCAGTTTTTTTTGGGTTTTATTCTGTCGGCATGATTGATTTTTATAGCTATGCCGAGTTACAGCTTTCTAGTAGTAAAGACGGACAGACGGACATGTTGAAACTAAAAGGGTTCCTTGTTGACTATGAAACCCAAAAATTTACTTAGTATATAATGTTCTGATTAATGCAAAAAGTATTGGTACATATTTGTTTACAGCTTTGGCGTCTTCCTTGGGCATTTGCTTTTAATTAGATGCCCTTCTTATGTCGATGATGTTTTCAGAACTTTGTGACCGGAGACATTGAAAATGCGGTGGGGACCAGTATTATAAACATTTATCGACTTTTAAAAATGTCACTAACCAGAACTTTACTTTGACATGTTTTCATTTGATATCCCACAACTTGTGATTGTTACTTCCAAAGTGTGATCCTTTTTATAAACATTGTGTATAACTTCCAAGCTCCCCCATGTAATTTTTTTGTCATTTAGGAACATAAAAATTAGAGAATTTGACGGTTGTCACCTTTGAATATTATTTTCATAAGTAGGTATGCATTGTTCTGTAGAATGTTAGATTCCCCTTTATGTCTGTTAGGTATTTTAAAACATTTTGTCATTTAATTGACTCGCAAAAATGGAACATACT
Organism: Epinotia ramella; assembly: GCA_947578815.1. Classification (NCBI taxonomy): domain Eukaryota; kingdom Metazoa; phylum Arthropoda; class Insecta; order Lepidoptera; family Tortricidae; genus Epinotia; species Epinotia ramella. The sequence continues at coordinate 4,800,676 of OX388214.1, read as the reverse complement.
TTACAGTACATATGGTCCTACTTTCCCGCACTAGTGCGGAAAAGAGCACTTTTATTGCATATGTCGAAACTTTAAAGAGCCATATGTACAGTAATAGTTATTTATGCTACAAGTGTGGAAAGTAGGTGATTTCCGACGAGTGTCATTTTTATACATGAGCGAGTGAAGCGAGCGAATGTATAATTCGACACGAGTCGGAAATCATCTTTACGCGCGTGTATCATACAACATTTTACTATGCCTTGTGTGAGGAAATATATTAAATGTTGAAATGTTGGTTTAAAATAGATCTAGGTTAAAATTGAAGAACCCAGGTAGATTGTCAGGTACCTACTTATTATCTGGAATGGCATTTAACAACTTCTACACATCTTTTGCTGTCAAGCTTATTCACTTAAAAGTTAAAACCATTGTATTGTGGTTTTGGAACACAATTAATTTTGAGTAACTCAATATTATATTAAACAACAAAAAGACGCTGTACCGTCGTAGTTCTAAGAAACATACTGACACTAAACACTATTGAAACGCAATAAATCATTATTATTATTGATTACTCACTTTCACTCGACCTTTTTAACATATTTACATGAAATAACTACACAAAACTCACAATAAACAACAATGGCGGGCTTTTAGATATGCACATTGCGCATGTGCAAGCCGCCATACTGTCGTATTGTAAAAGGCATAAGAAAGATATGCGTTCAGCCAAACACATTAAGTGAATATTAAATATTAATTAATTTATTGACCAAATTCAAAATTCATAAACATTAATAAATCATTTTATACGTTTACGTACGTTTTATATGAAAGAAAACGTGTAATTTAAATAATTGTAAAACTTTTCTCGAGTAATAAAAACTCTTTGTGTCAGGCTGACGACGGACTAGAAAATTAAAAAAAAAATTAAAAGTAAAAAGCACTAGTGCGAAAAAGTGGCACTTTCCGCACGATTTTAGTGCTTGGAAAACGCTCTTTTCGAGCACATGCATTGTAAAACGTTTTACGATACACGTGCGAATAGGTAATTCGCAACTCGTGTCGATTTAAAACACGACCGAAGGGAGTTTTCACTACTCGTTGCGAATTTCCTATTTTCGGCACTTGTATCGTAAATAACTATTGATGCATACTGGCACCAACTTTGTAAAATACAACTTCGCTCGCTGACCAGATAATAGTTTACATACACACTCGTCTACATAGATACGATCTACACGAGTCTAGTGTCAAGATCAAGAGCGTAAGGTTTGTGTAGATCATTTCGAACGTGTCAAATTTACCTTGCATTTTTTCCCGTGACTTGACCTACCGACAATGCATGTTACAGTCAAGTGTAAAATATGGGTGCATTCAACTTACTCATAAACAGGGCCCGTACTATAACAGATAACATCAATTTGACGTCACGCTGCATACAAATAAAATAAAAATAAATATTAGGGGACAATCTTACACAAATCGACCTAGTCCCAAACTAAGCAAAGCTTGTACTATGGGTACTAGACGACGATAAACATACTTATATAGATAAATAAATACTAAATACTTAGAAAACATCCATGACTCAGGGACAAATATTCGTGCTCATCACACAAATAAATGCCCTTACCGAGATTTGAACCCAGGACCTCTTGCTTCGTAGGCAGGGTCACTACCAACTAGGCTAAAGCGGTCGTCGAATATAGGATGATCCCAAAGTTTTATTGTTATTATTAATCATTAGTCGTCAATCATTTTAATCATGTACAAATTACTTCAATCGTAATCTATTCACACGTGGAATAATGAAGATGTACCTACTTGATACGTGAAACGTAAATTAAACTATTTGTTTTTTTTTCAAGTTAAAGAGGAATTCTGTTTTCTACGTAATTATTGAAATGTGGTAACAATACCATTTAATAAAATGTATGTATAAAAACAAAACAAATAGTTTAGTTTACGTTTCACGAGTAGGTACCTATTAATTATTCCACGTGCGGTTACGGTGCATATTTATGAAAGGATTCATATATTAAGGAAATATTTTTAAGAAATTCATACTTTTAAGAAATAGATACATATTTTTGCACTTGACTGTACTAGGAGAATGTGAATGTTAATAGCGGTTCCCCACGGCGACTTTTTGCAGCGACACAAACGCGTTCACGAACGCGCGACTGTCGCACGACACCAGGGGGGCTAGCACAACTGACGCCGCGCCGCGACGCGAGCCGAGAAAGATCTACCCTCCTCCTTCTAATTTGCACGGTGCGAGTGAGACAGGAGGCGCTCAGTCTCGCGCGAAGCGACTTGTCGTGCGAAGTGTGCTAGACGTACAGATAGATATCGATGCTGTGTCGCGTTTGTATCGCTGAAAAAGTCGTATGCGCTCTGAGTCTAATTTCCCGAAGTATTAGCTTATGTCTCGTTCTAGATCACCGACTACGATGTGATGTCCGCGGCCATGTACCCGCAAGTGGCACACGACTTCTTCCGCATCCGCGAGAAGTACGGCCCCGTGAAGCATCTCGACACTAAGACGTTCCTCGTTGGACCTACGGTGAGTAAAATAAGTAGAAGTACTTGGTGGATATAGCCCTTCGGATCGCTAAACTTCAGTGGCAGTGGGTGGGGCACATAGCACGTAGAACCGATAGCCGTTGCGGCGGAAAGGTTCTCGAGTGGCACCACGTACCGGAAGGCGCGGCGTGGGTAGACCGCCGACAAGGTGGACTGATGACCTGGTAAAGGTCCCGGGAGTCCGCTGGATGCGGGTGGCGCAAGACCGGTCGCTTTGGCACTCTTTGGGGGAGGCCTATGTTCAGCAGTGGACGTCTTTCGGCTGATATGATGACTTGGTGGAGATGCTGGGATGATAGCATTTATCATCATATCAGCAAAAAGACTTCCACTGCTGGACACTGCCTGATGCAGGTCAATATTGTACGCGCGTCAGTTAGATCTAAAAGTCAATTTTTATAGCGAAAAATGACAGTTCGATCTACCTAACGCGCGTTTCTAAAAGTTACGTGATTGCTTAGGTCTGGTCTGGTAAGGGTCGCGGGGAGCCGATGCTGATGCGGGTGGCGTAGAATCGGTCATTGCGGCGCTCTTTGCCAGGCCTGTGTCCAGCAGTGGACGTATTTCGGCTGATGAGACCATTCGATTTATTTATTTCACGATAACAATTACATACATGTCAAAATTATTTAAAAATATATATGCAGTAAAAGTAATGTTAAAAATATTAGTTATTAATGAATCACAAATAAATGATTACTATTAAACATTAAAAAAAAATAAGCTTCTTTGATACAACCTAATCCGCCGAAATTTAGTGTTATTTGTAAAACGTATGATATTGTCACATATTTACTTCCAGGTTGGCGACGGTATCGAGGTTAAAATCGAGCGCGGAAAGACGCTAGACATTCGCACACTCGCCATCAGCGACGAGATGACCGCTGCGGGCGAGAGAGAGGTGTTCTTCGAGCTCAACGGACAGTTGAGGAGCGTTTTCATCAAGGACGAGACTGCCAGCAAGGTACATTATTCTTAAGCCCATTCTCTTGCACCCCAAACAAATTCTGTCGAAAGATACAACGGCACAGTAATTACTTTGTGCTGAGGTGCGCTGCGTGATAAAGAGGTGTTCTTCGAGCTCAACGAACAGTTGAGGAGTGTATTCATTAAGGACGAGACTGCCAGCAAGGTACACTATACTTAAGCCCATTCTCTTTCGTCCCCGAACATAGTCTGTCGAAAGATACAACCGCACAGTGGTTTGTGACGAGGTGACAACTGCGTGAGAGAGGTGTTCTTCGAGCTCAACGGACAGTTGTGGACCATGTTCATCAAGGACGAGACTACCAGCAAGATACAGTAACCCACCACAGACTTCGTCACAGTCCGTCCGTCCGTCCCACTTTTGGGCACAGTTCATAGAAGAATCCCTACTCCCTAGAGACTGCCCGTTCTCTTCCATCCCCAAATGAAGTCTGTCGAAAGATACAACCGCACAGTAGGCAGTGACGAGTTTTTTTATTTTCTTTATTAGCAAAAATATATCACTAAATATAAATATAAATATATCACTTACAGACTAGTCCAACACATGATATGTACAACAAAAAGACATTAAGATTAAAACAAAAAATAATACATCAATAATACTTAGTGAGTACCTACCTACACCCTATACATAATTGCCTGCTTGCTGCTTTTGTAAACTCAGTCAAGTGCAATAACAAGTCAATATTAGTGAAAAGAGGGTTTATTATGTTTATGGCCCGGATTGCAGAGGTGTTCTTCGAGCTAGATGTTCAGTTTGTTCATCAAGGACGAGAGCGCCGGCAAAGTGGAGTACACATTACCCTTCATACGTCCCACTGTTGGGCACAGGTCTTAGACTGAGCCCATCCTCTTTCATCCCAAAATTAAGTCTTTCGAAATAGATCGGCGATAATTCGGCGGCTTCTTCTCAATAATGAAGTCAAGCCAGTTTCGATCGGATTTCAAAACCTTAAAGTTTTCGGGGTAGGTAGATCGTTTTAAAAATCGTATACAATATAATAGTTAGTATTGACAATTACAGCTGTTGCCTTATCGGCGGTTTTAATCAACTTTTTATTTATTTTACAGGAAATGAAGATCCATCCTAAAGCCATTAAGGGGGACAAGAACCAAGTTGGAGCGCCGATGCCAGGCACTGTCTTATGTGAGTAAACTAAAAATAAATATAATTACAGAACATGAGTTACAAGAGTATAAAAATAAAGTCAAAATGTTGCTCACAACCATTAAAAATCTTTCAATTTTGATTTACAATAGGGATGACGAAACTAAGTAAAAAAAATCAATGATGTATGTTCTCGAAAAAAGATGGATGGAATTTTCGTCATTGGGCATATTTTTCCGCCTTCTTTTTTTGCAGTAATAATATTTTTTACGTCACACCTGGCCATAATGTGAGTATTACCGCCCGCTACGCGTACGGTAAAACTCGCATTATGGCCAGATGAAGACGTAAAATTGTGTACTCACCACGGGCAGTAAAAAAGAAAGCCCTCTACCGCATATTTACAACCCTCGCCTGCGGCTCGGGTCACAAATACCTGCGATTTCGGGCTTTCTTTCTTTCACAGCCCTTGGTAAGTAATGTACTATTGAGTCCACAATGCACAACCCTATTAGAAACTTATTTCTCTCAAACATGCAATGAAATGTCGTCGTTACGTGCGTCATAACAGGCTTCGAAGTATCACATTTCGGGCGGAACAATTCGAGAAAACTGTAAAGAAATTTCATACAAAATTGAAGGCCTAGGCCGGGAAGTATTTTTTTTTAAATTTTAATCTAAATATGGCGTTTGTGTCCATGAACAGGCTAAACAGCTGAATTATATTTTTTAATTTTTGAAGTGAAAACTTCTTTAGCGGCGCTGAGCACTTTTTGGGATGGGGAAAAATTGTTAAATACGCGACAGAGTTTTGTGACGTCAGATGTGAAGGAGGTCACAAACTTTTATATTTTGCTGCTAGCCGATTCGACTTCATTCAAAACTGAACGCTATTCGTAGGAGTATAAAGCCGTTAAACACTTTTTGCAATAGCATATTCTGCAAATAAATTTGTAATTTTGTTCACGCGTCCTTCACCATTTTGCTAGTTCGAATTTGGACGTTATTCCTAAAGAGATAAGGCTTTGAAAAATATTTACCAACGGAAAAAACAAATTGATATTTTCTTCACCGCCGCCGTCCGCTGTTCTTGCAAATTCGAATAGTTCGAATTTGTACGTTATTCCTAAAGAGATAAAGCTTTGAAAAATATTTGGCAATGGCAAAAACAAATTGGTATTTTGTTCGCCGCCGGCCCGTCGCACCCAACGCGCCCGCGGCCCGTCCGCCTAAATAATCGTAAGTCACCAGAGACCATAGACAATATTTAAAATCCTCTGCATTTATTTTATTTATAGAAATTAAGATTCTCATCATCAGTTTGTGTATAATGGCCCTAATAGGGTCTATTCGATCACTACACACGTGCGTGTGCACACGCACAAAAAACATTATGGAGGGATTGGAGAGAAAATTAAAAGTATTTTGTCGTGTAGCTGGATTCTATATTTGTGGTTGATATTTATATGTTTTATTTCATTGCATATGTTTGAGAAAAGCACTATACATGCCTAGCCGTGAAAAGGGCTTGCCGGCTTCGTATCACTATCCGGCCTCCCTGACGGTCGGCCGTCTATACATACTCACCCGGCAAGCCCTTCTTTCCCGGCGGCTGCAGTAATGTACTATTCTTGATACACCTACTCAATATTTCCCTCCTTCCCCACAGCGGTGAAAGTGAAGGAAGGCGACAAAGTGGAGAAAGGGCAAGCCATCGCCGTCCTCTCAGCCATGAAGATGGAGATGATCGTCCAGGCGCCCAAAGCGGGCACCATACAGAACGTTCTCATCACGAACGGGCAGAAACTCGAGGGCGACGACCTGATCGCGACCATCGAGTAACGTGATAAGGTGCTGTTTTGAATGGACTCGTTTCGTTTCTTTGGTATTTTCAAAGTTTCATCATTGAAAGTTATCTATAATGTGTTACGACAGCGTGGAATTTATATTTGTTGGTGGAATCTTAGTTTTGTTCATAGAGTAGACGTCGTCGTGTCAAAGTATAAATAATAAATAAAATAACGTACTAAGGCTTATTAAGCTTACCATGGGGCTAGTTCGATCTGTGTAATAATAATAACTAGAATCGGTAAAATAGCTGTTCTCTAAGGATCAGCGCCATCTACCCAGACGCTTCGACGATTTTTGTAGTTCCATGCTCAAAATGGCAAAAAAGGAATTCTTACACATACTTGTTACTCTATTAACTACTCTCTGGTTTTGATACAGAGGCAGATGCTCGATAAGTAAGTTTTGTCTTTTAAAATATTATCTATAGTATACATACAGATACAATGATTAATTGAGTTATTGTATGTTGTATAGGTACATACGAAAATGATACGATGATTGTGACAAGGATATCATAGAAACGCAGCGACGCTACGAATGATAAGTTGTTAGTTATTACTTAATTTATAATGCAAATGATCCCGTCTTTTTTATATTTTTTATTCGGCAAGCATAAATGTTTGAAGCATTTTATATGAAGTTGATATTGTATGTATGAAGTTTTAAATCTTTATTTTTACTTCTGTATTTCGCGATTTCTTTTACATTTTTTTACGAATCACGATTTTCTCTTTGCTATGAACACTTTTTTTAAGTTTTATTGAAATTTGTGTACTAGAAATAAAGGCGCATAATCAATTTCTATTCAATCTGCATTTTTTGCATTTTGTCTGATCAAATCGCGAAATACTAAAAGCTATAAAAACCTTTACCCAACAACGGCATGGCTCGAAAGGGTAATGTTATGTATCAAACTGTGATATCTTCCACTAAGAGTGGTGAAGTGACTTAAATAGCATCACAGTACAAAAGTACCAAGCTCAAATATGTAGCTTGTATATTTCCGTCAAGCTACCCCTTCTTAGGGTTAGTTACCATATTCAATGGCTCCTTGTAGTTAGTCATTCCATACAACAGGGTTAAATGAAAAAGTATGGGCATATCACAATTTAAAAAGACTATTATTTTATACTAAATTAAAAACGTTAGATATAAGGTGATCTGTCTGTACTTGGAATCTAGTTAAGTGAAATGTTTTTGTATGTTGGTGATTTTGTTAATTCTGCAATTTTATTGTTACTTTCATTTTTACGTTTATGCAATACATATATTGATTTTTATTATGACGTCTTTCATTTTGGATTTTCAAGTCGGAAGTTCATCTGCTTTCATTTCGAACACCGAATTGGTCGTTTCAAAAATACATGCATAATTATATACATTTTTATAAGGCAAGTTACTGTAACAAATAAATCAAAAATGTACATATTACAGAATTAGGCCGTGAACGGAACTTTCACAGGTCAAAGAGCAATTTATAATAATAATAAATACATGAACAGATCAGAAAGGCTGAGCTTTTCGTAGGAATGAAAGGCCCTAAGCATGCTTTTAGAGCGGTCGCTGTGCGAGCTCGGGGGCTGAAGGCCCGTGGGTGAGCCCCCACGGACACTTACTATCCCCAGGTGTCTTGCAAGCGAAACTGGAGACCAAAGTACCGAAGGTGAGCGGCCAGGCAAGCGAGGCCGAATGCCGAGTTTTTCGTAACAACGAAAGGTCCAAATCAAGCTTTAAGAGAGCGCTCGGGGGCGGAATGAAGGCCACTCACTATATTCCCAGGGACTGAAAAGGTACCTTTAAAAACGGTCATGACCGGGTCTTTTTTAAGGTACCCGACCGTTAAAGTAGCATTCCAGTACCGGTCATCAATACTTTAGGTATCCAAACAAGCTTCCGTCCAAACGGTACCGTTAAATAAAAGTACCTTTCAAAACGGTGTTCACCGGGTCTTTTAAAGGTACCCGACCGTTAAAGTTGCATTCCGGTACCGCTATCAATACTTCCAAACAAGCTTCCGTACAAACAGTAGCCTTAAATAAAAGTACCTTTAAAAACGGTTTCACCGGGTCTTTTAAAGGTATCCGACCGTTAAAGTAAAGTAGTGAATACAAGTAGAGTAACTTTTCCATCAATGAAACACCAAAATTTTCAAGCATCCTGGCTCCAACGTTTTTAAAGTTAAGAGTCTGATATTTTGCACTGAGATACATAATTTAGTCATCATAATCATATCATCATATCAGCCGAAAGACGTCCACTGCTGGACATAGGCCTCCCCCAAAGAGTGCCAAAATGACCAGTCTGATATTTTGCACCGAGATACATAATTTAGTCATCATCAGGCCTTGGATTATTTTTCTAATGGTAAGATGAGAGAAAACTATGGAGTCGATATTAAAATTAAATTGTTATTTATATTCATACTCATACTCATTCATTTAATTAAGAACGAAATTAAATTATAAATGAAATAAATCATTTGAACAGATTAAATTATAATTTTAAATAAAAATAAAACATTACTTTCGTAATGTGCAACTAGTTTCCAATATCCATAGAGCTTGTAGATACAGGAATGAGTGCCTCAAAATCTTGACAAGGTATGGCATGTGTATTGTCCATTTCAAAATTACAATTGTAAAACGAGTAAATAATGGCAACTTTTTCCATATTTTTTGGGGTAAAACTGGTTCTATATTGGTTGAAAACCCACTTGTGACTTGAAAAATATCGTTCTACGTCAACGGAAGTTAGTGTAGCATATTCTAGAACTCGCTCAAATTGTTCAGTAGGTACTTGCCATGTGACTCAAGTCTATGAAGTCCGGATTTCTATTGAGTACACTTTCCAATTTATTTTTAACTGTTTCAGGGCCGTTTACCGCAACTAAGTAGTCTGAACAAAATAAAATAGTAACTAATTTTACCAAGCGAAAGGCTTAACACTTCCCAAATCATACTACATAAATTAATTTTAATTACATTAAGTAAGATTAATTTTCGATTAACATGTTCGATCTGTCAACCTGCATAAGGGACAAAAGTATTACGGGACTAAGAAAATTACTGAGTATGAGTAGGTATGAATATGAGTTAAAGTTTAGTTTTAATATCGACTCCATAGTTTTCTTTCATCTTACCATGCGAAAAATAATCCGAGGCCAGGTCATCATCATCATATCAGCCGAAAGACGTCCACCACTGCTGGACATTGGCCTCCCCCAAAGAGTGCCAGAATGACTAGTTTGATATTTTGCACCGAGATACATAATTTAGTCATCATCATATCAGCCGAAAGACGTCCACTGCTGAACATAGGCCTCCTCCAAAGAGTGCCAGAATGACCAGTCTGATACTTTGCACCGAGATACATAATTTAGTCATCATCATATCATCATAGCAGCCGAAAGACGTCCACTGCTGGACATATGCCTCCCCCAAAGAGTGCCAGAATGACCAGTCTGATATTTTGCACCGAGATACATAAATTTGTCATCATCATCATATCAGCCAAAAGATGTCCACTGCTGGACATAGGCCTCCCCCAAAGAGTGCCAGAATGACCGGTCCTGCGCCACCCGCATCCAGCGGACTCCTGCGACCTTTACCAGGGTCCACCTTGTGGAGGGCCTACCTACGCTGCGCCTTCCGGTACGTGGTCGCCACTCGAGAACCTTTCCACCACAGCGGCCATCGGTTCTACGTGCAATGTGCCCCGCTTACTGCCACTTAAGTTAAGCGATTCAGAGGGCTATATCGGTGACCTTGGTTCTGCTGCGGATAGCCCCATTTCTGATGCGATCGCGCAGAGAAATTCCCAACATAGCCCTCTCTATTGCCCTTTGGGTGACTTTGAGCCTTCTTATGAGGCCCATATGATAATCAACAGTGAAAAAGTGCTATAAGTCTCAACATTTCTTTGCATTTAATCAAGTTACATATAGTTATTATAATTGGATTATTTTATATCAGTTAATTTAAGTCTAGTCATTTTACGGTCCGCTTCCGCTATAGTTAGGGCGAAATGGAAATAATTTATAATACTTAGCTGTTTTTTTCTGCGTAACTGATTGATTATAATTCTAGTAATAACCACAATACTAAATCCGAAAAACAATAGTGATTTAGATATTTTAATAAATAATTGAAAATTTGCAAATTTCTAAAAAATCGGTAAAAAAAATGTATTTTATTTTTCTTTGTTTTGATAAAATATTATTTGCTTCATCATACATAACTGATAATAAATCAGACAAAAAATGTTTCCGAATATTACATTTCTATTCAGTTAACTAGTCCCCAACATTTATATTTCCGTGTCTTAAAATAATAATTGGCTGTAGGTTCCTACATTCTTTGGTGAATGTAGTGGACACAAACATTAGAAACCAATCGCACACTAAACAACAACGGAGGGTGGGTATTAGTCGTTAAATGCTGTTTAACAATTTTAAAAAATGCCAATTGATCAGTTAGTTTTGGGATTTTCATTATAAGCACTCTTTCATTTAATAGTGTACGAATCGCCTTATAAAATACGTTGCAAGTAATGTTTCTACAAACACCTGTTAAAGTAGCTTTAAAAATGCCGCGCGCGACGCGAGCCGCACAGGTAACGTGATTGGCCGGTTGCACGCAGGGGGGCAAACCGCCAGCCGCCCGCTCGCCGCGTAGGTACTACATACTAGGTAGGTACCGCACGAATCGCAGCGATTCGCGACATGATCTAACGCGTCTAAGTTCTATTATTAGTTGTTGATACTAGTTACATTTTTATATACTCGTCGTGAAACGAATTATGAAAATATTTAGCAATGAGTAACACTGACAAGTGTGGGATGAAGACCTATGCAATTTAACTTTGAACTTTGACGTAGGTAATGAAAGTCGGAAAATGGGAATTCAAAGATTGTGCACATTGTATTATTGTATACACCTAAGTAAGTATTGTGTATTGTGAAGGACTGTTCAAGACTAACGTGGTCGTCAATAGAATTTGCTAACTATGTAAACACACCGCCATACTAAAATTGTCTTTCACTATGGCGGTTTGTTTACATAGTTAGCAAATTCTATTGACGGCGACTTTAGAGGAAGGTGCTTATTTAGTTTACGTTTAACTTATTTTTCGGTCCGATTTATTTGTTTATTCAATCTTTATTGCACTAAAGAACAACTTATCGCACAAAAGGGGGACTTAATGCCGTAAGCATTCTCCTACCAGTCAACCTTTGCGCAAAGCAGATAGATTGTGGGCGTGTTGTAATTGTAATAGAGCAAAATCCGTTAAAATAGTAAAAAAGAGAGGTTTATACCCTTTACCTTTATTTGATTTTTTATGCCCAATATTATATGCACATGTTAGCTAATATGCAGGGTGAAAAAATCTATGGACCCTGAAGGGAAACCCTTAAGACAGAGGTCATTCTCTCGTTCTCATTTTCATGAAATAAACACTATATAAATTTGTAATTTACCTACCTAGCTTTAGCCCTAATTACATGATAAATAAACTTACTTTAACCGAGAATCGAACAAACTTAAACAGTAAAAATAAGTACATTCACTACACTTTTTATTTTTACTAATCGATAGGATAAATATTAAGGATAACGATTCGTCCAGTTCAGGTAAGCTTTTCACCTTAGACTTAATTTTATTTTAAAGGCAAACGACCATATTCAAAAACGTTCTACAAACCTGTTTTAACTAAAGCTGGCGTTAAAATTCGTTTGTCTTTATCTGTCACTTTGACATTTGTGTTCGTAAGAAAGGGACAAAGCACATTTTATTTAGCAGAGGCATATTAAGTTTTATGAATAAGGGGGTAAATGTTTATTGGATACTTAAATGTTATCATTGTTATCCTTAATATTGATTTTATCTTTTAGTAGAATAAAATGGTGCAGTGAATATTTCAGTTCAGTCAGTTCAGGTAAGCTTTTCATAAAATCAGTGACTAATAACACGACCGCAATACACGCCAATACGTTTCATAGTTAGGAAACAAGTGTTACCTACTAACTTCTTCCGGGTCTGTTCTCTCCGTCTGCGTATTATACAGCTCCTGGGTACATTCAAGTCTACACTCCATTTCTATCTTGATTATTTTGAAGAACTGATTAATTATCCATATGATTAATTTTGAGCGTTACTAAATCTGATAAAATATAATACTCCCGGCAAACGCACGAGTAGCGAGTAGGTACGACGCATTTAAAAATTAAAACTGTTAAGAATGTCAATTTGACGTACGGTCCGTACGGAAGACGATCCGATACCACTCCGGTACCTATAGCAAACGCGGAAATTAAACTAAAATAAAATAAATGAAAGAAAATATATCTAGCACAATAAAATTAACGTGACATATTCATAACAGCAAGATTAAATTTTTTGATAAAATCCACTATGATTAAGTATATTTATCTTTTCGTACTTACTTACTATTTTTTTTAATAATAATATAATTAATAATAAATCAGCCTATGTACATACGTCCCACTGCTGGGCACAGGCCTCCTCTCATGGATGAGAAGGAACAGGCAGTAGTCCCCACGCTTGGCCACTGCGGGTTGGGGACTTCACATACACCTTTGAATTTCTTCGTGGATGTATGCAGGTTTCCTCAGGATGATTTTCCTTCACCGAAAAGCTAACGGTAAATATCAATCAAATGATATTCCCTACATAAGTTCCGAAAAACTCATTGGTACGAGCCGGGATTCGAACACACGACCGCCGTTTGACAGCCGCATGCCTGAACCGCTAGGCTACCGTAGCTTAATATAGCGTATTTTTTAAATATTTTATTTTATTATTTTCCAAGTACACTCGTCGTGGGTTTTATCAAAACTTGAATGGACGAATTAAAAAAATATATATATTTAAACTTTAAATTTTTCTTTTATTTTATTCTTTTGTAAGCAGTGAGTAAAAAAGCTAGTCGTCTTAACACTATCTTGAGAGCTCAATTACATCCTTCAAGCTACGCGCCTTCGCAAAGTTTTATCGATCTTGTTCTACTGCATCTTTAGAACCACTCACAGCTCTTTCATGTGTATAGAATGATAACCTACCTACAGATAAGTAATCACGTTCTCGAAAACGGCTCTGACGATTTCGATGAGATCTGGCACATATTTACGGGTTTATGGGGGCGAAAAATCGATCTAGCTAAAAGCGGGGGACTATGTATTTAAACTTAAACCAAGTTATTCTTGTGTTTTGTTTTACCAGTCATTTTTAGGGTTTTGTAGTCAACGAGGAACCCTCATAGTTTCGCCATGTCCGTCTGTCTGTCCGTCCCTCTTCGGCTTAGCTCAGTAACTCTTACTACCTACTAGAAAACTGTAATTCGGCATGTGTACGTATATAAATCAATCACGCCTGCAACACAGTAGAATACAATCAATCACGCCTGCAACACAGTAGATTACAATCAATCACGCCTGCAACACAGTAGAATAAAATCTTGAAACATTTTTTTAGGCCCCCTACACCTAAAGTGGAGATGTATTTTATTTCACGTTACACCCATAGTGTGGGGTATCGTTGGATAGCTTGTTTCAAGATTTCCAAACCATTTTTCAACCAAGTGATTCGTTTGAGAGATATTGGGCTTTAAAGCCCTAATTTTTGTTCAAAAAGGCTACTAATGGGAATGTGAAAAATCCGGCCATTGGTACATATAATGAATTTAACCTTTTCAACGCTCTCATATTTGAATGAAGTGATCATTCACACGCCAAGAGCTGTTGCCTTATCAAAAATGACGAATCTCGTAGTGCTGTGCAAAACATGATTAGATAGATTTTATTCATGATCAAAGTACAACTTTATTCCGACCTTTTTATGGGTTGTTGGCGCGGGGGGCACGACAGCACTCGACCACTTTAGTGGCTCTTGGCGTTGAAAAGGTTAAAAGGAAAAGTATCACGGCTAAGTAGGCATAACTAGTTACCGAGTAATAGTCGACCAACTTCAAATGTACTTAGAAAGGCCAATTTTCGTACAAATTCGGTTTCGTTGGCGCGCGCGTGTCGATTTAACTAAGATAGACAGGCAACTACGGAACCCTACACTGCGCGTGGCCCGACACGCACTTGGCCGATTTTTTCATCTGGTTTTTATTCTGCCTCATACATAACAGAGCGGAAGGAGATTCACTACTTAAAAAACTGTTCTTGGTCCCCAAATGAGTGCTCAAAATAAGAATTCTGAATAGGGATTTCACATCCGAATAAAACAGCAACTCTTATTAAAAGTATATTTTAAAACTGTATAGTTATCCACTAATTACATACTATCGATCCTATCGCGCACTTATATACTAACACATATGTACACAACACTGATGCGTGAACGTTTAACCCGTTCGCCGCCACTGACTTGAACTCCAGTTCATCAGTTTCCAGCAGCGGGGTGGGAATAACCCATACGAAGTACAAAAACAATAAGACTTGCGTAGCGTGCGGTGCCACCTCGATTTTTTCTGTCGCGGCGAATGGTTTAAACAATTTAAAAGTTTAATCAAAAGTTAGACCAATCAACAAGGCGGTTGACTTCGACGATACATTACCCCATCCGCGACTTTTTATCACAGCGATAAAGTATAATTAAATGACACAGATCATGTTTAAAGGTTTTCTATAAAGGCCGCTGATTCTAAGAATTACAAAAAGAAATAGGTACAAAGATACAATCAGCAAAGATGATAAATTCGAGGTAAGTATTCCTTAGCGTTAAGGGCCATTGACACTTGACACTCGTATGCGATTTTGTGGTGTGATTGAATTTACACATTTTTTTAATTCAATTTTGCGCCGTACACTTACTAAAATAATACTCAAACGCAATTCGCTACTCAGGGGACACAACATTAAGTACTTTTTTTAATACATATCTATAGTTACACTTCATTGCTTCATATACAAGGCCCTTTAAAGTGGTAGGTTAAACTTTTTCCGGACATTAACGTTCTCACTTGCATGTAGAGGGGTGACGTTTTCGAATAAGATTTGTTGTTTGTTTGACAATTTAAATATGTAATGTCTATTCGAATACGTCGCCACTACATACAAAAAGGGTTTTATTTATGTTTTTTACCTATATCTTGATTTATTCAAGTAAGTCTGACATGCGGCTGCAATTTTTCAAGAAAAGGGAGGGTAAATACCGTCCCCAAAATAGGATACTTTATTGTGAGGTGTTATAGTGTTAAAGTGACATGTTCACCTGAACCAGCAGGGAAAACTACAATTCCGGTTTTTAGAAACCTTATATTAACTAAGGAACAAGAAATGCTTTTTTTAAATAAATATATACATGCGGTAACCTATTTTTAGGAATTGGTTGAAATTTTTTGAATAGGAGTAGGTTACTATGAGTTCTTAAAACAAAAATAATATGCAGCTCACTGCTGTGATTTGTGGTATTCTTTTCCCTTATCCTTTAACTATGGTTAAAAAGTATGAGTGTCTATATGGATAGCAAGAAACGTATAAAAAACATTAAAAATCACCAAAACATCGTTGTAAATATATCACACTACGACGACGTGTCGATAAAATCAAACCCTTGGTCCCTAAATACTAAACTCATTGATTGTGCATGAACGATAAAGTAAAATCTATTAATCGGGCCCACAATATAAAATGTTTGCTAAGGCAATTTGAATCTAGTTGCATGCAAAATCGATATTTCATTCGTCGAATAATCAAAGGAGCAAAAGAAACTACTTTGTTACATGAAAGGTTCAAGTCCCATTGAAACAGGAGTGTACATTGTAATGCACATTGGACGTTACGAGATTAATACGCGATATTAGGAAGCTTGCTGACTTTAAAATTTCAGTAACAGTTGAGGTCATTGTGACCACACTTTCTCTCATGAAAAGTTACCTTGGCAAGTAACAAATATAGCTCCAAAGTAGGGTAAATCGTCTTGCACAGTTTTATCGAATACCACTATGGTCGGAAACATTCAATGTTTTGTTCGGTCAAGTCTAAAAACATTGTATACGATTTTCAGTCTTGTAGACATAAGTTCGAAACCGTATAATTGTTTTTAGACGTGACTGTACTAACATTGTAGTGTTATTCTCACTAACACTGTTAACATTTTGGCTGCTGAGAAATTTACGGTCCATAATTAAGCGCCTACTAGACGGTCGCCAACAAGCACCTCCGACAGAGCGACCTTGGTCCGGACGGACCGTGTAGACGGTTGTTTCCAGCAAAATTTCGTTGGACCTCCGGACGCTCACGTCGGCGACCGCGAGGAGTGTAGCGTGGTCGGCACCGTCTAGCCAGAAAACTCACGAGCCACCGACAAAGGTGAGCGACCGAAGAAAGCAAATGGTTGGCAGTCAAAACAAAAGTTGCTGTGGGGTGTCGCAGTGTCTATCTCACTCTTACAGTAAGTAACGGCAAGATATTTATGCTTTTCGCCTTGTAAGTGTTCAAAATCAAATGTTATATCCCATTAAACTGTTAGAGTTATTCCTACTTGTTACCACCAATTTGTTACCAGTGGTAACAGCTGGGATTTTATTTGCCATCTTTTACCACTAAAGCACTCGGTGGTAACTACTGGGAATATTCTTCCCATCTTCTACTACTAAAGTACTTGGTGGTAACTACTGGGGAAAACAATCCAATCTGTTACCACTGGTAACAAATTGGTGGTAACAGGAAGGAATAACCCAACTGTTAATACGGGAACAGAGGGATACTTTTTGTTTTCCACACCGAATATGGTTAAATAACATAACTTTTTCTTCACCACTCACTTCAGTAGATTGTGTCTCAAGGGAGCAAAATTATACATTATCGGGCGGTATATAGAAACCTGAGTGAAACAAAAGACTCTCCAATAATAGAATCTTGAGCGTAACGTGAGATTCAAATGTTTACACTCAACTCGGAAATCATTTTGCTACCGAGTGGCACAAACTGTTTTTTACATCTTCTTTAAGGAACATTTTAAAGTCTAACTTTGATACCTCACTTGAGGGCAATGATGCCCTTTTTCTGAATAACAGTGTGAAAAGTATTACCTACACACGTAACGACCAACAGGACCATCATCATATCATATCAGCCGAGAGACGTCCACTGCTGGACATAGGCCTCCCACAACGACCGGTCCTGCGCCCCGCATCCAGCGGACTCCCGCGCCCTTTACCAGGTCACCAGTCCAGGTCTACCCACGCTTCGCCTTCCGGTACGTGGTCACCAAAGCGCCATCATCTCAATCTAATTCACCCGGATGCAACAAAGACCGATCAACCAGGGAATGAGAGAATCTGTCCTCGACCAAGTCGGGT
Organism: Epinotia ramella; assembly: GCA_947578815.1. NCBI lineage: Eukaryota > Metazoa > Arthropoda > Insecta > Lepidoptera > Tortricidae > Epinotia > Epinotia ramella. The sequence goes on along the minus strand of OX388214.1, from coordinate 4,782,828 downwards.
TTGGGCTCGTCCTCAGAGTTGACCGGGTCGCTGAGACTGGAGTCCTGGTCTTCGCCGTAGCAGCGCCGCTTGTGGTCCGACGGGAATTTGTAGTAGGAGTGCTCTACTCGGATGGCTTGCATGGTGTTGCTGGAATGAATTCAAAGTGTAGGGTTAACCGACTTGTTGGTCTCGAAGTTCAATCTTAGAGTGGCTCTGCAAATGACTTTTGCTGCGATACAGCATCAACGCTTGTGAATAGTCTGTCCACACTAAGATACTATACGATAAGATAGATAGAATGTATGTAAAAAAAAAGACCGGGTTGCACTCCGGGAGTGCCGGCAGAAGTGAAAACTCAATAACATTGTAACAGTTTTTCGATCAGGTCACGTGACATCTTACGGTGTCACCCTAAAAATGAATTTGACGCAAATTTATGAACAATTATCAATTATTTAGGCGGAAGGGCCGCGGGCGCGATGGGCGCGACGGGCGGCTGCAAACACAATACCAATTTGTTTTTGCCGTTGGTAAATATTTTTCTAAGCTTTATCTCTTTAGGAATAACGTCTAAATTCGAACTATTCGAATTTGCAAGAACAGCAGACGGCGGTGGCGACCAAAATATCAATTTGTTTTTGCCGTTGGTAAATATTTTTCTAAGCTTTATCTCTTTAGGAATAACGCCCAAATTAGAACTATTCGAATTTTCTCAATAGCAAAACGGTGAAGGACGCGTTGGTATTATTACAAATTTATTTGCAGAATATGCTATTGCAAAAAGTGTTTAACGGCTTTATACTCTTACGAATAGCGTTCAGTTTTGAATGAAGTCGAATCGGCTAGCAGCAAAAAGTGACCTCCTTCACATCTGACGTCACAAAACTCTGTCGCGTATTTAACAATTTTTCCCCATCCCAAAAAGTGCTCAGCGCCGCTAAAGAAGTTTTCACTTCAAAAACCCATAATAATGTGTATTTAATAATGACATCCAATTATATTTTAGGTTTAAGATGACATTATTATTTTATTATGAATTTTGCATACTTATTATTTTTTGACTTCTGACGATTTAAATCTAGGATAGCCTGGCCTAGCTATTATTAATATTCTACCATTTTAACATTAAGTATTTAAATTGTTCCTATTGCCTTATTACTAGAATAATTTGAGAAATCAGTTTGTCAGGTGATACTTTGGAAAGACGATTATTCTCAAATTATTCTAGATTATACAAGTTTATTCTAGGAAAGGGCGAATTTAGCGCAAACGAAAAGCCAATTTATGAAAGTTTGTTACATAAGTTTCAATATCACGCCGTTAGCCTGCGAATGTCAAAAGACTTTTTGTATGGTCGTAGAACGGCCTTTAATGTAACTCACATAACAGCATAGTATTTACTAGCATGCAGTCGAAAGTGAGTTTTAAAACGATGTATATGTGAATAGGTACAGAAATAGTAGGTATGTTTCGGTTGACCTTGATTTACAAACATTTAAAGAGTTTACGAAACGCTTATCGGTCGGTCAAAACATAGGCATATCTGACTCAATGTATTATGTAATAAATGATTATCTGCTATCGCATTTTTTATGTAATGACTTGTTATGCATAGTAATGTCATTATGATATATGAGTAACTAGCTTCTGCCCGCCACTCCGTCGGCGTGGAACACTACACTGTACCTCCATACAATCTTTCACTCCTTAGGGGATGATTTCCGGGATAAAAACGATCCTTTCCTCCCCGGCACTCAAATATAAAAAAACAGATATTCATCGCAATCGGTTCAGCGGTTTAAGCGTGAAGAGGTAACAGACAGCCAGACAGACACACTTTCGCATTTATAATATTACTAGCGACGCGCCCCGGCTTCGCACGGGTACTATATTATACATAATAAACCTTCCTCTTGAATCACTCTATCTATTAAAAAAAACCGCATCAAAATCCGTTGCGTAGTTTTAAAGATCTAAGCATACATGGGGATAGATAGCGGGAAGCGACTTTGTTTTATACTATGTAGTGATATGTGAGTAATGTATGAAAAATACTAGTACAGTCAAAGTAGCCAAATATATCGTAACACTTCCTTACTCCTATAGTAATAAAGACGTGTTCCGATATATTTGGCTACTTTGGCTGCTACTAACTATATGATGCTGACTGTACAATGATAATATTGTTAATATCATAACTTCATTGAGAGTGTTAACCCTTTAGGCACCAAGAACAACTAAACGAGTTGCGAGTTGTCGGACGACTATAGGTGTTAAGGCGTACGCTGTCAAGGTCACATTAATGTTTTAACGAAGGTTCATATTCACACGCTTACGGAAAAAGGTTGGCGTATCTATGTAACTTTCGCACATGAAGAATGGCGTCCGAAAAGGTAAGGGCGAGTCTACTATATATCTGACACCTCGCATGCCTTGACAGCTTAGTCACATAGTACACTCATGACAATAGGGAAGATGCAGCTATAATATTTACCATTATTTTGTGACCAAAATGTTGAAAAAACATATAATAATAGCTACTGAAACATTTTTACTTTAGTTTACACTAATTTCAAACAATAATTACGTTTTGAAGTAACGTGAAACGGAACGTGTTTTAATCCCACAATCAGCGTCTGGTGACGCCACTCCTGTCATGTCAAAACTTAGGCAACTCTATGACATCTAGGGACGAACCACCGACAAACAAATATGGCGAGTGACACACATGAGTGACTTCAAGGGAACTGTAGATCCGTTTAGGCGCGAAAGTTTAAATTGTCAGTTTGTAACAGGAATTTTTGACTATAAATCATAGTATTTAAATTTTTGAATGCTTCCGTGGCCTATTCTGCACGCGATTCTTTCAAATGAAAGCAAAATTGAAAATATTGCATCTTCCCTATTCAGTGTTAGTCGCTAAAAAGTTGTTACAAATAATAAAAACGTACCTGGTTTTCCTTAACACCGGCCGTCCCATTTCCACCTGCAGCTCAAGCGAATAAAGCTTTGCCAGTGACTCTAGCTTCTCCTTCTCCTCAGGGTCATTCAAGCTCGGCAGCTTCAGCTCGGACTGACAGGAGTCCTGGAGGAACTTGGATAGTTGCTCATTCGCCGCACTGAGAATCAGGAACCCTGGCCTCTCATCCCGAATCCTCCGGCAACCAGCCCTGATTTCCCTAACCTCAGTCACCGTCGCTATACCCATGGAATGTTCGCTGAAGTAATGATCGCTCTGCGGACTTTTCTCGCTCACATTCAAATCGCTGGACGAGGTTTTCTGCAGCGAGAAATTCGTCCGCGGCGTCTGGTTGAACGTATCCTGATCGGCAGATTTCTCTTGAAAAGCGAGAAACGACTGGAAGAAGGATTCGTTGGCGCTATGCCCGGATATGCCAGCGTTCTTTATATCGCTGAATGTGGAGAATGAAGAGTGGGGTTGCAGAATATCTCTGTTTTCCTTTAAAATGCCGTCTTCAAGGTCTACAACGGTTTTAGAGTCTGACATCATAGCGTCGTCATCATTCCCCGAATCCACGTTAGCTCGTTTCTTCTTGAATCTGTTCTTGCAGCTCGCCCAACCACTTTTGACTAGACTCTTCTCCTTTTTAAGCCGTTTAGGTGGAGGCATGTTGCTCACCGATTTCGGAGAGTTGTTGTTCACGGATTTCGAAGATTTGAAAGTTAGGCTTTTGTTGAAGACCTTAAGCTCTTCGATCCCTGGCCAGTCTGTGAGCTCGTCGTCACCTTCTCTGTCACTGTCATTAGTTACAACGCCATCAGAGTCGCTACTGCTTAAGGAGCTTGACTCGTTTCCAGCGCATTCCATGCCACTATTCAGCTCATCGAACAACAAGGGATTCCTCAAAGAATTTGGTGGATGACTCTTATTCAGCATCTTCGACTTCTTGTACATCCTGCCGTCGAATAGTCTACCTGAGCTATTAGCTGGATTGAAAAATGGAGGCAGGTCTGTGGCGATCTTGTACCCCGTCATTTTCGACAAGATCGGGGTGCCGTTTTTGGAACTGTTTTTGTAGACGAAGTTAAAGCTTGAGCTGCCAGGCAAAGAAGGAGTATTTGTGAAGCTAGAGGGTTGAGCTCCTTCTGTATCCTGAGATTTGAGGACAATCTTGCCAGGCTGTAAGACTGGTTCTTTCCTCTTCTTGTCTGTCTCGTGCTTTTTCGACTTGAAGTCGTTTTTGGAAAAAAATGTGGATTTGGAAGAACACCCCCCGCTAAAAGACCGCTCTCTCATTTCGCAGACCTCCCCTTTGTCTCGATGCGACCACTTTCTTTTGCCGCAGAAAGCGTTTCTAGAAACAAATTTTGTTATTACTTAATTGCTCGTTATATTTGAGGACGCACATAATGATCTCTGAACAGTAAATTATTTTTCTCAAACTATTGTTTACCAATTTTGATCTCTTGAGCCTTGTAAGACTTCTTTGCTGCAAATGATCCTCTATAATTGGTTGTGGGTTTCGAACATTCGACAGTTATATAACCTTGTCATAAAAACGTGGCTGGAACATCGATATGACAGCCCAATGATGTAATAGAAAAAAGAGGTAGATACGTTGACTATATGAAATTCCGTGTTTAAAAATGGCCACCAAATCTGACAGCTGAGACACGTTTATACGTGTCCATTGACGACGCGACATTGAGGCAAGGTCATACAATTGGCAGAGTTTTAATGTCCCACTTTCGGAGTGCTTATATTATAACCTATCTACCTCTTTTTTATGTTACATCATTGTGACAGCCACTGTTTATCATCATATCAGCGGAAAGACACAACCGCTGTTTAAAGGTGTAATTCCGTGCATCGCGGCCGATCGTAGCCGCGGCTGATGCGACAATAATCAGTGTATGAAAATGTGTGGCGCAGTTTCCGAAGTCTACGATCGGCCGCGATGCACGGAATTACACCTTAAACTCGCAAAGTATCACATACCCACGAAATATTATAAATTGGGCAAGTTATAATGAATCAAAAGCCCTTGAATTAAGATACCTTTCATGTTTCAGAAACGACTTATGTCGATGCATGTACATGAGCGGCGCCAGGCCTTGCGTCTGCAGCATTATTGAGGATGGTGACGTGTTAGGCTGCAAGGAAAACAAACATCATAAATACCAGTCCAGCAGCAGAAATAGCTACACAAAATAACACGCTCACATTAATCTACGCAGTCATTACTTTGACGCTTTGTGTGTAGGTCATTTCGAGCACTTGGTCAGCGTAACTACTGTACAGTCAGCGTCATATAGTTAGTAGCAGCCAAGATAGCCAAATATTTCGGTACACGAATAAGGGTGTGTTACGAAATATTTGGCTACTCTGGCTGCTAAAAAAAAGATGTTTTGTACAAGTTTTAATTAAACTTGCACTGTTCGTATGTAAATAAATATGTAAGTACCTAACCTAACCTACGTACATTGTCATTCTAAATTTGGAACTATATAGCAAACTAAATAATCATCGCAACTCCTAACTAGTTAGATAGTAGGTGTGTAGTTATACAAGATATTTGGACTTATTGGAACCCTCTCAAGAAGACTGTGCAAATTAGAAAACTGTCTTAGGTTACTGGCAAAGAAACTAGAATTAGCGGAAGTTTACCTTATGAGTGGGTAACCTAATGACGTAAATCCATTTGACTTGTAAAAGTGCCATTACGGCCTACTTGCAGAATAAAAATTCATTTATTTGATTCATGTTTTTACAAGCTTTATATTAACTTGCCCTGTTAGTATGTATGGGACAAATCGTGCAAGTTAAATTTGACCCACTTCCCGGTGACCAATTGAGCTGAAATTTTGGGTATAAGTATAGTTTGGATGACAATTCAATATTATGGTACCATCGAGCTGATCTGATGATGGAGACAGAAAGTGGCCATGGGAATTCAGTACTTAACCGACGTAACCCCGTTGAGTTTGGGCTCGTTAGAATCGTCTCAATGAGTAGTTGATGATGGTATACAGAAAAGTACGACAATAAAAGCTTGTACCAAAAATGAAATTTTTGATAGAAACTTATTCTATTACAACGATTTGCTAATTACTTAAACTTACCTCAGTAGTAATAGTCAATATTTCCACCGGCGGCGACCTGTTCCCCTCAGCATACTCCACGGGCATCTTCTTATACTTCCGTTTTCTCCTGGCATTGGAGGGCCGGGTGGGTGAGAAGTTCTCGTTAAACGAGTCCGACTCAAAGTTGCCAATCTGGCAATAGTGGCGGGACTTGAGACCGGTCTTGTGCGGGTTGAGCTGGGGGTCGTCGGAGTCCGAGAGAGGCTGGGTGATGAGGGGGGCTTGTGGGGGGCTGCTGGAGCTGCCTTCTTCTGTTAGTAGGCTCACTGCTACTGCGGCCGCTGCGGAATAATTTGAACGCTGTAGTCTGTCCGTAGGTAATTTTAATCTCTTAAGGGGCCATACGCCAATGACCTTCGATCTGAATCCCTTAGTTTTCTAATGCTTTTTGTAGCTGATTATATTAACAACAACGGCTTTAAGCAATATAGTATCGCATATTTACTTCAAAGTTCATTGTTTTCAGATATCTGGCATCAAAGTTGAATAATTTTAGGCCAAAAAATAGGTTTTATGTAATTTTTGTATTAATTAAGTAGTTTAAAATGAAAACCCTAGACACATTTATAGAGACGTCAAAGACGAACCCAAATATGTAGATTTCGTATATGTTAGATCTTTCACGTCAATAGAGATACGAAATAAGTGTTTTTTTAGACAATGTTTAAAAGCCGGGAGTGCCGGCAGAAGTGAAAACTCATTAACAGTTTTTCGATCAGGTTACGTGACATCTTACGGTGTCACCCTAAAAATGAATTTGGCGCAAATTTATAAACAATTATCAATTATTTAGGCGGACGGGCCGCGGGCGCGTTGGGTGCGACGGGCCGGCTCGCCCACCGACGTCGACGAACAAAATACCAATTTGTTTTTGCCATTGCCAAATATTTTTCAAAGCTTTATCTCTTTAGGAATAACGTCCAAATTCGAACTATTCGAATTTGCAAGATGAACAAAATATCAATTTGTTTTTGCCGTTGGTAAATATTTTTCAAAGCTTTATCTCTTTAGAAATAACGTCCAAATTCGAACTATTCGAATTTGCTCAATAGCAAAACGGTGAAGGACGCGTGAACAAAATTACAAATTTATTTGCAGAATATGCTATTGCAACGGCTTTATACTCTTACGAATAGTGTTCAGTTTTGTATGAAGTCGAATCGGCTAGCAGCAAAATATAAAAGTTTGTGACCTCCTTCACATCTGACGTCACAAAAATCTGTCGCGTATTTAACAATTTTTCCCCATCCCAAAAAGTGCTCAGCGCCGCTAAAGAAGTTTTCACTTCAAAAATCATACAAAATTAAGTATTCATTTCTTTCAAAATCCGGTAGACAAAAATGGAGATAAAAGATTGAAGAACCGATAGCCGTTTGACTTATAATTCTATCTGTAGTGCAAAAGTAGAAGATACAATTCAAAACTTGTCAAAAATCAATGAAAACCTTGGGTAGCCCCTTATTGTGATATTGTGCTACTTTAAAGTTTTATATGTATGTAGTCTGTAAGGTATTTGTAAATATGTGCCTTGTTGCCTGAGATAAATAAATAAATAATTATAGAAATTAATATTTTTAATTGTGGTTATCTTTATTTCAATAATAACAAATAATAGCATTCTTCTTTAACCCATATATGCCCATGGATTCGAGAATGATATGTACCTTCATATGCCCAGAACCGTATTAATATGTATAAGGGCTGTTCATCGTTTTCGAAACAAGGGCAAATGAGATACCAAAAACAAGCATAGTTCTGGGCATATATGGGTTAATCATATGAAAATGGTGATGTTAAAACATAAGATTTTCATTATTAAAATCAATGCTGTGATAGTGTAGTTAAAAAACTAGAAATAATTGATGTACCATTTTATGAAATATTGTAAGGGATATTAAACAAATTAGGCGACATTGTCAGGATCCTCAGCAGTGACGGACCTACTAAGGGGGAGGAGGATAATTTACAAAAACCTTTGTATCTTAGCATGCAACATGACTAAAAATGGTAAAAACCTATATTAAATAACAACTCAGGCATTCAATGAATACCTAAAATATAAATTCTGCTTCCTTAGCAGGCAAATCTCTTAGCGCTTGGACCACAGGTTCTATAGTCATTGTTAGCTCAAGATTATTTCAGCACAGCTAGCACGCGACGGCGCGCGAGCTCTTTCGATTTTTCTCGCACTATCCGTCTCTCTCTTATTAGAACACTTAGAACAAGAGGTATAGTGCGATAAAAATCGAGATTATGTCGCGGCCGTCCCATGCTAGACGTGCAGCAGATGTAAAACATACCCTGGAAACGTTAATGATATTTGTCTCTTTTAATAGTATTTGCTGGCAAAGACAATAACCAAATATAACGCCTTAATAATGCTGAAGCGCTATAGAACTGAACACAATGTTGTCAGCCAGTTTTTACTTAGGTACCCAAATGTTTGACCTCTATATGTATATGTCTAGGAATAGCAACCCAGAGCTAATCAGAAGGAAAAAGGCAAAATAAATGCTTCATCGAAGATGATAAGAATTGTCCATGGAAACCAGTTGTTCATGTAATGTCTGTAGATTTCGTTCAAACTAAGTTCAGTAAACCAGTATGACTAAGTTATGATTTAGTTTAGAAATTATAGTGCACGTTAAAAATACTCACGCAGGTTCCCCGCCGAGCGGGTCCGTCGCCGAAGCCCTAGCTTGCGTCGCTCCTGCCGGCCGCAGTTACTCTCCTCTAGGGCCAGGTTTAAGTCATGGTACAGCCGCTCCATACTCCCTAAACGACCAACCTGCCCATGGCGGCGACCAAAACGTCTAGAACATACGATCAAACTCGCCCGCTTCTTTGTTTATTTACACACAAACATGCTATCCCAGCTTGACACAACCTTCACAAATTGTTTATTAAAGACTAAAATACGATGTGCAACAGTTTCCTTTAAAAGTAACACATGTTTTCTATGCAAAAATGACCGTCTCCACTGTGCACAAGGACTTCGCGAATACAAGTTCAATATTAGAAAGGCTAGTCACAAACTTTGTTTGTGACGCAAACCCGTTAATGCTTTGACGTATATTGAATAGCTGAGGCGATTTTTAGTCAGCGGTTCTTTAAAATAACAGCTAAACACTTGCATTATTTTACTTTTGTCAGCGTATTACTTGACATTTTTAATTGACAAAAAATGATGAATGAAATGAATGACAGGTTGACAAGCGAATGGATGTCTCAGCTCGGCTATTTCTACGTTGGTGTTACCATAGACTAAGAGTATCTATAATTAAAACACTCATACACGATCCTACAGTTTCCACCTGTTTATATCGATAATTGGTCACACATGCTACAAGAAAGTACATCACTATCACGGCCGTTGGATTGGATGGCGTCTGTCAGTTCGCGTCAATTTGTGCGCCAATTGTGTTAAACAAGTTCATTGTTTTTTACTTATTTTAAAGAGTTTATCAAAGGTTTTGGGTGTCAGCATTCATCACAATAACGGTAATGATTCACAATAACTAAAATTTCAGCGATAGCGTGTTTTAAAACATTGTTTTCATCACATTGTATGTACGATAATTTATTTTGAGCGGGAACGTTAGATGTGTTATTATTAAGTCTTCTTAGTGCATATAGATCAAATGCATTTCTAATTATTACATCGTACAACAGTTTCCAGTAGTGGTGTGGCGATTTTATGCGTTTTCCACAAGAATTTTTATGATACACTGATACCGTTTTCAAACATGCATTTTTACCCTTATCTGGCTACTGACCACCGCATGTGTGATAGACTGAAAAATACAAGTGGTTTGCTAGGCATACGCTGACTCACAATGATAATTGTCATTGAAACTATAATTAAAGAGTCCACATGGTACCATTATTGTACCCCATACAGTGTAATGCTTATGGAGATTAAAATAATAAATGGATCAATCTATACGTCCAGACACTTCCTCACTTGGACTAGGCAAACGTCTTTGCTTCTGTTCCTTTAATTGAGGGCTTTATATATATCTTCACCACTTAGGTGAATACATATTCCCTCAGTTTTTCCAAGCTACTTATAAATAATAATTCATAATTGTCTTGTTTATGTCTCGAGCTCATTGGGAAAGTAACATTTTGTCATTCTACAAAACACCATTCTCGACTTGAATTTGGTTTCAATATTCAATCACTTTCCTTAATTACATAATATAAATTCTACCCTGTGTTCCCGAAAGGACATGAAATTTTATATTTAGTGTCTCCTAGGAATTTCCCCGGTTTAAAAAAGCATGCACACACTTCAACCCTTTCTTCTGCCATAGTTGCCTGTGTATTTTCGTGTAACAATAATAGGACATAATCCCAGTAAGGTCTAGTTTTCCCTCCGGGTTGGAAGGTCAGATGGCAGTTGCTTTCGTACAAATAGTGCCTATGCTAAATCGGACCCCGAGCTCCTTTAGGGCACAACCTCGGTGTTAAAATGGCGATGGTATAGGTAAAAAACTTAAGTAGGGCCCCTCCTGCATGTATTTGTAGACTGTACAAATAGGCATTTATTTTTTCTTGTTACAAATTTTTAACATATAATGTACCTAATGTCTATTTGAACAGGTTACATCTACACAAGAGGGGCCATAACTTTTTTACCTATAAAGTTGCTTGTCTCCTGATATGAGATGTTTTATACTCTCAGCTATAAAACATGTGCACCAAGTACTGGATTCACTGTATACAAACGTTCTGCTGAATATTCCATCCAGAATTCCCAGCAATTCCTTCATAAACAGTTTAAATGATATGAATTTTCTGACCAAATTCTTGTTGATTTTAATCATTATCACAAATTAAGTAGGTTAACGACAATACCCCATCAACATTCAATAATTGGCCAAATATAGGTATCTAATACCGAACAATTGACCAATATTCGGCTTATCTCTATAACTAGGTACATCACCTCCAATGGTATAAAATTTCACTCAGCACCTCACAGGTGGAAAACCTCTACATTGTCAGAATGCTTGTTGCATCTTCGTTAGAATCACCCATTATTATTATTATTATCATAGCTTCATGTCCACACTAATCTTCTCATCATCCTTGTCCACTTTTCCTTGTCTGTTGCTGTTTCAGTCCAGTTGTTTCCTGCCGTTCGTTGTCTTCGCACATTATTTTTTCCAGCTGGGCCGCCATTTTGTCGTTTTAGGGGCCATCTTATATCTTTATATCTAGCTATATGGCCTGCCCAGCTCCACTTCTGTGTTAAACTATATTGAAGAGCATCTGATATCTCAGTTTTCTTATGTATAACTGTATTTCTCGTTTTCTGTATTCTCCTCAGTTTTCATATACTTCATTCCATCGCATGTTGGAATAGAACTTTTCTTTTTTCTGTATAGACCTGTTTGGCTAGCATATGTCAAGCTTGGATGGACGCGTGAATCCATTATTATCTTTTTCATGTGAAGGTTGTAGATTCCTTTAAGGATTTCTTTCTGTGCCCAATATTTCTTCCATGTTGTGTTAATTCTTCTATCAACTTCGTGCCTCGAAAAAAATCGGGTCATACACTCCAATTTTATTTTGTTCACCAAAAAGGATAGATATAGAATAGTAGGCAATAGGCAGCCTGCACGTCTATCATGAGTCGGCCGCGACAAACTCTCGATTTTTCTCGCACTATCCATCTCTTTCTTATTAGAACACTTAGAACAAGAGGTACTTATAGTGCAAGAAAAATCGAGAGTATAGGCAGGGGCGGCTTTACCTATAGTGCAGGGGGTGCGTTGCTGCCGGGCGCACGGTCCTAGGGGGCGCCGAGCGCCACAAACAGGGTGCCTCGCCTCGACTCGGGCGCTAGCGCGCGCTAGGGGGGGTGCTAGAGGGCGCTACGGTAATGATTGCACCCGGGCGCGACATGGGCTAGAGACGCCTCTGAGTATAGGTATGTCGCGGCCGTCTCATGATAGACGTGCTGATTGCAAAGGGGTTAGTAACTTTTTATAATTCATTAGGGAAATACTTTTAAATATGATGCTTTAAAGGTTTGGGTAGACGGCGAGCGGAGACGGGACGCCAGCGGGACGCGGTATCAGCTGTAACGTACTAGTTATAGACAACGTCAAACGGCGCCGTCGCGCTCGCTGTCTGCCCAAGACTTGACTTTCCTCTCTCATTATCACCAGTTACACTGCTTAATTTCTTGTATACTATGTCTGGCAAACAGTCGGTAAGCGGTAACTGTAGTCTATGCATGCTTGCATCTCCAAGGGCAACATGCGCGTTGCCGACATTTGTAAATGCATACACTCCTTTCTTGAAGAACCCTCATGGAAAATCTCATGGAGCTCATTTCGCTACCGGAGTAAATTATAGGTACACTAGCTGATGCCCGCGGCTTCGCCCGCGTGGTTATAGGAAAATGTAACATATTGAATTTTCCCGTGGGAATTAGATGTTTTCCCGCTGGAACAAGTAGCCTTCAGCTCTCCAGCTTGTAAACTATCTCCATACAAAAAATCAAATCAATACCACGCTCCGTTGCGACGTGAAAGAAGGACAAACATACAAACACACACACTTTCGCATTTATAATATTAGTAAGGATAAGGATAATGTTCGTTCGTATCTATGATACGGTTTCTGAGGAATTTGTATTGTGTGGCTTTGACAGTAATATGCCATGTTCTTGTGTAACCTTTATTGCACAGGAAACTAGAACAAAAGACGGGCTTAATGCCATTCATTAACTTTCTCAGTACTAATGGAGCAGACGGACGTGCGACGCACGCGCGCCGCGCTCGCCGAGATCCCGCTTCGCCTCGACCGTCTCCGCGTGTCCCCGCCTCCCGCGACCCCCATGGCCCCCGCGACCCCCGCGGTCCCCGTGCCCGCGACCCCCGCGGCCCGCGCGCCGCTGGCGCCCCGCACGGCGCCGCTGCAGCCGCTCGTGAACACGCGACTGACGCCGAACGCTCGCGAGCGCTCGCCGGCGCTCCCGCCCGGCTATCTCAGTCCGGCCGCGTCGCCGGATGAGCTGCTGATACAACAACGAGGTACGGTAGAACGCTGGCCATAACCTTGCCCAACGTGCGTGGCCATGTAAGGCCTGCAACACACTGGCGCGGCCTGCGGTGGCGGACAATAGTAAATTTGACAGCTAATGACAATTTTACTATTGTCCGCCGTGGCCAGGCCGCGCCAGTGTGTGACACACTTTATGTGGGGACGGTACACCTATGTTGCTCTCTATCGCACCAATCATGGCAGGTGCTAGAGAGAGCAAGAGCACAACATATCCCACATCTTCTGGCCCCGCGTGCAGAGAGCGTTTGATGGTAGTATAGTATAATTGTACAGATTTATTAATTCACGTAGTTGCGCCTCGCGATTTGCGTTCAAAGACCAATTTTAGTACGAAAACTGCTTTCAGATACAGCTGTTGTAGGTATCACAAAGGTGCTTCCAATGCTCCCTCCTGTTTATTTATATTTTTGGAGAACCAACAGTTACAGAAACATATTGATTATATATGTAGATAATACATAAAGCCAATTACAGGTTCCCACCAATATATATACTTATATATTTAATTTATTTATTCAGCCAATACTTACTTACTTATTTATTTATTTAGATAATACATATGACCAAAGTAAGTAAACATTTGTGAGATCACTATTACATTGCATCACTGAGATTTCGTAACCAGGGGGGTTACAGAATGTGAAAACTTATGTATTCATTTAACTTAACTATATATGGCAACATCATAAGGGTATGAACACAGTACCATTAACTTGATGCTACGCTCATTCAAAGAAACACCTCGTCAACCGTTTAGACCGAATGGAAAATTCGAAAATTTACTACAGTTTCAGCTAATACAGTACTTGAACTAATTTTGAACAAGTTAGTATATTTTCTGTTTTCACTTCGTTTTTATAACAAATTGTTGTTCATTGCACAATGCACAGTCCTCAAATACTCATACTGGGTATACATCTTTTCCAGGTCGCAAACGGCTCCCGGTGACGTGGTCCCCCGACATCGACCTGAAGCGCCAGTCCTTCCACTCGACCGTCCGCACTCCCCCCAAGGTTCTCCCAAGCCGCCTCTCCCCGCCCAAGCTCGGCGTCACCCTCCGCTCCACACCAAGAAAACGCCTCATCTTGGACGAAAGGATCCCCCTCACACCGGAGAAAATAGACTTCAGCGACATCAGCACACCTCAGAAGTTCAAAATCACCAGCCCAATTAAAGGTACGCCGCCGATAAAACGTCCACGCATCGAGAGAACACTTGAAGCAGATTTTAAGAGTCCTATTGACATGGCTTTGAAGGGCTTAAGTCCTACACAATTGATCAACGTAATCAAGACGATAACTTACAAGCACCCTGAAATAGAAAAGGAGATTAGGATGGATATGCCTGTTCCAGACATGGGACCGCTCGAGGAGCGATTGAGCTACTTGAAGTCCAACGTCTTTAAGAGCTTGCCGTCTTCCCGTTTGACGTCCAAAACGGATTCTCCAGCTTATTCCAGAGTCGCTACGCATTTGGGAGCGTTCAAGAAGTGCGTCATCGATCAGGGGAAGACGCTGGTGGAGTCTCAACACTGGAGGAGTGTTGTGGAATACGTATTCCTCGCTTGGAGCTACGTGCGGGCGACGCCCGTGTGGGACCACCAGCCCCATAACGCGGCCAGGAAGCAGTGCTTCAAAGCGCTGGTTAACTTCTGCACGAGTGCGTTGAAAAAGGGCGCGTTTGACAGAGACATGTTAACTGATGTCCAGGATAAGTTGCAAGGTATGACTGCTGATTGTGAAGAGATACAGTCCTGCCTGAAGCATGTCCAAGGGCAGTTGCAGGAGTCTTGAACATGAGCTCACACCAGCGGTAGCCCAGTCGGTTTTATGACAAGCCAGGATTTTGTCCAAGGCAGACAGTCGTAGAAGAAACTTCTATAGCCTTACTCAAGCATATCCTTGGGAGGAGCAGCTCTGCTCGTACCTAGCTACGACCTCATATATCGGCTAGAAAGAGAATACTTTACTGCTATTCCTGCTTCCGTCTGCCGTAAAACGATATTGCTACTGCTGCAAATAGTTATAAAATTATGGAACTATGTATTTCTGTTTAAGGGGCTACCCGAGGTTTTCATCGATTTTTGACAAGTTTTGAATCGTATCTCCTACTTTTGCACTACAGATAGAATTATAAATCAAACGGCTATCGGTTTTTCAATCTTTTATCTCCATTTTGGTCCACCGGATTTTGAAACAGATGAATACTTAATTTTGTATGATTTTTTTAAACATTGTCTAAAAAAACACTTATTTCCTATCTCTATTAACGTGAACGATCTAACATATATGAAATCTACATATTTGGGTTTGTCTGTGACGTCTCTAAAAACTGGCCCAGGGTTTTCATTTTAAACCAATTAACACAAAAGTTATGGCCAAGAAAACAAGTTTTTTGGCCTAAAATTGTTCAACTTTGATGCCAAATATCTCGAAAACAATGAACTTTGAAGTAAATATGGGATACTATATTGCTTATAGCAGTTGTTGTTAATATAATAAGCTACAATAAACATTAGAAAACTAAGGGATTCAGATCGAAGGTCATTGGCGTATGGGAGCCCCTTAAGTATTTACGCTTTATTTTTTAAGTTTACCAGTTATGTCTTGCATTTAAAGTCATCACATACTTATCCTATCGACCCGGTACCGTACCCAACGCCTCGCCTAGGGACAAACTGTCAGCAATGGGGTCGTGTTGGCGCCGAGTTGACAAGCGTGCGTAAACTATCATATGAAATGTAGGTTAGTATTTAGGCAAAATGTTAGATAATTGTTTGATTTTTCATTAGTTAATTGAATGTAATGATTTAATGCTTTTATTATTGGAACAATCAATTTCTATTATCTAATTTTAATCGCCATATTTTTGGATTGTGAATTATTTTCTTAAACGACTGATGTTGGAAGGAATCAAGAATGTTTGTGTGTAAGTTTGTCTTCCATGAAAGGAAGTCTTAAAGTAGAATTGTTTGATTCTTTTCGTAGCTGTGAAAATGCCAAATCTTCAGTCTTAGTCGTAATTTTAATTTAGTAATATCACCACGTGATCAAGGTCAAATTTCCTAACAGCCCTAGCAGACTAAGATTTTGTACGGATAGCCATGATCATCATCATCATATCAGCCGAAAGACGTCCACTGCTGGACATAGGCCTCCCCCAAAGAGTGCCAAAGTGACCGGTCCTGCGCCACCCGCAGCCAGCGGACTCCCGCAACCTTTACCAGGTCATCAGTCCACCTTGTCGGGGGCCTACCCACGCCGCGCCTTCCGGTACGTGGTCGCCACTCGAGAACCTTTCCGCCCCAACGGGCATAGGTCCTACGTGCTATCTGCCCCGCCCACTGCCACTTAAGTTTAGCGATTAGCCATGATATTACACTCAAATTGTAAGTTAATGAATCCCCATATGAAAAAGTCGGCTACAACTTTTGAAATTACAAGATCCGGTTTTCTGTTACCATCATGCAGGCCGTATACTTGTTTACCACCAACAGGCTATAAACTACTCTAACCTACTTACCTAGGACATTCTGTAAGCCAAGCCTTATTGTATTATACTTACTCGTATTCAGTAGATACGCAAATTATGCCCGAAAATATTAGCTAAGATTTCGCCTTAATTTTAACCGAAGGGGGAGGAGGGGTTAACAGGAAGGAAAAAAGGGTGAAGTGACTGCCAATTTATTTTAACCCTTTAGAAGGCTAATATACTATATTCCCACCATGAATGAACCTTATTTCTATGAGATAGGGTTCAATTCTATGAAAAACCAGATGCCGTTAAAGGGTTAAGTCCGGTCAAAATGATTCTTTGTATTGAAATTAGTCCTAAACTCCCCATTAAAAGTGACATCAATCATTGATGATCAATGTATCTAGTGTGTTCTAACCACCAGTCTATTATCGATGGATTTCTCTGAAAGTTGATCTATATCTTTGTACGATACTCATGTTAAATCATTGTTTTGTAACGAAACAAACAGTTTCAGTGCAATGAATACAATTTGACCCAATCTTTATGTTACGCATGATCGCTCAAGTAATATTTGTCACTAATAGTATTGAGACTGATCCAATTTCAACATTAGGTAGATGAAATTGATAAAATGTGCCTTAATCTTAATGATAGAATTTTACGATTGCCTTAATTTGACTAAATGTCACTTGATGTTGTGTAACTGTTTTGTGTTTTAGTTTAAGCATACTTTTACGCTTAATAAATCGTATTCTTAGAAATAGTCTTTTAATAATTATTCACATACTGTTTATAAGCCGCGCTAATAAAGAATAGAATCTGAAAGAAAGAAATGAATACCGTAAACCCTCCATTGGGCCAAAGTAACCCGTACTTTGGCCCAATGGAGGGTTAATTTGGCCCGCATGAAAATCACCCATAGCAATGTCAAATACAAAAGTAATAACGGAAACAGTTAGCAGACTAGAAATAAGATTTGACAGTGGTCAAATTCATAGAAAAGCGGTGGTCAGAGTAATTAGTGAAAGCCAGAATTACCCTCCAGGGCCAAAGTAACCCGCGTTTACGGTATTCTTTATCGCGCCATCACGCTCACACCACAGTGCTACTACATTCACACACTTCATTCATAGTTAAAGCCGCCATTTTGGATTCTAGAAATGGCTTCAAATGGTTTTCCTTGAAATCGCATGATGTTTAACACAACGATTTTTCTAATCTTATATGGAATAGGGTAATAAGTTGTTTAAATTATTGTAATAAATCTGACTGTTCAATTTCAAATTTTCGGTCTAGGCTATAAGGTCTAAATTGTAAAAACACCTGATCGAACGTTGCTTATTAAGTACCTAATTACTAATTAGCTTCAGTGTAACATAAAACTACATTTGATAAAGTGAAGCGCAATTTAGTGTAATACGTTCCAATATGCTTAACTGCCGTATTTTAATTGTTTCATAATTTGAGTTGCGCTTTCGCCTCTTTATTGGTTATTAAGGCACGTTTACACTATCGTCAATGATTAGTACGAGTTTAATTTGCTCTCTTACATCGACTGTATCTTTGGACTCGCTCTAATCACTACGCTGCCGAATACAATATCTACAGGTATGTATAGGTATTAGGTATTTACCTCCACATACAAAATTTTCAAAGAGTGCTTATGTGTAACCTAAGCATATTTGTTGATACGTACTATCGACAACACAGCTAACTGACCATCCGTGCACCTCAAGTGCATTGTAATAACGTTCTATATAAAATGGATATAAGGTTCAATATACCTGTATTGGTCAGTTAACAGTGTTGTCGTTTGTACCTACATTATTTATTTATTAAAAACTAAAATTAGACATGAATAGTAAGATACATTGCTCCACAAAACTACATCGATAGTTTGACTGTGGAGTCAAAGTCAAATATATCATCATCATCGGCCTTGGATCTGTTCTATGAAAAAAAGCGGCCAAGTGCGTGTCGGACCACGCACAACGAGGGTTCCGTGCCTATTAAAAAGGTCGTATCGTTACTGAAATCTTATGGCACTTACGTCCTTTTCTTTAAGGAAGGCAGTTTTTTAGAAATATCTCAAAAACCTTTGAACCGATCTTGTTCAAAACAATTTTTGCTGAGAGAATTTAATAAGCCCTATGAGCATGATTTTTTTCATATTTTTAAAATACACGGTTCAAAAATTAGAGGGGGGGGGGACACAATTTTAGTGACTTTCGAGGAGATTATCTCCGACTCTATTCACTTAATCAAAAAAATTGCTGAGAAACCTTATATTTATTTTGAAACGCCTATCGATTGATGTGCCACACGTGGGCTTGCAATGGAAAAAAAAAATTGAATTTCAGTTTTATGTAGGTATATGGAGTGCACCCCTAAAAAAATTTTTTTTAGTAATTTAGTTTCAAAAGTATGTAGCGGTTAACAAAATACACCTATCCTGAAAATTTTATTCAAATACACTTTATAGTTTTCGAGTAAAATGCCTGTGACATACGGACGGACAGACAGACAGACATGACGAATCTATAAGGGTTCCGTTTTTTGCCATTTGGCTACGGAAACCTAAAAACCGGTATCAAGGACAACACTATAACATCTGCGTAAAAAGGAACGTAACGGGAAGATTGTCTCTGACTGACATTGTAAAATTTCTGCATGTTGGTAAACAGCGTGTGACTTTCAAAAATACGGCTCTTGGAAAATGGTGACATAAAAGTCATCGGTGATAATTTTAGTCACCGGTGACTTTGATATCACCAGTGAGATTCAAAAATCGCACTCCTGGTGTTGCGGCACTTACGTACAGTCAGCAGCAGAAGTAGCTACGCAAAATAACACGCCCACAATGATCTAATGTATTTTTTATCGTGTAATAAATAAATCTAAATCTAAATCTAGACAGTTATCCTTTTGTCATTAGAGTGTGGGTCATTTTGAACATTTGACCCGTTTAGCTACTTTTGCTGCTAACTGTACATGACTCGTAAGGCCGATAGTGCAACATATAGTAGGTACAGTCAGCATCACATAGTTAGAGTGACAACGTCTAACGATAAAAAATATACAGATCAAATGAATGGAAAAATAGTTATTTGTTATACAAGGGTGCAAAGTTGTATTTTACCCGCGAGTGTGGAGTTGAAACACGAGCAAGCGAAAGGATGCTATAGTTGAACCACGAGCGAAGCGAGCGGTTCTAAAATAGAATCCTGAACGTAGCGAGTGTTTCAACATACGAGAAGTAATAGTGGATTGTTAACCGAGGGTTGAAAGCCACCCATTTCTGACGAGATATTTTGGCGCTCGAATGAAGTGAGAGCGCCAATAGTTCGAGGCTGAAATGCGTGCCTTTTCCCGAGTTAAACACTCTAATTTTCATTTCGAGCACGAGGAAATGAATTGAAAGACAAAAACTTAAATATTTTCTAAATCAGTCAGATCCTAATATAGAACCCATTTTAAAAGCGTTTGTGTATGGACCATTTGGGCGGGAACTGTTGACAGATTTTAATAATGTTAGTGTGTGGACCATTTCCCGGACGCGCTTATAAAGTGGTTATATCGAAAGACTAATTTTGATTATTGTTAGGAGGGATACATTATTAATGGTATTTATTTATATATACCATATAGTAATAATTTAGTAAAGAATGTAAACCATCATAATTATCAACGAGCTTCAAAAAGCATCACAATTTTATGAAAGTGTGGCAGTATAGGTTTTTGCCATTGTTATTTTTTTATGCCTTTGGGACGCTGTTCTGAAGCGGTTACATTAAACTGCGAACACTTTTTAAATATTAAATAGTCTTCAAATAGCAATAATGTTCATACAATAATTAATTTAATATCAATATAAAAAAAATACGGGTACGTATCAGAATGTCTAAAATTTAAAAAACTAACGTTTCGTTAACGTTACCGTGAGCCTACGTTCAAAATCTCTAAAATCGAAATGCTCAATGGTATTTATTTTCACCTAAATTCAAAATACCGAAAGCTTAAAATGGTTACGTATGGCAATTTCTAAAATTAAAAAAAAACGAACGTTAAATAACCTACGTTCAAAATCCCTAAAATCTAAATACCTAATGGTTTTTTCACCTAAATTCAAAATACCGAAAGCTTAAAATGGCTACGTATGGCAATGTCTAAAATTAAAAAAAACGACCGTAACCTAAGTGCGTTCGATATCACTAAAATCGAAATACCTAAAGATTTTTTCACTTATATTCAAAATACCGAAAGCTTTAATCATTCGGTAGGTATTTAGATTTTAGTGATTTGAGCCTATGTTTTTCTTAGTAGTAAATTGCTAATTGTCATTAGTAGTAAGTTTTAATAAGAAGTTTTTCCGCTCTTTTATAAAAAAAAATAACCTGAGTTTAAAATACCGATAAAGCTCCCGCTTCCGTCTTCTAACCTTATCCGCGATCCGAGTCGGTTTTGCCACTAAGCCCTGTCACAGAATAGATAATAGTACAAGCCCCTGTGACGAACATGCTCGCTCGTCTGTTACCTACCTACTATTCCACACGCGCTATCCTAAGGGTGAGTATTATAGAGAGGCGGCGTGACGCATGAGCGTCTAGATAGCGTCATGACGCATGAGCGAGCAATACGCCCCGCTATTCTGTAACGTGTTTTAACTTTTAAGCTCAGCTCAACGTTCACCCACAAATATATCTTGACACCGCGATGCGTAGTAACTAAGCGTAGGCAGAGATCTAGTTTCGTGACGGGTGACCGGCGGAGTGAGCCGCATTAGCGCGTAGCGAATAACAGTCCAGTTACAGAATAGCGGGGCTGAGATTTCCCGAAGAACGTTGCCACTTTATGCCCAGCGCCCCTATTCTGTAACTTGTTTTAAGCTCACCTCAACGCTCACACACAAATATATCTTGACACCGCGATGCGTAGTAACTAAGCGTAGGGGTCTAGTTTCGTGACGGGTGACCCGCGGGGTGAGCCGCATTAAGCGCGTAGTGAATAACAGCCCAGGTGTGACGTAAAAAGCTTAATAATATATCATGTTCTTATCATGTGTTAGAAAAAGCCGGGCTGCCTTAAGGCGTACTTGGTAAGTATTCGGTGTCGTGGTGGATTGTCTGGGGCTGGTCGGGACACTGGTCTTCATGATAAACAACCAAGGCACCCACGACCGAGAGCAGAGGGAAGCCGGCGTCGCGGCCTTATGCCGGCTGTACACATTGGGCCAACGTTGGCGTGTGAGCAGGAGGCAGCTATGTAAACGAAAGAGATCGAAGTATACCCCTCTCCCTCTAACGCATAGCTGCCTTCTGTTCACGCGCCAACGTTGGCCCAGTGTGTACCTACAGCAGGCTGTAATCATTTGTGGTGAGTGGACTTTTTATACCTATAGAGACACAGATCAGATATAAGGGTTCTAATCTACCTTAATAACCTTGTAGTTAGTATAGGGGATTGTCTCGGCGACTTGCCCGGGCACACTTGCCTGCCTATACTCCCAAACGGGGTGATCTTGATCTGCCGGGGTGACATGACATTGATGGGTACATAACTCCGAAGAGTAATTTTACGTCACTCCGGGCGGTAACTGAGATTTACCGCCCACGGGCGCAGCGGCAAATCTCCCTTCACACCCAGGAGAAGACGTAAAAGTTATTGTCCGAAAACATATTTTTTCCGAATTTCATAATTCCGAAAACCATGTACGTTCCGCTGATATTCTTTTTGATCTTTCAGATTATAATATTAACCTAACCTATTCATGATTTCATAATCTGCATCGAAATTTTCGTCAAGCGGTAAATGGCGTTCGGAATTTTGAAATAACATCTTAAAGTTATCAAGATATAATGGACTTTAATCAGGGGAAGTTTGGCTCCATTCGAACAGACGTACAGAGAGAACTTTTTATTGCAAAAAGAAAACAATAGCTTAGGTACCTGTTTTACCCCCACATTCGGAAGCGATGGTATAGTAATTAATAGGCCAGGCCCTATTTCTGTGAGCATTTTTTTTGTTCTATGAAAATACGAAAATGCTTTTCCCGACCTAATTATCCATTTTGATCCTTCGTGGATCCTTCTACTAACTAGTAGAAGAACTGCGCGGACATACCAAAGATGCTGCAGCCAACGGACATCAAAAAACTCCACAGGGATTATAACGATTAAACTCTCAGCATTGAATAGTCAACATTTACTATTGGTTTTACTTTCGGTATAAGGTAGAGGCTAATTATAATTTTATTGTAGGCCAAAAGCAGCTTGTGACTACTTAAAAAAAATCAAAACTGCGTCAATAATTATGAAGTAGGTATACTGTGTATTACCGGCATGCGGGCATTTATTAAAACTGATAGTAATATGTTCCATTAGGAATTGTTTGCATGTATTTGCAATTAATTTTCCAAAATACAAACCTTCAATGGACTAGGTGTATGACGCCGTACTAAATAATTTACTTTAAAAACAAAGTTTTAACCGACTTCCATTTAGTACTCCGCCAAGCCACGAGAACATTTCCACATTAATTTTCCAATTTACCACATGAACTGATTTCCGAGAGCAAATGCGTTGATTATTAGAGAAATAACCCAATCGCTGTATGTGGCCCGATAATATTTGAGGACTTCCGTCGATTCCACAAGGATCACCTTTGGTACTTCATTAGCTGCTATTTTAGCGGAATCTTATCAGAATCTGTGACGTGCTTTTGTACTTCAAATACATAATTGAGGAATTCCATAAGTCATCTGTGGTCTTCATCATCAGT
Organism: Epinotia ramella; assembly: GCA_947578815.1. Lineage (NCBI taxonomy): Eukaryota > Metazoa > Arthropoda > Insecta > Lepidoptera > Tortricidae > Epinotia > Epinotia ramella. Next base: position 4,759,407 of record OX388214.1, on the reverse strand, counting down.
TCCACTCCACCAAATTTATGATTTCCGGATGTAAATACACGAGATATAATAGAAAATACCAAAATCACCATCCCCATGGATCCCATCATCCAACAAAATTTTTAAAAAAATGGGACCCACCTGGATGCATATACAAAAAAAATTCGAATCGGCTCATCAATAACGGAGTTCTGAGGTAAGAAACATTGAAAAAATAAAAATTAAAAAATAAAATACATATATATATATTTAAATTTTGTTTGAAAATTAGTCCAAATTATACTTAATTATCTGCTCCTTTAAAACTCCGTTAATTTGCACTGCCTAAAAAATCCCGCTTGCCGGTAACGCACTGTATACCTTACACACGCACACACAACCCAGAAAATGGGTTAAAAACAAATACGAGTATGTTTATCTGAGCAAATACACGGTACTTTCCCTCATTGTGTATAGATGTTTGTTTTCATTCAGTACTTATCTACCTAAGTACCTGCGAAAGAAAAGTGATTAGTGAGCTACTGGTCATAATTTAATGAATTTTGGTTTGGTAATCAAGTGTCATGACTTGTCAATAATTAAGGACCTATTCATTAACAAACTATCTGAATTACTTAATTGGTATTCGCTTAGTGTAACTTTAATATAAATAATGGGTTTTTGTTGAAACATTTATTCTTAACCTTACCGCGGCAGAGAGCACTTCTGTCAACGAAAATATTTATTTTTTACATTGCATTACTAAGAAAATTCTACTTGTCCGGTTCGCCCCGGTTGTAATTATATTTCAGTGTTGTTTCAATAATATCAGAATTGTAAAATGAATTTCAAATCTTCTATGGCTGTTGTGTCGAACAATTACCTCGTGAAAATTGCAATGGGTAAGCATTTATTACTTTTATAATATAACGTTACACCTATGCGCAAAGTTATAATTTATAAACCTTTGCTAAAATAGGTTTTATTTTTTTCATATTTTTCATAAGTAATCAATTTTATCGGCATTTTAGCTAATAGGTTTGATGAATTTATGAATAAGGCCATCAGTCTGGCTGTCTGCAAGGCTTTTACAAAAGTGGCTGGAGGTCCTTTCGAATCCCGTCAAGGGCAAATATTTGTGTGTTAAGTTGAGCATGAATATTTGTTGAGTCTTGGATGTTTTCTAACGTATTTAAGTATCAACTAGCTTCCGCCCGCGACTTCGTCTGCGTGGACCCCGGATGAAAACTATCCTATATTTAAATCCAGGCTGTAAACTATTTTCGTGCAAAATTTCATCCAAATCGGTGGAGCCGTTTAAGCGTGATTGAGTAACAAACATCTAAACATCCAGACATATTAACTTTCGCATTTATAATCTCTATTAAATATAATATAGTCGTCTAGTACCCATAACACAAGCCTTAATGAGCATACTATGTAGTTTGATTCGTTTAAGAGGGGGCGTATCGCCAGGGAAAAATCAGAAATCACCCGCGCGCCCCGTACCTGCCGCGCTGATGCGTCTATTGCTGCCCCGCTCCTTCTCGCATAGTATATGCCCCGACAGTCAGATGAAACATGATGAATACCTATAGATAATTATAATAAGTGGAAAGAAAGACAAAATCTGTAAGTACCTATATTTGAAGATATAATTTTCGCTAGTAGCTAAGTCAGTTTCGAGAGCTTTAACTGAAATATGACCTTCCGTTTTTTTACTAAATCACGTAAGGGTTGTAATTTAGCATAATAATGTCTCGTAAAAGGCTAAAGCAAAAAAACAGCTATAATCGAATTTAAACTTTTGTGAGACATCTAAAATACTACTAATAAATCCACGGTTAAAAAATTAACGTAAATGTCACGGCAGGCGACATGTTTCGAACTCTTCGGGAGTTCTTCTTCAAAACAAACATCGAAAACACTAATCCTGAAGAAGAACTCCCGAAGAGTTCGAAACATGTCGCCTGTCGCGTCATTTAATACGTGAATTTATTAGTAGCATTAAAAAAAAACTGTAATTTATTATGAAAACTTCGATCATGTTTATGAAAGCCAGATTTTCAAGCCACTGTGTGGCGGCCAAATTTTTCAATTCTGACCCCGTGTCATGGTCGGCCTTATCACGCGATAACTGACAGGATAGAGCGTCCGTCACTGGCTGACACCGTTTGATAGAACGAGACGATGCCCCTATCTTGTCACTTATCGAGTGATAAGGCCGACCATGATACGGGGTCTGATCTCGGATTCGTACTTGGAGACAATGGAGACGCTTTGGCCCTTTAGTTATCCATTTTGAACATCTCACTCGTATTAAAGAAAAACTGCAAAATTGTGTTCACTTTTTTTAATATAAAAATGTCCAACTTCGCAGGCAATAATTCGGGTGCAGACTCGAAAATTATTATTACTCCAAAAGAAAGAAGGCAAAAAAATATGCATAGTGATGAAAATCCCATTCAGATATCTCAAAGAATTACGAAGCTACAACCGTTTTAATATTGCTTGTTAGAGAGAGAAAACGCAAACGGTGTGTGACGTCACATTACAGGATGCTGCCGGCAGGCCGTGTCGACGGCGTCGCCGACCACGATGCGCGCGGCACGTTGCCGTCTTCTGTGACGTCACATTCTTCCAGCGTCATCGTTTCATATGAAGTTGCGTTTTGCGAAAAAGGGACAGAACACATCCCTTCTTAAAACTTTGGACACTTATAACTTCGTGATTATTTAACCTTTTGCGTTGATTTTTTCTCCATTTGACAATTTTTTTTATCCTTCTTCGAGAAAATATCACATTATTTTATTTAGTGTCTACGCCCCTATTGTTGGAATCTAAAAGCGTCACCCGTGATGACTTTAAAGAAAAAAAATGACAATAATTACACGGTTTACCCACGTATTAAACGTCACTACGGTCGACATGTTTCGAACTCTTCGGGAGTTCTTATTCAGCATTGAGTGTTTTCGCGGCGGTGTCGCTTGAATCACGACAAGATTCAAGCGACACCGCCGCGAAAACACTCACTTTATAGAGTACAAATTACTTTAATTACCCAAGGAATACCACTACCTACATTTTGTTGCTTAAAAAACCACCGGAGCTATAACTGAAATGGCCTTCCGTTTTTTTACTAAATCACGTAAGGGTTGTGAGCTAGCATAATAATGGCTAGTAAAAGCCTAAAGCAAAAAAAAGCTATAATCGAATTTAAACTTTTGTGAGACATGTCTAAAATACTACTAATAAATCCACGGTTAAATTCACGCATTAAATGTCACAACAGGCGACATGTTTCGAACTTTTCGGGAGTTCTTCTTCAAAACAAACATCGAAAACACTCATCCTGAAGAAGAACTCCCGAAGTGTTCAAAACATGTCGCCTGTCGTGTCGTTTAATACGTGAATTTAACCGTGAATTTATTAGTAGCATTAAAAAAAACTATAATAAATTATGAAAACTTCGATCATGTCTATGAAAGTCAGATTTTCAGGCCACTACTGTGTGGCAGCCAAATTTTTCAATTCTGATCTCGGATTCGTACTTGGAGACAATGGAGACGCTTTGGCCCTTTAGTTATCAATTTTGAACATATTAAAGAAAAAGTGCATAATTATGTTCACTTTTTTAATATCAAAATGTCCAAGTTCGCAGGCAATAATTGTTGGAATCTGCACTCTCGATAACCCTAAAAGCGACACCCGTGATGACTTTAAAGAAAAACAATGTCAATAATGTCACTACGGGCGACATGTTCCGAACTCTTCGGAAGTTCTTCTTCAGGATGAGTGTTTTCGCGGCGGTGTCGCTTGAATCACGACAAGATTCAAGCGACACCGCCGCGAAAACACTCATCCTTAAGAATTCCCGAAGAGTTCGAAACATGTCGCCCGTAGTGACATTTAATACGTGAGTTGAACCGTGTAATTATTAGTACTGTTTCAACACGTCTCACGAAAGTTTAAATTCGAAAAGCAATGTCCGCCATCTTGGAATTCAAAATGGACATCATTTCTAGAATCTTCACCCTCGAGAAGCCTGCCAATGTATGTTGTTCTTTAAAAAAACGCGCATATTAATTTACAACGAATGTTTCAAAAATTTTAAATAATGCGACCACTTTTTGAAATATTTCTGACTATGAATTCGTATTTAGACCTCTCAGACATCGATTTTGAACATAACCGGATTTATTCTCAACTAGCGATCCGCTCCGGCTTCGCACGGATACTATATTATACATATAAACCTTCTTCTTGAATCACTCTATCTATTAAAAAAAACCGCATCAAAATCCGTTGCGTAGTTTTAAAGATCTAAGCATACATAGGGACAGACAGCGGGAAGCGACTTTGTTTTATACTATGTAGTGATAGTGATAATCTTTCATAAAGTAAATACACGATCGACAGAAAAATGTTCGTCTAGTTTTGCATGTACTGCACAAATTATTCTAAGAAGCCGGTCACCCGCCGATCGCTGCGTAATCTTATAGTTGTATTTTGAACTTTAAGATCTATATGTTAAGGTCGACTTTTAAATATATTATTTCAAAATGTAGCAAAATATCTACTGGAATGTAATGATACGTTCATTCACTGGAAGAATATACTGGGTCACAATATTATTGAAATAATTATGTTCATCGTGCTGTCGTGAGAGCACAGAACGTAGTCCTCTCGTCTCAGCGGAGCGATTACGACTGACTCCGCCCGCGAACGGCAACAAAAGATATACAGAACCGCACGAAACACGCGACGGGAGAAAGGGTATCGCGCTAAATAAAAAAGGCCTATACGCCAAATACGTTTCACCTCAATAAGTCTGAAAAGGGACTACATAAAAATACCCCGCTAGTACTTTCATTAGGTAATGTGAAAAGCTATTATACACTCAACTTTTACTTAATTTATATGCACGGGAACCTCACACTATTGAAATTGAGTAAAAATAAGACATGTTTTGGCGGTTCTTTTCTATCGAGGCAATTTTGGTTTTGTATGGTTTTGTTCAGACGGTTCAATTGCAAATATGATGTAGTTTTGGTATGTTCTTTTTCCTGGCATTCGCTTTAGTTTGTCATAGGTAAATATTCAATCTAAGAACCCCGATTTCGCGGAGCGCCCCCTCTTAAGATTGTCCCATAATATTTATTATTTATTAAACAATGGCTGTTAAATTACAGAATGCAACGTAACGACGTGGTCTCCAAACATGGACTCCGCTTCGACACCTTTACCGGCTAGAGCCGAAGTCGCCAGCCAGAAACATATCCCTATTCACCCCACACCGAAGAGCCGACGGGACCGCAACGTTTTGGCTAGGTGCAGAAAATTAGACTTCTCTCAACCTGAAGAGGACTCTGCTGAGAAGAATATTGGATGATATTAGTGTGATCTGCTGTTTACATATCTATAGAGGCTATAGAGACACGTCTATTACAGCCTATAGACGTCCCACTGATATCAGCAAAGTTTAGCTTGAGCAGGCTTAGCGTAATCGGCAAAGGCATGTTCTTATGGGTTAGAGTCCCTACGCTGGCCCAGTCTAGATTGTACGAACTCATACCATACCTATACACCTTAGAATTGAGGCATGTAGATGCCAGTTCATGCCACCTGTCGTCTACCCCCTATTTTACCAACGCGAAAATTGTCACCCAATACCACCGTTGTTTTCCGAGTTTACAAGTTCGCGTTTATGTACTTATTAGTAGGGACGAGTGGTTATGTCCGACCTAAAAAGAGTTTTGTGGATCGACAATTAAATAAATATTAAAATTTGTAGTCGCGCAACGGAGCGAAGTGTTGATTTATCTAAATATATACCTATGTATGTACTTATATCGCTGTCTCATATACTCTGCACTAAATACGGGTGCTTGGTTTGGGTAGGTTAGGTTAGGTTAGGTACCTATATTTGTTTAAGATTGCCAACAATATTTAGTTATTTAAAAACCGTAATAAAACAATGTTCGACAATTTACTGTCTTTTATTATGAACAAGTTGAACCCGCGACCTTCGTATCGCGATATTCGCCATGTAGGTAGGTACAAAATCTATAAGCAAAAGAAAACTTTATTTCGTCACTTTATTTTTTTTGTAGTCATTCTGCTATACCTACTGTGTACGGTAGTACTCTTTATTATACTATGACTGTGATAATCCAGCAAATCAAACATCATATAAATCGGTCCAGCCGCTCTCGAGTTAACTAACACGACTTTGTTTTATATATTTAGATGCTATCTGTACCTGCGACTTCGTTTGCATGGTAATGTGTTGGGAATCAACGCATTTCTTCTCTTGGACATAGGACACATGCAGTTCTAATTTAACCTATCAAGTAAAACGTTAGCGCGTAATATAAATATAATGATAACAATGCCACACGCCCACAGTGCTACTTTATTGTCTGCAGAGCAGAAAATATATGCTGCTATTATTTTACCAAAGCCACATCATTGTGCTTCAAACACAATACCGGATACCTTCTATATCCATAATTTAATTTGCCATAACCCTGACCCCGTATCATGGTCGGCCTTATCACACGATAAGTGATAGGATAGAGCGTCCGTCACTGGCTGACACCGTTCGATAGAACGAGACGACGCTCCTATCTTGTCACTTATCGCGTGATGAGGCCGACCATGATACGGGGTCTGGTGTTTGCTACAATCATCATTTGCCATAAAACTGAATGATTTTCTCTGAAACCGTAACATTTTCAGGACAAATTATATACCTAAAATATTGTACAGAACCCTGTCTGTAGGTTAGGATAATTTTATAAAAATCTTGAAAAGTAGACATTTTCTGAGAAAAACGAACTAGGGCAAATGATGATAATGGCAAACGTGTCAAATGAAATGATGCATTTCATTAGTAATACCACACACAATACAATACCTACCTATAAATACCTACTCTTTGAATGAAGAGTGAATTTCTCGGCGTTTCTCTGCCACAGCTGGCTGGAATGTATCATCCGTATCATGGTCGGCCTTATCACGCGATAAGTGACAGGATAGAGCGTCCGTCACTGGCTGACACCGTTCGATAGAACGAGACGACCCCCCTATCTTCTCACTTATCGCGTGATAAGGCCGACCATGATACGGCGTCAGCACGGCTAGCACGCGACGGCACGCGAGCTCTCTCGATTAATCTCGCTCTATCCGTCTCTCTCTTATTAGAACACTTAGAACAAGAGGTATAGTGCGATAAAAATCGAGAGTATGTCGCGGCCGTCCCATGCTAGACGTGCTGGTATATTAAAAAATATTTGAGTTGTTCGAATTGCATCATTGTAAGCTATTGAAAAAGCGACTCTACCATCCATGACAATTTAATAATATGTCGGCCCCCAGGAACCTGCACCTAAAATCAGCCAAGTGAGAGTCGGACGCCACAATTTGGTTAAGTGTTCCAAACTGACAATTTTATATGATTCCCTCTTTACAGTTACTATTTTGTCCACTGAATTTAAAAGTTAGCAAAGTAATATATCGTTAAAATATGAATACACAATATTATTCTATCAGCATTCAATATAAAGTTCAACAATAAATAAATACCTATAAAACATCACTTATTGTTTCGAAAGTACAAAGCAAACATAGTTTCTAAAGAGGTTTTATATAGAAAGGAGGATAACCATTATTTCACTTACAAAACATTTTTTTATTAATATAAATAATATTCATTGTGACATCATTTTTACAAAAATGTTATAAGTACCTACTTACAGGTGACATTCGCAAATCATTTAAGTCTCGGAAAGACCGCGAAGTTTAAACCCCGTATATAACTATATAGTTATATACGGGGTGGGGTACTCAAAGCGAATATAACCTACGTTTCACGCGAGGTGAGACTAAACTCTTGCCAAGATGGCAAGAGTTGAGCGATTTTGACTTACAATTTATATTTTGTTAGGTTGGTTAATTTGGGAAGAACTCATATGGGGTACTCATTTTGGGTATTGGGGGGGAACTCATTTGGCGACCGGTTAGCCTAGTGGGTAGTGACGCTGCCTACGAAGCTGAAGGTCCTGGGTTCGAATCCCGGTAAGGGCAAATATTTGTGTGATGAGCATGAATATTTGTTTCTGAGTCATGGAAGTTTTCTATTATTTAAGTGTTTATATCTAATATATATATCGTCGTCTAGTACCCATTAATACAAGCCTTAATGAGCTTAATTATGGGACTAGGTCGATTTGTGTAAGATTGTCCCCTAATATTTATTCTTAATATTTATATTTATACATGTCATGATTTGTCAGCCCCTGTCTGTCTGTCAAACGAGTTGTACTGAGAAATTGCATGCACATGTCGGATTGTTACATCTGTTCGCTACACCCAATTATGACTTCGACATGTTGTACTGACCAATTGGGGTAAAATCCCATAATCTGTATATCCCATTATGTATGGAGAGTTCTTCCCACATTAGCCAACCTATCAAAATATATCATAAGAGTTACCTAAGGCTGTATACTGTGGTCGTAGCTAAGACTAGCTACCTAAATTCACGATTCGTAGGCATCAGCTGCACCGTGTTGATTCCATTCCACATTAACGTATTCATCATTTCTTTCCGATTGCAGCTTTTGCTGTAGACTGTGCAACAACAGGAGACCATACCCTTGAAGAACTGAAAATTAAAATCAATGCAAGCGTTAAGCCTGAATCTAGCCTCCCACAGACTGGCGCCGCCCGCGGTGGCGGTCAATAGTAAACTTGACAGTTAATATCAAGATTACTATTGACCACCGTCGCAGGCTGCATCAGTCTGTGGGAGGCTTTAATCATAATCGAAACTCATCCATTTCATCCGAGTAGATAGTCCAGGCAATGAACTGACAACTTGTATGGAAAAAATGACAATTTTGGAAATCATTTATAATAGCTTATTTTTTATGTATAACGGATATATTATCAATTAAACAGCGACAAAATCCGACAAAATTTCAGACATCGAAAAAATGATAAGTTAACTGGCTTCTTAAAAGTCAGTAAAAATATTAATAAATGTTTTTGTCTTTATTTTGGTTCATTTACATTTGCTCTATAATATTCAAGATAAATCGTACAAAAAAAGATAATGCATGCTTCATATAAATCTACATAATTACTTCCGGGTGGAAAGTGTCGGATTCTTGACTAAATCATCTTACAATAAAATTTTCAAATGAAATTAACAAAAAAAACGCTATTATAAATTAATGTTTTTCAAAACCGTATTTTGCCTGGAGTAAGAGTAGACCAGGCAAACATTGACAATTGATGAATTAGTAGGTAATTATACCTTTTGTGCCTTCTAGCCCCGATGCAGAAGAGTTTTATTTTTATTTTTATTTTTTTATTTAAAGTTCCAAATAATTTTATCGCAGAGTTTCATGTTTTATGTTGTGCTAAAGCCATTAATGGCTTATTTAAAGCTAGAGTTCGGACTAACTATTTGCCATGTAAGTACTTACATTACCTTCACACTATTATTTTACTAAACGAGATTCAAGTTCGAGTTCGTCCAGTACTAAACAATTCGGTACCTATCATATTTACTTTGGTATTGATTACATGCTTAGATCATACGACCAAGTAATAGGCTGTTATCCACGTTAATCCCCTAGCCTGATCCCCCAGGGGAAAAAAACGGTTAGGTTGTTAGTTGAACTGCGACCCTACAGCGCGCGAGCCGAGCGAGCGAAGCGAGCGTGACGCGGTAGCGTCCGGCGAAGCGCCATAACCGAACATTATCATTTTTTCCTAGTTGAATATAAAATAATTGCCGCTAATTCCCCTGGGGGATCAGGCTAGGGGATTAACGTGGATAACGTGAGTAATAGGTACAATAATACTGTTATGTTTAATTTATTGTTTATAAAAATTCTATAAGGCTTTTATTGTAGAAAAAAGCGGCCAAGTGCGTGTCGGGCCACGCGCAGTGTAGGCTTCCGTAGTTGCCTGTCTGTCTTAGTTACATCGACGTGCGGTGCGGTTGCGTCGGCCGAATTTGTACTAAAATTGGCCTTTCCAAGTACACATTAAGTTAGTCAACTATTACTCGGTAACTACTTATGCCTACTTGTCCGTGATAGTTTTCCTTTGAAATTCATTATATGTACTACAGTAGTAGCCATTTAGCTGGCAGGGGGGGACATGACTCGAACAAAAATTAGAGCTTTAAAGCCCAATATCTCGGAAACAAATCACTGATTTGAAAAATGGTTTTATAATATTTGAACGTGCTATCCAACGACACCCCACACCATGGGTTTTACGAGAAGAAAAAAATACACCCTCGCTTTAGGTGTAGGGGGTAAGTACCCTAAAAAAAAAAATTTTTTTCAAAATTTTATTGACTGTTTTGTCGGCGTGATTGATTTATATACCCATGCCGAATTACAGTTTTCTAGTCGTAATGGTTACTGAGCTAAGCCGAAGACGGACAGACAGACAGACAGACAGACAGACAGACAGACGGACAGCCATGGCGTAACTATAAGGGTTCCTTGTTGACTACGGAACCCTAAAAACTAATAACTTCTTCTGCTCATAAAAATAGTATCCTTATATTTTTATGTAGTTATTGTGGAATATTTTCGTGTTTAATGGAACTATTATTAAAGGGTATTTTATCTAAACCATTATTTCCTTACAAATGGGAAAACCTACAAAACTGCTCCGACTAGACGAAACCTTATGCGGCGGGGTATTATTGTTATATTATTTGCAGTTATTGCATTACAGTCGAGTTCGAAAACATAATTTGGTGCGACTTTATCGTTAAGGCCGGATGAACTTTTAGAAATAAAATAAATTCCATAATACTTCATCATCATATCAGCCGAAAGACGTCCACTGCTGGACATAGGCCTCCCCCAAAGAGTGCCAAAGTGACCGGTCCCGCGCCACCCGCATCCAGCGGACTCCCGCAACCTTTACCAGGTCATCAGTCCACCTTGTCGGGGGCCTACCCACGCCGCACCTTCCGGTACGTGGTCGCCACCCGAGAACCTTTCCGCCCCAACGGCCACCGGTTCTACGTGCTATGTGCCCCGCCCACTGCCACTTAAGTTTAACTCAATAAAAATTTTTTTCAAATTTCAAGTGTGTATCTGCCTTTTTGATATTATATCGTATGCAAGCATGATTAAATTAATTACTTTATATTTATACTATTTTCTTGTAATTGAGCGAGATTCCTTTTTAGCGACATATACGACACTATTATCAACGAATAAAAACTTGAGACTTTAACCGCCTATTATCAGAATGTGAGGGGTTTACGTACTAAGGCAACAGAGTTTTTTGCACAAGTTACATTATCACATTATGATTTTATATGCTTGACCGAGACATGGCTCTCAGCAGATTTCTATGACCGTGAATATTTTGATGGTAGATACTGTGTTTTTCGTTGCGATCGGTCAGTGGCGGAAAGTGGTGCGGTGCGCGGCGGAGGGGTGGCAGTTGCTGTCCGGGCCGAGTGCCGGCCCATCGGCCGCGACTGGCCGGTACCTGCGCGTGCGCACAGCGAATGTGTATGGGTTTCTGTTCCGATAGGGTCAGAGCGCGTAAGTACCTACTTGGAGTCTGGCGGCGTAAACAAACAGCGCTATTTGAATATTGCTTGTATTTATATACCTCAGGGTTCGAGTTATAAAGAAACGCTTACATCCTTCCTAGATATATGTAGTGAAATTATCACTGATCGACCCGAGGATATTTATTTAATTATCGGAGATTTTAATATTCCAGAAGCTGACTGGGTATCCGCTACGTCATTACAGATGCAGTTACGTTCGGGCGGTTCCTACGCAACGCAAATAATGCAAGACTTTTTATGTTTTACTGACCTGAAACAATTCAATAGTATCTTAAATAAAAATAATCGTATTCTAGACCTAATAATAAGTAATCGTGATTGCGTAGTCACCGCCTGCGACCATCCATTAACACGTGAAGACGACCATCATAGGTCGCTTAATTTTTACTTAACCATAAACTGTGTAGGACGTTCGATTAAGCCGGTACCTGGTTTCGCTTATAACTTTCATTTGGCCGATTTCAAAAATATGAACATTGAATTATCTAAAGTTGATTGGTTGGGCCTATTTAATAATATAAATCTAGATAAATGCATCGAAATATTTTATAACATCATTAACGAACTGTTCGCTAAATTTGTACCTCGTCGAAAATTACGCGCTTCCACCACAGTGCCCGTCTGGCATAGCAACTCGCTCAGGAAAATTTTGAAAGAAAAACGCAAGTACCATAAGCTATGGAAAACTTTTTCGAACCCTCTCGACTACCATAATTTCAAATTACTACGAAAACGAGCTGAAAAAATGGAGTCACAATGCTATAGAGATTATATATCTTACTCTGAACAAAAAATAAAAACTCACCCTGCTTTCTTCTGGTCCTACGTTAAATCATTATTTTCTGCAAATATACTTCCCCAAACAATGTCATACAGAGGATTGGAGTCCTCAGATGCAGAGGAAATTTGTAATTTCTTTAATGATCATTTCCATTCTGTTTTTGAAAACTTTAACGCTGGTGTGTCCACTAATAATTCGGAGCCGACTATAAACCCTCTTATAGATATTAACACTATAGAAATGAATATGAATATTGTTCTTAAACATTTAAATTCTATTAATATTCACAAGAGCTCTGGCCCTGATGGCATTCATCCGCTATTTATAAGAAATTGTTCTAATTGTTTGGCAAAACCGCTATGTATTCTTTTTAACAAATCTCTAAGGGAAGGCTGTGTTCCTAAAATCTGGAAGAAAGCTTGGATTACCCCAATACCTAAAGGAACAGTCACTAAAGAAATAGAAAAGTACCGACCTATTTCCAGACTCTGTCATTTTAGTAAAATTCTCGAGAAAATTATAAAAGAACAGCTTTTTGAAGTTGTCAAAAATCACATCACCCCATGTCAACATGGTTTCTTTAAAGGGCGGTCTGTGGAGACTAATTTATTGACATTTACGGGAGTAGTGCTGAGCGCCATGGATGATGGACACACTGTAGATGCCGTGTATACCGATTTTGCCAAAGCGTTTGATAAAATATGTCACAACACGTTACTAAACAAGCTTTGGCGACTCGGTATACATGGCGACCTATTTCGCTGGGTAAAATCCTACGTTGAAAATAGGACCCAGGCTGTTGTCTTGTATGGATACACATCACATTATAAGTCTATAACTTCCGGAGTACCACAGGGGTCTCATTTGGGCCCATTACTTTTTATGTTATATATAAATGATATCACAGACTATATAAAATTTTCGAACGTATTACTTTATGCTGATGACACTAAAATATTTAGGCTAATCAAGAATCCTTCCGACTGTGACCTATTGCAACAGGATTTACTAAATCTTGAAAGGTACTGCCGTGATAATAATCTTTTCCTAAACAATGATAAATGTAGTATTATAACTTTCTCAAGAAAAAAGAAAAATATAGATTATTGTTACACACTTGGCGATGTAATTTTAAACCGAGTATCTGAAATCAGAGATCTTGGTGTAACAATGGATACTAAACTTTCATTCATCCCTCATATAGAAAATATGCTAAAAAAGGCATTTAAGCAGTTAGGTTTTATTTTACGTGTCGGAAAACCCTTCAAAAATTCATCAACTTATAAAATATTATACAACAGCTATGTCCGTAGTCGTCTTGAATTCGCTTGTGCCGTTTGGAAGCCTTTTCATTATATCCATATCGATAGAATTGAAAGGCTCCAAAAGAAATTTATGAGGTCGCTTGATTTTAGAACTTTTCATAATTATGTTAATTACTACGACTCTCTACAACGCCATAAAATGCAGTCACTGAGCGATCGGCGTGACTGCGTAGACTCTGTTTTATTATTTAAAATACTAAATTCAAAATTAGAAATCCCTTCCTTACTTCAAATGGTTTATCTCAAAGTCCCTCGTGCCCGTGTTCGTCAATGTCGCAGAAAGGAATTGTTCTTTATACCTACTAGCAGAACATGCTACGCTCGTAATATGTTTATCAGACGTGCTTGCAGACATTTTAATGAAAATTTACAATTAACAAATTTTGATATTTTTAATAGTAGTATAATATCTTTGAAGAAATTGTTCAAATGATTAGCAATGTAATACACCAGTTTCTAAGATTATAACTGTAGCTATACCTACTTAGTGTATAACACATTGTATAATTATGTAGGTACTACATGTAATTGTATTGTTTCTCTTTCTAACTGCTTGTATGGTACTATTCAAAAATGTAATTACGTGCCACTGAATGTATGCGTCTTTGTATGTGTATATACATATATATGTGTAGATATATATATATATATATATATATATATATATATATATATATATATGTATGTATATATATATATATATATATATATATATTATAAATGTACTTTTTTCTTTTTCTTTAAATATTGTATTTAGCACAACTACAATTCAAGGAAACTGTAGGTCTTAAGTTTCTAACAACATTTCTGTACACAATTTTTGTATATGACCGTTTGTTTCTATCAATAAATAAATAAATAAATAATACTTACGAGGTTCTATAATGTATACAGCCAGCTCCCAACTGAAGTAATTTCCAGCATATTTCAGGTGAACGTGGCTGAGATAGATGGCGATCGGGATCGTGGTCGCCAGCAACAGCACCGTGCCAAAAATAATCAGTTTATGTATCCCCTTTACATTGTTCTGAAACACAATAATAGTTATTTGTGTCACAAGGGAGCAAAATAGTATATTTACGGCGAGGGCGGTGTATTGAATCCTGAACGTAGCGAGGGATCCTACAATAGAATCCGTAGTGAGGGTAGTGAGGGATACAAGTGTTAACGCCCGCAGATAATACATACTTACTATTTTTCACACCGACTATGAAGAAATTTATAAAAGATTATGTTAAAATTACTCAACAGGTTTTAACAAATTTTCTTAGTTTTTATTGCAAAATTCTAAAAATATTACTTTAATACTTATAATTAAAGTTAAAACTTGGAATATGTTAGTTTTTAATCGATTACGATGAAATTACAATCGTTATATTACCCATTGTTCATTGAGTTAGTACAATACCAATGAATACCTAAATTAAAAAAGTAGCTTGAACAGAAAAGATCCCTCTCGGCGTGGAGCAAAACTTACTTTTCCGAATGAAAGGTGTGAAAATACTTATTCTAAAAGTCCCTACTAATTATAAATCTGAAAGTGTGTCTGTCTGTTTGTCTGTCTATCTGTCTGTGTGTGTGTTACCTCTTCGCGCTTAAACCGTTGAACCGATTTAGATGAAGTTTGGTGTAGAGATATTTTGAGTCCCGGAGAAGGACATAGGATAGTTTTATATTTCATTCCCTTAAGTTTGTATGGAGCTACGATATTAAACGATTTGCACGCGGACGGAGTCGCGGGCAGAAGCTAGTGTGAAATAAATCAAAAGATGCTAGAAAATTAGGAGTCCCCAGGACGCCTGACCTGACACTAGTCGCATTTAGGTCGTACCTAAACTAGTTTATTTTGCTAGAAATTATAATAGAAAAAAATACTAGCCTCTTTTCTAGTTCATTTTGAATCTTTTGGCTAGGACGATGAAATCGATTATCCGATAAATATTTAATCTGCCGTCCTAAGCAAAAAGGACGCATCTGACTATCAGACTCGTAGTCAGACGCGTCCTTTTTAATAAGGAGGGCAGTAATGTGATTCTCATATTTTTGGTGAGTAGGTACATAGTCTACATACATAGGTACTTAGTTGAAGTAGTTGAACTTATGCTATTGGGTTACAGTCAACGAAGCAATTGTGTTCAGTTTTACGATAAGAGGGCAGTTTTAAACCTTAAAATTATAGCTTTATTGTAACATTCAGAGCAATTATGACGCTTAGTTACAAGTATTCAAGAGGCAACCGGATGGCTCGCGGCATTTGAGCTCCCGAAGTGTTGTGGAAGCGCCCCGTGCAACCCGAACTGAGCCAACTTGGCCTGGATCGGTAATAGGAATTTAATTAAAATTCCAAGTAATTAGTCTCATAATTAAAAGAACCAAAGTTCGCCTGTATTCCTTGCGGGGCCTTTGGATCAAGAAACCAAAGATAAATATAAAAAAAAAAAACAGCCTTGCCTGAAAGGGTGCACGCTGTTCAATAATGAAATGCTGTTCCAATTGGCTGAATTGGGCGAAAAAATGTGTCGCGTCGCGAGCGACGCGACACATTTTTTCGCCCCCTCCTATTTCCGCCCCGGGTTCGGTTCGAGCCATCCGGTTGCCTCTTGGATACTGCAACTACGCATTGCTTTAACTATACCTAAAAGATGGCTGAAAAGAAAAAAAAAATGTATAGGCTCTGTTTGAAACCTAATGACAATAGCTCTAGTTCAGTGTTTTTCAATCTTCTTCGTGCCGCGGCCCCCTTAGTACAGAAAAAAATATTTCGCGACCCCCCACCCTACGCTGTTCAAAATACTTACAGCACTTTAACTTTAAAAATATGAGTAGCCGCGACCCCCTTTAGAAGGCTTCGCGGCCCCCCTGGGGGTCGCGACCCACAGTTTGAAAAACACTGCTCTAGTTGAAGAGCTGACAGGTACTCTCCGTAAGCTCTCAGTTTAGTATACGGGTCTGCTCTTTGTTGCTCGAACACATTTTGACATTCTTATGTCAAAATCAACGACCTTACCCGAACCCGGAAACTGTTCCAACAGCTCACGGACTGTATCTGCGTACTAGTACCACAAATATAAGTTACAACGATGTACCTGCGCAGAAATCATTTTTTGAAAACATTTTAACCAATCATAAGGCAGCGCGTTTGCGCGGGTAAAATCTTCAACGCCCATTGGACGAGATTTTGCGCGCGACGCCGGCAGCTCCGGCGCCCGCCATTTTGTCTGGCGCCATGAGCGGGAAAGCACGAGTTCACCTGTCATTGCATATTGTACCTTACATATGGTGCAACAAGGTCTTTATTGAAATGGTCATACGTTCCATTTCATTCAGTACTTGTCAGCACTCGTCGGCGTGGACGAAGATTGCCGATGTAACTTATATTTGTGGTAGTACTGTACTTACTCGTACCAAATGGGTAGCCGCAATGACTAGCACGTTGTAGATGACTAGACCCAACAGCATAGGCAGCGGGACGAACCACAGATGATCGGATTCATGAACTCCTTCCATGCCATAGAAAGCAACTATCGTCCCAGAAAAGAAGAGTGCCACTACGAGGTACACCAAATGGTAAATCTGAAAAGAGACGCGTATTATAAGCATCTAGACTACCACAGTTAATAAATAAATAATAATAATAAATAATAAATATTAGGGGACAATCTTACACAAATCGACCTAGTCCCATAGTAAGCTCAATAAGGCTTGTGTTATGGGTACTAGACGACGATATATTTAATAGATAGAAATACTTAAATACATAGAAAACATCCATTACTCAGAAACAAATATTCATGCTCATCACACAAATATTTGCCCTTACCGGGATTCGAACCCAGGACCTTCAGCTTCGTAGGCAGCGTCACTACCCACTAGACTAACCGGTCGTAATACATCTCAAGCATGCTATAAGATACTGACCGAGCGCCGCTCGGCGCTCAGACTGGCCACGGTGTAGGTACTTACAGTGAGCCCTTTATGCCTGATTTACATTCAGCCCAAGTCAGCAGGGAAGTGGGCAGGACGGGCGTAATACCGCATTTTTCGCCCGTCCTGCCCATTTCCCTGCTCACTTCGGCTGGATGTAAATGAAGCATAAGTATAAGGTACACGTTGGAATTGGAACGCGACCGCAGACAGCAACAGCAAACGACGTGCCGCAGCGACACGACTAGTCTCTATATAGGTATTTCTATGACGGCGACACCCGACGACGTGTCGCTATACGAAAGGTATTTATTTCATAGAAATACATAGAAACCAGTCGTGTCGCCGCGACTCGTCGTCTGCTGCTGCAGGCTGCTGCTGTCTGCGGTCGGGTCGGGTTCCTTTAAGCAATATCAGTGATATCAATCATTAAGTAACCGAGTGAAAATAAATAACAACAATTAAACTGTAGCAACAAGTAAATTTTATTTCATCGAAAACGTTTCAAGTAACATTTAATTCACGAATCCTTGTTTGGTGTAATTTTATTTCATGACCAGATCATCCAATTTTTATTATTTCATAGAATAACTGTTCAGGGAATATTATTTGGTAAAATGATTCATTTTGTATGAATTTTAAATGGCAGAATAACAAAACAACGAATTTCATATGTTCGAAATTTTATTAACATTACAAATACAAACAACAACTGATTACAGGGTTTAATTTAAACTAGATTAGGGCTGCTAGAAAGAGCGGGCTTGGCTTCGCAGTAAAAAAACAAACAACCGTAACAATTGTATTATACGTAGGTTAGGTTAGGGTTCACTTGTGTCCCTCAGAGCGAAAATAGGCACCCCGCTTCGCGGGGTGACGTCGACTCGCTGACGGTTAGGTTAGGTTAGGTTAAAATAATTGCCATAGATAACTGTGTATGTCAACAATTTTAATTTAAAATAGTAATCCTTGTAATAATTTGTATGATAATTAAAAATACTTGAAACAATAAATCTGAAAACGTTTTCCATGATATAATTAAACTATTTAATGAATCATCCGACAAGTAAAAATACACGATTTAAAATTACCTGTAATGACCATTCCACGAACTGAATTGTCGACGAAATGAAAATACATGAAACGTTGACTTTGAAGTGAAATTCGACGAAGTGAGTGTCGACAATTTGATGATAAACCATAAACCGGCCGGCTCACTTCCCAAAGATACGTTACAATTATAGGTACAATCGAACCAACTGAATTAACGGACGAATTGTAACAAGGTTCCATGGTGGGGTCAGGATTCAATTTTGTCGTTAGTACAAGTCTAACTAACGCTTGACCAATTTCGACTGGCCATTCGATTTGACCCGTGTGCTTGTAAAATTGTAACTATAGTCCGACTGCTTAACTAAGCCTCGCCTGCGCGGCGCGTGGGTGCAGCCCCCCCTATTCTGTAACTTGTTTAATGCCGGCTGTACACATTGGGTCAACGTTGGCGCATGAGCAGGATGCAGCTATGCGCTATACTTTAAGCTCATCTCAACGCTCACCCACAAATATATCTTGACACTTGACACCGTAATACGTGGTAAGTAAGAGTAGGTAGAGGTATAGTTTCGTGACGAGTGAGCGGCGGCGTGAGCGGCATTAGCGCGTAGCAAATACGGAATAACAGCCCAGGGTATGACGATAAAGGGGCGCGCGCGGCGTGCGGGCGCCGGGCTTTGCCTCCTGCACGACCCCGCTCCACCGTTCATCGTCATATCCTGAGGGGCTACCGCGAAACGAAAACGAACTTCGTTCGTGTCTCCCTCTCCATCGCACTTGCTAGTTCGAGCGACAGAGATAGAGATGCACGAACGAAGTTCGTTTTCGTTTCGCGGTAGGCCCTCTGCGGCGCTACCACGAAAATCGAAACTCGAAGTTCGTATACATGCATCCCTGTCACTCGAGTCATGTGCGATAGAGATGGAAATACCCGAACTTCAACTTCCGAAATTCGTGGTTATAGCTCTGCACCCGCGCGCCGCGCAGGTGAGTACTGCGTTAAGCGGTCGGACTATAGTAGCGTCGTGAAGGCTACTTACGAATCTGGTGTATGTGAAAGCCAGAAGACCTTCCCTGAGAGGTATGAAGACGCAGCAGCTTCTCAATTCTGGTACTTTGATGTGCTCCATCTTCGACAAAGTTAAATTCGGTGGGTGTGTGTGTGTGTGATATGATTGTATAGCGACAAACTTTTAAAAAGTTAAAAAAATATTAAATAATACCGGCTGAAAATATTAAAGAATTTTTTTTATTACTTATCTATTGAGTTGAATATTATCTATTCAAATGCAAGTTCGGCAAACGACAAACTTTAAAGGCAAAATAATGTATGCCATACGATTAAAAAAAAAAAAATCTATTGAACGGATACCTAATATAGGTTATACAATAATGTTTTTGATTATTTGGGTAAGTATAGCTGGGAATAATTTTTCAATAAAATATTTAGTTATGTTTAATTTTATTAATTAATTATGTTTAGCCAGTGTTTAGCACTTTCACGTCCGCTAGCTATTTCTTAGTGAGATAAAAACTTATGAGCGGTGATTTTGGTCAGTGTTTATTTTATCCGTCTGAGATTCGTGTTTATTTATATTTTCTAATGGCAGGTCAGACGCTGTCATAATCCCGCGTAGGTGCGTACGGAATATCTGGAAAAAAAAACAACAATACGTGTGTGATAAACACACAAAGAATTGTCACCCTACACCGCACGACGTTATGTGATTCTGATTTCTCATACAAAGAGTGATAGAACGACGGGATGTAAACCACAAGGAGACGCTACACGGGCCGATATCGGCAGGACTGTATGCAGGTCGCCGCGTGATTCGGCCCGCGTGGATAATAGGGATGATGAATAAGATTTTTTTGTGACGTCATTCGAACCAGTTTTTGCAGAGGAACAAATGTTTGTAGTATGGGAGCAACTACAATTAAAGAACATAAATAGGTACCTAAAAAATTGAGATAAAGATTGAGCTCGCTGGCGGCAGCGCGAAACGCTTCATACTCATACTGTGTGTCATACTGTGTGTATACAAGTGTGACGTCACATTTGTATATTTTGTACTAATCGTAGTATGGAAAATCAGGTAAATTGTTGTTTCGGTCGCGAAATACTGCGTTTAAGTACATAGTTGTCGTACAATTTTGTTTCTAGAAAAGCGTAAGGATTCTATTGGTAGCTTTTAATTTACTCATGGACAATAAAAAAAATGCATTTTTTTCTAAACTTTCAAAGTTCATATCTTTTTATGATTTTAATAAGTAATATTTTATAATTTATACTTTATTACGACAATTTGATGGTTTACTATCCATTGAGCATCACTACGTTATCAATTTGAACATGAGGCATCATGCCTATTGTCGAAATCACGGCGGCCAGACAAATCGAGGTCACTCCATACTAGATTTTTGTGACCTTTCTTGGCAGTCCTGCCGACTTCGCTCGTGTAGCGACTCAACTAGAAAATATTCACTGCAATGATCAGACAGGACTGGCAAAACGTCCAGGACATATGTATATATATACTTAATTAATATATTAACTGTAGCTTACTTACTAAAAATCTTAATAAATTGGCGATTTTAAAAGCGCCATTTTCTAACCATGAAGCCGGTTGCTGGGCGAGGCACAATATGAAATGAGTTTTTCGTGGTCACTGACGTTCGCGATTCGCGTTATACGAAATGTCTCCATCAAAAGGCATCGTCCCAGTAACCAGTAATATCCAATTGTTCACTGTACCAGTACTTATTTAAGATTTGTATTATTTTGAATCGAAAAATATGAGAGCGAACCTTGAGCTTCGACGTTACAAATTTAGATCAGAATGAAAACAGGAAAATTATGAAGTCAAAAAAAGGAGTTTGTTTTGTTTGTAAACAACCAAACCGTAGCAAATACTTACGACTAGGTACATTGTACCCACGACATGACTAAGATTTGGCAAGCCTAAAGCTGGCTGATTGGTCAATGAAAGCACACGCGTTTTCACACGGAAACGTTAAACTGACAACCAACGTGATCACGTGACGATACAATCCAGCCCATGCCCGAGCCGAAACTACGCAAATAAAATAGATCGCAGAAACAATTTTGGGTATGATATTATTCAATGAGGCCGACTTTTTATAAAACTGACATTGGAATTGAAACCTTATACGTAGGAGGGTAGAATTGCTCTTTGAACGGACTACTTTGATGATATTCGGCCAACTCATATAATCTCAACAATATCGTGCAACAAGTGGGCGAATGCCGAACTAAAACCCTGCGGTACATTTTCTATAACCCGACCAAGAGAAGAAGTCAACGGGCTCGCCGCAAAAGCTTATATTCCGTTTGTCTAATTGGCTTGGCCGTAATATGCGCCAGCGCTGTCTGTCTGGCGGCGATAACTGCAAAGTTAAGTTTGTAGACTCGAGGTGCGTCAACACTAGAATATAACTACCTATTTCCAGGCGCTGTTTTGGTGTAAGTATATAGTAACTGGTGCTATGTATACTACCTGAGGATCTAGTATAAGTTTTACCGCAACAAAACGTTACGACCGCGTTTGCGTTTAGCTGTCAAATCCCATACAAATTGAGGGTAAAACGCAAACGCGATCGTAAAGTTTTGTTTCGGTAAAACTTATACCTACTAGAGCCTCTGTATGTATACTCTGATAGTATAATCTACATTTTCTATAACAGATGCATCAACATCAAATCAGTTTAAGAGAATTTTAAACGTTAGGTTTTTTTTCTATTTGCGTAATCGACAGCCATCACGTTTGTATCGTGTCTAATCCTTGCAAAGGTGAGACATGATAGGTATGTTAATCTACTTCAATTCAACATTTTCTGGACATTGACTAATGGAAGGTACCACTATAGGTTTAAGTTAGAAACCACCATTAGTCAATGCGCCAGATTTAAGACATTAACTAAAAAAAAATACGAAATAAATGGTCATCCTAGGGTGGAACTAGACGGGTTACTTATTTATCCATATCCATACTAATATTATAAATGCGAAAGTGTATGTGTGTGTTTGTTTGTCCGTCTTTCACGTCAAAACGGAGCGACGAAATGACGTGATTTTTTAAGTGGAGATAGCTGAAGGGATGGAGAGTAACATAGGATAGTTTTTATCCCCGTAATCATCCCCTAAGGGGGTGAAATGGGGGGGTAAAAGTTTGTATAGAGCTGCGATATAAACGAGTGCCACGCGGAAGGAGTCGCGGGCTTCTGCTCGTGTAAAATAAAAGAGTACTTTTATAATAATTCACTGTATTTTAATATTTATTACCACTTGGGGGACGAAGAATGAGTCTTAATTATAAAACTTTTTTGGCATTAAGCTCTATTAATTTCACTAAGTAACATTTCCTCAAGTATCTAATGAGTCCGTATAGACCCCCGAGACCCCGTATCATGGTCAACCTTATCACGCGATAAGTGACAAGATAGGAGCGTCATCTCGTTCTATCAAACGGTGTCAGCCAGTGACGGACGCTCTATCTTGTCACTTATCGTGTGATAAGGCGGACCATGATACGGGGTCAGTTGTTTCTGTTAATATACGGCGCACATACAGAACTGTTATTGTTATTAGACATTATAATAATGAAATAGGAGCATAATCATAATTTGCGACAAGATTGTCAAATGAAAAAAAAACGAGAGCTTAAATTAAACAATGCACCGTGGAGAAGTTTCGAAAGTGATGAAACTTCTACGAATTCGGAACTTAAATTTTACAAACACTGAAAACATATTAAATTAAGAACTCCCTGCACGGTTAGCACAACACGGCGCGCGAGCTCTCTCTCGCTCTCCCAGTATCCGTCTTTTCTAAGTTTTCTAATAAGAGAGACATCTCTCTCTTATTAGAAAACTTCCCTATCCATCCATCGATAATGCGAGAGAGCTCGCGCGCCGACGTTTGCTAATCGGCTCGGCTATCACAAGACGGCGCGCGAGCTCTCTCGATTTTTCTCGCACTATACGTCTCTTTCTAAGTTTTCTAATAAGAGAGAGACGGATTCATATATTACCGACTGTTTTAATTGCCTGCCTAAACAAAAATATTATACGTTTAATTAATGTTACGTGCATGAAAAAATCCTATCGGAGAATCCAAACACTTATTTCTCAATTCTCGTGTAAGTTTCCGGAAATTTCTGAGAACTTTCCTGTTATTTTGATAATGTTTTGCAACACGAAATAATAAGCAATCACTGCACTATTCGTAGAACCGTTCGTAGTCCGCCCTCGCTTCTCTGTTTCTGTCCAATTCGCTGTATTGAAGCCCCGGGGTCTCCGCTCGCATCGCGGACTTCAGGCTCCGCACTAACAGGAGCACATAGCCCAGAATAACTGGAATCAAAATCATCATAATAATCATTTATTCGTTATCTACAAAGGATATACTGCCGGACATTGTCATGCACGATTAACGGCCATTCCCAACAACCAATCCACGCCACGGATAGTTTTCCTTACCCGGGGCCGCGGCCGTAGACAAAATTACAATCGACAAGCGCTAACGCCAATAGAAAACTAATAAAATGTATGGGAATGACAGATGTTAACGAAAAGTGTTTCGTCGGCATCTGTCATTCCTATACATTTTAATAGTTTTCTATTGGCGTTAGCGCTTGTCGATTGTAACCTTGTCTACAGCCCCAGCAGTTACATTTTGACAGATTATATACCCATAGGAAATGTGTCAAAATGTAACTGCTGGTAAGAAAAACTATCCGTGGATTGATTATTAGGAATGGCCGTAACAGGACTAATGTTTACACATAGGGTGAGTATCCGCAGCAGTGCGCGAGGCGCTCTTACACGGGCGATTTTTCGGGCAATTATTGCCCGGCGACACGTTGCCGAAATTAATGGAGCAATTAATTGAGCAATATGGGGCAATTTATAGAAATTGCGGCAATATTTCGGAAATATTTCTCGAATTGCTCCATTCATTTCCGTGTTGCTCCATATCGCCGACTACAATTTGCTCCACTGAATTTCTCGTGTATGAACGTATTGCATAGTTTCCCGAGTTGCGGTAATTATGGGGCCAGAATGGCGCCATACTGGAGCAATAATCGCTCCATTTTGAGCAATATTCGAATTGCTTGAAGTGACCGTGACGTCAAAATTGCCCCGAATATCCGGCAATTAGGCAATTTTTATCGCTCGTGTAGGAGCACCAGCGGAGCGGCGAACCAATACACCAATAGCATTAATTGCCTCGTTCGCGCATCGCTCCCTATTGACAGGTGGACAACGAAGTCCACATACAGTCTATGTACTGTCATTTCCCTAATTTAGAGAGAACCGGCCAAGCGTCCGTCGGGCCACGAGCAGTGTGAACTTGAAACCATAATTAGATTACAAAAAAAAAACCTTAAAATTGCCATTAAAATGAAAAAAGAACCGATAAACTTACACTCTTCCAAATGATGGACGAAGCTAAAAACTAGCTACGTCCATCATTTGGAAGAGTGTAAGTTTGCCAGTGTCGGTTTTTTTTTCATTTTAATGGCAATTTTAAGGTTTTTTTTGGAATCTAATTATGGTTTCAAGTATAAGGTTCCGATAGTTTCCTGTCTGTATTTGTTAAATCGCAATGGTGCGGTTGCGTCGACTATTACTCGCTACGTAGCCGTGATAGTTTTCCTTTTAAATTTATTATAAATATGTAATACTGTCACGATTTGTAACTGTAACATTTTCACATTCCTAGTAGTGGCCATTTAGCCGGCAGGGGGTGAGGACACATGCAAAAATTTGGGCTTTAAAGCTTAGTTGAAAAATGGTTTTTAAAAACCCATAATATTTTTAGTATAAGACCTTGTTGACTAAGGAACCCTAAAAATGGTCCTACCCCCGTATTCAGAATGATTCACAATTTCACAGTAAACACTGACACAGTAATAGTAGGACTATTAGATATTGATATTGTCAGTCATTCATTATTTACTGTATATTCAGGCTTTCAGAGGCTACCTATATTTGTTTTCAATTTTGACTGAAAAAATATCGGCATCAATGTGCTCCAAAGAAGCGAAAGTCACCCTTTTTGGGGCATATTGTACATCCTTCTACACTAGCGGTCTGTGGGCGAACTATACTCAAAAAGCGTACAATGCACTGAAAGTTCAGTATAATAATGCCTTCAGGGTGTTGATGGGACTGCCCCGGTACTGCAGTGCTTCGGGAATGTTCGCAGAGGCGAGGGTAGACTGTTTTCACTCTACGATACGAAAACGGTGTGCATCCCTGGTACACAGGATCCGGGCCAGTCCTAACATCATCCTGAGAATGATCGCTGAACGCCTTGATTGTACATAGTTAAAGCACTGCTGTATGGTGCATTTAAATAAGCATGTCAAGTATATATTCTAAATTAGTATCATTAATGTAACCGCTAACCTATTGTTAAGTACCTATTTACTAACAAACATGATCCCAGTTGGTTGATAAATAAATGAATTGAAATGTTAAATTGGCACATAGGGGAAACGTCCCTATGTTTGATACGTAGGTATCTATAACTTATGCCTAATAGTTGTAGAATTAAAATGGAATAGATAAAGTATTAGTTCAGTATCCAGCACATCAGGGACGTTAATACTGCATGGTTGGTCACTTGACGCATAATACTCACTTGGGTCCAGGATGACAACAGTGACGCAAGTACCAAGCTTGAACTGATCTTCCGGATTCGTAGTAATGCGAAGGATTTGCCCCAATCGGTAAGTTATACAGATACTGTACAGAACGGTGAATATCCATAGCGCTGTACCAGCAATGAATGTAAGTTTCAGCAGCCTTACTTTTTTCTGAAACGTAATAATTGTTGCCAATTAAATTGGACGAATAGAACGTGCCAAAAATAGTGATACTATGTACTAATAAAATGAATGATAAAAACATGAAAACTGTTTGTTAGAGAATAAACTGAATGGATAGTTATTTCGTCATAAGGCTGCGGTGCGGTATTTTGTATTTTACCGAGAGCTTACTGATGTATACGGTTGTAGTAATATTGCGCTGTCGCAGGGCGGTACGCACATGCAGCAGCAAAAAGTAATGTGAATCAGGTACCTACCTACTTCCTAAGTACTCTGCGAAGCTACCACGAAAATCATATCTCGAAGTTCGTGTTACTTGCATCCCTGTCACTCGAGTTAACTAAGTGCGATAGAGATAGAGATATCCGAACTTCAACATTCGAAGTTCGTGGTTATAGCTCTGTGATCCGCGCCAATCAGGCAGCAGGCATTTAAACTTTTAAAGCGCCGTGCGCAGTTAAGGCGCCGTAGGTTCAGCGAAGTTAAGCGAACAGAGTTTTTGAAACAATATAATGCGTCTGTTTATAATAATATGGTTTCAAAAAAATACGAATAGTAATCTTGAGGCTTTTCTGCAGGGAAATCAGTGCTTCGAAACATGATTAAGCAAATTTCGCTCGATAGAAAAAAATCACGAACATAGGTCTAAAACACACAAAAATACACTTAAAATATTCGTAACAAATTATGCACAAAAGCTATAAATATTAAAATTGCTTCTAAAAATCGGCAATATCATGTTTGAGGGAAATCAGTGTTTACATTTTAATTTATTTAAACGACCAAAAAAATAAAATTAAAAAACACGATATCCGCGCTTCCGAGCACGCACTTCCATCTCGCTCACGCTTATGCTCAGTGAGAGGGAGAGAAGACCATGAACCTACGGCGCCTTAAGAATCCGTACGGCCTGAGGGCCTGAATGCAGACAACTACCGACTGGTTATACCGCACCGAGAGAACCGTTTAATATCATACGCAGCATCCGTTTTCTAAATTTAAAATGTTTCGCTTAGACATGCCACTTGCCAATCATTGAATATTCCACTAACCTTATGAGTAGCCACAACGACGAGTATATTGAAGACCACCTCGCTGCCCGTTACCAAAGGGAGCAGCAACGTCCACTCTAAGGGGGGAAATTTTCCCGCCATGCCAAGCGTCATAACAGCTATCGAAAAAGTTACAATGACTACCAGTATACAGATCAAGCCATGGTAAAGCTGAAAGAAAAACCGATTAATCAATATTATA
Source organism: Epinotia ramella (assembly GCA_947578815.1). Classification (NCBI taxonomy): domain Eukaryota; kingdom Metazoa; phylum Arthropoda; class Insecta; order Lepidoptera; family Tortricidae; genus Epinotia; species Epinotia ramella. The sequence continues at coordinate 4,731,630 of OX388214.1, read as the reverse complement.
AAAAAAGTAAAGTTCGTGAGTGTGCTACTCTGTGAGGGTCGGAATGTAATTGCTTGAATTGATTGCTCTTACTGTTAGGACTAGAGAATGATTTGTGTAAGATTTTCCCGTAAGTAATATGTAAGTACCTACTTATTTACTTATGCGTACCATTAATTTCGTATGGCACAAAGCCCACATAAGGAGACGCTACACGAGCGAAATCGGCAGGACTGCCAAACAAGGTCACAGAAATTCTACTATGGAGTGGCCTTGATTTGTTTCGCCGAATCACGCGTCGGCCGGCATGCAGTCCTGCCGATTAGTCCAGGCAATGAACTGACAACTTGTATGGAAAAAATGACAATTTTGGAAATAATTTATAATAGCTTATTTTTTATGTATAACGGATATATTATCAATTAAATAGTTACCCAGCGATGAAATCCGACAAAATTTCAGACATCAAAAAAACGATAAACTAACTAGCTTCTGAAAAGTCAGAAAAAATATGAATAAATACTTTTATCTTTATTTTGGTTCATTTACATTTTCTCTATAATATTCAAGATAAATCGTACAAAAAAAGACAATGCATGCTTCATTTAAATCTACATAATTACTTCCGGGTGGAAAGTGTCGGATTCTTGACTAAATCATCTTACAATAACATTTTCAAATGAAATCAACAAAAAAACGCTATTATAAATTAATGTTTTTCAAAACCGTATTTTGCCTGGAGTAATAGCGGCCCGTGCCGTGTAGCGTCTCCTATAAGGGCGGGTTGAATTGATTGAAGCATTTTCCCCCGGTAAAAAGTAGCCTATGTTCATCACGGATAATGTCGGCTTGTGTGTGTTGCCAGTGTCCGGTTCACTGCCGCAGAGACACACTTTTTTTCATGTTTTATGTGCTTTTCTTGTTTATTTTATTATTTAATATGTGTGTCCTGTGTGTTTGTGAATAAATATATCTTTCTTTCTTTCTTTCTTTCTAATGGTAAAATATTTTTTCAAATCGGTCCAGTACTTTCGGAGCCTATTCAATACAAACAAATTCCTCTTTATAATATTAGTGTAGATGTAGAATTAGATTAGTGGCTTTTTGCTGTAACTCCACTTTGCCGATTAGTCCAGGCATAACTGACAACTTGTATGGAAAAAATATCAATTTTGGAAATAATTTATTATTTTTTATGTATAACGGATATATTATCAATTAAATAGTTACCCAGCGACGAAATCCGACAAAATTTCAGACATCGAAAAAATGATAAGTTAACTGACTTCTAAAAAGTCAGTAAAAATATTAATAAATGTTTTTGTCTTTATTTTGGTTCATTTACATTGCTCTATAATATTCAAGATAAATCGTACAAAAAAAGATAAAGCATGCTTCATTTATCGACGGTCCCTATTAAAAGAGTCGGATCTGCAAAACAGCTACTTTTTAGGAGAAGCTTTTGGAAGTTTTTGGAAAAAAAAATTGTATGGGGGAAATTGTTAATTAATGGAATATCGTTATCAAACTTCGAATGTTTGCTTATTAGTAGGTTGTTTATTACTAGCCGTTGAGCATACATGTACCTTATCAGCCATTTTTCCAAAAAAATACAAAAACCTCGTATATTACTTTTTTAACCGGAATAGCTTAAGCATCATTTGTCGGAAGTGCCACACACTACATTTTTGTCTGGAAATTGTATACATTATTATGTCGGATGTACCACATCCGACAAAAAAGGTACTCCAAAAAATGTCGTAATTGGCAGAACTGACATTGTTGCACGGAAACTCTTATGTAACAATTTAATACAGAGAATCTTTACTTGATAACTTAACAGGCTGTAAATTACATAAAATACACAACAAAAAACACGCTATACTTTTCCGTGTAAAATAGTAGAATGTGTTATATCCGACACTTTGTACTCACTGTGTGTCCCGAAAAAATGTCGGAACTGTCACAACCGACGTTTTTAAATGTCATCTGTTCTTAGATCCGACATTTTTATCTTGGTTTTTACGAAAAGTATTGAGAAAAACTAAAATCTGTGAATGTGGTTTTAAAATTTAGAGTTTTTTACGACCTAAGCCGCTGAAAAGCAAAAATCTCTATTTTTGCAAATCCGACTCTTTTAATCGGGACCGTCGTTATATCTACATAATTTTTTACTTCCAGGTGGAAAGTTTGTCGGATTCTTGACTAAATCATCTTAGAATAACATTTTCAAATGAAATCAACAAAAAAAACGCCATTATAAATTAATGTTTTTCAAAACCGTATTTTGCCTGGAGTAGATGTCGAGTGGGGGGAGAGTTCAAGAGTTGACTTTACGGATCTGTGCACTTACACCTAACAATTTTGCCCAGCCAGGAGACTATTTATAAAGTAATACTATAGAGAGACCACACATTACAACACGTCTATCATGAGACGGCCGCGACATACTCTCGATTGTTCTCGCACTATATCTGTTGTTCTAAGTGTTCTAATAAGAAAGAGATGGATAGTGCGAGAAAAATCGAGAGAGCTCGCGCGCCGTCGCATGATAGCCGTACTGGCCGGTAAATGTTGTAAATATGTCGCCGGCAACTCCAACCGGGTTTTATTCAAAGGCAACTCAGGATTGTCGACTGAAGTTTGAGAACCCATCCATAGACAACACTGATAAAGAGATAGGGTGACCATGAATAATTATTATGTTGTTGTTTTTTTTATTAGTTAGGTACTTACTAAGTTAATATATCCCAGAGTCAAAAGGCCTGTCCTGAGCGGCAAACAAAAACAACAGCTACTAAATTGTGGCACTTTGATACCCATCTTTAAGTTTGACCTTTATTTTGAACAACCTACTAGGTATACCTAGTTATTGAATATATAGGTTGATTACTTAAAAGGAAACTTATAAGGAGATTTTTGTGCCCAAGATCCAAAATGTAAAAGTGTTTCTATTACAATAATTCGGTCATGAGAAATTGCAATTTGACGTCAGCAGCTTTTATAATCCATTCTACGTCGTGTTGTAGGGACCGTAATCTGAAAAAAAACATTCAAATTTTAATCCTCGAATTTTGATCATAGTGGAAAATTGAAAAATTAATCGCCACGAGCGGGATTTGAACCCACAACCTCTGGAATAATCTGGAATGGACGGATTCCAGAGGTTGTGGGTTCAAATCAAATCCCGCTCGTGGCGAATAATTTTTGAATTTTCCACTATGATCGAAATTTGAAATTTCGTTAGCGGACGTCCTCGAGTCACAGAGGCAGAAATCAAGTTCCTAAAATGGTAAGACTTAATAGTAAGGGGCATGTTTATGTTAGGGATACCTATGTCCTCTTCTATGAATTATAATGCCCTTTTTTAAAAACTCTACTTTTAAAAACCTCATAACGAGCTCAAGAACATTCGACATTTCAGTATTTTCATTTCTCACCTTTGTCACTGTTTGAGACATGCAAACATGATTCAGCCCGATTGTGTTATACATACAAAACCGGCGAGTCATAGTTTATCATACCAGTATAGTATAGTTCACCCACTATTCATGATTCAGGTAACCTACCTCGTATATCTAATAATGAGCTGAGATTTAAGGCAAAAAAAAAACAAAAATTACTCACCAACTTTTTAAGTCACAAAAGCGTTTGTTTACACTTAGGCGATTGAATTAAAACGCGTGTTTATTCGCGAAGTCTCAGCAAGCAACTGGCGAGGCACAAAATAGCCCATTCTTATGCCAAATCAAAATCAAGAAGATTAAAAAACAACAAACTTACGCGTGTCGGCGGATAAACCCCGAACTAATTTGTCGCCGTGCATCAGCTTACGTTGCAGCGCTGTCTTAACAGCGGTGGCAAGCGCAAAGTTATTTTTGTAGACTCAAGGTTAGTAAACACTAGGTATTTCCAGACTGTGTTTTGGTGTATCATAACAGACTATCTGGGATTTCTAGTATAATTGATGCGCGACAAACATCAAAACAATACAAAAATGAGATGAAAATATAGAACATGGAATGTAGTACCAGTGTTCCGGGTTTACCTTGCATTATGGTATCTCACAGCTCGGATACTATTTATTTATCGCCATGCATTAAAATTCACAAATAAGTTACATATTGACGACCGCTTTAGCCTAGTTGGTAGTGACCCTGCCTACGAAGCAAGAGGACCCGGGTTCGAATCCCGGTAAGGGCATTTATTTGTGTGATGAGCACGAATATTTGTTCCTGAGTCATGGATGTTTTCTATGTATTTAAGTATTTATTTATCTATATAAGTATGTTTATCGTCGTCTAGTACCCATAGTACAAGCTTTGCTTAGTTTGGGACTAGGTCGATTTGTGTAAGACTGTCCCCTAATATTTATTTATTTATTATATAAATATAGAACGCTTATGAATAAAGGCGTATATCTTATCGTATTAATCCAAGTATTCAAATTAGTATCTAATTAACAAATCTTTCATTTAAGTATTTGTATACGGTGCGTGCAAAAAAAAAATATATACGGTGCCTAATGGCCACGGTCTTCTTAGTTATACATTTTTGAAGAATCGTCTTCATAAAGATCGAGGGAATGCTTAATAGTACCTACATTGTTTAACGAGGGGCGTAAGTGGAATATTGCGAACAAGAGTCTATCAGAAGCCCGACGCCGATGGCGGAGGGCTTTTGCAGACTCGAGTTTGCAATATTCTTACGCCCGTGTTATACACAATGTTTTTCATCACATTTGCGAGGAAACAAACACATTTTAGATGAAATGAATACAAATCGTAATAAAAACTGCAACATGTCAGTCGTCCATTTTGTTGAATTTGACGTGAGGCGCGTATGGCAAAGACCCTTCGGTATACAGCCCCGATTTGAAAACACTTAAAAACATTTTACATAGACACTAAATAACTACATGTTAAATCTGTAAATAATTCAGTTAAACATGTTTAAGTAGTTTTTTAAGTTTAAATTTATTTATAAATACGTTTTCAGACATCGGATTTGATATAAAACCTCTTTGCTTTGTATAACTGCCGCCTGAGTGACAGATACAATTTAAGAAAAAAACCATTACGCCCGTTGGCGTAACACAGGCCATTACAGCTCTGTATGTCTGCGCATTATGAAGCCCTTTTCGAGCAAGTGTGATGAAAAATTATAAATAATATTATGGTACATTATTAATATCATTTACTTAAAGATAACGAAGAAAATAACTAGGTATGTCAACTGCATTATTGTGTGAAACGATTAAATAGTATGTGTAAAAAGGTGTAAAGCCTAGCTTGATTCGTCGGTGACTTACCAGGATTACCCTTGTTTGGCCTAACAACGTTATGCCTAATTTCGGTTTGCCTAATTTTATTTAGACTAATCTTGTTTCGCGTAATAGCTCGTTTTGGCTAATTATCATTTGTGCGAAAATCATTTTGCCTAACATCCACTTCACCTAATTTTATTTTGCCTAATTTAATTTTACCTAAATTTTAGTTTGTATAATCTTATTTTGTATAGGTACTGTTTGACTGACATAATTACATTTTCTCTAACATACATTTCGCATAACTTCATTTTGTCTAATCGCGCCCCGCCCTCCGCTCGTACTGTCGATGTCGCCAGAAACTAAATGAAGGTTTTGAACAAAAGCTTTCGCTAAGTAAATTCTTAAAAAAAATCGTTTCTGGCGCTTCGCCGGCCGCTGCCGCGGCACGCTCGGTTCCCTCGCTCGGCTCCTCGCTTCGCTGGTCGTCGTACCTACATCGACCTGCCTTAAGAAAAGTTTAAATAATAGGTACAGTCGAGTTCTCCAATATCTATGTATACAGACAACCTTTCAAAAATATCTACACATGTGTCTTATGTCAGTAACAATAAAGTTTCTGTATACATATTTTTTAACGGTTGTCTGTTTAGATATTGGAGAACTCGACTGTACATGGAAATGAGGCATAAGCTTTATCAACAAATATGTACCTATAACCCTACTTATTTTCGTTGCCTATATGACGACGTGACGTGACTTCGTAGCATTATCGTTACAAAAAGTAACGATAATCACATTGAGGGTAGTCTATGGAATTCATTTTAACTGAATCAAACGGAAATATATACATACGTTAAGCATTAGACAAATAAATCTAAGTAAAAACTTTATTCGGCAATGTGATGATTAGTTAAAATAAGAATAGACAAATTGATATTTAGATAAAATGGACGTAGTTAAAGGAAAAAGATCCAATCCACAGAAAGTTGAGCAAAAGTTATGGCGGTTTAAAGTTTTAACCGTGATTCCTCAAAACTGGTACATTTTTTTTATAATATATGTTTGGATGAAAATTGAGTTGAGTCGTGTATTATACATTCTTTCACACAGAATTCAGTTAAATGCTATATTTTTCAGGATTTCGACCAAAAGTGGGGTTGGATCTTTTTTGCGAAAATACACTTTTCATAGACCCTTCCTTTTGTTTAATTTTGTAATAAGGATTCACGAAATAAAACTGGCATAATAATCATGTAAAACCATCTCTATACATACATAAAATAAAGCTGAAGATGGTCGAAAGTCTGTACATGGAAGATATTCGAAAAAAAGTTTGCTGGGATACTTAGAATCGATAACAGAACACGTTCCAACAGTTTTTAGAATTTTTGTCTGTTTATCTGTTTGTCTGCTTATGTGAACGCGCACCACGTGAAAACGGCTGAACGGATTTTGATGCAAACTTTACTAATCTGTTGAGAAAATCCCCGGCCAGGTTTTAGGCTATAAAAATATTATGATAAGGGTGCAAAGGGGACCAAAACTGGGGTTGAACTTTGTATGGGAACTCCTTGAATCCCATACAAATCTAAAAATGCGGGTATAAAATTTGGACAAAACGGCATTCCGCGGAGAATTGAGTATATAGGTGCCAATTCTTTTTATGTAGAAAACTCTCGTGACACTGAAATATTATTGGGAGCGCATAAGGAGCGCTCCCTAAAGGGATATTTTGGGCCTTTCATTCCTACGAAAACCTCAGCCTTCGCTTCGCTTCTTCTTCGCTTGCCTCCCCGTTTACCTTCGGGATTTCGGCCCTTAAGTTTCGCTTGCAAGACACCGGAAGATAATGAGTGTGCTTAGGGGTGATTGCTCACATTGAGAACTGCTCTCAGAAGGGTTGCTTTGGGCCTTTCAGTCCAACAAAATGGCCTTGCTTGCCTCGCCGCTTACCTTCGGAACTTTGGCCTGGGATTTCGCTTGCAAGACACCTGGGGATAGTAAGTGTACGTGGGGGCTCGCCCTCAGGTTTCGTTTGCAAGACAACGGGAGATAATGAGTGCCCGTCCTTGGGGGCGCATTTAGAGCGCTTTCTGAAGGAATGATAATGAGTCTTTCATTCCAACGAAAAGCAAGGCCTTTGGCCTCGCTTGCTTGGTGAGTGGCGAGCCGAGGTAAGTCCCGTAGGTGAGTGGCGAAGCAAGCGAGGCCAAAGGCCTTGCTTTTCGTTGGAATGAAAGACTCATTATCAATAAAAAATTGTAAGTGTCCGTGAGGGCTCGCTTGCCTCGCCGCTCATCTCCGGTACTTTAGCCACAGGTCGGTTTGGTCGTTTGCAAGACACCTAGGGATTGTAAGTGTCCGCGGGGGCTTGCATTCGGGTCTTGGGCCCTCGAGCTCGCCTAGGGAGCGGTCTCTTAAAGCATGCTAAAGCCTTTAAGTCCTACAGAAAAGCTCACCCTTCGGCTTCGCTTGGCTCCCCTTTTACCTTCGGGAATTCGGGCCTCAGGTTTCGCTTGCAAGACTCCCGTAGATAATGAGTGTCCGTAGGCGCTCGCATTGAGAGCGCTCTCTAAAGGGATGCTTTGGGCCTTCCATTTGAACGTAAAGCTCGGCTTTTGGCTTCGCTGCCACCTGGGGATAGTAAATGTCCGTGTCCGTGAGGGCTCGCCGTCGGGCTCGCATTGGGAGCGCTTTATAAGGCTTGATTGTGACCTTTCATTGTTATGAAAAGCTCGGCATTTGGCCTCGCTTGCCTGCCCACTCCCCTTGGGGACTTTGGGCTCCGGCCTTCGGCCTTCAGGCTTGCATTGGGAGCGCTTTCTTAGGGCTTGATTGGGACCTTTCATTGTTACGAAAAGCTCGGCCTTCGGCATCGCTTGCCTGCCCGCTCCCCTTGGGGACTTTGGTCTCCAGTTTCGCTTGCAAGACACCTGGGGACAGTAAGGCCTTCAGCCCCCGAGCTCGCATAGCGACCGCTCTCTAAAAGTATGCTTAGGGCCTTTCATTCCTACGAAAAGCTCAGCCTTCGGCTCCGTTTGCTCCCCGTTTACCTTCAGGTCTTCGGCCCTAAGGTTTCACCTGCAAGTTACTCGGAGATAACGAGTATCTATGGGGGCTCGGCCTCGGGCCTTAGGCCCTCGTGTTCGCATTAAGACCACTCTCTGAAGGTTTGCTTCGCCGCTCAGATTTAGGGACTTTGGCCTCAGGTCTCGCTTGCAAGACACCTGGGGGATAGTGAGTGTCCGTGGGGCTCGCCATCGGGCCTTCGGACCTGGGGCTCGCATAGGGAGCGCTCTCTCAAAGGATACTTTGGGGATCTATATAATATTATAGACGACCAAGTTTATGAGGGTATTTATTTCGATTCGAAGACAATTTGAACTCTTACACGCACAGTATGGAAATGGAATGTTTATTTTCAAATTTGTCAGTAATATGGTTAAACATAAGAATATCATGTTTAAACCATAATTATACCTACACGTACGAAGTCGCGGGCAGAAGTTAGTTGTTAATATAACCATTTTCCTAAAAATGGTTTATGTGCGCTGGATCGGATAATACATTTACGTATAATGATCCAAGACAATAAAACTGACAGCAAAAATCGTAATAAAGGCTGCTTTATAGTGAAAACTTCTTTTAATGATTAAAAATAAAGCTAAATGAATTTAAAAAATGAGATTTACAAAAAAAAAATTGTAATAGGATCGTTTCTGTTGTTTACTAAGACACCATTGCAGGATTCAAAACAACTCAACAAAACTGATCCAAGTGAGTTGAATCTATTTTGTTGTATATCTAAAAGATTTAAAGAATCTAAATTTAGTTTTTCAAAAAGAATCCAAACGGATTAGATCCGTTTCGTTGAAAATATTAAAAGTAAAACGTGTGAATTGCATTTTCTTAAAAATGGTCCAAGCAGGTTGGATTTCTTTTGTTAAAACAAATGTGAATCAATTATGTAACTGATCTAATATCACTATACGGTTCCAAGCGTTATGGGTCTTTATGAAGGATATCTTTTTTACTCCGTCATACATGTGGGATGGTATCCCATGTTGATTAAAATATGAAAACACTATGTGAGCGGGGCGTCTTTTTGCTGAATGAAAATATACGCCTCAGAGACCTCTCTGGTATACTTAACTCATGTTTTGGTCATTTTGTGGATTGGATCCTTTTCCTTTAACTACGTCCAAATAATATTCGACAAAACAAGAGTTATGAAAATCGTCATTTAGGGTAAACGTATTTCGAAAAAACAATTATTATGAAAAATGAAATTATACAAATTGACTTTACCGTAAAGTCAGGTTATTAACTATGGAGGTGGCGAGTTTGCAAAAAGAGGCTATTGTATTTTCGTTACGAATGATTTCCTGCAGATTATAATATAACCTACCCAGTGGCGTGCACTTCATAAAGACAAAAATACACTGCCTACCCTACTATAATTCCGATACCTATCCTTTTAAACTACTTAATTTAATTTATACTTGATCGTACTTATCAGTAATCCATTATTCTAAAAATTAATAAGCACTCCATCTGCCGGTTGATGTTTGGCATCTATACAGTTTAGGCTAACAATGCATTATACTAAAAGTGGTTAGACAAACTGAAATTAGACAAAACGTTATTAGACCAAACAAGGGAATCCCGACTTACCAATGTTGATCCAGTTATTTGTATCGTAACAGGACTCGTGCAAGGCAGCGGCAGATACTTACTATGTATATGTATAGATGCCAATGATCAACCGGCAGATGGAGTGCTTATTAATTTTTAGAATAATGGATTACTGATAAGTACGACCAAGTATAAATTAAATTAAGTAGTTTAAAAGGATAGGTATCGGAATTATAGTAGGGTAGGCAGTGTATTTTTGTCTTTATGAAGTGCACGCCACTGGGTAGGTTATAATTATAATCTGCAGGAAATCATTCGTAACGAAAATACAATAGCCTCTTTTTGCAAACTCGCCACCTCCATAGTTAATAACCTGAAAAAGTTCAATGGCACACAGTTCATTCTTCATTTCACCCATCATCCATTACAACCATACTCATCATTCATACACAGAATCACTTATTCCATTAGAAATCATTTACCATACAGTAATCGCAGATTCAGTCGCCCGTATCCTTCGCGTGGAATGCTTTCTCGTAAAATCAAAGAAACAAAAAAAGCGGCCAAGTGCGTGTCGGACTACGCACAACGAGGGTTCCGTGCCTATTAAAAAGGTCGTATCGTTACTGAAATCTTATGGCACTTACGTCCTTTTCTTTAAGGAAGGCAGTTTTTTAGGAATATCTCAAAAACCTTTGAACCGATCTTGTTCAAAACAATTTTCGCTGAAAGAAATTAATAAGCCCTATTGAGCATGATTTTTTTCGTATTTTTAAAATACACGGTTCAAAAATTAGAGGGGGGGGACACAATTTTAGTGACTTTCGAGGCGAATATCTCCGACTATTCAATTAATCAAAAAAATTGCTAAGAAACCTTATATTTATTTTGAAAGGCCTATCGATTGATGTACCACACGTGGGCTTGCAATGAAAAAAAATTTTTGGATTTTCAGTTTTATGTATGGAGTGCACCCCTAAAACAATTTTTTTTTTGTAATTTAATTACAAAACTATGTAGCGGTTAACAAAATACACCTATCATCAAAATTTTATTGAAATACACTTAATAGTTTTCGAGTAAAATGCCTGTGACATAGGGACGGACAGACAGACAGACATGACGAATCTATAAGGGTTCCGTTTTTTGCCATTTGGCTACGGAACCCTAAAAATGGCCTGCCACTCCTATGTTCGTCTTGAAATATACTTACATAATAAACAATGGACAGTTAACAAATAGTAGTTTATGCAATCGTTACATAATGTATGCTTTTTCAGTCGAGTACCACGTTTAAGCCACGAATTAGGCCTAATTACGGTACGAGAGTTAAAAAGCTAATTATATAATTATTGCATACAATACCTTTTCTACGAGTTAACCCTTAAATGCATGATTTTTTGTATAACTTTTTAATAAATTGAAATAGATGTGTCATGTTGTATAGATTGAGGGAAAAATAAAGAAAAAAATCATAGTATTTAAAAAAACGTATACAATATACGATGCATATATACATCATTATGCATTTAAGGGTTAACGGAAATAAGGTATCTATTGAAAATCGCCCTGCTGAAACGAAGTGCAGCCAACCGCTTTTTTTATTTTTGCGCGCTGATGTCTTCTGGAAATCGAGCCTCGTGATTGGTCAAAATTCATTTCAGTTCTGTGTTCAGTTGAATAATTATTATTTCGATTGTCCATAGAGCATAAACTTTTTCATCTGAATAAAAGTATTCCATTGCGTTATGGTTTGCGAGGTTCTAATTTAAAGATTCTAGTCGACGAGTATAAAAAGTTTTAATTCGCGTTAATAACATGAATGTCTGAATATTAACCTGCCCCAAAAATGTTACAAAAACATTTTTTTAATACCTATGTTTTTTTTGTGACTTTCTTTATAGAGGCTTTCGCGTCTCGTCTGATCCGGATTGAGAGTAGGCGCCACTATGAAGCTACTCGACAACCGAATTAGTTGCGTATGGCTATCGTATTTTCATCGTTCTTATTATCAAACGATCACCTGCTGGACCCATAGGATAGCGTCGTTGTCCAATGTGAACAAGTCCTCCAGTTGCCCGCTGTACAAACGCCAACACTGTTAACTGACCATCCTGTGTTTATATAGAACCTTATTACAATGCACATAAGGTGGTCCGATGGTCAGTTAGCTGTGTTGTCGATAGTACTTGGTGAGCGGGCACACGCTGATGATGATTTATAAGGAGGCTACACAAGCGAAATCGACAGGCCTGCATGCAGTCCTGCCGTGTGAATCGGCCCGTGTGTGTGGAAGCACGGCGGCCAACCAAATCAAGGTTTAGTTACTCCATACTAGATTTCATATTCATTGTTGTCACATATATATGGCACATATAATTACATCATGGAGACAGATGGTAGGTCTTAATCTAAGTCGGTTCACATGGATACCCTGCAAAAAGGTACAATATACTTAAGCCTAGGTATGTAGGTATACAAAAATAAAAATAATAATTATTATTAAATTAGATTACAGTACCTAAGTCATATTTGAGCAAGCAAGGGTGAGCAAGGTCGCCAGAGCTCCCGAGGATGCGTTGTGTTGAGAGTGAGGGAATTTGTTCCTTCAGCTCTCAACACAGCGAATCCTCAACCTTATCAAGGGTCGGCAACGCCCATGTTACTCCTTTGGAGTTGCATGCGTCTATAGGCTGCGGTGTCCGCTTACCATCAGGCGGACCGTACGCTTGTTTGCCACCGTCAATGTATTTAAAAAAAAAAAATAGTATCGCCTATAAAATACAACCTTAAAAAATCGCCTAAAAACTTTCTGTGACCTTGCTTCGCAGTCCTGCCGATTTCGCTCGTGTAGCGTCGCCTTTACCGTGCCGGTATGTCACTGCGCGCTTCCTTCCCGGAGCAGCGACTCGCGCCGCGCATGCGCGGCTCCGGCGACACAGTGATCCATTGCCCCTTCCTCCATTACGGGCTAATTACTCAGTTTCACTTTATACTGCACTTCCCTTTCGTTTCAAGTCAATGTTTATAATTAGCGTTTGATGTTAAACGAATTAAAAGTAGTGGCTCTGTAAACTGTCGGTGTTATACTTAAACCTCGCAACTCGGTTTTTCATTTAAAAAAAAAAACTTTTTTTTTTTATTTCGAAAACTGAATTAACTAGAATAATCCAGACAACCTTTGGATAGCTCACCCTTATCCGCCTCGTCCGCCCGTGGTCCGTTAACCCCAAGATTTGGCAAAGGCACTAGTTTTACGAAAGTGACAGCCATCTGACCTTCCAACCCACACGGAAAACTAGACCTTATTTGGATTAGACCGGTTTGCTCACGATGGTTGAAAAATTACAACATGTCCCTGTATGTTACGGAACAGGTTCTTGTTCTTTGTTAGGGTTCCTGAAGTTAATACCTACTCGCAAGGAAATCAAGGTCTTACCTACTGCACCAGTAACAAAAGGAAAAGTCTGAAAATGTCTTTATAATAATAATAATAGCCCAGCCACTAGTCCATCATTTTAACCCAATAATCCATTTCATTTAGATTCCATCAACCATCAATAGGCCCTATACACCCCAGCGGGTGCTGTCCCTGTGTCCGTCCCATGACACGGGCAGGGACAGCATCCGCTCGGTGTACTCCTTGCATTTCATTAAATTGTCAAGGGCCACGTTTTGGCTCAGTTGGTACTTTGTAGGTACCTACCATCAGCCGAAAGACGTCCACTGCTGGACATAGGCCTCCCCCAAAGAGTGCCACAATGACCGGTCCTGCGCCACCCGCATCCAGCGGAATAGGAATGGTCAGGTTCAAGTTTTACAGTGAGGCGACTATACTGTCTCATGTGGAGTATCGTATGAAAAGGCTTCATTAGCACACAACGGGGGCTCCACGCCCTTTTTGACTAGTTTTGAGTTGATATTCCTCCGTCAAAACTATAGTTATATTTATGGCACAAACGCTTATCGGTTCTTCAAACCTTTATCTACATTTGCAAGACGACAATAAAAATAAAAATAAATTGTATGATTTTTTACATTCTGGCTTCGCCGTTGTCAAACGAGGCCAGAATGTTATGCAAACTATACTCTAAGGTATTGTAATAAACCTACCAATTTAGATATAGATTACCTCTAAGAAAAATAATATTAAAATTATAATGTATATTGATTTCGCTAATGGGGGTGGCATAGTCACTGCGTGACAAACCCCTTTTTCTAAATAAATAAAGATTGAAAAAAAAAAAAAAAAGATTTTTTACAAACATGGTCCAGTTTGTAAAAAATCTCCGTTTTCGATATTAGTAATGGTTTATGCACTCTTATATATGAAATCTATATATAACTGTTCCTTATTGACGTCTCTAACAACGCACGAGAGATTTTTATTTTTAGCTCATTTTCAGAAAAGTGACGTCGAAAAACTTTTTTTGGCCTAAACTTGCCAAAGTTTGGTGCCATATCACTCGAAATCTGTGAGTTTTGAAGTAAATTAAAAAAAGGAGTCCCTTGAACAGATTTTTAATTTTTTTTAAGATGAATAGATTTTGATTTATGGTATAATATAATATCAAAAAATACTTCGTGCGTTATCATCTCTGATTGATTTACGGGGAAATATCTTCGAGGCTCGATTCCCGAACCAATTCCCCTAGCATCACCTACCATGGAACTCTAGCGTGAGTCCGAGTCGCACTTGACCGGTTTTTAGGGTTCCGTAGGCAACATAGCTTCACCATGTCCGTCTGGCCGTCCGTCTGTCCGTCCGTCCGTCCATCCGTCCGTCCGTCCGTCCGTCCGTCTTCAGCTTAGCTCATCACTGTCATCAGTAACCATTACTACTAGAAAACTGTTATTCGGCATGGGTATATAAATCAATCACGCCGACAAAACAGAAGAATAAAATCTTGAATAAAAAATTTTTTAGGGGTACGTCCCCTACACCTAAAGTGGGGTTGTATTTATTTTTCTCGTTAAACCCATAGTGTGGGGTATCGTTGGATAGCTTGTTTAAAAATATTATGGGTTTCTTAAAACGACCCCAACGTACAACGTACACGTACGTACCCCAAAAAAATTTTTTATTCAAGATTTTATTCTTCTGTTTTGTCGGCGTGATTGATTTATATACCCATGCCGAATAACAGATTCGGTATGGGTATAACAGAAGAATAAAATCTTGAATAAAAAAATTTTTTGGGGTACGTCCCCTAATACACCTAAAGTGGGGTAGAAATTTATTTTTCTCGTTAAACCCATAGTGTGGGGTATCGTTGGATAGCTTGTTTAAAAATATTATGGGTTTCTTAAAACGAAATTCAAATTACTGATTCGTTTGCGAGATATTGGGCTGTAGTCCGGTACGCGAACACTGTAATGTGTCGTCAAACTAACATAACTCCCAAGTTTGTTTGTTTTTTGATATCAGCTAGAGTACTAAGTACTAACAGCGAAAAATTATTTCTAACAGTTTTTGATATTGGTTTACGAATAATTAACTTTTTTGTAAGGAACACTTGTAAAACTTTGCAAAGATTATACAAGTTATTGTTTTTTCCTATAATGCATCGCATTTGATTATTCAAACCTTACTTATCGTTTTCTAATAGTTTTGTCAAGAGATTATGTCAGCAAAAAAGGAAACGATTAAAAAAATTATAAATCTCCGAAAGAATATTCAAGTGACTAGTGGCTACTATAGTGTATTCAAAACTACTAAAATATATTGCAGCACAAATTTCTAACAGATTTATCAATAGTCTTTTTTTTATTAGGAATTATATCTTGCAACCATTCTCCTTACCATAAAAGAAATCTCATAAATTCTCAAGTCAGCGTAATTCATTTCAGTTCTATCGAAGAATATATAAACACAAATTCTAACGGATTCATCAATAGCTCTTAATTGCATTAGCTTATCAGTTATTATCCGCAATTTAAATCTTACGCGCGCGACTCGCGCGATTCGTGTGCAGCGTGCTAGCAGCCGAGTACCTCTCCAAGGCCGTGCCGTGCGTACGCTCAAACTTGTAGGTACAAACTTTTAGTACTTGATTTTACATTATATTTAGTTACTATTTGTTTTTCGGTTGCAATTATCTATTTTATTTTACCAATAAAGAAAGTTATATAGGGTTATTTAGTATTAAACTTAAATTAGCTTCAATTTTATTTGTAGGTACTTCTTTACTAGTCGCGATGTCATATCTGATGTTACTAATATGAAGTAGATACAGAAAGTATACAGGGTGAATTCTAAATCGTGAATCGTAACCACGTTTACCGGTAAAGCTACTTAAGACTATTACAGAGCACTAGTGTTAATTACAATTAAGGACCCGCTTAATTAATTATGAACAAAACCAGAAAGTGCGTCCCCACTTGTCATCCGCCTTGGTCACCCTACACGAGTCACGTGACTTGCAACGCAATGTTTACCTAAGTGCAAAGGTTATCTTATCAATATCATGCATTCAATGCATTGTGCAGTTTGTTATTTAAACACTCATAAAATTTTCCTTTAGTTTACTCACATAAAAAAGAAACAGTTTTGCACCATCCTCATAATTAAATTTTGTCTCGGTACCGGCGACTCAGGATACCTTCTTCCGAATAGTTCTTGCGTTTGACCAATTCTGCCAGTCTGAGCGTACCAAGATACCATATCAAACCTTTGTATGTTCGTGTACGGATACGGTGGAGGCATTTTTATACCATTAATCGTAATAAAACTGAATTATTTTATGAGTAAATACGATTTAAATACATAAGTTGACAATGTCGACGATGTTGACATTATTGACAATACATGCCAAAATTCTATCCAGCCAACTTCAATATTAGGAGGTTGGATATCTAATGTTGAAATTTTCATGACAAGTGCGAAACATAAATGTAGGGTGACCACGAGATTTTAAAAATTAGGATAAATCAAATTAAAAGTGGACAAAATAAAAACGTACTTAATTTAGGTTTAAAAGCATTGTAAGTTATTGTTAACTATGTATAGACTTCAAAAAAAATATTACGATTCACGATTTAGAATTCACCCTGTATATATACAGGGCTATTAGTATTAGTTATATCTCTAAGTAGTAGTAGGTAGTAAAATTAGGGTGTAGGTAGGAGGTAAACTCCGAAAGTTAGGTACTCAAGAATCTTTCAAATTCCGATTAGAGCCTAACACTAAATGATCGAATTACCAAAAAAAATTGTTGTTCATCGAAGCGGAAGAGGACTTTTTTAATTAATTCATACTAAAAATCCGGAGTTATTGAAATTATAGAATTTCGATCCATATATAATGCATACCGGTTAACCGGTCAATTTTCTGAGTATAAGGCCGGTATAAAACCGGTAAATTTAAATCAAAACCGGTAATTTACCTAAACATGAATTATTAGTAAAATAATATTTTTTTACAATTATTAATACTTGATCGTCATGATTATATCTCAATCAATACCCTCCTTTTGTCATGTAAAATGACAATTGATTAACTGGTTAGCGTTATAGTACCAAATTAATACAATATCGTTTGCAGAAGCTTCTTAAAATACAAACACAGAGAGCGCCTTATTTAACATAGTTTGTAGGTAATAGGTATACTAATCATTTCATTTTCAAAACAAGGAAATACCTCTCTTTGTCTTAGTGAAAGAGTGAACGGCAAAGGCATCGAACAGAGGTGTGCTGGTGCTTTTCTTTAAAAATGGTGACAACACCCTGCTTAAGAAACACCGACCCATCTCACTTCTGAGCCGTGTGTAAAAGCTGTTTTCGAGAGTAATTACGAATCGTCTCGTGCGCAGGTTAGATGACTTCCAGCCCCCCGAACAAGCCAGCTTCCGAAGAGGCTTTAGCACCATAGATAACCAACTAGCTTGGATACCAGGGCACGAGGGCTTCATCGGCAACGAAAAAGCAGATGAGCTTAAAGCAAGAAACAAATCTCCAAATACAAATTACTTTTCTCGAACATGAAATTACATATTGACGTTGTGTTATTCATAATGGGCTTCGAAGTGTCACATTCCACAATTTGTGGCACAGCATCACGGCATTCAGCCATGAAAATTAAAGTTTGATTTCTTGGAGTTTTATTTATTAATTTCATTGCATGTTTGAGAAAAGCACTATCCTCCCCCTCCTCCTCGGCGTAAAAAGGGGTTGCCAGCCTCATAACTATCCGGCCTCGCTATGATCGGTATATGTACTCGGCCGGCAACCCCTTACTTCCCGGCCTCTGTAGTAATGTACTATTGTAGGTCCGGAACAATTTGTGGTACTCTCGTAGGGAACCATGATAACGGCCTTTGAAGCCTACGCCAAAACCAAACACCAACATGAGTGGAGGAATGAGGCTGGCTTAAGGCAATCTAAGCCAGCTTATAGAAGGAGTGGACTCGGGCTTGACCAAAAGCTCTGGAAATCCAGCAGAAAGCAACTCAGAATTATATTTGGGGTGTTGACAGGTCACTTCGGGGTCAAGAATCTTTTGGCCAAGATGGGACTATCGGATAGTTTAGACTGTAGAATGTGTGGTGAGGAGGATGATACTATGGAACACTTACTGTGTGAGAGTCGTGCCCTTGCCAGAAAATAATTAATTACTTTGATAACGGCTATCCGCAACCAAAGGATTTCAAGGTTCTTCCGCTGAGCTGCATCATCCAGTTTGTAGAAATGATGGAGCAATTTGGGAGTAGTTATAAATGAGACGGCAAATGCACAAAAGATCCCACTGGGTCGAAGTGTATCCGAAAGGGTCCTCACCTAGATAAGATAAAATAAGACCACCCGTCAAGTTATATAGAAGGCTGCGGAGTATAGTCTGCTCTTTTGCTTAGCGTTTCTGGACTACGATTCAATCGAAACCTGGGCTGTACTACAATTTCTCCAGCGTTGCCAAGTATTTTATATTTTAATTTCGTAATTTAAGGCCCTGGCATAGCTCGCTAAGCCAGCGCTATTTCTCAGCCACGACACATGGCTTCTTTAGAATGTATTTCTTGCATGCTTTCTTTAGATATGTATATTATTATTATTTTCTTTTACCTTTATTGTTTAAATGTCGTATTTTATCAATGCCATGTATGTTGTGGGAATGAATAAAGTTTTAATCAATAAATCAAACGAGAATGCCACTTCACTGTGTAAATGTAACGCGAAACCTATTCCGCTGAAGCGAGTCGATCAAGGAGATGCTATTTCTCCAAAACTGTTCACCGCTGCACTGGTGGATGCTTTAAAGACTGGACTGGAGAAGACGAGTATATCACTCACCTTCGGATACCATGGAGGACTTGAATTCTATAAAGCCTCTGAGCGGGTTGGTCTAAGAATTAACATGGATAAGACGAAGATCATCTGATGCCCATGTATTACCGACTCTCATTACAATCGGACGCTTTACGCTCGAAGTTGTAGACGATTATATATACGTAGGACAAACTGTCTCCTCAGCTGGGCAGCGTTCGTTCGGGAAGCTACGACACATCTTTTCGTCTAGTATTCCGAAGTGTCTCAATAGAGTCTTTGGCCCATGTGTGGTGCCAGTGATGACATATGATACTGAAATGTGTTCGCGCACTATCGGCCTCATTAGAAGGCTCAAAGGGCTATGGAGAGGGCTATGCTGGGAGTTTGTCTGCGTGATCGCATTAGAAGTTAGTTTATCCGCAGGAGAGCTAGGATACAGAAAGTATACATACAGACCTAGCCCCCCCAAATCGCTAAACCGATGCCACAATTTGGAACCCCATGAGCAACAGAACACGCTTTTCCTAGATAAAGTTAATAAACCATTTGTCCGAACGCTCTTTAGTAAAATGTTCTGTTACTATTAGTACCGTTTTCTCTATCTTTTCGCTCCTGGTATGATTATGGTATGGTATGGTATGGTTACGTCTTTTGAACATACCTTAGAAACAGCTATTTGGTAAAATATTTTTTTTACCTGGGACCAATTCCTATTCCTACCGACCTGTTAATCCCCAAGGAACGTTTTCAGTTGTGTTTTAGCCCTCTTACCACGGAGCAAGTTTTAAATATTAAAGAAAATGATTATTACGACATTTACGGAACATGAAACCACCTTTTACTCGTTATACTACCTTTTAGCTTATTTTTACGATAAATAAACATCAAATAACGCTACTTATAAACCAAATTGAAATTACCGGTAATTTACCGGTTAATAGGTTTTGTCCTACTCAAGTCGGTAATTTACTGGTTTTGAATTATGCCCGGTAATTGCATATTGCATTCCCTATTTCTTACATACGTTACGTAAACGCTTGCTTTTATTTTTGTATGTTAAGTTAACATACACATTGTACATCTTAAGGCGAAACATTCTCTTCAATCATATTTAAGGCTAACCTTACCAAATATATCAATGAAACCAAATGGCTATACTATGATTACATACATACGCTGGACAAAGAAAACCACTTATTAGGTTGGGCATAATTCATATTTATTTCAACTTATGTAATGCCGTCTTCTCCCTAAGGCGTTGTAAGAATGAACTGATAGAAAAAAAAGGTGACCGAGGTGGATTGTTCCTATAGCTCAGTTGGTTGAGAGTAGGGAATGCAAAACCGGTTTTAACCGAAACCGAAGAAACCCGTTAACCGACTGTAAGAAATCGGGCCGGGGCTGGGTCGACTAGATGATCTGAGGGGTAATCACAAAACGTTTCAAACGCGCGTTAGGACAATTCAACTGTCTTTTTTCGATATAAAAAAATACATTTAGATCTACCTACCGGTCACTCATACGTTGTTTCAGTGGGTCAACCTAGCTTGTTAAAGCTACACAATAAGTTGATTATTGAATAAGTAATTGCATAAGGACGTTGATAGTTACTCTTTAGGTTGATGAAGCTTATGAGTGTATAATTAATAGACGGAAAAGTCATCATTACAAAGATTTATTTATAAATTCAACACTTAATATTTCCAAACTACACACTCACTCTCTTATTTTTTATTTTTTTATTGTGTTAATATAAATTAACACAATCGTAAAATCAACATTCTTTCATTTTGCAAGTGAGCTGATCAACAGAGGGGAGGCTACCGCGTAGGAAACAAGCTACGACGGCGTGCTGTGATTGGTCATGACGCTCTCGCCGTCGGCGCACTAGACTCGCGCGCAGTTCGTCGTGCGTTCAAATTTAAAAAATAATTGATAAATGAATACTATGTGGAGCTATTGATGAATTACTTAAATTTTTTATCAATAGATGACTATGATAAAGCTGGATTATATGTGTCGACTTTAAATTTTTTGAGATTTATTTTAAAATAATTAGAAGGCTTTCAACATTAAACTGTTCATACAAATTTAACCTATTGATAAATATGTTATTAATTCAAACTTAGGTTATCTTTGATAGTTTTTAATAGTATTCAGTAATCAAAACCCACTTGTATAATCTTTTAGAGGAAATATATTTTTTTTATTCGTTTCGGATTACACTGACGTAAGCACTTGACGAAAGTTTTAGCAAATTAAAATGGAGATTATAATACTAAAATGCGATACTCTATTGAAGAAGAATACCACTTGTATAATCTATCCCTGGATTTACAAGGGTCGCTAAGAAAACGCTGTGTAATACCTAAAGCAACGTCAAATTTCCCTATCTTTTTTTACTACTAGTAGTACTCATCATATTCTAAATATTAACAAAAAAATCGCGACCTTGGGAATTATCGAAGGTGCATTCATTTTACGTAGGTACCGTACTACTGTAAAGCCGAGTTTTGTTCGAGTCATGAGCCCCCCCCCCCCTCCCCCCCCCCTTAAAAATTCGTAGTACATAAAATTAATTTAAAAGGAATACTGCCGAGTAATAGTCGACCAACTTAAAATGTGCTTAAAAAGGCCAACTTTCGTACCAATTCGGCCGACGCAACCATTTAGTTGGCGCGCGTGTGTCACTAAGAAAGACAGGCAACTACGGAACCCAACACTGCGCGTAGCCCGACACGCACTTGGCCGATTTTTATTCATTGTTTTTACTCAGCGCGGCGCACTGATCGCTAACGGATCGGAAGAGATTTGTTGGTCGATTTATTTCATATAATCGAGTCATATCCCGTAATCGATCAAGAAGGTTCGTTCCGACAGGATAGGAAGCAGGTTGTTAGGTAAGTTATTGAGTGAATTAATTATCACATTCACCAATTCAGAGGGGTAATCAACTAATCACGTAACGTTTCTTTGCTTTGGGACAGTCCAACTGTCATTTTTCCATATAAAAAATGACATTAAGATCTACATTTACCTAACGTACATACAATGCGTTAATTGATCGACAGGTGGACCAAAAAGTTGTCAGATTTGTGGCCACCGTGCATCGGCTGACGGTAAAAGGACCGTCGGGCGTCCACCAGCTCGACGGGTGGACGATATTAGGAAGATCGCGGATCACTTCTGGATAAGATTAGATCAGGAAGGGTGGCGTACTCGAAGAGAGGCCTATGCTCAGCAGTGGCCAATTACGGGCTGAAAATGATGATAATCATCATCATAATTTCAGCCAAAAGACGTCCATTGCCGGACATAGGTCTCCCTCAACGAGTGCCAAAATGATGATGACGATGATGACCCACATTACTCTGTTCGTTTATACTACTACTGACCATAGTTATTTTTGTATACTCCGTCGGTGGCAAACAAGCATACGGCCTGCCAGTTGGTAAGCAGATACCGTCGCCTATGGACGCTTGCGACACCAGAAGCATCACAAGCGCGCTGCCGACCCTTGATTGATTTGAGGATTCGGTGTGTGAAATTGTTTTGTAACTTTGACTTGCAATGATTCTTAAACTACTGGTTCGAATTTAATGTAATTTGGAAATATATCTAGCTATACATATGTAAGGCCTATGTCCAGCAGTGGACGTCTTTTGGCTGAAATTATGATGATGATGTAAGGCCCTCTTGGTCACAGAATTTTTTTTTTTCTAGTCTTTTCCACAACGAAGTTACAGGGGTTTGAAAATGGCCCGAATGGCTTCGGAAAAGTATGATACCTACTTATCTTTTTTTTTTTATTAGGGTCAATCTTACGCAAATCGACCTAGTCCCAAACTACGAGTAAGTAAGCAAAGCTTGTACTATGGGCACTAGGCGACGATAAACATACTTAAATATAGATAAATAAGAAATTAAATACATAGAAAACATCCATGACTCCGGAACAAATATTCGTGCTAATCACACAAACCCTTACCGGGATTCGAACTCAGGACCTCTTGCTTCGTAGGCAGGGTCACTACCAACTAGGCTCAATCGGTTGTCGAAATTTAGATATGTAATGCCTTCTTCAGTCACTAAAAAAAGGCTTCCAGTTTTTTCCACAACGAAGTTACAGGGGGGTCGAAAATGGCCCGAATGGCTTCGATAAAAGGATGGCACGGATCACGGTGGGCTGGATGGCTCGAAAAGAGGACATTCGCACTTTTTTCAGAAAATCATTTTTTGAAAAATGCTATCCAATAGAAAATTATATGAGGAACAATAAATGTGGTATACATTTTTGCGAAATAAGGCATATTGACAGCAGAAAAAAATAAAGTCTGTTTTTTTTGTATGGGACCCAAAAATAGGTATCTTGTTTCTCAGAAACTAATTAGAGGTCCCGTCTTCTACCTTTCAAGACTTTGTTTTTCTACTTTTATAGAGTAAGAAACGATAAGCAGATTTTCTATTCAGGTGCTGTTTTTTTTTTTTATAGTCCAGTAAAAGTTAACACATTTTAGATTTTTTCGTTTATGTCTTTTTTGGGTTTTTACATTATATTTCGATAGTTAAAAGTAAAAATGATAATAACACATAATATATGTAACGTTTATTAAGTTATAAATAATCTTAAGTACATTTTTTACATTTTTCATACAACTAAAAAGAAATAATCTAATGTTTTACAATAGACACATGTCATTTAAAATAAACAATAAACAACAAACAGTAATTACATTTATTGTACTGTTTTGTAATTGTTTATATGAATAAATTATTAAATAAATAAATAATATGGTTATGGTATAATAATTACGATACATAAATAACATTTCTTAAAAAGATACATATACCTAAATACAAAAATTACTACACTTAGTGAAAAAGTTATTCATTGGTATTTTCTAACATTTCAAAAAGATTATATTCATGGTCGTCGCTCGTATTATTTTCTATAATTAAGTGGTGGCCTATTAGTTAAATCGTTATTTTAAATGAGTCTTATTTGACCATATTGTAAAATATAATTAACATTTTATGATTCATTTTGTTTTTGCGAATAATAATTGTTTCAAGATAATTTAAATTAAATTTGAATTAAATTTGTTTCGTCTTCCATAAAATGATTGAGTTGTAAATAACTAATAACAAATTTGAACCAAAATCAACTGTTTCCCAAAAAAAAAATGACAAAAATCGTCGCATCTGTAACTTGTTATTAATATTATAGAATTAAACTATCAAAAAATATTGTGGCATCCCAAAAAAGACATAAACGAAAAAATCTAAAATGTGTTAACTTTTACTGGACTAAAAAAAAAAACAGCACCTGAATAGAAAATCTGCTTATCGTTTCTTACTCTATAAAAGTAGAAAAACAAAGTCTTGAAAGGTAGAAGACGGGACCTCTAATAGTTTCTGAGAAACAAGATACCTATTTTTGGCTCCCATACAAAAAAAACAGACTTTATTTTTTTCTGCTGTCAATATGCCTTATTTCGCAAAAATGTATACCACATTTATTGTTCCTCATATAATTCTCTATTGGATAGCATTTTTCAAAAAATGATTTTCTGAAAAAAGTGCGAATGTCCTCTTTTCGAGCCATCCAGCCCACCGTGCGGATGTGCCTTTTTTTGCTCGACTTGGCGGGGGCACTGCCGTGCCCCCAGATCAACGTCAACGTCGTCATCTGCCAGATCACGAGGCAACCGTGGGCCGCGTTAACTTTATTAGAACAGTGTTACACTTTACTAAGTATTGCCATATCCATGTTAGGTATTGTATTTTTTATTTTTATTAGTTTATATGTTTTTTCGGCTGCTGGATTCATACATGCCATCCAAAAACCAAAGCAGTCAACAACCCGTTTATCATCCTCTTGTTACTATGATGCAACATAGCCAGGACACAATAAGTAATATTAGCTATAAAGCAGTATATCAACTAGTCTCAAGACCGTTATAGACCTTACATATTGTAAGTAAGTCATATTTTTGCATGCATTTCTAAAACGATTTTTTGTGCTGTATAGAGGCAAGCGAGACTTGATCGAACATTCTTTTTTATTATACCAAGTTTAGGGGGTAACCTATCGAAGTTTCGAAAAACACTTGTCCGAAAACGGTTAACTGATTTCTTATAATCCATATACTTTGTTTACCATACTTTTGAAATGCCGCTGGTTTGTTTTCCCACTTTAACGTTTTCCCGAAACTCAATAACCGGAAGAACGATTGCCAACTTTATTATTTGACAACCGATTTGTTAACCACCTTTTCGTAATTCTGATGCTACGTAAGATCTAAATCTCATTTTCTCTAATAACATTAAACCGTCACGATTAAAAAAACCTACAGATATGCTAAAACCCTACAGCAGTGCACTTTCAAATTACGATGCGAAAATAAATTTTTGCTAAAAAGTGGGTTAGGTTAGATTTAGAACTGTGACCTTACAAAATATATAAATTAAAGAAAAGGGGCCTCGATTAGGTTAAAACATTTAAGCAACTAGAGTGCTACTAATATACGTTAGACAAGGACGGCAACAACATTCGGACGGAGTTCACGGAGTGAGGCCCAGCACGTCTATCATGAGACGGCCGCGACATACTCTCGATTTTTCTCGCACTATACCTCTTGTTCTAAGTGTTCTAATAAGAGAGAGTCGGATAGTGCGAGAAAAATCGAGAGAGCTCGCGGGCTGTCTCATGCATAATAGCCGTGGAGGAATCACATCGGATATTTGCACGGAGTGGCTATACTGTACTGCTTTAAGTTGTTACTGTGGCAATGATAGTGGTAGCGCTTCGCTGTTCTGCAGCTGAAGCGACGCATGCGCACTCAGTAGCGCCCCTGGCGACGCGAGCGCAGCACACATCGACATGGAAACTGTGAGTACATTATTATCATTAAAAAAAAATTACCAACCACTAAATCGGATAAAAAGAAAACAGTTATCCATACAATAACTCGTAATTATCTCTCTTATTTTTTTGCGATTTCGTGGTTTGGGCATGTTGGCGTGGGTTGCGATTTCAATGGGAATTGTTCGGCATGACCATCTTTTTCACTTTTTGTCATTCCGGATCACCCAGTCAGTACATAATTTCGTTTACATTTCTAGTGATTGAAATATATATATCGTGCAGTTTTATAAATATTATTCTGAGATAGAGTATGACCGAGAGGTGTCACAAAAAAAATACGGCAACTTTGAAAATAAAACATGCTTTGTAACACAAATTTCATAGCGGCGAAAGAGGTTCGGTTCTTTTCGACTTTTTCTGAGCAATAATATCGACTTAGAACCATCTAGAATATGTATGTTTAAGATGCGGACTGTACTTTATAACTGACAGGAATAATTGTTGCCAATAAATAATTTGAAAAAAATGCTTGTGACTCGCTGGCCACACTCTACCTTATTAATGACGAAACAAATTAAAAAGTGTGTTTGAAATCAGAAAACGGGTTTTAGAATAATCCGTATATATTTTAGATGTTTGGAAGATGACTTCATGATTAATATGTAAATCGTAAAAGTTGCATTGGGAACTGTGTGTTTTTAATAACGTAGTTAATTCACAAGTTCACAATGTAGGTATGTAAATTATGAGTAATTGCTCGGTCTCCCTCACCTTATGAATAACGTGATTAGAATCGTATGAAACAGTTTTTTTTTAAACAAAATAATCGCAGCAGGCAAGTATTCCTTCCTATTCATGCACCATTTGCATTGCAGCGGTCGCTAACCCTCCTCGCGCTATGCGTCACCGTCTGTGCGGAGCCGCTGGAGCCTCTGGAGCCCTTGCGGCCGCTCCAGCGGACCCTCAAGGACCGCAGCGACGCCTACAACACATACGCCAACGAGTTCACCCAGGAATACGAGCCAGTGGCCTTCGCAGCCATACCACTTAGCGGCCCAATGCCGATCATCGCCGTTCTCTCAGAGAACCCTATAACACAAGCCAAGCAACTACAGCAAGCCTTGGCGACGTCTCTCAAGCAAGTGTACGCGAAACCGGATTACCAGCAGAACAACGTGCCTACTGACTACAGCCCTTATGCAAAGCCCTATGAAGAGTACCAGAAACCTTACGAGTATCCGAAATATCCAAAGCCCTATGGGGGCGTCACGGAATACCCGAAGCATTACTCGTCTATTGAATTCGCTAAGCCGGCATACCCTCCTGTGGAATACGCCAAGCCGTACCCCGTGGAATACGCCAAGCCTTACCCCGTGGAATACGCCAAGCCTTACACCGTGGAATACACGAAGCCTTACTCTCCAGAATACGCTCCGTATCGTTCGGCGGAATACACAAAGCCTTATCCGGAGGAATACGTCAAGCCGTACGCTTCCGTTGAATCTCCAACGATACTTTACGCTCGGCCTAACGAGAATGGAGGTTACTCGTATTCTAGAAGACCGTTGAAGAAGAGGAATGTGAAAAGGCCACGGAAACAGCAGAAGCCAGTTATCCTAAGAGTGCATAAGTATAGGGTGATAAGGAATCGCAGGTCAGGGTACTAGGAAACGACAATTAGGAAAGGTCTTTGCGCAGAAAATGGCTGATGATGGTTTGAGAAGTGTTTCGTGGAGTGCTTATAAGTGAGGATGCATTGGAGGATTTCTCTGATGGGACTGAATCTTGGTGTTGTGTTCTGTGAAAATGTGAAGTTGTAAATTGCTAATTGAAAGGCGTTCGCTGGCAAACTCTTGTTGGAATTAACTGTGGGATTATTTAGAGATATATCGATGTAATATAGGTACTTATAAATAAAAGCAACTTAATCTTTTAATAAGTTAAAGATTGTATAATTTAAGTTGTTGACCGTCATTTGTTTAGTGAAAAGCGTAAAGACTATAACTAAAGTACTTTACCTTGATAAGATTTCCATATACGAGTATAAACATCTTTTCTAGTGTTTACGATTAATTTAAGACTTAAAGATTTAGAATGTATGCATTTACAACAATGTTTGCCTAGTCTTAGATTAAATAAATCTATGTAGGGTCATTTCGCCGGTTAGCGAACACCTAATTTAATGTGCCGGTGGGCGACCACTTAAGCTGAGTTGGTGAACTGAAAGGATTTTTTCTCGGTTTTTTAGTAGATTTCTATTCTAAAACAACAAAAAAATGCATGTACAAGTCATTGTCTCAATAGGGTGTGTAGAATTGATGTTACCTTCTCCTTCAGGTGGTCGCTAACCGAAGGTGGTCGCGTAACCAGCGAAATGACCCTACCTATATCCGTGTGATGATAATACAGATTGTGTGGATCTTCCATACTTACGTTTTCATTGCTCTGGAATGTGCTTTCTAACTATTTCCTACATCTTTATGTAAATTTACTGATTTAATGTTATAAGTAGAGTAATCAATGAGTATCAGTGTTTATAGCGAATATTGTATGAATATAGTTTAGAAAGTGATTGTAATCAAAATATTTTTATTACATTTGTACGTAATTATATCTGTTTTTCTTTCTAAAAATGGTTTTACGGGAAATCCGACATTCTTGCCTAAGGAGGCAGACTAGCACACCAATGGCGGTAGGTATTAGCGAAAGCATATACGATCTGAGACCTTATTTATTTTACCGCCGTAGATTCGTAATGTTCTATCCAATCGTTTGCAAAGTAGCAGTATTATAACGATTTATCCAATCATGATGCAATAAGTAAACATCCGTAACAGCAATAGATCTCTATCAAACTCAAAACGCGGTAAGAAAAGAGCCATCTTCGCGTCATATGACTTTGTGAAACAAGAGAATATTAATTGAGAATTAACTAAGCGATGGTAATCGACATCGCGTGAGCGCTTTCATCCTGTCAGCCGCTACCGGCTTCTTGATATATCGCTGCCGTTTTTTAACAACAGTCACTGCGTTGCGGGCACTTCCACATTGATACAAGCGTATAGGTAGAAAACATTTCAAACATGCAATCAAATGCAGACATTATGTTCCTTATAATTGGTTGCGAAACATATTTAGTTTCGGGTGCGGAAAGACGAGAGTTCCATGGAATTTCATAAAAACATTGCAGGGCTAAGGGCCTGGCAATGATCTTTTGTTTCAATATCAATTTATGACACAACATCATGGCATTCGCCCATTCATAAAAATAGTGGAGTATTTTATTATTTCATTGCATGTTTGCAATTAGCACTACACATAGGTGGATACACCTCGGCGTGAAAAGGCCGGCAAGCCCTCTTTTTCCCGGCCTGTGCTGTAATGTTACATACTAAAGTAACCCCCCTGCTTGCTTTTAGTAGTGGCACTGTTCGAATAGGCAGATGTTTTATACTTGTTACTATTTTTAACCGACTTCAAAAAAAAGGAGGAGGTTCTCAATTCGCTTGTTTTTTTTTTTTTTTTTCAATGTTTGTTACCTCAGAACTCCGTCATTGATGAGCCGATTCGATTTTTTGTTTGTAAGTATATGTTTCCAGGTGGGTCCCATTTTTTTTTAATCTAGTTGGATTATGGGATCCATGAGGAATTGAGGAACTCCTCAATTATATTAGGCACGCGTGTAGTGATTTTTTTAATAAATGTTATGTATTTAACCGAGAGCCACTCGACCCCGAGAATCAGTCGTTTTTACAGCTTGCGAGAATAATTAATTTCAATATTTCTGCGACCTGCGGTTCCAGTCACGTGTAAATTGCCAGTACTGACTAAATCCATACTAATATTATAAATGCGAAAGTGTGTCTGTCTGTCTGTCTGTCTGTCTGTTACCTCTTCACGCTTAAACCGCTGAACCGATTGCGATGAAATTTGATATGGAGATAGTTTGAATCCCGGGGAAGGACATAGGATAGTTTTCATCCTGGAAATCACCCCCCAAAGGGATGAAATGGGGGGTTGAAGTTTGTATGGAGCTGCGATATAAACGATTTCCACGCGGACGGAGTCGCGGGCAGAAGCTAGTAAATAAAATGAAAAATAAAATAAAATAAAAATAGCCTTTATTTTCAGACACAGAGTAATAGTTACAAGTTTATACCACTACTGACTATTCATACTTAAATATGAATACAAAATGTCAGAATTCCAGTGGCGAAGCATCCATAATGAGCTCCAGCTTACCTTCATACTTAGACGGTTGCAAACAAGCATACGGCCTGCCGATGCCTGATGCGGCCTCATGGTAAGCAGACACCGTCGCCCATGGACGCTTGCGAAACCAGAAGAATCACAAGCGCGCTGCCGACCCTTTATTGATTTGAGGATTCGTTGTGTTGACAGCTAGAGAAAAATGCAGGTCCCTCACTCTCATGTTGACATGACATTCAGCTGTGCTCTATCTCTCTTGCCTATGAAGGTATTGTGGCTCTGTGAGCTGTAGAACTCGTGCTCCTGTGTTTTTTTCTAACATTTTTTTTTAATAAAAATTTAAAACCGAATCGACAAGAACTGGAAACTGGAACTGGAAGAGATCCTTACAGGGATAAGTTCGCCTTTGCACCTGCTTAAGCTATTCTGTCTGCAGTTTTACCAATGTAGTACATTGTGATACAAATGAGGAGGATAATATGTAATTATCAAGGCTCACGCGTTTCATACGACGTTGTTCAACACATTTTGCGAGGAAAAAATCCTTTTCATAAAATGAAAATTTTATAGGCCTGCCAATTTATTTTCGTTACCTACTTAATGATGGCAACAGGTTTCTACTCACATATTGTACATCGCCAAGGTTGAGAAATTAAGAGCCTTATCACACTTGCGATTTGCGAGCGTGTTTTCTATACAATTATCAGTCGCGGCGAACACGCTGCGTGATCGCCTTCATACAAAATACGCTTGGAAATCGCAAGTGTGATAAGGCTCTTAGACGACACCCTACCTAAGTAGGTATAGGTAGGTACCTACTAGTTAATAATTTGTTACCAAGTATATGCACAAATAACTTGAAATGATGAAACAACACAACATAATAGCTTTTCTGATTAGCCCTGTGGTTGATATGTAGAGAATGCCTTAAGGCATTAAGTGCGCCATTTGTACTTCTTATCTGTGCAATAAAGTTTAAATAAATAAATAAATAACATACCTACTATCAAATATAGGAATAGAAAAGGAAAAATAGTAGGTAGCTAAATTTTAGTATTCAAGGTGACTTGGGTGAGTAAAGATAATGATTTACGTTCTATCATTCAAATTAACAGCTGACGCGGAAGCGTTCCTAACGGTCGTGAAACACGCACGTTCTGGAGTCGTACGTAAATGAGTTTTTTGTTGAACAGGAAACAACACATTGTTCATCGCAATACCTGCTTTTAGCTAATTAATCTATTACACATTAATGCATTGATTGACACGCAATTTGAATTCGTAAACCGTTAAACATCCATCATTACTGATAATTCGGTTTTTGCTGGCAATTGTAAATAGTAGGACGCTTTTAATTCAATGAACGATTAATTTGTCAGTACGAACATCATGTATATGTAGGTATATTTCTATAAACATTTAGATAAGGGTGGTGAGGGTGTTAAGAGGCTCTAGTCCCCCAAAACCATTTGAGTCCTGACCAGCGTTGGCCTGATCTGAGGTCAGGTCAGGAGGAGAAGGTAGATGACCTAAGAGAAAACCTTGATGGTTCCGCGGCTAAACGTTTAATTTAAAGTCTTGCTGGAGAAAGATGAGGGCCAACAAGTGCGCTAGTTAGTAAGATATATCGAATCGTCTAGTATAATATAGGTATATTGTGCGTATTAATAGAACTAGTTTTTACTGCGAGTCACCGAATTTAAACATTTATAACCATTCTGAACGCAGGCATGGCATATAATGCGTATTATGCGTATAACGGAACGCAACTCAACCCAATTGACACTGTCAGACTGTCACGGTGACAGTTAGAGCTGGGTCGTTTCGACTTTTCCGTGAAACGAAACGTAACCGTTTTTTTCTGTCACAAAACTGTTTCGAAAAACAGTTTCAAAAATAACTAGTTTCTCCGTGCGTTGGCGCCGTCGCCGGTCGCCAAACGAAGTGAAACGAAAAAACGGATGAAACAGTTTACAGTGTTCGAGTTACGTTTTCACGTTTTGCATTGCAACCGTTGCGTGTGACCGTTCGTTCGTTTTTATAAAAACAGTTTGTGTTTCTAGCCACAAACTGTTATTCCGTTATTGTACGAGAAACCGTTTTTGAAAACGCTTACGGGAAAAAACGCCCAGCTCTAGTGACAGTCAAGTCAAGTCAAATGTTTGCAAAAATACGCGCTAGTTCAGTTCTGTTGCTAAAATATGATATCAACAAGCTTTTAGGGTTTTTTTAAGATGCAAGTAACATTTTCCGACGGCGTTTAATTTCATGTTACCCTAGTCTTGAAACAGGAAGCATGCCTCGAGTAAAATTTGACTACGTCGTGAGTTTCAGCAATGAAGATTCGGTAAGTAGCTATCGTCATTGTTTACAATATCTTGCGAGTAGCTCATATTATGTTTAACTCTAATTGAGCCTTATTGATAGTGTGTTAAAGTGAAAAATACATTTTACATGCTCTAACGATGACATTGAATCCATATGATTCATGAACGTGTTTGTGCAGGAGCTTGTTTACATTTTTTTGACTTATTGGAAATCCAAATAACACGTGGCAATGGAAAGACCCCCATATTTAAGCCCATAAATATTTTAAACAATGAATATAAATACCCTGGGTGTCGTAAAAGTCGACTAAGGGACCAGGGTTGAAGTGTGCTGTGGGCGATGGGCTAGCAACCTATCACTGCAATATCACATTTTGTCGATCTTTTATACCCACATTTATGCTAAGGCTGGTGTGCAAGTGGCGCTGGAACATATGTTTCATGTGCTCTGCCTACCCCTTTTGGGAATAAAGGCGTGAATGTATGTATGTATAAATACTTAAATAAATATTAGAGGAAAATCTTACACAAATCGAACTAGCCCCATAGTAAGCACAATAAGGCTTGGCAATAGTCGCAAAGATGTGGAGCCGCCGACTAACTGCGGGCCCTGTGCCGACGGGTATCCACCTATTGTCAAAGGTGCGATTTGTCAAAATACATTTTTTGTCAAAGGCTTCGTTTGGTCCAAGATGTGTTTGTCAATAGTGCGATTCGTCAAAACACGTTTTATTCATCAGATTATTGGTTTTTTTCGCCCGTTTGCTGTCCCCCAATGACCTTCGACCTGAATCCCTTAGTTTTCTAATGATTGGAAAGTAGACAGTTTGTATAAGTAGACCGATGGGGACAGCGGACCGTTTGGTCAAGTAGACAGATCGGGAAAATGGACTGATCTGGAAGTAGACGGATGAGGAAAAGCAAGCGGACTGATCGGGAAAGTAGACGGTTTTAGAAGTTGACCGATCGGGAAAGTAGACCGATGGTTCCGGAGGGGTTTTATGGGTACTAGATGACGCTATATTTAATAGATATAAATACGTAAACACATAGAAAACACCCAAGACTCAGAAACTAATATTCATGCTAGTCACATAAATATTTGCCATTAGCGGGATTTGAACCCAGGACCTCAAGCTTCATAGGCAGCATCACTTCCCAGTAGGCTAACCGGTTCTCATACCTGTACCTCAACATGAGATGATAATGCTGATGTTACCAGTGTGTTCATATTGCTTGGTTGCTGATCACATTGATAGTTCTGCAGAAGCAATGAGCAATCTCTTGCAAGTAAATATTAAGTCTGTGACAATTTTCTGTTAAGGGGCTCCGTGCGCTTTTTGGCTAGTTTTGACGAGTTTTGAGTTGATATTCCTGCATGAAAACTACAATACAACTATTTATGGCACAATAACTTATCAGTTCTTAAATATTTTATCTACAATTTGCACAAGTATTTTTTTTCCAACATGGTCTATAAAAGCTCTGTTTTCGATATTAGTATGTTGTTTATGCACTTTTATTTATGAAATCTACATATAACTGTTCCTTATTAATGTCTCCAACAACCCACGAGAGACTTTTATTTTTTACTAAATTTTACAAAAGTTACGTCCAAAAAACTGGTTTTTGGCCTGAAATTACCAATGTTTGGTGCCATATATCCCGAAAACAGTGAGTTTTGAAGTAAATATGGGATACAATTTGGGTAAACCTCGTTGTTAATACGATAAGCCATCAAAAACACCCAAAAACCGACAGTTACAGATCAAAGGTCATTGGGAGCTAGGAGCCCCTTCCCACAAAAATTTCAAGCCTTCGTCAACCACAGATGCAAATGTGTTAGCTTATACTACGATATTGCACGCTAACTAATATAGCCTTTAGCCACATTATAAAGTGGGTGTTGCTACATGAAATAAATGGGTTGTTTGAGACATGATTATTAACATCAATGTAAATACTATCGTGAATCATGACTATTCACGACAGCAAGACATAACTTATTATAACATTATTCATAAACTTCTCCAGACGCAATTGATGAGTGATTAAAGTATGGATGTTACCATATAATTTTTCTGTCTATGATTGCAACAGGAGAATCCAGCGAACAATCTACTGGCGCATGAAGTGAGCAAGAGGAAATGGCTGTGCAACGCCGGGGAGCCCTCCTGCTCAGTTGTGCTGCAGTTGACACATGCAGTTCAGGTACACAAACATAAATTATTTAAAGAATACATAAATTAAAAATATTAAACGTCCCTGACACGTCTAACATAGCTGTGGCCAGCAAGGCTACTTCTATAGAAGCCATTAGATATAGGTTCTCAAGTGGCGACCACGTACCGGAAGGCGCGGCGTGGGTAGGCCCCCCACAAGGGGGCTGATGACCTGGTAAAGGTTGCTGGAGTCCGCTGGATGCGGGTGGCGCAGGACCGGTCACTTTGGCACTGTTTGGGGGAGGCCTATGTCCAACAGTGGACGTCTTTCGGCTGATATGATGATGATGAATTAGATATAGTATAAAACGTGTTAGGATAACGGGTAATCCATTAAGTACCTATGTGCGATGTGGGATATGTATGAATGATTACTTAAGTAACGATAAAAGTTAACATGGTTTTCTTATTTTTGTTAACTTTTATCGTTACTTAAGTAATTCAATGGATGACTGTTATAGGCCTTATTTTATGTAAGCGTTAATATGTTTTAGTTGTATTTACGGCTGTTGTTATCCTGAATACCAATAAAATAAAAATAAAAAAAATAGTATAATGTAGCAACTCGTATATATACCGTGTGAGTTGATGAATAAATAATCTAGTACCCACAGTACTTCGAAGTCTCTCACTGAATTTGGACTTCCGTAAACCCCAGTGGCACTATCCTTTCTTTCGATTTGAACAACCACACTCAAACTGGTTCATCTGAGAGCTATGATGCCACAAACAGACACACAGATACATATGTTAAAGTCATACCGAAAACCCCTCGTTTGCGACAAAAAAAAAGTTAAAGACAACAGACATACCACAATTGTTATTGGAGTTTTTAAGTACAATTTATACACTAAAATGCCATTCCTGATGAACCAGATATACCAACGTAACCACTAAAATAATTCCTTAATTTTATACTTTAATTGCAGATTTCTACGGTCCACATTGGTGCATACCATGCCGCGTTAGTAGAAGTGCTGGTGGGGCGCTCAGAGACACCAAATGACCAATAT
Organism: Epinotia ramella; assembly: GCA_947578815.1. Lineage (NCBI taxonomy): Eukaryota > Metazoa > Arthropoda > Insecta > Lepidoptera > Tortricidae > Epinotia > Epinotia ramella. The sequence continues at coordinate 4,695,847 of OX388214.1, read as the reverse complement.
GAAGTAAGTCATTTCACTACTATCAATATTATCATTCCCAATTTCTTCCAACCATTCACAAGAAACTTAAAACAAAAAGGATTATATTTGGTGTAGCAATAACCCTGTCATTAGGGGTGTGGACTCAAAATGTGACGGTCCAACCGAAAGTGGCGAAAATCCCATTCAGATATCTCAGAAAAATAAAGCTACAACCATTTCAATATTGCATGTTAGAGAGAGAAAACGTTTGGGGACCGTGACGTCACGACACGCGAGTGTCATAGTAAACGACAATCGTTTCATATGAAGGTGCGTTTTGCGGAAATGGGACATAATATATCCCGTCTTAAAACTTTGCACACTTATAATTTTATGATTATACAGGGTGATTCAGGAGACGTGAGCAGGATCAACCCTACACATACAGTTAATGTTAATGGATCTTTTACCATCGTAATTAAATTAAACGCCCACAGTTTTTTTTTACATTTTGTGTGAAAGTTTCATTCACAATAAATCATGGTCACCCTACACAACTAAAAAAAAATTAACGTTAATCTTACCAATGCTGGTACGGCTGAGTAGCTTATAAACTATTGAATCCGTAGGGTTGATCCTGCTCATGTCTCCTGAATCACCCTGTATATATAGGATTACATATATACATGCATTGAGAGCTAACAGCGTGAAATATTACTGTACACTACAATATAATTACAGAGCCAATTACAGATTCTCACTTATAGAACGTAACTGTCTTACAAAAACAAACTTAGCACAATTAAATTACGCACACAAGTACCTACAGCATAAGGATATGCTGTACAAGACATTTACCCAACATTATTTAGATCAAAAATAGATTAAAAACATAGTATACCTACCTTAATCTCCTGCTTTTTTTTTTTAGCCTTTTTCGAAAAAAAGTCAACATTTTTTATATTTGGATTTACAACCCTATTTAGATCTACACTCGCGGTCAAAGAAACCGGGTCAGTACGAAAATTTGTAATATCTCCTAAAATAATAAAGCTAGGGACATGAATTAAACTGCATATTGTAGATAATTTTATACTGAATTAAATAACATCAAATGGTGGAATCGTAATTCTTTTGTTTAATAAAATTACATAGGAAACAAAAAATCAACCAATTTTACGTACAAAAATAAGCAGTAGGTACTTCACATACAACACAAAAAATAAAAATTAATACTTCGTATTGCCTCCTCGGGCTCTTCTTACAGCTTCTAGACGATTCGGCATGCTGTTTATTAAGTTCTTTATGCGTTCTTGCGGGATATTGTCCCATTCTTCCACTAACGCCTGTTTCAGGTCTCTAAGTGTAGCTGGGGCGGGGTTTCGAGCTCTTACACGCCTCCCAAGCTCGTCCCATACATGCTCAATCGGATTTAAGTCCGGACTCCTCGAGGGCCAGTTCATACAGTTGATACCAACCTCCAAAAAATAATCTCTGACAATTTGAGCTGTGTGTGGCCTGGCGTTGTCATGCATAAACATAGAATTTCCACCCATATTAATTAAGTATGGGCCGACATGCTCATTAAGAATCTCTTCTACATATCTTGCACTCGTTAATGATCCATTTTCTATTAAAACTAACTCCGAGCGACTCTCTGAAGAGATTCCAGCCCAAACCATGACTGACCCACCGCCGAACGCCACTTTTTCCTCAAAACATGCTGGAATAAAACGTTCACCAGGCCGTCTGTAAACTCTTTGCCGCCCGTCATTTGCATAGAGCATAAATCTGGATTCATCGGAAAACAAAATTCTTGCCCAATCTTCGTCACCCCAGTATCTGTGATCGCGGGCATAAAGTCGTCTTGCTGTTCGATGTATTCTTTCAAGTTTTGGGCCATTGGCCGGCCTATGTGGGGTCAAATTTGCTTCTTTGAGCCGCCGCCTGACAGTCCGCTCGCTGATGCCGTCCCTTCGGGTCTCTAAAAGCTGATTTTTCACTTCAACTGCTGTGAGGTGCCGATTTCGGAGCATGGTTGTAACAATAAATCGATCTTCTCTAGCTGTAGTACATCTTGTTTTGCCGGTTCCTGGTCTTCTAAGGTTCTGCCCAGTTTGTAGGTAACGTTGGAGGACTCGCTGCACTGTAGAAAGTGACACACCTGTTCTTCTCGCTGTATACCTCTGACTTCTTCCTTCTTCTAACATAGTGATGATACGAGTACATTCATCTCGTGTTAGCGGCATGATAGACATTCAAGAATGACCACAAAATAAAACAATGACAGCCTTTTATCATAGTTCTTTGACAGATTGAAAATAATTGCTTAAAAACAAGCAAAAGTAAAACGAACGCAATTTCAAATAAGTACCCAATTGGTCTTTTTTTTCAATTAAACCTTTTTCCAGTTACTACGTAGAACATTGAAGGTTGGATTTAGAAGGATATTAAATTCCCTATAAAACAGAGTTAGTTTCATGCAGATACGACCAACGATTTACAAAATATTGAGGTTTTCGTCACTGACCCGGTTTCTTTGACCGCGAGTGTATTATCCAACTATGCGATGAGTTTTGATCGGATTAACTATCAGTTCATATAAACTTTTAATTTGTCCCACCACCACCACCATTCTAATTGCGGTTTGTTAGTACATAGGGAGGATACCATAGTCAAGTCATTTCGCGCCAAAATGCCGATGAAAAAGGCCTGGGTTCACTTTATTGTCATGAATGGTTGGCCTAACTATATAAGTACTATTTCTAGGTACTTGTGCCATCGAGCGTGTTCCTGTCCCCGATGGACTCGCGTCGCGGGACGGGCGTGGAGCGCGTGCGCTCCTTCAGCGCGGAGCAGCTCGCGTCGGCGCGGACTCAGAAGTGGGACCGCGTGCGGGTCGTGTGCTCGCAGCCTTACAACAAGCACTGCAAGGTACACAGGTGGACTCGCGTGGCGGGTCCGGAGTGGAGCGCGTTGCGCCAGCGCGGACTCAAAAGTGGGGCTGCGTGCGGTTCGTGTGTTTTGACTTGATTTTTGAGGCGCCTCAGTGTGCGGGGCCTCTCGTAATTTGTACGTACAGTCACCATCATATAGTTAGTAGCAACCAAAGTAGCCAAATATATCGGAACACGCCTTTATTACTAAAGGAGTAAGGACGTGTTACGATATATTTGGCTACTTTGGCTGCTACTAACTATATGATGCTGACTGTATATCTGAGCGCGCCGCGGACAGAGCGACAAGATCGAACTTGTTTGTGCGCGATGCGCGTAAAGCCTGCTGTACACACTGGGCCAACGTTGGCTCGGAGCAGAATGCAGCTATGCGTTAGAGGAAGATGGCTTTATTTCGTTCTCATGCGTTTGCATAGCTGCATCCTGCTCACGCGCCAACGTTGCCCAATGTGTACAGCCGGCATAAGAATAGGGATGATGACTAAGATTTTTTTATGACGTCATTCGAACCAGTTTTTGGAGAGGAACAAATGTTTGTATGGGAGCAACTACAATTAAAGAACATAAATACCTAAAAATTTGAGATAAAGATTGACCTTCATACTGTGTGTCTATACAAGTGTGACGTCACATTTGTACATTTGTACTAATCATAGTATGGAAAATCAGGTAAATTGTTGTTTCGGTCGCGAAATACTGCGTTTAAGTACATAGTTGTCATACAATTTTGTTTCTAGAAAAGCGTAAGGATTCCATTGGTAGCTTTTAATTTACTCTTGGACAATAAAAAAAAATGCATATTTTTTCTAAACTTTCAAGGTTCATATCTTTTTATGATTTTAATTATATTTTATAATTTATACTTTATTACGATAATTTGATGGTTTACTATCCATTTAGCATCACTACGTTATCAATTCGAACATGAGGCATCATGCCTATTGGAGCACCTGCTCACCCGAGCGCGTGAAATCGTTTGTTAGTGAATTTGAAAAAAGAAATGGACAGAATAAGGTGTTGTGGCAGCTAAAATCGTTAAGACGCGCAATTTCGCAATGACGCTGCCTCGCCCGCGCATGTTCGTGTGCAACATTATGACTCGCGGGCCCGCGGGGCGAGCATGCCTCAGGCTCAAATTCATACGCAGCTTTAGGCACTGGTCCCACCGCCGGCGACGAGCGATAAACGAGTAGAACTAGAAACTAGAAACGAGTGGGCGAGAAGCGAGCGTGTAGTTTCGATAGTTTTGTCGCTCGGCTATAAGCGAGTGTTCGAGTGCGAAGGGCGATGACTCGCACCACTCGCTCAGTTGTACGGTAGAATGATCGCTCTGATCGCCAAGCGTTCATCGCCGAGTACCGCTGAGCGAGTTTAATCGCTGATAGCTTTTATCACTGCGATCAACTAGTGAAGAGAGTCCTCGACGGCAGTGTGAACAGCCGGCGATGAACTATAAATATATATCTTACTAGCTTCTGCCCGCGACTCCGTCCGCGTGGAAATCGTTTATATCGTAGCTCCATACAAACTTCAACCCCCCATTTCATCCCCTAAGGGGGTGATTTCCAGGATGAAAACTATCCTATGTCCTTCCCCGGGATTCAAACTATCTCCATACCAAATTTCATCGCAATCGGTTCAGTGGTTTAAGCGTGAAGAGGTAACAGACAGACAGACAGACAGACAGACAGACAGACACACTTTCGCATTTATAATATTAGTATGGATTTATTTAGGCACTTGTCCCACCGCCAGCGAGTAGCGAGTACTCTCATAGTAATTCTTACTCGCGCGAGTAAAAGCGAGTAAGAATTACTATGAGAGTACTCGCTACTCGCCGGCGGTGGGACAAGTGCCTTACATTAGACACTTGTCCCACCGCCGGCGAGTAAGCGATGAGCTACCGGCGATTTTCTCGCCCAAGAAGCGAACAAAAGATAATCGCTCCCATGTAAATAAAAGAGATATATATTTATAGTTCATCGCTGGCTGTTCAGACTGCCGGCGAGGACTCTCTCTTCACTAGTTGATCGCAGTGATAAAAGCTATCAGCGATTAAACTCGCTCAGCGGTACTTGGCGATGCACGCTTAGCGATCAGAGCGATCATTCTACCGTACAACTGAGCGAGTGGTGCCAGTAATCGCCCGTCGCACTCGAACACTCGTTTCTAGTTTCTAGATCTACTTGTTTATCGCTCGTCGCCGGCGGTGGGACCAGTGCCTTATCTTTTGTTCGTTTCTTGGGCGAGAAAATCGCCTATATCTCGTCGCTGGGTCTCATGGGACCAGTGCCTTACACTTTACTCGCCTTCCAGTACGGCCTGTCGTTCGTCCACGTATTCGAGACTGAAGACAAGCGCGACCCGTCACCGCGACCCTCGCTGCCGGCCGTCCCGGCGCGGGTAGCGCTGCTCGGGAACTACTCGTCTGACGAGGACGACTTCAGGCCCGGAGAGCTGTTCGCGAAGCACCGGCAGAGTGGTGAAGGGATTAAGAATACTGGTGAGGCAGTCTATGGGCCAACATTATTTTTAGCGCCTAAACAGAGATGAAAATGTATAAGCACTTTTACAAAATTTTAGATGTCTCGAAATATTTTCCTAGTAGTTTTACGTTAGTTTTCAACCGGGTCTCAATGTTTATTATGAATTTCCCCACCATACTAAGTTTTGTATTACAGAAACGTCTTATTTGGACGACACAAATTACCACTACGTTACCAGTCCCCATGACCCCTCCAAAATAATTTCCACTGCGTTACCAAACAATAGTTATTTTATTGAGCCCAATTATTTCGATAATAGTCATCATTCGGGTATGCGTATGCCATTCTGAATTAGAAAATAATGAGTTTATTGAACATTATCCAAATAAGTAAAAAATTATGCGGTAAAATGTACAAGGGACGTTTTTATAGGCATCAAAAAGTATTTTGCCCCTTCATATTATTAAGAGGAAATGTCTTGTGGATGTGAATGGAAGCTTTGTATGTAGGGGCAATCTTCGGAGCCACTTAGATTTCAAAAATTCTTTCACTTGTATATAGAATTTCCCGCGGGTTGCCTGCGCATTTTGAAAGGCAGCAGGCGAAGCGTATTTTAATGCAGTGGCAAAAAACGCTGCCATGAAGCAAAAAATCATTAGTTATGACGCTAATGAATATAATAATATTAATAATATGATACATGTACTGCCCGTTCTCTCTCATCCGTGAGAGAAGGCCTGTGCCCAGCAGTGGGACGTATATAAAGTCATAAAGTCGCCGTCAATGGACTTTGCTAATTATGTAAACAAACCGCCGTATTGAAATTGTCTCTGAATGATGAATTTACTAGTGATGGGGAAGACTCTTACTGTACTCTTTTATGTCAAAACATATTGAATATTAAAATATCGAAAGTAAAGAACAAGTAGCTATTAAAAACAAAATTAACCACTTTACCCATTGACACTACGATTCTTTACCCACTGATAAAACTACCACGTAGTAGTGTACACAACCGCGATGGCAGGTACAGAGCGTGAGTTTGGGTAGTTTGTAGCGGCTTTACAATATCACCAACTTTAATCACAACACTACCCATCATAGACAATTGTAGAATTTAAAAGAAACAAAAACGTCACATCATCAGGTCATACTAACCTAACTTATGAAACCATTTTAAACTTTTAATGAAATATCCAAGATACAGTTATATATTTTACGGTAACGACAGGTTAAATAGTGTAAACAGTGGTGTTTGATGAGGTGATGTGAAAATTCAGTGAGAAATAGTGACAAAACAAAGTTACGTCCTTTGTTTACATAGTTAGCAAAGTCCATTGACGGCGACTTTAGTCTGATGATGATGATATTTATTAAAGATTTTCTAATTCTTACCGGGTATTTTTCTAGATGCTCAAATACGACAAGCTTCTTCCCAAGCTCTCAGAAACATCACCGACTCCGCCACAAAGCTGGTAAAGACTCCTATAGCTAAGACCAACTCTAACCGACCTAACCAAGCAAGCGACTTCAACACAAGCCGACAGAGAGACACACTGATGTATACTGACGACGATGAACGACCGCACGCCAAAATAGACTCTATCGTGCAAAGACATAAGGACGAGAAAGACCAGGAAACTAAGAAGAAAGAAGCTGTGCAGAACTTGTTCAAAAAGAAAAATGAAAAGGCAAATATACTACAGGCAGCTAGTAAGAATTTTAAAGAATTTCTCGACGACAAAGATGATAAGAGAAACTCAAGCAGTTCTAGGAGTAAAGAAATTCCTAGAGATGACAATTCTAGAGAGAATGAAAGAAAGAGAGATCTGAACAATTCTACAAGTTCTAGAAACGGTGACGGAAAAAATAATGATAATTTGAATAGCTCTAGAAGTAAAGAGAGGGAAATTAAAGGGAGTAAAGACCATTCGGGTAATTCTACGAATAGGGATAGATCTGGGGGTAATGATAGAAGAAATAGGGATGATGGAAATCCATCCCAATCGCGAACAAAGGCAGAGGCAGGACCTAGTGGAGATAGAGACAATAGGAAAAGGCAGCGCTCTGATGACAGGCAGAAGGATAATGGTGAGGCTCTTTCTTTTCTTAAACCCGTATTTTGTATTGTGTTTGTTATTTCGGTTAGTCTATTTGATGTATTGAAAAACTGCAAAAAAGTGGTGAAACAAGTGATATTCTCTGTTGGAATATTTTCGTAGCAAAAGAGCACTATTATATTTGACCATTTATATCCTGGCAATTATCGTCTTTCGAAAATCTACAGTTTTCTGTGGCGCTTTCACTTAAAATTGTACGCACTTTTGCACGGAATTTTTAAGTAGGTATTTGATTTTTTTCTGTCCAGTAGCTCTGGTGTACGATTAATTCTAATCCATACTAATATTATAAATGCGAAAGTGTGTCTGTCTGTCTGTCTGTCTGTTACCTCTTCACGCTTAAACCGGTGAACGGATTTGTATGAAATTTGGTATAGAGATAATTTGAGTCCTGGGGAAGGACATAGGATAGTTTTTATCACGGGAATCGTCCCCCAAGGGGATGAAGTGGGGGGTGAAAGTTTGTATGGAGCTACGATATAAACGAGTTCCATGCGGACGGAGTCGCGGGCAGAAGCTAGTATAAAATAAAAATGTCTTCAGACGTGCTCCGCGCTGGTCCCATAACCTCGAGCCCTCACACCCTGCTGTCGGGCGTGGTGTTTGCGCTCAGCGGCTACGAGAACCCGCGTCGCGCGCGACTGCGCGACGCGGCCGCGGCCATGGGCGCGAGGTTCGAGCGTGACTGGAACCCTCGCTGCACACATCTCGTGTAAGTTGTTTTTTTTTTTTTTATTAGAAACATACTGTCTTAAATGATGTACAAAGTAATTAGCTAGAAGCTATACACTAAATGGGCCTCATAAGAAGGCTCAAAGTCACCCAAAGGGCTATGGAGAGGGCTATGTTGGGAGTTTCTCTGCGGGATCGCATCAGAAATGAGGCTATCCGCAGTAGAACCAAGGAAACAGATATAGCCCTCCAAATCGCTAAACTTAAGTGGCAGTGGGCGGGGCACATAGCACGTAGAACCGATGGCCGTTGGGGCGGAAAGGTTCTCGAGTGGCGACCACGTACCGGAAGGCGCGGCGTGGGTAGGCCCCCCGCAAGGTGGACTGATGACCTGGTAAAGGTTGCTGGAGTTCGCTGGATGCGGGTGGCGCAGGACCGGTCACTTTGGCACTCTTTGGGGGAGGCCTATGTCCAGCAGTGGACGTCTTTCGGCTGATATGATGATGATGATATACACTAATAATATAATTAGACCTGCAGTTTCCTATTATAACTATTTTAGGAAATAAAAAACAATTTATTACACAATTAAATCATTATAACCGTTATGAATACATAAAAAAGTTTAAGTAAAGTAACATAAAATAAAAAATAAATGACACACTATTTCGAGAGAGAATTAACCTGCTTTTTGAACATTAACTGCCAAATAAATCTGCGTTCATACATTGCGTAAAAAAAAACATCTGCGTTGCTTTTGTGGAGAGGACCGAAGAAGTCTAGACCACCCATGCGAAATGGTTAAGTCGAAATCTCGTGTTGGTGCATGCAGCTTACGGAAACGCCAGCGCTTCCACAGTAAAGAGATGTTGCACCAACTTATGATTACCTAACTATTTAAGTATAGCATCAGCAGCTGTCATTGTGTGCTATTGTGGGCCTTTATATGCCGCTTCGACCAGCAAGTGATCTATTGTGGCAGCCCTTTGTTTTAGATTTCACCGTTAAGACCCGTTGCCTCTAAGAAATTCCAGATTCTTTGGGCGGTGATATGTTGTAGGTACCTCTTCTGGGTGCACGATGTGCCGCCCTAGGTGGATACTTCTTTTGTGCATGAGTGGTCCGCAGGAGCAGAGGATGTGCATTGCTGTTTCCTCTGTCTCCTGGCAGAACCTGCAAGTTGTGTCCTGTGTCATACCCATTTGAAACAGGTGCTTGTTTAATTTGCAATGTCCTGTCAGAATTCTTGTCACTGCGCAGGTTTTGTGTCTTCTGAGTTGTAATAGCTCTTTAGACAGTTTATTGTTGTACCCTTTGATCAAGGCTTTAGCATGTTTTTGTCCTTTGGCGAACTTCCACAGCAGCTGTCATTCCATGGGAACTTGTCAAGCTTTTTTTTTTTATATACAACGACGGTGGCAAACAGGCGTAATGATAAGCGGACACCGCAGCCTATAGACGCATGCAACTCCAAAGGATTAACATGGGCGTTGCCGACCCTTGATATGTTTGAGGATTCGCCGTGTTGACAGCTGAAGGAACACATTCCCTCGCTCTTAACTCAACGCATCCTCGGGAGCTCTGGCGACCTTGCTCACCTCCAGGAACACAACACTACTACAGAGCAAGTAGTAGTGTTATTATGGCTGTGGTCTTCTGCGAGGCGGAGGTACTTCCCCAGTTGGGCTGCTCCAAATTCGAGCGGGATGACATTTCGCTGTGCCCTACCTCACCATTGGCTCCTAGTCTCACCTGATGGGCGACGACATAATAATTCTAATTCGTTAAATATTACAGCTGCGCATTCCCGAACACCCCCAAACTGCGCACAGTGCGCTCCCAGGGCGCCGATTGTATCGCGGTGCTCGGCGAGTGGGTGGAGCGGTGCTGCGGCACGCGGCGCCTGCTGCCGTGGCAGTGGTTCGCGACCGAGCCGAAGAGGAAGGTGCAGCCGCCAGCTGGGTGGGATGCTGATGATGATAAAACCGCGTCAGGTACGAAAGACATCTTAGTAGTCATTAACATTCCGAGGGACTCCTAAAAAAGCGGCCAAGTGCGTGTCGGACCACGCACAACGAGGGTTCCGTGCCTATTAAAAAGGTCGTATCGTTACTGAAATCTTATGGCACTTACGTCCTTTTCTTTAATGAAGGCAGTTTTTTAGAAATATCTCAAAAACCTTTGCACCGATCTTGTTCAAAACAATTTTCGGTGAGAGAATTTAATAAGCCCTATGAGCATGATTTTTTTCATATTTTTAAAATACACGGTTCAAAAATTAGAGGGGGGGGGGACACAATTTTAGTGACTTTCGAGGAGATTATCTCCGACTCTATTCACTTAATCAAAAAAATTGCTGAGAAACCTTATATTTGTTTTGAAAGGCCTATAGATTGATGTGCCACACGTGGCCTTGCAATAAAAAAAAATGTTGACTTTCAGTTTTATGTATGGAGTGCACCCCTAAAAAAATTTTTTTTTGTAATTTAGTTACAAAACTATGTAGCGGTTAACAAAATACACCTATCCTGAAAATTTTATTCAAATACACCTTATAGTTTTCGAGTAAAATGCCTGTGACATACGGACGGACAGACAGACATGACGAATCTATAAGGGTTCCGTTTTTTGCCGTTTGGCTACGGAACCCTAAAAAGAGAAGAATTCTGCGCTATGAGAGCGGAGCTGCGAAAATATTGGTTCTCCACCTTCAATTCCTTACCATAGCTTCCCCCTATGAAGGCATCAGGTAAGACGAAAATACAGCCGCCGGCTGGGTGGGATAGTGATGGTAAAACCGTTTCAGGTAAGTATCACTTTGTTCCTACTACCCAGTTCACATTCCGTTGGCATTCCAGTCTAGTGGGCGAAACCAGCACTGGAATGACAATGAAATAATGTGAACTGGCACAGGAATATACCCATTCCAGGCCGTGGCAGTGGTTCGCGACCGAACCCAAGAGGAAAGTGCAGCCGCCAGCTGGGTGGGATGTTGGTTATGATAAAACCGCGTCAGGTAAGTGACACTTCTTTGTGGTCATTAACATTCTGAGGGACTTCCCAAAAAAAGTTATTCATGCAAATGGGTGGATCAACTATTTTCTGTCACTAGTTGCCAAAGTTACGTCTCCTAAGTAACTTATTAAAAACTGCGATTTATGGGTTTTAAATCACCGAATGTGGGGTTTCTTGTCATCTTATATGGACCATCTTCTAGGCACGTTAGAGGTCCGTATAGTAACCTTTTTTCTAAGAAACTCTGTAGTTTTGTCTCCTGGCTAACAGGACAGAATAGCAACAAGAAATAGTTGATTGACCCGAATACCGACAGCACGTGAACCGCGCTTCTAGACGGTCAAGAGAAGAATGCTGCGCTATGAAAGCGGGGCTGCGAAAATATTGCTTTTCCACCTTCAATTCCCTATCGTGGCCCCCTAAGAAGACATCAGGTAAGACGAAAATACAGCCGCCGGCTGGGTGGGATGGTGATGATAAAACCGCGTCAGGTACGTGACACTTTCTTCCTAACACCCGGTTGACATTCAGCTGCGTACGAATTTGAGCGGCTCAGCCTGAGGCATGCTCGCCCCGCGCGGCGCGCTGCTCGCGAGACAATTTGGTGCTCGCGGCGAGCCGACTTTGTGTGTCCTTCAAAATTTATCGTAATTCACCGAATTATTTCTAAAAAAAAAGAAGAGAAAATCGCCTCGCTGGTGGATGACACAGTTGTACAAAAATCGTAATTCATGCGGTGCACATTTACTTCACCAAATTACATCGTTCTGTCCGCGGCACGTTCGGATACACGTCCAAATTACGCGAGGCACGCACACTGAAGCGCCTTTGAGCGCGGGCAAGAGACCGACTCTATACTTGAAAATATAATAGATTCCACAAAAATAACCTCAAAATTGCCATTAAAATGAAAAAGTAACCGACACTGGCAGACTTACACTCTTCCAAATGATGGACGTAAGTAAAAACTAGCTACGTCCAACATGAAGTACCTAAATATGTGGTACTACTAATAGGGATGCGGACTAAGATTGTTTTATGACGTCATTCGAACCAGTTTTTGGAGAGGAACAAGTGTTTGTATGGGAACAACTACAATTAAAGAACCTAAATACCCAAAAAATTGAGACAAAGATTGACCTCGCTGGCGGCAGCGCAAAACGCTTCATACTGATAGACACCCACGTATGACGTCACAAGTGGCATTTGTACTAATCGTATGGAAAATCAGATAAATTGTTGTTTCGGTCGCGAAATACTGCGTTTAAGTACATAGTTGTCAATTGTCATACAATTTTGTTTTTATAAAAGCGTAAGGATTGTATTGGTAGCTTTAAATTTACTATTAGACAATTTAAAAAAATGCATATTTTTTCCAAATTTTCAAGGTTTATATCTTTTTATGATTTTAATTATATTTTATAATTATACTTTATTACGATAATTTAATGGTTTACTATCCATTTAGCATCACTACGTTATCAATTTGAACATGAGGCCTATTGCCTCTTAGAGCAAAACAGGTGAGCCGTGCGTGCCTCAACCCGAGGCTGCTCTAATTCGTACGCACCTTTCCAGTAGCATTCCAGTCCAGTGATCCCACCACCAGTGGTGCATCCAGAATGCCACCGAAATGTAAACCGGCACAGGAATATACCCATTCCAGGCAGCGGCAGTGGCAGGAGAGCAGTAGTATAAATACAGCTGGACAGCAGGTGAACCGCGCTTCGAGGGGCGGCCCTTCTAGAAGATGGTTCTCTACTATGTATAAAGTGGGTTATGCGAAAGTTTTTTGCTGTAGCAGCGCTTTGTCACCAAGCCTTCAAGGCATTTTCCCAAATACCGACAAACTGCGGACAATACAAAACCCCACAACCAACTGTATCTCATTGAATCATAGAGTACACAGTATCGCCTCCGAAACTTTTTTCCATGACCATTTGTAAACATGAGGCTGAATTTCGTTAAAGCAGTGTTGAATTTTCTCTTTGAATGCATGATGGTGTTTATCCCCACTGGATATCCCTATGGGGTTATTTGAAGTCACAGGTATAAGCCCACTACCCTCGATATGTAGTTACTAAAACTAGGATGTTTTAATTTACAGAATGCGACACTGACGACGAAATCGAGAAAGTACTGCGAAAACAGAAGAAACAGCGCACAGACCAGACGCCTTCCCCGCAGCCTACCACCAGCAGAGAATCACCCAAACCCCATTCTAGCAAAAACCTGTCACCAAAACCACACACCAGCAGAGAACAGTCACCGAAACCCCATTCGAGCAGAGAAAAGTCACTGAAACCCCATTCGAGCAGAGAGAAGTCACCAAAACCCCATTCGAGCAGAGAGAAGTCACCAAAACCACATTCGAGCAGAGAGAAGTCACCAAAACCCCATTCGAGCAGAGAAAAATCACCAAAACCCCATTCGAGCCGAGAGAAGTCACCAAAACCCCATTCGAGCAGAGAGAAGTCGCCAAAACCGCATTCAAGCAGAGAAAAATCTCCAAAACCGAGTTCCAGCAAAGAAAAGTCCCGAAAACGCAGCAGAGAGCGATCACAGAGCAAAGAATCACCAAAACTAAAAAGAAACCTCAACTATTCTAACATGTCGTCAGATTCTGACGTAGCTTTTGTCAAAGATGACAGAATCCAAGCCAACATCACAATAGACTCCGGGGATTCAACTGATGAAGAGAAACCAGCGGCTAAAGAGAGGATCGACAAGAAATGTGCGTTGCCTGATTTCTTCGATGGATATACCTTTGTTATAGATGATTGTGTGGAGGACGCTGGGTTTGATAAAGAGCTGCTGAGCAGATATGTGAAGGCGTATGGAGGTGTTGTTATGAACGTAAGTATACTTGTTGCTAATTATAATTGGGATAATGCTAAACTATATGATACAGAGAAAGAATATAATGGAAAAATAAACCATCGTCTGTAGCCCCCGACAGGATTCGAACCTGCGACCTTTCTATTAACGCTAGACTGCTCTACCAACTGAGCTACGAGGGCAGTGACGGAAGTTGTATACCTTTCAATTACATTTCCGCTAAGACTAGCGCCCTCTCTGTATCCTCTTGTAAGACTTATTCACAGCCTTGGCACCACTCTAATGGGCGAGCTATGCGCCCGCTCCGTTCCAATCGAACCACATCAGGTAGTTTCGGACTAGCAAGAGAGATGGCAAAAAATGTTCGGGGTAACTTCCTCGTTAAAAATAACACGAAACAAAAATATTTAGTTAAAAAATTTGTTTCGTTATAAAGGTGGGACAATGCTATTCTTTGATACTCATACTGTATCAATTTGACCAAACTATTTACCCATAAATCTCAAAAAAATACGAAGCAACATTAAAAAGGTAGTTTTAATAAACGATATGATACAGAGAAAGAATATAATGGAAAAATAAACCATCTTCGTCTGTAGCCCCCGACAGGATTCGAACCTGCGACCTTTCTATTAACGCTAGACTGCTCTCCCAACTGAGCTACGAGGACAGTGACGCAAGTTGTATATTTTTCCACTATATTCCCGCTAATACTAGCGCCCTCTCTGTATCGAGTTATATACTTGTTTCACAGTCTTGGCACCACTCTAATGGGCGAGCTATGCGCTCGCTCCATTCTAATCGAACCACATCAGGTAGTTTCGGACTTAGCGAGAGAGATGGCGCTGGTGTACATTATACCCTTATAAAATGATCGGGGTAACTTCCTCGTTAAAAATAACACGAAACAAACATATTTAATTAAATAATTTGTTTCGTGAAAAGGGTAGGTAGTTTTAATGTTGCTTATTAGATAGAGAAAACGCTCGAGGTCCGTGACGTCATAATAGTTTCATATGAAAGTGCGTTTTGCCGAAAAGGGACAGAATATACGCGAGATCTTATACCTTTGTGATAACTTCCTCCATTTGACTATATTTCGTTTTTCGAGACAATTCAAAATTATGAATTATTTTATTTGGTGTAAGGCCCTATTGCTCAAAGGTTAACTAGAAGAGATCCCTGACAGGGATAAGTTCGCCTAATTTGTCTTTATTTTTACCTGTCTTGTTTACTAAGTATTTACGTACATACATAATGATTGACCGATGACTGCTTTAAACGTTTTTCTGTAACAGTACATATGTGTCTTCCAGGCGTCCACAGTGGAGTTGGACAGCGAGATCAGCTTCGTGCTAAGCGCAGGCGCAGGGAAAAGTTCGAATGGACTGCGCGTACGCGCAGATTGGCTCTGGCGCTGCCATCGGGACAAGCAGATGTGTGATGTGGCTGAATATAGTCTGTGACCATGTTAACTAATGTATACAAGGTGTAACAAAAATAGCGTAGATCCGTTTAATGGCATAAGAAGTATCGTGTTCTGATAAGAAAAAACTAAAATATATCTTTTTTTGACGCGATTTATTTTTACATTTGTATGGAGCGTTGGCCGACTGAGACAACCTGCTCCATAAAAATGTTTAAAAAAAACGCGTCAGAAAAAAATTTAGTTTTTTCTTATCAGAACACGATACACACCACCACATATAATCAGCGTAAACTTATCATAATAATCCTTTGGACGTTTGGAGGTTGCATTGAGTTCGCCTTTTGTTTATGTAACTATTTAAAAATATAAAATAATAAACTAATGGTGTTGCGTGATGGCGTGACCACGACGCCAAGAACGACTAGATGTTATGGCATACGCTTTCAAACACCTTCATGCTTTCAAGTAAAGACTTCTTTCAATTCAGACTCTTATGCAAAGAAATTGGCGTGCTGATGTCACTTTCGGACGTGAAGAATGGCGTCCAAAAGGTTATATTTATCTCCGAAGCTGCCTAGATTTCAGGCTGCTAGTAATCCGAATGAGATTCAAATAGACTGCATAATCAATTGACGGGTACATCATTCAACAAGTGAAATTAAAAGATTTTTCAAAAAACCCAGCTGCTTTTTTCAAATTTTATTGTCTTTGTCACTCCCACGATTAAGTGGACTCCAACGACACCTCATATGTCGAAATCCGTCAAACGGTTTAGGCTGCAGGGCGTGCCAAAGAATAAGGTCACAGTCGGGTAAAAAGTACAACCCCTTGTCTCCCGCTGACCCATATATGGGTCACAGATTTTGTCTCCGTGGGCTCCCGCTGACTCACATATGGGTCACTTTTTTCAAAATAATTTGTACTCAATTATTATTATTTATCAAAATTCTAATTTAAACAACAACATGGAAACGTCCGGGAGTTAAACACCCTTCCACTTTCGGGGTCTCCGGGAGAGGACGGGTTTCTAATAATGGGTTTCCACAAGTGATGTTTTAACTTAAATATGTTATTCTATGTAGGGTAAATCGTCAATAACTGGCCACAACGAAGTGTCAGTCACTAGCCACCAATTGTTTACTGATGCTGTTATATAGGAATACTGACAATACTCTAGACAACGGCTCTGTATTAGTATCAATTTATTTAAACTTTATAGCAGAAAAAAACTTATCGTTCAAAAGGCGGACCTAATGCCATATGGCATTCTCTACCGATCAAAGTTTAAGGCAAAGCGCTGATTATATACAAAAATCGAGATTGGCTAGTTACTGGGGGTGGCCAGTAATAGGCAATTTACCCTTGTGTCGTTACTAGCTCTAAGGATTGATTCAGTGTTAGTCAAACGCATGTTTATAATAACCAATTTATTGACGAATAAAATGATTGTCTGTTATTCGCTATTTCAATTACACTTGACCAAATTGTTTGTTTGTATGGTGACGCGGTTGTCACGTGATACGAGTTGAGTTTGAGACGTTACTGCGAGGTGAGGAGAGTGAGTTTCTCGTTGAGTTGAAGTTGGGTCTTGATGAGTTGGGCTAGGGTCACCACCTGGAACAAAACAGTTGGATTTAGGGATGTTAACTAAAATATGGCATTAATACGGGTGTAGACCCGAAAGTTATTATTCCTCCAAAAGAAAGAAGGCAAAAAAATATGCCTAGTGACGAAAATCCCATTCAAATTATCTCAAAGAATTACGAAGCTACAACTGTTTTAATATTGTTTGTTAGAGTGACAACGCAAACAGTGTGTGAAGTCACGTTGCGCGAGGCTGCCGGGGGGCCGCGAACACGATGGGCACGGCACATTGCCGTCTATTAGTGACGTCACATTCTTCCAGCGTCATAGTTTCATATGAAGTTGCGTTTTGCGAAAAAAGGACAGAACACACCCCTTCTTAAAACTTTGGACACATAACTTCGTGATTATTTAACCTTTTGCGTTGATTTTTTCTCCATTTGACTACATTTTTAATCCTTTTTCGAGTCAATATGACATTATTCATTATTTTATTCAGTGTCTACACCCCTATTACTTCTACACTGAGAATGCCTGCATATTATGTATATGTAGCTGTCAATACAACGAACGGAAAAAAGAAAACGTCTGCTAGCGAAATTCAAAATTTCGATCAGTGGAAAATTATATAGGATGGGCTATTATTATGGGGTAGCGCATTGTGATGTTACTAACGATTCTCAATTCAACTTGAGACGTTGGTGCCGTTACAGAAGTTGTATTAGCTTCGCGGTAGATGTCGCTACGAGCCTCCCTAAGAAGATTGGAAGGGGTTGAAAGATTCGTTGCCACCAACGGACCCACGGTAGCTCAGTTGGCAAGAGCGAGCAGAGACATCATAGATGAACCCAAATATGTAGATTACGTATATGTTAGATCTTTCACGTCAATAGAGATACGAAATAAGTGTTTTGTCAGACAATGTTTAAAAAAATCATACAAAATGAAGTATTCATTTCTTTCAAAATCCGGTGGACAAAAATGGAGATAAAAGATTGAAGAACCGATAGCCGTTTGACTTATAATTCTATCTGTAGTGCAAAAGTAGGAGATCCGATTCAAAACTTGTCAAAAATCGATGAAAACCTCGGGTAGCCCCTTAGCGGTCTTCTCTTCCTTATCCCTAATTATCCAGAAGGAATAAAGCTTCCAAGTGTTCCTACCATGAGCAGATCCTTGACGCTGTTGGCGAAGGCGTCCGCGAAGGAGTCCTGCGCGAGGCCGGGCACGGCCTGGGCGAGCCGCAGCAGCGCGCGGCCCGTCGCGTTGTGCGCCGCCGCGCGGCCCGCCAGCACGTCCTCCACGTAGCCCAGCACCTGCCCACCGTCATCAACATCAACATCATCGTCATCAATGATTTAATATAAATAATTAGTTTTAGTAAAACACTAGAAAAACACGCTTTTAACATAATCGTGGTCAAAGTTCATTACAAGACTTTTCTAACAAATCCAAACACAGCTATGATACCTACGATGTTCTATCATGACGTTCCAGTTCATATCTTCCGGCTCCATCATCAGATCAGTTCGACAGTACCATATTATTGTATTGTCATCATAACTACATACAGCTGCCAATTTTCATGACGCTACGATTCTTGGAAGATGGTTAAATTAGTTACCTTAGATTCCATTACACATTACACATACAGGTCGACCTAGTAAAAGCGTGTTAAAAAGAGGTATACACGTTGTCTATATGAAATTCCGTGTTTAAGGCGCCGTAGGTTCAGCGAAGTTAAGCGAACAGAGTTTTTGAAACAATATAATGCGTCTGTTTATAATAATATGGTTACAAAAATGTACGAATAGTAATTTTGAGGCTTTTCTGCAGCAAGATCAGTGATTCGAAACATGATTAAGCAATTTTCGCTCGATAGAAAAAAATCACGAACATCGGCAATATTATGTTTGAGAGAACTCAGTGATTACTTTTTGATTTATTTAAACAGCCATCAAACTAAAATTACAAAACATGATATCCGCACTTCCGAGCACGCACTTCCATCTCGCTCACGCTTATGCTTAGTGAGAGGGAGAGAAGACCATGAACCTACGGCACCTTAAAATTGGCCACCAAATCTGACAGCTGAGACACGTTTATACGTGTCCATTGACGACGCGACACTGAAGCAAGGTAAAGGCAATTGGGAATGGATGAAAATATCAGAAGTGGCTGATTCTTTTTTTGATGATAGGAATAATGTTCCTTAGCACCAGAAAAAAGTTTCAGATTTTTTCGCTGCGTCAATATTTTTTGAAAAATAAAATCAATTTCCGCCCCTACGTTTTGAGCTTCACTCGGCCATAAACGACATTTTTCTTGGTCCGACTAATAGTATTACAAAAAAAAGACTGGAAAACTGACACTGACTATGATTTCGACAGTGCAATAATAATAATAATAATTTATTTCATTTATTCAGATAACTTAGATCCACTGGTTAGTAATTACAAAATCTTACAAAACTATTGTTAAGGTATACCTACACTAGAACTTATAAATAATTAAAATACTCACTCCCTGTCAACAAGTTAATGATTACCAATCAGTTTTCGATTGGCAATCATCAACTTGTTGACATGAAGGTATATGGGGGAATCAGGTTTCGCCGCAAACATTTCCAAAATTCTATTGGAGCTGCTCCGCATCCTACGCACCACAGATGCGACCCTCTTCCGTACAATGGCGTCAAACCCATCCGTGTGAGCTTCGGCAAACATAAGTGATGCGCTACAGAAGCGGGGCAGCCTCAAGAGTGCCCTAAATCCATTGTTATATTGGACTTTTAGGGCACTAAGCGATTGTTGAGTACAGTTAAGCCACAGGCTGCTCGTGTAAAAACTCTGACAGTACGCCTTGAAAAGGGTGATTTAAGGGTGATAACCTTGTTTGTTTTCGCTATGAGTCCATTGCTTTTTACAATTCGTCGCATTTTGTGAACTGTTTCTGCCTCCGAACGTTAATAATTGCCTGTCTGAATAAAATGACTACTTTTCGCTTCGACCCTAGATTTGGTTTGGGTAGCTTTACAACGAGCACTGCATCTGAAACTGGACTATTCATTCGTTTTGCCGGCGTATTGATTTTGTTACGTGAGTTTTAGTGTGCCACTTTTGGAACGCTTATAACCTATCTAACTTATTTATTCAATATTGCATTGTCATGTACGGTCGAGGTCATAAATACGTTTACACTTTTGCACCTTATTGCCTTGTAATAAGGTGCAAAAGTGTAAACATATTTATGACCTCGACTGTACATAATAAGGTGTTACAATCATTGGCCAGTTCATGACACCCTGTAAGGGCACACAATAATACGGTTCTATAAATGCTACTCTAATTGTAAGATAATATAATAAATTGACGTATCAGTAGGTAGTTTAATACCCTTTATGAATTAATTTAGGAACTCCAACATAGCAACTTCAACAAAACACCGTTACAATAATAATGGCTGATTGGGTTAATTTGTCTAATTATTATACATATATATCATAATTATTAATAGCAGTTTGTAATAATTAAGTATAATTTAATTTATTTCGCATCATTTGTATTTAATTTCATTTATCTACGCACATATCATTAGTGCTCTTAAATGCGTTCAGAAACCGTAGGAAATTACCAGCATTATGACAACCAATTTTACTATGAGAACTTTCTTGTCTGTGGTAGTAGGTAAAATCTGTACTGTAATGTTATTACAGTACAGATTTTTGTAAGGTTATGAGTTTAAATTTGGAACAGCTGTCAAAACTCATATGGGTTTCTATTCTAGTATTCATAGATATTAAAACAGTTATCGATGCGAAACGTCAATTCAGTATGTTTTTTAAATATAAACCGCACGATATTTGATGTCGAGTGACATGAGAATAGGGACTTCATTTGTTTGTCTATGATTTAAAAAAACATTCGTCTTGACGTAGGATCGGATTGCCGCCATTACTGTTGTCATTTCTTTGTTGTTACGAAAGTAGAATTGTGAAAAGTTGTTTGTAACTCACATTTTAGTTGAAAATATGAGTAGCAGTGACTCCGAGAACGATATGCACACTCCGCCGGATATCGTAAATGCAGCCACGATTGCAACAAAGATATTTTACAGGTAGCACTATAGTACCAATGCAGGTCATTTCGCTACGGCTTCTGAACCCATCTTAGTACTTATGATATGTGTGTAGATAAAGTAGTGTATGAAACTGTACATAATTTGGCCTTAAAACACTCGTGTGATCCTATTATGAAACTCGCTAACGCTCGTTTCATAAAACCCCACTCGTATTTTAAGGCCTCTGATTATGTATCAGTTGCATAAACTACTATTATATGACCTCTTTTTTTATACAGTAGAATTCATTTATAACGACGTCGCTTATAACGACTAACCGTTTTTAGCGTCGATATTATTTACTCAAGTTCGGTTCAATAGTTAGATACTGAGAAAATGTAACCGTTTAGTGCGACTCCGGTTTGAGGGACAAACCGTTTATAGCGACCATTTTTTACGATAATTCGTCCGTTTAATACGACGCGCCGTGTTTTGTTTCAATTTAGGTAACAAATGACCAATACCTCAGCCCCCTCACTTTCCCCGCGCGCTTCACCGTTCAATTCTCATTATTGGCGCGCGTAAATCACAGTAAGTGTTTGTCACCTGTTATGACAAGTTCATAAAGCGCCATATAAGAATAATTAAAATAAACATATGTAACTGATTCCTACAACATGTTTTATTTACCTAAATAGGAAAATCAAACTTTCGCACTTATTATACATTAATTACATACATATGTAAATATCCGTTTTATACGTCATCCGGTTAGTACGACATAATATCGCCGGTCCCTTGAAGGTGGTTATATCCGGATTCTACTGTATTACATCATTGATCATCATCATCATCATCATCATCAATATCATCATCGTCGAACGTATGAGCGAAACGAGGAACGTACTAATGTTATAAATGTAAAAGTGTGTCTGTATGTCTGTTACCTCTTCACGCTTAAAGGTCGTTTTCCACCGGATGAGCGCGGATTGAATTGATTTTTTATTTGCACGCTAAATTGAACCGTACTGCTGTACTGTTAGAGTGCAAATCACACTGAAGATTATTTTCAAAAAAAAGTAAAGGTAAAGTATACATTATACAAGGTGTATTTTATTATACTGAAAACCTCAGACACCCCAACTAAGTTTTTTAATCCTTAATAAGATTAATACGTCCATTTACAAATACGTTAATTATTTCAAAAGATATTCGTTGGTTTTCTTTATCAAGCAGATCTACTTGATTCGTAACTCTACACTTGTAATCACTAATCAGTACTTGTCAGTGACGTAGATCCTGACGTTCACCTCACAAAAACATCCTCCAACATTTCTCTGATTCGCGTATGTTGCCTTCGTAACTTTTAGACCCGGCACAATAAAAAAATATTTTTCAAAAAAAATACAACCTACCTTAAAAGATGGTGCAATCGATTCAGCTTTCGATCCTGAACAAACTACTTTCAGGTTTTCAGTTATATGATTTACACCTTGTATAACGATTGCATAAAATACTATTATAAAACAAACAAAATGCAGCAAAAACAAGTTTTGTATGAAAAACTTAAATTCCCTGTATTTTTTTTACTATGGTATCTGAAGCTACATAAACTAATTACAGACCTGGATATGCATTAAATGAGAGCGTAACTACGTTTGTATGGAGAATCGAGCTTACTGCGGACTCTTAAACTGCTCGCTTCCGGACTAAAGACACCAGGATCGAACTAGCGAATGAGATCGCGGATCGAAGGCGCAAAGATAAATGATACGCTAAGTAGACTAAGGGCCTGTTTCACAATCTCCAGTTAAAACATATCCGTCAGATAAATGTTGGCTGTCACTTTTCTTTTATATGACGGGAGAAAAGGATAGCAATAATTTTATCCGGCGATTGTGAAACCGGCCCTAAGTAGCTGACACACCCACTGATCGAATAAACTGCTGACCTGCTGGACATAATGTAAACATATGAACCGGGCAAATATAACCCGGTCACAATATCTGTGGACCTGGCGTCGATGACGTCACGTCGGCGCTCTGGTACGGCGCGGGGCGAGCGCGGGTAAAAGAGAAGGGGGTGCGGCTTAAGCGAAAAAAGCGAAAAATACTCTTAAAACCCTCCTCGTGTTTTTGGAATACCTGTCCAGCGATACCCCACACTATGGGGTAGACTAAAACATTTTTTTACATCCCCACTTTACGTGTAGGGGACAGGATACCCAAAAAAAAATATTTTCAAGATTTTATTTTAAGACTTTGTCACCATACCATGTCTATAGGGACGCCTAGATGCAAAATTTCAGCTCTCTAGCACGGATAGTTTTTAAGCAACGCCTCGGACGGACGAACGGACGAAGTCGCGGGCAGAAGGCTAGTACTTAAATAATTGTGTTTCTTTTTTGAAAACTGCTTACTGTGTAAACATATCTTTACTTTACCTGTCATGTGAGTCACGTCATAGGAGTCACGAAATGTGACTCACATGTTTACAGTTTTTTGGGAAAAACATAACCTCCTAAGCTACCATAACAAAATCACTTGCAATACAGATAAAGCAAACACACAATATGAATTGTATTTGCTAGGTTTATTCTATGAATACAATTAAGAATAATTAAACATCTTACCTGGTTTGAAAACGCACTGTGATTCACGTGATATTTTTAACCAAAACTACACTTGTCGCTGCTTCGTTACAAAAAGTGAACTGTCACGTTAGCAAAATGGCGGCAGTTTTGGTAGGAATAGCATGGCGGAAGTGTTGCCAGTTATAAGAAATGAGTTGACATGGTAGAATTGTTATAAAAACTATGAAATCATCTGTGACATCCCCTGAGTGACTCATATGTTGATAATCTCGGACAAACATAGTGTTTTTATTTATTGTAGAAATATCACTTAATATGAGTATCGTTATTAATAAACAACGGAAAATATATTTAGTTTATTATATATAGAAACAGATAAGCTCTAAAGTAAACATTAGACCCAAAAAAAAAAATATATATTTTAAAGGGCAAAAAGGACATTTCTGTTTCTATGGGCCATGAAAGGTAACAAAAATAAAAAAAAAGATTTTATAATGAAAACTTATTACAATGTGCCAAAACTGATCAAGAAATTGAAGAGAAAGGTTCATATTTATTAAAAACATTGATCAAATAAAAACTATAACACAAACTCTTATTTAAAATTTGAACATATTATGTCGGACAAGAAATATCAAGTAATGTACATTATTTTTGAAAATGACTCTTATACGTGTCCATTGACGACGCGACACTGAAGCAAGGTCATACAATTGGGAATGGATGAAAATATCAGAAGTGGCTGATTCTTTTTTTGATGATAGGAATAACGTTCCTTAGCACCAGAAAAAAGTTTCAGATTTTTTCGCTGCGTCAATATTTTTTGAAAAATAAAATCAATTTCCGCCCCTACGTTTTGAGCTTCACTCGGCCATAAACGACATTTTTCTTGGTCCGACTAATAGTATTACAAAAAAAAGACTGGAAAACTGACACTGACTATGATTTCGACAGTGCAATAATAATAATAATAATTTATTTCATTTATTCAGATAACTTAGATCCACTGGTTAGTAATTACAAAATCTTACAAAACTATTGTTAAGGTATACCTACACTAGAACTTATAAATAATTAAAATACTCACTCCCTGTCAACAAGTTAATGATTACCAATCAGTTTTCGATTGGCAATCATCAACTTGTTGACATGAAGGTATATGGGGGAATCAGGTTTCGCCGCAAACATTTCCAAAATTCTATTGGAGCTGCTCCGCATCCTACGCACCACAGATGCGACCCTCTTCCGTACAATGGCGTCAAACCCATCCGTGTGAGCTTCGGCAAACATAAGTGATGCGCTACAGAAGCGGGGCAGCCTCAAGAGTGCCCTAAATCCATTGTTATATTGGACTTTTAGGGCACTAAGCGATTGTTGAGTACAGTTAAGCCACAGGCTGCTCGTGTAAAAACTCTGACAGTACGCCTTGAAAAGGGTGATTTAAGGGTGATAACCTTGTTTGTTTTCGCTATGAGTCCATTGCTTTTTACAATTCGTCGCATTTTGTGAACTGTTTCTGCCTCCGAACGTTAATAATTGCCTGTCTGAATAAAATGACTACTTTTCGCTTCGACCCTAGATTTGGTTTGGGTAGCTTTACAACGAGCACTGCATCTGAAACTGGACTATTCATTCGTTTTGCCGGCGTATTGATTTTGTTACGTGAGTTTTAGTGTGCCACTTTTGGAACGCTTATAACCTATCTAACTTATTTATTCAATATTGCATTGTCATGTACGGTCGAGGTCATAAATACGTTTACACTTTTGCACCTTATTGCCTTGTAATAAGGTGCAAAAGTGTAAACATATTTATGACCTCGACTGTACATAATAAGGTGTTACAATCATTGGCCAGTTCATGACACCCTGTAAGGGCACACAATAATACGGTTCTATAAATGCTACTCTAATTGTAAGATAATATAATAAATTGACGTATCAGTAGGTAGTTTAATAACCTTTATGAATTAATTTAGGAACTCCAACATAGCAACGTCAACAAAACACCGTTACAATAATAATGGCCGATTGGGTTAATTTGTCTAATTATCCATACTATTATTATAAATGCGAAAGTGTGTCTGTCTGTCTGTCTGTCTGTTACCTCTTCACGCTTAAACCGCTGAACCGATTGCGATTAAATTTGGTATCGAGATTGAGTCCCGGGGAAGGACATAGGATGGTTTTTATCCCCGAAATCATTCCCTAAGGGGGTGAAATGTGGGGGTGAAAGTTTGTATGGAGCGGTTTGTATGGGTTGCGATATAAACGAGTTCCACGCGGACGGAGTCGCGGGCAGAAGCTAGTTATACATATATATAATAATTATTAATAGCAGTTTGTAATAATTAAGTATAATTTAATTTATTTCATCATCATCATCATCATCGTCGAACGTATGAGCGAAACGAGGAACGTACTAATGTTATAAATGTAAAAGTGTATCTGTATGTCTGTTACCTCTTCACGCTTAAAGGTCGTTTTCCACCGGATGAGCGCGGATTGAATTGATTTTTTATTTGCACGCTAAATTGAACCGTACTGCTGTACTGTTAGAGTGCAAATAACACTGAAGATTATTTAAAAAAAAAAGTAAAGGTAAAGTATACATTATATAACGATTGCATAAAATACTATTATAAAACAAACAAAATGCAGCAAAAACAAGTTTTGTATGAAAAACTTAAATTCCCTGTATTATTTTTACTATGGTATCTGAAGCTACATAAACTAATTACAGACCTGGATATACATTAAATGAGAGCGTAACTACGTTTGTATGGAGAATCGAGCTTACTGCGGACTCTTAAACTGCTCGCTTCCGGACTAAAGACACCAGGATCGAACTAGCGAATGAGATCGCGGATCGAAGGCGCAAAGATAAATGATACGCTAAGTAGACTAAGGGCCTGTTTCACACTCTCCAGTTAAAACATATCCATCAGATAAATGTTGGCTGTCACTTTTCTTTTATATGACTGGAGAAAAGGATAGCAATAATTTTAACTGTCAGATAACTTTATCCGGCGATTGTGAAACCGGCCCTAAGTAGCTGACACACCCACTGATCGAATAAGCCGCTGACCTGCTGGACATAATGTAAACATATGAACCGGGCAAATATAACCCGGTCACAATATCTGTGGACCTGGCGTCGATGACGTCACGTCGGCGCTCTGGTACGGCGCGGGGCGAGCGCGGGTAAAAGAGAAGAGGGAGCGGCTTCACGTTCCAGCGAGGTCCACAGATATTGTAACCGAGTTGTAAACATAATTCTATTCTATTAGCTAAATGATACGTACCTGTTCGAGCAGTGACGAGAGCTTGGTGGCCGCCTCGGCGACTAGCGCCAGGTCCGGCGCGGGCTGCACCTGGCGCGGGCGGGCGCCAGGACCCATGGTCTTCTGGCACAGCTGTAGACCCACAATCTGCAACCACATGTCAACACCATTAGTTGGCGCACTTAAGAGGGAAGTATACCTTTGGAATGCTACGTATAGGTGTCGCCAAATAACGTGCGCAACGCGGGACGAAGGGGAGGGGCAGTTCGCAAGGCGAATTGGACGAGCGAGCTGTCCCACCACTTCGACCCACTTTGCGTCAATTATACTCGTGTATACAAAGAGAGAAAACGTTTTTCCACTTCTAAATATTTTCCAAACTCAATGATTTTTAGTACGTTATGGACACAATGAAAGACTAGGTTTACAGGTTTTTCTTTTTTCAACATTTGCAATAAATTAAAATTTATAGGCATAGGTGAGTAACTGCTCTTAGATGAGTCATCAGCCGTGTCTTCACCGGACGCGTGCCTGGTATTGTTTAATGAATTTGCTAACCAGTAAAACCAAGTGCTTACCTCAGGCTCATAGCTAGTGAGTGAAACGTCGATAGGAGTGAACATGCAGCCCCGCTTGCCCCTGGGCACGCCCAGCGCCACGCACACGTAGGCGCGGAGCCCCATGCGCGCGCCCTGCAGCGACGTGTCCAGCGTCACGTGGACCGGCTCGCGGCACTCGCGCGCGTAGTACTCGTGGATCACGGACGAGTGGTTGGTCACCTCGTTGCCGGTGGCCCACCAGCCTGGAAACATTCAATAAGTTATGAATGGTTTAAGTTATGAATCTATACATATTTGTGCCCATAATATATTCAGCCAGGTCAGGCATATGAAAACTTAGGTCAGTGATTTGTTCACTCAGTCTATAGACAGGGATAAAATTACATTTAAGATTAGATTATATTTATTTATTACACGATAAAAATTACAATATAAATTTGCATAAATGTCATGTTACAAGAATTTCTACCATGTTCGTCAATTTTAATAATAAAGACTTAATGAGTCAGTTGACTGTTAAATACAAAATATTATATTATTCTATCTCCCGAAAAGGATCGTCATTCATTACACACAATAACATAATATTTTCTAAACTATTCATAACATTGATAAATATAAAATTAACAAAAATAAATGTCAATTTTGAAAAAACAAAATACACAATTAAAAAGTCATTTAAATTAAGTACATCACATAATTATAGCATACTAGTGATCTAATAGTAAATATTAAACATTATTTAATCGCATGCTTCATTTTTTCATTTTATTTTTATTATTATAGCTTTATTTCCCACTGTGTTTTACATTTCTTATCCTATTTTTGTGTACTATTTATATTTATTTTCCTATTTGTGGTCCCGTTTAGGGTAAAAGCCTCCCCCATTTTCTTCCACTTTTCTCTATCATGAGTTATGTTCATCCAGTTTTGAGCAGCCACATCTACTATGTCGTCCACCCATCTCTTTCTCTGCCTTCCTACACTCCTCTTCCCCAGTGGGCCAGTCCATTCAGTGGTTGACTTGGTCCATCTCTTGTCCTGGTACCTTGAAACATGGCCTGCCCAGTTCCACTTTAGTTTTAAGGCATGTTGGAGGGCATCTGTTAGTTTTGTTTTCCTTCTTATGTCTATATTCCTTGTTTTTTGTATTTTCCTTAGTTTCACTATAGTTTCTAGTTTTGTTTCTAGTGTACACCCATGTCTGGCAAGCGTATGTTAGTGTAGGCAGGATGCATGAGTCCATTACAATTTTTTTAATGTTTAGGCTGTAGTCTCCTTTTAAAAGTTCTTTTTGAGTCCAGGCCTATTTCCATGCAGTGTTTATTCTTCTCTCAACCTCTTCTTCATTATTGTTGGCCTTAAAAGAAATAAGTTTTCCCAGATAGATATATTCCTCTACATAGTCTATTTCTTTTCCATCTACTCATATTGGTTTTGGTGGCTGTTTGTCATGATCTTTGTTTTTGAAGCATTCATTTGCAATCCCACTAGTCGGCTTTCTTTGTCTAGAGTCGTTAGCATTTTTTCCAAGTCTACTGCCGAATTACTGAAAAGGACGATATCATCTGCGAACCGGAGATGTGTGAGATTTCGTTTGTTTATTGATATGCCAAGGTTTTTCCAGTCTAAGTTTTGGAAGATGTCGAGAACCGCTATGAAGAGCTTTGGTGATAGTGGATCTCCCTGCCGGACACCTCTTTCTATGTCAAACTCCTCTCCTTCCCTTTCTAGCTTTACTCTGCTGACACTGAGGTTAACTGGAAGAGATCCCTAACAGGGATAAGTTCGCCTTTGTACCGATTAAACTTTTTTTTTGTCTGTATTTTTACCTGTGTCTTGTGTACAATAAAGTGTTTACATACATACATACTGAGATTACTGAGTATATGCCTCATTATTAGCTACACTAAATTAGATTGATTTTTATATAAATAACATTGAAATAATAATAACAGTCTAATATTATTCTATGTCACATGCTTCGTCAAATTTATAATTTAAGAATTCCTTAATACTTATAGAAACACTTTTCAGGTAACATTTTGTGCAATTTTGATTTAAATTCATGAACAGGGAGTATTCTAAGTGCAGCAGGTAGTTTATTAAAGATATTTATGCACATATATATATGTGGCATGCGTTGCACCTGACGTCAAATTTATAATTTAAGAATTCCTTAATACTTATAGAAACACTTTTCAGGTAACATTTTGTGCAATTTTGATTTAAATTCATGAACAGGGAGTATTCTAAGTGCGGCAGGTAGTTTATTAAAGATACACATATATGTGGCATGCGTTGCACCTGACGGGAGCGTCTGGAGACAGTTTGTCCGTTTCAAGCTTGCATCCCACCATTAACACGATCTTCAGACATGAGCCAGAGAGAGTAAGAGATGGGTCATACATTTTTTTTTGAGGCTGAGTATGGCACTGACGAAATTCTTGGAGCTGGGGTATGATCCTTTCTACTTAGATGTCCCCACACACCACTCCGCTACCTTACACAGATCTGGTATACACTCACATTTATTTTGTCACAGCCAAGAAACCAAATTTCAACAGTTTCTTTAGCCATCCAAAAACATTCATCTATTTATTACTATTTTGCATTTTTATTTTTATAATTCTTACTCAATACCAAGGGCCTTTATTCTCAATATGAAAATTCATATCCATACTAATATCCATACTAATATTATAAATGCGAAAGTGTGTCTATTTGTCTGTCTGTCTGTCTGTTACCTCTTCACGCTTAAACCGCTGAACCGATTTGGATGAAATTTGGTATAGAAATAGTTTGAGTTCTGGGAAAGGACATAGGATAGTTTTTATCCCAGAAATCATCCCCTAAAGGGATGAAGTGAGGGGTGATAGTTTGTACGGAGCTACTATATAAACGAGTTCTACGCGGACGGAGTCGCGGGCAGAAGCTAGTATTCCTATATATATGGGTAAAGCACAAATAGAATTTCTTAACCTATTAAATTAGTATAGCAAAATTTTGTTGCCTGACTAGTAGGCATATATGTATATGCATCTATTTTTTTTTATGATGGAAATCAAGTCAAAAATGCGAAATGTCATACCGCTCGAATTTGGAGCAGCCCAACTGGGGAAGTACCTCCGCCTTGTAGAAGACCACAGCTATAATAACACTACTACTTGCTCTGTAGTAGTGATGTGTTCCTGGAGGTGAACAAGGTCGCCAGAGCTCCCGAGGATGCGTTGTGTTGAGAGTGAGGGAATATCAACACAGCAAATCCTCAAATATATCAAGGGTCGGCAACGACCATGTTACTCCTTTGGAGTTGCATGCGTCTATAGGCTGCGGTGTCCGCTTACCATCAGGCGGTCCGTACGCTTGTTTGCCACCGTCGTTGTATAAAATAAAAAAAGTATAATCCAGAGGACTATTAACAGTAGCAATAAAACTATTTGAAATCTGCATGCACCGGCACCCACCGAAAAACGCTCCATATTGAACAGGCATAGACTATGATGTCACAATCCATATTCTCAGCATGTTTATTATGGATTCAATCATTAATTTCCGATTATCTTCTTGAAATTTGCGTTTCAGTCTATACTTGTTATACTAAATATCATTTCTAATTCAATATTCTGTCTGAACTGTTATGTAATTTTACCGAAAAATTAAATAAAAAAAAAAATATGTGGATTTAAAGTGATATAAAACTAAAGCATGCAAGCAATGCGATCTTTTTTTTTATATAAATAGATATTAGGCGAAAATCTTACACAAATCAAAATAGTCCCATAGTTATAAGTAGAGGTGTACCCGACTAGTCGGGAAAGCCGACTATCCGGCCTCATTTGTAGTCGGCGACTAGTCAGCTAAATGTGCCGATTAGTCAGCACTTTAT
Organism: Epinotia ramella; assembly: GCA_947578815.1. Classification (NCBI taxonomy): domain Eukaryota; kingdom Metazoa; phylum Arthropoda; class Insecta; order Lepidoptera; family Tortricidae; genus Epinotia; species Epinotia ramella. Next base: position 4,664,401 of record OX388214.1, on the reverse strand, counting down.
GGATCACAGGAAAACGAGACATAGAATAAGTAAACTGCTATTTTATACAATTTGTTTTATATTTTACTCAAATACAGATTTATTATCACATTGGGTACTTTGAATGCATGCAGACAGCGCGACGGCATAGCGAAACGAAGTTTCCCGATTGCACCAGAACTTAACCAAAGTCCACAATCGGCCTAGCCGACTAGTCTGCCTTCTAGGCGGCCGACGGCCAAACCCATAGTCGGCCCATCTCTAGTAATAAGGCTTGTGTTATAGGTACTCAACAACAATATATTTAATCTATAAATACTTAAATACATAGTAAACATCCAAGACTCAAGAACATATATTATTCATGTTCATCAAACAAATATTTGCCCTTACCGGGATTCGCACCCAGGACTTTCAGCTTATATATTTCTGTTCAAAGATATTTCTATGTGTATCCACATGTGCGATTTATTCAAAATTTAAGACCCATGCATATTTCCTATTGATCCAGGTAGATGTTTACCCAAAACCTTATTCAAAACCAAATGACCTTTATTCAACAAAAAATCAAAACAATATATTTGTATGACAACTCACCAACAATGTTCTCAGTAGAATTTACCCGCCGGTTCAGCTCGTACACGTCCATCGCGTAGTTGAGTTCGGCCTCCACCTGGTCTGCGTGCTCCTTGTGAGGCACGCAGAAGCAGTTTGTGACCTCCACCACTCCTTTATCGCAGGTTCCTGCGAATTACACACCAACGAATATAACCTCAAACTTGCATTTGAAAAACTACATATTTAGGACAATTCAACTATAAATATGCACTGAAATCACGATGTATTCCCTGGAGAAGGCATATTATATCCGTATATTGTTCGGAATAGGAAGAAATTAGTAAAAACACGTAAGATGGAGCGCATGACGTCGGCACAACAACTAGACCAAAATGTGCACTTTGAGAAGCTGCTGGCGGTGAAAACGATATTTACCCAATAAGGTACCGATAACCCGGTGCGAATCCGCATTTCGGCGCTCGTATGCATCCACAATTTGAAATAATACTACGGGATGAACCTTGACAGATAGATTGAGCGCCATTTTGGCCCGTTTGAAAGAAACTCAAGGACGTTTTTCGCAGTCTAACCCAGCACGTGTTTACTTGACAGATTTAAGAAGCGTTTTACAAGAACACAGACTAATCTACGTTCAAGATATCGAGTGTATTTTATGCCAAATCGGCAAACTAGCTCCATAGTCCTCATAATCTAAATTTTTCCTCACTTTTGACTACTCGACTCGCTGTTAGTCCTTTACTACATTTTAAAAGAAAGACGGAAATACAGGACCAAAGGTTACCTCATAAAAACCATAGTACAGTAGACATCAAAGAAATGTATACATTTTTCGCCTTAAGTAATAATAATAAGGTGCAAAAACGTAAACATATATTTTTAATACAGCTGCTGAAAAAGTGCTACTTTACGTAGCTGTTTAGCGTGCGGAAAGTTGGTTTTCGAGAACTAGTGCTTTTCACTTTTCCCATTCAATATTGAACAATAAAAAATAAATAAGATCTGTATAAAAAAATGTTTTTTACGCAATTTCATTATTTTTCAACTGTAGGTAATGATGTTACAGAATTCATAATATAAAAGTTTCGAATTGGTTACTTGTTGTTTTTCTTATTTTTCGCAACTGTATTAAAAAACGTCGTTCGATACACGTGCGGAAATGTTATTGTTTACTCGTCCCGAATCTTTGTATCTCGGTACGCGTGACGTAATGCCATACTTTCCGCACTAGCATCGAAATGTACTATTGTCGTCGACTGTGCATGTCATCATTTTTCAAGGAAAAGAAAAAAGATTACATACAAAGTAATTTATTAACGTCTAATAACTATGTATTAAATCTAAGCACAGCGGTCTGGTATAATGAAATAGTCTCAAACTAAGGAGGAACTAACAATCAAACACCATAATATAATTACTACATCTATTTGTTATCAACATTTAGCAATAATTCATTCAGTTTTCTACATTACAAATGTAGTAAAATTTAATTCTAACAAGTAATAAATAACAGAAACTGATCTTTTCCTTGGTATTTACAAAATTTTTACCCTTTTTGTTATTCATTTGCAGAATAAGGTTCCATTAGAAATAGTTGTATTCAAGGAGCTTATGTCATTGTCCCGATAACTGAAGCAAACTTGTTTCATTTTAACTTTTTACACTAATACCTAGACTCCAAATACTGCCCTCATAAGCCAAATAGTGGTATCTCAAAATGAAATGTCATTGTAAGTTATGTCATGAGACATAGATTTTAAGTTGCATGACATTTCATTTTGAGGTGCCGCTATTTGGCTTATGGAGGGCAGATTAGGTCAGAAATTGAAATGGTTATCACATTATTTTATTTATTTTTTGATGTCACTATTTTTCAGCATTCACTATTTATATAAAACAAATTTGCAACAATTATCTCATGTTCTTAATATTTCAGTTAGAATCATTTATTCTCCGGAGTAGGGTTTGTATGGATTCGGATCCCGTGCATCTCAGCAATCTCATCTTTCAGGGAGTCTGTGACAAGCCGGTGTTGCTTCACTCGAGACAGTCCAGAAAATTCTTTGGCCTCTATACTGATCTGCAAGAAAAAAGATTGTTAATGCAGTTTTTTTGCTGGTCATTCCTGGATGAGATTAGCATGGGACCACTGGGACCATGATAATAAGTGGCATACTCGAAAAGAGACTTAAGCTGAACACTAGGTGATTACAGGCTGATAATGATGTTGATGACAACAAGTCACGAAAAATTACTATACATCACATTTTCCTGGAACTTGATATGCTAGGTTCACACACACTTACAAATTGTCATTATCAGTCAGTAATATACTTCCTTGCATATGTAAACAATTCAGACAAAGCCAATAAGGTAACTTTGTAGAGTTTGTAGTAAGTAAATAATATATAATTATCCTCACCATGTTGAACTTTAATAAGTGAGGAAACCTTCCTAATCTGAATAAAGTCTAGTTTTCCCTCTGGGTATAGACGCTTTGGGAATAGATGCCAGAGCGCGCTCCGGGCTCCATTAGGGCACAACTGGGAAAAACGCTAGTTTAGTTTTATTTATCTCATTACACAATTCTCATATAACAATACCTTTGTAAATACTACTTATTGTTTAATGATCGTTAGGCACAATTTCGCAACAATAATAGAAAGAATAATATAAATCAACAAATAGAATATAAAAAATAAGAATGTCAAAATTTCAAAGTTAAGAATACAAATAATATAAAAATCATGAACAATTATTGTACTGAGAGGTACCTTATCAATAATTGGCGTACATATAAATACAAGGACAAAACCAAAACCTTGTTCCTTAGTCAAATAAAATTAAATAATAATAATAATAATAATGAGTACCTACCGGTAGTACTTATCCATTAACATGTCAGTATATATTTAATATGTCAAATAAAATAAAAATCTAATTGGATCACCAAATAACTACATTTAAAAAATGTAAATAAAAAGTCTTATTTGGGTATGTCAATGTATTCTATTACAGAATAAAGCGACTTCTCCAATAAAAGGTTCTTTAGTCGGCGCTTAAACGTTTCCTCGGAACATTCATTTTTTAAGTCGTCATAGGGTAGGTGTTCATAGTAGGTTGGTCCTACCGCTCCGCTAGGAGGATAATAATAATGATATTAATGATTGAGCTCTAATAAAGTTTAGATACCTCAAACATGGCTCCGCAGCCACCCGAGATGTCCTCCACGGTAACGTAAGTGGTTCCAGGGAGCGACTTCTTCAACGCCTCCGTCAGCTGCTGCTCTTTGGACACGCAGTTGCGGTCGAATTGGCTGCCGGTCGCGCCGGCTCCATTGCCCACCACAGTCCGAGACTAACGTAAAAATGTTGCGATTAGTCTATGAATTAAAATTAAATATTTGAGGTTCAAATCGCAATGATTGTGTACTCTACTCACCAAACTATTTCTAACTGGTTCTAAAGCGCGTAAAAACTGACGAAACATTTTATAAGCTGTTACTTATGATAATGCCGAAACTACTGAACTAATCACTTCTTTGCTATTTTTGATGTTTAGTTTTGTATCATTGTTTTATCCTTTATTTTTATTAATATTCCTGCGTATTTATTTTTCCTTGAATATTTTTAAAATTTTACATAACCTCACAACAATTGTCAATTTTGTACGTTCCTTTTAATCCAAAACAAAATATATGCGATGCGGCAATTTATAGACTTGCTTCGGCGCTTCTTCACTCAGTATAAATAGATAAATGCGTAGAATGAAACGGGAACATAAACAATGTTCGTTTATTTTATTCAGTCGTTATGGTCGCAGTACACTTGGGAATGCGTGTTCGCGTTGCGTCGTTGCCTCTCTTTCATTTGCCGTAGGAAAAAGAAAGATGCAGCACGAATATTTGGGCAAATACCGCCAAGTGTAGTCCCACTATAAGAGACGAAAGTCACAGAAACCATACAGCAATTATATTCCAAACTTATTCTGCAATCTGTAACTTGTAAATTCCTGTAAAATTATCCTTTATTTTCTTTTATCGCGACCACCTTGTTATTTCTACAGTCTTTTATTCTGCATTATCCGTAGAAAATATGGCAATACGTTCCTATTTACGTGCATAATGCTGGCCATACACGCTAGGGTACGCCTGCGCAGTTTTGCCTGTACAGTTCGACTGCACAGGTAAAACTGAGCGTATGTGGCATAGAAAACTGCACAGTCGAATGCCACATACGCTCAGTTTTACCTGTGCAGTCGAACTGTACAGGCAAAACTGCGCAGGCATACCCTAGCGTGTATGGCCAGCATTAATTACCAAAGCAAATATGTCAGTGTCACTTTGACACAAGCGGTCCATGAACAACACGTGTTTGTCGGTGGATCGAAGCTCTAACCGAGTTAATTTACAAAATAATGTGATAGATATTTAATAAAATGCCACCATTTAAAGCAGGTTTATTGAAAAGGAAAGTCGACGCAAAGGAATCAAAGAAAGCTGCTGCCAAAGACTCGTCTGACGAGGTAAACATCGTAGACTTACAGTTTCAGCGTGTTATTTTCTTGATTGTTGGTTATATTTATGGTTTTTATCAGGGAAGTAGTTCTGAAGCGAGCGAGGAGTTGATCCGCGGCGAGTTGAACGGGACGGAAGACGCTACGGACTCGGAACAGGAAGAGGAAGCCGCCAACTCTGATGCTGAACAAGATGTGAGTATTTAGAATTAAAATTATCTACAATATTCCTGGCAAGCACTTAATGGTGACGATGAAGTAAGGTACATTGTGTATAAGTCCTTATATTGGCAAGTTATACAACGATAATTAAATTAATAACTTCAAGCATTTACTTGTAGTATTATTATATTATATTGATTTTGACAATAGTAGTATTATGTTAATAGTTGAGCGTAGTTATTAATCTGATGAATCAGTAGGATATGTACAATGGTAGCTATATACAGGAAAATTGATGCACATAATTATATATAATAAACAATAATAGCTTAGATAGTATAGAAAATTTAATCTCAATTTGAATAGTATATGCACAATTTACCCTCAGAAGTGGTGAACATTCAAATAAGGGTTGCCTGTACTACATTAAATAGTATTGTACTATATACTGTTGAAGAAATAATATATATAGTACACAAAAATACTATATTTAGGGGGGGTTTTTTCTGGATAATACTATATCTCACCCAAAAATAGTTGGCAACCCTATTTCAAAGTGTTAATCAGTTTAAAAACAGACTACAAACTATCTAAAGCAGTGTGAACCTGTGCTAAGTGAACTATGATTTAGACGTATCAGAGCTGCCTGTCTAAAATAGAATAATAATTAAAGGGAGACAACAATAAAAGATCTTTCTGAGCGGAACCCACGAAAAGTTGCTTAAAAAGCCAATTTAAAAAACTTTGATGGAAGTGACACCATAACTCTACTTGTTAGTTTAGTGTTTAATATATTTGCGGGGGTATATGCGGGGGCCAGGGCCATGCGGACCATACCTCAGGGGCCAGGGTTTTGGCGCCTTTCATTGACTACTGGGGTGGTGAAACTTATTGGCCCGGGTCGCCAAATTTCAAAATACACCCCTGCATATTTGGAATGTTTTCAGGAAGTACTGTTTGACGATGATGCAGACTCCACATTTGGAGACGAGGAACAGCCTGACGATGCTTCAGATGCATCATCTGTAAGTGTTCTTTAATATTTATTTTGTTTTTTTATCACTACATAGTATAAAACAAAGTCGCTTCCCGCTGTCTGTCCCTATGTATGCTTAGATCTTTAAAACTACGCAACGGATTTAGATGCGGTTTTTTTATATACATATTAACTATAAACCTTTCTCTTGAAATATATACATGTATAATATAGTACCCGCGCGAAGCCGGGGCGGGTCACTAGTTAAGTAATATTATAATATGAGAGTTGACAAGATAACAAAATAAATTGTTCGTATATTTATTACTAATATACAAAACTCGTGAAAATACACACACCAAACTTATTTTTGCTATTTTGCAGATTTTTAAACATATATTTTTATTCATAAACATTCTACAAGCCTGTTTTAACTAAAATGCCGTTAAAATGACTGCCGATTTGACGACCGCTTTAGCCTAGTTGGTAGTGACCCTGCCTACGAAACAAGAGGTCCTGGGTTCGAATCCCGGTAAGGGCATTTCTTTGTGTGATGAGCACGAATATTTGTTCCTGAGTCATGGATGTTTTCTATGTATTTAAGTATTTATTTATAGTATGTTTATCGTCGTCTAGTAGCTAGTACCCATAGTACAAGCTTTGCTTAGTTTGGGACTTGGTCGATTTGTGTAAGATTGTCCCCTAATATTTATTTATTATTAAAATTCGTTTGTCCTTATTGTTGTCACTTTGACATTTGTGCTCATAAGAAAGGGACAAAGCACATTTTATTTAGCAGAAGCATTTTAAGTTTTTTGAATAAGCGGGATAAAAATCAAAAAATGGATTGACCATAACAAATAGACACTTATTCCTATTTTCCTTCAAACTTCATACCAACCAACAGTGTTTTTCGTTTTATAAAAAATTGCTGATTTGTCTATCATTCGCCATACCATTTGTGTATACTAATTATGTAGGCTTACTGATGCGCGACTTCAAATGATTTGCCTAATCGAATAATTAGCGATTACTGTCAATATTCGAATTGGAAATTAGTAATATACTAATGCTAATAATCGAATGATGACTATTAATTAGTAGTAACTGATCGTTGCTACTAGTACCGAACGATAATCACCGTAAGCGTGACTCTCCTTTCATACTATTAACAATAGTAATGTTAACGTCAAGTCGACTCGGGCGGGCAACTGGGCGTCGATTAGTAGTATTACTAATAATCGAATGATTTTCGAATTAGTATCATTCAAAGTCGCGCATTACTATGCTGGCTTGTTTTCTATAAAAATATGCATAAAACGCGCCTTTAATTCTATTCTAGCTGTCCATGTTGCGAACAATACAGGCAAACCTGCAGGCTTGACGTCCGATAAGTGATAAAACTGATAAATACCCATTACATACCAGCCATTCATGTTTTAAATAAAACCATTTTTCTCAAACATGCTCGGAAATGTAAGCGTTAATATCACGAAATGAAGACGTGAAGTTTCTTGTTTATGGCTCCCTACATTACTTCTTGACCTTACGCCAAGAAGTAATGTATAAAAACCCTAAGTAAAACCATTATTGTCCGCTACTCTAACTTTTTAAATTTGCTTACTAATATTAAACTGACAAAGGAAAATTTACATATTGCCAACCACCACTAGACACCGTAAGCATACTTGCTTCATAAAAAAAATGAAAATAATCTATGGTATACTTTATGTGCGGTTAAACATGGTGCTCGAACGGGTTGTTTAAATGGCATGTTTAAAAAATAAAAAAGGCGCAAATTACCTATTATTTAATTGATTACCTAGTATTTATTTTAATTTTAATATTTCCTCACATCGTTTGAGAAAAGTACTATACAATCCTCGGCCGGAACAGGGATTGCTGGACTCGTTGTATTCGGCCTCGTCTACGACTCGGCCGTCTACCCCAATCTCGTCCAGCAATCCCTTACTTCACGGCCTCTGCAGTAATCTACTATATTTAACAGGACCTAGAAGATTCTGAAGCTGATGGTGACTCTGAGGAAGGTGACGAGGAAGGCGATGATGAGGGAAATGACTCAGAAGAAAGTGAAGCACCAGACAGTGGTGCGGAATCTGGCATCGGACAAACACACTCAGGCTCCAGCGATGAGTCGGACAGCAAACTCGTTATTCAGAAAGTGAAGAAGAAAACTAAGCAGAGTAAAGAGACGAAAGAGAAACAAGTCAAACGGAAACAGACGGTGGATAGTGTGGACATATTAGCTGATAAAATTAAAGAAACTAGTGTTAAGATGCAGCCGGTAGCTCAAAAGGGTTAGTTAAGTATTTTATGTCTAACACTCTAAAACTTATCAACTAGAGAGAAGTATACTTTTTGGTTTTTAATTCTCAACTACTATTCATTATTAATCAGCAACAAATGACCTTTAATACTTTTGAAGTGTAATACTATAGCGAAAGGCGAGAAATCTAAGTGGACTGTATCAAAATGAGTCCTCGCGCAATTGCCGTGATTTCACAGGATAAATGTTAGCGTCTGAATGGATTGCGTATCGGCTTACCTGGCGATCTTCTAGGCGAGGCTCAGCATACAGGAAAGGCACTCCCTCAGGCTAAGCTCAGTGCTGGATCCAGTTAAGCGGTACCCTCGGTCCTACCACTTTCAAATGCACACACAGGTAAACTGTCGCCGATAACAATCCTTGTTCTTCGCGGAAGGGGAAATGAGTTACTGCCTTGACCCGAGAAGCCCAACCACTACATATTGTGGGCGATATCGAAAATAATCTCGTAAGAAACGGACGAGCAACGAACTATTTTTCTTCGAATCTTAATACTATCTGTGTTGCCATACTTAACTCGGAAATAGAGTGGCAACTTGTGTTGCTATGATAATAATTTAAATTTACCCAAAGTAGGCAATATTGAACAACTTTAATAAAAAAAAAAATAGCCTTTATTTTCAGACACTAAGTAATAGTTACAAGTTATAGGTACCTACTAATAACTAATTTAACTGATCACTATTTTAACAAATCACCTATCTACTATTTCACATTTTTTAAATTTTGTGTCCGCCTGCCCTTCGGCAAAGGCCTCCTCCAACCTTCTCCATTCTACCCGGTCTTGTGCCACTCTGCTCCAGGTGCATCCTGCTATCTGCCTGATATCATCATCCCATCTCTTTCGAGGTCTCCCTTTCTTTCGTTTGCACTCTCTTTAATACGTTATTACCAATAAATGATGTCTATGTCTTTGTCAGTATTGCAAAACAACAGAGTTACAACACAGCAACAAGGAACCAAAGTTAAAGTTACTGTTTGAACCAATGATATAAAAGTTACTGTTCTAAAAATTTGTTGACTGAGCAGGTTGTTCCGATAGTTACTAAACTATCGGAAGCCAAAACTATCTAGCCAACTATGGGTAGGTCGCTTTAGCCTGAATGTTGCAGGTTCGAATTCCGATTGGTCCAGTTTCGATCATTCAGTGTCTATTCTAGTTATTTCTTGTTTCTCGTAGATGAATACGAATCCGGCGACACATCAGACGAGGAGGAGCGACGCAACACTGTCGGCGACATCCCCATGTGGTGGTACAACGAGTACCAGCATATAGGCTATGACCTGGACGGACGGAAGATCATCAAGCCCCCGCAAAGAGACCAGATTGACGAGTTCCTTAAGTAAGTACACAATAGTAGTAAATAGTAACACTCAGACATAAAGTGGCCGTCAATAGAATTTGCTAACTATGTAAACAAACCGCCATATTGAAATTGTCTTTCACTATGGCGGTTTGTTTACATAGTTAGCAAATTCCATTGACGGTGACTTTACAGTAATCTAGTCTAGGCATACTGGACGAAATCAGTACTGCCTTCTTAATTTGTTTTCGATTCATTTTATAATAGTGTAAAAATAAAATATATAAATCATCCTTAGCGTAGCGTTTTTCCTTGTAGTGCTCAAGCGAGCCCGGGGTACGCTTTGGGACCTAATCCCAAGATTTGGTGTAGGCACTAGTTTTACGAATGCAATTGCCATTATATCATTAGAGGGAAAACTAGACCTTATTGGGATTAGACCGTTTCGCTCACGATGTTTTCATTCACCCCCTAAAAACCCTGTTAAATATGAAATTATATTTCGTACATACGTTTATAGGAAAAACTTAGTGGTACGAGCCGGTTTGAACTGCAACCTCCGGATTTAAAGCCGGGTGCCTTACCGCTCGGCTACAGTAGCTTTCATTATAAAAGTTGAAAAATCCCCGACATTTTCATTTCAAAGTCCAATATATCAAAAACGGGTTAACAGATTTTCATGAAACGTAACTAAGAACACTCGGGATCACATCAGTTTTGGAATAAAAAAAACCGCATTCAAATCGGTCCATCCGTTTGGGAGCTACGATACCACAGACACTTTAAACTTATAACACCCCTCTCTTTGCGTCGGGGGTTAAAAATTATTACTATCTACTCTAAATAATTATCACGGTATAGCCTAGTGGGTTCGAATCACACAGACCTTATAAGTAGGTAGTAAGGTCATATTGGTACCAAATTCTTACATACATTTGGTGAAATAAAATGAAAGTTTTTGAAGATAGCTTGTTTTCAAGAAAGGTACAGAATTTGACTAAAGGTACCAGAGGTACACGAAATTTACCAAATATCTGTAACCATTTCATTGAAATTCCCAAGGTCCACGCGCCATCCTGTGCACCCTTTAGTTCAATTTGTGTAAGATTCTCTTGTTTATTGATCTGTAGAAAATGTGAAGATCCCGACTTCTGGCGAACAGTCCGCGACCCCAGCACCGGTCAGGACGTGATCCTCAGCAAGCAGGACCTCGAGCTGATCTCCCGCATTCGCCAAGGACAAGTGCCTAATGCAGCCCATGATGAGTACGAGGTATGAGTATAGATGGCCCTACATGTGGCAGTGTCTGTTCTGTCTTACTCTAGCATTAAGCGCTTACGGCGTACGCTTACGTCACTGCAGATGCTTCGGTAAGGTTGAACCAATTACTCTAAAAGTTATTTTTACCTAGAGCTGGTATTGCACTTATCCAATTTCTTTGTCCAATCGCAATGTCCAAAATTTGCTAAAATTTCTTTGTCGTGCAAGTTTCTTGCTCTAACGATTTCTTTCATATTGCAAATATCATTGAAATCTTTAGAGCCGTTTTCGAGAATATGATTAAGTACAAACATTACCCGTTGTATAGTATAGGATAAGGATATATTAATTCAATTTAGTTTCTTGACATTTAACATTACCACGAATATGCTTAACTGTTTCTTTAATGAGACAACTTTACTTATTATTATTGTTGATTTATATGCCGCTTCGACGAGCAAGTGATCTATTGTGACCGCCCTTTTTTTAAGATTTCACCGTTAAGACCCGTTGCCTCTAGGAAATTCCAGATCCTTTGGGCGATGATGTGTCCTCTTCTGGGTGCACGATGTGCCGCCCTATAGGTAGGTACTTCTTTTGTGCATGAGTGATCCGCAAGAGCAGATAATGTGCATTGCTATAACTATATTTTCATCACACTTGCTCGAAAAGGGCTTCATAATGCGCAGACACACAGAGCTGTAATAGCCTGTGTTACGCCCACGGGCGTAATGGTTTCTTTCTTAAATTGTATCTGTCACTCTTGCGGCAGTTACAAAGCAAAGAGGTTTTATATCAAATACGAAGTCTGAAAACGTATTTATAAATAAATTTAAACATAAAAAACTACTTAAACATGTTTAACTGAATTATTTACAGATTTAATATGTTGTTATTGAGTGTCTATGTAAAATGTTCTTAAGTGTTTTCAAATCGTGGCTGTATACCGAAGGGTCTTTGCCATACGCACCTCACGTCAAATTCAACAAAATGGACGACTGACATGTTGCAGTTTTTATTACGATTTGTATTCATTTCATCTAAAATGTATTTGTTTCCTCGCAAATGTGATGAAAAACATTGTGTATAACACGGGCGTAAAAATATTGCAAACTCGAGTCATCAAAAGCCCTCCGCCTTCGGCGTCGGGCTTCTGATAGACTCTTGTTCGCAATATTCCACTTACGCCCCTCGTTAAACAATGTACTATTAATAGATTCGGCAAATCGACCTCCTAATATTTATTTGAATTGCACAGCCATGGGTGGAATGGTTCACGCGCGAAGTCCTGGCGACGCCCGTGCGCGCGTTCCCCGAGCACAAGCGGTCCTTCCTGCCGTCCCGCGACGACCAGAAGCACATCTCCAAGATAGTGCACGCGCTGAAGATGGGCTGGACCAAGACGAGGAAGGAGATCGCGGCGGAGAGGAAGAAGAAACGGGTAAGACACCTCCTTCTGTAAGGGTTTCCAGAATGCGTTGTCAACCTGCTTGTAGAACTGTGGCGAGGGCGAGAGGTCTTTTGGCTTCTGTTCTCCCTTGTTAGCACACTCTTAAATTGATTGTGGCATCATGTAGTTGCGAAGCGGAATATAAGCGGTTTTGAGCCGACAATTTTAAGAGATGCTTTAGTCAGCTGGACGTCTATCATGGGACGGCCGCGACATACTCTCGATTTTTCTCGCGCTATACCTCTTGTTCTAAGTGTTCTAATAAGCAGGGCTCGGATTTTTCATCGCACGATAAGACGAAAGAAAACTATGGAGTCGATATCAACATTAAAACTTTACTCATATTCATACTCATACTCATTCATTGAATTAATACCAAAAGTTTATTATATTGTAAATACAAATGTTAACCGCCACACCATGTTTATTACATTATAAGCTAAATAATAAAATGTTCACGAAATAATTAAGTTAATTAATATATTCACTAATTGGAAACTTAAATAAATGACACGTCTAAAGCCGTCAATGATTGAAACATGAGGCAATTAGATAAAGCGGCCAGTACCCACCGTTAAGTCTATCGCAACAATATGGTCTGGATAACTAGGTATGCAACTAAGTTGAAATTTGACATCATGATAAATGTATAATAATTACGGGACTAGGAAAATGAGTGAGTATGAATATGAGTAAAGTTGTAATGTTAATATCGACTCCATAGTTTTCTTTCGTCTTACCGTGCGATGTAAAATCCGAGCCCTGCTAATAAGAGAGAGACGGATAGTGCGAGATAAATCGAGAGAGCTCGCGCGCCGTCGCGTGATAGCCGTGCAGTTATCTGTGATAGAAAGGGGGAATGTGACTCGGGTCTTCCCACCCGCTCCCCTTTTCTCGACTTGTTGTCACAGCCCATAACTTTGGGCAGGTCATTCAGAAAACTATTCCTCATCTTTGTGGATGTCGGCCATCTTGGCTATGTGGTCGAGTGGGTCTGTCTGCGGTAGTGTTGGAGGTGTTGGGGTTCTGGGGTCAAGACTGGGTCGCATGAGAAAGACTGCGCAATATGGGTGTGTGAAGAATGGAGAGGAGGAATGTGTGACGAGGGTATCGTTCCTGCCGTCTCGGTGGAGCAACACTTCTCCGAGATAGAGCTTAGCTCAAGATTGGCTGGACCTGATGACGCCTTGGGAAACTGTTACTTTTTCCCCTTCTGAAGGGACTTTTCTATTTTATTATTTTTGCATTTTTTCATTGCTATTATCATAATTTTGAAATTTCAAAAAAGTTATTTGACTATGAATTAGTAAAAATACTCCTCTACAACCGGCATAGATTCAAGTAGATTCCTGCACGATCCATTATTGCGAGTTAAAGAAATGCCAGGGATTAAGCTATGGTACAAACTCTTTGGTCCATCTGATTAATAAATCAAAAATGTACGCCACAGACTTATACGCGTCTTTGCACAAACACAATATCATTGTAGATATTTTCACTATTTTAATAATAAATAAATAAATATTGGGGGACAATCTTACACAAATCGACCTAGTCCCATAGTAAGCTCAATAAGGCTTGTGTTATGGGTACTAGACGACGATATATATAATAGATATGAATACTTAAATACATAGAAAACTTCCATGGTTCAGAAACAAATATTCATGCTCATCACACAAATATTTGCCCTTACCGGGATTCGAACCTTCAGCTTCGTAGGCAGCGTGGCTAGTGTCACTACCCACTACAATATTTTTTATGTATCAGGCGAAGGCTTTCTACAACCTGTGGGGAACGACGGCGGAGGACGAGAAAATCCGCGGCATCCACAAGCACATCCCCGCACCGAAGCGAACTCTGCCATCTCACGCGGAAAGCTACAACCCGCCGCCCGAGTACTTGCTCGACTCTAAAGAGGTGCGTTATGTTGTGTTGCGCGACGACCTACATTGATATTAGCAAAGTAGCCTTTAAAAAAACACCGGCCAAGTGCTAGTTGGACTCGCGCACGAACAACGGGAGGATCTCTTTTAAAATGCCTACAGGGCGGCTAGAGGATATGCCTTAATTAAAGAACACAGAACCTTGACTTTGAAGTTCTTCTCCATAGCAATTTTCTTCTTTTAATCATAAATCATTTATTCAGAGCAATGATGCGTAGTTTCAGTGTCCGAGAGGCAACCGGATGGCTCGCGGTATTTGAGCTCCCAAAGTGTTGTGGAACCGCCCTGTGCAACCCGAACTGAGCCATCTTGGACTGAGGCGGAAATAGAAAAACTGTATGAAAGTGTGTACACTGTTTATATAATGAAATGCTGGTCTAAATCGCATACCTGGCGACAATTTTTTTTTTCACCCCCTCCTTTTTTTTGTCGCTCCAGCCCAAGTTGGCTCAGCTCGGGTAGCACAGGGCGGTTCCACATCGCTTCTGGAGTTCAAATACCGCGAGCCATCCGGTTCCGTCTCG
This sequence comes from Epinotia ramella, assembly GCA_947578815.1. NCBI lineage: Eukaryota > Metazoa > Arthropoda > Insecta > Lepidoptera > Tortricidae > Epinotia > Epinotia ramella. The sequence goes on along the minus strand of OX388214.1, from coordinate 4,649,362 downwards.
GACATTGAAACTACACGTACACGTCATTGCTTTAACTATTTATCAATTTAGTGTTTTTTTTATCGCAATAGTAGAATTAGTCGTAAGAACTATTCCTATCGTTGCTTGTCCTAGTAAATATTTATTTCATATACTATATTCACCAAAGTTATTCAAATCAATAGTTTAGATTCCGGAATATCTGAAAAAAGCTTGAAAAACTTTCTCACATATTTTGAAGCTAACCCCATTGTCATATCAGGAGGTCTGGCACAACTTGTGCTGCCAAGTTGAGTCGCGCGCGCCTCAGCGTCTCATTTCTCGCTCTGTGTAAATCAAAAGGTGAGGGTAGATTTTTCTCGTCTTGCGTCGCGTCGCGGCGTCAGTTGTGCTAGTCCCGCAGCCAAGATAAGCCAAGGGGCACCACCTCTCTCTTCGTCGAAGTTTAATTAATCTGTCTCTATATTTAGATGAAAGAGTGGAACAAATTGTCGGAAACGCCTTGGAAGCGCAAGTACACCTTCCTACCAACTAAGCACGACAACTTGCGTTCCGTCGCCGCATACCCGCGATACACCCGCGAGCGGTTCCTGAGGTGCCTGGACTTGTATCTGGCGCCCCGAGCTATACACATGAGGGTGAGTGATTCGTATATCATCTATACTATACTAGCGACCCGCCCCGGCTTCGCACGGGTACTATATTATACATATAAACCTTCCTCTTGAATCACTCTATCTATTATAAAAAAACCGCATCAAGATCCGTTGCGTAGTTTTAAAGATCTAAGCGTACATAGGGACAGACAGCGGGAAGCGACTTTGTTTTATACTATGTAGTGATAAACACTAGCGGATCCTCGCTAAGGGGCTAATGTTCCACCAAAATCATCTGAGCCCTTGCCAAATCTGAGCTCAATGGGGTCTAGCCTCCCTAAACCAATATCATGGATAATAACCTACCTATTTCAACTAAAATGACGTTAAAATTTGTTTGTATTTATCCGTCGCTTTGACCTTTTATTTCATAGAGACGTTTTAAGTTTTATGAATAAGAGGGTAATATTATATTGTAGAGAGGCTATTCTGTAGTCACGCGGCTTCGCTTACGTTATTTGTAATAGATAGAGTATATCTTGCTCTAGATACGCGGTAGCGTGTCAAGCCAAGTTCGAACCTATAAGTTAAACTTATTCAATTACTCTTAACATAATCTATTGATTACCAGTGACACTATAAACTTAGCAAGGAAAAACATATCGTCAATTTTACTAAATCCAAATGGAATTTCTTCCAGCTAACCATCAGCCCCGATGACCTAGTCCCCAAGCTGCCCTCACCGCGGGAACTACAGCCTTTCCCCACATTCGAGGCGCTGGTCTTCAAGGGCCACAGTGGTCTGGTCCGCAGCGCCGACTTCGACCCTACAGGACAGTACGCTGTGTCGGGCAGCGATGATGGCACTGTTAAAGGTAAGTTGCTTCTAGGAATCTTCTAAGAGCCTTCTAAGAGTGTTCTAAAAGTCACTACAAGAAGTGCTGTCAAGAATACAGCTTCTAAGAGTCTCCATCCATTCTTAGTCTCTATGAGCACTCTAAGAGCCTTAAGATCTAGTCCCCAAGCTGCCCACACCAACGGGAACTACAGCCTTTCCCAAAATTCGAGGCGCTGGTGTTCAAGGGCCACAGCGGTCTGGTCCGCAGCGCCGACTTCGACCCTACAGGACAGTACGCTGTGTCGGGCAGCGATGATGGCACTGTTAAAGGTAAGTTGCTTCTAAAACTCCCTAAGCCCACTCCTAATACACCTACGTCTCATGACAAAACGATAAAATGCATGGCAGCAGGGCGAAAAGTTGTACTGAGCAAGAACCAGAAGATTTTCGCACCTATAATTGGCCTAAAGTTTGAAAATCTTTTACTTACGGTCAAAATTGGTATGCGTAGGTATATTTACGTCATGTGACAACAGTACGAGACATGTGGCATCATTTAGCCCTCGTAGCGAGAGTAAACCTAAGTCTGTGTGTCCTGAAATGGCCGGAAGTACTTGGCAGACGGTGCCAAAGTTGGCCACCTTTGGCTCAGCACAACTTTCTCGACCTGCTGCCATGCATTTTATCGTGTTGTCATGAGACGTATATGGAACGTTGATTTGTTGCGTGAGGACAGGCGTGGGGACTGAGAGCTTCAACTTCGCTAGCAGATCAGGACAGTCTACATCATTCTGGGCAATTTTTTAATATAGATTACGTCAGATATCTAAGAATCTTCTACAAGAGGTGCTGGTAATAATATAGCTTCTAAGTGTCTCCGTCTAGACTATGAGATTTTCACCAAGAGTCTATGAGATTTTCCAAGATACTTCCATGAGTTTCTAATAACCTTAGACTATGTACCTTCATTCCTTCTAAGACCCTGCGATGAGGGCACCGTTAAAGGTCTTGCTCCTAAGAATCTTTTAGGAGCTTCTTTAGAATCTTATTGGAGCCCTCTGAAAATCTTCTAGAAGTCACTTTATGAGGCGTTATCAAAATTAAGTAGCTTCTAGGAGTTACTGAGACTTCTAGAAATTAAAAACCTTTAGAGTGAGATAGGGATAATAGTTAAGAGCCTTGATCTTTAAAACAAAAAATTGGCTAAACTAGAGCCTTGAGCCTTCTATGAGTATTTAAGAGCGTTAAGGGAGCCTCCCAGCCTTCTAAAAGTGTTTGAGGGCCTGAAAGACTTAAATTAGTTGAAAGTCTCTAAAAGTCTTCCTTCTGGAAGGCCTGTAAACTCCTTTAACGGACCCTTAATAGCCGCTTTTTCAAGATTAAGAACAAATCCGAGCCTTCTCAGAGATTCTGCAGCTTTTAGAGAGTGGTATATTAAATATCTAAATGTTTCCATTTTTGTCTCTAACAAGTTTGGTTCCTTCTAAGCCTCAAGATTGTATTCAACATCTAAATTTTTTCTTTCAGTCTCTAGGCCTTTGGTCCTTCCAAGACCCTTGAGTATATTAAATACCATTTTTTTTTTTTCTTCAGTTTGGGAGGTCAGCACTGGCCGCTGCCTCCGCACCATCCCGCTCTCCGCCCCCGTGACCCGCGTGGCGTGGACTCCAGCCTTAGGGCTGAGTCTGCTCGCAGCAGCCGTCGGCAACAGGCTGCTGCTACTGAACCCGGGGCAGGACATTGGCGCGCACAAGGTCGCCGCCAGGACGGATGAGCTCTTGGAAGAACCGCCGCCACAGCATGATGTCGTCAGTGAGTACATGATTATTGACATTCCAGTATGGCGTGTCATAGAAACTGTTACTAGCCCCGCAAGAGGTTCTATTGGAAACACACACAAAGACGCACAAGAACACGTTGAGTCCATCAACGTGTTAAGAGAATTTATTGGCCTCGTAAATCTGTCATGCATGAGTGCAGTGTTAGCCCTCTAAGAGTCTGTTATCCTCGAAGAGTCTATTGGCCTCTTAAGAGTCTTTTAGCCTCCCAAGAGGCTCTATTAACCCCCGAAGAGTATTAGCCTCCTAAAAGTTTTTTAGTCTCTTAAGAGTATCTGTTAGCCTCTGAATAGTATCTTAGCCTTCTAAGAGTCTCTGTTAGCCTCAACCAACTCGTAATAAAATGAATGTGTTTTTCGCAGTGGACGAACGTACTACGACCGCGATCCAGTGGGAGAAGGTTAAGCCCGAGGAGTGGGCACTCGGGGTCCGCGTCGCCGTCACGCACTTTAAGCCCGTTATACACGTGAGTACCACTGCATATTTTTAGGGTTCCGTAGTCGACTAGGAACCCTTATAGTTTCGCTTTGTCTGTCCGTCCGTCCGCGGATAATCTCAGTAACCGTTAGCACTAGAAAGCTGGGTACTAATATTTATATCAATCACGCCGACAAAGTGGTAAAATAAAAAGTGTGTCCCCCCCCCCTCTAAAAAATCTCAAAAGTAGAACTTTATAAAAACTTTCTAGGAAAATTATTTTAAACTTGATAGGTTGAATAGTTTTTGAAAAAAATTACAAAATAATTTCTGGACGAAAAACTACGGAACCCTGCACTGAGCGTGGCCCGACACGCTCTTGGCCGGTTTTTTTTGTTTTAATCAGTAATGTCTGCTAAAGAACATATTATTAAAGGCAACATTAAATAATTTGTTGCCTCGAGCAAGATTCGCTAAACTTAAGAGTTCGCAGTAAGCTTGGCCGAATTTCACCTTCCCATACACGAAGAGTTTCGTTCTCATTTTAACACTACGTGTTGGATTGTGACGAAACTTTGCATATACAATGACATGAGTTATATCTATGTCTGCAATTAGTTTACATGGTTCCAGTTCATAAAACAAACGAAATACAGCAAAAACAAGTTTTGTATGAAAAACTTGAATTCACTGTATTTTATTTACTATGGTATCTGAAGCTACATAAACTAATTACAGACCTGGATATACCTCATGCCATTGTACATGCAAAGTTTCGTAATCCAACACGTAGTTTTAAAATGAGAGCGTAACTATGTTTGTATGGAGAATCGAGCTTACTGCGGACTCCCCTTGTCTCCCGCTGACCCATATATGGGTCACAGATTTAGTCTCCGTGGGCTCCCGCTGATCCACATGGGTCACTTTTTTCAAAATAATTTGTACTCAATTATTATTATTTATCAAAATTCTAATTTAAACAACAACATGGAAACGTCCGGGAGTTAAACACCCTTCCACTTTCGGGGAGCTAAGTGCGGCCCGCGAGCCCTTCCAATCCGGCTCGCGGAAAGAAAGCGGAGAGTCCAGCCCGCGATAGCGATGGGGTATAGCTGCTCATGACCAGCCATGAAACCAAAGTCTTGGCCCGCACGAATTTATATTAAGTGCAGTGAGGCATTGAATTAAAAAGTTCAAAGACCCGTGGCCTAATCCAGCGGAAAACTTTATTAGACTACCAAAATAACTGCAGAAAAAAACTTGAAGGATAACTTTCAAGCACATTTGGGGTTGCCAGCGCAGTAGCAGAAATCTACCATTTTCATTTCCGCCTTCCAGCGTAGTAATGAAATCTACCACCGTACTGAGAACTTCAGATGTGCCGAGAATTTTAAAATAATTAAAATGGGTATTATCTTAAATCCTAGTGAAAGTTTCTTGAAATATTCGATAAGTTTCTCATATTTTTAGAATCTCACTTGCACATCTGTACACCAGCACGTCTATCATGAGACGGCCGCGACATACTCTCGATTTTTCTCGCACTATACCTCTTGTTCTAAGTGGTCTAATAAGAGAGAGACGGATAGTGCGAGAAAAATCGAGGGTATGTCGCGGCCGTCTCATGATAAACGTGCAGGGCCCGTTCGCATTCGCGTTGCCGATCTTTGCGTTGCCTAAAACAGTACCTTTTCCTACCAGCTCGCGTGGCACGGTAAAGGGGACTACGTCGCGGTGACGCTACAAGATGGCGCCAGTCGCGCCGTGGTCGTCCACCAGCTGTCGAGGCGGAGAAGCCAGCTGCCCTTCTCCAAGGCGAAGGGGTTGGTGCAGTGTGCGCTCTTCCACCCGGTCACTCCGAGGCTGTTTGTGGCTGTAAGTATAGCCCGGTTACATATCTGTGGAGCTGGCGTCGACGACGTCACGACGGCGCTCTGGTACGGCGCGGGGCGAGCGCGGGTAAAAGAGCGGCTTCACATTTCAGCCAGGTCCACAGATATTGTAATTAGTGTGTGATTCTCGAATTTTGGCCTTCGTCTGTTTGCATTTTTCGCCGAGAAGGCGTGTTTTCCTGTCAAACTTGTGTACTACGGGCCTGTGCAGAATTTATTGAGCTTCAATGTTGCCCTAGATCGTATTTTCATAGAGTAATTAGTTTTTGCACAAAACTCGAATTTCTTGAAATTTTGAGTTTGGGGACTTTTGGACCTCCAATGAAGATGCTTACCAAATAAATATTTGGAAACAATCTTACACTATCCGACCTAGTCCCAAACTAAGCAAAGACGACGATATACATACATAGAAAACATCCATGACTCGGGAATAAATATTCGTGCTCACCTCAAATAAATGCCCTCAACGGGATTCGAACCCGGGACCTCTAGCTGCCTGGAGGGTCACTACCAACTAGGCTACAGCGGTCGTCAAAATTCAATGCCATACCGCTGAATAAAATGATATCTTCAAATTCTCACAGACTCAGCGCGTGGTCCGCATCTACGACCTGGTGAAGCAAGAGTTGATAAAGAAGCTGCTCACCGGCGCCCAGTGGATCAGTACGATGGCCGTGCACCCCGCCGGAGACAACTTGCTCGTCGCGTCCTACGACCGCAAGTGCATGTGGTGAGTGTCGACATTCAGATAAGATAAGATAAGATTCATTTATTGTCCAGAACTGTGTACAAAAGATCACATAATAGATATTAAGACCCAACAGTTTGCCCATTTCGGGCGTCCATTCTTAACGCGTCGTGTTCAGTAATACTATATTTTGAAGCGGCATGAGTGCAGCACGTCTATCATGAGACTCTCTCATTTTCCTCGCACTATACCTCTTGTTCTAAGTGTTCTAATAAGAGAGAGATGGATAGTGCGAGAAAAATCAAGAGCTCGCGGGCTGTCTCATGATAGCGAGCGCGCCAGCAATTTCCTCTACAAATCTCATTCTTCTCCATCGGTACTCTTTACAGAGTGGTCGTGGCTATCATGTGGGTGTCTGAGTAACCCGTTTTACGACACGCCGCCATTCCTCCCGTAGAGCCGCTTACCTAGAACATTCGTTTAATGTAGTCGACGTAGGTACTGGAGATCTTCCCCTGCTGTACCCCTACTTTATTCAAATATCATTACCAATGGGCGGCCGACGTAAGCAAATTATGTCAAAATCATGTCAAACGATATAAGGTCAGTTCGGGTATGTGCGCCACCGGGGAAAGTGCGCCTCGTTCATCATTCAGTCATATAAATCAATATCAGCACTTAGGCCTAGCGCGCACCACGATTTTGTGTCGCGCGATAATTTTGTCGCAGAAATGCAACGTATGGGTTTATATGTCGGCGCGCGCATATGCGACAAAAAAATCGCAGCGATTTTAAAATTGTGATTTGTCACATTTTGTTGCGCCGGCTCGCGACGCGATTGTCGCAAAATTAAATTGCAGCATACGGAGTAGTATGGGCCCGCGCGCACTGCGATAATAAAATCGCACCCCGGGCCCGCGACGGCGCTCAGTCGGCATCCCGCTCTTCAAGCGTCAACATGTCGGAACCTGGTGTTTTGGGATATAATCGAAGATCATTGAACTTCAGATAAAAAAAGCCTTTGATACATCTTTGTGCTGTGAGAGGATGAGTCCAATACTGATGATGAGTGCTTTTATCTTCCTCCTCCTCCGAAGGAGTAATAAGGCAAGACATGCAACTGGTACGAACTCTATGTTGAGACTGAACGATCCAGCGATTTTTTCATCGCAGTGCGCGCAGTGAATTTTCTGCGATATTTTAGCAACGCGATTTTAAAATCGTGTCAAAAAAATTAAATCGTGGTGCGCGCTTGGCCTTACCCCAGGGGCGCACTTTCCCCTGTGGCGCACATACCCGAACTGACCCTACGTAATATGGATATGAGTACAATTGGTTTAAAAAAGAGAACATAATTGCAAAATAGTTATAATTTTATTGTTGGAGTAAATAGTCATATTGTTTTCTATATTACATATTTACAGTCCATTTCTTTTATGATTCACTATCCACTTATGTAGGGAAAATTACCTCTCACCATTATCAGGAACATTATCACCGTCATATCACTCAAATTTCTTATAAAATCATAATCTGGATAATAACTTACCCTCTTATGATTTCGTCACTATATTGCATCCATCGTCCGCCCTTTAATCATTACCAACCTGTATATTCTTGACGACCGACTTACGGCCGTATCTATAAACGTCCTACAAGCCTATTTTAACTAAAATGGCGTTAAAATTTGTTTCTCTTTATCTACCTCTTTGACATTTGTGTTCGTCAGAAAGGGACAAAGCACATTTTTATTTAGCAGTTTGTATTTTTCATCACACTTGCTCGTCAATGGCGTTATTACTTACGAGCGTACAGAGCAGTTATAGCCGTTTTACTTCCCACGGGCTGTTAAGTTAAGTTTTAAAATATAGAACCCACTCGTACTTCACTTCGGACTGAGGATGTTTCCAATCAGCCAAGGTGTATTTCATATCTTCAAAAGTTTGCTACAACCAACTTTTAATATGTATAAAACATATCTTTATATTAAATTTGACTGCAATTTAATGTTTAGCATAATTATTTACAGATTTAATATGTAGTTATTTAGTGTCGTAAAATGTTTTTAAGGTGTTTTCAAATCGTGGCTGTATACCGAAGGGTCTTTGCCATACGCGCCTCACGTCAAATTCAACAAAATGGACAACTGACATGTTGACATTATTACGATTTGTATTAATTTCATCTAAAATGTATTTGTTTCCTCGCAAATGTGATGAAAAACATTGTGTATAACACGGGCGTAAGAATATTGCGAACGAGAGTCTATCAGAAGACTCGAGATTTCTTGATGACTCGAGTTTGCAATATTCCACTTACGCCCCTCGTTAAACAATGTACTATAACCTTATCACAGGTTCGACTTGGAGCTATCTTCGAAGCCGTATCAGACTCTGCGTCTCCACGGCGGCGCGGTGCGCACGGTGGCCTTCCACCGCCGCTACCCGCTGTTCGCGACCGCCGGCGACGACCAGAAAATAGTTGTGTCCCACGGCATGGTCTACAAGTGAGTATACTGTATAGAACGAAGCCTCTTAACTAGAGGCTAGTCTACACTAATATTATAAAGAGGAAAGATTTGATTGCTTGTTTGTATTGAATAGGCTCCGAAACGAAAAAATCTTTTACCAATAAAAGCCCACGTTATCCCTGATGAACATAGGCTACTTTTTAACGCGCGAAAATGCTTCATTCCTACAGGAAAACGGGTAATCCGTGCGAAGCCGGCCCGCGTAGCTAGTCAGTTAGACGGCCAATGGCAATTCAATGCCGCGTTATTTTCAAATAATGATTGCTGTAGCTATTTTCAGTACAGAGAGAGATGTGTCTGTACCTGTACCATTTATTTCTTATGACATTTAGACCTCTACTTAAAATATTGGCGCCATTAATTAGGAGCTTTTTCATTGAGCTGATGGCACTATCGTGTTATTTACCAGTCTTTATTAAAAATGTAGGGTTTTTTTTTCTCGCGCGATTTACTATGACCCTACAGGGTAAGCAATGAAGAATTTCGTAATTTATCTAATGTTAATTGTCTTATTCCAGCGACCTCCTCCAGAACCCGCTCCTGGTGCCGCTGAAGCAGCTGCGCGCGCCGGACAAGCGCGACGACTTGTGCGTGCTCGACGCGCGCTTCCACCCCACGCAGCCCTGGCTGCTCGCCGCCGGCGCCGACTCTACTCTCCGCCTCTATACTTGAATAAATTTAATAGTAATATAATATGCTGTTTTATTGTAAAAAATATTTTTTGCTACAAGTAACACTGGCAGCACCGGTCAGAAAGGGCGCTCATTTTCTTTTTTATGTAGTGGCGTTTTTGCGCAACATGCGTCTGAAGTTAGCCTCAAGTCTGCTCCCGTCTAACCACGTTGCCTCAAAACACCTCTGCGGCGCTACGCTAGTAGCTAATGTAATGTGTAAAATGAAATGTCAGTGGTAAAAATAAATGTGCATGATAACTTTTCCGAATCAAAGAAACTGAGGAAGTCTATTATTGTCACCCTCACTTTTAACAAACAAACGGAAATACCTATACCTAATATAAAATGTCCTTGTATTCAACATGCAAGCATATGTACAAATACTTGATAAATTACGCTAGAATAAAATATTGATAGATGTCACTGAATTAAAAATAATGTTAATAACAAGATAATCAGTCACTAAGATGTCAGTAGGTTTTTATAATTTAGATTTTCCCTTACACTGTAAAAACATTTATCCATCAGCCATTTCGTCAATGTATGTCTAAATATATTCCCCGATAATGTTTTTAAATCATTTGGTAAATTAAAAAAATAGTTGTATTAACCTCCTGACGACTGACGTGCTTCTCATAGTACATAAGATTTTAAAAAATCCGCCACTTTTTCGTTTAATGCCAACACTACGATTCTACTTTGACGCCCTCTATTAAACTCCTAAGGAACTAGTTTCGTCTCCTTGAACCCAACTGACAGCTGTCATTTTGTTAAAAATGGCGTTGGAAGGACGTCGGTCAGCCATGCGCTCACGACGAGGTAAGTATATCCATGTTCATCTTATCTAGTTTAGATAGAAACCATTATAGTGATGTTTAAATTTACTAAAACAATAATAATTAATAGTTTGTAACTCATATTTTTGTGAAATTCTCAAAATGATAACAAGTGTAACCTTTAAATGTTTTATGTCCTTTGCATAGGACTACCGTCTTTAAAAAGTAGTATTGACAAGTTTAATAGTATTGACTTCCTATGTCTTTTCCATAGAACGTTGCATTACGCAAAGAGTTTGTTTTCTTTGTTACAGTGATGAACGATGCAAACATCGTAGAATTACTATACGACTCTAGTTCGAATTTTCCGGCGATGATTCAGATGATGATACGGCTTACCGTCCTCCTCATCTCGATCCTGAAAAGTTTCTGAGAACGATTCTGATACAGACAGCACGGAGTCCAATGATGCCGTAGCAGATACCATGAACATGGATTATACAGTCCCTTCGGTTCCCCTACAGTTACATGCGGTCGTGGACGCGGTAGAGGATCAAGACGTGGTCGGGGAAGTCGTCGAGCCAGAGGACGGTTATTGACAACTTTACGCAGTCGCGTGCTCACTGACAATGAGGAGAATAATGAGAATGAGTAGGATAAATGGTCCGCTGAGGTTTGTGAGCCTGAGAATAGAGAGTTGATGCAGCCAGCATACTTATTGAATGACGAGATGAGTTTTTTTTGTATGTTTTAAGCATTTCCATCTTAATTTCATCCTTACGTCCTGTATGAAGTACACGTGTGTTGGCTTCTGTAGTACTCTGAGTAGAACATAAAAAGTGTGAAAAATAAATGTCCTATGAACAGTACATATGAATATCCTTCACATGTGCTGTATACAGTACATAAGGAAAATCAAGATTTTCCATCTCAGGATTTTTTAAGTATTTTTCCACGGGTATTCATTGCATATGCAACAAACCCCGAAAATATCGGGAAAATATTCCAAGATTTTAGGTTCCGGTCGTCAGGAGGTTAAATAAATTTCTTTAAACTAACAAAACTTTGAAATGTATCATAATACTTCCGTTATATTTTAAATGCATGAACTATGATCATTTGCAGAATACGTAATCGAAAAATACAGTCACGTCAGTAAAAAAGAAAGAATTTCCAAAAAAATATTACTGATTTAGCAGTAAATTCATATTCTGGCAACATTTTCTTTTGAAGTCAAATAAGGCATAGTACTCACAAATAAAAGTTTGGTATAAGAAATATGTTTTAATTCTCGTATAAAATCAAGTAAAGCGACGACAACCTCAAGAATATAGTTTATTGTGCTTTTCTCAGGATTCATATCACTTCGAAGACAGTTATAAAATCATGGAATAAAAGCAACATTGCTTTGGACTCGGCAAAAGTTCCGCATGTTGACACTGTCTTCGAAGTATGTAACTAGCCTTATAAAGCTCGGAAATGCCAATCTGACATTTGACACGGCGACCCCGTGATTGGTTCTACTCTAATAACGGCGGCAGAATCAAGCGCCGTGATTGGCCCGGCCCGAAACTTCAAACGTGAGGGGGGTTTTGTTGTTCATATTTTTATTGCCGTTTCGTTCGGTTCGGCGTGCGCTTCGTGCACTTTCGCTTCACAACGTCTAATTTGTTTTGTTTGGTTTACGCCGGCGGGCGCGTGAATCTCGATAGTAAATTACGCGGCGTTATTTATATTTTCGTGCGGGCGAGCGCATAGCTTTAACATTCGTAACCGCGAAGGGATACTTTACATGTGGAAGCACGGTGTTATTTCTGCCTGCGAGGCTAGTGTTTGGTGATGGTTGTCGGTTAGAGCACGATGTCGGAAGCGACGACGCCGACGGGCGATGCTCCCGTGCTGGAGCTGGACGACCGGGATGCGGAGCCCCGGACGCCGATGAAGCGGCTCGGCTCCACGAGAAAGCTGGCTGCATTTAACAGTGAGTCCCTTTCACTTGAACAATAGCCGGTTCCCTTTGACGTGTTCCAATTTTGAATGAGGGTTATATAGTTTTAAACTTCGCAAATCCTATACAAACAAAAGCTGTATGCCATTGGTTTCTAGAACAAGTTGCAGTCATAGTTTTAAACTTCAAAGTTAGTGAGGGCTTCTGAAAAAATCTAAGACTACTATGAGATTCCTTTGTTGTAAATAAGAATACTGTAATTACTCAATCACTTGTTAACTCAACCAACTTTTCTGTTTCAGTCCTATCCTATCCTGATCCTGATATTATCCTAGAAGCTCCCAGTTATTAAAGAAGACTGAACTTTTCCTGAATCCTTTCAAATATAATTGTATTATACATTGTATCAAATGTAATTATTAGGTTAAGAGTTAATAAAGTTTATTCATTTGTATTTAGCGAGATACAATGTCTCAACTTTCCAACAAGCGACAGGAAAATGTGCATTCCCTTTGTGATTTTTTTTCTAGTAGAAACATGCAATAATAGCATAGACAATTTATTCTTTATTTTGAACACATTTTATCTCATCTTTTTTGTTTCTCACCTGAGGCTTACACTGCCAGCATAATGCCAGTGCTAACAAATCATTTGTCAACATGTTATCAGTGGCCTTGTGTTTTACTTGCAGTCTTAAGCTACTGTAAAAGATAAATTTGATTTTGTGTTTCTTCATGAACTGAGTGATGAAACCTCTCAGATTTTCATCAGAGTGGAACTCGGAGAGACTAATTGAATTTGTTACTTGGGTCTGATTCTTAACATGGGGTCAAATCAGCTCAGGTTAATTACAGTTCAATATTTTCCTACAGTGAAGTTATTGAATTAGATCCGTTATTATTAACTAAGGACACAACTGCCATTAACTCAATATCTAATCCTTAAGGATCTAAAAAAAAAATTACCTTTAAAAACCTGATATTTATTAAGAATAAGACCGGCATAACTCTTTCTTGAGCTAATAGGTACTACTATCTTAAAGAAAGGGATGCATGTAATGTTTTCAGATTCTCTAATACTATGGATATGCTCAAGTCTCAAAACAGTTGCTTCCCAAGATGGCTTTACAGTGACAAAGTTGTACAGTCAATTGCAAAGAGATTGATACGGCCAAAGTTCCTAAATTATGTATACAAAACTTTATTGCCTGAACATTAAGGCCGTGTATACATATTTTTGTATCTTTGGCTGTATCAATCTCTTTGTAGTTGAGTTACCTAACCTATATGCAATAAATATTATTTCATTTCAAAGTCGTTGATGTTGATTATTAACTATTCAAACAATTAAAGAATGTATGTGTGTTGTTTAAAATCTAGCAGTAGGTAGGGTCATTATGCTGGCTATGCAACCAGCTTCAGTTTGCAACCACCTGAAAGACAAGGTTTTTCAAACCTGGAGCTGTTTGCAGGGTTTTTAGTAGTAATATAATCTAGGTATCAATCTACTAAGAAAATATCCTTCCACTTCACCAACTCATCTAAGCCGTTGCAAAGCGGCACATGAAATTAGGTAGTCACTAACCGGCACATTGACCCTAAACACTTGTTATCAACTGCAGCTGCAGTAGAGTAAGATAAGATGGCCTCCTACATAATGTACATGCTATACTATTTATTATGCTGCAGCTGACTGCATATCAATCTATTTAAACAATGGACGATTATCATGAAGTATTCAATAGTATTTTATGCAATCGTTATATAATGCTTTTTCAGTCGAGTTACCACGTTTAGGCCACGAAGCTTGCTGAGTGGCGTAATTAAGGTATGGGACTTAAAAACCTAATTATATAACTATTGTATACAATACTTTTTCTATGAGTCAACGGAAATAATAATTTATTAAACAAACTTGGTATCTAATGAAAATCGCCCTTCTGAAACGAAGTGCAGCCCACCGCTTTTTTTTTAAAACGCGTTGATGTCTTTCTGTAAATCGAGCCTCGTGATTGGTCAAAATTCATTTTAGTTCTGCGTACAATTGAATAATAATTATTTCGATTGTACAGTCAGCATCATATAGTTAGTAGCAGCCAAATATATCGAAACACGTCTTTATTACTATAGGAATAAGGAAGTGTTACGATATATTTGGCTGCTACTAACTATGTGATGCTGACTTTACATAGAGCATAAACTTTTGCATCAGAATAAAAGTATTCAATTGCGTTACGGTTTGCGAGGTTCTAATTTAAAGATTATAGTCGACGAGTATAAAAAATATATTTAAATACTAGAACTTATTTCCTTATAATTTCACTATATTATAAAGTTGTTGTTACAATTGCATATTTTGCATGCCCTTACACAACCAAAAAAAAGCCAATAAACCATCACCAATTATCAAAAAATAGGTTTCATCATTTAGACACGCTGCAGCATCGCTTGTCCAATAAAAAATATTATCCTGAAGTTACAGTAATGTTACTAACTCTAGAATCGCCCCTACTCGCCATGTAGTAGGGGCGCTGCTTCATTTTTGGTTTTAAAATAAGGACGCGTAAGACGCGTCACTGTTTAAAGCCGCGTCAGCGTAAAAGCTTGGGTGTGGGTGATCTTAAAGTTTCCCATAAAACAACCATATCCATCTCAACCTGCTCAAAATATAGGTATACTATCCTATCCATACTAATATTGTAAATGCGGAAGTGTGTCAGACAGACAGACAGCTGGTACGTCTTCACGCTTAAACCGCTAAACCGATATAGATGAAATTTAGTATAGAGATAGATTGAGCACCTGGGAAAGACAGGGTAGTTTTTATCTCGGAAACCATCCCCTAAGGGGATGAAATGGAGGGTGAATGTTTGTATCGAGCGAGCAACGATACGAGTTGCACGCGGACGGAGTCGCGGGCAGAAGCTAGTTTCATAATAATTATTACAACAAAGGTTTTCGAATTTAAACTTTCCTGAGACGTTGAAATAATACTAATAAATAGGTACACGGTTCAACTCACTTATTCAATGTCACTAGAGTTCGAAACATGTCGCCCGTAGTGACATTGAATACGTGAGTTGAACCGTGTATTTGTTAGTATTATTTCAACAAAGGTTTTATCTAAAAATAGGTACCTAAACATTCTAAAACGTTCGTGTTCCGTTCTATATACGCTGACAGTGCGCAGCTGGTGTTTACTCTACACGTTCGATTCCGGCGAATGCCTCTAATTTCGTATTGTGGATGGATTTTAAACAGTAAGGTGTTAGAACTAATAAAATATACGTTTCGCGCACGACGCTTCAAACTTCATGAAGTTTTGGCGCTAATTTTGAATGCCACAGATAAGTTTTTTTTTAATTTTTAATCAAAATAAGGATGGTTACTAAAATGATGGTTATGGTTAAATTAGAAAATGTGGTGGTTCATAATCATATTCATTTAATTATTCTGGTTTGGGACATTACATTTTACATGAAATGTTCAAATGATTTGTTTTGTCATCTCTTTTGCTCTCACTCATTAGATCGTAATCAATCAGCTTCACACTCAGTAACTGCCATGTTACGTGTGTCTGAATACTCAGAATTACAGTAATACTTATGTACGTATTTTTAAATTCAGTTAATAGTACATCATATTAGATAACACATACTTTGTAAATAAAACCGCTATATTATAGCGTTAACATAGAAATCGACACGCAAATTTTAACAACATCCACCGTAGCCAGAGATAATAGAATAATGAAGATGCATCTATAATATTTACCATTGTTTTGTGACCAAAATGTTGAAAAAACGTAAAATAATAGCTACTGAACCGTTTTTACTTTAGTTAATACTAATTTCAAACAATAATTATGATTTGAAGTAATGTGAAACGGAACGTGTTTTAATCCGATAATCAGCGTCTGATGACGTCACTCCTGTCAAAAGTCAAAACTTAGGCAACTCTATGACATCTAGGGACGAATCACAGACAAACAAATATGGCGAGTGACACATGAGTGACGTCACACGAACTGTAGATCCGTTTAGGCGCGAAAGTTAAAATTGACAACAGAATTTTTGACTATAAACTATAGTATTTAAATTTTTTATTACTTTCGTGGTCTACATGCGATTCTTTCAAATCCAAGCAAAAATGTAAATATTGCATCTTCCCTATTGCTTCCAGACACGGGAAGTGTTTTGTCGAACAAATAATTCTACATTGTAATACTGCAATATCGGTTCAGCGCTGCGTAGGTAACCTACCTAGACTGCAGGCGCCAGCTCCGACTGGCCAATAAATTATCAATTGGTTTACTCAGAATATTTCGATCTCCACCGCCCAGATCCCAGATTAGGTAAGTTGACTGACACTCGCGGTATTTCCTGGTTACTGTACGTTAACTTATGGCAAATAGACGCCAATTTGGTACCAGTTTGGCAATTATTGCTTAGTATTAGACGTTTAGTACTGCTTAGGTACTAATTGTTTTTGAGATAACAGTTTATAGCAGCACACCGAATTACGCTTGCGTAGTCGACATCTGCGGTCTCAATATAAAATGTACAAAGGAAAATGCTTGGCTGTATGCATTTTCAGTGTCACACACATATCTTATGGAAAAGAAAAAAAATGGCGCGTTTTATTTTTCTTAAGGGGCTACCCGAGGTTTTCATCGATTTTTGACAAGTTTTGAATCGTATCTACTACTTTTGCACTACAGATAGAATCATAAATCAAACGGCTATCGGTTCTTCAATCTTTTATCTCCATTTTGACAGACCGGATTTTGAAACAAATTAATACTTAATTTTGTATGATCATCTCTATTGACGTGAAAGATCTAACATATACGAAATCTACAAATTTGGGTTCGTCTATGACGTCTCTAAAAACTGGCAGAGGGTTTTAATTTTAAACCAATTAACACAAAAGTTATGGCCAGAAAACCAGTTTTTTGGCCTAAAATTGTTCAACTTTGATGCCAAATATCTCGAAAACAATGAAGTTTGAAGTAAATATGGGATACTATATTGCTTAAAGCCGTTGTTGTTAATATAATAAGCTACAAAAAACATTAGAAAACTAAGGGATTCAGATCGAAGGTCATTGGCGTATGGGAGCCTCTTAAACCATGATGGTGTTTTTCACTCCCGTTTAAATTTTGCTTTCACTTGAGTATCCTCCTTGTTTAATAAAACGGAATATTCACTTGTACATATTTTAGTCCATAACTCTAATTTCTAAATCAAACAATCATTATAACTCGTACGACTTAATTACGACTGCATTGTAACGCATTTGAGAATCATAGACAGATGTTGCAGATGCAGACTAACTTAAAACCATTTGAAATCACTACCGTGATTTGTTTCAGTTTCGAAGCAAAGAAAGCATAAGAGACTTCAACCGTTAAAATTAAGCACACGGCACTCACGTTCATTGTCTCATAAGTAATATTTCCGTCAGTGTTTCCTTTGCACTAATGAATAAATGATGCTAATGCAGTGTCATGAGTGGTCGACATTGGCCACTTCCGCGGGTCCTGCGTGGGCTCCCCTTGACAGGGGATAAAGCATCGGTCCCTTTCTGACGTGCTTATTACTGAATGTGTTGGAATGAGAGAGATTGATGCTGATGCTTTTCTTCGAGAGATATCGGCGCATCAAAGCCATTGGATTAAATCGGGCGTCAAAGTAGTAGTGCTTCAAAGTCAAAGTAATCAAGTGTTTCATTCTAGGTAAATAAAAACGTATCTAAAGATGTACTTCGCCGTGAACCTACCTGCATCATGATGAGACATCTAAGTACTTCTTGACGACCACATACAATTTTGAACTTTGGCACTAGTGCCGAACCAGTACAACCCACACCAGTACCAGGCGAGGACTAAGTTAAGCGTTCGTCCTATAATTTAGATCCTAGATAGACCTAGTTAGGTAGGTAGGTCTAATTAGGATCTAGATTATAGGTCGAACGCTTAACTTAGTCCTCGCCTGAGCGGCGCGCGGGTGCAGGGGTATTAAGCTAACGGGCGGCGGGCGCCGGGCTTTGCCTCCGCACCTCGCCCGCGCCCCGTTATCGTCATACCCCTGCACGGGCTAACTATAGAGTCATTGCGTCTCGGTAAGCGAGCCACGTCTCAAAATTTTATACGACGACGGCTCGGTTTCACATATTTTTAATTTCCTTTGGTGGTCGTCTAGGTACATATATCGTCACTAACATGACATTAATGAAATGTTAACAAGATCTGTTTCTGCTAGACTAGAGCGAGACACTGTCAGATGAACTGTTATCGTAGGCTGGGGTTGCCAAGAGATCAAAGGGGCTGCAGTGTGCCAATTTCTTTGCCAAATCCTGACCTATTATTATGAATGTTGGTTTATTTTCTCGTTTCACATCGTAGAGCGCAGTGAGTAGCTATGTCATAAAATAAGATCGGACAGCCTACGTCTTATTCCATTGTAATACCGTAAAATGGGGTGAGTAAGGGCAAAACTGACATTCAAACCTCGATAACATTTTATTGTGTTCCGGACGTTTGTATTTTAGTTATTATTTTATTTTGGGTAGTTTCATTTCATAACTTTGACGATAAACAGGAAATCCCACCTCACCCCGTAGTCCCTCGTAATTGGGGTGAGATGGGATTTCATACAAATGTGATTTTGGAAGATTGTTGGATCGTTTTTTTTTATTATGAGTACTACTATAGCTCAATTTGAAATTGGAATACATTATTGTTGTAGCAGTAGCCTTAAAATCCCATCTCACCCCCCTTTCATCCCTTCTCTCCCCATTCATAACCCAACTCCCCGCGAACCCTACTCACCCCATTTTCCGGTACGGCGAAAAATGTATATATAGGTGCATATTTTTGATATAAACTGTACACTTTCGTGGACTTGTTGCCTCTTAAGTCCTCCTACTCGTAACTGCCCAATGTTCTATACAAAGTATAAACTTAGCATAGTGCTTCATACCAAGGTGACTGTTTCGCTTTCATTTAACTTTTTATCGGTAGACCTTACATAGGTAAGACATACAAACAAGAGCTTACCTACATAACTTCATATAGATACTAAACGGCAAACTGTTTCTATTAATAAGTGTGTCTTATTTGCGAAACTAGAACGATTAGGTACATAAAAACATCCGCAACGCAGGCTTCGTCAATTGCGTACAAACAAACACCCCCCTAGGCGTTTAACTAACAGTGATAGAGCCTGCAGCAGGCTTCGTAAATTCAAATAAAAAAAAATATATATATATTTATTCAGGGAACATGATGAATAATACGTTACTAGGACTGTTTCTTGAAACATGGAGTTTCCGAATTCCGAACAAATCGGTTAATGGTTTACTGAGATACGCACTCACGGGTAACCAAGTTGTGATGGTTTCTACGCAGATCCCTTGATCACAAACTATAAACAAACCAGCAAATCAAATTACACGAAACTTTACGAACTATTGTCGATAATAGGATAACTTGAGTCGGTCCTGGGGCATCGCCTGTCCAAACTAGGTCGGAAGGTTCCATCAATATCAATGAAGCTCTGAGCGTTAGGGGCGGTAATTTTTAATCAAGTTAATAGCTGGAGGCCATGTAAATCTGTAAATTAAAGAAAGCTAGATTTTTATGAGTAGTAGAGTAGTTATGAGGCTGGCAACCCCTTTTCACGCCGATTATAGTGCTTTTCTCAAACATTCAATGAAATATTGACGTTGCGTGCTGTTCTTCATAATGAGGTCCGAAGTGTCTCGTTTCGGGCGCAGCGAGACGAGAGATCCGTAATGGCATTTCGTACAAAATTGGAGGACTAGGCCTGCAAGATGGTCTTTTTTAATTTCCATTCCACAATTTGTGGCACAGCATCACGGCGTTCAGACATGAAAATTAAAGTTTGATTTCTTGGAGTTTTATTTATTTAATTCATTGCATATTTGAGAAAAGCACTATACATACGTCGGCGTGAAAAGGGATTGCCAGCCTCATAACTATCCTACTCTATCCTAACTATATGTACTCGGCCGGCAACCCCTTACTTCCCGGCCTCCGTATAGTAATTTATTATTACCACGCGATATTTACCCATTTATTTAGCTTTATTTCTGATGCTTCGAGGAGGGTTCCACCGGTCTTGGTCCCAACTGCAGCCCAGCTCAGTTAGATTTGAATGTTATAAGATCAAGAGTACCTAGGTACCTTAAACCGACGAGCATCTATGAAGAATGTCATAGGCAAGAACGGTTTACCAAGAACGTCGCAAGCATCTTTGATCTCTGCCTTAGCCATCCGCGTATCCCCTACCATGTTATGTGTGTTATTTCGGTTACTGCCGTATATGTAAGTACTTTATTATACACAATAACCGGTTAAAACACATACATGTCACACAAGATCACAGTACAAAGGCGAACTTATCCCTATGAGGGATCTCTTCCTGCTAACCTTTATAGCTGTACGAATTACTAGTTACGGTGATTCTAACGCGTGTCTCAATAAGAGTGCACTATAATAAGTAAAATAATTCTTAAATTAGGTATTATTAGGGTAGTTAATAGTGCACTGAGACACCCGTAATATAAGTAGGTCGCTTTATTAAATTTTATTTAGCAGCCAGCATTAACTTTTATATCGTATATATCCAGGGCTTGGTATCTACTTAATACAAAATTATCTAATTGAATCCATTAGCCACATTAAACTAAACTTTTAACCAGCTCAACGGAACCGGGCGTATCTGAAACTAGAAATGTAATTAACTTAATGACTTGGCACCAGCTCAACTTTACCGAACGTTGACGCGGATCCTGTGAGCTTAGCAGAGGAAGCGGCCAAAATACAGACATGTTATACATTTACATCAATCACTTGGGAGTAACATCATCAGACATGAAACAAAGTGATATCGTAGGCATGCCCACTTCTGTCTAATACAAATGGAATCACGGCCCAGTCCTTGTTTTCATATTATCAAACCGTGATAAAGCGCAATTTACTCATGCAAGATAGGGTCATTTCGCCGGTTAGCGACCACCTTATTTAACGTGCCGGTGGGCGACCACTTAAGCTGAGTTGGTGAACTGAAAGGATATTTTCTCGGTTTTTTAGTAGATTTCTATTCAAAAAACAACAAAAAAATGGATGTACAAGTAATTGTCTCAATTAGGTGTGTAAAATTGATGTTATCTTCAATAGAAAAAACCTTCTCCTTCAGGTGGTCGCTGACCGAAGGTGGTCGCGTAACCAGCGAAATGACCCTATTGCATGCAAATTTCATTACATTGCGGGTTACAGAGGTATGTATACTGCGTTTTATCTATCAAACCCCGCAATGTAGTTAAACTTTCATGCAATTTCTTGCATGTGTAATTTGCTCTTGAGATTGGGATTAGAAGCGACAGTTTTGCTTTAGGCCTGATACACACTGGCGCGGCCTGCGGTGGCGGACAAAGTAAATTTGATAACTAATGACAAGTTTACTATAGTTCGCCGCGGCCAGGCCAGCTTTATAAATATGTCAAAGTTTATATCAACTGACAGCTATTCCAATCCCAAACTCATCGCAGTTGAGCAATAACCAAAGGCGCGACCCGTGACCATAGAGTAAATGGTACATCGTTAGCAATCGTAGATAGCGGACGGAACCCAAGCGAATGCCCAAAAGGGATAGAGGTAAATAAAACTGACTAAATTGAGAAGGCTCGGAAGACTAATATATCCTCGACATCTCATATCTATATACTTTAATCGTATTATATCCGTGACGTCAGTTTCAGTTGGTTTCAGTACAATATTTTGACGGTTGGTGACCAACAAAAAAAGCCTATAAGTGCTGAGGTACAGGAGATTTGACGTTGTATCTCTTTCCCACTTGTAGTATTGTCTATGATTACATCTTTTTCAAACATGTGTGTAGCATGTGAGTGAGTCCCTCTATTCTGTCCTTCCTCTATGTTGGCAATATTATGACCAGGCAGAAAACGTG
The DNA here is from genome assembly GCA_947578815.1 of Epinotia ramella. Classification (NCBI taxonomy): domain Eukaryota; kingdom Metazoa; phylum Arthropoda; class Insecta; order Lepidoptera; family Tortricidae; genus Epinotia; species Epinotia ramella. The sequence continues at coordinate 4,627,189 of OX388214.1, read as the reverse complement.
CAACCATAGATTCTAGTCCTCATTTTATCCACTGGCCAGCAATAACCGAGCCAACAACCCGAAGTCGCATCCGCGCCAGAAATTCACAAACATTAAATCGCCTCAACGCATCCCTAGTACAACTAGATCCCGAGTGCGATATTAACCCTGCGGCGCTACCACGAACTTCGAAAGTCGAATTTCGGGTATTTCCATCTCTATCGCACTCCCTTACTCGAGTAACAGGGATGCATGTATTACGAACTTCGACTTTCGAAGTTCGTGGTAGCGCCGCTGAGCTATAACCACGAACTTCGAATGTCGAAGTTCGGATATCTCTATCTCTATCGCACTTACTATACCTACTCGAGTGACAGGGATGCAAGTACACGAACTTCGAGATTCGATTTTCGTGGTAGCGCCGCTGGCACCTAATAAGAACCAATATGGCGTCCCCCAATATTCTCCAGACTAAACAGACTCGTCATGTCAATAATAATACCAAGACCGAGCGAGACGGTCGTATACAAATCGCAATAATTGTGACAGAGACAGATATTTAATTTCTTGTCTTTGTGAGGTGAGGTGAGGTTGCGGCAAATAAACCATTACTCGCCCAAATCACAGATTAAAGAATACAAGTACAGATACCCAATCTCATAGAGCAAAAGCGTACCGTCCTAATGTAGGCAATTCTGTATACAATTTTAGTCCCGTAGCTACACCAGTAGATGCAGTATCCGAGCTACCACGGCTATGACGCTGTCAGCCTTTAGTAATACATTGAGATATAACCAGATGGCGTTGACTTCCCGGGCAACAAATAGAGTATTTTTGATTTTTTCGATATAAAAGTAGTATTTTAGAGACAATATTACACATCACACAAAAATATACATAACCAAATGCTTAGAGCCTGTGGTTCCATAGAACTTTCGCGACCCGTGATGGCGCCATCTAGTGACAGTACCCAATAATACGTAGCAAGCTTGAAAGCTCACTCGTATAGTACGAGTTACATGGATTTTGTATCAATTTTATTGCATTTACTAAACTTATAAAATATACCTTTATTGTATGTGCGGAAGTATGTTGGTGATATAATTAAGGTACGTTGAATTTATTGAGGTGTAAAAATCATTCTATCTTCACGATTACTGGTTCAAATGTTTCGCTCGGTACCTGTGTCGCCACCTATGAGTTCTTTTTAGTATTAATTATACGTTGTTCTAGTTGGGAGGCCATGCCCAAATTAAATAGGTTTGTTCTTAACACATTCGCAACCAAGAACCCGCCTGGTAGGCACTCGTAATGTTTGCTCAGATGCCGGCTGAGCCCGCTAGGCGGGCAGTAGTATGAAGTATGAACCTACACGCCTAGCGAGTTCTGTCGGTTTCTGGTGTATTGTTCCATTTTTAGTCCGGTTGCGAAAGTGTTAATGTAGCTGCATAGGAGCCTTTCCGTCCCTGATGGCGTCCTCTGCAGAAATCTATAGGTACTCTAAAGTCAGAATCAGATAGCTTGCGCGGGGCTCCGCTCCGCCCCGTTGTTATGGACACGTTCCCCGCCCCGCCTTACCTCAGTTTGCTCCCGAAAATCGACTACTGCGCAGGTTTTTGAACGAGTGAGCGAAGCAAACGAAGTTCTCCGTTTCGGCTTGGGCTAAATGCTTTCGTATGTCTGTCCGTATGTCTGGCTTTTCTCCTCATCAGGTCACATTTTGTGAGCGGTTCGATAATTATATGGGATCTTAGTTTCAATTCAGTTATTCGAAATGGGTAAAAAAAAAATTGAAAAAAATTACTTACTCCTGAGGTCTACAGCTCACAGAGCCAGTACGCAGTTTTTTAAACAGAGGCCAGACTTATACTAGTTGTCCCGATCTAAGTTACAAGTGTTGCAAATACAGCACAGGACCATTCCACGCCTACGCTTCACGAGCTTGGGTTGCAATTGCCACCTCATTCCAAAAGGCCGCATCTCTCTGATCATCAAAAGAACATACGATCTTTAAGTTATACAGAACTGCGGTTTCGAAAACGCTGTAACTGCACAAGGATTACAGGGAGTTACTTTCTTTACGCCGTTCGGCTGCGTTTTATGTTAAGTCGAAACTTGTTTTGCCATTGTATGCAATGCGAAAGTTTGTCGTCTGTTTGTTACTTGTCTTTAGCGCAGGGAAAGACTGTTCCGAGGTTTCCGTTAGTTTATTCCTCGATAAATGTTAATGAAACCTAAAGATTTTATTCTTAAAAGGAAAAACTAACATTCAATGCTAATAGAGCTCCTTTTTCATTCAAATGTTCATATGTCAACCTAATTTAAAGCTTTAATAAGCGGGAACCACCCGGAACGAAATCGTAAATGGCGTTATACCATACGCACTTGCACTCTGTAACTTTCTCATTTTCAATATGGATAAAAGTTATACTAGACACTAGGCATTCCTTTTTGAACAGAACGCCATTGAAAGAGTCATTGCGAAGATTATTCTGTCACTGTCACACTTCCTTTGCCGATGAATGATGCATTAATGCACTGCCTTCTACGTAGCTCAAAGGAAATCGCAGTTGTCAACACATTTAGGTATTGAAATGCGACTATATTGAATCAGTCTGGAAAGCTGATTGATCGTTTCCTTTCGTTATAGAGATGATAACTTAGAGCAGGGAATAATTCAATTGCTATCGGTTTTTGAAAGTGATAAATTATTTTCTAAGTTACCGATTAATATAGTCGGGTCCTCCGATCTTTCTTTACTGAGGTTTATAGATATTAACGTGAAAACTGTTTAGAAAGTAGCCGTCCGACATCTAATTTATAAATACCTATTTGTCATGCAGTATCCTATTTAACAACCGTTTCCTCGTTAGATGCCTGCTGCGTTTGAGAGAAAATTGGATTATACTTATAGTATTACTGTCCACTAAAAACATCACGGCGGCGGCGGCCAGTAACAATTGCCAGTTTACATATAGAACCTATTTGCACAATCCTTACAATCGGCGTAGGAGTTCCTCGTACAAATACTGGATCGCGTAGATGCTGGGCTATCTAAAGATACCTAGTACATTTTTGTAAGCATGTCCTTTCAATAATAACGTCGAGCCGATTCGTCTAACTTTTTACTCGCAATAGTCGTAATACATAATGGCTAATATACTCCGATATGCGTAATGCATGCGATCGTCCGGCCAGCCACGACCTTATTACCGATGCGATGGGCACCTCCAGCTCCCAGACGACATGTTTTATTAATTTAATTGCAACACGCGAGAGTCATTGTGTTAACACGCAAGTTTATAGATAAATACGTTGAGGGTTGGCATCCCTGTAGAATCTGTAGACGCAAGCGATCTTTCGGGGAAGTGCTTCTAGCTAAACTCATTTAGGTTATTTTAGTCTTACGACCGAGAAATAAGGAAATGTCGCACGAGAATACTTGTTTGGCTCAAAATAAGCATATTAAGTATAAGATGTCGCTGTGCACAAAATAAACCTACCTAAAGTGTGTCTGTCTGTCTGTCCTCTTCACGCTTAAACCGCTGAACCGATTGAGATGAAATTTGGTATAGAGATAGTTCGAGCCCCGGGCAAGGACATAGGATAGTTTTTATCCCGGAAATCATCTCCTAAGGGGATGAAAGGGGGGGTGAAAGTTTGTATGGAGCTACAATATAAAACGAATTTCACGCGGATGGAATCGCGGGCAGAACCTAGTTTATTTATGTTTGCTTCGCTAATTACTGGCTTTACAACAGTCGACTCGAATAATTATCAACGCTAACAAGAGAATGCTAAAGCTGACAGGTGTAACACAACCAATTAATTGACCTCATGGTCGATTTGACCTCACGATTGGCACGTCCCATTAACCCAACGAACTTGTAGTCAGCCAATTGAATAAGAGATCAATCGCTGCAATCAGCACTTGACAATTGAACTTGAAATTGCACCTTTGGTATAAACAATTGGATGTGTTATTGTGGCGCCAATTCTGGCTCGAACCAATGACGTGGAACTTCTGAATGGAATATCCTTTGATTTGTATCACCAAGTTTTACTGTGAAGAAAAACGACTGCAGATGCCACGCACCTTTGGTATAAACAACTGGATATGTTATAGTGGCATCAATTCTGGCTCGAACCAATGAAGTGGAACTTCTGAATGGAATATCGTTTGATTTGTATCACCAAGTTTTACTGTGAAGAAAAACGACTGCAGATGCCACGCACCTTTGGTATAAACAATTGGATATGTTATCGTGGCATCAATTCTGGCTCGAACCAATGACGTGGAACTTCTGAATGGAATATCCTTTGATTTGTATCAGGGTCAATCAACTTTTCGACCCACACTTTTGAGAGGATATCACTTTTTTTATTTATTTTATTTTTTCATAGATATTATACATTGAAGTATATTTTCAAATAGCATGAACATTCAAGCATGACATACGTAAATGGGCACGATGTATGTTGTATGTTTTTTCCTATATTCATAAAAAACTTAAACAACCCCCATAAAAGTGTCTATTGCGTTACCAGAGAGGATTACCTTAGTTACCGACAATAAAACACAGTTTTAACTTACTTTTATATTTGTTTTACTTTGGCATGCATAATCAAACAGTTTGGTATATTCAGTGTTAATTTAAGTTACATACATGAGTATATAATATTAACAATATGTATTTAGCGTTACCACCGAGATCCAAAATTTGCATTTTGTTTGTATAATTCTCTATTGAGAGTGACAAACGCTTCAAAAGCTTTGAAAAATGATAATCAACTTTTAAGACAACTTAAACAAGAAAATTATAAGTGAAACTTCCAAAAACAATCGTAAAATAATAGTGATAACTATACAAAGAAAAGAGGACATAAAAGTAACACCGGAGACAATTAGGTAACACCTTAGACAAATTATTCTCTATACGACGTAATACCGGAGACATTCTACTAACACCAAGACACATGTCTCAGAAATTGAGTAAAAAAAAACTAAGGAATGTTAGAATATGAACTATTGGTTTAATAAAATATGTTCAACTAATGAAAATGTAATTTTCTGAAACCAGTTCCAACTTAACATTTTAATAAATCCGCAATCTACAACCACGATCCACGATTGATTCTCATTACAACTATTATAAATTTATTAATTTCAACAAGTAATCAGCAGTCTTGTGCTATTCCTAACCTAATATTTACCTAGGAAGAGTTATTTTTCAAAAACTTTTTGTAGGATTATCAAATTGGTAATAGATCCGACGTCCTTTTCTCAATATTGCAGGCATTGGCAAAATTTTAATAATATCGTCATATCATAATCTACATAGTTAACATAGTGTTCATCCAATTTGAATACCTTCGCCTCTTTTTTAGCCACTACTCGTAAGAACATAACCTGTACCTCTCCGTCTTCTTCGATATTGGTCAAGGCTTTGCATACGAAGGAATATTTTTTCTTCTTCGAATTATCACTATAGACAACCTACCACTACACACCTATAGACGACCTAGCACTAGTCGAACAGGACCGTAATATAGCCATTACAGAAAACCAGCTAGAGTGTGACATGGCCACCATGGACGATTACTTTGTCCGCTGGCGACTGCGTCCTAATGCCTCCAAAACCGAAGTGAGCTGCTTCCACCTAAGCAACCGACTTGCCAACAAGAAAATTAGCATCCCCTTCAGGGGGGCTCCATGCTTTTTCACAACCCACTACCAAAATACCTCGGTGTCGCCCTGGATAGAAGTCTAACGTACAGCCCCCATCTCGAAAACGTAGCAGCAAAATTATGGCCCAGGTTAAACATCCTGCAGAAACTAACTGGGACCAAACTGGGGTGCCTCTGCCAGCTGCCTACAACCACCGCTTCCGTGTATCCGACGGCAGAACACTGTGCCTCTACCTGGCTTAACAGCTCTCACACTAAAACCGTAGATACGCAGCTAATTGCCACAATGCGCTTAATCACGGGTTGCATGAAGCCCACTCCTGTACACTGCCTCGCAGCTTTAATTAACATCGCGCCCCCCCCACCTGCGCCGCCAACGCCAAATGCTCAGGGAGGTAGATAAAGCCCATAGACGACCGGATCTACCAATCAATAGGGACCTGGCTTCCTTTACCAAAAAACGATTTAAGTCACGAAGCCCTCCGGCGCTGCTGGCTCACCAACCCAGCTCCCGACGGAGCCTAAATGAGGCTTGGTCTGATGAATGGTCTGCCGCTGACACCCCTCCTGAACTTCTTGAACTGGACCCGGGCAGCCACCCACGTGTATTCAACGAACCACGCCGTGTCTGGTGCATGCTGAATCGCCTGAGAACGGGCATAGGCCATTGTGCCCACCTCCGGAAAAAATGGGGCTGGAGCGAACAGTAATGCTGCTGTTGCGGATGCCCAAAACAAACTGTGCGGCATATCGTCTTGGAGTGTCCGCTAACCAAATACGATGGTCCAGCAGAAGATTTAAAAAAAACTTACGAGTGCAGCTGCTAACTACCTGGCAGAATGTAATTTTAGATTATAAAACAGTGTATTAATTGTGATTGCCATACGATAAATAAATAACATCGACATGTAGAAAGTTACCAATTGACACCTGCATTGAAGTTTTATAGTTACTCGTGGACGGCTGCTGTTCATCGACTGTGTCAACAGAGACCATGGAAGAGTCAAAATTTTCCTTATTGCCAGAGGGTATTTGCATGTCTTCGTCGCCCGTATCTGAAGAACTTTCATAAATTGTTCGGCAAATACTGGTGCGGGAACGGGACAATGTATTTTGAATATTTTTCAATACACTAAGTGAACTAAGAGGCACATCATCATCTGATGATAAATCACGACTTGCAGGTTCAGCATTTTCTTCTAGTTGTGATCCTTGTGTGAATTGAGAGGTACATCATCATCTGATAATACGGCACGACTTGCAGGTTCAATATTTTCAGCTACTTGTTGTATTCCTTGTGCAGTATGTTCAATGGTTCTTATGTAATATATCTGAGGGTCGTAGCAGTCGCAAACACCTCTCGTGAGGGATCCGCAAAAACAGCTCAGTGATCGATATTTTAAGTGATTTCTGTTGTCCGTGAATATTTGATGGACTTTCATTGTTCCAACCAGTCGTGGTATTACAATTTGCAGCTGTTACAAAGAGAATTTAAACAATATTCAATGAAATTGTCTCTGGAGTTACCAACTATATCTTTGGAGTTACCACAAAAGTAACTCAGTATACAGGTAACTCAGGTGACATTTGCCAGTATTATGCAAATTAATTGAAATCCACTTAGTATTAGGAATACTTCTATGCAATAATCAAAACTTTATTTCTATGTCCTTGAAAAACAACATGATTCGTAAAATTAATATCAGTAGTTACCGATGAAATCGCGGTAACTCAGCCGACAGCGATTAAACACACGCACCACCACCGAAAGCTCGTCGCTGCCTGGCGGCCTGCCGGCATCGTCAAAGGACTTCGCCTCAGCTCCGACAGGGAGGCCGCCAATATTTTAGTAGGTAGTGTCCGAATTATGCACGTGTAGATTTTTTACGTGCGGCTTTTAAAGGTAACTCAGTATACCAATGTAAACAAGAATTCCTTTGGACATAAATTCTAGATTTTTTCTGGAAATCTATTATCAACTGATCACTTTTATAATTCGAAAGTATTAAAGTTTGTATTCTTAATGTATCGATGATAAATAAATTAAGCATAGTTTATACAGTGTTTTTTTAATTCATCGGCATAGTAAGTTGTGCTCACGCGTTTTGGACGGCAATATTATGTATGGAAGAAAAAAATGTCAATGGAGTTACCACGAAATCTAGATATATTTGAGGATAATTTCGAACGTAACATGTAAGTTACGATGCTTTATAGTCTGGAATTACTATAGTTCGTCGTTTAATGTCAAGTTAAGTAGATTTATGAAGTTTTGGTCAGAAATAACTGAGGACACCAAAGTGTGGGTGGAAAAGTTGATTGACCCATCACCAAGTTTTACTGTGAAGAAAAACGACTGCAGATGCCACGCACCTTTGGTATAAACAACTGGATATGTTATAGTGGCATCAATTCTGGCTCGAACCAATGAAGTGGAACTTCTGAATGGAATATCGTTTGATTTGTATCACCAAGTTTTACTGTGAAGAAAAACGACTGCAGATGCCACGCACCTTTGGTATAAACAATTGGATATGTTATCGTGGCATCAATTCTGGCTCGAACCAATGACGTGGAACTTCTGAATGGAATATCCTTTGATTTGTATCACCAAGTTTTACTGTGAAGAAAAACGACTGCAGATGCCACGCACCTTTGGTATAAACAACTGGATATGTTATAGTGGCATCAATTCTGGCTCGAACCAATGAAGTGGAACTTCTGAATGGAATATCGTTTGATTTGTATCACCAAGTTTTACTGTGAAGAAAAACGACTGCAGATGCCACGCACCTTTGGTATAAACAATTGGATATGTTATCGTGGCATCAATTCTGGCTCGAACCAATGACGTGGAACTTCTGAATGGAATATCGTTTGATTTGTATCACCAATCTTTTCTGCGAAGAAAAAATATTGCAGATGCCATGAAAAGATAGTTGCCGTTGCTGGAAACTTTCCAATGTTCCCGGCAATCAATAGATGTAAAGACCGCAATGGTACAGCTCACTGGCCTCACTGCTAATCATCATCAAATAATACCTCTCTGAGTCGTAGCAGTGAGACGTACGCAATATATTTTGGATAATGATAGTGATGATTATGCTAGTGGCTCGATGAGAAATACCTTTACCCACTCCGGGTATACGGCAGAAGTTTTCTTCTTTGTCAGCTCCTCAAGGTCATGTCGTGACCAGTTCTTTACAACCATTCCTCAAACCCCTCTATTTTGGGCTAGTTGTATTGCCTTGGATATTGACGCCCTCGCGTATTGCATCAGTTTATCGTGTGGGTTCTCTCGTGCTCTGATTCTAATCCTCTTTCTTCACAAAATACGGCAAAAGTAGGTAGTAATTCCTATCTGTCTAATCTATCCTATCTTCATTTTGATGAACTGAACGGACTCCCGTGATTTTTATCAAGTTCATTCATAAAAGTCACGGGAGTCCGCTGGATGCGGGTGGCGCAGGACCGGTCATCGCAGGACCGTTCATTGTGGCACTCTTTGGGGTAGTCCTATGTCCAGCAGTGGACGTCTTTCGGCTGATATGATGATGATGATGATGATGATGATGAATGTACGCTAAGCAATTAGGATGTTTGTTTCATTCAAAGACCTATCTTTTGTCTATTCGCCTCGCAATAGGAATGCAGGAGGGATTTCGCAATTGGAATAAGGGACGCTCGTTGCGAAACCTGTTTGACGTTAAGGAAATTTCACTTTTGTTGAAAGAACTTACTGGATGTCTTGCGCGGATTATCGTTGTGTCCTAGGACCATTGGCGAGAGTACAAGTTCTTATAACACTGTTTCTTTTTCGAATGAAATGTTTTGATGCAAAAAATATTATAGCAGCTAAATGGCCAATTGAGTCACACCATATGCCTCGATCGCCACATTTGTTTACGGGTTGCAAAATTTGACATATTCGTGGTGGGGTTTCCAAGTCACAAAATCGGTCATGGCACTCATGGCCTTCAAATTAGAGATGTTTTCCTATTTTATCAGTCTTCAGATTAAAGATTGGCTTCAAAGTAACATTTCCTTATTGTGATGAACTTACCGACATATGAAAATGACAGTGTCGTCAAACTGATAAAGTTAACAGGCATGAATGACCCCCTGGGGGCGATTTAAGAAATCCTTAGGCGAAGCCCAGGGCTGTTTTTACGCGCTCATGCGTCTAACCTCACCCGTCAAATGTAACAGACCTAGACCTCTAACTAAGCTTAGTTACTACGAATCACGGCGTCAAGATGTACATTTTTGTGGGTGAGCGTCGAGGTGAGCTTAAAACAAGTTACAGGATAGCGGGGCAGGACGCCGCTAGCGCGTCATAAACTGTTCTATACAGAAGGATTTTGATAATAGAAGATGGCACTGACTTTAGACTGGACTGGTTAGCCCGCCTTTCATTGAGTTTGCTATGAGAATGAATGCTGATTCTCAAAACAAGTTGTTTTTGCCGAAGTTCTGCGAAGTCGTTACCATTCAATGGCCAATGGATGCTTATTACGTGGATTATTGTATACATTAATGCATAGTAGAATGTGTGAGGAATACAAATTGACTGTGGTATTGGAATTCATTTAAGAGTATAAGGATAAAAAAAAAACGTATAAATGTATATTTGCTAGTAAGACTGATTTACTAATTGTAGTGATTTAATCATAATATTTCATTCTGATCATTATGAAAAACCAAACAATAAGTCACAAAATCAAGTTAAGAAATAAGCTAGTTCTGTAGCATGCTGCATGCAAATACTGTTTCCTCATAATCTAGATTAATCTCACACAAATCAAGTAGGCAGCAGACACTTATGTCTGCTGCTCTGCTTAGAGAAGAAAATCACATGAAACTAGATTAACAACAAATGTTCTCGTCTTAAAACAGTTGAAAATGTATATAGCTATCCCCCTTATTCATAAAACTCAAAATGCCTCAGATAAATAAAATGTGTTTTGTCCGTTTATGAATACCTACGGCCATAAGTCTCCAGGTTCCAGGTAAAACTATACCAAAATAAACATAGGCTATTCTAAATGCGCATGTTTAAGTGTTTAAATTTCCTAAGATAAACACTCCCATGAGAATCGAGTTCTATACTACTCCACATTGTGGTATTTCCGTAACCATTAACACTCGAACAAGTTTTATGACCGAATCCGTTAATTTTAACTCAAATGAAACAGATAATGGGGTTGTAGCTTTCAGAAGTTATGACGATACATAGATCTCGCGCACATGTGGCGACCAAATGGTATTCGAAATTTAAATTCTTATGTTTCTCTGGAACGTTTAGTAATGGTGTCACTGGCCGCTTTTCGAGATGAGGCGTGAAATGAATACGTCGCATGAGCACAGATAATATAATACTGTACTGTATGCATTACGAATTGATCTTGCGTCTATTTTTACTCTTTAAGAGTCAAAGACCACGGCCGTCCGTGCTTCTAAATGCCATAACCTAAAAGTTTAATGTTAGTGTAAACGTAAAGATAACATGACAGTGTAGTGTCTAAAAGTCTGATTGGAAAAGGGGGTTGACAATCCTGCTAACTGGTTTAAACTTTAAGTAACCACTCAGACAGACTTAACCCTTTGATTTAACGTTCCGGATCGATCCTGTCGCAAGCTAAATCCGAAGCCATATCGCAGCTAACCGAGGCACTAACTTATTCAACGTCGTGGTAAAAACTATGCAGAATACTCCAAATTTAGGTAGACTATATTTATCTAGATCTAGAATAGGGTTAAAGTAAGCGCGCTCTTTTGAATCTAGTGAAATTATACATCGTTTCCCTTTATTTGGAGTAGGTAATAGTGCTAGCGTAAGAAGACAACACAGAATGTGCTCAGACCCCGTATCATAGTCTGCCTTATCACACGATAAGTGACAGGATAGACCGTCCGTCACTGGCTGACATCGTTCGATAGAACGAGACGACGCTCCTATCTTGTCACTTATCGCGTGATAAGGCCGACCATGATACGGGGTCTGAAGCTAATTTACAAAAATGACAAATGACATAAACAGAATTTTGAAACGATTACTATAGCCCCTCAAAGACTGGCGCGGCCTGCGGTGGCGGGCAATAGTAATTTTGACAGTAATTGTCATATTTACTATTTTCCGCCACTGTGGCCTTAGGCCTGCAACACCCTGGCGAGGCCTGCGGTGGCGGACAATAGTAAAATTGACAGCTAATGACAAGTTCAGGCCTCTCACAGACTGGAGCGGCCTGCGGTGGCTGACAATAGTAAATTTGACAGCTAATGACAATTTTACTACTGTCCGCCGCGGCCAGGCCGCGCCAGTGTGATGCAGGCTTTACTATGGTCCGCCGCGGCCAGGCCAAAATATGGCGGTTACTCTATGGTACCTACTCGAACTTCGTTTAGGGCTTTCGATATCGAGTATTCATCGGTGGGGTCAAGCAAGTTTGTACGCTGCATCGTGTCATGGCGCCTAATCTGTTAATGCCAAAACGAATTAAGTGCATATAAAGATTGTACGTTCTTTCTTTCTTTTAGAAGCGTATTTAGGAAGTATTTATGTCCACAATAAAAACGTCCTGATAACGAGCTCGTTAATCTACATCCTCTGTGGCCGTTCCATAGACAAGTTTAAATTTTATAGCGCGAGACTTTTGGCGCCGTATCATTAAAAAGACGGCGTGGGTATTTTATGGGCAACGACCACCCTCATTTCCTTCCGTGTTTCCCGGTTTGTAATGGATATTATTCTGTCAATGTAGGCAAAATACAGAGCTCCTTCATTTTCTCCAGGGTGTTATATTGTCACTAAATTATAATGTAGATTGTGTCTCATAGGAGCAAAATGAATATTTACGGCGAGGCCGATATATCGAAGACTGAATGAAGCGAAAGAGTAAAATCTCGAGCGCAAATGGCTTTTTTCTGAATAAGAAAAGTACTATTTACTTTGATCCCTCATTTGGGTAACAATAAGTACAAAATAACTCTTGGTATTTTGTATTTTCCAAGCATCTGTGAAGTTTTAAGTAGTAAAGAGAAGATGAATACCTATATAAATTAAAACTAAACACTAAAGTCTATTTCAGAGTCTGAATAGAATACATTGTAAGTTTTCTAGTTTTAGATTATCAAAACACTGTAAATCACATCTAGTGTGTGCCGACCGTGAACTCGTATCTGGATTTGCGTCTAAATTTAGCAATCTCGGTTCAACCATAATTTGTCTTCCTGCCAAATGCAATAGAAGCTCCCCTCAGCAGGTCCGTAAATCTGTTTCAGGATTAATGAAGTGGAAATGTGCTGATCCCAACATAAAATAAATATATGGCTACAGAGTACACCGTGCAAGCTAAACTGCCACGAAATAAATAATCCCTGCTTGTCTTTATGACATTGAATTTAGATTTAATTTATCTTGGGAAGTGGGAAATGTCCACTATACCTCTCTTCCGCCGCGTAGGTACAGATCGACACAATTAATATGGCGCTTAAGTAGTTGACCGAGAGGCTATTATTGCTTAACTCGCGCGCCTTATTACTTGGGTCTTGCTTATTATAATCAACGCGCCAACGAAATCGGACTGAAAGCGATGCAACTATTGGTTGGAATGAGAAAGTAATATAGGTATATCTCTCATTCCGACAGAGAGCTAACCCTGTGTGTTGGCGTTCGTTGTTAGAGTGCCTAGTCTGCTCGTTATGAAGCTTTATGAGTAAGTGTGACCAGTGTGTGGTTTGGTGATGCATGTGCTATTATGGTTTTTAAACCAACGAACCACCTACTCAAGAGAAGTTTTCTTAACGAAAAAACCGTAGGTGTAAAAGGTTGCTCATTTGTTTCTTTGCTCCGTAGAAACCCACCACCAAGCTGCCTTGAATTATTGCCTTACATTTTTCGTCCCCTATATCTACTGAAGACTATTGTTAGTCTAATAAAAATATGAATAAAATCGCGAAGCAATAGTTATTTAATAATATGAACACATCCATGAAGTTAAAACTACTATTACCTATCTGAAGCATATATAATAAACCGCTAGCGAATTTCGATTCGTGCCCAACTTCTGAATAGAACAAAGGCCCACATACATGCTCACGATATTTTCCTCCAAAGAATTCGCTCGACTATAAGATAAATTACAACGCTTCCTACAGTTTTGTTCGGACTGAATATTTATGGAAGACTTTTCGATTGTAACTAATAAGTATCGTTTAGCACTTTGTTAAGAGAAAAATTGCTTCATTAGTATTCCTGTTCATTGGCAACCTTGAGGTTTCCGCATAATTTAGTAATTGCTGACAGATTATGGCATCAATTATTGAACATTGGTTTCGTAATTTGTCTTAGAGACTAGCACTAACCCCCTTTTTCATAAATCTGGACAAACCTCTGTTAACTAAAATGTATCTTGTTTTGTCCCTTTCACATGACGCGACGAAGTGACAGATAAAGACAAACGAATTTTAACGGCGTATAACTAAGATAAATAAATAAATAATAATAAATATTAGGGGACAATCTTACACAAATCGACCTAGTCCCATAGTAAGCTCAATAAGGGTTGTGTTATGGGTACTACTTAGACGACGATATATTTAATAGATAGAGAAATCCATACTAATATTATAAATGCGAAAGTGTAAGTGTTTGTTTGTTTGTTTGTCCGTCTTTCACGGCAAAACGGAGCGACGAATTGACGTGATTTTTTAAGTGGAGATAGTTGAAGGGATGGAGAGTAACATAGGATAGTTTTTATCCCCGTAATCATCCTCTAAGGGGGTGAAATGGGGGGGGTAAAAGTTTGTAGGGAGCTGCGATATAAACGAGTTCCACGCGGACGGAGTCGCGGGCAGAAGCTAGTACTTAAATACATAGAAAACATGTACAAAACTCAGAAACAAATATTCATGCTCATCACACAAATATTTGCCCTTACCGGGATTCGAACCCAGGACCTTCAGCTTCGTAGGCAGCGTCACTACCCACTACAATATTTATTAAATATGAAAATGACAGTGTCGTCAAACTGATAAACTTAACAGGCATGAATGACCCCCTGGGGGCGATTTAAGAAATCCTTAGGCCAAGCCCAGGGCTGTTTTTACGCGCTCATGCGTCTAACCTCACCCGTCAAATGTAACAGACCTAGACCTCTAACAAAGCTTAGTTACTACGAATCACGGCGTCAAGATGTACATTTTTGTGGGTGAGCGTCGAGGTGAGCTTAAAAAAAGTTACAGGATAGCGGGGCAGGACGCCGCTAGCGCGTCATAAACTATTCTATACAGACTGAAGGATTTCGATAATAGAAGATGGCACTGACTGGGTTACTATTGACTGGGTCACTACCCACTAGACTAACGGGTCGTCGTAAGATAGGTTTGATGGACGATAATGAATTTAGAATGAGTTTTTTAGGAGCATTTGCTGATGTTCAACGGGAGTATGGTAGTTGTTTTAACTTGAGATTATCGGATGCCAGATAAAGTATGAAAGAAAAACATTTATTAAGATGAAGCGTTCGGCTCTTTCCGTGGCACTTGACCGAAAGGTAAATGCTGCCACGGTATAAAAGTGACCACGTTATAAAAGCGTCAGTTAATAAACCGCAAACATGTGTAATCAATTAATCCTTACCAGTTTTCCCGTATTATTCACAACGTCTGTCGTACCACAAGGCACCTGTAAGTAAATAAATAATGATTCAGTATCAGAAGTTAATTATCGGAACAACAATGGCGACGGGCCAAAAGGTGCCGCCAATCTGCCGATAGCATTGTGTTTTGAATTCAGAACGCAGCTAAACGGTTTTTATGTTCCCTGTGGCTGTCTGCCGGGTCGGTGTCGCTGTGATTCAACGAGCTATATTTAGTCGGCGACTGAATGGAGCCACGCCTTGTACTCCAAACGTACGCCATGCTGATGGGGTTAAAATCTGGCCATAGACAATTTCCAATACTATCAGGTTTGTGACGTCACATCGAATATTTATGACGGCTTCCTAACGACTTTCATACTATAGAAACGTTTAGAAAACAGCTGATTTTGCCAGTCCCGATCGCTTTTTCCTCACTTCAGGTTATTTACCGGTTTTAAGGAAAAGGACTTTATTACTAATATCCCGTTACTATTTAAGAGGGCACCTACGCATGGACTTTTCTCCCTCTCCCTGAGCATAAGCGTGAGCGAGATGGAAGTGCGTGCTAAAGGCGCGGATATCATGTTTTTAATTTTTTATATTTATACGCTTAGCGTAGGAAAATCCTTTAAAAAAAAAAAAAAATCTTTATTTCAGACCGGTTGATCCATAGTATGTTAGTAACAGGCGACTTAAATCTAAATTAGGTTACTAACAGTAGGCAGAAAAAAAAGGAAAAAACGAAAAAAACAATATACAATTTTTAAATGATAAATTGGGCAACGCCCTTAATCTGCCCAACCCAGAACGATAAGATTGGACAGTTAAATCTTGACGCTATTTCTTGTAGAATGCTGTTGGCGCTTGCTCTCACCCTGCCTAATAGCGAGGCTATCTTTTTGCGCATGATCGCCTGGAACCCGTCTACACGGGCTTCGGCAAACATGCCCGAGGCACTACACCTCCTCGGCAGCCCCAGCAGCATTCTAAACGCATTATTGTATTGGACACGCAGGGCGCTATAGGCTCGTTTTGTATATTTAACCCACAGGCTTTTACCAGTTTTGAGAACTTATCGTTGTATAACTATTAAACTAAAAATCATTGTTAAAAATGGGGGAGGGTCTTAAAGATCCAACCAAAAACATCCAAAAGAAGGGTTAGGTTTGAAAAATAAAAGTATAGAGAAAATTATTGCCAATCGTGTTTTGACTTTTAACAGAAAAACAGTTAAAGATTAATGTACTGTAAGGACAGATATGTAAGTAATCACTATAAATGTTGAGATCTAGGTCGATATGGCTATTCGAATATTTAATGCCCTCTCAATTTCAAATTTATATTCTATGTATATTGACGAGTTTTTGAAGCGGAAATAAATTCGTCGCAGCTATTAATTGTAAGCATGTAAAATTAAAATTAAATTTAAAAATGATAACATTGACATGGTGATTGGTATAAAGAAAATAAATGATTTATGATAAACATTGGCAAATTCGCATATGTGGGCTCTTAATATTCCGATCCCTGGGAAGTGGGAATCCAGACATCGGGAATATTGCCTTTATTTCCGGTACAAGAACGATGAATATATGATTTTCTCGTTTTTTATCGCCAGATAGGTATCTCGCGATATTGCTTTCTTTAGGGTAAGTACTGTAAATGTGTTTGTGTGCTTTCGGTTACACTTATTTTTTCCCAGTATCGTTGCATTGGTTAATATTACTTGGTTAATCTTGTTTTTGCCTTTATTGCCCGATCTTCTTTTGTTACTGGCTACGGCGCGACACATGTACAGACTCAATCCAAGAGATAATGTTAGGTAAATGGAATTTAATAAAAAAAAAATTCGTGTATTGAGTCCTTTCCGTAACTATGACAAGAGGGGCTACCGCGAAACAAAAACTAACTTCGTTCTCCCTCTGTATCGCTCGAACTAGCAAGTGCGACAGAGACGGAAATACACAAACTAAATTTGTTTTCGTTTAGCGGTAGGCCCTCAGTTCTAGTTTTTAATGTCACTCCACTAAGAGGCACTCTTAATCCCGCCAATAAAACGCAAAAACGCGTGACAGGCCTGATTGAGATCCAGATGCGTGAGATGAGGTCACGATGGGTGATTCTCAGGAAGATGTAACTGTGTATATAGATACAAACCTGCGGCGCTACCACGAACTTCGAAAGTCGAAGTTCGGGTATTTCCATCTCTATCGCACTCCCTTAGTCGAGTGACAGGGATGCATGTATTACGAACTTCGACTTTCGAAGTTCGTGGTAGCGCCACTGACTACGAAGTCGGTGTTCCTGAGTTAGAATCCCGGTAAGGGCATTCATTTGGGTTAGTGAGCACGAATATTTAATATTAATCAAGTTTTCTGATTATGTCTGTGTGACAGTTCCGGTTATTCTAATAACTACTTTGTTATAAAGGACATCTTTTATTGAATTAAACGTCATACTTAATATCAGAGGCGGTCTCAGGCTAAGGAGAAAAAAAATTAAGACTCATAAATCATTAATCATTTATTCACTGCAAGAATGTAGTTTACAAAACAAGGTGGTATAAACATATCAAGTCCAGTACATTCTGCTTTACTAAGCATGCAAGGTTTTTTGTTTTTTTGTAATACATTTACATTAAGAGGCTCCCATACGCCAATGACCTTCGATCTGAATCCCTTAGTTTTCTAATGTTTTTTGTAGCTTATTATATTAACAACAACGGCTTTAAGAAATATAGTATCCCATATTTACTTCAAACTTCATTGTTTTCGAGATATTTGGCATCAAAGTTGAACAATTTTAGGCCAAAAAACTGGTTTTCTGGCCATAACTTTTGTGTTAATTGGTTTAAAATTAAAACCCTCTGTCAGTTTTTAGAGACGTCATAGACGAACCCAAATTTGTAGATTTCGTATATGTTAGATCTTTCACGTCAATAGAGATGCGAAATAAGTGTTTTTTTAGACAATGTTTAAAAAAATCATACAAAATTAAGTATTAATTTGTTTCAAAATCCGGTCTGTCAAAATGGAGATAAAAGATTGAAGAACCGATAGCCGTTTGATTTATGATTCTATCTGTAGTGCAAAAGTAGTAGATACGATTCAAAACTTGTCAAAAATCGATGAAAACCTCGGGTAGCCCCTTAAGCAATATTGAATTAATGCCAGTTTAATATAAATGCTACTTGTCAATATAATGTTAAAAATTAGATGTCAATGTAAAATGTAATAATGCAAAATGTCCTCAATGTCAAAAAATAGAAAATAGATTTAACAACAATGACTGAAAAGTTAGTGGTTTTTTTTCACTACGACGGTGGTTAACAAGCATAGTCTGATGGTGACACCATAGCCTATGGATGCTTGCTATTCCAGAAGAATCACAAGCGCGTAGCCGACCCTTTGTTGATTTGATTATTCGTTGTGTTGATAGCTAAACAGACATCCTCTGTAGGCTGTAGAAACGCTGAGACATTTTTTTAAGAATGACCCTGGTGAGGTTTTTAATTTATTTGAAGGACTACATTAGTCATTAATCATTAATACTTGTTTGCTTTAACCTTTGCTCCCGCACGCGACATTTATTTCGGCGTACCACGGCGAGATTAAGTATTGTTTTATCGTCTAACGGAATCAGCTGGCGGCTCGGCTATGAGTCATAAGTAATGTTTAAATAGTGAAATTACAATTAGATATTAAAACAAAAGAAGGTCACAGGTAGACAGGGTGTGACCGAGAAAAGTAAAGGGCTCGAAACGTAGGGATATATTTAATACACAATATACGCGATGAAATCCGTTCAAATCGTTTTATTTAATGAATAATAATCCCGGCAACCGGAGACAATATTTGAAGAAGGTCACTTTGCAGGTCTTAGTCCTTCAATTTTGTATGAAATTCCATTATGGACCTCGTCTCGCCGTACCCGAAACATGATACTTTACAGCCTATAAGAAACAAAGTTAATATTTCATTGCATTTCTGAGGAAAACCAGTATCGTTTAAGTTCATCAGAATCCTTTTGTGCATAATTTAAGGTCAGGTCAATTTGCATTAGCACTGTGTTATCATTCTTGGCCTCTCGATAACTGCCCAGCTTAGATATATGATAATTGATGACGTAGCGCACCATGCCGGCCATTTGCCAACGTTTTTAACGGTCAAGTTAATTCATTTTTACAAGCTTTCATTGAACTTAACCTGTTCGTTTGTCATTCAGTTAGCTTGTTAATGAGGGACAAATCTTGCAAGTTAAATTTGACCCACTTCCCGGTGGGTGACCGATGGAGCTGAAATTTTGAGAATAAGTTTAGTTTGGATGACAGTTCAATATTATATGGTACAGGCAGTACAGTCGGAATTATAGGCGTAAGTACCAAAAAAATTTGTTTTGTCAGAAAGTTATTAAATGTCGTTTTTGTGCTCCGAATAAAACAATTTTAGTTGACTGTACTTTTTTCACATAATCAACAACTACTCGTTATGAGGGTTTCAATGAGACCAGACACGACGGATTTCTTATGTGTAGTTTAAGGGTCGACCGTGTCTCCATCGTCAGATCAGCGGTGCCAATATTGCGTGTCACCGAACTTACATAAGTACACTAGAGCTGGGTCGTTTCGACTTTTCCGTGAAACGAAACGTAACCGTTTTTTTTTCTCACATAACTGTTTTGAAAAACAGTTTCAAAAATAACTAGTTTCTCCGTGCGTTGGCGCCGTCGCCGGTCGCCAAACGAAGTGAAACGAAAAAACGGATGAAACAGTTTACAGTGTTCGAGTTACGTTTTCACGTTTTGCATTGCAACCGTTGCGTGCGACTGACGCCTTCTACTCGTAGCTCCTTGTCATCGTTTTTATAACAACAGTTTGTGTTTCTAGCCAAAAACTGTTATTCCGTTATTGTACGAGAAAACGTTTTTGAAAACGCTTACGGGAAAAAACGCCCAGCTCTAAAGTACACCGACTTTCAGCTCATCGGATACCGGCAAATGGCTTAAAATTCAGTTGCAATATTTGACCCGCATATAAGCCTATAGTTAGTGTTAGTTAAAATGACGAAAGTTCACTTAACGTGGCATTTTATAACTTCTTTTGTTGCTTAATATGTGAGAAAAATATAACAACTTAGAAAAGTTGAAAAACTCCCGACATTTTCATTTCAAAGATCAATATCTCAAAAACGACTGAACCGATTTTCATGAAACATGGCTAAAAACACTCGGGATAAAATTATCTTTGACACAAATAAAACTAAACGAAAGTCGGTTCATCCGTTTGCGAGCTACGATACCACAGACAGATACACAGATACACAGACACGTCAAACTTATAACAACCCTCTCTTTGCGTCGGAGGTTAAAAAGGACACTTCAGTAATCAATAAACTGACTGGAGTGTGTTTTATTATTTATGCCTAATTATTTACAACCCTACTTAAAGATAACAATTAAACAATAGATGTATGTAATGGATGGTTTTAAGTAGGCACTTTTCGTCATCTAAACTAAAACAAACTATACTAACAAGGCAAGTCGTATAAAAGCTTGCAAAAACACGAATATTCCCCATCGCCAGTAGATA
This sequence comes from Epinotia ramella, assembly GCA_947578815.1. Taxonomy (NCBI): domain Eukaryota; kingdom Metazoa; phylum Arthropoda; class Insecta; order Lepidoptera; family Tortricidae; genus Epinotia; species Epinotia ramella. Next base: position 4,606,294 of record OX388214.1, on the reverse strand, counting down.
TCGACCCTTATAATTCATATGATAATATCGATATCGGTTTTCCAGTGCACAGCATATTAATTCTCCGTTGTGCCAGACAATTGGCAATTTCTGTCCGATCCCCTGCCCCGTAATTGGCAGGCCCCACGTGGGTACTTCCCGCACCCTAGTCCGGCAATTAACTAACCGCACCCTGCCATGATAAATAATGATCAACTAATTACAAGCGATAAAGTAACGGCCATAACTGAAACAAATGACGGAGAGCGCTCAAAAACATGGCGCTTGACAGTGTTTTGTTTTGCTCTTTGCTAATATGTATTGCAAGGCGATAAGGTTAATATTAATATGATGGACCAATACGAAGATTATATACTTCTGTTATGATTCGGATGTGATGTTAATATTTTGTATGTTTTATATTTCGGCCAATCAATTATTTCTCGTTGTGAATCTGCCCCGTTAGCCAAGAGACAAAATTTCAGAGTACCTTAGAAAAAAAATTACAATATGACTTCTAACTTGCCTTGAAGATGGTCCATCCTGTATGGATGGACCATCTTCAAGGCAAGTTAGTTAGCGTTTTCTTGTCAAGTTCGACCCCTTTTTTTATAAAAGGGGTCCACGGGAAACCCCACATTTGGTGATGTAAAACACATAAGTCGCAGTTTTAAAAAGTAACTCGGGATACGTAAGCATGGCAACTAGTGACAGAAAAATAGTTGATCCACCCATTTGGAAAATATTAAAAAACTGCCGGTTCTTAATACTTTTTGAAAAAGAAAAGACGCCATTTCTAATTACTTCCTCGCAGATGCTGTAAACAGCCAAATAGATCTTTGCTCGTTTTGAATGAGCATTGAGCATGACAATACATAATTTGGGATGCACAACTCTTGAAAAAACCGTGTTTTCATTTATTTACAAACTTTCTGAATCTCTTGATGACTATATGTTTTAGACTTAATGGAGGAAACCACTCAATATTTTTATATACTTACAAAATGTCCACTTCTTATATACCTATTTACAAAGCTGTTGAGTGCATTATGACATATAAGGTTGACTGGTAAGATGAAGTCATAAAGTCTGCCTTTTGTACGATAAGTTCTTTGTTGTGCAATAAATACTTGTTTAAAGCGTACTTATTAATTATATGGATTGTGGACCCCGCTGTCTATTATTTTCCCATTACATCAGCCGTGGCGCAGCCGTATGATTAGCCTTGTTATCCACTCGAGTTTCTTGCTTTAATTATGACAAGGACACCAATCTAATGCGACATTGTGCATGATATCAGATATGATATGATATGACAGTTTAGTCTGGTTGGTAGTGATCCTTTCTTGTTTTTTTTCGTGGGGAAATGCTTTTACGCATCACGCCTGGCCGGGGAGCCAGGACAGCTATGACGGACTCCGGGGATCCGCCCGGACCACCGTCTAATGCTGGCCATACACCATGCGTCCTATCGTCCAATCGGCACGACGCTACCGATTGGATTACTTAGAACTGACCGTGTGTGCATGAGTCATTCCAATCCACTCCCACACACGGTCAGTTCTAACTGATCCAATCGGTAGCGTTTATATAGCGTCATGCCGATTGGACAATAGGAAGCATGGTGTGTGGCCAGCATAAGACCCCACGGTGTGCTGCTTTAAGCCAGAAGAAGAAGAAGAAGAAGAAGAGAAGAGGAGAGAGGAGGAGAAGTCTTAGTGCTGTACACACTGGGCGTACGTTGGCGCGAGCAGAAGGCAGCTATGCGTTAGAGGGAGAGGGCTATAACTCGATCTCTTTCGTTTACATAGCTGCCTCCTACTCAAGCGCCAACGTTGGCCCACTGTGTACAGCCGGCATTAGGCGGACCGACGCTTGTGCACACTTCCGCAACAGTTGGTAGTGACGGTGACGGAGCCTGAGAAGATGTCGGTCCTGCGGGCTCAAATCCCAGTAAGAGTATGTATATATCTAGTAGTCTACTTAACACACATAGAACGAGCCTTATTATGTTGTTCTTATAAAAAATCTTTTTTGTGTGTCATTCGTAGTATTAAGGGGCCCCCACGGAAGACCAGCGCCGCGGCATCATGTTGAGTGGGCCCCTTTTATCGTCGTTCCTTTGTATATTTATGTGTTCAATTGTAAGGTGAAGACGTTAATAAATGTATTTTCTTTCTTTGCTGTTCGTTTGCTGGGATTGGAATAGCTGTCAGTTCATATAAACTTCGAAGTAGTTATATGCTAAAATTGGCACCTCTAATTCCATTCTCCTCACGGATACTGATAATACTCGCCTAACCTAAGGCATCCTTTGCCGGCAAGGCGATAAGAGGATTAAAATTAAATTGCCAACCATGACAGAATTAGATTTCAATTAAATCGACTCGCCGTGTCGAGGGAAAATCTCTCGTCTAAGAAGTAATTGCCTTTATACTAAACTAATTTATCGGTCGTTCCCTTGCAGCGGAACACAACAGGGCTGTTTTTTGAATCTATTGCGCCTCACCTATAGTCATGCCTAATGCCGGCTGTACACATTGGGCCAACGATGGCGCGTGAGCAGGATGCAGCTATGTAAACGAAAGAGATCGAATTATAGCCCTCTCCCGCCAGCGTTGGCCCAGTGTGTACAGCAGGCTTAACGAAACTAGACCCCTACCTACGCTTAGTTACTCTGAATCGCGAGGTCAAGATATATTTGACGGTAAGCGTTGAGGTGAGCTTAAAACAAGTTACAGCATAGCGGGGCAGTATAATTAAACAATTATTACCCACAGTACTCTACTGGCCATTACCTAGCTCATGATGTAACACTGGTACTTTCCGAACCAAGACGACTGTTCTGTCATTTAACGCCGCAACGTCGTATCTCTCTACGAGTAGTACGAGTTCGATACTGACTTGGGATGTTTTGTAAGTGCTAGCGCGCGTGATGTATGAGATTACGATCTATCTCGTTATCACTCCGTTATCATGCACTTTCTAAGCGTGAACCTTAACGCCTGGTTTTAAGAGCTATTATTGAGTGGCTCTTTTAAAGATTAGTTCAGTAATGTTCGCTACCTACTTTTCTATGGATAGTGCGCGATTGTCTTACCGAGGAGGCAAATGTGTTATTTATTTTAATACCGTCCACAAAGTCGACAGTTTCTGGCAGTTTCTGATATTTAGTTATGTGAAGTGGTTATCGATGGGCATTTATATGTTGTGAATTGTTTGGTGATCTTATCATGTGTTGATCAGGAATATCAATATGACTAAATCAAATGGGAAAATTAAGATACATCGGAACATGGTGCCTAGTAAGTGATTGAATGTTACCTCATCTTATACTTATATCTGATCTCTTACTTAGTCTTAGTGTTACTGAGTATGAGCTAAATGTTTTGAGGTAGGTACCTACCACAAAATCGAATTGTGTCAAATGTCTAAAATACTACTGATAAATCCACGGTTAAACTCACGTATTAAATGTCACGACCGGCGACATGTTTCAAACTCGAGTTTTTCTGTCGTGAGATTTAATGCGGGAGTTTAACCGTAGATTTACTAGTAGTATTTTGTACTTCCAAATGTTTCTTTATTACCACATCGGTAGCGAACAGCCGTTCGGCCCGCCTGGTAAGCGGTCACCGTAGCCTATGGAGGCTTGCAAATCCAGGGGTATCACCCGTTGCCGACCATTTAAAAATGTATGCACTCCTTTCTTGAAAAACCCCATACTGCAGTCCCTCGGGAACCTCGGCAGAGAACTCATTCCACAACCTGTGCGTTCGAGGGAGAAAATTCCTCTAAGACCTTATACTTATACCGGCTGTCATAGGAGGTGGTCTATTAACATTTCAACGCCAAAGACGGATATATCCGCACCACTGGTCCAACGCCAATGACGGATTAATCCGTCACAGAGCACATTGCGATAGAAACTGAAATAGGGTTTAACTCCGCACTAAATGTCATGTTGACGTGGCGTCTGGTTGACATTTCTCTTTGACAGAGCGCCGAAAAGGTTTATAAATAAATAAATAAATAAATAAATAAATATTAGGGGACAATCTTACACAAATCGACCTAGTCCCATAGTAAGCTCAATAAGGCTTGTGTTATGGGTACTAGACGACGATATATTTCATAGATAGAAATACTTAAATACATAGAAAACATCCATGAAGTAGTGTTTATTGGTGAAGGAACGAGCCTAGGAAACGAGTCTACTTTGGATTTAGGTATAGGTAAATTGTTAATTCGTCAAATTCACCATTCTGTAATACTCTAATCTCATTAGATTAGATTAGATTGAATTATTTTATGACAGTACCTACTTTGAATTAGTCTGGATTATAAGAATTTACACCACGTTCGTCATAATTAAAATATACAATTATTAAAAAACAAATCATAACATCGCATTGTATCCCCTACTAAGGCTCGTCAGCATACAATTTACAAATGAGTAAATTACGATAAAAAATAATTTGCCAAGTTAAATAAGAAATACATGTAGAAAAAGACACTGATAGTGTGTATGTATGTAAATACTTTATTTTACACAAGACACAGGTAAAAATACAGACAAAAAATAGTTAAATCGGTACAAAGGCGAACTTATCCCTGCAAGGGATCTCTTCCAGTTAACCTTTGAGCAATTGAGTTGAGATCAGGAACAAAAAGATAGACAAACTAACACTAACATTTTTACACAATATACAAACAGTATCCTATTAAATCACAAGTGGTTGGGGAGCTACAACTTTTTCAACTTTCCTTTGAGTGATGTCACAGACTGGGACTGTCTAAAGGACAACGGCAAGCCATTCCACAACTTCACAGCGCGCTGTGAAGTTGTGGAATGGCACCGTGAAGGTCATCTGCATACAGATGATAAGACGATCTAAGGGACTCGGTAATACCATTTATAAATATTGAAAAAAGAAGCGGCGAAAGCACCCCTCCCTGCGGGACACCAGCGGAAAGTTCGCACCATTCGGACATCTTGTCATCGATCCTAACGCGCTGGCGCCTGCCAAATAGGTAGTCACGAAACAATGACAAAGAACTTTGACAAACATTGTAACATTTTTTTATAGTAATAGTAAAATTGAAGGAAAACATCGTGAGGAAACCGGTCTAATCCCAATTATACTCTGATTATTAATCAGTCAGAAAAAATGTAAACACTGGTGTTGCCGTTAACAAGAACCATTTGCAGCAATGAGGAGATTTATAATTTTCGCAGTTAAACGAAACATACGACCTATTTCAATAATATACACTCTAATTACAAAAAGAAAATTAATTTTGATAACGTATTTACCAAAATCCTTCCTCATAATTATTTTAAAAGATAATACCGTTTTTATGTGTAGAATATATTTTTAGCACTGGTATCACTGCTGCGATACACCGGGATTGTGCATCTTTGGGTTGCTTACTATTTTTTTTTCTTAATGCGAATGGCAAATAATATAGCTATTTTTTTTTCTTAATGCGAATGGCAAATAGTAGCTGGATTTTTATTTTTATTGACGCCTGACCTGTCACTCAGCTCACTCGGCTTCTAACAGCTTTAACCACTATACCAGTGTTTCTATACCTGCGGTCAGTGGACCCCTGGGGGTCCGCGAGTACCTATAGTTATGTACGGGGCTTCGGAGCAGTCTCACCCATAGACCATTTCACAATAATAAATAAATGCCACAAAAAGTCTTGCCTGTTTTTTATTATTAATCCTTGGATTTGTGCTTGATTTCCTAGGGGTCCGTGGACGGAAAAAAGGGTAAGAACCGATGCACTATACAATTCAATGCTTTACTAGTAATTAGTATACTGCTTATAAATATTTATCATAATTATTTTCAATTTTGCTGTTAAAGTAAACTTTAAATAATATTGCATGACCGACCCGTACTTTCAGAACCCCTGATATGTCACTTTGACAGTGACATAACTTTGTTTACATTTTTTCTGTCTAATTAATAATCAGAGTATAGGTCTAGTTTTTCCCTCTCTGTTGGAATTGGAAGGTCAGATCAGATGGCAGTCGCTTTCGTAAAACTAGTAACTATGCCAAATCTTGGGATTAGATATCGAAGCGGACCCGGGCTCTTTTAGGGCACAACCGGGAATAACGCTGGGAGCATCCTCCATGCATGAGCATGAGTAACATTGAAATTAACACAATGTATAATTGTTATGTGAATAAATGACTATGACTATTACTTTTCTATTGACGCTTTAGTTGGACTCATTTACTAACAATAAAATAAAACATGGGCGATAAAAATAAACTAAGTGTTCTCAATGGTTATTGAAAGCCAAAGTTCTATGCTTTTTATCAGAAACCGCGCGGGAAGCGAATTCCTATAGCACCGTCTACGAAAACATCGTAAATTGTAGGAATTTACTTTATGAAGCGTTTCTCGGTAAATTTCAATAGTGTTGTTTATGTATTCTTACTAAGTTTTAAAATATTTAAATCCGTATTTTACTGTACTGTAGTAAACTAAACGCGCCCAGTTTAGTTTTCTTTTCGCTGAGAATACATTACCTACCCTTTGCACTAATGATATCCGTTGCTTCTAGCCATTGTAGGTTGGAGGTGAAAATGTGATATATTAGTAGCCCACGGCCTGCGACACACTTAAACATATTAGACCGTGGGCCCACTCCCAATTCACCTACGTCACATGACAACTGATAAAGTGCATGGCAGCAGGTCGAGAAAGTTATGCTGAGCAAGGGGGACATTTTTGAAGTGAAAACTTCTTCAGCGGCGCTGAGCACTTTTTGGGATGGAGAAAAATTGCTAAATACGCGACAGATTTTTGTGACGTCAGATGTGAAGGAGGTCACAAACTTTTATATTTTGCTGCTAGCCGATTCGACTTCATTCAAAACTGAACGCTATTCGTAAGAGTATAAAGCCGTTAAACACTTTTTGCAATTGCATATTCTGCAAATGAATTTGTAATTTTGTCCACGCGTCCTTCACCGTTTTGCTATTGAGCAAATTCGAATAGTTCGAATTTGGACGTTATTCCTAAAGAGATAAAGCTTTTAAAAATAATTGGCAACGGCAAAAAAAAAATGTATTTTGTTCGCCGCCGCCGTCCGCTGATCTTGCAAATAAAACTGTTACATGTTATTGAGTTTTCACTTCTGCCGGCACTCCCGGAGTGCAACCCGGTCTTTTTTTTACCGAAAGTTTGAAATTGTAGGGGGAGGTGTATTTATTTGTCGGTTCTCTATTGGATCGCATAAAATCATTTGGAATAATATAATAACGCATAATTTTTTATAGCAGAATTAGCGTTAAGCCTAATCATGTTATGGCATAAATTTTTAGGCATAAAATTAAAAAGAATAAACGCAAATAGCATAATCATCACAAAGACTAACATCAGATAGCATAAATACAAAAAGAAATAATAATTACTTGGCATCATTACAAAACGCATAAAAATAGTGTCCTAAAAAATAAAATCATGCATTACACAAAGCAATGAAAGCATAATGCACGGCCCAATAATGTACAGCCTGATAATCCATGTACATTAGCGTCTATTACTAACCGACAAACCAGTCTATCCACCTGGTTGGACGGTTAGTATTTTTTTTTCTTAACTGACCACCTAGTTGGTTGGCGGTTAATTTTTTTTCTTAACTGACTACCTAGTTGGTTGGCTGTTATTTTTTTTTCTTAACTGACCACCTAGTTGGTTGTCGGTTAGAAAAATTTCGTGCAAAACGCTAAAATAAGCATGTTTTGTAGAAAAAACTTTTGTCTAAAATCAAAAACGGCCGAGATATTTTACTTGAAAGTTGGGAAAATTCTAGGACTTGTAAAAATTTCAATGGGTAAAAAATGATTTTCAGACTTATTTAATATGTTACTATTAGGTAGTAATAAAATGTCCGGTTCTGGCGCTTCGCCGGCCGCTACCGCGGCACGCTCGCTTCGCTCGCTCGGCTCGCGCGCTGTAGGGTCACAGTTCTTCCTAACACTCCTCCTCGCTTCGCTCGTCGTCGTACCTACACCGACCTGCCTTAAAGTTTCTTCATACAAAACATGCTTATTTTAGCGTCTTCTATACCATACCATACCATGTCAGGCGGTTTTTCGGTTGGTATATTTTAATTACCAACCGACAAACCAATAATTAGTTTATAAGAAGGTGGTCGGTTCGTAATAAAAGTTCATATGACTAACCAACCAACTAGGCAGATTGTTAGTTACGAAAAAAAAATACTAACCGTCCAACCAGGTGGATAGACTGGTTTGTCGGTTAGTAATAGACGGTACATTAGGACGGTCATCTGTGCGGACTAATAATCTCCAGCGAGTCGACGCCACCCCGCTGCGCGGGGTGTCTATTTCTGGTCTGAGGAACACAAGTGAACCGACCTAAGACAGAGTTCGCTTATGACAAGCCATTTTTATCCGCCCTGATAATGCACGACCCAATAATCCGCGTCCACGAAAAGTGTAAATGCATGCTAACAACGAAACTGTTTTATTTATTTAGAAAACAGAAATTATGCTTCAAAACAGATATGATAAATAATTATTAGCCCATACAATAGTATGCATAATGAGTATTAGTCGAATACAAAATAGTCCAAGTAAAATTATTCTAAAACCATAGTATGTCAAACAAAGTAGTAGGCCAAAGTATTATTATGCGACAGTATTATTATGCCAATAGAAATTATGCCATATCAATTATGCGAAACTATATTAGTCTAAAAAAAATTATGCCAATGAAGGGGATCCCTTATTTGTCATGTGACAACAGTACGAGACATGTGGCATCATTTAGCCCTTTAATCGTAGAGAGAGAAAACCTAAGTCTGCCAGTCCTGAAATGGCCGCAAGTACTTGGCAAACGGCGTGAAAGTTGCCAACTTTTGCTAAATATACCTATCCCCATACAAATTTTGACCGCAAGTATTTTCAAACTTTCGGCATTTTTTTTTTTTTCCCTTGCTCAGCAGAACTTTCTCGACCTGCTGCCATGCATTTTATCATGTTTTCATGAGACGAAGGTGTATTGGGAGTGGGCCCACGGTCTATACAGAGTTTACCAAAAATGGGGTGTTTTTTTTTACATTTGTATGGAGCATTGGCCGACTGGGACGACCTGCTCCATACAAATGTAAAAAAACCGCGTAAAAAAAAAACTTGGTTTTCAGAACACGATACCTGTTATGCCCTTCACACCGCATTTTTGGTACACTCTGTATAGCCTTCGTCGCCAACGCCAACGACACCGGGAAGAAAGGGGGCAATGCAATCAAAGTTAAAAGACTAGCTGGGCGATTGCGTTACGTACGATCGAAGAGGCAGAGGTAGATCCGTTTAAATTTTTGTATGGGACATAACTATACCAGTTAATTTGTCCTTAGGTACGCTCGTTCACAATAGTACATTACTATAGAGGCCGGGAAACGAAGGGTTGCAGGCCAAGTAGATATAGACGTAGCGAGGCCGGATAGGGATACGCGGCCGGCAACCCTGTTTCTCGCCGAGATTTGTATAGTGCTTTTCTCAAACTTGCAATGAAATTCAAATAAAAAGTAGCTAGTCAATTTGTTTTATTCGTAGGTTAACACAACTAAATAATACGTTTCTGAAGTGCACCGCCCCCGCCGCGCCGCCAGCTGGCCCGTGCCCTCCGCCGCGCCCCCCCGTTTAAAAACAAAAGAAGGTTGCTTTACAGGCCTAGGTGTGTAAGGCCTACTGTCCACGGACGCGTCATTTGACGAATGCATGCAGCTTTCATTCATAATCGACGTACCAATGAATGAAAGATGCATGCATTCGTCAAATGACGCGTCCGTGGACAGTAGGCCTAAGGCTGTATGAAATTCCTTTACATATCATCTTCACTCATCGCACCGAATACGTAGTATTTCCGAACCTAATTTTAAGTAAGTCACGTCAACATTTCATTGCAAGTTTGAGAAAAGTTACATAACTACCCTCTAGGTTTTAGTAACAATCCGGCTGAATTAAGTTTGAATTAAATTAGTAGGCACTCTGATTGTAGTCGGATTCTACAGACGACAGGGCTACACTACAAAACAAGGAGCGTAATTTAATTGAAACGGCGACATTGACACCGTCTGGCTGTCATGCAATTTGTGTAATGGCCGCCGCTCGATGCAGCGATGTCTCACGAATGTGTATGAGATTATTTGAGTTGGCCGAATTGCATCCAAATAGTTCATTCCAAAAGCAGCTCTACCGTCCAGGGTACAAGATGCAAATTCCAAAGACAGTTTTATAAAAAGTCAGGCACGTTAAATTATCTCAACGAGAGACGGTCAGACTCATGAAAAATGCAGCGTGAATATAAATAAAGCTTGATTTTGTATGTGTGTAGTTTTATGAGGGGTACAGTTTTTTGTACAAAATGTATCCATTTCAATATATAAGTAGTCACATTTTTTTTATTTCATTTCATTTGAAAACATCAGATTATGGCTCTATTTTTCAAATAGTAGTTTAATTCCAATTTCACTAATATTTTTTTTCGATGGTGAGCGACATGATTAACGCCTATTAAAATTACTAGATTAATTGCTCTACCTACACTCCCCTGTCAGCAAATGTTTTCTCATATCCACACCGTCACAAAATCAAATTTTGCAAATAACATTTTACACCATCAACACTCATGTCGCTTCAAATCCTTGCGAAATATAATACGTGACCAGTGTATCGGAAATTCTGCTACCTGTGCAAACCTTTGCATACAAAACAATCGTTTTTAATAAGAAACTCGCGTTACTTATGCCCTTTCTCATGTAGTCTTGAAGTAAGCCCTCCTTTGTGCTAGGGTTGCGCTCCGATCTCGATCAAGGAACTAGTTCCGTCTTATAGTTCCTTTAGTTTAGTTCAGGAGCAAGGACTGTTTCGCTCTATAAAAGACGTGGAAATAAAGGACTCTAATGAACGATTTGATGGTCTACAACTGAAATAATGACCGAAGACCTTAGATTACAGAATACAGATAGATAGAGAGTATCTACAGATGAGATAGCTCCTTGGTATCCCTTATGCTGGCATGCATCTATACAATTAAGAACTAGTCTTAAACTGACGGCTTACAACCACAACCTACCCACTTAATTTGAGCGGGTAATGGTTTATTTGCCGCATCCTCAGACTAACTTTGTCGCAGCAAATAAAAAAAAGTGGAACTATAAGAAGGACAACGAATGATATATCCCTTTCTGTCACACTTATTGAGATTTGTATATCTCGCTCGGTCGTGGTATTATTATTACCATAGCCTGTCCTGAGTAATCATAATTCCATGTCGAAGATCGATTTAGAACGAGATACTTAAAGGAACTAGTTCGTTTCGTTCAGCGATGGGAATTCATTCGTAATAGTTGCTAGTTCATGGCCGACACATGCCTACTTCGTGCTTCAAATCAAATCGAAAGCCATGCATTGAGTTCTTCCTTTTAGCAAAAGGTTCTTATTGCTACTCGCTTTACTTGGATTTAATATTCCATTACAATGTACGTAACTTTTTTCGGATTCCACACACAAAGGAGCCATTTTGTATATTACAAACGAAGCCTATTGTAAAGCTCTAAAAATATGTGTACAATTTTGATTCCTATTCGTTAGAGATAACTCCCGTTTATGTTTCAGGAGTAATAATAAAGTTTGCTATAGCGTATAGGGATATTGACTAATAACTATATTTTAACTGTTGTCAGATACCGTATTGTATTTAAAAAATCCGAGAGTTCCGGAGATTACCCCCTACACCTGTAAACCGAAACGCTCACCAACCCCACAAACATTTGCTCTTCAGTATCATCATAGTTAAAACTACACTTTGCAAAATAAAGACTTAATTGATAACTTAGCGGCTCTGTGAGCTGTAGAACTAGCGTACGAACTGTAGTTTTTTTTTAAATTAAATTTCCGAAAAAATCGAACAATCGACAAAAAAAAACTATTAATTTATTAAACTTGCTCACAGGACCTAGAACCTGTAGAGGAAAACAGCCAGACAATCGGACCGTACGAAATAATGTTGGTCCTCTCCTCACTCGTTCAATAAACAGCAAATCAAATTTTACATACACAACACTTCCACCGTGCGTGTTTTGTTTTTCTGTCTCTTGCGGCCAGTACTTGTGACTTTAAAATAAAAGGTTGCATATTGTTGCGTTTCCCACGAGAAATAAAACAGTACATTTCGATGCTAGTTCGGAAAGCACGTGACGAGTACCGAGATATCTCGAGAGCAAGAATCGGGACGAGTGAAGAATGATATTTCCGCACGTGTATCGAACGACGTTTTTTAATACAGTTGCGAAAAAATAAGAAAAACAACAAGTAAGGCATTCGAAACTTTTATATTTTTAATTCTGTAACATCATTGTAATACAGTTGAAAAATAATGAAGTTGTTCAAAAAACAATTGTTTTAATACAGTTCTATCTTATTTATATTTTATTGACATAATAATTAATGGTACAATTGGACGTAGTTAAAGGAAAAGGATCCAATCCACAGAATGACCAAAACATGAGTTAAGTATACCAGAGAGGTCTCTGAGGCGTATATTTTCATTCAGGAAAAAGACGCCCCGCTCACATAGTGTTTTCATATTTTAATCAACATGGGATACCATCCCACATGTATGACGGAGTAAAAAAGATATCCTTCATAAAGACCCATAACGCTTGGAACCGTATAGTGATATTAGATCAGTTACATAATTGATTCACATTTGTTTTAACAAAAGAAATCCAACCTGCTTGGACCATTTTTAAGAAAATGCAATTCACACGTTTTACTTTTAATATTTTCAACGAAACGGATCCAATCCGTTTGGATTCTTTTTGAAAAACTAAATTTAGATTCTTTAAATCTTTTAGATATACAACAAAATAGATTCAACTCACTTGGATCAGTTTTGTTGAGTTGTTTTGAATCCTGCAATGGTGTCTTAGTAAACAACAGAAACGATCCTATTACAATATTTTTTTTTTAATCTGATTTTTTAAATTCATTTAGCTTTATTTTTAATCATTAAAAGAAGTTTTCACTATAAAGCAGCCTTTATTACGATATTTGCTGTCAGTATTATTGTCTTGGATCATTATACGTATCCGATCCAGCGCACATAAACCATTTTTAGGAAAATGGTTATATTAACAACTAACTTCTGCCCGCGACTTCGTACGTGTAGGTATAATTATGGTTTAAACATGATATTCTTATGTTTAACCATATTGATATTACTGACAAATTTGAAAATAAACATTCCATTTCCATACTGTGCGTGTAAGAGTTCAAATTGTCTTCGAATCGAAATAAATACCCTCATAAACTTGGTCGTCTATAATATTATATAGATCCCCAAAGTATCCTTTGAGAGAACGCACCCTATGCGAGCCCCAGGTCCGAAGGCCCGATGGCGAGCCCCACGGACACTCACTATCCCCCAGGTGTCTTGCAAGCGAGACCTGAGGCCAAAGTCCCTTAATCTGAGCGGCGAAGCAAACCTTCAGAGAGTGGTCTTAATTTTTTTTTACGAGGGCCTAAGGCCCGAGGCCGAGCCCCCATAGATACTCGTTATCTCCGAGTAACTTGCAGGTGAAACCTTAGGGCCGAAGACCTGAAGGTAAACGGGGAGCAAACGGAGCCGAAGGCTGAGCTTTTCGTAGGAATGAAAGGCCCTTAGCATACTTTTAGAGAGCGGTCGCTATGCGAGCTCGGGGGCTGAAGGCCTTACTGTCCCCAGGTGTCTTGCAAGCGAAACTGGAGACCAAAGTCCCCAAGGGGAGCTGGCAGGCAAGCGATGCCGAAGGCCGAGCTTTTCGTAACAATGAAAGGTCCCAATCAAGCCCTAAGAAAGCGCTCCCAATGCAAGCCTGAAGGCCGAAGGCCGGAGCCCAAAGTCCCCAAGGGGAGTGGGCAGGCAAGCGAGGCCAAATGCCGAGCTTTTCGTAACAATGAAAGGTCACAATCAAGCCTTATAAAGCGCTCCCAATGCGAGTCCGACGGCGAGCCCTCACGGACACGGACATTTCCTATCCCCAGGTGGCAGCGAAGCCAAAAGCCGAGCTTTACGTTCAAATGGAAGGCCCAAAGCATCCCTTTAGAGAGCGCTCTCAATGCGAGCGCCTACGGACACTCATTATCTACGAGAGTCTTGCAAGCGAAACCTGAGGCCCGAATTCCCGAAGGTAAAAGGGGAGCCAAGCGAAGCGAAGGGTGAGCTTTTCTGTAGGACTTAAAGGCTTTAGCATGCTTTAAGAGACCGCTCCCTAGGCGAGCTCGAGGGCCCAAGACCCGAATGCAAGCCCCCGCGGACACTTACAATCCCTAGGTGTCTTGCAAACGACCAAACCGACCTGTGGCTAAAGTACCGGAGATGAGCGGCGAGGCAAGCGAGCCCTCACGGACACTTACAATTTTTTATTGATAATGAGTCTTTCATTCCAACGAAAAGCAAGGCCTTTGGCCTCGCTTGCTTCGCCACTCACCTACGGGACTTACCTCGGCTCGCCACTCACCAAGCAAGCGAGGCCAAAGGCCTTGCTTTTCGTTGGAATGAAAGACTCATTATCATTCCTTCAGAAAGCGCTCTAAATGCGCCCTCATGGACGGGCACTCATTATCTCCCGTTGTCTTGCAAACGAAACCTGAGGGCGAGCCCCCACGTACACTTACTATCCCCAGGTGTCTTGCAAGCGAAATCCCAGGCCAAAGTTCCGAAGGTAAGCGGCGAGGCAAGCAAGGCCATTTTGTTGGACTGAAAGGCCCAAAGCAACCCTTCTGAGAGCAGTTCTCAATGTGAGCAATCACCCCTAAGCACACTCATTATCTTCCGGTGTCTTGCAAGCGAAACTTAAGGGCCGAAATCCCGAAGGTAAACGGGGAGGCAAGCGAAGAAGAAGCGAAGCGAAGGCTGAGGTTTTCGTAGGAATGAAAGGCCTAAAATATCCCTTTAGGGAGCGCTCCTTATGCGCTCCCAATAATATTTCAGTGTCACGAGAGTTTTCTACATAAAAAAAATTGGCACCTATATACTCAATTCTCCGCGGAATGCCGTTTTGTCCAAATTTTATACCCGCATTTTTAGATTTGTATGGGATTCAAGGAGTTCCCATACAAAGTTCAACCCCAGTTTTGGTCCCCTTTGCACCCTTATCATAATATTTTTTATAGCCTAAAACCTGGCCGGGGATTTTCTCAACAGATTAGTAAAGTTTGCATCAAAATCCGTTCAGCCGTTTTCACGTGGTGCGCGTTCACATAAGCAGACAAACAGATAAACAGACAAAAATTCTAAAAACTGTTGGAACGTGTTCTGTTATCGATTCTAAGTATCCCAGCAAACTTTTTTTCGAATATCTTCCATGTAAAGACTTTCGACCATCTTCAGCTTTATTTTATGTATGTATAGAGATGGTTTTACATGATTATTATGCCAGTTTTATTTCGTGAATCCTTATTACAAAATTAAACAAAAGGAAGGGTCTATGAAAAGTGTATTTTCGCAAAAAAGATCCAACCCCACTTTTGGTCGAAATCCTGAAAAATATAGCATTTAACTGAATTCTGTGTGAAAGAATGTATAATACACGACTCAACTCAATTTTCATCCAAACATATATTATAAAAAAAATGTACCAGTTTTGAGGAATCACGGTTGAAACTTTAAACCGCCATAACTTTTGCTCAACTTTCTGTGGATTGGATCTTTTTCCTTTAACTACGTCCAATTTGTACAATTATTCAGTGGGAAAACCAACTTTCCGCACGCTAAACAGCTACGTAAAGTAGCACTTTTTTAGCAACTGGGTCAATCAACTTTTATTGGTCCTGTAAGTACTATGTTTTGTCCCTGACCAATAATCGCAGTTCTAGAGAAAATTCAGTAGTTCGTTGGCATATGTCGCATTTATCTTATTATTAAGCAAACATACGAGTAAATTATTTTAAATAAATCACTATTAAACTGGAATTTTAATGGTTGTCCATGTGACAAAACATCTGATGTAGTGTTTTTTCGTTTGTCCCCCAGTAGCTTAGTGCAATGAAACATTACTTTATACAAAAAAATACTATATGGCAATTAATTACGCTTGTACATAATGATTCATTACAATGTCTACTATGATGCTAGCATATAGATTTTTGTTTGCTTCATAATTTTAACGAGTTTTTTGCATGTTCATTTTGGTCCCTATTATATTTTATTATCCTGACTTCCACCGGACAACGGTAAAAACGTCCCGAAAGCAAAACATAGATGGCGTGATCAGTGCCTTGAGAACAAGTCGATTGATTTGGTGACAACACTCATCCAGCCGCTATTTTGATTTCATCTTTGCCGCGGCGTCAGTCGGCCGAGTGCGTTTTGAGAAAGTGGGTGGCTTTTTTGTGTGTCTACCGGACAACCAGCACAAAAACGTAAAAATTTGATATATCGTAGTAAATTAAAGTGAAATGTATTCTATTTAATCTATATTTTTCACTGCGCGTAAGACCTAATTCAAAATATCATTATTATTACCAGGAAGCGCAAATACTGATAAATGTCACTCGGACAACCAGTCACTTGGACAACCAAAACCGTTGTCCGTGGGACATTTTGGTTGTCCATAGGACAATAATGATAGAATCAGCATAAAGCAATACTTTTTCTTTCAGTACTAAGTTCGTTAAAAAATAGGTATAATAAAACTGATAATTATTATCATATAGTTGTTTTTTTTTTACATAAAAATAACAAATACAGGCGATTTCAATCCTAGTATCTCCTTTGGACTCCCGAGTATGTCCTATGGACAACCGTATATGTCCACTGGACAACCATTTTGTCCCTGTCTCCTAAAGACACATTATCGTCATTTTTACTTTAAAAAAAACAGTAAGGTTTACAAAATTTTCAAATATGAATGTAACAATTAAAAGTGATTTCATAAAGTGTTAAATATCACGTATTAATGATTATTTAACGAGTTAAATGAAAAGTTTGTTACATTTAAAGTTTGTCGTTGTCCAGGAGACAATATTATTGGTAATAACTTATAAATTAAAAGTCGCGTCATTTATTTATGGAAGATAAATTGCAATCCATCCTATATTTAGTGAGAATAAAGTGACGGTTTACAATTTCACTGAATTTCAAATGGTTCAGAAGTCAATTTAGTTAGTTGTCCAAGGGACTATGTTAACTAGAGTCATGTGGACTTCGGAGTCAAATTTACTATTTTATTTAAATAAATCGTTCTGCTCCATGTGAATTCTTAAAATATAAACAATTATCTACAGCAAAAATGTTGAAATATAAAAAAAAAACAAATAAAATTAAAAAACTCAAATTTTCATTGAGTGTACACTTAAAAGTTGATTGACCCAACTGCATTAAAAAATCATGAACAATGCAATCAAGTAGATGCACTTGCACAATTATTGGTATGGACAATTCGGGACCATTAATTACCTGTTCCTGTTTCATCTCGCTAAAATCTATTCCGCAGTTTCCTGTTGCCATAATAGTAGCCGACCATCTCGTTGAGTAAACATTACTCTGATGGGTTTTGTTCCCAATTTACCCACGAGAGTGTTTAGGTTATAGGTATATTGTTCAACTCCTCGCCTAGTGCGAGTGGAGTGAACTGCCACGCGTTTCGCGGGTCATATAAGCCAGTGGATTGGCTACAAAACTTGTTCAACTCACCTGATTCCGGGAGGCGCGATGTTCGCTCCTCGGCCCGGTTGGTATCTGTCAAGGTTCAGTCAACTGTCAGGTCAAGTCAAGTTCAATCAAGAAGGTCTCCGGGCTGAAGAAGCAGCCGTTGTGTTCCGGGGCAGTATCGCCAACAATCCGCGGCGTCAAATCACCAACTCTTCCGATGTCACCGAAATATCCACACAAAACACTCGGACACCCGTGTGTCTTCAAAGCGAGCGATATTACACAAAACAAGGAAAATGCGTTTCCAAATTATCCAAAAACACTCGTTTTCTTTCGGGTCCGCAACCACGAGGTTATCTCTTTTTTCTCCGCCTTGACAAGAAGTGTCACTGTCAAAACCACAGACTCAAAAGAGGCGTACACACGTGAGGAGTTTAAGGGGGCGGGCAGACGGTCGGCCCGAACAATCACCCGCCTCGGAACGGCCTCTAAGCCGGTCCGCTATACTAGGGGAAGTCGCGATAGGGTTGCTACCGCTCGCTTCAGAACCGAGTCCCCAACCATGACCTCGGCAAACCGAGGGGTCCCGTCTTTACCGGGAAACAAATTAACGATGCGCCCCCGACGCCATCGCAGTGGCGGAAGGTTAGCATCCTTAACTAGCACAAGGTCTCCAACTCTGGGGGGACTGGTTTTGTCAGTCCACTTCTGGTCCAAAAGTTCTGAGCCATTTGTTGCAGCATCTGGTAGCGCGACAAACGACTGGAGGGTACGTCCCGGAGGGGGTGCTCCGGCAACGCTGCAAGTGGCTGACCAATCAAGAAATGGCCTGGAGAGAGCGCTTCCAGGTCATTTGGGTCGGAGCTGAGCGGACACAACGGACGGGAATTGAGGACGGCCTCAATTCTACAAAACAACGTCGCGAGTTCCTCAAAAGTCAATACAGTTTGACCGACTACCCGATACATATGGGCTTTTGCTTGCTTCACGCAAGCCTCCCAGATTCCACCCCAGTGGGGGCAGCCTGGCGGATCGAACGTCCAGGTGATACCCCGACGGGAGAGGTCTGTTCCAATATCAATCTTATTTTCAAATAAAAATTTTACAACATCTTGTAAATAACGGTCGGCACCCTTGTAATTGGTTCCACAATCTGACCGGATCAGAGATGGGAGTCCCCTACGGGATACAAATCTATCCAATGCCGCAATAAAAGCTTCCGTCGTAAGATCACCAACAAGTTCAAGATGAGCAGCCTTGGTCGACAGGCATACGAAAACGCACAAATACGCTTTTACAACCTTCGCATTTCGAAGTCGCGACGTTTTCACTAAAAAAGGTCCCGCAAAATCGGTCCCCACCCTAGAGAAGGTCCTAGCCTCGTTGACCCGATCAGGAGGAAGGTCCCCCATCTGGGGCTGCATCGTGGCTGCCTTGAGCCGAAAGCAAGGCAAGCACCGAAACACGATGCTCCGAATAACCCGTCGGCTGTTCAATATCCAAAAGTCTCGCTGCAAAATGCCCAAGAGTGCATTGCAGCTGGCATGCGAGTTCTTTATGTGGCGGTCAATCACCAACAATTCCACCAGATGCCCCTTCTTAGGCAGCAAAATGGGGTGGCGCACCGAGTACGGCAAGCTAGCGTTGCGGAGCCGTCCTCCAACCCGGAGTGTACCCGACTCGTCAATGAACGGGTTGAGGCGTGCTATCGCCTTCGGTAGCTTAGGACGTCCCTGCCGCAGGGGCTTCAATACGTCCCCAAAGTGTTCTTCCTGCACAACCCTAATCCAATGATGTAGGGCGGCATTCCGCTCTTCTGTGGCGAGAACTCTAACGCGTGACCGGTTGTCAGGGTGGCGACAATTGTGTATAAATCGCTTGACCCAGGCGGTCACTCCAACAAGCTTGTCGAGAGAGCTATACCGTTCTAGCAACCAACCAGTGTCTGACACTGGAGCGGTCTCGACAAGGTGGACACCCAAGCCAGAGGATGGGGCCCCAATCACACAACTGGCAGGCCAGAGTGTCTCCGGTTCCAACAACCAATCTGGTCTCCACCACAGTGAGTGGGCAACAAGCTCAGGTGCCGTGCAACCCCTGGACGCCACGTCCGCTGGGTTCAGTTCACCTGGCACGTGTCTCCAAACCAAGGCAGTCTCCGAATTCTGGATTTGCGAGACCCGGTTGGCCACAAAGACCTCCAAAGTATGGAATGACGACTGCAGCCAACACAATACAATTTGGCTATCAGTCCATGCGTAGACACTCTCCTCAAGGTTCACGGTGTCCTTCAAGGTAGAGGCCACGTGGTTCAGTAGGCGTACAAGAAGAGCCGCTCCAGATAATTCCATTTTTGGGATTGTCAAACGCGTGCGAAGGGGAGCCACCTTGCTCTTCGCCATTACCAAGTGCAAATCGACCGATCCGGCGGAGCTGACCGTCCGCAAGTAAACGGCCGCTGCATACCCTCGCTCGGAGGCGTCGCAAAACCCGTGTAGGGTTACTCGGCATTTCCCGGCCGGCAACAGCTTACGCGGCAGTTCGACCTGATTTATCTCCGGGAGCGTGGAGAAGAAAACCTCCCAATCGCTCAACAAATTTCCGGATAGTGGATCATCCCAACCCAGTTGGACCATCCACAGGCGCTGCATAAATGCCTTCGCCGTGAAGATGACCGGCGCGATCCATCCATTCGGATCGTACGTCCTGGCCACCGTGGACAGCACAAGCCGCTTCGTCCAGACCCTCGGGGAATCCAGTTCCACCCGATAGGTGAACACATCTTGGACTGGTCGATATTGCACGCCTAGGACTGATAACATGTGCGGGCTCTCAACATTTTCGAACAGGTGCGGATCCTGCTGGTGATCCTCGGGGAGGCCGGCCACCACGGCCGGTGAGTTGGACATCCATTTGCGCAATTCATATCCACCCGTCCGCAAGAGTTCCACCAGCTCATCCCGCAAAACCAAAGCCTCTTCGACACTGTTTGCCCCGGTGCACACGTCATCGACAAATAAGTCCCGTTCCAAAATGGCGGACGCTCGAGGGAACCTCAGTCTCTCTCGAGACGCCAATTCTAACAAAGTTCGAATTGAAATGTACGGACTGCTCTTCAAGCCGTATGTATTCGTATTCAGCTCGTACACCAACATCGGTTCATCAGGGCTCTCACGCCACAAGATCAGCTGATACCGACGATCATCAGGATGGATCACTGTCTGCCGAAACATCATCCGGATGTCGGCGACGAACACCACCTGATGTTTCCTAAAATTTGTGAGGATATCCGTGATATCCTTGTGCAGCTTAAGACCTGCATGCAAACACTGGTTCAATGACACCCCAGTCGAGGTGGACGCGGACCCATCAAAGACCACACGAATCTTGGACTCCGGGGATTTTAGGACCGCGTGGTGCGGCAGGAAGCAGTGCTCCACTGTACTCCAGTCCGTCCGAGCCACCGACATGTGTCCCAAACCCTCGTACTCCCTCATGAAGTCCACATACTTCTGCCGGAAGAGCGCATCTCTTCTCATTCGGCGTTCCATCGACACCAGCCGCTTCTCAGCCATCTCACGTGACGCTCCAAGAGGAGGTCGGTGGATGAGCAGAGGAAGTCGTGTTATGAACCGACCAGAGCAGAGGCGCCCAGTATTATTTTGGTAAAACCGTTCGCACTCTTCCTGCTCGGGGCTCATACGCGACGCGGTAGGTGGTTCCTCAATCTCCCAGAACCGTTGCACGGCTTCTGAAAGAGCAGTTCCAACCAGACAGCCCTCCTCAGTAGGAGGCGGTGGAGCCGCTAACACCAAACCCATTACAGCATAGCCAAACACCGTTTCCAGTGTAACCAGTCCGCCAGGCTGTAAGGTACGGTTGCCGCTCAACAGCACCCGCCCAAGAACGTCTGCACCCAGCAACACGTCAATCGGACCAGGTCTGTCAAATCCAGCATCCGCCAGAACTAATCCAGCTGTCAAACTCCGAACCTCTGGAGGCAGCTTCACCTGGGGGAGTCTCCCCACCACTTCATCCAATACTAACGCGGGAGCATTAATCCTCGCGCGTGAAGTGGGACCCGGTCCAAAGGTGAGTAAGGTCTGCCCTACCAGGTTTGACACTGTCACATTGCCTACCCCACGTATACTTTCCGGGTGGGGTTTCACAACCAAGCCCAACTGTCGCACCAACCTACTGGATACCATGCAGCCTTGCGCTCCCGTGTCAAGGAGAGAGCGCACGCAGGCTGATCCTCCGCCAGGGCCCCAAACACAAACCGAAGCCGTGGGCAATAACACGGTCTCCAAGGGCGTGGCGGTGGCTGGTGCGTGGGCGGCGTATCCCTAGCAGGGATAACGCGTTGCATCCTGTTCCGCATGGGCGGGCCGCTCGTACCGCTCGAGCGGGTCCCACTCCGGCTGGTACTGCCGTCGCGCCATGCGTGCCGCCTGCGGCCCCTGGTATGTCCTACTCCGGCCGTACACCGGAGGTCCCGACCCCCAGCGGGGTCGCTCCACAAGCGGCGGCGACATCCGTGGCGCCTGCCGGGGTGGAGGCGTTTGCGGGCACCCGCCCGTAAGGACCCCCCGTTGGGGCACGGGTGCGTGCGAAGTAGTCGCGTAGTTTTGGAGGGGGGGGGAGGGGGGTGTTACCCGACGTCCCCACTGGTAGGCCATGGGCCCCTGGTCAGCCCGCTGCTGACTCCGAACAGGGGAGCATGACCCCTGCGCAGGGGGGGGGAGGTGTATCCCCACTGCGGTTCATGCATAAAATGGGGTGGTGCTTCCCACCACAGGACCTGCACGCCCGCGGGTGGGCACAATCTCGCACAAAATGTGGGCCCAAGCAAACAAAGCACCATTGCCGCTGCTTAGCAATGTTGCGGCGTCCCACAACCCGCTGCGCAAGAAACTTCGGACACGCTGGCACCCGATGGCCAGGGTTCTTGCAGCATAGGCAGACTTCAGGGTCCAATGCACTGATATTATATTGGTGAGGACCCGCTGGTTGTGGGGCCGATTTGCCCCACCCTCCCCTTTGAGGTGCAACTCTCCCCTGGGCCCGCTGGGCCCCAGGAGGCCTCGGGGGTGGAGGTAGATCCGAGGTGTCGGCCCGTCGACACTCAAGTTCCAATTGGTCGATAAGATTGGTGAAGGTCGGCAGATGCTGAGCACTTTCACCACCATACCGGTGCTCAAACCTGGCCCGTACATCAGCCGGCAGCCGGTTCAACAAAAAATTCAACAGTATGTAGGACCACTGGTCCACCGGCAAACCAAGGTTCTCTAACCCTTTGGTCGCTGTCAAAACAGGATTCAGCATTTTCAGCCGGATGTCTGAAGCCTGAGCGATCCGAGGGATATTCCAGATCTTAGTCATAAGAGTATCCACAAGTCGCCGCACGTTCTGGTATCGGTCCCTCAGCAACGTGCGCGCGATTTCATAATTGTCGTCGGTGACCGACAAATGCGCGATCAAGTCGCGCGGCTCCCCGACGAGAGCAGACATCAGCTGCGCCAACTTCAACGCCGCTGGCAGGTCCGTCCGGGCATGCACCAAGCTATCAAAGAGGTCGATGAAGCTGGTCCACTCGTCCAGGTCTCCTCGGAAGACCGGCATCTGTATGGCTGGCAAGCGCGCTGCCAACCCTGGGTTATAGATAACTGCGTGTTTCGGAACGTCCCGGGCCGCACCATTCCGAACCCGCAGTATCTTAGAAGCCCTCTCGACAATCCTGTCCCCAAAATCCATACATTGCTCAAAGTCCCGCTCCACCTGCTCGGTCTCCGGGGTCGTCCGGCCGGGCTCCGCTAGGTAGAGTTCAACCTGGAACTCCACAGCCTTAAGACGGTCTGACACCTCCTCGTACCGGGTCAACAAAGCCTCCTCCCGGTCATTTCTGTCAACCAAAGCTGCTGCAGATGAAAACCAACGCAGTGCAGACTGGATCTTAGCCTTAGGTGTAGATCCCATTTTAAATTAATTTCCAACAATACCAGAGAAAATTAAAATTAATTTAATTAATGTGGAAATTCCAATCTCTTGGTCACCCTAGTGAATCAAAACCAAATATCAACTCAATTACAGGAATGCCTTACAATAACAACCAATATAGATTCTCAAAACGCAGTGGAAGCTCAAATTATAATCTATAATTGGCTAGTTACATCACTTGTACAATAATCTAGCTTACAACTAATATTTGTGGTAGCCTTATATTTTAGCTTATATTCTTAGCAAACTTGGCCGCTTATAGCAAACTGAATAAAACAAATGCCTTATTACCAAACAACAAGCTATGAAAGGCTTTCCAAATTACAATCAATCAAATATGTGGCTTATATTTGCCTTCAACTATTTTCCAAATTAAATTGTACCAAACACTCAAAATCACCTTCCGGAGGTTGTAATCTCACTAATTTGCACTGCAAGTACAATAATTTCGTGAAATCTACAGTACAAAACACTTGCAGTGCCACAAAATAGAAGTTTTAAATAATTGTAGCTAAATTTGGTTTTAACAAATAACCTCAAAATGCCCTTTTTTTACCCAAAAGGAAAAAACTATCAAAATTCGGGTTTTTTCTTTGTGAGGAACCACGCTCTGGGTACCAAAAATTGTTCAACTCCTCGCCTAGTGCGAGTGGAGTGAACTGCCACGCGTTTCGCGGGTCATATAAGCCAGTGGATTGGCTACAAAACTTGTTCAACTCACCTGATTCCGGGAGGCGCGATGTTCGCTCCTCGGCCCGGTTGGTATCTGTCAAGGTTCAGTCAACTGTCAGGTCAAGTCAAGTTCAATCAAGAAGGTCTCCGGGCTGAAGAAGCAGCCGTTGTGTTCCGGGGCAGTATCGCCAACAATCCGCGGCGTCAAATCACCAACTCTTCCGATGTCACCGAAATATCCACACAAAACACTCGGACACCCGTGTGTCTTCAAAGCGAGCGATATTACACAAAACAAGGAAAATGCGTTTCCAAATTATCCAAAAACACTCGTTTTCTTTCGGGTCCGCAACCACGAGGTTATCTCTTTTTTCTCCGCCTTGACAAGAAGTGTCACTGTCAAAACCACAGACTCAAAAGAGGCGTACACACGTGAGGAGTTTAAGGGGGCGGGCAGACGGTCGGCCCGAACATATATCGAATCAGTATTCGGGTACTTTTGGTACCTATATATAACTTAACTTGATAAAGATAAGTACCCATTACTTAAGTTACATTAGTTAGGTTCCATTTTCCCAAAATGTTGGTCATGGACCTTTAATACTCAGGACAAGCTATGGTAATAATAATACCACGTTCGAGAGAGGGGAAGGGAAATATCATTCGTTGTACATCCTTGTTAGTTCCACTTTTTTTTTATTAGCCGCAACTGATTTAGTACGAGGTTGCGGCAAATAAACCATGACCCGCCCAAATTATGTAGGTTGTTTATGGGTAAGCGATCAGCCACTTAACAAGGGTGGCCACCGACGCCCGATAAGGTTTGGTAGATGATGAAGAAGATAAAGATAGATATATACAAAGGAACAAAGATTACGTTTTGCGGCAGGCACTCGACACAGATCGAAAAGTGACGAAACCCTTTACATAGATAGGTGTAAGGCGAAATGAAACCGTTTATATTTGACCACGAGATTTATCTCGAAATGTATTTCACACCTGATTGTGCAGTCATATTTAATGTATATATACTTTTTAATCCCAACGTTTATATTTGTCCACGAAACTAATTTCGAATTTTATTTCTCACCTGAGGCGCTACCGCGAAACGAAAACGAACTTCGTTCGTGTGTCTCCCTCTCTGTTGCACGAATTAGCAAGTGCGAAAGAGAGGGAGACACTCGAACGAAGTTCGTTTTCGTTTCGCGGTAGTCCTCTGATTGTGTATTCAATTCAGCTATTTGCGTTGGGTCTTTACTTGAGTTAAATGACTGCTCATTAGGTTTTCATCGTGACATGACTGGAATTAATATTTCTAATACCACGCCTATACTCAGTCCCTGCGGTCTGGTCTGTCATTACTGTGAAATTACTGTATTAATTATGAACAATAGTACATTACTTACCGAGGGCTGTAAAATAAAAAAAAAGCCCGAAATCGCAGGTATTTGAGACACGAGCCGCAGGCGAGGGTTGTAAATATGCGATAGAGGGCTTTCTTTTTTACTGCCCGTGGTGAGTACACAATTTTACGTCTTCACCTGGTCATAATGCGAGTTTTACCGTACGCCCTGCGTGCGGTAAAACTCAGATTATGGCCAGGTGTGACGTAAAAACCCTTTATTTTACGTTGTTTCAGTAGTAAGAATCTACGATATTGCTATACTTGTAATTATAATAACTTTCTGCTTACTGCGGGATTTACGGGCACATTAAATATCAACCAAAACATCGAGAGTCCTATCATTCTTAAAATCTAAAATTATATTTTATAATTACCCATCTGCAATATCATATTTTTAACCCCCGACCCAAAAGGAGGTTTTAAGTTTAACACGTATCCGTGCTCCGAAACTGACATACCGAATCGAGTACGGTTTTTAGGGTTCCGTACCTAAAGGGTAAAACGGGACGTCGGGACCCTATTACTAAGACTCCGCTGTCGGTCCGTCTGTCTGTCTGTCTGACCAGCCTGTATCTCATGAGCCGTGATTGTTAGACAGTTGAAATTTTCACTGATGATGTATTTCTGTTGCCGCTATAACAACAAATACTAAAAAACAGAATAAAATAAATATTTAAGGGGCTCCCATACAACAAACGTGATTTTTTTGCCGATTTTATAGATAATGGTACGGAACCCTTCGTGCGCGAGTCCGACTTGCACTTGGCCGGTTTAAAAAAAAGCGGCCAAGTGCAAGTCGGACTCGCCCATGAAGGGTTCCGTATTTAGGGTTTTATTTTTATATTTGAGTTGAATGAAAGGTAAATTGCGGTTTACGATTTATGACGTATTAAAAAAAAACTACTTGCCTAGATCTTGTTCAAACCAATTTTCGGTGGAAGTTTGCATGGTAATGTACATCATATATTTTTTTTAGTTTTATCATTCTCTTATCAGGGGGCTTGCAGTGGGCGGGGTGGGGCGCGTTAGAAACCTGTCGCTCGCGAGGCCCCGGGCCGCCAGTCAGTCGAGGGCCGGCACCGCGCGAGCGAGCACACGTGCGTCGTGTTGTGATCCGCCGACTTGAACGCGACGAACCGCGCGTACCTAGTTTTGTCTTATTTATTACGAGGTTTTTAAAGCACGATAAAAACGAAAAACGGCCACAGCGGAAAAAAATACATAAGGTATTATATTAAAGTACACCAATTTGTAATTAAATTATTTTTATTAAACAAGTATGTCTGTAGTTGTCTATACTATTCTTTCCTAACCTTCTTATAATATGCAGCACTATACCAAATAAAGTCTACCTTTTTAATTCCAATATAGAAAAACGTATCCTCATAGGAAAATCATGACAGTCACGTTGTTTTGTGTAGGGAACACTTTTCCGGTGATAACGAAAACTTTTTGAGCTATATACTCTTCAAAAAAAATAAAAGTACCTACGGAGCCCTAAAACAGAATATCTTAATAAAACCGTATGCTTTTTGAACTTACTTGTGAAATAACTTACGAATTAAAATTACAAAAATTAAATCGAATTAGTTAATAGAGAAGTGGCAGATCAATTTTATGTGTGGTGTTATTCATAATGACACTGACACACATGCGAAGTCGCATATACTAAATTAATAGATATCGGTTCACTTTACTCAAGCTACATCTGACCCCCTAGCACACTAAGTTTTATGTCGGACATAAAGCATTCGTCCCTTTCTGGATAATATGCGAGTGCGAGAGGGACAAATGCTTTATGTCCGACATAAAACTTAGTGTGCTAGGGGGTCTGGTGAGCTATAACATTTTTTGCCTTCATTGACGTACGAGGGTAGTCCCAAAAATATCCGACCTGACAAAAAAAAACAAAAGAAAATCTAAAACTTTTATTTTATTTTTCTACATAATCTCCTTTTAGTTCTATGCACTTGGCCCAGCGATGTTCGAAAGCTTCAACGCCTTGTTTGTAGTGAGATTTGTCGAGCTCGTCAAAATACCCATCAACCGCAGCCTCCACTTCATCATTGCTGGCAAATCTTTTACCACCAAGCCATTTTTTTAAATTTGGAAATAAAAAATAATCGGAAGGGGCCAAATCGGGCGAATAGGGTGCATGCGGAAGTAATTCGAACTTTAACTCGCGGATTTTAGCCATGGCCTTGGCACACGTGTGTACTGGTGCATTGTCATGGTGAAACAAAATTTTTTTTTTCGCCAGATGCGGTCGTTTTTCACAGATTTTTTCACTCAATTGATGCAAAAGGTTAGCATAATACTCGCCATTGATAGTCTTTCCTTTCTGAAGATAATCTATGAAGATTATCCCACGGCAATCCCAAAAAACGGAGGCCATGACCTTTCCTGCTGATGGAACGGTTTTTGCCTTCTTTGGGGCCGGTTCTCCTCTTCGAGTCCATTGCTTAGACTGTTCTTTCGTCTCTGGTGTGTAATAATGCACCCACGTTTCATCCATAGTGATAAAACGCCGCAAAAACTCCGCTTTATTGTTGTGAAATATTGCCAAACACTCGGTCGAAATATCTTCGCGACGTCGTTTTTGTTCGTCTGTGAGCAATCGCGGCACCCACCTTGCGCACATCTTTTTCATATCCAAATTTTCAGTCAATATGCGATGTACAGCACTTTTTGAAATCCCTGCCATGTCTGCTAGCTCGCGTACTTTCAATCTACGGTCATCTAATACCATTTTGTAGATTTTTTTTACTGTTTCTGGCGTAGTCACTTCATTTGGTCGACCACATCGATGTTCATCTTCGCAACTAGAGCGACCGCGTTTAAACTCTGCCACCCAATATTTTACTGTTGTAAACGATGGAGCAGACTCCCCCAAAGTAGAATCTAGCTCCGCTTTAATAATAGTTGGACTAAAACCTTTCAAATGAAAGTATTGTATCACATAACGATGGCCAATTTTCTCCATGTCTGAAAATTTGTTCACAGCGTCCACTATTGATGGGCTACTAAACAAAAGACAAACGACGCTGCGTGTTCGAATTTCAAATTTAAACTTTTTAAAGTGCATTATTTTCAAAAAGAGTATTTACTCAAAATAAAAACCTCTTAAAGCGTGTCAGGTCGGGTACTTCTGGGACTGCCCTCGTATTCTTGGCGTGACAGCCCTAACGCTACACGTGCCGTGTGTGAATGAATACAAGTTATACGATAGACAGAGATGCACAGAGTAGGTACGTTTCTTATGCCCAAACGCCGTTTTTGCTAGGAAGTGCAATTTCTGTACTTGTACTATTACTTATATATTACACACACACACGCACACAACATTTTACCACTTTGGAAGTGTCTCTCGCGCAAACTGTCATTTTTGAAGACCTATCCGATACCCCACACGTATGGGTTTGATGAAAAAAAAAATTGAGTTTCAGTTCTAAGTATTCCCCATACTTAGAACTGAAACTCTTTTTTCTATTTTTGTGTGAAAAATTTAATGCGGTTCACAGAATACATCTACTTACCAAGTTTCAACAGTATAGTTCTTATAGTTTCGGAAAAAAGTGGCTGTGACATACGGACGGACATACAGACATGACGAATCGATAAGGGTTCCGTTTTTTGCCATTTGGCTACGGAACGCTAAAAACGAAAGTCTTAGCTATAGTTGTTGTTTTAAATTCAATCTTTAAACTTTGGCAGGCAAACTACAGGCTGCTACAGGCCTGAGACTATACGTAATAGACGATATAAGTATAGTTTTGCGCTGAAAAGCTTAACCTTTTCAGCGCAAAAGACGGATATATCCGCACCACTGATTCCACGCCAATGACGGATTAATCCGTCATGGAGTACAGTGCGATAGCATAACCTACATGCATCGACACATAAGGTTTACTCCGCACTAAACGTCATGTTGACATGGCGTGTGGTTGTCAACTTTCCTCTTTGACAGAGCGTTGAAAAGGTTAAAGATCAACATAAATATAATAATACTAATAATCATAATCATATTTATTCAAGATAATTCAGTATTACATGTCAAAGTTGTTAATAATTATAATTAGGTAGTCCATATCATATTACAATAAAATAAAATAATTACAATTAAACAGAGAAAAATAAAAATACTTAACAGTACTTATAGTGTACTTAAGTCGTACTTAGACTCAGCAAATTCAGTAAAACTGTAGAAGGTATTAAAAAAAATATATATACAAGGTGTAAATCATATAACTGAAAACCTGAAAACAGTTTGTTCAGAATCAAGCATAGAATGCGAAAAAAATAAAAAAAAAATTTTTTGACAAGATTTATTTTTTACATTTGTATGGAGTGTTGGCCGACTGGGGCGACCTGCTCCATACAAATGTAAAAAATAAATCGCGTCAAAAAATTTTTTTTTATTTTTTTCGCATTCTATGCTTGATTCTGAACAAACTGTTTTCAGGTTTTCAGTTATGATTTACACCTTGTATATTAGGGGACAATCTTACACAAATCGACCTAGTCCCAAACTAAGCAAAGCTTGTACTATGGGTACTAGACGACGATGAACATACTTATATAGATAAATAAATACTTAAATACATAGAAAACATCCATGACTCAGGAACAAATATTCGTGCTCATCACACAAATAAATGCCCATACCGGGATTCGAACCCAGGACCTCTTGCTTCGTAGGCAGGGTCACTACCAACTAAGCTACAGCTGTCGTCGAGTATGGTATGCTCGATAAGATAAGCCATCGTTTTAGCCTCGATTTAAAACTGACCAGTGACGGTGCTTCTGTGATGGGCCGGCAGTCGGTTGTACACTTTTGGCCCCATGACCTGGGTAAGTTTGGCAGATTTCACCAGACGATGCCTGACGCCATGGATCTCTGCTCCACTCGAATATTCTTCCAGGTGACTGTGTACATGGCCACCTGGAGTATAACTACGGTAGGCAGGGTAAGTATCCCAAGGGACTTAAAGTAGGGCTGTGCGGAAGTTCTCTGGCCCACCTGTACAATCGCTCGTATGGGTTTCTTTTGCATGCGGAAGACCCGCTTAATATTTTTTTTAATATAACCAGTACCTACAATTCGTAGTAGATAATTCATCCTTTAGTGGCCTGACCGTATGAATGTTTGTTTAAATACTGAATTAACTTTCCACTCATCGAAAGAACGAATTTCATCGAACAATTCGAAAGTAAACTTATGCGCAGAATTCTCAGTAATCGCACTACAGTTTTCGAAGAACAGGATCACATTGTTCAATTAAGGTCAGATTTATCGAGGAATACAAATAACTAGTAATTATAATTACTGAGTCATTCGACATGCTTCAAAGATCGGAGGGGACGTGGTAAACAAATATGAATCACGCCACGATTGCTACGAGGAAAAATGTGATTTCGCAATAGTTATCCAAGTCTGCCAATGTCTACTTCGCCGACAAGAGCTAGGCTCTTCAATATATCTTATATGAGCAATTGTATACATATTTGTAACCACGTTGTCGAAAACGGCTCTAAAGATTTCGATTTGCAATAGGGTTTACGGCGGTGAAAAATCGATCTAGCTAGGTCTCATCATCCTCCTAACATTGTTCCCGGTAATGCCCCTTAAAGAGCCCGGGGTCTTTGACACATTCATTTCTCCCGAGCAGAGCTCGGTCTGCCAGCTACTGATAATGATTCCACAACTAGGTTTGACTTGAGTCGGTCATGCAGGTACTCGTATCGCAATTTTTGAAGTGAAAACTTCTTTAACGGCGCGCGGCGCTGTGCACTTTTTGTGTTGGGGAAAATGTGTTAAACTCGCCACAGGTCACGTGAATTTCTCGGGAATCTCACGTCACGTGCAAATTGACGAATTAAGATTCGTAAGACGTGAGATTCCCGAGAAATCCCGCTTAGGGCAAATACTGGTGTGATCTGCATGAATATTTGTTTCATAGTCTTGAGTTCGGAGGGGTAATCAAGTAGCGTAACAATTTTACTGTCGTATTTCCATATAAAAAATGACATTTAGATCTGCCTATACACGATAATTTTTAATCCGGAGTCGAAAAATATTGATAAACAGCCAAAACGGATTTCAATGGATGGACGGAGGAAATCACTGTTTAGTTAATTCAATTTAATGATAATATTAACACTAATATACACTGAATGTATGGTCACCGTAATACATTTCTTGAAGTTAAGTAGATACGTCAAACGCACATGTACGTCAAATCGCAAACTACCGTTAGATTTCAGTATTCCTTATTCAGTTTTATTCAGAAAAAAAGAATGTCTGTTTTAGGTAACTTCGAGTTAATCGTGTTGGTATCAATTACAGAATTAGATAAATTTACTCCTGATTACGAATTAAAAATCATCGTGATATGTGCTGGATAAAGTAAGAACAAAACGTACAACCGATTAAACATCGATTCTCGGCGTTTCTCGAGCATCTTTTCCGCCAGAACAATAAGGCTGGCCGCGAACAATGCAATGGGTGCTATTACCAGCAGCTTCCGTCGGGGCGCGCCGGCTGCCTGCTAATTAGCGGGTCTTAGGGCGGCCGCACACGCACGACTAGCACACGACGGGTTTCCGTGTCCGGTTCCTTGATTTCGGATCGCCGTGTGCCTTGTTAATCGAACGAGCGAGCGAAGCTAACGACGTTCTATGCTTCAGCTTGGGCCGAAAATAGTGTCTGTCCGGCTGATGGCGTCCGGTTTCTATCTCGCTGTTCTCTACAGGTCCCATTTCTCAACAGATCCTCGTGAAATTTTGTGAGCAGGTTATTTAATTATATAGACGTCAAAGACGTTGCGTGGGACCAAAGTAAATGGAAGGCCTACTCTGAGCTACACCGACCAGAGCTTAGCTCTTAAATAAGGGAAGAAGTGCGCCAAGATTAAACACCGTATCAGGGAAATTGACTATAATTTCCAACACTAAAGAGGTACCCAGACACCTCTGTTGCATTTATCTGCCATGATAGGGGCGAGAGAACGCTACAGAGGTGTCCTGACTCTAGGGCTGTTATTCGCTGCGCGCTAATGCGGCTCACCCCGCCGGTCACCCGTCACGAAACTAGACCTCTACCTACGCTTAGTAACTACGCATCGCGGTGTCAATATATATTTGTGGGTGAGCGTTGAGGTGAGCTTAAAACAAGGTACAAAATAGGGGGGCAGCACGTCTATCTTGGGACGGCCGCGACATACTCTCGATTTTTCTCGCACTGTACCTCTTGTTCTAAGTGTTCTAATAAGAGAAAGACGGATAGTGCGAGAAAAATCGAGAGCTCGCGCGCCGTCGCGTGATAGCCGTGCTGACTCATGAGCTGCTAACGCGAAACGCTTCGCGCAACTTCATGTACCTCCCTCTGTCGCTCGAATGGGCAAGTGCGAGAGATTAGATACACGAACGAACTTCATTTTCGTTTCGCGGTAGGGCCTCTATTCCGATTTTTCATTGCGTCGCGCGCACCGAGTGTTCGGAAATACTCTGATCTGATGATACTGCACGATCGGGTAAACTCTCGCTTCTAGAGAGAGATAGCGTAGGGCGTTGTCGGTGAGAGGTAATATGTTGGCCCGCAGATTCGCTAGATGCTCCGTGGACGTAAAAATAACCTTATTTAAGGCATATTGTCACTCGTTCTACTGTGGCGGTCTGTGGGTCCGATATATCAAATGAGCCTACAGCGCCCTACCCGTACAGGGGTATAAAAACGCCTTCAGAATATGTACTGTTAAGACTCCCAAGCCCACCGGACTAGACTGCCCACCGGACTAGACATCCAACTGGCAAACTTTGTTAAAAACTATTATTGTATTATGTACCTACCAATACTCGTCTGTATACTTATATTATTTTTACACCTTGTTTTGTTTATTTTTTGCTTATTTTGTATAATTTTTATTTTTACCTTCTTAACTTCTTCCCATTGGGAGGCCCATAAGGCCCCCAATGAGGCCATACTAAAACATATGTAAAAACAATGTATGTAACAATGTAAAAACCATTATACCTACTTTTTGTTTGGAAATAAATTAAAAAAATATATATGTCTGTAACTGGCCGCACAGCAGGCCAATCAGGGAAAAAAAAAAAAAGTTAAGACTCCCAAAATGGTGCAGTGCGTCGGAAATGTTCGCCAATACCCGGACACGGACGGTTTCCTAGCGGTGATGCGAAAGAAAATCGCGTCACTGATAGGTCGCGTCAGAGAAACTCAAAACGGCATTCAGAAGGTGATTGCTGAAAGATTTAACTGCCCGATTATGTGGCATTGGATTCAGATGGTCAGGACTACTTTGACTTACCTCAGGTAATCCTGGCAACAAATCGTGAACGTACTAACGTACTAACTGACATAGCGTATAAGTTATTTTAAATGTATACTAACAATATATGGACCAAGGTCTGAAATAAATCATTTTTATTAATTTAATTTAATTTATTTATTTATGTTAACTGAGTTCAATTCAAGTATCGAACGATAGTCTATTCAAATATACAGCGTATCACTCACGTCTTTAATCACTTTAATGTCTGAATGTCATTGGAGTTTTCTATATAAATAGTCTAGTCTATGGTAACTATTATATGGTCTTTATCCTCTTTATGGTGGGTGCTGGCTGAAAATCAGCGCTGTAGGTGTCTTGACACCTCAGCATAATGCTGAGCCAGTGTCCGGTTCATCGCGCAGAGACACACTTTTTTTCTTGTTTTATGTGCTTTTATTGTTTATTTTATTATTTAATATGTGTGTCCTGTGTGTTTGTGAATAAATATATCTTTCTTTCTTTATCGAAAATAGTATCAAAATAAAGCCTCACAGACTGGCGCTGCCTGCGGTGGTTTATAGTTGAGATTATTTAACGTGGCCGGCATTTTACCAAATATGTCATTGGAATAGGAATCTTCTACCGTGGACGTTAGATTTTCTTTTTGAATGGACTACTTTGATGCAATGCGGCCAACTCAAATAAACTTCTAAGCTAATTTCGGAGCGGTCAATTTCGTGCTGTCCGTGTATGGGCAGCCTTGTTCAGCCAATGTCGGAGGCGGTTTGTATTGAGAATATTGAGATTTTGGGCCGGCTCGCGAAACCAGTAAAATGTAGCTTGGACTTCGAGAACAGCGGATCGAATTGGTTTACTTGTTCTTATGTTAATGATTAACATACTGCGGATGATTATTGTTTTTTTTACTCGAGAAATTGAAATGTTGTATATACACATTCACTGCCAATACTTTTGTAGCGCTCGTGTGAAAAACCTTTTGTAGAGGAAAGCGCTTCCGAGCAGAGCGTCCATGCACCTAACGAGATGTTGCTATGAGATGGCTTTCCTTCAGAATCCGTAGACGCGAAATTTTTTTTCTACAGTAAGTTTTGTTGAACTCAATAAAGTTAACTAGGTTAACCGCCCGTTATGACACATATGTCGTGTTATAGCGTAGGTACGTGACATTTGCATTGAATTTTAAACTTATATAGACAAAATACATGTTTTATTTCATAATGAACCAACGCAGGTGTGCTGGGACTGCTGAGTTGCTGATAGCTACCAAAGATTCGGAAAGTATGCGACATGACTGACAATGCATTAAAACTTTATAGCCGGATTGCTATCTCTCTCGCTTTATATCTTAAAACCCGCTAAAGCAAGAAATAATTGCGATATAGTCCACGTCTTAATTACCTGCACTTTGATAATATCAGCGACCATAAACAACAACAAAAAAAGCAACACGCCGTCTTTTTCATACTATATTTAAGTAAACCTTGAGTGAAAAGGACAGCGCCAATGCAGTTCCTGTATTTTTTCGAGTAGGTGCCGAAGTTTTTTTTAATACGGTCACGGGCCAATGAGCGGCGCCCCGTTGTCACGCACCTGTCAAATTTACATAATTTGGCCAAAACAGTCGGGAGCAACTTTTTTTTGAAGTTAAACGCCGAAAAACACCTGGAGGGCGCAATCAGTAAAACGAAATGTTACGTCATTAAATTCAATTTGAAGATACTTAAATGTATTTTGAATGTTATAATTTGCGTTTCTGTTAGTTCAATGAACCTTGTTCTTGTATGGCTTTGAAAGGTCACAAATACTTCGGACTTCAAAAAAGTTTTTTTTTAATATCTTATTTTACGCGGTGTCTTGTGCGTTTGTAACTATGTTATCTTGTAGTACACCTAGGGTGGGCGGGACTTATGAAAATGGTTCATAGTGCCTTTATTGGTCTAAAAATTAACAGGGTTCTGTCGTAACGATCGCGATTTCAACAATAATATGATAACAAAGTCTAAAAAATTGAATTACATAAGAGAGATGAATAAGTCTGCAAATAAAGTCAAATGCATGTGGCGTATAATAAAACAGCGAACAAATAAAACATCTTATCAAGCTAAACATAATATTGAATTACAAATCCACAATAAGCTTACGTCTGACCCTAAACTAGTCTCGAACACATTCAATAAGTTATTTATCAATGCCGGGCGGTCGCCGGCGGCAGGAGTGGGGACGCCGCCGCCGCGCGGCCGACCTGTGCTCCAGCCCAGCGAGAATACTTTGTATTTACGGCCAGTTGACCCTCACGAGATAAAAAAGATAATACAAAACCTAAAAAGTAAATCTAGCTATGGTATCGACGAACTGCCATCGTCACTTATAAAAGCGTGCGCTGAGGAGTTAACGACACCACTAACTTACCTCATAAATCAATCATTCGATGAAGGTATATTTCCGGACTCATTAAAGACTGCTATAATTAAACCAATTCATAAGAAAGACAAGAAAACAGATCCCAATAATTATCGCCCCATTGCGCTACTACCCGTGATGTCTAAAATATTTGAAAAGGCAATGTGTAAAAGAGTATACTCCTTTTGCGAAAAATATGGTATATTTGACAAATCCCAATACGGTTTCCGCCAAAATCGCTCCACAATATTAGCGACTTACACTTATATAAACGAAATTTTAAATATCCTAAATAAAAAACAGTACGCTATAGGAATTCTACTTGATATGTCGAAAGCGTATGAAAAAGTGAACTATAGTATACTCTTAGAAAAACTATACGGAGTTGGAGTACGTGGTACAACGCATAAATGGTTTCAATCTTACCTAAGAAATCGTAAGCAATACGTCGAAATCGAACACATAAACGAAGCGTCGAGCGAAATTTCCACTTTTAGGTCTGAAGTCCAACCGGTAACAGATTCCATTCCTCAGGGAAGTGTCATTGGATGCGCCCTGTTTATTATTTATATTAACGACTTCCCTAAAATATTCAAAGATCCATGCGTAATGTTTGCCGACGATTGCTCGCTATTGTTCTCATGCGGAAATAATAAAATTCTACACGAAAAGCTACACGTTATGATGCGCAACGCTATACTTTGGATGAACGACCACAATTTAGAGTTAAATTTTTCAAAAACAAAAATAATGCAATTTAGACCTCGTCAGAAACAACAATTAGATATAAATTTTTCCTTCAATAACATTAAAATAGATTGCGTCCCCTCATTCTCTTTACTCGGAATAAATATAGACACAAATATAAATTGGAAATGTCACATTCAAAAAATTAAAACTAAACTAAGCCAATTTGTATACGCCCTAAGGGAACTAAAAAAGTCAACCAACATCGAAACAGCAATGACGGCTTACTATGCTTTTGCACATGCATGGCTTTCCTACGGGGTGACTTTATTGCAAGAGAATTGCAAGCCCCACTTTCAAAAGTTAAAAATCTTAACCTTACCTTGTATTTACTTATTAGAATCGTGTAAATTTGTGAAAAAGCAGCCGGAACTATATACCAAACTTGGAGACGGGCCTCGTCGGTATGAATCTCGCTATAAAAATAATATGATCCAAACATCGTCAAAATTAAAACTCCACAGTAATAGGCCATATTCGATGTCGATACGAATTTATAATAAATTACCGAATTACATCAAAGATGAGCAAAATTATAATAAATTCATTAAAAGTCTAAAAACATTTTTAAAAGAAAACTCGTTTTACAGTATAAACGAATATTTATATCCTCCATCAGGTGTAAAATTGTAAAAATAAATGTAATAATGAGCTTTAAATAAAACAATATATATAAATATATATATATATATATATATATATATACAATTATTATGAGTTATATTTTTTTTTTAATGAATTATTGAATATTAATATTGATGTCTTTTCATGAAATTGTTTTAATTAATTACTTTTATTTTACGATATTGTTATTTATACACCAAATATTAGTATCTTATTTTTTCTTATTAGTAATGTTGTATAAATCAAAATGCGTAGAATTTAATTAAATGAGTGTTTATTCACTTGAATAGTTATTTTACAATAATTTTGTGCCGCGGAACGAGCTTCGCCGTTGCAAATCGGAAAGAGAAGAAGTTGCCATATAAAAATAACGTTTAGCAACTAAAAGCAAACTTGCCATATTAAATACTAATTAAGCTAGGTTTACACTATATGTTTTGTATTAAACATAGTTGGGGCCAGGCAATATAACACTTATAACTATTTTAAATTAAGATTGGGTGAGCTGAGCTGCCTGAAAGCAAGTTATAAATAACGTTAATTTAACAAACTCTACATTAAGTTACATTACAGGTAAAGGACATAATTTAGTTATTGCTCTACGATAGATCTTATTATTCATCGTGACATCAGCTACCCTTACATTTCCATCATTGCCAGGAAAAGTCTTGACAATGCGAGCCATCGGCCAATTTAACGGAGAGGTGTTCATGCTTTTCACAATAACCAGGTCACCTTCCTTTAAATTAGGTTGCTGGTACTTCCACTTGGGACGGCTTTGAAGTTGTGTCAAATAATCGTTAGACCATGTCTTCCAAAAGTCCTGTTTGAGTTTAGTACACATTTTCCAAAAAGGTACTCTATTAACTGAAGTTTCAGTGAGATCAATTTCAGGATAACTTGTTAAAGCTGTGCCAATGAGAAAATGGCCAGGCGTAATATAATTACTTTCATTTGATATATGTGACAGTATAGGCCTACTGTTTAGTATGCCCTCTATTTGTACAATTACTGTATTAAATTGTTCGTAGGTTAAACACAGATTACCTACTACTCTTTTAAAGTGATGTTTAACACTTTTAACACCACTCTCCCATATTCCTCCAAACGTTGGAGAATAACTTGGAATCCAATTAAATTTTATATAATTGTGAGAGCAAAATTGATTTATAGCATCTCTACAATTTTTGGAGGAATGTAGGTTATATATATCTTTTAATGTATTACATGCACCTTTGAAGGTTTGAGAATTGTCACAAAAAATGTTTGTGGGCATGCCACGTCGAGAAATGAAACGATTTAGACATGCCAAGAAGGTTTCAGTTGTGAGATCTGAAACGACTTCCAAGTGTATCGCTTTCACAGCAAAGCAAACAAAAAGTGCAATGTATCCTTTGGTTATAACGGGGTTTCTAATGCGAGCAACCTTCATGTTAAACGGGCCACAGAAATCTAAACCGACATGCTGAAAAACCCTACTTTGAGTGATCCTTTCCTTAGGTAAATCTCCCATCAACTGCTTTGCTGCTTCAGCTTTCATGCGTACACATTTTACACATTTGTGTATCACTTTTTTTACCTCTCGTATTCCATTTACGAGATGGTATCTTTGAGATAGAGAACCTAATACTAATCTGGCTCCTGCATGCATTAGCCTAATATGCTCTCTTTCTATAGCAAGGTGGATGATGACCGAGTTCTTGGGAAGTATGGCCGGATGCCGTTTGTCGTATGACAAGTAATCAGCTTTTTCCAACCTCCCTACGGCTCTGATCACACACATTTTATCTAAAAATACTAATTGATCACCTA
This sequence comes from Epinotia ramella, assembly GCA_947578815.1. Classification (NCBI taxonomy): domain Eukaryota; kingdom Metazoa; phylum Arthropoda; class Insecta; order Lepidoptera; family Tortricidae; genus Epinotia; species Epinotia ramella. The sequence goes on along the minus strand of OX388214.1, from coordinate 4,566,656 downwards.
TAGTCACAGGTTTATTTTTAGAGAGCAATGCTAACTCTTTTGCAAAATGCTCCGCTTGAGCACAACGCACTATTTTCAGCATAGAGTCACGTAGCTCCCTCGGAGTCAAGTCACTGCTGGTTATTTTATTATCTTTGTTCAAGCAGTTGTTATAAAATCTGTAGATAAACCCAATTACTTTTTGTAACTTATGAATACTTGAATATCTTTTTAATAAATCTTGAGATTCTAGGTTTGTGGTATTGCACAAAATTCCATCGATATCATCTGTAGGTGCATCCAATTCACTTGTTGACTCTACTTTTGTCACACATTCGTTAAAATTAAATTCCTCAGAATTGGTATGCACATAATCTATATCATCAAGATCAGGTGAGCCGTGCCACCAGAGCTGATTCTTTTGCAGCCTCTGCGGCTCTACCCCTCTAGAAAGAAGATCAGCGGGATTACGATTTGACCTAACATAATACCATTTTGACTCTTTAGTCAGCTCTACAATTTGCTTGACTCTATTTTTTATGTAGACAGTACTCTTTGTTGCCTGTGATTTGATCCATGACAATACAATCTGCGAGTCACTATATAGAAATACTTTATGAGGAATTCTATCCTTTAAAATTTTACTGACTCTATCTGCCAGCTGCGCTAAAAGAAGAGCGCTGTTAAGCTCCAGCTGTGGAATTGTGTGCGATTTATTTAGTGATGCAACACGAGATTTTGAACATAATAAGTTCACCTTAACGGTACCATCTTTCATGATAAGTCGTAAGTAGAGACAGCTTCCAAAAGCTTTAAGAGATGCATCGGCATATCCTACTAGCTCTACATGAGATACCAACTTATCATTTATACATCTATCTATTTTAATTTGACCCATTTGTTTCAAATTCTTTATAAACTTAGACCAGTATAGAAACTGTTCGTTAGGAACTATAGAGTCCCAATCCAAAATGCGCAATGACCAAAGCTCCTGCATAAAAAGCTTGGCAACGACAATTACAGGGCCAATTAAACCAAGTGGGTCAAACATTTTTCCTATATAGCTAAGAATCTTTCTTTTTGTGTTTAATTGCTCTACCTCCTCTACCATAGGACAGGAGAAGCTTAATTTATCAGAATTAACCTGGAGTAAGAGACCTAATGTTTTAACAGCATCATTTTGACCTATGTCTACACTGTCAAACTGTCTGTGCTCGACTGGAATGTCGTTCAAAAGTGGAGCATGATTTGAGCACCATTTGTGTAATCTGAAACCTCCCAGCTTGAGAAGCTCTACTATTTCAGATTTCAGCTTCTGAAGTGTATCTAGATTGTCAGCTCCAGTCAGCACATCATCTACAAATGTGTTTTGTAAAATGGCTTGAGAAGCCAATGGAAAACTTTCTTTATTTTTATTTGCTAATTCATTCAAGCATCGGGTTGCTAAAAAATTTGAAGCTCGCAATCCGTATGTTACAGTCTGAAGCTGCAAGCAGTTGATGGGGTCGGTGGGCGAATTGCGCCATAAAATGTTTTGGAGACATCGTTGATGTTCATTTATGAAAACGTTGCGAAACATTTTCTGAATGTCACATGTTAGGATATAAGGATAAGTCCTGAATAAAATTAAAATGTCAAAAAGCTCACTCTGCACGACAGGCCCATTCAGCATGACTTCATTAAGCGATATTCCATTTCTAGATCGCATAGAGCCATCAAAAACTGTCCGAAGAGGGGTGCTCCGGCTAGCTTCGCGGATCACCGGGTGATGAGCTAAAAAGAACACCGGACCATTCAGATCATAACCCTCAACATCAACCACCTTGGCATGTCCTAGTTCTACGTACTCCTTTATGAATTTTTTATATTGCTCTAAGAGCGCAGGGTCTTTGTGTAGCCGTTTTTCTAACATTATAAATCTATTATAAGCAACAGAGAATGAGTCTCCGAGGTTCAAATCCTCCATTGAATGTTTTAGGGGCATATCAACATGAAATTTATTATTTTTAATACACACAGACTCCTGAAATATTTTTTCAGCCCTTACAAACTCATCATTGATGGGCCTTGTTGCTTCAGGAAGCTTTTCTGAGAGCCAAAATTGCTCCATTACATTTTCTAATTTTTCATTGTTTGATATAACAAAGTTATTTACAGTATCAAATGTTTCTTCAGTACTTTTTTCAGGAATATTGCCTGCTATTATGTACCCAAATATAGTATTTTGGAGTACAGGTCCATTTTCAGTTTTTATACAACCCTGTAACAAAATATTGAAATAGATATCGGCACCAAGCAACAGAGAAATTTCATCTGGCACATAGAATGTGTCATCAGCCAAACATATGTCTTTTGGCAGATGAAAGTTGTCTAGATTTATACACCTTTGTGGTAGCTTGCAAGTGATTGTATCGATTACATGGCATTTTAAATTTAATTTGACATTGTTGGTACAGGATGCAACAGTCAGGTTTACATACTCATTTATCTTATTTGGTGTGTTACTAAAGCCAACTACATTATTTGGCTGAACTATAGCGTTCAAGCCAAGCTTGGCAACCACATTGGAAGTCACAAAAGAAGCCTGTGAACCAGTGTCCAGTAGCCCCCTGCATACCACCTCTTCATTATTACATTTATTTACTATTTTTAGCTTTATGGTGGGCAGCAAAACACCACTAGACACATTCTTTACACATTTAGTTACAGCAGTTTGAGACTCACCTCCAGAAGATGTTGGGTGCTGACCATCATCCTTGTTCCATGCTTGGTTCACTTTGACACCACTACACTCTTGGTGCAGCAATGTGTTGTGACCCTGTTTACATAACTTGCATTTAAAAGTGAACTTGCACTTGCCATCATGATTGTTAAGACATGTATTACACATTTTTTTATCATTGACAAAGGACTGTCTTTGCAATGCAGGCAACATTTTGAAAATATGACAGTTGTATATTTGATGGTCTTTATTTGAACAGTACCTACAGGGTGGAAGCGACCTTGATACCACATTTGATACTTTAGGCATAAATTTATAAGTATTTTCATAGCAAATACCTTTACTCTTATTTGCACCATCATAGTAGGTGCTTTTGTTTTGTGAGCTATCTTCTAGCGCTATAGCACGCTTTTCTAAATAGTCAATAAAGTTAGCCATGGAAGGCATGTTGTCCGAGTCCCTATCCAACTGATAGGCCCGGTTTGTTATCTGATCCAGTTTTCTGGTCAATATTGAAATTAAAAGCATGTCCCATTTATCGACGGGCTCATCTAAGTTTTTTAAAGCATACATTTGCTGGTTGATTTGGGAAACAAAGGTCCTTATCGAGGCCGCTGTACCCTTTTGCATTGTAGGTATATCTAACAACACACCGATATGATTGGCAATCAATCTTGCCTTGTTGTCAAAGCGTTTCTTTAATAAGCTAATAGCTTCATTATAAGATTTGTTTTCTAATGGTAAGTTAACTATTACAGCCAATGCATCATCTTGTAAATACTTTCTTAAGTAAAACAACTTTTGAACATCAGAAAGTGAATTATTTTGGTCAATGACAGCCATAAACAGATCAAAGAATGGCTTAAATTTGGTAAAATCACGACCGTCATAGAAGGGGATGTCAATAACTGGTAATTTGCAAGTTGAGGCATTGTGACATTCAGACTTAGTTTTCGTATTAAGGTTTTTCAAAGCACAGTTAATTTTAGCTAGCACTGAGTAATATTTGTCTTCAATATCACCCACCTGTTCATCGTCCTTTTCGTCGATGCTTAGTATGTCCATCTGGACTTTTTCATAGTCTTTCAAAGTGGAGACTAACTTCTCCTTTCGGGCTTCCAGAATATCTAGGCTCGCGGACGCAAGATTTATAGGATCACTCACGAAATTGTCAATTCGGGTAATTGTGCCCTTACACTGACGCCGCATAACGCGTAACTTTTTCAATGTTTCTGTATCACTCATTTTGCCGTTTAATTCGTTCGTAAATAAAAGTGATAACCGTGGTAAACACTTGGAAAACACTTGCTCTTAGAAATGTCACATTAACAGACGTCAGATTATTGACAGACGTCAACCTCGGTGCGAAGTTTTCAACAGGCCAGCGCAAAATGGCCGCGCATAGACAAGGCAACTTGACAAACTTCACTTCGCCGATTTAAAATGAAGAATGGCGGTGATCGAGAAACTCGATCAATATGATGAGTAATGGTTTTCACTACTTGCGGTTTGGTGATGCTTCCCTTTCCAAATCCGTGGTTGTTGTTCGTTCTAGTATGGATTAGAACGAAATTGCGGGCCAGCAATGCCAGCCTAGGTATTAACACGACGAAATCACGGCCGGTATAGACGACCGCCCAGCACGCACAAGTACTTCTTGCGAACACTTTTCGTTGAAATTACGATAAATTTGCACTGATTCACTTTTCTCGAAGGACCACTTACGCATGTATAAATCAAAATGCGTAGAATTTAATTAAATGAGTGTTTATTCACTTGAATAGTTATTTTACAATAATTTTGTGCCGCGGAACGAGCTTCGCCGTTGCAAATCGGAAAGAGAAGAAGTTGCCATATAAAAATAACGTTTAGCAACTAAAAGCAAACTTGCCATATTAAATACTAATTAAGCTAGGTTTACACTATATGTTTTGTATTAAACAAATGTAATGACCAATAATGTTTTAATTAAAATTACTGTTTTGCTGCGCCCTATCCGGGTCCTCGTACTGTATACCTAGCATTAAGTTGCATGTGTTTGTGTACTTGGTTGCAAATAAATAAATGAAATGAAATGAAATAAATCCAAGTCAATATAGGTACCCGTCTGTGACAGAGACAGCAATAATTCTAAATTTAAATTCTCTTAACGTGCCAGTTTAAGCTGGTACTACACTGTATACACTACCTTTACAGTACACAGTTTTTATTTAGTTATTTTCCTACAAGACCAACATCTCGCTGCCGCACAGGCTCTATAAATAAGAAACCTAAGAGCCTTATTTATCGAACGTTCCTAACCTATAAAGTCGTAACTCCATAAGAATTGCCGTTACGTGAGACGTTTTTGTTTCGGAGAAAGCTCCCTATTATACCTCTCTTGGCTCGTTGGCCGTCTAGTGTAGCTTGAAGGTTCATTACGCTAGTCTTCAACCGTTCTAAAGGCTACGATACACCCTGCTACAATAAAAGTAGAAGCGTTAGGCTGCGACACACGGTGCCACAACAAGAGAGGCATAATTAAGGCGCACTTTGCCACTCATACTCGGGCAGCGTGACGCGTATAGGGCATTTGTGTAAGTGCCATATCTGAAATGTTTAACTAATGATCAATTTTATATGAATTTTTGTCCATTGAGTTATATGTGTGTAGAGCATCGTATGGCTTAAGGCGCTGTAGGTTCATGGTCTTCTCTCCCTCTCACTGAGCATAAGCGTGAGCGAGATGGAAGTGCGTGCTCAGAAGCGCGGATATCATGTTTTTTTAATTTTAATTTTTTGGCCTTTTAAATAAATACAATTGTAAACACTGATTTCTCTCAAACATGATATTGCCGATTTTTAGAAGCAATTGTAATATTTATAGCTTTTGTGCATAATTTGTTACGAATATTTTAAGTGTATTTTTGTGTGTTTTAGACCTATGTTCGTGATTTTTTTCTATCGAGCGAAATTTGCTTAATCATGTTTCGAAGCACTGATTTCCCTGCAGAAAAGCCTTAAGATTACTATTCGTATTTTTTTGAAACCATATTATTATAAACAGACGCATTATATTGTTTCAAAAACTCTGGTCGCTTAACTTCGCTGAACCTACGGCGCCTTAAGCTTGCGCATGACATTGATGCGAGTCAGCATCGCTTTGCTTAGTCCGTGGCGGGCACTAGTCCCAGAGCCTGATTTACAGTTCTGACCGCCCTAGGCTAACTATGGAATGTATGTAAGTCTCAGCTTAGTGCCGCGCCCCCCGCCCCCCCCTTGCTTCTTGGTCCTTCCGCCCTAGGCTCTAGCCTTATTAGCTTATTCCAAGATGGCGGCCTGATGGAAGACATCACACAAATCAAAATGTTCAAGATGGCCAGTTTATCTATACGTATTAATATTCAATATTTTTTGTCTGCCAGTTGTTTCGTAAATATTTCATTTCCAAAGCCGCATCTGTCTGATCGTTAACTTTTCACTAGTTAGCTATAAATCAAGTGTAAACGAAAAATACGACGTCATTTAGATACCAATAAATCATTGCGGGAGAAACAATCAAATAAGTCATATCAAACGTAGCAAAAGCATCGCATGTAGCATGCCACATAGGTATACTCAGCTATTCTCCGAACCGAAGTGAAAGAATCTTTATAATCTTGTTTATCGATGACGCAGCCACGGGCCCTAGTGACGGTTCATTAGTGACACCCTTGTCCGACTCAGGGAATCGTTGACAACCCTATGTATTTTTAGCTGAGTAGGGATTAGAGAGAATTCTCAGAAATGGGGGGTTGACAGTTTTTAGGGTTCCGTAGTCGACTAGGAACTTATAGTTTCGCTTTGTCTGTCCGTCCGTCCGCGGATAATCTCAGTAACCGTTAGCACTAGAAAGCTGAAATTTGGTACTAATATGTATATCAATCACGCCGACAAAGTGGTAAAATAAGAAGTGTTTTTTTATTTTTTATTAGGGTACCTTCCCTATACGTAACGTATGGGGAGTGTTTTTTTTTTCATTTCAACCCTAACGTGTGATATATTGTTGGATAGGTATTTAAAAATGAATAGGGGTTTGCTAAAATCATTTTTTGATAATGTTAATATTTTCGGAGATAATCGCTCCAGAAGTAATAAAAAAATGTGTCCCCCCCCTCTAACTTTTGAACCATAAGTTTTAAAAATATGAAAAAAATCTCAAAAGTACAACTTTATAAAAACTTTCTAGGAAAATTATTTTGAACTTGATAGGTTGAATAGTTTTTGAAAAAAATTACAAAAACTACGGAACCCTACACTGAGCGTGGCCCGACACGCTCTTGGCTGGTTGTTTTTTTATTGAATAAGGCTGGGTTGCACCACACCGTCTGTAACCGTAAGCGGCGTTCGTTAAAATCGGAATGTAAGTTTGACAAGTTTCTATGGGATGACAGCTGCCGGCCATTTTAACACTAATCAGCCTGCACGTCTATCATGAGACGGCCGCGACATATTCTCGATTTTTTCGCTCTATACTCTTGTTCCATGTGTTCCAATAAGAGAGAGAAGGATAGTGCGAAAAAAATCGATTCGATCGAAAATTTCAGACATCAAAAAAATTATAAATTAACTAGCTTATAAAAAGTCAGAAAAAATATTAATAAATATTTTTGTATTTAATTTGGTTCATTTACATTAGCTTTATAATATTCAAGTTAAATCATACAAAAAAGACAGTGCATGCTTCATTTAAATCTACATAATTACTTCCGGGTGGAAAGTTTGTCGGATTCTTGAATACAGCATCTTAGAATAACATTTTAATATGAAATCAACAAAAAAAAACGCTATTATAAATTAATGTTTTTCAAAACCGTATTTTGCCTGGAGTAAACGCTCACCCACAATCCAGACACCGCGATGCGTAGTAACTAAGCGTAGGCAGATGTCTAGTTTCGTGACGGCTGACCGGCGGGGTGCCGCATTAGCGCGTAGCGAATAACAACTCTGTAATCGCAAGTTGGTGTAACCCGCTTTAAACGTTATAGAAAATTAGGAATTTGTTTGAAACGAATTAGGCTGCATGGAAACGCTGGAAGTGCGTCTCCTTTTATAGCGTTTTGACGTTTATCAACCTTCGAATGATTGTGTTTATGTAGGACATAACGCATTCGTCCCTTACTAGCAAGTAAGAAAGTGCGAGAGGGACGGATGGTTTATGTCGCATAAATGTGATCATGTGAGCTAGTCAGATAGAGAGGGTACATAAGAAAAAGTAAACTAAATTTTGTTTTGTCCCTTTTTCGCAAACACAAATATAAGACAAACGATTTTTAACCAAACTAGGTATGATGAGCGTGAACAAGGTCATAATTCTGTAACAAGAGATAGTAACCTAATAAGGCTCGCAGATTTAAGGTTTGCGTGTGCGCAGACTGGTTGCACCCCCCCTCCCCCGTCCTCTTCACCCGCCACCTTCGCCCCGCCACCCTGACCCCGCCACCCTGACCCCGCCACCAGCCCCCCTATTCTGTAACTTGTTTTAAGCCCAACTCACCGCTCACCCACGAATATATCTTGACACCGCCATGCGTAGTAACTAAGCGTAGGTAGAGGTCTAGTTTCGCGACGGGTGACCGGCTGGGTGAGCCGAATTAGCGCGTAGCGAATAACAGCCCAGTACGGCCTACGTTCAGAAAACATTTCGTATATCCGAGGAATGAATAGGCAATTTTCAATTTTATGTCAATGCAGTTAAAGTCGAGAAGCGACTAACTTTTTTATTCCGCGATTAGTGAAGAAAAATGTTAAAACGTTTCCTACAAACTTTATACATGGCTTTGTGGGCTTTACAACTCGCGAGTCTGAGTTTTTTAATACATGTCGAGCTTCTCGGGCATTGTTAGAAAACGATGGTAATGTTTACAAACTTTACTAAGGACTTATCTACAGCGTAATTACAAATTCATGTGAAACACAGTGAACTGGCAATTTCGGTTCTCGCATTCCGTCACACGATAAATTCTTCCTCGATGACAGCGAACACCGTCCGTTCTGTTTCTAATTCAAATAATACTCGTTATAGCCCTCTGGTGGCGCGCGGCGGAACTAATGAGCTAGAGTTTGCCCAGACAAATATGTCCTCGTTCGCATGTATATCAACGAGGACATTTTGTAGATTGACAGTGAAGCACATTACGACCGAAGTCGACCATGATACGGGGTCGCGGATGACCATGCGACCACTAAAAAATAAAAGATTCCGACGAATCGAGAACCTCCGTTTATGAAGTCGGTTAAAAAAGACAGCCGCTTAGCGAAGACAGCTGTTGGAAAACTTGCCTTTCGAATATCCTTATTTAACCAAGGCATGCTTCGTATTGTTACCGCACGACCGTTGACGTAAAAGATTAATTACACTGCCAACTCACCCTATCCTTAGCTTGCCGTTGACTGTACATCAAGCTTTCCTTATAAATATAATAATAAATAGTGTTTCGGTATGTGTTACGTGATTTCTTTATAAAATTGCTATATGAATTCATTCAATGTTAAACTTTATAGCTATGTCAGGTGAAAGTGAACTCACAATGCTTATTTTAGGTACATTTTTCTTTCGTTGGGTTGGTGAGCTATTTTTAACCCCGACGCAAAAAGAGTTAGAAGTTATACGTTTGATGTGTCTGTGTCTGTCTGTGGCATCGTAGCTACTAAACGAATCGACAGATTTTAACGCGGGTATTTTTATCCAAAAGCTGACGTAGTCGAGATGGTTCGTTGGTTGGTTTTGAGATATCGAACTTTGTAATGATAATTTCGGGGGTTTTTCAAGTTTTCTTTGTTCATTATTATGAATAATAAGAATACTGATAATACCCTGCAATTGAATATGAACGTACGTAAAATAATTGAATTCTACTCAAAGATGATACCAGAAAGCTGCCTTCATAACTTAGAAGTACTAGTAAGCCATTAATGACGAAAATCATAATAAATAAGTACGATTCCCATCGAACGGGATGACCGCGTTTTTAACCCCCGACGCCAAGAGAGGGGTGTTATAAGTTTAACGTGTCTGTGTATCTGTGTATGTGTCTGTGGTATCGTAGCGCCCAAACGGATGGACCGATTTAAATGCGATTTTTTTTGTGTCATAGATCATTTTATCCCGAGTGTTATAGCCATGTTTCATAAAAATCTGTAATGCCCTTTTTGAGATATTAGACTGAAATGAAAATGTCCGGGGTTTTAATAGAGTGCAGTAGGGAAAAGCCGGCTGGAGCCGGTCAGATGCGGCCGCAGCCGAGCACAGCCGTCGACGTCCGTGAGGAGCAGGCCGGCCGCAAATTCATTCAATTATGAAATGTAACTGCTGTATTAAAGTTTCAAATTCCTTTGGCAACTGGTAAAATGCACTCAGGCGCGCTCCGGCCCGGCCCAGTCGGTGAGAATCGAACATATCTCATCGCAAAAGGCACTCTATGTGTTTATTGAGAGTGCGTTTATCTTCTAGACAGAGAACTTAAATAGTCGGTGTAAAATTTTACAACCGGCCATCCGCCGAACAATAAACGGTTTACTACTTCAAGTGTAATTGTCGATAGAAAACTGTGGGACTGTTAAAATTGGCGCCATGCTGCCTTATATTATAATTATAAGTTTATCATTTACTTATTTCTCTTGTCTTCCGCGACTGGGCTGATCTCATCTCATCATTTGGTTCTAACAAGTGCTGATTCTCATAGTCTTCATCTATGGTTACTGCCGCATCGGATGATTGTTGCAACGTGTGTAGTCATGCCGGGATAAGAGATCCACCACGATCTGGCAAGAACGCGTGTGCGTTACTAGCTTCCGCCCGCGACTTCATCTGCGTTGACCCGGGATAAAAAGTATCCTGTTTTAGTCCAGGCTATAAACTATATTCGCGCAAAATTTCATTCAAATCGGTTGAGCCGTTTAAGCGTGATTGAGTAGCAAACATCCAAACTTTCGCATTTATAATATTAGTAGGATATTATTAGGATGTCACATTGAGCGCTGGCCGGCCAGGACACCACGCCACGCAGCACGGTCTGACGTAGCTCATAACGTTCTGTGCATTCAGTTTCGCTTTTTTTTTATCCCTTACGTGGGACGAACCCAATACAGCGGTCACACACTCACTTGACAAAGGGAGGACAACTGTTACTCGCGTCCGCAGGAGCTACCTACCACAACCCTGCACGTGTCCCCTGGGTGGTACTAAAGAGTGACAAACATTAAAGGCCAAAATAATGTATGCCATACGATAAAAAAAAGACCGGATTGCACTCCGGGAGTGCCGGCAGAAGTGAAAACTCAATAACATTGTAACAGTTTTTCAATCAGGTCGCGTGACATCTTACGGTGTCACCCTAAAATGATTTTGACGCCAATTTATAAACAATTATCAATTATTTAGGCGGTCGAGCCGCGGGCGCGTTGGGTGCGACGGGCCGCCGGCTCGCCCGTCGGCGCGCCGACGGGCGGCGGCAAACACAATACCAATTTGTTTTTGCCATTGCCAAATATTTTTCAAAGCTTTATTTCTTTAGGAATAACGTCTAAATTCGATCTATTCGAATTTGCAAGAACAGCAGACGGCGGTGGCGACCAAAATATTAATTTGTTTTTGCCGTTGGTAATTATTTTTCTAAGCTTTATCTCTTTAGGAATAACGCCCAAATTCGAACTATTCGAATTTTCTCAATAGCAAAACGGTGAAGGACGCGTTGGTTAAAATTACAAATTTATTTGCTGAATATGCTATTGCAAAAAGTGTTTAACGGCTTTATACTCTTACGAATAGCGTTCAGTTTTGAATGAAGTCGAATCGGCTAGCAGCAAAAAGTGACCTCCTTCACATCTGACGTCACAAAACTGTCGCGTATTTAGCAATTTTTCCCCATCCCAAAAAGTGCTCAGCGCCGCTAAAGAAGTTTTCACTTCAAAAAAATACAGCGGTCGAATTGCGTGGTTGGAGAGTCGCCTAAGGAAAATCCAGGGGAAACCTCCGGGGTGGGCTATTCACTGGAATACCTACTCTACGAGTTTGCGCTCCAGTGAGATTGGTTGAACGGTCTCAAACGAATCTGGGTGTAAGTGGTGTCGTACTACTGGGAGGTTTTTAGCTGGTTCGCTAAAGCCTAGCCTAGCTGAGAAGAGTCCAGCAAAAAACTCAGCAGGAGGTTATCCCGCATATCTGTTGCTGGCGGCGCCGCAGGCCAGACAAGGTTAAAAAAAACCGCACGCCTAATACTACCTACCCGTCCCACTTCGCCTAAGTGATAAAATGGTACCTAAACATCATACAACCACAAATTCAGCAGACGTACAGTCAGCAGCAGAAGTAGCTAAGCGGGTAAAGTGCTCAATATTTATTTAAATATTTATTTACACAATAAATTAACACAGCATTACAGTTTGCACCAAGGCGCTGGAAAATTCAGATTCTATAACAATTTTAGGTTAATTAAATACAGTTTTCATGTTGATAACAAAAAAAGAAAAAATAACACTACAATACAAATTTATAAAACCGGCCAAGTGCGTGTCGGGCCACGCGCAGTGTAGGGTTACGTAGTTGCCTGCCTGTCTTAGTGACATCGACGTGCGGTGCGGTTGCGTCGCCCGAATTTGTACGAAAATTGGTCTTTCCAAGTACACATTAAGTTGGTCGACTATTACTCGGTAACTACTTATGCCTACTTGTCCGTGATAGTTTTCCTTTTAAATTCATTATATGTACTACTACCACGAATTTTTTTATATCCCCAGTAGTAGCTATTTAGAAAAAAAATGACATCCCCGCTTTAGATGTAGGGGAGGTACACCTAAAAAAAATTTTTTTCAAGATTTTATTGTACTGTTCTGTCGGCGTGATTGATTTATATACCCATGCCGAATTACAGTTTTCTAGTAGTAATGGTTACTGAGCTAAGCGGAAGACGGACAGACGGACGCACATGGCGAAACTATAAGGGTTCCTTGTTGACTACGGAACCCTAAAAATGGCTCTTCTGACTATCCATCGTCTCACAATACTTCAGGCATTCATGACACACGTCCATCCATCTACTTGCAAACACGTCAAAACCAGGTGCTAGCGAGAGAAGCGCGTCAAAGTTTAACCTGCACCTGGTTTTGACGTGTTTGCAAGTAGATGGATGGACGTGTGTCATGAATGCCTGAAGTATTGTGAGACGATGGATAGTCAGTCAATAAACATGGTGGTTGCTCGAAGAGTGGGAGAGTTTCTACGGGAGACGGCCCCTATTCTGCAACTTGTTTTTAGCCCACCTCAACGCTCACCCATAAATAAATCTTGACACCGCGACGCGTAGTAACTAAGCGTAGGTAGAGGTCTAGTTTCGTGACGGGTGACCGGCGGGGTGAGCCGCATTAACGCTTAGCGAATAACAGCCCTGGATACGGGGCGCGCCTATGTAGCCAAGAGACTTAGGAATTCGCGGCCTTAAGGGCCCCCCCACATTACGGCGTCTTGCGAACGTTTTTCATACAAAATTGTGCGTTGCGTCGACGCCGCGTCGACGCAACGCACAATTTTGTATGAAAAACGTTCGCAAGACGCCGTAATGTGGGGGGGCCCTTAGAGATTCCTATATGAGCTACTCACGACTCGAATGCTAAGAGGATAAGAACTGTCTGGAACATTTTGAGCGTGTCATTTGCGTACCTACTTCTGCTGCTGACTGTACCTGTTATTTGAGCTTTGCCGTTTTCATATCAAGTGCACTAACGTATGTCGTAAACAGTTCGATGCAAGCGACGCCGCGGCATAAACAGTTTCTTAAATCCAGTGCCAAATGCGGCCGGAAATCTCCGTGAGCGTATTCTAAATGTAAACGAGGATTATACGTTTTAGCCGTTCCACTACGTATATTTGAGATTATTTGAGTTGGCCGTATTGCATCAAAGTAGTCCATTCTAAAAAATATCTATTAGTAATAAAAGCTTAACTTTTAGTAATAAATAAGTTTGAGAAATCCTAGTATGGCGCGCGGTGCGAAGTTCATTCACCCGGTTAGAGTTCGTACCTGTCTACAAAAGATGGCGGCTAGCGGTCACTGTGGTCACTCGGCTGGATGATTAAAATTAATATTAATATAAAAAAACAAAGTTAATATATGAAAAAAAAAACAAAAAAAACCTATTTTAAGTTTTTTGTAATGTATACATTAATTGGGCTTCGGCTCTAAGACGGTTAAAAAAACAACCTGTATAATATAGCATTGATACAGTTAGGGCTAGTATTTAGAATGCTTACCGTCGAATTGCGTTAGTTAGATGAATAAGTTGTTATAAGTTTAACCTCCGGTGATTTTTAATTTTTTAGGGTTCCGTAGTCATAGTTTCGCCATGTCCGTCCGTCTGTCTGTCCGTCTTCGGCTTAGCTCAGTAACCATAACTCCTAGAAAACTGTTATTCGGCATGGGTATATAAATCAATTACGCCGATAAAATGGTACAATAAAATCTTGAAAAACATTTTTTTTTAGGGTACCTCCCCTACACCACCTAAAGCGGGGATGTAATTATTTTTTCTCGTTAAACCCATGGTGTGGTGGTATCTTAGGATAGCTCATTTAAAAATATTATGGGTTTTCTAAAACCATTTTTCAAATCAGTAATTCGTTTGCGAGATATTGGACTTTAAAGCCCTAATTTTTGTTCCAGTCATGTGTGTGTGTCCCCCCCCGCCGGCTGGGGATGTGAAAAATTCGTGGTAGTAGTACATAATAATAAACTTAAAAGGAAAACTATCACGGACAAGTAGGCATAAGTAGTTACCGAGTAATAGTCGACCAATTTAATGTGTACTTGGAGAGGCCGATTTTCGTACAAATTCGGCCGACGCAACCGCACCGCACGTCGATATAACTAAGACAGACAGGTAACTACGGAACCCTACACTGCGCGTGGCCCGACACGCACTTGGCCAGTTTTTAAAATATAGTCTTAAATCTATAAATTAGAACCTCGCAAACCGTAACGCAATTGAATACTTTTATTCTGATGCAAAAGTTTGTGCTCTATGGACAATCGAAATAATTATTATTCAAGTGTACGCAGAACTAAAATGAATTTTGACCAATCACGAGGCTCGATGTGCAGAAAGACATCAACGCGTTTTAAAAAAAAGCGGTGGGCTGCATTTTTTTTCTGGAGGGCGATTTTCAATAGATACCAAGTTTGTTCAATAAATTATTATTTCCGTTGACTCGTAGAAAAAAGTATTGTATACAATAGTTATATAATTAGCTTTTTAAGTCTCGTACCTTAATTAGGCCACTCAGCAAGCTTCGTGGCCTAAACGTGGTACTCGGCTGAAAAAGCATACATTGTAAAACTATCGCATAAAATACTATTTAATATGGAAAAATGACAGTTGGATCTACCTCACGCGCGTTCAAAACGTTACGTGATTACCCCTCTGCTATAGGTACGTAACGATATTCTCTGTTTAGTTATGATATTTTCTATTTAAAGTTACGAAAAGTCCTTTAAACCTTCTATTACCGACATTTATTGATTCAATTGTTATCTTCAAGTAGGGTTGTAAAACCATTACGCATTTATCCATACTAATATTATAGAGGTCTGCCTATCTGTTACCTCTTCACGCTTAAACCGCTGAACCAATTTAGATGAAATTTAGTATAGATATAGTTTGAGTCCCGGTGAAGGATATAGGATAGTTTTTATCCCGGAAATTATCCCCCTAATAAGTGAAAAGGGGGCGGAAGTTTGTATGGAGGCGGGATATAAAGGAGTTCCACGCAGACAAAGTCGCGTGGAAAAGCTAGTAAACAATAAAATAAACAGTAGCAACTCAACTGGCAACAGGTGCTACACTTCGGTCAGTTTTATGACATCTCTTTGTTATCTTTTCCTATCATATTTAGCAACAAAAGTTCTACAACTCCCTCCAACTTCTACAATCCCACGTTAAGAGTCCGCAGCAAGGTCCGCTCAACTCCGCGTTGAGATCGCGCGCTTACGCTTTAAAATGTTGTTGTTTCACCTAGAGGGAGACAGGGCGCTAGCAGTAAAGCGAGAGCACGCGGGGAGGCGGAGCTATACATGTCGCAGTAAAAATATCGCAGTAAAATATCTTCATACAACGGCGAAATTATTGCGGTAAATAAAATATAACAGTAGAACATCTCCATAGCGAGATAACAATACAGTTTATACAGTGCGTAAGTGCGGCTAGGCAAATTTTAACTGATTATTTAACCTACTAAAAACGTAAATGTAGAGTACAGGCTACAAGTTTTGATGTGCCAACAATAGTAGTAACTAGTAACATAAGTATAACATACAATATACCAGGTTTTGTCATTTTAACAACCTAGTGCCATAATTGCATAGCAGATTTTCAGATACCACTACCACTATTTTTGTTATAAATGAAATAAATGAATATTTATTCTGCAAGTAGGCCGCCAAGTAAAGGGCACTTTTATAAGTCAAGCCCTACCAGCGCTTCTGCAGAGACCACTGTCAAGAAGAAACGCCGCAAGAAACTTAACAGTCAGTCTTTTTCCCAAAACAAGCTTATTACAGTGATAGTACTTAAACTATTTTTAAATAAGTAACTCTAAAATCCGTATTATAGATGATCAAAAATATTAGACACGTATTTTTTCTTTTGGTCACTAAACAAAAAATGTCGAAGTTATAAGTGCGCGTAACGTCACGGTTCATACGTTTGTGAAGTCACGCGGATTATCTACGCGCCATAACTTCGTCATTTTTACAGACTTCAAAAAAGCAGGAGGTTCTATGTTCGGTTGTGTGTATTTTTAAAATAGGTGTCCAATATCTTATGATCAGTGATCGGTTATTTGGATTCTCCCTCGCGGGATATCAAGTAGAAAAGTTAATATAGATACGACAGTTTTCCGCGATACCGAACAAACCGTACAAAAATAAAACAATTTAAATTATCTCTAAGGAATTCTTTACTCTTACATGCCAACCAGTTGAGACATAAACTTCTATTCTTTTCTTATCTCTACACTTTATTTTAAGCAAAATATATTATTAGCTTATATATCTATCATGATGGAAAAAATACTTCAAAATCTTGACATTGACATTTCATATTAGGCATTTGTATAATATTAGGTCACAGGTTATCGTATAAGTGCAAATACATAGATCTTATAGCTCAAAGGCGATCCAATAAATAAGTATCCACGTTAAGTTCGCGCACTATGATTTATGGTTCAATTTTCATTTCATCGACTTGTTTCTGAGATTATCTTATACGACAACTGTGGCTTACTCTAATTGAACTTTTGATTCGCGTATGATTGGAATATTCTCGGGGAGTACTAGACCGTAAGGCAGTGTTACATACTAGTTGGCATGCCGCGAAAACCTAATTCTTTCCCTAAGGATGAAACTATTCTAAGTTGGATCGAGCCCCACGTTGACTTGATGTATGAAGCCCGGATTCCCGGGGCATATCCATACTAACATAATGATTGAGGTCGTTCACCCCATGTCGAATCCAAAAAACCGATCACTGCTTATGATCAATAAAAATACGCACTAATTAGAATCCAGATCTTTTTTCCTAGGAACCTACCCTATAAATATTTATTCACATTGAAGATTTGGTGTATTGAAGGAAATAAAAAAAGATCATACATTATTGTTTTTATTTTTGGTAAAAAGTACCTACTTACAACAATGATCCTAGTTGGTCCATAAATAAATGAAATTTGAATTTATAGCCTTATTATAACTTACCTATTAGGATTTATATTTTCTTTTTGACGACGAGCCGGTCCTCTTTTCTTCCTTCGAGCCGATAGCCATAATTTTGTCTTTGAACACCTTTTCGCTTGTAGAAAAAAAAATAACTATAGGTAATTATAAACGTCTATACGCTCCCGTGATCGCTTACCATCAGGTGGACCGTATGCTTGTTTGCCCCCTTATAGTTTTAGTTGAAAAATATATGTACCTATGTACCTTGTACATCTTATATCTACAAATTGGACAAGCGCCAACCTGAGCACATAATATAGTAAGAACCTAGTACATACCTAAATAATAAATACCTACAACCAAGGTTCAAGTAGCACCGAGAAACAACTGCTATTGTCGCGTCGTCATTTTTTTATTTAGATACCTACCTAGTATTGTTATTGTCAGGTCACTCGATCAAAAAAGTGGAAGGGTAGGTAAGTGCCAATTTCTATATATAATTATGATATATAGAAGTACGTAGATTACTATAGAGAGTGACGAAAAAACCTATCCTATATACTTTAGCATACTATACTATAACTTACATAGGTACCTACTTAGGTAAACTAATTAAAATTTCTAAGCAATAATGTGTGATAGGTAGTTTTCGTATAAAGTCCGTTCGTTCATCCTCGTCTTATTTAAATTTATAGCGTATTATTATTTTTTAACTAAGTAAGTATTTTGTTTTGGCTATATAAAAGAATCAAACTATATATCACCAAAGCCATATCCATAATGATTTGACGTACCCAAGTGATATTTACGTAGGTACCTACCTATTTAATACCGAATGAGTACCTACTGTGAGATTAAAATTTTGTTTACCTACCAAATAAATTAAATAACACGTCAACTAAGGATTAATGACTAGGTACTCATATACATTAATATAATATGTACATATTACATGTATATAATTTATTTGTATACTTGGAACTTGACTAAAATGCATATAAGTAGGTACTTACCCGGTTTATCCATTTTTGTAACATAAAAATGCAAAGTCCATAAGAAAGCCACAGATCGTCGATCAGTATGATCAGTATGATCACACACACCACCAGTATCACCAAGAAAAATCAAATCCGTTTTATCAGTCCACGTCGAATTGACCGCGATTATCGTAGGAAGATAATTCACCAAAACAATACGTCGCTCCCGCGCACAGCAAATGGGTCACTATTGTCACTAAACTAAGCGCACGGCAAGGAGTAGCTATGATAAGGGCGGTGCGTACCGCCGCCCCCCCCCGGACCGTTCCCCGCGCTAGAGTAATTCGCTGCAGTTTTGCATCAAATTTTTGTAATTTATTTTAAGGTTTTCGTAGTTACGCTCTCATTTTAAAACTACAAGATCAATTTTGATAAATCTTTTTTCTTTTCAAACTGCATAGTTTAATCGACACCGGAAATAGGTTTTGACTTCAATCTAAACTATATTTTGGTCGTAGTAGGCCGCCGAACTGAACAACTTTCTGGGGTCTAAAAATGCAAAACTTGTACTCGCTCTATTTTCTTTCTATTAACATTTTAAGAGTCATAAACTAGTTTTAGCCCTAGATATATCTTACCTCATTATATTTAGAGAATTTCATGATAATGTGACATGTTATATTAAAGTAAGGACGTAACTACGTTTGTATGAAGAATCGAGCTTGCTGCTGACTCTTAAGAGCATTTTCGTCATTTTAACTGGAACAAACTATACACTGGACTAATGGTGCGGCTGTAATAGACTCAGGATACATAATTGCATGATTCATCATCAGTGTCTGCTAATAATCCGTGGCCAATGATTCCACACGTATGTAATGAATGTCATTACTCCACATGTGTTGATGTTGATGTGGTATTAAATGCGTTTAACGAGTAATTAAGTTTTTATGGGTACGGATTTATAAACACTCCGAGCGGAGGATTATGGAACTGGATTTGTGCTAATGGAAAATTCACAGTTCATTAAACGGAATTACGTGGTAGGGCGTGGACTTGTGTACCTAGGTTTATTATTTTACTAAGATACTGATAAGAGGTATGTATCGTAGTGTACTACAGCGTGTGATCATTTGGAATAGGATTCGGGTCCATATTTCTCTCTTAATAGCACATGACTGGCACAAAATATATCATGTCTATCGTACTATATCTCTCCCATCCTGGCTGCATCGTCAGTTAGTGCTTCGGAGCCTATAGGGACCGCTTTCTGACATTTTCTTCTCCACTTCGCACAATCATTTGGCATTATCTGCTGTGACACTATTAAATTCACAACACATAATTGAATACAGAATTATTTTCTACTCAGAAAACTCTCAACCTACGAGAAAATATGACATCCATGAATTCCATGATGGATTCCTTGGAATGCGAAAAACCCAGCGGGAAGATTAATGCGTCTTCAGCGTGCAATAATTCTTTATTCCGTACTCAAAATGGTTGGAATATAGCAATGGAAACGTTTGAGGACTATTTTGGGTGGAAGTGGAATGACAGGCGATTTGTTGTCAAAATATTCGTCGGGTTTCACAACATCCGCTGGCGAAAATAAAACAGAGTGGCTGAATTCCTTGTTCGAATATACTCGTATGTTGTGGCACAATTTTCGGAATATTTTGGAAATAATTGTGCCAAGAGCCACTAAATTGTGTTAGGGACGGGAGGGAGGGACGGATACCTAATAACAATAAATTCAAATACAATATTGTAAATTTGTAACCTACTTTATAGGTGTTTGGCAACTCTCGCCTTGCACACGACACACCGCCGATCTGACATGTAGACTTTATTCATAACTTTTGACCCATGTACTTCTACCATGAATCCTCAGCCTCACTGGCCATGCACTTTATCAGGAAAGATAGAAGAAAAAAGAAAGAATACGGCATCGGCGCGACCGCATCATCCTACCGACTGCGCCATGTCAGGAAAGATACATAAACGCCCATTACCGAGTTCATACTACTTTATTATCTTCAGCTAGAACTACCCACATTTCTCATTTCCTAGGATAACCACAAACTTCTTTTTTTTTCTGACTGTTACTTTAATTGGACGAACCCAATAAAGCGGCCGAACTGCGTGGTTGGAGAGTAGCCTGGGGAAAATCCAAGGGAAACCTCCGGCACAACCACGGTTCAAACACTGGAATAGTTACTCTACGAGTTTGCTCCAGTGAGAATGGTTAAACGGTTTTAAGTGCGAGTGGTATGGAGCCACTGGAACTATTATCGCTGGTTCACTAAACTTAGAGCTCAGAGAGCAAGAAACTCAAATAGACTCGAGTTGGATTGGACTCTACCGCGGCGGCGGTACCGGGAATCGTTTTATCTGTTGTCCCTCTTTGTCTGCCAGCGTAATCTTTTTTGAAATCCATATGGAATGGATTATAGTATAACCCGTAGGTTTTCTCAGCTATCAATGTATCAACTATGTTCAAAACGTTACTGAGACAAGATCAAATGTTCAGCTACTTTATAGCTCGACTGGTTCTCAACTAATCCTCACGACTAATCGCATCCTGCTCCCACCGACTCCCAAATCTAATCGTAGATCGCGTTAAACTCCTACGGCATGATACGCTAATACCCGTCAGACCGGATCCATCCGCCGACTAGTCTCGGGATTTATCGCAGATGTTAACAACTATTCGCAACGCTTAGACGCGCTTGCTCTGAGGAGAACCAGCGTACGACTTAACATTCATAACGCAGTTGTTACAAATCGGGGGGTCAGGGTAAGCTAGGGGCGAAAGGTGAGGTGAGCCGGAACAGTCTCTGAATCGTATTTAGCAGGATCGTTACGCTGCACTCCGCCCCTTGCATCTGCAATTGCAATCACCAATATGTCGTAACAACCGCTAGTTCATACGAACTTACGTCCTTCTGGATTGAGGAAGAGATACGATACGACCCATGAGTGCAGTAAACAGAGGCTTCAAGAGAGACGTGGCGGGAATTTGTATTTCTGCATCAGAAAATGCATACCCGTATAAGTTTTTTTAAAGTTCCGACATGGGGGTTTTGAAGTCAATTTAAACTTTTAGATCGAGTTTAAGATTGTTTATTAAAGTTGATATATTGCCTCTATCATTTTTTTTTATTCAATAAAGTGATATACAATTTAACCAATTAAGGTTAGATACTATACTAAGTGTAGTATGTTGAGTAAAATGGTTCGTTTAAGAAAAGCGGCTCACTCGCTTAGAAAAAAAGAAAATGTCTTATTAGTATCGTCAGAATGAAAAGCGGTTCACTAGTCTCTTTAGAAAAAAATAAAATGTCTTATTAGTATCGTCAGAATACTTAATCCAAGATCGACACGTAACATTTACTCCCACTGAATGTACTGATTGGCTTTAATCTTTGTACCTTTTTCTCTTTCAAAAGTACCACATGATTTTACGTGTTTTTGATGATGACAATAACTAATTCAAAACAAAAACAGTCGTTACGTAAAGGTCAAAACTCTTTCACGGCTTTGCCTCAACAGATCTTTTATTCGGAATCGGTCTCGGTTCATATACCGTTTTCAAAGCACACTGCGATTCACAACTTCTCACCGCTCGTCACGAGAGTAACGCCAGAGCTATAGCCATGAACATCGATCATCGAAGTTCGGATCTCACCTCTCTATCGCTCTTGAACTCGAGTGACAGAGATGCCAGAATCAACATGCCGATGGATTCTCAACAATTCTGAATTCTTTGTACGACGTAATTGGTACATTTCCTTAATGAATCCATGTAGCTTTCTTGGTCTTCCTCTTCCTCGCTTTTTAATCTTGCCTTCTACGGTGTTATTTATAAAAACGTCATGTCGTATAAGGTGGCTTCTCCTTTCTCATATTCCCTACAGTTTCCTTTTCCCCCACCCTTCTCAACACTTCTTAAATCGTGTTTTTTTTCCATCCGGAAATTTTAACACCGCATTTCTCTGCTGAACGAGGACTATTATTTATTCTCTGACGTAATCGAAGGTCAGAGTAAAGGCCCATTTACATGGTGCATCAACTCGTATGCGATTTGCATCATACGACGAATTCAATCAAACCCTAGGATTAGCCTAGCAATCCAAAGCTGCCTGCTGCAGCAACGCTGCCGGCCTTCTGGGCACTATGGCTTATGACGGGGACCTGGGGGGCATTTACTTTTTATAGCTTTAGTTTATAATAGGTTTAGTTTAGTTATATTTCGTTATAAATATTATTATGTTACTTAAGTTTATACCTTAGTTGTTTTTATCTAATAAATTAATGATTCTTTAATAAATCAGATAATTTATCAAACCCTGCAATGTAATAAAACTAGTATGCGAGTTGTTGCCCCATGTAAATAGCCCTTTAAAGTGGGCTAGGCGAGTTGGAGAATTGTGAATACCAGGCCGACGGGTTTCCAAACAAATCCCAGGTTATAACGGGAAGCTTTTGTTGTCTAAATTGAAACGGCTCATTTCTTTCTCTAATGCTCGAGCATACAGAGTTCATCTGGGTCTGTAGCTCGGCAAACTTGGCCTTTCGAGTGACCTATTTGTGGATACCCTACTACCTTTATCTGCGTTATAAATGCTAGCGTTCAGTTGCCATCAGATACATTGGAGCGGCCAAACTGCTCACAAATATCTGAACACGCCTCGAGGCATTATGGACGTGTTCAGATATTTGTGAGCACTTTGGCCGCTCCGATATATCTGATGGCGACTGTACTACACAGCGCAAGCGAAGCCGTGGGACAAAATATAGCCTATGTCGACCCCCAAGGACCATTCCAAATACCGGTGAAATGTTTTTTGAAGTCGGATCACTGGTTGCGGAGATTACCCTCTACATACAAACTTACAATAACACAGACCTTTCCTCTAGATTTATGTCTTACTAGTTGCCCGTGCAGCTAAGCCCGCGTATTGCAAGTAGTAGTATAACATAAAGGCTAGCTTCTGCCCGCGACTCCGTCCGCATGGAACTCGTTTATATCGTAGCTCCATACAAACTTTCACCCCCCACTTCATCCCCTTGGGGGATGATTTCCGGGATAAAAACTATTCTATGTCCTTTCCCAGAACTCAAACTATCTCTATACCAATTTTCATCCAAATCGGTTCAGCGGTTTAAGCGTGAAGAGGTAACAGACAGACAGACACACTTTCGCATTTATAATATTAGTATGGATATGGATAACCATCCAGAATATCCATTCTACAAGCAGGTGAAATAATTTTTTCAAACCACATGCTCGACAATGCCGAATTATAGGTCATGTAAACCCTACCGAAAGCAAGACATTAAATCCCTTGGTATTAGCCGGGTTATAATGTTGTACTGAATTTCATTATAACCCGCTGGTTAATAATATGATTTCACTTTTCATAATTCTTATTACTATATGCATGTTCGGGCCGACCGTCTGCCCGCCCCCTTAAACTCCTCACGTGTGTACGCCTCTTTTGAGTCTGTGGTTTTGACAGTGACACTTTGTCAAGGCGGAGAAAAAAGAGATAACCTCGTGGTTGCAGACACAAAAGGGTGTCCGAGTGATTTTTGGATAATTTGGAAACGCATTTTCCTTGTTTTGTGTAATATCGCTCGCTTTGAAGACACACGGGTGTCCGAGTGTTTTGTGTGGATATTTCGGTGACATCGGAAGAGTTGGTGATTTGACGCCGCGGATTGTTGGCGATACTGCCCCGGAACACAACGGCTGCTTCTTCAGCCCGGAGACCTTCTTGATTGAACTTGACTTGACCTGACAGTTGACTGAACCTTGACAGATACTAACCGGAGTTGAAGCGAACATCGCGCCTCCCGGAATCAGGTGAGTTGAGCACGTTTTGTAGCCAATCCACTGGCTTATATGACCCGCGAAACGCGTGGCAGTTCACTCCACTCGCACTAGGCGAGGAGTTGAACAATTTTTGGTACCCAGAGCGTGGTTCCTCACAAAGAAAAAACGCGAATTTTGATAGTTTTTTTCCTTTTGGGTAAAAATTTTGAGGTTATTTGTTAAAACCAAATTTAGCTACAACTATTTAAAACCTCTATTTTGTGGCACTGCAAGTGTTTTGTACTGTAGATTTCACGAAATTATTGTACTTGCAGTGCAAATTAGTGAGATTACAACCTCCGGAAGGTGATTTTGAGTGTTTGGTACAATTTAATTTGGAAAATATTTGAAGGCAAATATAAGCCACATATTTGATTGATTATAATTTGGAAAGCCTTTCATAGCTTGTTGTTTGGTAATAAGGCATTTGTTTTATTCAGTTTGCTATAAGCGGCCAAGTTTGCTAAGAATATAAGCTAAAATATAAGGCTACCACAAATATTAGTTGTAAGCTAGATTATTGAACAAGTGATGTAACTAGCCAATTATAGATTATAATTTGAGCTTCCACTGCGTTTTGAGAATCTATATTGGTTGTTATTGTAAGGCATTCCTGTAATTGAGTTGATATTTGGTTTTGATTCACTAGGGTGACCAAGAGATTGGAATTTCCACATTAATTAAATTAATTTTAATTTTCTCTGGTATTGTTGGAAATTCATTTAAAATGGGATCTACACCTAAGGCTAAGATCCAGTCTGCACTGCGTTGGTTTTCATCTGCAGCAGCTTTGGTTGACAGAAATGACCGGGAGGAGGCTTTGTTGACCCGGTACGAGGAGGTGTCAGACCGTCTTAAGGCTGTGGAGTTCCAGGTTGAACTCTACCTAGCGGAGCCCGGCCGGACGACCCCGGAGACCGAGCAGGTGGAGCGGGACTTTGAGCAATGTATGGATTTTGGGGACAGGATTGTCGAGAGGGCTTCTAAGATACTGCGGGTTCGGAATGGTGCGGCCCGGGACGTTCCGAAACACGCAGTTATCTACCACCCAGGGTTGGCAGCGCGCTTGCCAGCCATACAGATGCCGGTCTTCCGAGGAGACCTGGACGAGTGGACCAGCTTCATCGACCTCTTTGATAGCTTGGTGCATGCCCGGACGGACCTGCCAGCGGCGTTGAAGTTGGCGCAGCTGATGTCTGCTCTCGTCGGGGAGCCGCGCGACTTGATCGCGCATTTGTCGGTCACCGACGACAATTATGAAATCGCGCGCACGTTGCTGAGGGACCGATACCAGAACGTGCGGCGACTTGCGGATACTCTTATGACTAAGATCTGGAATATCCCTCGGATCGCTCAGGCTTCAGACATCCGGCTGAAAATGCTGAATCCTGTTTTGACAGCGACCAAAGGATTAGAGAACCTTGGTTTGCCGGTGGACCAGTGGTCCTACATACTGTTGAATTTTTTGTTGAACCGGCTGCCGGCTGATGTACGGGCCAGGTTTGAGCACCGGTATGGTGGTGAAAGTGCTCAGCATCTGCCGACCTTCACCAATCTTATCGACCAATTGGAACTTGAGTGTCGACGGGCCGACACCTCGGATCTACCTCCACCCCCGAGGCCTCCTGGGGCCCAGCGGGCCCAGGGGAGAGTTGCACCTCAAAGGGGAGGGTGGGGCAAATCGGCCCCACAACCAGCGGGTCCTCACCAATATAATATCAGTGCATTGGACCCTGAAGTCTGCCTATGCTGCAAGAACCCTGGCCATCGGGTGCCAGCGTGTCCGAAGTTTCTTGCGCAGCGGGTTGTGGGACGCCGCAACATTGCTAAGCAGCGGCAATGGTGCTTTGTTTGCTTGGGCCCACATTTTGTGCGAGATTGTGCCCACCCGCAGGCGTGTAAGTCCTGTGGTGGGAAGCACCACCCCATTTTATGCATGAACCGCAGTGGGGATACACCTCCCCCCCCCCCCTGCGCAGGGGTCATGCTCCCCTGTTCGGAGTCAGCAGCGGGCTGACCAGGGGCCCATGGCCGAGGAGAAGTGGGGACGTCGGGTAACACCCCCCTCCCCCCCCCCTCCAAAACTACGCGACTACTTCGCACGCACCCGTGCCCCAACGGGGGGTCCTTACGGGCGGGTGCC
Source organism: Epinotia ramella (assembly GCA_947578815.1). NCBI lineage: Eukaryota > Metazoa > Arthropoda > Insecta > Lepidoptera > Tortricidae > Epinotia > Epinotia ramella. The sequence goes on along the minus strand of OX388214.1, from coordinate 4,540,231 downwards.
CGCAAACGCCTCCACCCCGGCAGGCGCCACGGATGTCGCCGCCGCTTGTGGAGCGACCCCGCTGGGGGTCGGGACCTCCGGTGTACGGCCGGAGTAGGACGTACCAGGGGCCGCAGGCGGCACGCATGGCGCGACGGCAGTACCAGCCGGAGTGGGACCCGCTCGAGCGGTACGAGCGGCCCGCCCATGCGGAACAGGATGCAACGCGTTATCCCTGCTAGGGATACGCCGCCCACGCACCAGCAACCGCCACGCCCTTGGAGACCGTGTTATTGCCCACGGCTTCGGTTTGTGTTTGGGGCCCTGGCGGAGGATCAGCCTGCGTGCGCTCTCTCCTTGACACGGGAGCGCAAGGCTGCATGGTATCCAGTAGGTTGGTGCGACAGTTGGGCTTGGTTGTGAAACCCCACCCGGAAAGTATACGTGGGGTAGGCAATGTGACAGTGTCAAACCTGGTAGGGCAGACCTTACTCACCTTTGGACCGGGTCCCACTTCACGCGCGAGGATTAATGCTCCCGCGTTAGTATTGGATGAAGTGGTGGGGAGACTCCCCCAGGTGAAGCTGCCTCCAGAGGTTCGGAGTTTGACAGCTGGATTAGTTCTGGCGGATGCTGGATTTGACAGACCTGGTCCGATTGACGTGTTGCTGGGTGCAGACGTTCTTGGGCGGGTGCTGTTGAGCGGCAACCGTACCTTACAGCCTGGCGGACTGGTTACACTGGAAACGGTGTTTGGCTATGCTGTAATGGGTTTGGTTTTAGCGGCTCCACCGCCTCCTACTGAGGAGGGCTGTCTGGTTGGAACTGCTCTTTCAGAAGCCGTGCAACGGTTCTGGGAGATTGAGGAACCACCTACCGCGTCGCGTATGAGCCCCGAGCAGGAAGAGTGCGAACGGTTTTACCAAAATAATACTGGGCGCCTCTGCTCTGGTCGGTTCATAACACGACTTCCTCTGCTCATCCACCGACCTCCTCTTGGAGCGTCACGTGAGATGGCTGAGAAGCGGCTGGTTTCGATGGAACGCCGAATGAGAAGAGATGCGCTCTTCCGGCAGAAGTATGTGGACTTCATGAGGGAGTACGAGGGTTTGGGACACATGTCGGTGGCTCGGACGGACTGGAGTACAGTGGAGCACTGCTTCCTGCCGCACCACGCGGTCCTAAAATCCCCGGAGTCCAAGATTCGTGTGGTCTTTGATGGGTCCGCGTCCACCTCGACTGGGGTGTCATTGAACCAGTGTTTGCATGCAGGTCCTAAGCTGCACAAGGATATCACGGATATCCTCACAAATTTTAGGAAACATCAGGTGGTGTTCGTCGCCGACATCCGGATGATGTTTCGGCAGACAGTGATCCATCCTGATGATCGTCGGTATCAGCTGATCTTGTGGCGTGAGAGCCCTGATGAACCGATGTTGGTGTACGAGCTGAATACGAATACATACGGCTTGAAGAGCAGTCCGTACATTTCAATTCGAACTTTGTTAGAATTGGCATCTCGAGAGAGACTGAGGTTCCCTCGAGCGTCCGCCATTTTGGAACGGGACTTATTTGTCGATGACGTGTGCACCGGGGCAAACAGTGTCGAAGAGGCTTTGGTTTTGCGGGATGAGCTGGTGGAACTCTTGCGGACGGGTGGATATGAATTGCGCAAATGGATGTCCAACTCACCGGCCGTGGTGGCCGGCCTCCCCGAGGATCACCAGCAGGATCCGCACCTGTTCGAAAATGTTGAGAGCCCGCACATGTTATCAGTCCTAGGCGTGCAATATCGACCAGTCCAAGATGTGTTCACCTATCGGGTGGAACTGGATTCCCCGAGGGTCTGGACGAAGCGGCTTGTGCTGTCCACGGTGGCCAGGACGTACGATCCGAATGGATGGATCGCGCCGGTCATCTTCACGGCGAAGGCATTTATGCAGCGCCTGTGGATGGTCCAACTGGGTTGGGATGATCCACTATCCGGAAATTTGTTGAGCGATTGGGAGGTTTTCTTCTCCACGCTCCCGGAGATAAATCAGGTCGAACTGCCGCGTAAGCTGTTGCCGGCAGGGAAATGCCGAGTAACCCTACACGGGTTTTGCGACGCCTCCGAGCGAGGGTATGCAGCTGCCGTTTACTTGCGGACGGTCAGCTCCGCCGGATCGGTCGATTTGCACTTGGTAATGGCGAAGAGCAAGGTGGCTCCCCTTCGCACGCGTTTGACAATCCCAAAAATGGAATTATCTGGAGCGGCTCTTCTTGTACGCCTACTGAACCACGTGGCCTCTACCTTGAAGGACACCGTGAACCTTGAGGAGAGTGTCTACGCATGGACTGATAGCCAAATTGTATTGTGTTGGCTGCAGTCGTCATTCCATACTTTGGAGGTCTTTGTGGCCAACCGGGTCTCGCAAATCCAGAATTCGGAGACTGCCTTGGTTTGGAGACACGTGCCAGGTGAACTGAACCCAGCGGACGTGGCGTCCAGGGGTTGCACGGCACCTGAGCTTGTTGCCCACTCACTGTGGTGGAGACCAGATTGGTTGTTGGAACCGGAGACACTCTGGCCTGCCAGTTGTGTGATTGGGACCCCATCCTCTGGCTTGGGTGTCCACCTTGTCGAGACCGCTCCAGTGTCAGACACTGCTTGGTTGCTAGAACCGTTCTAGCTCTCTCGACAAGCTTGTTGGAGTGACCGCCTGGGTCAAGCGATTTATACACAATTGTCGCCACCCTGACAACCGGTCACGCGTTAGAGTTCTCGCCACAGAAGAGCGGAATGCCGCCCTACATCATTGGATTAGGGTTGTGCAGGAAGAACACTTTGGGGACGTATTGAAGCCCCTGCGGCAGGGACGTCCTAAGCTACCGAAGGCGATAGCACGCCTCAACCCGTTCATTGACGAGTCGGGTACACTCCGGGTTGGAGGACGGCTCCGCAACGCTAGCTTGCCGTACTCGGTGCGCCACCCCATTTTGCTGCCTAAGAAGGGGCATCTGGTGGAATTGTTGGTGATTGACCGCCACATAAAGAACTCGCATGCCAGCTGCAATGCACTCTTGGGCATTTTGCAGCGAGACTTTTGGATATTGAACAGCCGACGGGTTATTCGGAGCATCGTGTTTCGGTGCTTGCCTTGCTTTCGGCTCAAGGCAGCCACGATGCAGCCCCAGATGGGGGACCTTCCTCCCGATCGGGTCAACGAGGCTAGGACCTTCTCTAGGGTGGGGACCGATTTTGCGGGACCTTTTTTAGTGAAAACGTCGCGACTTCGAAATGCGAAGGTTGTAAAAGCGTATTTGTGCGTTTTCGTATGCCTGTCGACCAAGGCTGCTCATCTTGAACTTGTTGGTGATCTTACGACGGAGGCTTTTATTGCGGCATTGGATAGATTTGTATCCCGTAGGGGACTCCCATCTCTGATCCGGTCAGATTGTGGAACCAATTACAAGGGTGCCGACCGTTATTTACAAGATGTTGTAAAATTTTTATTTGAAAATAAGATTGATATTGGAACAGACCTCTCCCGTCGGGGTATCACCTGGACGTTCGATCCGCCAGGCTGCCCCCACTGGGGTGGAATCTGGGAGGCTTGCGTGAAGCAAGCAAAAGCCCATATGTATCGGGTAGTCGGTCAAACTGTATTGACTTTTGAGGAACTCGCGACGTTGTTTTGTAGAATTGAGGCCGTCCTCAATTCCCGTCCGTTGTGTCCGCTCAGCTCCGACCCAAATGACCTGGAAGCGCTCTCTCCAGGCCATTTCTTGATTGGTCAGCCACTTGCAGCGTTGCCGGAGCACCCCCTCCGGGACATATCCTCCGGTCGTTTGTCGCGCTACCAGATGCTGCAACAAATGGCTCAGAACTTTTGGACCAGATGGTCATTAGAGTATTTGCATGTTTTGCAGCAGCGCCTCAAGTGGACTGACAAAACCAGTCCCCCCAGAGTTGGAGACCTTGTGCTAGTTAAGGATGCTAACCTTCCGCCACTACGATGGCGCCGGGGGCGCATCGTTAATTTGTTTCCCGGTAAGGACGGGACCCCTCGGTTTGCCGAGGTCATGGTTGGGGACTAGGTTCTGAAGCGAGCGGTAGCAACCCTATCGCGACTTCCCCTAGTATAGCGGACCGGCTTAGAGGCCGTTCCGAGGCGGGTGATTGTTCGGGCCGACCGTCTGCCCGCCCCCTTAAACTCCTCACGTGTGTACGCCTCTTTTGAGTCTGTGGTTTTGACAGTGACACTTTGTCAAGGCGGAGAAAAAAGAGATAACCTCGTGGTTGCAGACACAAAAGGGTGTCCGAGTGATTTTTGGATAATTTGGAAACGCATTTTCCTTGTTTTGTGTAATATCGCTCGCTTTGAAGACACACGGGTGTCCGAGTGTTTTGTGTGGATATTTCGGTGACATCGGAAGAGTTGGTGATTTGACGCCGCGGATTGTTGGCGATACTGCCCCGGAACACAACGGCTGCTTCTTCAGCCCGGAGACCTTCTTGATTGAACTTGACTTGACCTGACAGTTGACTGAACCTTGACAGATACTAACCGGAGTTGAAGCGAACATCGCGCCTCCCGGAATCAGGTGAGTTGAGCACGTTTTGTAGCCAATCCACTGGCTTATATGACCCGCGAAACGCGTGGCAGTTCACTCCACTCGCACTAGGCGAGGAGTTGAACAATGCATAAAGTTTAATTTTGCTAAACACAATTTGTCCTAGGCCATGGCCTACTTGATTTGACAAAATAAATGAAGTTTGCCTCCGTGTGAACCCCGGTCCGGAGGAGCGCGGTGTTCGAAATTCGAATTTCGAATCTAGGACCACGGCTTGTGCTTTCGAATTTGGAACGTCGCGCGCCTTCATTTGTTCACGCGTGACGAACAAATCGAGTTCTTGTAGGTGCCTATAGAAGATTTAATTTCAAAAATAATATTGAAAATGTCGAGTGATGAAAGTGTTTTGACTCCTGAGTTTATCAAATTAGATGCCATAGGCATTGTCAACAATCTGCTGCCAGAGAAGTCAAAGGAAAAATACCTAAAAGCCTACAACGATTTTGACAAATGGAAAGCTGTAAAAGGCGTAAAGTCTGTGTCTGAATCAGTGCTTCTGGTCTATTTTGAATATTTATCTACTGAGCCTGTTTTTTTGTCTCGCATAAGGTGTGAAAAGTAGAGTATACACCTCGGGGATAAGACTGTTTTAGTCTTGGGCGGTTGAACCCCTCACTGCACTCAGGACTCAGTCTTAATTCCCTCGCTTCGCTCAGGAATTAACTTATAACTCCCTCGCTACGCTCAGGAGTTAAATTATGAGTCCTTCGTTACGTTCGGGATTCAATTCGCTCCCGTGACATAAAACAATGCTTTATCCCCTTAGTGTATAATCTACTATTGAAATCGGATAAGAAGCGGTTCAAGAGATGCCGAACTTTAATCTTACAAAGCAACAATCTTACTGACTAAATATTCCCATTTATAATATTAGTATGGATAAAGATTAACTATCTTTTGTCTCAGAGCGTTGTCCTAACCTAAAACGTCGCATATTACCATTAAACCATAATGGATATACGTCATTTTATAAATAATATTGGCCGTACGTGTAAGCCAGTGACAATGAAAGCATTCTCCGATTTTATTGTGGCGTGCTGGCTTCCGGCGTTCGAAAATAACTGATGTTCCAAAGTCAAATCCTGTTATACATTCGAAGTAAACGCTCGTTTATTACTGCTACTAATTCGATATGTATTTTACCATTTTCCATTATTTCTTGATCTTGGAGGGCAAGGCGACCGCGACCGTAGAACTCAATTTGCCACGGGGTTATTAAAAAAAAAACGGAGGAAACGTACCTATTTATGGTATTTACCTTCACCCAATACTACCGATCTCTCTGTACCGCATTTCATCTCAATCGGTGGATTAAGCGCGAAAAGGTAATATTATGATCATATGTAGGTATAAACAAATGGACGGAGCTAGTTTTGCACTGTGTGATGTGGATTTTTAGCCTTTTACCATTAGGCCATTAGCTAGTCATTGAGAGGAAAAAGAGCGAATAATATTCTCCGATAAACACTATCTTGATATCGCGATATTGGCTTGATGCAACGGGAAAACATAACATTACTTTCCGCGAATGGAATGAATACACTTTATGAGAGCGCGGAAAAGCCAAATCGATGATAAATCCTATTCAAAATAAACTCTAAAAATACACACCAGTCACCTCGACTATTATGAATGAAACTAAACTCATTGTAGTCACTGTTTACACACTAGAGTTGGCTCCCGAAAAACTTCTATGGGGTCGTTAGGGGACGGGGGTGGGGGGTGTCGTCCCGGAGGCTGCGCGGCAGTCCGCGGCGCGCGCTGCCGAGCGCCGGTCCCGCGATGTTCCATTGCATAGTCCAGCCACGCCATGACTGGGGACCTCCGGACGACGCCAATGCCTTCCCTGGTACGATAAAAAAAAACTAATTTTAAATATCGAACGCTTTCTGAATCGAAGTGCAGCGTAAACCGGTTGCCGTTATGATCTATTAGTGGCAAAAACGTTGTGTAAATGCCAATAACTAATTTTAACCGTTGGACGTATGTATTTTTTTAGTGAGAATATGCTTGGGAAAGATGTGCTTTGTTTTGTGATGTGGGAACGTCAGCAGAATGTTTATTATCAATGCCGTTGTGTGATTGCGATTTCAAAAAAAGTGTTGTTAGTGCACCTGCATACCTATGCAATGCATACTTATGGTCTTATATAGTAACGTAAGAGATAGCACCTGCTATATTTTAAAATCCAAGTATTTCGTTCAAATCCACATTCAATTCAAGATGTCTTTGTCTATTCCATTTTGCACTCGTAGCGTGCGTGTTTATATTATAATACACACGTGCAGTCCGCAGATGTGTACCGTTTTTTTATTCTTTTAAAATTACCTAACGGTTCTTGTCAGCGGTCGATTTTCGATACCGACTCAGTATCGTTCACCTTCACTCGGCCGTTAGAAGACAAGGACGGATGTATCCGTAAATAAAAACACGGTCGGTACAAAACGAACTAATTTTTTTTTTCTTTGGTCAATTAAGATGTTAAGTCATTTCATTATCGTTACGCAGCATCTTCATCAATATTTTTTTGGAAATACTACCAATGAACGTTCTATTCAAACAAAAAAACCGATTTCGAACTTCTTATGACAATCATTTATAATCCAACTAGCTTCTGCCCGCGACTCCGTCCGCGTGGAACTCGTTTATATCGCGCAGCTCCATACAAACTTTCACCCCCCATTTCACCCCCTTAGGGGATGATTTCGGGGATAAAAACTATCCTATGTCCTTCCCCGGGACTCAAACTATCTCGATACCAAATTTCATTGCAATCGGTTCAGCGGTTTAAGCGTGAAGAGGTAACAGACAGACAGACAGACAGACAGACAGACAGACACACTTTCGCATTTATAATATTAGTATGGATTAGGGTCATTCGTTACGCTAGTTACGCGACCACCTGAAGGAGAAGGTTTTTTCTATTGAACATAAATTCTACAGACCCTATTGAGACAATTATTTGTACATGCATTTCTTTGTTGTTTTAGAATAGAAATCTACAAAAAAACCGAGAAAATAACCTTTCAGTTCAACAACCCAGCTAAGTGGTCGCCAACCGGCACATGCAATAAATTAAAATTAAACTAAATTGCAATTTGGTACTTCGTGATCTTGGGAATCGAAACGCAACGACATTCTACAATTATGGCATTTCGCCGGATAGCGACCGCCTGATTTATTGTGCTGGTTTGCGACCATTCAGACGAGTTGGTGAACTGAAAGGATGTTTTCGGTGGACACAGGAAAAAAAGAGTTTTTTCCTTTTAAATGTACTTAAACAATTGCATATGGTTCTCAGTTTATTACCTTTCATTGAAGAAACTTTGTCCTTCAGGTGATCGCGTATTTATACATATATAGACCCTATTTCGACTTTAAACAGCGAGAAATTGGATCATTTGACTGTTAATGCGACCAAACAAAAATAGCGTCTGTTCCGAAATAGTTTATAGACATTGGGCGTTTCATCTCGGCATAAATCCTTATTCCCGCTTGGTTCAATCGAAGTGCAAAGTTTATTTGCGAAAGTCAGTCTTATTAAACGAGGGACCTATGTAAACGAAGTTCTCTACTTCAGCTTGGGTCAAAAAAAAAAACTGTTATTCCCTACAGGGGACCGATTTTCGACTTTCGGGCGCTCGACTCTTTCACTCGAAAACTGACAAAAATGATGAAATGCTATTTTGAAATAGCGATAGAAAATTTAAAAACGAGTGGTATTGACCACTCGTATTAAATTCTATTGGTAGAAAGTAAATGCCTGCCATTTTGACACTACAAACGTATTTACTTTTATTTGATTTTCGAGCGCTCGAAAGTCAAAAATCGGTCCCCAGAGGCTCTAGTATAAGTTTTACCGAAACATAACTTTACGACCGCGTTTGCGTTTTACCCTCAATTTGTATGGGATTTGACAGCTAAACGCAAACGCGGTCGTAACGTTTTGTTTCGGTAAAACTTATACTAGAGCCTCAGATCGCATTTCTCGACCGATTCTCGTGTAATTTTGTGAGCAGGTTAAATAATTATATAGTATTTATTGTCGATTCAGATTATCGAAATGTCAGGCTCAACAACAATTATTCAAGCCACAGAGAATATTCCTTGCTAGCCAGGTATAGCCACCGTTGCAGAAAGCCTATGGTTTCGCCTCAAGGCACTAAATCCTCGATATAGTCGCGCCTTCTGTAGCTTTGCCTTTGTCAGAGGCTGAATATATGGCTAGGCTGGAATCTGGTTTCCAGGGTTCGCTGTTATAGGACGTGTTTACGATCGTTATCCGACAGGAATTGTATACCTAGGTGGTATACCTTCATAATTTATATGTAAACGTTGTATATTTCTTTGCATATCTCTGTAGATATTCAAAGAAACATAAATCATACCGCGTCGCGTGGCCTAAAACATACCAACAAGTTGCAGCTGATTTGGCTTACTGTTCTTCAAGTATTTTAATATAGTATCATAATACTTTTTTAGTACTATAGTTTGTTTATGTGTCTTGTAGTACTTCTTCAAGTGGTAAAATAAGGAGCTCAATATAGTCTTCGATAAGGCGAGACGCAGATTGAGTTCTATAGACACCACGCCAGGACTATATTACTCTCATCATAACTTCTATTGAAAAGAAAGTAAAAGATAAATCGCTGCATTGTAAATCTTAATAAGTATACAGTGTGTTACCGACACGCGGGCATTTATTAAAACTGATAATAATATGTTCCATTAGCAATTGTTTGCATGTATTTGCAAATCATAATTATGTTAATTAACTGCACAATTATTTGTCCAAAATCCAAACCTTCAATGTACTAGGTGTATGACGCCGTAATAAACAAAGTATGAAGAGCTGTCATTTACACTTACTTATCAATTTACTTTGCAGTACATTGCTGGCAATTTAAATGTTTTTAGAAAATGTATAATGTCGGAATTATAGTTAATTATTTGAATTAATTAGTTTACTCTACTTAAAAAAAGCCCGCTTACCGGTAAAGCACTGTATACGTTGGTTATAGTTTCGAGAACCCATTTATACATAAAATATAGAAATATTGCTCTTTTAATAATACGTATAGGAACGCAGCACCATATTTCGTACCATATTTCATTGCAATATGTTCGGAAAATGTATATCTACATATATTTTCAACGTTCTTTGTACCTATACGCACCCGCATACACAACACACGACAGGTAAAACTTACTTTCTTTAGTTAAAAATCTGACTACATGTTTACTTAAACTCTGACGTATTTCCTTTGTTTCCAAACACTCATCGTAATATCGTCTATTTTGATCATTGTTATCTCAAGTCATAGGGCGGACACGGTTATCAGGCCTGACCTAGCCCAACCTTATCGCTCGGCTCTCTTGTGGGCGGAAGCTACCATAGACAAGAATAGACAAATAGAGGGTAACAAGTGACAACGGCAACGGCAACATTAAGCCTGAATCACACTGGCGCGGCCTGGCCGCGGCGGACAATAGTAAACTTGTAATTAACTAGCTGTCAAATTCACTATTGTTCGCCACCGCAGAGGTTGCAGGCCTTAAGTTTATAAACCTATCAATTTGTCACAACACAACCTAGAGACGCAGCTATAAGATGGAAAGAGATAGCGAACATTAAATTCATTCACTTTTGAAGGCGGTTGTTGTAACAAATTGATAGGTGTATAGAACGCTTAAGAGTTGGCAATGGTTTTGGAGCTGACTGATACTATTTGACTCGGAATTCGCATTGGCGGTTCGTTCGGATATACTACCGAACACTGTCTGTTGTCCACCGCCAAGATTATATAGCCAGTTCCAAATGACAAAAAGAAACGAGCCAGCATGCCTGGGTTTAATATTTTTTTTCTGAATTCAATAATTTTGAAACGCTGGAACCGATATAGACTAACGCGTATATTGTATGGAGTCATCCTTTAAATTGCTCATATTACAGGCCACACTCTGTATATACTGACGGTGTCTTATCCAAACTTGACATTTGCCGAATCATCAGGCCTTTAGGGAGCCAAAATACTCAAAAATGTAATGACTGGATTTGGAAGGACTCATTTGATGTCTCATAAATTACGTAACTGTAACATCAGTCCACCCGGTATCTAAGGTAATTTTGAAAACCATTGAACCGGAAAGCGAACCTGGGATTATGTACAGAAGGCAAATACACTGGGTAAATACTCACTCGAGAGATCAATAGTTCGAAGAACACTTGGTTCTCATTGTTTACGGTAAAAAAAAAATGTTTGAACGTTTTTCCTCTGGTCTTCGTGAGCCATATTGTGAGTACAATATCTCAGGCGGTGACCCCCGTCTCTGGGGTATTTACCTTCACAACTTACCCCATAACACACAGGGGAGAAGTCTGTGCGTCGTCCCTCACCAAACGTCAACGCCCTGGCTCGTAACGAAAAACGCCTCTCATTAAAAAAAAAGCTTAGATGCAATTTCTTTTTGTAGTTAGCATCTGTGGTTTTATACGCTACGTTGGCCAACCTGGTTACCCCGTCAAATTATCCCATTCCAGTTGAAATCCCGATTTAATAATCGAATAGCATGACAATAATTGCACCATACGGGATGCGGGCGTACAAATACCTGCAGTTTGTCGACTTTGTAGTAGATATCATCAAATAAAACACGCACCTTCTAAAAGCAATCTTGATCCACTCGCTATAAAGTCCAGATTGAAAGTAATTAATAATTACACTTGATGCTTTTTTGTTTTCAATGAACAGATGTCGCTCATTGTGATGCAAATTGGCTTTCAGTTATCAATCATAAGGACAGTTTGAAAAGAGCGTGAGATGTATGGTGGCGTATTGTGGTAGGTGGATACGAGTTTTGATCGGATTTGTGGCGATGTCTATGGTATACTGCAGCCGTAAAAATAGAGCCTTACTTTACTTGTTTTTTTTTTCGATTTTTAATTAAAATAAATGTTTTAACAACTATCCGTCGCAGATTTGATAATTTGCGGCGCTAGTATGACGATAAATGAGTTTAAGGCGCCGTAGGTTCAGCGAAGTTAAGCGAACAGAGTAGGTATAGGTATGGTTTCAAAAAAATACGAATAGTAATCTTGAGGCTTTTCTGCAGCGAGATCAGTGATTCGAAACATGATTAAGCAAATTTCGCTCGATAGAAAAAAGTCACGAACGTCTAAAATACACAAAAATACACTTAAAATATTCGTAACAAATTATGCACAAAAGCTATAAATATTAAAATTGCTTCTAAAAATCGGCAATATCATGTTCGAGGGAAATCAGTGATTACATTTTTATTTATTTAAACGGCCAAAAAAATAAAATGAAAAAACATGAATTCCGCGCTTCCGAGCACGCACTTCCATCTCGCTCACGCTAATGCTCAGTGAGAGGGAGAGAAGACCATGAACCTACGGCGCCTTAAGTTACCTTCATTTAAAAAAAAAACTTGTACGAATATTGTGTGACACCAATCTGAATGTACTTTCATTCCATCCAATCCTGTTTCACTGTTTACTTATGTGAAAACCACTTTTACTTTTAAAAGTTTGGTAGACCAACATGACGACAGATACTGATAAATATATCACCGATAATTTCAGAGATTTCAAAAACGCTTAAACTTTCTTGCTTATTAAATTCCACCCTTACAATGCATGGTATTCAGCCTTGGAGCCTTCAGAAGGTCGTATCTCAGGTGCCAATCCTTAACAGTTTGAAGGGGTCCTATTCTGTCCGCCGAAGGTTGTATCTCAGGTGTCTATCATAAAACGCGACTGTTGATAGGGGTCCTATTCTGTAAGGGCCGAAAGGGTGCGATTCATCTGTCTATCAATTGGATGGCTTTGTTGACTGAGGGGATACCTAGGCACCTCCGATCATCGCTCATGGTAATAATGCGTGAGGGCGTTAGCGTGTTTGTAAACATTTTAGTAAATTGAGGCATTTGAGGCAGACTGGTATTTTTAGTACAGAATTATTTTGCCGCAAAAAGGTCTGTACTGCATAATACACAAATCGCATTTCAAAAAGGGGTAGCAGATGAAATACATAGAAAAATAAAAATAAAACCGGCCAAGTGCGAGTCGGACTCGCGCACGAAGGGTTCCGTACCATTATGTATAAAAACAGCAAAAAAAAAAAAACCTTTGTTGTATGGGAGCCCCACTTAAATATTTATTTTATTTTCCTTTTAGTTTGTGTTGTTATAGCGGCAACAGATATACATAATTTGTGAAAATTTCAACTGTCTAGCTATCGCGGTTCTTGAGATACAGCCTGGTGACAGACAGACAGACGGACGGACAGACAGCGAAGTCTTAGTACTTAATAGGGTCCCGTTTTTACCCTTTGGGTACGGAACCCTAAAAATAACAATGCCGTATTAACTTTTGGTTATAGGTATAGTCTAATTAAACTTAAAGAATTCCAAAAATCATGCGAGAATGCAAGTGCCTATTTTTATGAATCCGGATATCGTCAAAGCCACATCAAAGCCCATTGTGTCTTCATTCAAATTAAAAAAGTAAAGCCGCACACGGCACTCCATGGTCCCCCGTTTTAAAACAATTAGATTAAAAGCTTTGCTGAATCTATGGATTCAAATTCCCCTATTTATAGGTGGCTTTAGAAATCTGCTTACTAGACATATTATGTACCCTCTCAAATATTACTGATGTAGATGTTAAATGGCTTAACTGCCGTTTTATTTAAAGGTTTTATGACGTTTAAAAAAAAATGTATCACGACTCCCTCGCGAATAGGTTACCACTGATTCTCACATATTTTCTCACGTTAGAGTCACTTAATGACATTTTCAAGTGAAAATTATGAAGTGTTCGCTACATTATCGTTGGTTATAATATTTGTATTAATTGTTAGAGAAACTGCATTGTCTGACATTTATTTACGTCACTGTTTATGGCTTATTGTGCAAATAGCCAATCATCATGTTTTGACCGCATGCCTAATTAAGTAATAGGTGTAAGCTTAATGTTAACCATTTAAATATAGGTATTTAAATGTGGCCTCAACAATAAATTAATTCCTCGTAATAAAATTAACAACAAATAAAACCGCTGAAATTGGCGACAATGCGTCGTATAAAAATGATGAATTGCGACATCGCATAAATCTTTTGAAGTATTATGACTTCTATGACTATTGTGGGGTTTAAGGTGCCTCCAGGCGCTCGTGCGGGCCAGACTGCAATCGTTCGCAAGCTATGAAAGCCAATACACCAATGAGTAAGACATACTTCCATCGCACTCCAGCGCGTAACCGCGTCCTGTTCTACGGCCATGATGGAGGCAGGATCGCGACATGAATTCCAAGGCCATGCATATAAATATTCCTACATCATGGGACGGCCGCGACATACTCTCGATTTTTCTCGCACTATACCTCTTGTTCTAAGTGTTCTAATAAGAGAGAGACGGATAGTGCGAGAAAAATCGAGAGAGCTCGCGCGCCGTCGCGTGATAGCCGTGCTGGGTTCTATCTTGTCTTAATGTAGTTGGCAGTCCACCACGCAGAACTGTACGGTGCCAGATTACTTTCTGAATAATGTTTATGACTAAAATCATATTTAAAATACCGACTTGATATTTTATGTTAAAGCACGACCGAAAACAAATAATGTCTTTAAGTTACGAAAGTCTTTTATGTCGCTCAATAAATCAAAATTAAACCCAAAAACTCCGGAAGCATTATGAACGAGTCTGATTTATTGAAGGAGGAAGATAATGAGATTATAACGAACTAGCTTCGTCCGTAGCTTCGCTCGTGTGGTATAAATGTGACAAGAGATTTAAAGGGTACACATACATTACTACATATTGATAGCTTCATAGGAATTAGTTAAATTCTTCCTAAATGAAAGTTTTTTTTTACTATTGTATACAAATCGACCTAGTTCCAAACTAAGCAAAGCTTGTACTATGGATACTGGGCCACGATAATCATACTTAAATACATAAATACTTAAATACATAGAACACACCCATAGAAACAAATATTCGTGCACATCAAATAAATGCCCTTACCGGGATTCGAACCCGGGACCTCCGGCTTCGTAGGCAGGGTCACTACCAACTAGGCTACGGAGGTCGTCAGATCAGACAATCTAAGTCGACATTAAAGATTAATTTTAGGGGCTAAATCTATCGGTAATACAAAGGGTATGGTATTAACAACGAAATCAACACTCAATCAACCAACGAAAAAAAACCGGTTGTACCCTATATTTCGATAACTGAACTCAGCTTTCTATGGAACAGCTGTTTTTTTTTCGATCGTGGTACTAAAATGTAGCCAGGTTTAAAAAGTCCAAACTATAATAATTTATTAAATAACGTGTCATGTGCTCACGAACAATGATAAAAGTTAAGTGTGATTCTTCATCACAACAACGAGATTAATATTCTATTAATCCCATTATTAATAATAATAAGTCACATTTAAGCAATAAAAATACACACAAGCGCACTTTCCGATCTATTAATATTTATGAGTGGATTACGGTCGGTAGTGCCACCGCGGACCCCATCCCATGTTACCCTGCTAAAGCAAAAAGGGCCTATTTGTATAGGATTTTAATTTGACTTACGACCTTTTGTCTTGAGCGGGTCGTCCCCTCACAGCTGAGCACTCTTCATTCAGACCTGTAAACAAAACTAAGAACCACTACAACTAAAATGTAGGTACATTCTAAATTCAATCTTAAAATAACTAATATTGAGTCTAAAATAAAAACTAGCAGTAACTTTTAGTTCCGAATGACGTATGACTTTAAGGGAAAAAGATATTGGACTGATTCGCAATTTACGTGTGGTTAACTGTTAAGGATATACAATACAATACAAATACTCTTTATTGCACACCGTAAAACATGAAACAAATACATAGACATAACAACTTATAAAAAAATGGATGTTAACAACAGGCGGTCTTATCGCTAAAGAGCGATCTCTTCCAGACAACCTTTAGGTAGCGGAGAAATAGCAACAAAAAATTACAAAATAGGTAGGTGGCAAAATTGGAAGTAACCGAACTTATAACATACACAATTACATTGATAATAAACATACACACATAACGCATACAAATAAACATACATAAATTCCTACATAAATACGTATACATATAGTGTTAACCATAGAGACGGAAAATAAAATAGTAACTGGGTCATTGTCAGTCGGTGAAACAAAAATCGTCTTTTCAGTGCGCAATAGTTAAGGGCTTATGTTTATATATAATATGTTTTTATCGCATAGAATTATAGAAGAGGCGACGTCGTTTATGCGGATTCAGAGTTCAAGCAAATACTCCAGGCAAAATACGGTTTCGAAAAACATTAATTTATAATAGCGTTTTTTTTGGTGATTTGAAAATGTTATTCTAAGATGATTTAGTCAAGAATCCGACAAACTTTCCACCCGGAAGTAATTATGTAGATTTAAATGAAGCATGCATTATCTTTTTTTGTACGATTTATCTTGAATATTATAAAGCAAATGCAAATGAACCAAAATAAAGACAAAAACATTTATTAATATTTTTACTGACTTTTTAGAAGCCAGTTAACTTATCATTTTTTCGATGTCTGAAATTTTGTCGGATTTTATCGCTGGGTAACTATTTAATTGATAATATATATACATAAAAAATAATCTATTATAAATTAATTCCAAAATTGTCATTTTTTCCGTACAAGTTTTTAGTCCAGTCAGTTCATTGCCTGGACTAAAAAATTAGGCTTTAAAGCCGTTAACTTTGGCAATGCCCACCGAAAAGACGCGCACCTAAATCTGACAATGACCCAACTATGAGGAATCAAGGCAGAGACAGTAGTTCTCCTTTAGGTTATATTAAGTTTAATTAATTATATTTCAATGGAGTTACCATTATTGATTTAAATACTTTAAATAGTCGCAAATAAGGATAAAATTATCACGTACGCAATGGTTGGTGGTCACAAAAACATGCATGTTTATTTTAATTAGTACCAGTTTTTCTTTATTATTCCTTTTTATTATGATCTATATGGCTGCGACATACATGTCATGTTTGATAAATGGATGAGTAGTCTAGTCTGACTAGGACAAATCAACTTTTTTCACATCAGTGGTACTTATATCGGTCTTTAGTGCTACTAGGTTAAATTGTATGGCAAGCGACTTCCATTGATTCCAATCGTGAGAAACAGTGTTTTTATTTTAGTGCATATTTACAAGTTACTTTGTAAAAAGGCCTGTGATATTTGAAGAGTTCTGTTGCGCCTACATTTGTAGTTTGTTTAATCATGTTCTGAGATAATAATAATAACATTAAACATTTTTGCTTGTGCCTAATTTTTTTCCAATTCGAAAAAAATATAGGTATAAATCAAATACACGCAAACATATTGTTTTTTGTCAATACGAGCCTGAGCCTATATTCATTCTGGCCTTCCATACTATCCATACTAATATTATAAATGCGAATGTGTGTCTGTCTGTCTGTCTGTTAACTCTTCACGCTTAAACCGCTGGACCGATTTGGATGAAATTTGGTATAGAGATAGTTTGAGTCCTGGGGAAGGACATAGGATAGTTTTTATCCTGGAAATCATCTCCCAAGAGGATGAAGTGGGGGGTGTAAGTTTGTATGGAGCTACGATATAAACGAGTTCCACGCGGACGGAGTCGCGGGCAGAAGCTAGTATACCTAGTGTGTAGTAGTATATTTAAAGTAAAAAAGCGGCCAAGTGCGTGTCGGACCACGCACAACGAGGGTTCCGTGCCTATTAAAAAGGTCGTATCGTTACTGAAATCATATGGCACTTAAATCCTTTTCTTTAAGGAAGGCAGTTTTTTAGAAATATCTAAAAAACCTTTGAACCGATCTTGTTCAAAACAATTTTCGCTGAGAGAATTTAATAAGCCCTATGAGCATGATTTTTTTCATATTTTTAAAATACACGGTTCAAAAATTAGAAGGGGGGGACACAATTTTAGTGACTTTCGAGGAGATTATCTCCGACTCTATTCACTTAATCAAAAAAATTGCTGAGGAACCTTATATTTATTTTGAAAGGCCTATCGATTGATGTGCCACACGTGGGCTTGCAATGAAAAAAAACATTTACACTTTCAGTTTTATATATGGAGTGCACCCCTAAAAAAATTTTTTTTTATTAATTTAGTTACAAAACTATGTAGCGGTTAACAAAATACACCTATCCTGAAAATTTTATTCAAATACACCTTACAGTTTTCGAGTAAAATGCCTGTGACATACGGACGGACAGACAGACAGACATTACGAATCTATAAGGGTTCCGTTTTTTGCCATTTGGCTACGGAACCCTAAAAATGAATCTGTTTTGTATTTCAGGAGATTACCCTTTAGGTACGGTCGAGGAAAATGAAGGTTTGGCACATGTCAACTCTATTGGAATGACATTAAGGTTCAAAAGTGCTAAACATTCAATTTCCTCGACTGTACATACAAATGTAAAAAGTCACAAACAAGACCTCTTTACATTTAAGTGTAGAAAATAGAATATATGATCCCATAAAAAAACATTCCATGTAAAAAAGAGGCCAAGTCTCGAAACTCTTCCACCGTAAAAAGTTGTGAGATATTTCGTAGAGCCAAGTCTCAGGCATTCTTATTAATCTTTATTTGCTTGCTAAATAAAATTCTGCAACGTGGCAATCACACAACTTAACTGTATTTATGGATTTTTGCATACTTACCTAAAATTATGTAGTATTGTGTGATTGCCAAGTCACAAAATTTTATTTAGCAAGCAAATAAAGATTAATAAGAATGCCTGAGACTTGGCTCTACGAAATATCTCACAACTTTTTACGGTGGAAGAGTGTCGAGACGTGGCCTCTTTTTTACATGGAATGTTTTTTATGGGATCTCACTTCTTTTTGTAGCTTAATGTGTTATCCATACATACAAACTATGAATGCAGGCCCATTCTTGCTTTTGAATTTCCCATTCACTGCAAATGTAACTTTGTAATCCTATATATTTGTAAAGGATTACAAAGTAATGTATACCGTTGGTGTATCTAGGAAACTGGGTTGAAATTGCATTTTTTTATAGTTTTCCCTTTACGTGGCCATTAAACCCTAACTCTGTACCAAATTTCAGCTCTCTGAGTTTATGGGAAGTACTAGTTCTACTTTGATTATCATGAGTGAGTGAGTGAGTGAGTGTCATAAATGCGAAACTTTGCTTTCGCTTAACTTCGGAACTAAATGACCTACAGACTTGAAATTTTGGATTTTAAGTACGTGATTATAGCTTACTGGATGACGAAAATTTCTGCGTTCTGGTCTTATCCAGAGGTTCTCAAATAGGGGCCTGAAAATGCAGCGAAATGGTTCCAGTAAAGAATGGTACGGCAGTGTTTGCTTCGCGCTCGACTTGGCGGGGGCACTAACGTGCCCCCAGTTACTACGATCCACTTAAAGTGAAACAGTTCCGTTGTTATTAGAATGGAACACATAACACTTAACTATGCATAATTTCCTATATTTACCACCAACAAGACCCCACTTGACGAATAACGGCTTAAGATAATTCTATTAATAAGAACACAATATAAAATTAACAGCTACCTAGTCCGTGAGAGCACAAACTGGAATAAATTAGCTTAAAACCAATTGATAACAACTCGTATTTCAACGTGTTAAGGTTTAAATTAGCTCAATTCATTACATGTTGACAGACCAGACTGATATATGTGAGAATCGTCGGGACACATTTAGCACGGAAACAAAAAATTGCAATAATTTGACTCGTTGCGCGTCAAATGATCGTCCACGTCAATATCAATCGAGGGAGAGGGCGATTTGACGGGGTTTTAGGCGCGGCCGGTCGTTGACCTTTGGTGATTAAGAAAATAAACGACTTGTTTGTTTTGGTTTACTACTGTGCCTACCATGAAATGAGTTTAGTTGCTTCAAAGTAAATGGTTGTTTAAGGGTAACCGGGATTTGTAAGGGCGCTTGATGAGACAGATAACAACTCTCTCATCCCTATGCCTATAGCCCTGGTACATTATAAGAAAGAAACTTGTTAGGGCGGTGCATTGGAAATTATAGCGTTTCAAAAAACGCTGTTCTGACTAGATTAAGAAACAATAAGGTCTGATTTTCAGATATGTGATTCTTGACTATATGATTGTTCATCTGATTTTATGGATACATGATTGCTTAAAATTTCCTTGATAAAAAAAAAATCCAAAGTTGGGTCTTTATTTTCCTTTTTTTACTCAGCCTACTCAAACGATACATTATTTTACGACACAATCTAGTAAATACTATAGTATTTTATGTCATCTAAAATCTCACTTTATGAAATTTTAATAAACTTTCACTAAGTCAGGTATTTATCGAAATTTGTCCAAAACAGCGGTTCCGTATTATTATTAAGATTGTTACATCTCTTTTTCTCGTGGGCGGAAGGCATCATCGTGTCTCTGTCTAGGGGGCGTGTACGACTCAAATCAAGGCATCCCCTTAACAAAGGAAGACTAATCAGTTCCACTTCACCATATGATAATCCACACACAATCTGTCTATTTTGCCCAATAGTTGAAGGTAGAGAATGGATACGGCATTAGGTGTGAAACCCTTTATTTGACAAGCAAAAAAAATAGTCTGCGAAAAAAATTCAAAAAGAGCATGAAGAAATGTGTATATTGGGATATACATAATCAAATAAAGGGTATAAATAAATAATTTTTGAGAACATTATTTTTGGCCAAGCTTGCATCCGTACATTAACCATGACAACGAATTGAGAATGATAACCTTTTTTGTAGTCCCAGAGTCCGACTTTCCAGCTATAGTCAGATAGTAATGATCAGAGGCTCTAGTATAAGTTTTACCGAAAAAAAACTTTACGATCGCGTTTGCGTTTTACCCTCAATTTTCATGGAATTTGACAGCTAAACGCGAACGCGGTCGTAACGTTTTGTTTCGGTAAAACTTATACTAGACCCTCGGAGCCTGGATTTTTCACGGCAAAACAAAACACTATCATAATCTAGCCGGAGGATCGGATCTGACTAAGATATACCTACCTACTGTATTATCCTCACTGAATTGAATATATTTACTGATTCAGGTAGTTGGGATCTTGTTTGGGAAATAGGTAACGTGTTTACTTGAAGACTGACTCAACTCAAGCTTGATTACCGTTCAATTGAAATATCAAATATTGACATCTGAAGGTTGCTTTTGTGACTCAGTCTGTAATTCCAAAAAAAACATTGAACCAGTTGTTCATGAACACAATCAAAATACGTATTAAAGACGAGATAAATAAATAAATAAATAAATAAATAAATATTAGGAGACAATCTTACACAAATCGACCTAGTCCCATAGTAAGCTCAGTAAGGCTTGTGTTATGGGTACTAGACGACGATATATATAATGGATATAAATGATTAAATACATAGAAAACTTCCATGACTCAGAAACAAATATTCATGCTCATCACCCAAATATTTGCCCTTACCGGGATTCGAACCCAGGACCTCCAGCTTCGTAGGCAAGTATCCGACGACCAAATAAGTAGTGTCATTAAGGGCGGGTTACACCAACTTAGGATTACAGGACTATCATGGGACGGCCGCGACATACTCTCGATTTTTCTCGCACTATAGATACCTCTTGTTCTAAGTGTTCTAATAAGAGGGAGACGGATAGTGCGAGATAAATCGAGAGAGCTCGCGCGCCGTCGCGTGCTAGACGTGCAGACCGATCAACGTTAAATATGGCGCCGGCAGTTGTCATTCCATAGAAACTGGTCACAAATGTAGCCACAACAAAAAAAAAAAAAAAAAAAAAAAAAAAACTGGTCAAGCTTTCCAAACATTTAACTAACACCGACCCTTTTCACGAAACAAATTATTTAATTAAATATTTTTGTTTTCGTGTTATTTTTAACGAGGAAGTTACCCCGATAATTTTTTATAAACGATATGATACAGAGACAGAATATAATGGAAAAATAAACCATCTTCGTCTGTAGCCCCCGACAGGATTCGGACCTGCGACCTTTCTATTAACGCTAGACTGCTCTACCAACTGAGCTACGAGGACAGTGACGCAAGTTGTATATTTTTCCACTATATTCCCGCTAAGACTAGCGCCCTCTCTGTATCGAGTTATATACTTGTTTCACAGTCTTGGCACCACTCTAATGGGCGAGCTATGCGCTCGCTCCATTCTAATCGAACCACATCAGGTAGTTTCGGACTTAGCGAGAGAGATGGCGCTGGTGTACATTATACCCTTTTCACGAAACAAATTATTTAATTAAATATTTTTGTTTTCGTGTTATTTTTAACGAGGTTTTTTCCTGTCGGGGGCTACAGACGAAGATGGTTTATTTTTCAATTATATTCTGTCTCTGTATCATATCGTTTAACACCGCTTATGTTCAGAGCAACCCACCGTTCGACCAAACAAGAATAGGGTTTATTTCAAGATTAGTGTACCTATCCTCAGATTAAGTCCTTATTCTTGTTCGGTTGACCATCCTAAGGGACAACTTTATCGCACGATAAACGTGTCCATCACAGACGCCGTGTAAGCCATAAATATACCTCCCTTCCCTGGCTTAGCACGATGCACGATCGCAATTATATTCGTCCCCCCACTAGGAGTACGTTAAAGCGAGAGGGTCGAATGCTTTATGTCCTATATAAAGGCGATCATGCTAGGTAGTGATTTTCATACATACAATGATAATAGTATAATATTAATAGTATTCATACTTATAATAAATATTAAGAATTTGACTTGTAAAATGTACCTGTACTTTTACCAATAGAATTATCTGAATCTGAATGTTTTAAGTTGATTAATGTTTTCCAAGTACCTACATACACGGTGGAATTTAATCGGTGATCAGGAATCCAAAAATCTTAATTATCAACCTACACAGAAACCAATACGTGAGATCTCGTGCAATATAGCTCACAATCTAATTAATCACACTTAATTAACATCGGTAAAATGTACACTGACTAAATAAATGGACACCCTACTTTTATTGAAGGGAAGTTACTCGTAAGTGTACATACGTTAAGCAATGAAGAAGAAGCAAGCAATTTGTTATGAATTTGACAATGACAAATTGACAGCTTATTGCTCATTTATGTTTTAAGTTTCTATGGCTGATAGTTTGAAAAGAGGTATTAAACTTTTCAGACTAAACCATTAGTAGGGTGACAATAAATTTTAATTAAAATTTAATTTCAACTTAAAAATTAGTTATGATAAAAAAAAACTTGGTTCCACTTAAGTACTACATAAACGTGACCGCCATCGATTACTGAATTAGAAAAATGGGTTCCTGTTCACCGATTCAATTCCACCGTGTATATAATTTCCCTAAGGCCGTAACCTCTTTACCGACATTTCGCTCCTTCCCGACCTTGTATGGAGGAACAATATATTGCGAACATAACTTCAAGAGGCTTTCTCGCCACATATTGTGTTGTATTTTCGCTATACGGGAGCAATTTCCGTTGACCTTGCTTTGTGAATCGTAACGCAATATTCGTATTCATTTTCCGTAATCCGCATGAAATTGCCTTCTTAAAGTGTGGCTGGCAATTCAGTTGTATGTGTTTGCCTAATACCTATTAATTGTAGCTGAGGGTTTCTATCCCGGCAGCGTTTCCGCACCCAATTCTTCTTCACACCTTCCTGTATTCCTACAAAACAGAAGGATATCTTTAAGGTTGATATCCCTCAGTTCCCTCTCCTCTCTGTCTGCCGAATGTGTCACATGCAGTAAGATCACCGGAGTTTCCGGGGATCCGCTGTTTTGAGTGGGGGACCTTCATTTGCCTCTAACTGTCAAAACAACGATTCTTCTAATCAATTCAAAAATCAAAAGGGTCGTTGCAAAAGCCTCCATAGGGCATCTCCTGTGGAGGCGTCGTCTGCTTACCAAGTTACCATCAGACTGCATGCATCTCGCTTCCGAGAAATTAATTTAAGCTGACGTTTACTTTAGCCATACGTTTCTTTCCAGATATCCGCGTGCAACTAACAGAGCAGACGCGTATATTGGAAACACGAGCCGAAGCGGCGGCGGGCGTAGCGGCGGAGTTGCACGACTACTGCCGAAGACGCGCCGAGCTCGAGGCTGAGTATTCGCGCGCGTTGGATAAGCTCGTGCGCGCCGCGCATCAGAAGCATAAGGAGCAGAAACACAAGTGAGACATGTTTATGATAGTATAGGTTGCTAGATAGAGATGTAGGTGTGGAAGCGGCGGAGTTGCACGACTACTGCCGTAGACGCGCCGAGCTCGAGGCTGATTATTCGCGCGCGTTGGACAAGCTCGTGCGCGCCGCGCATCAGAAACATAAGGAGCAGAAACACAAGTGAGACATGCTTATGGTAGTAAAGGTTGCTAGATAGAGATGTAGGTGTGGAAGCGGCGGAGTTGCACGACTACTGCCTTAGACGCGCCGAGCTCGAGGCTGATTATTCGCGCGCGTTGGACAAGCTCGTGCGCGCCGCGCATCAGAAACATAAGGAGCAGAAACACAAGTGAGACATGCTTATGGTAGTAAAGGTTGCTAGATAGAGATGTAGGTGTGGAAGCGGCGGAGTTGCACGACTACTGCCGACGACGCGCCGAACTCGAGGCTGAGTATTCGCGCGCGTTGGACAAGCTCGTGCGCGCCGCGCATCAGAAACATAAGGAGCAGAAACACAAGTGAGACATGCTTATGGTAGTAAAGGTTGCTAGATAGAGATGTAGGTGTGGAAGCGGCGGAGTTGCACGACTACTGCCGACGACGCGCCGAGCTCGAGGCTGAGTATTCGCGCGCGTTGGACAAGCTCGTGCGCGCCGCGCATCAGAAACATAAGGAGCAGAAACACAAGTGAGACATGCTTATGGTAGTAAAGGTTGCTAGATA
Organism: Epinotia ramella; assembly: GCA_947578815.1. Lineage (NCBI taxonomy): Eukaryota > Metazoa > Arthropoda > Insecta > Lepidoptera > Tortricidae > Epinotia > Epinotia ramella. The sequence continues at coordinate 4,515,675 of OX388214.1, read as the reverse complement.
GAGATGTAGGTGTGGAAGCGGCGGAGTTGCACGACTACTGCCGACGACGCGCCGAACTCGAGGCTGAGTATTCGCGCGCGTTGGACAAGCTCGTGCGCGCCGCGCATCAGAAACATAAGGAGCAGAAACACAAGTGAGACATGCTTATGGTAGTAAAGGTTGCTAGATAGAGATGTAGGTGTGGAAGCGGCGGAGTTGCACGACTACTGCCGTAGACGCGCCGAGCTCGAGGCTGATTATTCGCGCGCGTTGGACAAGCTCGTGCGCGCCGCGCATCAGAAACATAAGGAGCAGAAACACAAGTGAGACATGCTTATGGTAGTAAAGGTTGCTAGATAGAGATGTAGGTGTGGAAGCGGCGGAGTTGCACGACTACTGCCTTAGACGCGCCGAGCTCGAGGCTGATTATTCGCGCGCGTTGGACAAGCTCGTGTGCGCCGCGCATCAGAAACATAAGGAGCAGAAACACAAGTGAGACATGCTTATGGTAGTAAAGGTTGCTAGATAGAGATGTAGGTGTGGAAGCGGCGGAGTTGCACAACTACTGCCGACGACGCGCCGAACTCGAGGCTGAGTATTCGCGCGCGTTGGACAAGCTCGTGCGCGCCGCGCATCAGAAACATAAGGAGCAGAAACACAAGTGAGACATGCTTATGGTAGTAAAGGTTGCTAGATAGAGATGTAGGTGTGGAAGCGGCGGAGTTGCACGACTACTGCCGACGACGCGCCGAGCTCGAGGCTGAGTATTCGCGCGCGTTGGACAAGCTCGTGCGCGCCGCGCATCAGAAACATAAGGAGCAGAAACACAAGTGAGACATGCTTATGGTAGTAAAGGTTGCTAGATAGAGATGTAGGTGTGGAAGAGGCGGAGTTGCACGACTACTGCCGACGACGCGCCGAGCTCGAGGCTGAGTATTCGCGCGCGTTGGACAAGCTCGTGCGCGCCGCGCATCAGAATCATAAGGAGCAGAAACACAAGTGAGACATGCTTATGGTAGTATAGGTTGCTAGACAGAGAAGGTGTGGAAGCGGCGGAGTTGCACGACTACTTCCGGAGACGCGCCAAGTGGTATTATGGAAGTAGGCTTTGGCGCGCGGAACTCGAGATGGAATATCCGCGAGCTTTGAAGAAGTTCGTGGGCGCTTTGTTCTAGCATAGAAGTAAGAGCAAGCATAGTTGTCGGCCACACATTTTAAGAAAAGTATGGCCCATCTAGGAGTCATCTTGGAATAGTAGTCTGGTTAGTCTAAGTTTTGCAAGTCTGGCAAGAATTGCCGAAAGAATTTGAAATGGATTGGGCATTTCCACTTTAGTTCGAAGAACTGCATGTTAGCCAACAGGTGCTGATGGAGACCACAAACTGACGGATAGTCTTATGACGTACTTATGACTGAGGAGCTGAGGAGTGCTCAACTTTTCTAACGAACGTTAGAACACTTAAAACGAATCAACAGTGCCTTTCTCTTACAAAAAATTACATTTAATCGACCAGTAGATTATATGCAATCATTCGTTATACAAAACGAGATAAGACGAGGTTAGACAACATGATAACGTTTATCGCTAGCATTAATCATTTGTGAGGTCTTTGGATTATGGAAATCAGGCTGTAATTATGGTCAAACTAGCCGTGTCCGCGAGGAATCCGGTCTCTGGGTGGATTTCAGAAAATAAAGTAGCCTGTGTTTTAGTTTTCTACGTGCCAATTTTCATTACCCTTGGTTTGGTTGTATATATAACCGTGACAAGGTGACAGACGTTTCGTACTTACAATATTAGTAGGGATATATCCTTGAGAAAGCATAAGATCGCGTCCCAGGGGTTCTGTTTGATGACTCGTACTGTCTCATTCTTCCAGACGCGAGCAATGGTCGCTCACCGGCGCCTACGCATGTTGGCAGGCCGCGCTGGACAGCACGCGCTCGCTGTCGAAAGACCACGCGGCGCTGGCGGCGTTGTACGGCGGACAATTGGCGTCACGGCTGCAGAGGGCTGCGGATGACGCCCTGAGACTGCACAGGAAATGCCGGGACATAGGTGAGTCAATATAAGATGACGTTATACCCTAGGGTCAGCACAAGCTCTGTTCTCGGCGTCTACGCATGCTGGTAAGCCCCAAGGGCAAACCCACGCGGCGCAGGCAGCGTCGTATGGCGGATAACTGGCGTCACGGCTGCAGAGAGCTGCGGATGATGCAACTGAAATATAAATAATTAGTACTTATATGCGAGACTTAAGACCTAATTGAATTCTTGAAGCTTTTCCGGACTACGCTTTCGAATTCGGAATCTTCTCAATACTTACAAAATTTCAAACCATTATGCAGGGTTCGAAAGGATAATTATCAATGATAATTATCACGATAGTTATCATGATAATTATAGTGATAATAAAAAAAAATGAGCTCGTGAAAGTGAACTGTGTTCGAATTATTCGAACGTGTATTTCCGCACTTGCAAAGCACGAAGTGTCAACGTGACGCGCCGTGGGGATTCCCCTTACAAGAAGAATTCAGTTCGGATTATGCAAAGTTGAGCGAACTCGAGGGCCATTGGTTATACTGGTGATAATTATCAAGAAGCGTAATTATCTTGATAATTTCTAACCCTGCCTATATGGCATTTTTTCAGTGTTGGAGCGCCACGAAGAAGTAGGAAATGCGTTGGCCGAGGCAGCAGCGGCGGGCAAGGCACAGGCCGCGGCTGCGGCCGAGTGGCGCGCCGCGGCCGCCAAGCTCCGGCACGCGCATGATCAGAGGACGAGACTGGCCGCCGCTGACCCGCCGAGGGTCAAGAAGTTGAAGGCTTTGGATAAGGAGTTAGAGAAGGTTGGTCACACTACAGAAGTTTTGCTTAGAGAAGATTCATCATTATATCAGCCGGAAGACGTCCACTGCTGGACATAGGCCTCCCCCAAAGAGTGCCAAAGTGACCGGTCCTGCGCCACCCGCATCCAGCGGACTCCCGCAACTTTTACCAGGTCATCAGTCCACCTTGTGGGGGGCCTACCCACACGCCGCGCGTACGTGGTCGCCACTCGAGAACCTTTCCTGCCCAATGGCCATCGGTTCTACGTGCTATGTGCCCTGCCCACTGCTATTTAAGTTTAGCGATTCGGAGGGCTATATCGGTTACCTTGGTTCTGCTGCGGATAGCCTCATTTCTGATGCGATCACGCAGAGAAACTCCCAACATGGCCCTCTCCATACAGAGAAGATTCGTTGTAGCTTATTATTTAGATGTACAATGGAGTGGTGAGTGGTGTGCCGAGACCGCAAAACATGGGCACGTTAAATGACGAGGTTTGCGGTTGCTGATTCATTTACGGTGATAAAATTGAAGGCTTTGGATAAATAATTACATGAGCCCTCCTCATCTTAATGTTCCCTTGTCTGGAGAACATCTTTTGCACCACGAAAAAATCCAGAGAAATCGAGTGGCGTATCGTTGAAACCAAGGTTAGGCACGCCGATGCTCAGAGGACGGGGCTGGCCGAGGGTCAGGAAGTTGAAGGCTTTGGACAACGAATTAGAGCAGGTTGGTTGCCTCGTACCATCTGTTTATATACTTCCAAAAATGTGGTTGTGTACAAAAATAGTTTGGCCAAGGATACAACTCGGTTACAATATCTGTGGACCTCGCTGGAATGTGAAGCCGCTCCTCCTTCTCTTTTACCCGCGCTCGCCCCGCACCGTACCAGAGCGCCCACGTGACGTCATCGACGCCAGGTCCACAGATATTGTAACCGGGTAGTATGCAGAGTTGTGTGTAAGTTGTAAGAAAGAGCAGAGGTGTATTGACTTTAGACGGTTTAATTTAAATCCTTTCTTGTTTTGTAGCGTCGCGGGCGGCACAGCGAGGCGCGAGCGAAGGCGCTGCGCGCGCGCGCCGACTACGTGCTCAGCTTGGAGGCCGCCAATGCGACGCTTCAGCGGTACTATCTTGACGACATCCCCGATATCATGCTTGTGAGTAAATTAAGGGGTATAGCTTTGTATGACTTTTATTGTTGATGTTTAATGATATAGATTTCTAGTTTCGGCTTTTGTTCCTTTTTCTTTGGTGGTCTAGGGCTGACTTGATGGGTGGCGTTATGGGTTACTTTTTTCAGTCTTGTGCCACCGGTTGTACCGTTTTTAGTCTTACGTTTGACGTTCTTTCCCCTCCTGGCAAGGTCGCCATGAGACGTAGGCAGGCAGGAGAGGTGTAAATAATGCAACGAGTCTCGGATATAGAATGAACATTTATTTAGGGAAAACAGGGGTTTATATACGGTTTGTGTGTCGTTGTGTGAGTGACGCTTACATAGGTTTTCTGATCTAGATTCTTATCGCTAATGGGTACAGTTTAATGATGATTTGGTTACTCGCGCGTAAACCATCTGCTAGGGTTATTTCCATTACTCAATGTTATATACCTCAATATAATTTTATTAAAGTGAAAACTTCTTTAGCGGCGCTGAGCACTTTTTGGGATGGGGAAAAATTGTTAAATACGCGACAGATTTTTGTGACGTCAGATGTGAAGGAAGTCACGAACTTTTATATTTTGCTGCCAGCCGATTCGACTTCATTCAAAACTGAACGCTATTCGTAAGAGTATAAAACACTTTTTGCAATGGCTTATTCTGCAAATAAATTAGTAATTTTGTTCACGCGTCCTTCACCGTTTTGCTATTGAGCAAATTCGAATAGTTCGAATTTGGACGTTATTCCTAAAGAGATAAAGCTTTGAAAAATATTTGCCAATGGCAAAAACAAATTGGTATTTTGTTCGCCGCCGGCGGCGGGCGAGCCGGCCCGTTGCACCCAATGCGCCTGCGGCCCGTCCGCCTAAATAATTGATAATCCATACTATCCATATCCATATCCATACTATCCATACTAATATTATAAATGCGAAAGTGTGTCTGTCTGTCTGTCTGTCTGTCTGTCTGTCTGTTACCTCTTCAAGCTTAAACCGCTGAACCGATTGCGATGAAATTTGGTATGGAGATAGCTTGAATCCCGGGGAAGGACATAGGATAGTTTTTATCCCGGAAATCATCCCCTAAGGGGGTGTAATGGGGTAAAGTTTCCATCCCGGAAATCATCCCCTAAGGGGGTGTAATGGGGGGGTGAAAGTTTGTATGGAGCTGCGATATAAACGAGTTCCACGCGGACGGAGTCGCGGGCAGAAGCTTGTTGTTTATAAATTTGCGCCAAATTCATTTTTAGGGTGACATCGTAAGATGTCACGTGACCTGATCGAAAAACTGTTACAATGTTATTGAGTTTTCACTTCTGCCGGCACTCCCGGAGTGCAACCGGGTCTTTTTTGAAGTGAAAACTTCTTTAGCGGCGCTGAGCACTTTTTGGGATGGGGAAAAATTGTTAAATACACGACAGATTTTTGTGACGTCAGATGTGAAGGAGGTCACTAACCGTCGGCCCGTCGCACCCAACGCGCCCGCGGCCCGTACGCCTAAATAATTGACAATTGTTTATAAATTTGCGCCAAATTCATTTTAAGGGTGACACCGTAAGATGTCACGTGACCTGATTGAAAAACTGTTACAATGTTATTGAGTTTTCACTTCTGCCGGCACTCCCGGAGTGCAACCCGGTCTTTTTTTTTTACTTTTCATTTAGCTAGGTACTTAATGACATGTAAACTGGTTTTATGAATAAATTGAATATGAATATGAATACTAATGACATCTTCAACGTCCCCAGTGCATGGAGGTGGGGTTCGAGGCCGTGGTGGGGCGCTGCGTGCGCACGGCGGCGGGCGCGGAGGCGGCGCGCGCGGCCGCGCTGGCCGCCGCGGCCGGCGCGCTGCGCGGGGCCGCCACCGCACTCGACTCGCTCAAGGACCGCCAGCGCACGCTCGACGCCCACGCGCCGACCTTCGCTCTGCCACGACCGCTGCCGTACCAGGGCACACCGCCCGACGAACAGGTAAGAAATCACTTCATACGCATATTGTTACACTGTGCAGCTGCGAAGAGCTACCAGTGAAATAGACTCACTGAAGGATAAGCGGAGGACGTTGGATGCTCATGTGCCGACGTTTGCGCTGCCGAGACCGCTGCCGTATCAAGGCCCGCCTCTTGAAAAACGAGTAAGAAATACTTCATCTTCATCATAGATCTATGAATGTAACCGATACCGACTCCGAGTGTACTGGCGAAGTCGGTAGGATCCAGCACGGCTACCATGAGACGGCGCGCGAGCTTCTCTCTTATTAGAACACTTAAAACAAGAGGTATAGTGCGAGAAAAATCGAGAGTATGTCGCGGCCGTCCCATGATAGACGTGCTAGTGTAAAATGTACTTGAATTAAAATCAGAACTACTGACTTTAAGAGCCTGCACCGCTTCTGAAGCGCTTATAAAGAGACGCCCATTTATCGAAACCAGTATACTTTTATAAGCCTCTAACAATAGCAGTATTTAGATGCATTACATCACCTGAACAACTGGCAGTACCTAAGGCGAGGTCTAGGTGTCGAAATCCACCAATCATGTTTAATTATCACCACCATCGTAAAAAGATCTCCCACCGCAGTGGTACCAGCTGGATGAACTGAAATACCAGTTGAGCCATACCAGGACTTCATAAAACATGTATTGTAACAGGACCAGGAGATGCGTGACCTAGTAAATGGCGCAGCGGAAGAACAAGACGCGGCGGCGGCGGCGGTGTCCGCCGAGCTGGCGCAGCGGTTGCAGCAACTCGAGAGCGGCGCTAGAGCGCTGCGAGCAGAGTGTCGCGAGAGCGCCAAGACACTTGATGCGGCTGAGGCTGAGCTTGTTAAACAGGTAAGTGTTGGCTGGACAACTTTATTATAGATAGCCGAATGTGTCCCACTGATGGGTAAAGGTCCCTCTTTTTTCTCGGTTCTTAGCTTCACCTGGCCAGTACTTTAAGGAGTCCAACTCTGCCGCATCTCCTTTTCGAGTTCAAAGGTTTTTCCGTGGTGCTTTTACTCACTGGGCGGCAGACGTGACCAGCGCAGTCCCACTTTAACTTGAACCAACTGAACAAGTTTCGTAATTGTTCAACAATTTGTTCCAAACCTAGGCCATTATAGCATACTAGGAGTTTACATGGAGCAAGGCTAAGACTATACTCGTGTACAAGGTTTTTCATCCGAATAGGTCACTGAATTATTTATCCGATTTCCAAAAGTGCCAAGCCGTCATAGGATACTAGGAGTTTAGATGGAGCAAGTATACTCGTGTACAAGTGTTTTTCACCCGAATAGGTCACTCTGAATTCATCGACCGATTACCAAAAGTACTAGGCTGTCATAGCATACTAGGAGTTTAGATGGAGCGAGTACACTCGTGGACAAATGTTTTTCACTAGAATAGGTCACTGAATTCTTTATCCGATTTCCAAAAGTACCAAGCCGTCATAGCATACTAGGAGTTTAGATGGAGCAAGTACACTCGTGTACAAGTGTTTTTCATCCGAGTAGGTCACTCTGAATTCTTCAACCGATTTCCAAAAGTACCAGGCCGTCATAGCATACTAAGAGTTTCCATGGAGCTGGGCTATACCCTAATAGCAACAGGTCATAAAATAGATTGCTTTAAGTATTGCTTTTGCTTGCTTGACGAACTTTGTAGCGTATTCAGATTCAGATTCAGATGTTTATTTGCTTAACGTACAAGTACATGCAAATACAGGAATATAGCACAATTTACAAGTTACAGTGGTAGAAATAATAATAAGAAAGTCAGGTAAATTCTTCACAAATGTCGTTATAAATAGCAAAGAAGGATACATTATACATTAAAAATAATAAAATAAAATAAATAGTCATTACAATTAAATCAGTCAAGTGCATTGGCAAAAAATTCATTGATTGCATAATAGGGTCTATCTATAAAATATTTCTTTAATTTCTTGTCAAAGCTTCTTATGTCACTACTTGTTTTAGTTAAGTAACGTAGTTGGTAATGACTCTGCCTACGAAGCCGGAGGTCCTGGGCTCGTATCCCGTCAAGGGCAGTTATTTGTGTGATGACACGAATATTTGCTCCTGAGTCGTGGCTGTTTATAATGACTTACTTGCGTGGCGATGGATGTATGTGTGCGGTGAATGTCTGAGCTTCTGTGAGGAGATACCCACCTCCTCACAGGCAATCAACTGTACCAATGTAATTATGTGTTTTTTTTTGTCTTTTGAAGTGAAAACTTCTTTAGCGGCGCTGAGCACTTTTTGGGATGGTAAATACGCGACAGATTTTTGTGACGTCAGATGTGATGTGTTTTATATTTTGCTGCTAGCCGATTCGACTTCATTCAAAACTGAACGCTATTCGTAAGAGTATAAAGCCGTTAAACACTTTTTGCAATAGCATATTCTGCAAATAAATTTGTAATTTTGTTCACGCGTCCTTCACCGTTTTGCTATTGAGCAAATTCGAATAGTTCGAATTTGGACGTTATTCCTAAAGAGATAAAGCTTTGAAAAATATTTACCAACGGCAAAAACATATTGATATTTTGTTCACCGCCGCCGTCCGCTGTTCTTGCAAATTCGAATAGTTCGAATTTGGACGTTATTGCTAAAGAGATAAAGCTTTGAAAAATATTTGGCAACGGCAAAAACAAATTGGTATTTTGTTCGCCGCCGGCGGCGGGCGAGCCGGCCCGACGCACCCAACGCGCCCGCGGCCCGTCCGCCTAAATAATTGATAATTGTTTATAAAATGCGCCAAATTCATTTTTAGGGTGACACCGTAAGATGTCGTGACCTGATCGAAAAACTGTTACAATGTTATTGAGTTTTCACTTCTACCGGCACTCCCGGAGTGCAACCCGGTCTTTTTTTTAATTTAAGTAAGTAACACTTGGTGGTCTGTATTTCTATTTTGAAACGATTGTTATAGATGGAAGGCGGCGCGACGCAGTGGGAGCCGGCGCGGCTGTTCGGGCCCGACGGGGCTCCGCCGCCGCCCGACGACCCCGAGCAGCCCCGGAAGGAGCAGGAGGACTACTATCTCGCGGTACGTACCTTACCCGCTAACCTACCAGACTTTTTTTTTTTTGAGGTGAAAACTTCTTTAGCGGCGCTGAGCACTTTTTGCAATAGCATATTCTGCAAATAAATTTTTAATTTTGTTCACGCGTCCTTCACCGTTTTGCTATTGAGCAAATTCGAATAGTTCGAATTTGGACGTTATTCCTAAAGAGATAAAGCTTTGAAAAATATTTACCAACGGCAAAAACAAATTGGTATTTTGTTCGCCGCCGGCCCGTCGCACCCAACGCGCTCGCGGCCCGTCCGCCTAAATAATTGATAATCCATACTAATATTATAAATGCGAAAGTGTGTCTATCTGTCTGTCTGTCTGTCTGTCTGTCTGTTACCTCTTCACGCTTAAACCGCTGAACCGATTGCGATGAAATTTGGTATGGAGATTGAATCCCGGGGAAGGACATTAGTTTTCATCCCGGAAATCAACCCCTAAGGGGATGAAATGGGGGGATAAAGTTTGTATGGTGCTACGATATAAACGATTTCCACGCGGACGGAGTCGCGGGCAGAAGCTAGTTGTTTATAAATTTGCGCCAAATTCATTTTTAGGGTGACACCGTAAGATGTCACGTGACCTGATCGAAAAAATGTTACAATGTTATTGAGTTTTCACTTCTGCCGGCACACCTGGACCCGGTCTTTTTTTTTAAATACAACGACGGTGGCAAACAAGCGTACGGCCCGCCTGATCGTAAGCGGACACCGCAGCCTATATGAGCATGCAACTCCAACTCCAAGACTTTGGGCGTTAAGGGTTTTTTTAAATGTCTTTCCTAAAAAACATATTTCCGATACATTAGGTAACTTCAAAACACTTTCATGTTGAGTAGGTATTCTTGTTTTAAATACGTAGACAGAAGCTGACAATATATGAAAACTAGCTGATGCCCGCGGCTTCGCCCGCGTGGTTATAGGAAAATGTAACATATTGAATTTTCCCGTGGGAATTAGATGTTTTCCCACTGGAAAAAGTAGCCTACGAGTATGTCACTCTCCAGCCTCTAAACTATCTCCATACATAAAAATCACATTAATACGACGCTCCGTTGCGACGTGAAAGAAGGACAAACAAACAAACACACACACAGACACTTTCGCATTTATAATATTAGTAGGTATAATATGAAAATTGCGTAGGTATATGGCCGTAGAGATCGTGTTTAACGTGCATTTCTCAGCAAAGTATAGTTAGCATAAAAAAAAAAACAAATAGACGTGCGGCTTCATAGCGATCGCGGGCGCAACTAATGACCTTGAGGTAAAGGCCGGGACTTATCTCGGACAAAAATTACCCTTGTTGGGTAAACTTGGCTCGGATTTGCAGCGCGTATTTGCCTCGGACGCGCTAAAATTCGACGCTTCGGGCGAGGCATGCGGCCGAACGTACGGTCCGCCTCGCCCGAGGCATGCGACCGAACATGCGTGGTGAAGACACGGTTAATTATAGTAAATTCACCATTTTCCATTGTTGTCAGTTATCTAATACAATCTCCAAAATGGTTTCTATGATTAATTTGATTGAGTAATTTGCCAAAGTTTCAGAGACTGTTAATATTTCAGTATTGTTATGAAATAATAAAGAAAGAAGAAAGAAAGACACATAATTCACTAACACAGAGGACACACATAATAAATAATGGGTTATATATGTTTAAGTTAGTAGTTTCAAAGGTCGGTTCGAGAAAAAAATGCCTTCGAACCATTGGCGCATGACTTAATCGAAGCAACAATTCTTTGAGGTTGTGATAGGCTCCTAACGGTGCATTTAACCTATTACTTTTATATTGATTTAACCCATTGTCATATTCCTTGTAGAAATTCCGGTCGTACGTGTCAAGCGCGGGCCGCCTCGCGCGCCTCGAGAGCAAGGCGTCGTGCATGCGCGCGCGCCTCGTGCGCCTCGCGCCCGCGCCGCCCGCCTCGCCGCCCTCCCCGCCGCGCCGCGCCGCCGCGCGCCTGCGCCGCGGACAGTTCGCGGCCCCGCTCGACGACCACCTCGCGGCCGCCAGGGCCGACCTGCCGAGGGTGCTCACGTCCTGTGTCCGGGTTATATCCAGCTACGGTGAGTGTCGCCGCGGACAGTTCGCAGCCCCGCTCGACGACCACCTCGCGGCCGCCAGGGCCGACCTGCTGAGGGTGCTTACGTCCTGTGTCCGGGTTATATCCAGCTACGGTGAGTGTCGCCGCGGACAGTTCGCGGCCCCGCTCGACGACCACCTCGCGGCCGCCAGGGCCGACCTGCCGAGGGTGCTCACGTCCTGTGTCCGGGTTATATCCAGCTACGGTGAGTGTGTGTTATGAAGACCAGCACGACTAGCACAAAACCGCCTGTGAGCTGCTTGCGCTTGAGATACCAGTCCACGAAATCACCATCATCAAATAATAATGGTAGGCCTGCCGAGAGGGCTGACGTCGTGTGTACGAGTTATAGACACCCCCTAAAGCAAGCGTCCATACGACTGACTGCTCACCATCAGGCGTGTACGCTTGTTAGCCACCAACGTGGTGTATAAAACTGATTATTAATTAAATCTATTTGTTCCCAGGTCTCCGGCACCAGGGCATATTCCGCGTGTCGGGCTCGCAGGTGGAGATGCAGGCGCTGCGCGCGTCGTTCGAGAGGGGAGAGGACCCGTTAGCCCACGTTAGGGACGCCTCCGATATTAACTCTGTAAGTACTAGAAAATCAATCAAGTGATAGGGATTACTATTGAAACAACGACGTCATTGGAAGTGTCTTTATTCTATCCTCTCTCTCGCTCTTACATGTATATATCATTCGGGTTTCTCTCTGTCTTGCTAACTAGGCTATTAACTATTGAATGTTCCAATTACGGTTCGACCTATGGTAGACTTTGCCCCACAAGTGTTTGACTAACTTTTTTTGCAAGTGGGGTGCGCTTATAGTACTGCATTCGTACCGCTCCGATCCCTGCGCAGTAAAGAATCGTTACTGACACTAATAACTCAACTTTTAGGTGGTTGTTCTTTATTAATGTCACATACAGGGTGTTTGGGATAACGATGTAGGAACTTAAGGAGGTGATAGACTGGACAGGAGTCCAATCTGTGATAAAAAAAAAGACCGGGTTGCACTCCGGGAGTTTTTCGATCAGGTCACGTGACATCTTACGGTGTCACTCTAAAAATGAATTTGGCGCAAATTTATAAACAATTATCAATTATTTAGGCGGACGGGCCGCGGGCGCGTTGGGTGCGACGGGCCGGCGGCGAACAAAATACCAATTTGTTTTTGCCATTGCCAAATATTTTTCAAAGCTTTCTCTAGGAATAACGTCCATATTCGAACTATTCGAATTTGCAAGAACAGCGGACGGCGGCGGTGGCGGTGAACAAAATATCAATTTGTTTTTGCCGTTAGTAAATATTTTTCAAAGCTTCATCTCTTTAGTAATAACGTCCAAATTCGAACTATTCGAATTTGCTCAATAGCAAAACGGTGAAGGACGCGTGAACAAAATTAAAAATGTATTTGCAGAATATGCTATTGCAAAAAGTGTTTAACAGCTTTATACTCTTACGAATAGCGTTAAGTTTTGAATGAAGTCGTATCGGCTAGCAGCAAAATATAAAAGTTTGTGACCTCCTTCACATCTGACGTCACAAAAATCTGTCGCGTATTTAACAATTTTTGCCCCATCCCAAAAAAGAAGTTTTCACTCAAAAAATCAATTTATATTTATGTTGAGTTAACAGTTAAGTTACGTCGTCGAAGGCTCCGTGGAGGCCTGACGCCAGCCCGCCCGGCCACGTTGTACAATCTCTCCTCGCAGATCCAACTTCGACACCAAATATCACACTCGCGCCTACCGCATACAAAAACTAAGAGATCTGAACCCAAGACTAGGTTTCCAAACAGATTCTTACAATTATTTAACCAATCTCTAACAGCCACCGCGGCTCCCAACGTTAGGTTACATTTTCAAAAGTGAGGTTATAGCACAACCGGGTGCGAAAACATTCTGTCCAACTGACAGCTGTCACTTATTTTTTTCTTTTAATTCTAAGGGCAGGTGGCCATGTGAATAATTCTTAGGGCCGTACACATGGGCCCGAACACCCTGTATATTGAACTTAAAGCATTGTTTTATGTATTCTCCCATTGTCCAGGTATGCGGCCTCCTAAAGCTATACCTCCGCGAGCTCCGCCCCCCTCTCCTCCCTCCACAACTGCAAGAGCGGCTGCTCCGTCTCGCCGCGTTGCCCAACGACACAGACTTCGTCCGGCGCATGCGCGAGCTGCTGGCAACGTTGCCCGCGTCATCGGTGCTCGTGCTGCGGTATCTACTCGCGTTCCTCGCGCAGTAAGTGTACTTTATTATATTTGTTATATGGTTCAATTTAGCTTGGCTAGCCGCGTTGCCCAACGACACAGACTTCGTCCGGCGCATGCGCGAGCTGCTGGCAACGTTGCCCGCGTCATCGGTGCTCGTGCTGTGGTATCTACTAGCGTTCCTCGCACAGTGTGGAGAGAAAATTCGCCAGAATCACGCACCAAAAGTGTTGAATACCGAATCACACGCGGAAGTCACCATATTCCTAATATTAGACAGTAAAACTAATATTTACGTCCGTACACCATTTCTTTAATTTTCTTCAAAACAAAAGTGACATGACAACGTCTTAACACATAAACCATAGATACAGATCAAAGACAATAACGTAAAACCTTAATAAAAAGGGCTTTGCTGGAAATGATAAGTAAGATTAGGACGCATAACTCAAGACGGATGTACTTTAGAGCTGAGCTGCCATAGTAACTATTGTTTGTATGGAAGTACTCTACACATCTAATAAGGTGGCGTTAGTGTGCCATATAAAAAAATAAAGACCGGGTTACACTCCGGGAGTGCCGGCAGAAGTGAAAACTCAATAACATTGTAACAGTTTTTCGATCAGGTCACGTGACATCTTACGGTGTCACCCTAAAAATGAATTTGACTTTTTATAAACAATGATCAATTATTTAGGCGGACGGGCCGCGGGCGCGTTGGGTGCGACGGGCCCAACGCGCCGCCGCGGCGCAACGGTGCCGGGCGGCGGCAAACACAATTCCAATTTGTTTTTGCCATCGCGAAATATTTTTCAAAGCTTTATCTTGCACAGCAGACGGCGGTGGCGACCAAAATATCAATTTGTTTTTGCCGTTGGTAAATATTTTTCTAAGCTTTATCTCTTTAGGAATAACGCCCAAATTCGAACTATTCGAATTTTCTCAATAGCAACACGGTGAAGGAAGCGTTGGTATTATTACAATTTTATTTGCAGAATATGCTATTGCAAAAAGTTTTTAACGGCTTTATACTCTTACGAATAGCGTTCAGTCTTGAATGAAGTCGAATCGGCTAGCAGCAAAATATAAAAGTTTGTGACCTCCTTTACATCTGACGTCACAAAACTCTGTCGCGTATTTAACAATTTTTCCCCATCCCAAAAAGTGCTCAGCAGCGCCGCTAAAGAAGTTTTCACTTCAAAAATGGCGCCAATTTTGAGCAAAGCCTTTAACCCCACATTTAATTAACGACTTGTTGCAGTCTAACAGAATACAGCGAGCATAACATGATGGACGCGTGGAACCTGGCCATCTGCGTGGGCCCCACGCTGCTGGCCGCCTGGGGCGAGGGCGGCGCGCAGCTCACCGCGCAGAACCTCGTCAACGAGCTGGTCAAGAGGACCATCATCCACCACGCCGCCATATTCCCGCAGGACATCGCGCCGCACGCGCTCTACCAGCGCCCCAGGTGAGCAGAACCCACTTTTTCCCAAAAATGGCCCGCAAAGTGAACATTTAATAACTCGCTACATATTGGAAGGTAAAGTGTATAGTTTACGGTCAGACCTAAATTAAAAAATTAAAAACATTGCAGGCCGCCTGGAATGTTATATATAAATTCCTTTATTTGTCGAGTACCAAATTTTTTTTAAAGTAGAAACTGGCATATTACAGACGGCACAGCTCGTATTCAGCCAATTCAAACCGTATTTTTCTGTTGCAAACACGACGTTTTTGTATGTGTCTCAAATAGTTTGCGTTTTTTTGGTGGAAACATACACTTGCGATTTTGTTTAAAAAAAGCGGCGGGAAATCGTAAATATTTTCACGTTGTGCAACGATATTTAAAGTTTATATAAATTTAGTATTTTTTATTCTCCCATTTTTGAGAAAAGCACTATATTAGCCTCAGCCGGAATGGCAATTGCAGGCTTCGTATTACAATTAAACGGACTCGCAAGCTCGTCCGTTTAAACAAATGCTCAGCCTGCAATTGCCTCCTTCCCGGCCACGGCAAGAATGTACTATTGCTACACCAGGGGGCCTAGACAAGGTTACAATCGACAAGCGCTAACGCCAATAGAAACGAATAAAATGTATGGGAATGACAGATGTTAACGAAAAGTGTTTCGTCGGCATCTGTCATTCCCCTACATTTTATTCGTTCCTATTGGCGTTAGCGCTTGTCGATTGTAACCTTGTCTACGGGCCCTGCTGTTTAGAATACAGCTTAGTTATAAAATTCTATCGCCGCGCGGGAGAAAAGGTATTAGGTTGCACTCAGGCGCATTCGGATGCGCAAGCGGGACAGACCTACGGCGCGAGAGCGAGAGAGATGCGCCAAGCCGCGGATCGCGCCGGCGACATACCGCGTGGCAGTGAGAGGTTAACGTACCTCCGTGCCGGTCGGACGCGCGGAAATTAGATTGACGGTTTTTAGGGTTCCGTAGCCAAATGGCAAAAAACGGAACCCTTATAGATTCGTCATGTCTGTCTGTCTGTCTGTCCGTCCGTATGTCACAGGCATTTTACTCGAAAACTGTAAAGTGTATTTGAATAAAATTTTCAGGATAGGTGTATTTTGTTAACCGCTACATAGTTTTGTAACTAAATTACTAACAATATTTTTTTTTTTTTTTTTTATTCCATACATAAAACTGTAACACAACATTTTTTTTTTCATTGCAAGCTCACGTGTGGCACATCAATCGATAGGCCTTTTAAAATAAATATAAGTTTCTCACCAATTTTTTTGACTAAGTGAATAGAGTCGGAGATAATCTCCTCGAAAGTCACTAAAATTGTGTCCCCCCCCCCCTCTAATTTTTGAACCGTGTATTTTAAAAATATAAAAAAAATCATGCTCATAGGGCTTATTAAATTCTCTCAGCGAAAATTGTTTTGAACAAGATCGGTTCAAAGGTTTTTGAGATATTTCTAAAAAACTGCCTTCCTTAAAGAAAAGGACGTAAGTGCCCTAAGATTTCAGTAACGATACGACCTTTTTTATAGGCACCGAACCCTCGTTGTGCGTGGTCCGACACGCACTTGGCCGCTTTTTTGAACTCGCACATTGTGCTCATACAGTAAAGCACCGAGATATAGTGTTGGTTTGGACCTCGCAAGGTTAAGGGGCTACCCGAGGTTTTCATCGATTTTTGTCAAGTTTTGAATCGTATCTCCTTTTTTTGCACTACAGATAGAATTATAAATAAAACGGCTATCGGTTCTTCAATCTTTTATCTCCATTTTGGTCCACCGGATTTTGAAACAAATGAATACATCATTTTGTATGTTTTTTTTAAACATTGTCTAAAAAAACACTTATTTCGTATCTCTATTGACGTGAAAGATCTAACATATACGAAATCTACATATTTGGGTTCGTCTGTGACGTGTCTAAAAACTGGTCCAGGGGTTTTCATTTTAAACCAATTAACACAAAAGTTATGGCCAGAAAACCAGTTTTTTGGCCTAAACTTGTTCAACTTTGATGCCAAATATCTCGAAAACAATGAATTTTGAAGTAAATATGGGATACTATATTGCTTAAAGCCGTTGTTGTTAATATAATAAGCTACAAAAAACATAAGAAAACCAAAGGATTCAGATCGAAGGTCATTGGCGTATGGGAGCCCCTTAAGCCCGCGGGGGTTTCGAGGCTTAGCTATAGTGATACATAGCCGCGTAGTGTACGGGAATTTGTATGGACAACGTGCTTTTGGAGGACGAGCTGGACGAAAGGCGTGCCAGTTTGCCGCAAGATAACACATACATACACACTACACAAAACACTAACTCATTCTTGCTGGCCGGTGGGGCGGAAAGGTTCAAGAAAGAAGCTTAGTAGTTAATAACTACTAACCTTCTTTCTTGAACCTTAGTTATCTAGATTAAGTTAGTTCTCCCAGGATTGGCTGTTTGTTTGGGAGGTCATTCTATGGGCCCGTGGCACTCCCCGGAGTCCTGGCGAGAACACCTGCTATTCAGAAAAGAGTTAGGAATTCTTCCCTAACATTCTCTGTCACATTTCCTCATATAACGCGTGAAAAGCAGTATGTGCCACTCGGTAGCTAAATTATTTTTTCATCACACTTGCTCGAAAAGGGCTTCATAATGCGCAGACATACAGAGCTGTAATAGCCTGTGTTACGCCCACGGGCGTAATGGTTTTTTTCTTAAATTGTATCTGTCACTCATGCGGCAGTTACAAAGCAAAGAGGTTTTATATCGAATATGATGTCTCAAAACGTATTTATAAATAAATTTAAACTTAAAAAACTACTTAAACATGTTTAACTGAATTATTTACAGATTTAATATGTAGTTATTTAGTGTCTATGTAAAATGTTTTTAAGTGTTTTCAAATCGTGGCTGTATACCGAAGGGTCTTTGCCATACGCGCCTCACGTCAAATTAAACGAAATGGACGACTGACATGATGCAGTGCTTATTACGATTTGTATTCATTTTATCGAAAATGTATTTGTTTCCTCGCAAATGTGATGAAAAACATTGTGTATAACACGGGCGTAAGAATATTGCAAACTTGAGTCATCAAAAGCCCTCCGCCTTCGGCATCGGGCTTCTGATAGACTCTTGTTCGCAATATTCCACTTCCGCCCCTCGTTAAACAATGTACTATTGTATTGAGAGAAAACACTTGACCCCCTCATTACGCCCAAGATTCTGGTTTTCGCCTTCGCTTCGCCGTAAATATAACAGTTTGCTCCCTTGAGCCACAGTAGACTATTTATGAATAGAAGTACTATTTTTCACTGCCGGGAACCCTATTCTGCTACATAGTGGACAAAACCACGGTATCTGAATGTGTATGTAGGTTTATATATATATGTATTTATGTAAGACAATACAGTTTTTCTTATAATTAAGTTGTTTATATTCTGTTTTTCTATTTCACCTACTCAAATCATGTGATTATTTTGCATCATCTACACCGCCCACAGGTTGTCTGGAGGAGACATTAAGACCGCCTGTTGTCTACCATTGTTTATGTTTAATTTACCACTGTTTTCTATTATGTACTATTTCTGGTGAGCAGTAAAGAATATTTGTATTGTATTGTATCTCATAGGAGCGTAGCGATTCTTGGCAGTAAATGTGTTCCGTGAAATGGGGTGAGTTGGGTTCGCGGGAAGAGTTGGGTTATGAATGGGGAGAGAAGGGATTAAAGGGGGTGAGATGGGATTTTAAGGCTACTGCTACAAAAATAATGTATTCCAATTTAAAATGGAGCTATAGTAATACTCATAATAAAAAAAAATCGATCCAACAATCTTCCAAAATCACCTTTGTATGAAATCCCATCTCACCCCAATTACGAGGGACTACGGGTGGGAGGTGGGATTTCCTGTTTATCTTCAAAGTTATGAAATGGAACTACCCAAAATAAAATAACAACTAAAATACAAACGTCCGGAACACTTATTATATGTATACACCATTCAGTTTGCATATGTAAAAATAAAATATTATCGAGGTTTGAACGTCGGTTTTTCCCCTCATCATCATATCAGCCGAAAGACGTCCACTGCTGGACATAGTCCTCCCCCAAAGAGTGCCAAGGCGACCGGTCCTGCGCCACCCGCATCCAGCGGACTCCCGCAACCTTTACCACGTCATCAGTCCACCTTGTGGGGGGGCCTACCCACGCCGCGCCTTCCGGTACGTGGTCGCCACTCGAGAACCTTTCCGCCCCAACGGCCATCGGTTCTACGTGCTATGTGTTATGTGTGTTTTTCCCCTACTCACCCCATTTTACGGTTCTCTATACCTCATTGACAGGCGAAGAGAACCATCATACACCAAGCTTCGATGGTCGCTTGGCCTCACTCAACGGGAAAATGACAATTTTCGACAGGGTCGTTTGAATGTTCCGGCAGTTAAGGGGATTCCACCCATTCCGGCATACCAAAAGTTAAAGTTTTATTTGTTTGCATTAATTTTCTCAACATTCCCATTTCGTTTGTACAGAGATGAAGAAGATAGCGTCGCGGAAGAGGGAGAGAGCGTGGCAGCTGGCTCTGACGACGTAGACACCGGTGGCGCCGACGAACCCGACGTCAACGACGACCTGTCGTTGTACGACGAGGACGAGAACGACGACGGTGCGTATTGTAACTTAGACGAACCCCTCAGTAGGGGGTACAGTAGTACCACAAATATAAGTTACATCGGCAATCTTCGTCCACGCCGACGAGTGCTGACAAGTTCCGAATGAAATGGAAAGTATGACCATTTCAATAAAGACCTTGTTGCACTATACGTAAGGTACAATATGCAATGACATGTGAACTCGTGCTTTCCCGCTCATGGCGCCAGACAAAATGGCGTGTGCCGAAGCTGCCGGCGTCGCGCGCAAAATTTCGGCCAATGGGCGTTGAAGATTTTACAGCGCGGCCTTATGATTGGTTAAAATGTTTTCAAAAAATGCTTTCTAAGCAGGTACATCGTATCGTAACTTATATTTGTGGTACTACTGTAATTCTGCTGAGATAGGCGAGAGGCTACGCGATGTAGTTGCTTTTAACCATCATGGTGACAAAACACTCTCGGCCCGTCTGGTGCTAGACTACATGAGGTAAATGTCCGAGTACTCGACGCTGTCCTAGTATATGACATGGGCACTCTATGTCAAACTGATGGCTCAAATTCGAAAGAAGAAAAATCTTCTCTTAGTTCGAATTTAATCCATATTGCTTTGACATAGAGTGCCCATGCTATATACTCACTCGGACATTTACCTTACAGTTTTCTTTATGAAATCGACTTAAATCAAATATTTAAAGTTCTTAGAACAATCACTAACACCAGATAAAGGTTATCCGTTAAGTTTGGGGGACGGAAGCATCGACCGTTCCCTGTTGTTCAAAGCTGACGAATTATTTATGTTTTTTTTTAGTTCATCATTTTTGATGAAAAAATAAAATTGCATAATTTTAACATGTAATTCCATCAACAGATGAAATAAGCGACGACGGTGAAAACGGTGAATGGCAAGAGCGGGACAGGGATTCGATAGAGAGGAGGTAAGATATAGTCTCTCATCTAACTGGGCAAAATAACTGAAGTAATTTACGATAATTGTACAGCCTTTGAATAAAACTCATGGGAGTTAGAGAAACGAGGGTGAGATATTGAATTCTACGGTGCTTCGCCATGTTCGTCTGTCTGTCCGCGGCAGCTCAGTGACCGTTACAAGCAAGCTACAATTTGTCACCTCACCTACACGTAAGGTAGGACTTTTTCCTCGTTGATCCCATGGAAGGTGTCGTTGGATAGCTCGGTCTTAGAAGATAAACTCAAAATATCGATGGTTTCTAACAAGAAGTCCCATTTCAGTCCACATTACGTGACGGACGGACAACTACAGAACCCTACGCTGCGCGTGGCCTGACACCATTGGCCGTTTATCAACATTATTTCTGGCAGTGGCAGGCACACTGAGGTTAGATTTAAGTTAGGATGCCGGTGCTTTTGGGGGCTAATGCTCTTTAGTCTATGCCTCCCTGGATCCGCTAGGGATTTCTGGTGTTTCCTCATTAAACATATGTATTATATATAACAAGGGTTTAACCTATTAGTTTACTATAATAAAGTTTGTTTTCAGATCGGACAGCCTGCCGCGTCGACAGTCGGTGCCGGCAGCTCAGGTACCGCTCGAAACGGCTGTTTAGGCGTACAAACATAAACTTGAGAGGAAATCGGGTCATTAATTGGTTCATAGCTGACATAGCTTAGGATGGAATTCTGCAAAGTAAACACGCTAAAAAGAAAATTAAAGATACAGTCGCCAGCATCAATATCTGTCATAACAAAGTGAGGAAAAAATATCTGACACGTCCTTAACGGCCCTAAAAATAGCGTCGCGTCAGATATTTATGCGTGCTTTTTGGCTTTGTGGCAGATATTAATGCTGGTAAACTACACATAACATTGCAGGTCGGTCACTTCTTGCCCCGATTTTCGCTCTTATTATAATTAACTTCCAGCTAGCGTCAAATACGTAAAGATATACAAATAATTAAGCATAAAGCCTCTCACAGACTGGCGCGGCCTGCGATGGCGATCAATGGTAAATTAGTCGATAACTTTCAAGTTTACTATTGACCGCCACCGCAGGCCGTGTCAGTGTGATTCAGGCTTAACACAATTATTATCCCAAGTTCCGGGACGTTGTGGATTTGACTCTAACCGGTTTAAACAAGGACAAATAAATAGTTATTTTATTAATAACGTTCACATGTTTAATGGCTATTTAAGTGTCTTGACTTGAAAAGTTTTTATACATTTTTATTATTACATTTAACATTAGTGTAGTCTTAAAGGACAATTTTGATATCAAAAACGCCTAAATACTACCTTAAACTGCCAATATAGTAAATAGAAAAATAGAGTAGGTTATAGAGGCATTTTTTCACAATTTCTTCATGATTTTCGTAACGTAGTATTTTTTGCCTGTGATTATTGAGATTTGCTTTGCATTTAAAGTATTTTAATTACAAACGTTATGTTATTCGTCTGTGCTGTTATGTTGACCACGGCTATGTGTTGGTGCCAGTTGAAGCTAATGCCATATTTTGCGGAAGATACACTCTAATTTTAATTACTCCCTAATTGTGGTGAAAATTAAACGTACCGTAATTACGTCGACTGTTTTTAAAATTATAGATAAAAATAGACTTGCAGAATTTATGAATGGTATACTTCGTGACATTTAACAGTAATATACCCATATCATGACGCCTGTCATATCGATTGAACTTAAGACGCTGTCAATACCAAAATGCCCTTAAGGATTTTGGATAGCGCGCAAACTGTCTATTTGTATCGGAGTAAACGAGAGCGAGTGTTACTGGGCGGCCAGGTTTAATAAGATATTTTACATAAATATTGAAATAAAAAAAAGGGTGGATTATTTGTGAAATATGACTCGTTAGCGGTTTAGCTATGAATATGTTGACTTCATGTTTTTAATTGCAGACCCATACGTCAAAAAAATAAAGACATATAGGACCGTTTAATGTGATTTTAAGACCAATCTTTGCAATTATTTTCTATCGAGCCGATTTCGTCAACTTATGTATCGAGCCCATCTACGGTCTTTGAAATATGGTGAATATTAACATATATTTCATTTGATGTGCTAGAACATATAGTTTTTCTTAAAAAACTGCTTAAATAACATCAATATCAGCCTCTTAATTAAGGGACGCCAGGATGATAGACTCTCCATACAAACGTTTGGGTCTCATTTTAAAACGACATGCTTGAATAATATGAAACTTTGTATACGCAATGTCATCCGCCATATCTAGGTCGGAAACTAGTGTCTGCTGCTAGAAAAATATACACGGTGGAATTTAATCGGTGAACAGGAACCCATTTTTCTAATTCAGTAATCGATGGCGGTCACGTTTATGTAGTACTTGAGTGGAACCAAGTTTTTTTTTATCATAACTAATTTTTAAGTTGAAATTAAATTTTAATTAAAATTTATCGTCACCCTACTAATGGTTTAGTCTGAAAAGTTTAATACCTCTTTTCAAACTATCAGCCATATAAACTTAAAACATAAATGAGCAATAAGCTGTCAATTTGTCATTGTCAATTTCATAACAAATTGCTTCAAATCGTCTGATCTGTCTAGTTTCCCGCCAAAGCCAGCAAGCACTTGACGTATGTACACTTACGAGTAACTTCCCTTCAATAAAAGTAGGGTGTCCATTTATTTAGTCAGTGTACATTTTACCGATGTTAATTAAGTGTGATTAATTAGATTGTGAGCTATATTGCACGAGATCTCACGTAGACTACACTTCTGTGTAGATTGATAATTAAGATTTTTGGATTCCTGATCACCGATTAAATTCCACCGTGTATAGCGTCTAACATCTTTTATTATACACAGTTTCTACTTGCTTATTTTTTTATAATATTATATTTCTATTATAACTTATAGCAACATAAACTAGTAGAAAAAAACCATAGAAGTCTAAGTAGCGCCACAGAATGGGTGACATTGCCATTATGCGGAGTGGGGGCGGGGTGTCACGATGCCAGTCAGCCGTTTAGTTCGAACATGCGCATACCGGGTTTTAGGCACGTGATTGGGTAGAAATTTGTAAGCTCGCATTCTAGGGTTTTTTCGTTCGCTGGTTATTCCAGTATGCCCTTTTAAAATGAGAACCACCACCTCCGTTTGTATGGAGGGTCGACTTGAGTCGGCCGTGCTGGGAACTCTCAGTCAGTCGCTCTGACAAGCATTTTATGACAAGTTTATATAACTGTTAAATTCCGCAAAGTGTTCCAAACCCACTTAACATAAATTGAGCAAGTTATAGAGAACTTTAGGTAACAATTTGCATTGATCAAGCGCCTGCTTTTGTGTTTTAAATAGTGGTTAGAACTAAACGATATGATACCGAGACAGAATATAATGGAAAAATAAACCATCTTCGTCTGTAGCCCGACAGGATTCGAACCTGCGACCTTTCTATTAACGCTAGACTGCTCTACCAACTGAGCTACGAGGACAGTGACGCAAGTTGTATATTTTTCCACTATATTCCCGCTAAGACTAGCGCCCTCTCTGTATCGAGTTATATACTTGTTTCACAGTCTTGGCACCACTCTAATAGGCGAGAATGATTATATTCTGTCTCTGTATCATATCCATATCCATACTAATATTATAAATGCGAAAGTGTGTCTGTCTGTCTGTCTGTCTGTCTGTCTGTCTGTTACCTCTTCACGCTTAAACCGCTGAACCGATTGCGATGAAATTTGGTATGGAGATAGTTTGAATCCCGGGGAAGGACATAGGATAGATTTCATCCTGGAAATCACCCCCTAAGGGGATGAAATGGGGGGTTGAAGTTTGTATGGAGCTGCGATATAAACGATTTCCACGCGGACGGAGTCGCGGGCAGAAGCTAGTCGTTTATAAAATGATCGGGGTAACTTCCTCGTTAAAAAATAACACGAAACAAAAATATTTAATTAAATAATTTGTTTCGTGAAAAGGGTATAGTGTTTAGAACTAGTTCAATTTCAACTTTTCTTTTATATTTTGCATATATTACATTCCACTAAACGAAGTAAGATCTCGAAACTGACTTTTTATATATAGTTGAATACTGTAGTTTTACATTTAGCGTATTTGATACAGTAAGTAAGGGTGGATGTAGGTAATTTTATATTCTCTATTTAGATCTTCCGCTAAATATGGCTTAGTTTTTGCATGTGTGTAGTGTTTGTAATATTGATAAGAATATCAGGATGATTTTGTGCGTGTCTGTTACTTTTCCCCTTTACTTTTACGTTACAGTAGTGAGGGTCACTTTTAGGTCACTATATATTGACCAACAAGATATTAGTGTTAAAATGTTCAATTCCCCGGCAACTCCTACACTAGGCTAGGGTTGTAACGCGGGAGTTAGAAACATATCATAAATTGATTTTAAGTTTGTACTCGTGTTGTCAAAATGTTGACATAAAACTAGCAATGATTCTACTATATAATAAATATCGGGTACCTCTTAAAATATGACCGGGCGTCAAACCTCGTACCTCACTTCAACAGTGTATAATTTCGATAGTATTGGGTGTCCTATTGGGGCTGGTTCTATACTTGTATCTTCCGTAGAATTCATTTAATTTAACTCATTTAGTTTAACGTCCCATAATTTCAATTCGTTTTTACAAAATAATAATAGCACAAATAAAAAGATCTTGAATCAAAGTTTATTTAAAACTTTATGATACATATTTGTAAAGTCAGCTTTCATAAACAATACATCAGTGGTGGAAGGACTAAAATATCATCTTTTGTCATTAAACATATGTTTTAAAATTTCCTGTGTTGGTTTGGTATACGTACATCGCCATAAAAAGGTACTTTAGGTACTGTAACATGTCAAAATGTTAACACAAAGAAACATGTTAAGGCCCCTTCTACATTTGGCAGTAAGTTGTCATTGTCAACTGCCTGTCAAGTCGTTACAGCGGGCCTAAGATGGTTGCAATTTTATAATTTATCGTTGTGCATAAGATCCGTCACTCTCGCGCTCGCACACTTGTCAGAACGTCACGGATGACAGCGATAAGTGATGAAATGTCTACCATGCTATGCCTACATGTTATTTACCGAGTGCTTTTAAATGATTGCTTCCTGACCCCCTCTAAGTTTTATGTCGGACATAAAGCATTTGTCCCTCTTGCACTCGCATATTTGCCAGAAAGGGACGAATGCTTTATGTCCGACATAAAACTTAGTGTGCTAGGGGGTCTGATTGGCGCTGAATGCGCGTAAGAGAGCGATGCTAATGCAGTACTGCATGCGTACCGCCCCACTTCCACGCAATATAATAATACTGTTTAAATGTGTTTCGATCACCATACAAAACGTCTTCTGACATTCGCAGGCTAACGGCGTGATATTTTACGAAACTTATGTAACAATCTTTCATAAATTGGCTTCCCATTTGCGCGGAATTCCCCGTCATATAGGTACTTGAGAACGTAATTAGAGACCAAAAAAATAACCTTGAAATTGCCATTAAAATGAAAAAATAACCGACACTGGCTAACTTACACTCTTCCAAATGATGGACATAGCCAGTTTTTAGCTAGCTATTTTTTCAAGGAATAAACTAGAATTATTTGAGAAATTAGTTTGTCACGTGATACTTTGCGAAAACGATGGTGATCGAACCACCTTAAATGTAATATTGACAAGTAACGGAATCTGCCAAAGGGTAATTACGTTACTTTCGAACGAGCATTAGGACAAACGAAACTGTCATTTAACCCATACAAAAAATGTCATACAAATATAATAAAAATGGCTGGTCGATTGTGAAACGCTTACGTACGTCAGAGCAGCTAGCATGATAGGTTTATGGTCATGTTTTATGTCACTTTTTGGCACATTTAAAACGTGTAAATGTAACGCACAACGTAACGTTAATAAAAACTTATCGTGTTAGCTGGAGTGGTATATCTAAATGTATTTTTTATGGGAGTACGACATTACGAGTACCTAAACCTCTTTCGAAATTGACGCAATTACCCCTCTGGGCGACATTAGTAAGCTCTCGGTAAAGATAGAATCGCTTACCGATCCCGCCCCGCCATAATGCGGAAGTGGTCTTACTTGTGACGTCATAAAGTACCTTTTTAGGCAAGTAACATTATTATATTTGTTATCGCCTATAAGACTGAAGCGAGCTTGTTATAATCATATATGTTGTGAATGGTGCTGTTTATACAATAAACGTGTACATGCATGTGTGTGTTTTATTTTGTGTCGCATCGCATCGCATCCGCTTTCTGTGTTCGTTTGCTTTTTATGGTGGTAGCATTGAAAAAAATAGTAGAATTCAATATCTATTATCATTTTAACCTTCTCTAAATATGTCATTTTCTTACTTTATTTTTTTAATCTGCGCCGCGAACTGTTTATCTCATTGGATAAATTATTATCACAAACATAACTTGTCGAAACGTGAGATATAAGAATAAATTTATTTACAGAGATAAAAGATTTTTTATGAACAAAATTTAGAAAAGGTTTTATAGTAATTTGGTTGGTTAAAAATATAAAATTATATAATATGGTTGCGGATATCTACCCCCCTTAACATTTTCGACCTATTCTTAGGGGGGGTTGCACCAACTTGCGATTAAGGACCGATCAACGTTAAATATGGAGTCGGCAGCTGTCATTCCATAGAAACTTGTCAAACTTTCCATACATTCCGATTTTAACGAACAGGTGTGGTGCAACTCAACATACGTTATGTCATCATCATGAACCTTGATCATCGATGAATCATTCTGTTGTGGGTGATGTCTGTTACACAGCTAGCTTTTCATTCTGGTCGAGACGAGATGCCTAGAGTTCGTCCACGTTAAGTTTGCACTAAAATTATTTGCCATGACCACTCTAACCGCGAAATGTACAAATATGGTATTTGATGAGTGTTGTCAGAATATTTGATGTAAAAAAGGCTTGGAAGCACTATGCCAACAGCAACACAGTTAACTCTTTGAAGATTTAATATTAATTTCAAGGAGTGAAAAAATTTATATCGATTTACTGTTTCAATCAACTACTAGGAACCATATAAGTACTACAGGCAAGTATATTTCTAAGGGCGGTTAACCCTCTTAGTGCGAAAGACGTATATTCTGCACCAATCACTGATCAGCTGGTCGCTCACGTAACGTTACGTACGCACGTTAGATAGATTGAACTGTATTTTTTTTTTGGAAAGTTGAGTTGTCCTGACGCGCGTCCGAAAAGTTACGCCATCACCGATCAGAGGGGTAATCACGTAACGTTTCGAACGCACGTTACGACAATATTTTTTCCATATAACAATGTACATTTAGATCTACCTAATGTACGTACAATGCGTTACGTGATCGACCTGCAGGTTTCGTTATATGTAAGGGGTAATTAAATTACGTAACTTTTTACTGGCATTATCCATTAAAAAAATACAGCTGGATCTACCTCCAGGTAGATCACGTAACGTATTGTACCTACGTACGTTAGATATATCTAAATGTCAACATTTATACAGAGTGTACCAAAAATGGGGTGTGAACCGATCAAGGCATAACAGGTATCGTGTTCTGATAAGAAAAGACTAAAAGGATATTTTTTTAGACGCGTTTTTTTTTACATTTGGATGGAGCCGGTCGCCCAACGCTCCATATAAATGTAAAAACGCGTAAAAAAAAAATGTCTCTTAGTTTTTTATTATCAGAACACGATACCTGTTATGCCTTGATCGGTTCACACCCCATTTTTGGTACACTCTGTATAGAAAAGGGATAGTAAGAGCCTTATCACACTTGCGATTTCCAAGCGTATTTTGTATGAAGGCGATCACGCAGCGTGTTCGCCGCGACTGATAATTGTATAGAAAACACGCTCGCAAATCGCAAGTGTGATAAGGCTCTTAAAT
The DNA here is from genome assembly GCA_947578815.1 of Epinotia ramella. NCBI lineage: Eukaryota > Metazoa > Arthropoda > Insecta > Lepidoptera > Tortricidae > Epinotia > Epinotia ramella. Next base: position 4,487,349 of record OX388214.1, on the reverse strand, counting down.
TTTCCTAACGCGCGTTCGGAACGTTACGTGATCAGATTACCCCTCTGACGTACGTAAAAAGCTCTACGCAATAGATCAATTAGTACCTACTTAGCACGTTACGGGCTACAGCGTAGCACATGAGAGAATTAAGTGTGTTGCTGTGAGTAAAGTATATGCCTCAGTTTTCTTCTATTATTCCTGAGATAAGTTGGAAAAATAGAATATGTGTCATCGTCAAGCAAATGGTCACTTAGGTGGCTTCAATAAGAGCATTTCCTGAACACTTTCACTGCCAGGATCCCGCCTAGTCGCGAAGAAAACCACGGAATCCGCTAGGACGGTAGCGATTCTCGGCAGTGAAAGTGTCAATGCAGTTAGAAATCCTCCTTATTGACATCGTCAAAGAAGGACCTCTTGTTTGAGAATGACACACATGTCTCGCAACTCTCAAGTGAGTTGGAAAAGGATATCACATGCGCTTTGCCTCGAGAGTGAAGAGTAGCTATATATGTTGTGATCTGCGTCCGCGCAGGTCCGCGAGCCGTCCCCCGCCGCCCCCGCCCCCTCCACCTCCGCCGCCCAGTGCCGGTAAGTGCCTAAAGCCATTCACTGTTAGCGTGAGTTTCCTGTGCGAGAACGAACCTATAATACTCTGGAGAGGCTGTACGTGATGCCACAGTGAGGGACGGAAAGGCTACTATGCAGCTAAATTAAGAACTGGTCTTAAAAGGCTGATGACTTGCCATAAACAACCTACTTCATTTGGACGGGTAATGTGTTATGTGCCACAACTTCATACTAAATCAATTGTGGCCAATAAAAAAAAGTGGAACTATGACAAGGACAATGAATGATATTTCCCTTTCTGTCACACTTCTCGAGATTTGCATGCTACCAGCTCGCTCGCACGTGGTATTATTCTTACCATAGCCTGTCCAGAGTATTATAGGTTCATGTGTGCGAGGGTGCGAGGCAGTGAGCTAGGAAGAAATCCACCAATGGCGTGCCTGGCTTCGCTCGCGCGTCGATTCCTATTGGTCCATTTTTTCCTCGCTGACCGCCTCGCAGCGTCGCAGCCCTGCTTGATACTCGACCATAATGAGACCCGATATCCTACTTGCTGTTTCCTGCTCACACTAATACACGCATCATCGTTAGAGCGAGAGGCAGCGAGTGCGAGCGAGGGGTCATTTATGATCCCATCGACATTTTTTTTTCTATGATAACCAACATGTTGTTGCCGAAGCAGTAGTTATTAAAATATAAATGATGTACCTCTCAGTGAATGTCACATATTCAAAGACAGGTACATTCTTAGGCGCAACACTGTTTCAGAAACAAAATGTTTCTACTGTTAATACCTATGTGGCTGAACATTATTATAACGTGCTAATATCGTTGATGTTTTAACAGCAATTAGGCGACGGGTCCATGATGTAATATAAGAAAGAGGTAGATACGTTGTCTATATGAAATTCCGTGTTTAAAAATGGCTACCAAATCTGACAGCTGAGACGTCCATTGACGACGTGACATTGAGGCAAGGTCATACAATTGACCGAGTTTTAGTGTGCCACTTTTGGAGTGCTTATAACCTATCTACCTCTTTTTTATATTACATCATTGCGACGAGTATTACCCATCTTTCCTATAGAAACGTCGTCATATTACCTATACAATTACAGTTCTTGTCAAACTGCTTGGGTATATATTATATCATTTAGCTGTCGTGTCGATCACGTAACGCATTGTACGCGCGTCAGGTAAATGTCAGTTTTATATGGGAAAATGAGAGTTGAGTTTTCCTAACGCGCCTTTGAAAAGTTACGTGATCACCCTCAGAGGCTCTAGTATAAGTTTTACGGAAACAAAACGTTACGACCGCGTTTGCGTTTAATCCCATACAAATTGAGGGTAAAACGTAAACGCGACCGTAAAGTTTTGATTCGGTAAAACTTATACTAGAGCCTGTCATAAGCTTAAAACATAAAAATACGCTAAAAACTTTTAATTTTATTCGGTAGCTTACAGAAGTTGCTTGTAAATCAATGATAGACGGCTTAGAAATATGAAATCTAATCATTGAAGTAAATAATGATCAACTTTAAGAAGTTTTTTAATAAATATTTATAAGTACTTATAATACCTACTTCACCTGCAATGCTTTGGCTTTGAACATGTAATGCATAATGTGCGCTTTGTTAAAAGCAAGGCAAAAGTTAAATACGAAGCAAATACACATAGGTACAGTCAGCATCATATAGTTAGTAGCAGCCAAAGTAGCCAAATATATCGGAACACGTCTTTATTACTATAGGAATATAGTGACGATATATTTGGCAACTTTGGCTGCTACTAACTATGTGATGCTGACTGTACACTTTTTGAACGAAAAAAAACATTTTTTTTGTAAGAAAAAGTATTTCTGTATATATATTTATATATATATATGTATATGTAAGGTAAACGTCCGAGTGCTCAACGCTGATGTACTACATATATATGGCATGGGCACCTTATTATCATCATCCTCCTAGCGTTATTCCCGGTTGTGCCCCCAAAGGAGCCCGGCGTCCGCTTTTACACCTAATCCCAAGATTTGGCATAGGCACTAGTTTTACGAAAGCGACAGCCATCTGCCCTTCCAACCCAGAGGGAAAACTAGACCTTGACTATTGGGATTAGACGGGACGGGATGGGCACTCTATGTCAAAGCAATATGAGTTAAATTCGAACTAAGAGGATTTTTCTTCATTCGAATTTAAGCCATGTCAGTTTGTCATAGAGTGCTCATGCCATATTCTATTACAGAGCTTAAAAATGCCATTAAAACGTCCCAAAGGCAAATAAAATTGCAAATGGTCAATAAAATACACATAGTCGTAGTTGCGCTGGGTACTTTGTTGCTCCACGGTGTGGCTTTGTCACCCCTAAAAATAGTGGAACCAACGGTTGAATCAACAAAGGCCAAAGGTATTTTCTAACATAGCACCAGACTCCAGGGACGCTACTTCGAACGAGGCTTAGGAAAAGTAACGATACATTACTCCTTTTACCGGCTACCGCGAAACACTAGCTTCATTTGTTCATATTTGCTTATTTGAGCGACAGAGCGCTCTTTGTCGCTCAAATAACCAAACACCAACGAACGAAGCGACACGAAAGCATAACGTTTGCGGTAACCGGTCAGTTCAAAATACAATAGAGCTCAGTAGGTAACAGCATTTTCACCTCACGAATGCGGGTGAGAACCGTATAGATTTCGTCTTTTGTAGAATAGAACAGGCATTAATATATGGTACATAACATTCTGTATGGTACAGGAGACTAGCGGAGGCGACGCCGGACCTAGTTCTAGACCTACCGGCGCGCGCGCCTGAGGCGGCCACGCCGCCCGCCGACGCTGCCGACACGTTCGCGCACAACCGTGACACGCTGAAGAAGCGACCTGCGCACAAGTGAGTATAGATAGATGGATAAAAACTTTATTCATACCCACATTATACATGGCATAAAAAGGAACAGGAGAACATGCAACTTAAGAGTCCGCAGTAAGCTCGATTCTCCATACAAACGTAGTTACGCTCTCATTTTAAAACTACCTGTTGGATTGTAACGAAACGTTGCATGTATAATGACATGAACATGAGGTATATCCAGGTCTGTAATTAGTTTATGTAGCTTCAGACACCATAGAAAAAAAAACAGCGAATTTAAGTTTTACATACAAAACTTGTTTTTGCTGTATTTAGTTTGTTTTATAAACTAGAACCATATAAACTAATTACAGACATAGATATACCTAATGTCATTGTATATGCAAAGTTTCGTCACAATCCAATAAGTAGTTTTAAAATGAGAACGAAACTCCGTTTGTATGGGAAGGTGAAATTCGGCCGAGCTTACTGCGGACTCTTAGGAACTAACAAATTAAAACTACAAGTAAGTACAATAAGTGAGTCATGTGTCGTGGCAAAAAATGGGCGCTGACTCAGCATAATGATGCGGCAGATATTCTGCCAGGACCCTACCTAAAATTCACAACCAGATCAATGCTATGAGCGTGTGGGTGTGCTTATATAGATACTAGCTTACAAACTTTCACCCCCCATTTTAGGGAAGTGGGGGGTTAGAAAGAGACAAAAAGTAGCCTATGTCACTCTCCATCCCTTCAACTATATCCACTTAAAAAATCACGTCAATTCGTCGCGCCGTTTTGCCGTGAAAGACGGACAAACAAACACCCTCATACATTTTCCCATTTATAATATTAGTACGGATATGTCATGTGTGTGTGCGTATGGATGATGTATGTATGCGTCTTATTAATGTTCTAGAAAGGCCTAGTTAGTATACTACACAGTCATCATTGTCATCAGCCGAAGCTCATCCACTGCTGGACATAGGCTTTCCTTTTTGTTCCCGTAGTCGTTCCCGCCACTCGAGAACTCGTTGGCCCCACTTAAGTTTGGCAATTCTTTGAGCTGTGTCAGTTACTTTTGTTTTTTCTGCGAAACCCGTAATATTTGGTTCGACCTCGAGCTCTGAGAAGAAACGAGAAACTCTGAGCATTGCTCTACATCGTTCTTTGGGTGGCTCCTACACTAGTTCGTTCAATTCACAAAGAGGCACGCGTACTTATACTACCTAAAGATAAAACACAAACTACTACGCAACGAGCAAGCCTTGTGGCTTGAACGATCGTCCTTCGGTTACGTAATAGACATCTTTCATCTGACTTGCAAATAGTAATATAATACCTACTAACATAGTTTTTAAGACCTTTATTACTAAGGAATTATGGAGACACTTCCGAAAAAAAATATTCGATTTGATTTGATTTACACCAAGGTATTGATCGTCGAAGAGTTTTAAGAGTTTTGTTGAAATTGATGTTAGTTAAGCAGTTTTTTAACAAAAACTATTTGTCTAGCCCATCAACAAAAAAATGTTAATATTCATCATGTTTCAAAGACCGTGGACGGACTCGATACATAATTGGACGAAATCGGCTCGATAGAAAATAATTGCAAAGATTGGTCTTAAAATCATCATTAAACGGTTCTGTCTTTATTTTTTTGACGTATGGGTCTGCAATTAAAAACATGAAGTCAACATTCATACCTAAACGCTAACGAGTCATATTTCACAAATAATCCACACTTTTTTATTTCAATATTTATTTATTATTATCATCTAAGACCTGGCCGCCCAGTAACACTCGCTCTCGTTTACTCCGATACAAATAGACAGTGTGCCCCGAATCCTCAAGGGCATTTTGGTGTTGACAGCGTCTTAAACGTCCATTCCTTACTTCCAGACCATCATCATCAGACACCGTCGAACCCGAAGTCCCGCAGCCCGAGCCAGAACCAGCACCGGAGGGCAGCCCCGTCCCCGCTCGCAACACAGCTCGAGTGGCCGCGAAGTTCGCTGACCTCACGCTAACCGGCGGCTCACTCAAGCCAGCCTTGGCCGCTAAACCAGCGTTGCTGAGGCGGCCGACGCCTCACCCGCAACATGCCAAGCCGCAACCACCGCCCGATGAGGCCACTTAAACATGTGCCAGTCAATTATAGTCCAAACTATTGAATACAGTCCGCTGTTAGAACAGTTTATTTTGGCATGAGATTGTGTGAGCGAGAAAACATAGACCCGGCTCCTCTTCTTAAAGCTGATGAAGCACAATAGTTCCCTGTCGATTGCGTAGCGTTTCCTACGTACGTTAGGTAGATTTGTGTAATGTTATCATTTTATGGGAATCTGACAGTTGAGTTGTCCTAACGCTCAATCGAAAAGTTACGTAATTACCCCTCTGATTGCTGAGGATCGTGATTCTCAACTGTTTTTTATTAATGTTCGCCACCTGTTGGCTCCTTTTCATCGTGTCATGTCGATGCCTAACATCATGGTATTTCTTACGAATTCTTTGGGGAAATAACCTTGCCGACATAGACACGTCATTCTCTCTGTCGGTCAGTGTGAACGAATATTAAACACTTAATGAATAATCAGATCTTTGTATTTCAAACACCATTAACATTTTAAACTATATGACACAGAGAGAAAGAATATAATGGAAAAATAAACCATCTTCGTCTGTAGCCCCCGACAGGATTCGAACCTGCGACCTTTCTATTAACGCTACACTGCTCTACCAACTGAGCTACGAGGACAGTGACGGAAGCTGTGTATTTTTGCATTACATTCCCGCTAAGACTAGCGCCCTCTGTATCGTGTTATAGACTTGTTTCACAGCCTTGGCACACCTCTAATGGGCGAGCTATGCCCGCTATGATCGAGGTAACTTCCTCGTTAAAAATAACACGAAAACAAAAAATATTTAATGAAATAATTTGTTTCGTGATAAGGGTATTTAAATATACAACTTCCGTCACTGTCCTCCTAGCTCAGTTGGTAGAGCAGTCTAGCATTAATAGAAAGGTCGCAGGTTCGAATCCTGTCGGGGGCTACAGACGAAGTCGGTTTATTTTTCTATTATATTCTTTCTCTCTGTGTCATATAGTTTAAAATATGATCGGGGTAACTTCCTAGTTAAAAATAGCACGAAACAAAAAATATTTAATTAAATAATTTGTTTCGTTATAAAGGTATAACCATTAACATTTTTATTGAAGAAAAGAAATGAAATAGTTTGAACTGTAATTGAGTAATGTTAGGCCTTAATTGGTTTGATTACTGTTTTTGTTTAGACGATTGCATCGATCCGTAGATAAGTCCTAATAAGTGTCGGTAATATTTCAGGACCAAGTCTTACTAACCTATAAGTCCTACTTTACTTTTGATCCAAGAAGTGTAAACAGATATTCTGTAACAATCCGCATTTAATCTTCTAGAGCTCATGATTTCATGAATAAAGGTTTAAATCTTAATTTTAATTTAATTCATTCGTGGACGAACTGCCATAATATTAATTAGGTAGACCTTATTCATGGCATGATGGCGAACTAAATAATAAAAAATCATGACTAGAGTTTCTCAATTACAATATAGTGTGCTCAAATGATTGCTCATGTTTTTATCAAAGTCCGATACTTTGTAAAATTCATGCCAAATATTTTAACGGTGCAGTCGTCGTAATAGAGGCTTGAAAATCTTCGACCAAAAGTGGTCTTTAATGTCGTCCGACAAACGATCTTATGTTCCGATGTCTTACCGCTGATGGTTTTTGCTGGATCGGCAACTGAAAAACGCCTCTTGGTTTGCAAGGGAGATGCACTTATACGGAGCAGCGTCCTTTTCTAAAGGAACGAGTAGAGAAGTTTTTTACTACCTGACGTGTTGCGAGTTGAATAAATCGTTCAAGAGCGAAAGTATGTTTGGTTAAATAATGAAAAATGTCTCAAGTTTCATTTTGTTGATCCAGTGTAAAGCAGGCAGCGTTTTAATCATAATTATTTTTCTAGAATATATTGACATAATAATTCGACTATATTGCGAGTTCAGATCTAGCTATAAATGTATTGCTATTTTAATAATTATTGTATGGACAACGTTATTATCAAAGTTGTCAGATTTGTATGGATGGATGTATTTTTGTGTGCTCATCTCATGTATTCACGTCTTCTAGGGTAAGTTTTAATCGAATTGGCGGTCCTGTTAGAATGGCGAATGGTTAAAATGGTCAAATCTTATACCAAGTAATGAACAAATGATAAGCCGCGTATCCATTTGAGGAGCCTCAGGACGAGCAGCCGCAACTTGAGGCAAACAGCCTCAAGTCGAGGCAGCTCGGCCTGAGGCGTAGGCCCGAGGCACGTTGCGGATCAAGCTGAGGCAACACGCCTCATCGTGATCCGCGACTTCCGAGCCAGTTTAAAACAAACACGCGATGGCACCAAACGCGCGTAGAGTAGCTGCTGCTTTCTGTCATAGTACTTTTTATTTAACGGACCCCAGAGAATTCAGCGACACTCGTATAATTTAATTAATTTAATTGTTGATTCGTTGTCCATTGCGACCCGAGGCAACACGCCCGTCTCCATCAAATGCACGGCTCAGACTGAGGCCCCTTTGAGCACGGCAAAAAGACCGACAAAATATGGCTCGGCTCACGGCGCCGAATTTGCCTCGTGTCGCGGCGCGCCTCAAGTTGAGGCAGCGTCTCCACTTGCGCGGCCTCGGAGCGAGGCAGCCGCACGGCTCGAGGCTGCCTCTAGTGGATACGCGGCTATAGAAGTTCAATATTGCAAATTAATTCAGCTGCATAATATTTAACTTCTATTCTTTATCACTGAAACGTGTAAATGTTTGCCAATTTTTGGCACGGAACGTTAAAATCCGGGGTTGTTTGTATATGTTTATATTTCTTTAAAGAAGAGACTTAGTACAACGCACAATACATTGTATCTTATGATGACGATGATGATGATGATGATGATGATGATGATGATCTTATGATTTTAGTATATAAAAATTGACCATTTCAACCATCCTGAAATCGTGACCTGAGAATTTTTTTATCAAATACTATAGCAATTCCAACCTTATGACAATACCGTTACGGTTGATTATCACCTAGCAATGAAAAATCTTTCTCAGATCATGACGTAGTTATTTCCTATATCCAGCCCTTCGGGCTAGCCGGCCGTCGCTCGTGGGCCATTAGTGGGATATTAGTTCGTATGTATATGGACATAAGATCTATTTTATATATCATTATTTTTGTACGCGGCGAACTCGAATGCGGCAGTCGATTATAAATATTAGATAAGTTTTATTTAACTTTAAGTATTTATGGTGTCTAGTAAAATAGAAAAAGGCTAGTATAAAAGGAAATTTTATGGTAAAAAGGTACAATAACTTTACCTATACGATAATTAGTGTGGATAGCAGCTCCTTCAAAATGCTAATACGGAAGAGTGGTCCTTTTATTCAGGTTAATTGATATGTATGGTATGAATATACTAATTATTAGATAACGAAATACATTTAAAAGCGGCAGCATGGATGTTTAAGTAGGCAAAAATATTGCAGCCCCTAATAACCTTTTGACCGCCACTGTCCAAATTTGCGACCACGCGTACAGTAGAATTATTAGGGTATTACCACTGACAGATAGTTCGCCTTCATTTAATTTTCAACTTTAACCTCATACTCGTACAAATTAAGTAGTTATTTCTAAATCGGTAGACGTGGGTAACGTATTCTAAAAATTGCTTTACTTGTATGATATTAAAGTTGAAAATTAAATGAAGGCAAACTATCTGTCAGTGGTTAACTAACAGTAATCGTACTGTACCTACTATAGGTTTAAAAATTGCGGCTTTCGAATTCATGCATAAAAGGTTAAAACTAAAACACGAGTCATCAGATATGTGGGTCAAAAGGATATATTGGCAATGATCCCACTTTTTACAAGTCTACAAGATTTACAAGTTTAAACGAGAAAATTGAGGCGCATGACGACTTTTTTGACCAATTTTTCCAGTTAAGAATTGTAAATTAAACTTGTAGATTCATAAATGGGCCTCTGACCACTAGGTTACCCATCTAGTCATTGACCGTGCTGCAGCAACTAGGATTTCTATAATCACGATTCTAAAAAGCGTCAAAAGATTTAAACTAGAAAAACGCCTAAGCGTTTAAATAAAGGCCGTTACGGTCACATTCTAAATTAGGCCTATAACGTACTAAAACAATAAACAATCGACTGCCTCATTTGACGCCTCAGTTATACACGTAGAATTGATATGAGAGTGAGGCGATGTGGAGCGAGCATGAGCGGCGGTCGTCGTCTGTGATATATTGTATCGAATCTGTACCTCTATAACCTCGTACGTCACAATAAACCAGTATTATCCGCGTACCGTTGTGTTGTTATTTCTTGACGTTTCCTTTTAACCACCAGGGGGCCTAGACAAGGTTACAATCAACAAGCGCTAACGCCAATAAAACGAATAAAATGTATGGGAATGACAGATGTTAACGAAAAGTGTTTCGTCGGCATCTGTCATTCCCCTACATTTTATTCGTTTCTATTGGCGTTAGCGCTTGTCGATGTCTACGGTTTCAAAATGCAAAATGTGTCAACCAACCTTAACAAATCTATGCACAAGCAATGTGGTATGAGTGAAAAGGGGACAAACTGAAAACCAGCGCTGTGCCGAAATGGCTGCCTCAGCACGTAATATTGCTTTTTTCATCTAACACTGCTACTGGCAGGGACAATGAGTGTGCTGCCCCCCATTTCAGCAACTCAACTTGCCATTGCTGGGTCGATGAGTAACGATGTAGCAATAGCAACCATAATCCGAACTGCTAAGGAATAGCACCCTGCATATGTATTTCCTGAGAAGATCTAGACTTGCCAAAACAAGAGTGAATAGGCTATTTATTACTCAACGAGTGAGCTTCATTTTAGGCTCTGTCGTCGCTTACCATCTGCACGCCTATCACAAGACGGCGCGCGTGCTCTCTCGATTTTTCTCGCACCATATACTCGTATATGTCTATATCTTAGTTTTCTAATAAGAGAGAGACGGATAGTGCGAGAAAAATCGAGAGAGCTCGCGCGCCGTCTTGTGATAGGCGTGCAGATGGAAAAAAAGACCGGGTTGCACTCCGGGAGTGCCGGCAGAAGTGAAAACTCAATAACATTGTAACAGTTTTTCGATCAGGTCACGAGACATCTTACGGTGTGACCCTAAAAATGAATTTGACGCAAAGTAAACAATTATCAATTATTTAGGCGGACGGTCCGCGGGCGCGTTGGGTGCGACGGGCCCAACGCGCCGCCGCGGCGCAACGGTGCCGGGGTCCGGCGCGCCGACGGGCGGCGGTAAACACAATACCAATTTGTTTTTGCCATTGCCAAATATTTTTCAAAGCTTTATCTCTTTAGGAATAACGTCTAAATTCGAACTATTCGAATTTGCAATAACAGCAGATGGCGGTGCACGGTGGCGACCAAAATACCAATTTGTTTTTGCCGTTGGTAAATATTTTTCTAAGCTTTATCTCTTTGGGAATAACGCCCAAATTCGAACTATTCGAAAGCTAGCAGCAAGCATTTAGTACTTTAACGACATTCAAAGTTGCATGTATGTACCTAAGAATGTTTGCCTTTGAAGAATTAGTAACTTTGACTATTAGTGTGTTTTACATGAGCGCGTCCTGATTATCTGTGACTCATGCGGCAGTTACAAAGCAAAGAGGTTTTATATCAAATACGATGTCTGAAAACGTATTTATAAATAAATTTATACTTAAAAAACTACTTAAACATGTTTAACTGAATTATTTACACATTTAGTATGTAGTTATTAGTTATTTAGTGTCTATGTAAAAAAAAATTAAGTGTTTTCAAGTCGTGGCTGTATACCGAAGGGTCTTTGCCATACGCGCCTCACGTCAAATTCAACAAAATGGACGACTGACATGTTGCAGTTTTTATTACGATTAGTATTCATTTCATCTAAAATATAGAGGATTGTCGCCATCTTGGCGATAGTCACGTCTATTTGATTTTATAATGGTTTATTTCGTTATTCGTAGCTAATTTATACACTTACTGACTCTGGCAAAGGCCCTCGAGGCTGCCATTTCTGTTTTATAATAATAATAATCTAAAATATATTTGTTTCCTCGCAATTGTGATGAAAAACATTGTGTATAACACGGGCGTAAGAACATTGCAAACTCGAGTCATCAAAAGCCCTCCGCCTTCGGCGTCGGGCTTCTGATAGACTCTTGTTCGCAATATTCCACTTAAGCCCCTCGTTAAACAATGTACTATTCCATAGGACTTTTGGGACGCAAATAAAACTGCATATAAAACGTGTGTATAATACATGATATAATCTGTAATATGGATCTAGTATCGCAGGCAGTGGTCGTGCACATGGTGCATGGGCGCGGCGTTTTCCTTGTCGCGCGTGTAGTGCTGCGCGGGCGCCGCCACCGCCGCCACGGCTGTGGGGAACTCTTGGATCGGGGCCTCGTATTCGTCGCCAGAGTTGTCTGTGAATAAATAAATAAAGAATTGAACATTGGACATCTTACACAAATCGACCTAGACCCCTAAGAAAAACTCCTCCACTTCCTAACGTTAATTTGGCGACACTGGACAATGCAATAATATGGTACCGTAGAGTGCTAGTCTGATGTTGGAGTCGGAAGGTGGCCATAGGAACTCGACACAAGATCAACGCCTGCTGTTTGTCAATCGAGGTAGAGATAGATACAAAGAAGGGACTACGGTTTCGGAGCACTGAGAGCACAGCTCTGAGGCTCTAGTATAAGTTTTACCGAAACAAAACGTTCGCGTTCGCGTTTAGCTGTCAAATCCCATACAAAATGAGGGTAAAACGCAAACGCGATCGTAAAGTTTTGTTTCGGTAAAACTTATACTAGAGCCTCTGTACTCGTGGACGGTATTCACATTGCCGCACCTTTCCGCCCCAACGGCCATCGGTTCTACGTGCTATGTGCCCCGCCCACTGCCACTTAAAATAGCGATTCAGAGGGCTATATCGGTCACCTACCTTTGGTTCTGCTGCGGATAGCCTCATTTGTGATGCAATCACGCAGAGAAACAAGTACACAACGAGAAAGCTTCGACAAACAGTGGCGGATTAAATGTCGAGAGCGCCCTAGGCAAGCACCTCATCGGCGCCCCTCTAGATTCAAAAAGATAACGAAAAATTTCGCCCCCTCGCACCCCTTTGGAACCCCGCGCGCCCCTTTGATATCCCGCGTCCTTTGCCTATATTGGATAATCCGCATCTGTCTACAAACGATTGTCCGCATGCCATCGGCCATTAGCGAACGCTTCGAGTTTCGTGGCAGTGACTGTGGGGCAAGTCAGACCCCGTAGCATGGACGGCCTTATCACACGACAAGTGACAAGATAGAGCGTCCGTCACTGGCTGACACCGTTCAGTAGAACAAGACGGACGCTTGTATCTGGGTTAGTTGTCGATGGTTGACATACCTGAAGCCTCTAGGTAGCCGAAGAGCCTGGCGGCGCCGGCGGCGCGCTGCTCGCGGCGGCGTCCCTGCGCCGACGTGGTGGCGTCCTCCGTCGGCGGCGCCGGCGTCGTGAAGTTGCGCACGCCGGTCGGCACCTTGAGGTTGCGGCTCTCGATGTGACTGGACAGAACAAGAACAATAGGGGTGTAGACTGGAAAAATATTATTACTCCAAAAGAAAGAAGGCAAAAAAATATGCCTAGTGGCGAAAATCCCATTCAGATATCTCAAGGAATTACGAAGCTACAACCGTTTTAATATTGTTTGTTAGTTAATCCTATTGTATTCAATTGGCAGGCTATTAAAACCGGTGGCCTAATGTATATTCAGGGAGTTCTACACAAGTTTTCAGTGATTGAGTGAGTGTGAGTGTTTTGGTATTATTGGTAAAATTTAAATTCTGAGTAATTTCCATAGCAGATATTTTGCTCCTTTGGGAACTTTCCTGCGGTGCAAGTGACATCAGAGGGTTCATTACGTAACGTTTCAAACGCGCGTTAGGACAACTTAACTGTATTTTCCCATACCTACTAAAAGTGATATTTAGATCCACTGACGCGCGTACAACAATGCGTTACGTGATCGACCTGCAGAAGTGAAATGCTGAACACAGTTAATCAAATACTTACTGAGCTTCCCTCAAATGATGCGCCAACTGATGCTGATCATCGGCTAAGAAAGGACATTTTGCACACGCCTTCTTATTATGCACTTTATGCACATGCGTCGCCAGTCTTTCCGCCCGCGCAGCCTTATACTCGCAGAGCGCACAAGCAAACGGCTTCAAGTGCGTGTTGAGGTGCCGCTTCAAACACCAGTTGTCGACTCCTGACCACGTACAATAGCAGCACGCGTATCGTCTCTCTCCCTTGCGCCTGACGCCTGCTGCGCTGTTTGCTCCAGTCGGAGAATTGGTGTTAGCAACAGGAGTAGTATTGACTACGATTTTCGGTTGCGGGATAACCGCGGGCGCCTCAGCCTTAGCCAGAGGCGCGCGTTCGATCTTCACAGGCGCTCTGTACTCCTGCGCAGGTGGAGGCTCCGCTGGCGGTTTCGTATTCGTAGTATAATAGTGGTGTGTTGTAGCTGGCTGCTTTCCAGTCGGTCGTCTTATTCTATTTAAATCATACGGCTGGTCTCTGTGCATTCTAAGGAAATGTTTCTTGACATGGTCAGCTCTGTTGAACTGCTTCTGGCAGAGGTAGCAGTGGAAGGGTTTCTCGTCGCGGTGGATGTTCTCGTGGCGCGTGAAGAGGTCGCGGCGGTCGGTGGCGTAGGGGCAGGCGGGGCAGGCGTAGCGCTTGCCCGGCTCGGCCGCCGCCGCGGGCTCCGGTGCGGGCGCGGGCTCCACCACAGGTACGACGGGGCTGGTTCGGCGCTCATTGCGCTGGTTTTCCACCTGAAGAAAACAGGTTTTTAAGTTTACGTCTTCACACAGACGGCCGAGTGTTTTACTAATTGCATGCTCGTGAAAAAAAAAAGTAGGTTACGGAAACAATATCTGCACATCACGATCCTCGTTTCATTGAGTGCAAGTAACAGTGTGAGTTGTGACGTTATCGAAGCAGACTACCGCCAGACTGACTAAGGTCAAGAGGACAGGGTTCTTAGTTCTCACGCGGCAGTTGCAATAGTTATAGTTTTTTATTAATTGATCAAATAATTTCCTCGGCGCAAAGCACGTCGTGCTGCCCTACAAAGTCTGACTTTTGACGATACCTTGGTTTTGAGTCGCTGCAGATATCGTGTGACGTCATCTAGTGCAGGGTTCTCCCGGAGCAGCTGGTCGGCAGCTGCGGGGTCCGAGTGGTGGTCTCGAGCGAGGTGCTGCCTCACAGCTCGCGCCCACCCGCTCGCGAAGCCACACTGTATACAAAAAAGTATAAGAATCAGCCCGTAGAACAGAGCAGAGCTTCGTTTATCGCATGACAATAAGGCTCAGAAGTTAAGTAACCAAGTGTTAATTCCGTAAATAGTAGTTTCGTAGCTTATCTACAGCATAAATATGACGTAGTTTCAAACCACATACTTTTTGTTTCCCTTTAATATGGAAACGTAGCTTTGGAGTGAATTGGATGTAGAAAAACATTAATGATATCAATATTGCCAATATAAATAGGTAGTTGAAACATTTCTGTATGATTTTGAATTGGTACCCCATTATTTCCTGACCTAGCAATATTGTTGTTAATTATTATATAGAGCCTGATGTGTCCCACTGCTGGGCCGTTGCCCCCCCCCCCCCCCCCCTCTTCTTCCACTGATCGCGGTTTTTGAGCTTGATCTGGCCAGGAGGCAGGAGTTCAACTCATCCCGCCATCGCCGACGAGGTCTGCCGCGTCTCCTTTTCGAGTTCTGAGGTTTCCACATCGTGGCGCTATTTGCCCATAACGACAGACGACGTCGACGGCAGACGTAATTTTGATTGAGATTGAGATTGTTGTTAATTACCATTTTATATCAATTCCAGAGCTCTCAAATGCAAAGCTGTCAATAAGAACCACCTGAGTCAACTAACTGAATAGCCAACTGACTGAATAGCCAACTGACTGGATCAATGCGGGCGAAGAAGTTGCTCTTTACACATAACAATACGAATGGGTATATCGTACCTGAGCCAACGGGCAATGGAACACCCTAGCATGAGAATGCGTCCCCAGCCAGTGTTCGGCCACTCGAGCCAGGAACCCGACGCACTCGCACTCAGCACACTTGAAGAGGCGCTGGGCAGGGTTGTACGAGGCGACCCGGGAGTGAGCCCAAGCGAGAGGTTCCTCCGCTGCCGTCCAACGGTCTTCGGCCGCTGGGTCGATGCGGGGGGTGAAGTTAGCCTGAGAAGAAGGATGGAAATTAACATCTTTATGGATAAAACGTTTTGTCTATAGTTCGCATGAAATCTTTCTTTCGCGTCAGAAACGGAAGACTATCTAGATTGGATATACCCGAGTGCAAAAATATGTATCGAAACCTTAATCCGCCGACGTAATAGCTATGGGCCATATTATTGCAAGTGACTAGCTTAACTATGTATTAAAAGTATTTTTTTTACACCTTTTGCAATACCGCATGAGCGTAGAAACGTACTTAGCCACGCCAAGTTCCATAACATCGGAGTGAAGTTGGTTGTTCATGTTTCGTTACACACTTGAGAACATAGCTCTTAACATAAGTAGGCTCTTCTTTTATACTCCTTACACACTCACATTCTCTACTTATCCTCGTACTATACTTACATACTCCTACTTTATTCGACTTTTGTGTCTAATAAAAGTAAAGTACCTAGTTAGCTATCACTTTGCGGGCGGCCCGGAGGGGTAATCACGTAATGTTCCGAATGCGCGTTACGACAGTTAAAGGAGCGACCACACCGCTGCTCAAAATACGCTGACGCACCGTAAACGCAGCAAAATGTATGAAGAATACGTGACGCATACGACACGTCAACGCGTATACGCAGCGTTACGCACCGGTGTAGTCGCTCCTTTAAATGTCATTTACATTTAGATCTACCTGACGCGCGTACAACGCGTTACGTAATCGACCTGCAGCTATCGCTGGGGCGTGCAGATGGATCTACGTTAAATTGAAGCCGTAAACTGGCCTTTTTGGATCCCTGAGCCAAAATAGTTAGTTAGCTACTCACTTGCAGGATGCCTGGAGGCGGGAACCCATTCTGCATAAGCGCAGCCAAGCCCCAAGCGGTGATGTGTTCCTCGGGGCGAAGTTCTTCCTCCAAGTCTCTCTCAGCCGCCGGGAACTCCACGCCGATGACGCCACCACCCACCGTGGCCTGCCACACCAACGTCTGGTTACAGTTAGGCGCCCCGAGGGCTTGTAGTTTCAAAGTCAAAATACAGAATAAATTACAGTAAGTGATAAGTATGTATTAATTATTATAAATGGTTAAAAAAAAATGTACAGCTCATGAAAGAACAATCTGTTAAAAAAGTTAACCGTAAGTAAGTGTCATTTGGTCTGTAGATCTGAACCGCAAGATAACTAGATTAGATCATGATTTTTAGTGTAGTTCTGTAGCAATTGACTGCCGAGAAGTAATGAAGTTGCTAACTTGCTACAATATTGCCTAACAGGAATGTAATATTTTTCCATGAAATTCTTTGCAATATTTTTATCTTTTCGTCAATAATCAGCTGGTCGATTGCACGTACAACAAAATAACAGTTGATTTTTCCTAAAGGATGGTCGAAAAGAAGATTCGTAACCACCCCCCAAGAGCTTTGTAAATGGATATTGCGGTTTGTGAAACCCTTCAAAACTCGGTAATTTCTTGAAACTAAAGATATCGGAAAGTGGTTTTCTCAAGTTACCTCCTCTCCGTAGAGCTTCTTAGTGATCTCCTTGAACATATCTTCGCAGTCCATGGTGAGGGCTGCCACGCTCGACACTGCGCTGTCCATTCCGCGCTACCCGCTGCGCTGCAACAAAGGCCGCGTTAGCACATTTTTTTTTTACAACGACGGTGGCAAACAAGCGTACGGCCCGCCTGATGGTAAGCGGACACCGCAGGCTATAGACGCATGCAACCCCAAAGGAGTACCATGGGCGTTGCCGACCTTGATATGTTTGAGGATTCGCCGTGTTGACAGCTGAAGGATCGATTTTTTTTTTTTATAGTAGGACACAAAATTCGAGATATGTACCTGTTAAGACATTTTATACTTTTACAGTGATCTAAGGAATCCGTGGTTAAAATCTTTCGGGTTAGTCGCGAGCACCTTGCCTAAGGTAGGTATGTATATTGTCGCCTGGTACATACCCATAGTACAAGCTTTGCTTAGTTTGGGATCAGGTGTGAAAATTTACCCTCCAATATTTATTTATTTTATAGTACTCTACTTATATGGATATTGTTGCTATTCTGATAATTAGTCGTTTTGCTACCAGAAAATATAGACTAGGAAGTCATTTTATGATCTGGCCATTTTAACTATCAGGGCCTTTTAAGAGGTAGACTTTGCACGAGGTGGTCTTTCCGCGATCTAGTAATATTGATAGTAAGCCATTCTGAGATTAAGACTTTATGCTCGGTGGTCGTTTTGCTACATAGTCATTATCCGAAAAAGACTTTTTGCAGCTGTGGTCGTTTTGCGATCCATTCTTTATGCGGTTCATGGTTTTGAGAATCCAGTCGTTTTGATACCAACCCTCCAGAATTCCTTATCCTCTTGACATTAGTCGTGTGTAGGTTTTGAGCACTTGACCCCGCGTATCAACTTTTGCTGCTGACTGTACCTAACTAGGTGCTATATTCAGCACGTTTTGATAACAAATCGTGACATAAAATGTATGTGCACTCTATTTTAATATTCACAGATAGCGTATCACAAGGCACAGATTGCATAATAAAAAGGACTATCTACACATTGACACCTGGCCGAGGTAAAACTATGTCCATACTACACTTTCCCCTAATTAGGATAGTCAGAAAACAAAATGACAGATTGTCGATGACCACTTTTCAATTTCTTTGGGGTCACCATGTAAGGAGCTGTCATTAAAATAAGTTGAATAGAGCATTTGCGTTAAGCTCTTGACATCGCTGATTTTGTCCACTGCTGGACATAGGCCTCCCCCAAAGAGTGCCAGTGCCCGGTCCTGCGCCACCCGCCTCCAGCGGACTCCGGCGACCTTTAGGTACCAGGTCATCAGTCCACCTTGTGAGCCTACCCACGCCGCGCCTTCCGGTACGTGGTCGCCACTCGAGAAGCTTTCCGCCCCAACGGCCATCGGTTCAATCGAGGTTTACTTGAAGATACAAGCAAATGTAGGTAAGTACGAACAGGCAGTTATGAGAACCTGTGAAGCCTTGTAACTTAAGTCAATTAAGTACCTAATTACTCTAATTAGGCTTTACCAAGTTTTGAACAAATATAACTTAGACAAAAAGGGTTAATAGGTACTGTTTTATTTTCGTCTCAGATAAAATCTAAAGATTAGTAGTCTAAGTGAACTTAGTCTATTTTCTGTTTGCGTTTGTAGGTGCACGATGCACTACACTTTCAAGGAACGATATACAGGCTGGTCCAAACAGCGACGTCAATTAATATTTTTCAGCATTGGATTTGCTGAAAGCTGAACTCTAGCTCGCTGAAACGTAATTTATTCACATTTGATCAAAATTGTTGCAACATGCAGTAATGCTGGGAAGTTAATTGCTATGCATGTGAAAGAGAAATTTATGAAAATTATGTGTATAAAAAAAACACAAAAAACATCAGTTTTATTTTTAAACGCCATACAACCGAAATTTCCTATGAAAACATAACTTGAAAACTAAAGAAAATCGCGGACCATACATGGGGTATTTTCGGGTACCACAGGGTGGGAGGAATCCAAAAAAAAAATTGACGTCGCTGTTTGGACCACCCTGTATAAAAAGCATGATATGGCAGAGAGTAAAAGCTAGTCGTAACTATATTTGTGAAACTAGATGAATTTGTCTGTTAATACAGATTGGAGCGAATATGTTGGAAAAAAGTGTGTAAAGCCATTTAAGAGTCCTCAGTAAGCTCGATTCTCCATATAAACGTAGTTACACTCTCATTTTAAAACTACGTGTTGGATTGTAACGAAACTTTGCATGTACAATGACATGAGGTATATCCAGGTCTGTAATTAGTTTATTTATTAGCTTCAGATACCATAGTAAAAAAATAAGCAAATTAAATTTTTTCATACAAAACTTGTTTTTGCTGTATTTTTTTGTTTTATAAACTGGAACGATATAAACTAATTACAGACATAGATATACATTAGATATTTCATAGTATATGCAAAGTTTCGTCTCAATCCAACACGTAGTTTTGAAATGAGAACGAAACTCCGTTAATACACGGGAAGGTGAAATTTGGCCGAGCTTACTGCGGGCTCTTAACAATTGTCTACCGTTTGTAACTCTATATCCCAACCACCTGAGCCACGTCACCCGGGGTTCCCCGATTGCACCGCACTGTGCCGATATGCATCCACCCCAAGGGGAGTCGGGGGTGGTGCGGCCCGCAGGGGCGGGCGAAGATAGGGGAAGTTTGACTTTTACAGATTGTGTGGCGATTTGCGTGGAATGGCAAAGGAACGTATATTTTGACGTTTCTAGCGCATCCAAAATTGTGCGCGAAATTTTTAGACATTTTATATTTCAAATAATCTGTGAATCCTATAGCAAACACATAATTAGCTAGTAGGTAAGTATCTTCTAAAACTCGGAAATTTAAACTCAGTTCTTGTCTTCGGAATGTGCTTAATGAAAATTAGAGCAAAATGTAACGTACGAGTAACAAAGAAAACGAGCATGGAACAAAGAAACCGAGTGACCAATTCTAGCTTTACTGATTATTATTCTCAAAACTAGTCGCTAGTGAGCTATAGAACTCGTAAGCCTATTTTTACAAAAACATTTTTTTTTTAATTTTGAAAATGTGACTGGGGACGAACATGCTCACAAAATTTCACCAGAATCGGCTGATAAATGTGACTTGTAGACGAGAACAGCGGGAAAGCGGGACATCCGGACATCCGGCCATCTGAACATACAAAAGATTTTCGGCCCAACCTCAAAAACAGAACTTCGTTCGATCATTCTATTTTCACTGCGTGCCACTTTTCCAATAAGGATTTTCGTTCAAATTCGTCATTTGGAAAGGTCAAACATAAAGCCCTCAAATTAGTTGTCATTCGTCTAATTCACAAGGCGAGCAGAACGGACACAGCTTTATGTGCCATTGTCATCTCCAAAAACCCACTTTTGTTCACAAAACCACAAAGAAAATCACTCACCGCGAAAAATCCAGAACAGCTCGATAATCTCAACGATTAAAGTATCACTCACAAAAAATCAATACAGACAGCATTACATCTAAAGTATCTAAACCGTGTAATTTTAAGGGCGGGCGGGCGCGACGCGTCAAAAACAACACTGAGGTTTGTAGTTCTAGTTTGTTAATTGAGAATGGTATGATGGGAAAACAAGTAGAATAGGATTATGAATAAAGGCTAGGCTTACCTGAAGTAGCATTGGAGCTCAAGCCAGGCCGGCGCGCCGCCGTCGACTGAGGGATCGATCCGCGCCCCCCGCGCGGTATTGACTAAATACTTGCCCACGCATACTCCTAATGTAGATAAGGCTCGGACGTTAGCTTAGTTTAAAGGGGAGATTTGTTCATGTTGAGATTGAAAGCGGGGAAAATTAGTAACGATTAGGAGACATTTTAGCATATTTTCTTTGTTTTACATGTCAAGATGATATGGATAGACTTACGTTTAATTATAATTTAAATAAATACTAGAAGATCTTGTAATTTCAAATTGTATTGACACATCTAAAACATTTTCGAAATAACAAGAGATAAATAGGGATCAGTTTAGGAGAGAGAGGAAACTGACAAAATGTTAACTGATTAGATAGATATAACCGTTTTTTGTACGGAAACCTGGAATTGATTGCAGACTAAAAAAAAAATCTTATTTTTTGTTAAGCAGAATGAAATAATGAAATTGGCATGGTGTCTACCAAATTTCAATTGAATCCGACACTTCAAACTGACAGACAAACTGATAGAGATTACATACTAAACAAAAAATGTGCTCTTTATGAGAATGGTAATAACTATGCTGAATGTTTAATATTTATTTGTCTAGTGATTTGACTTCTTATTTACTCCAGCACAAAAACATACTTCCCTTTTTAAAAGTACCTAGCTTTTTGCGATTTAGTATTAGATAGACCCACAACAACGCACACGAAGCTTTGAGGGCATATCACCCACGAATCCCTTTGACACCCACCCAGTTTTAATGAAAACTGTTTAATACACGCAATATGAAGTAACCTTTGATAATACGACACCCACATCAAAGATACAGAAAACTTAAATGTCAAAAGTACCTATATCTAATGAAAAAATATCAAATCAACATTACCTTCTGAAGGAAAAAAGAGCATCATCCTCCTAGTGTTGGTCCTGGTTGTGCCCTAAAAGACCAGGGGATCGCTTTGACGTCTAATCTGACCATCTGACTGCCATGAGACCTTCCAACCCAGAGTGAAAACTAGACCTTATTGGGATTAAACAGATTTCCTCACGATGTTTTTTTCCTTCAACGAAAAGCAAAGGGGACAATAGTACATTACTACAGAGGCCGGGAAGTAAGGGGTTGCCGGCCGAGTACATATAGACGGCCGAGCGTAGCGAGGTCGGATAGTTATGAGGCTGGGAACTCCTTATGTATGGATGTATTTGTCAATAAATAAATAAATAGTGCTTTTCTCAAACATGCAATGAAATAAATGAAAAAAACTGACCATGGGACGACGGTAGCCATTTTATTAGGCGGGGAGGGTCCATTCAAGGAATTAACGATGACTCCATATATTACGTCATCGTCATAGTCCATGCAAGCCCTTACACATAACGAAATAAATAGAAAGTAGAAATGATGATATAAGATAATTATGATTGTACATCATTTTACATTTCGATGTTTAGGACGTGTTGCCACCTACATATTTACGATTACAGACCGAGCAAAGTTAATATGGCGGTGGCACCTATCATTCCATACAAACTTGTCAAACTTTTCATACGTTTAGATTTCAATGAACATCGCTTACGCGCAGACGGTTTGGTGAAACCCACCCATACTCATTTAAACACACATCAAGCCCATTAGAGGCCAATGACTGACATATGAGTCATACCGCTACGCTATTTACGCTACAAAGCAGAAAAATGCTGCTACGCGCTGCGGCGTAGCGATGCTTGGGCTCGAAAGGTTTTGCGCATGCGCCAGCATGCGAGCGCCTGGAGGGGGGACCGATTTTTGACTTTCGAGCGCTCGACTCTTTCACTCGAAAACTGTCAAAAATGATGAAATGCTATTTTGAAATGACGATAGAAAATTTAAAAATGAGCGCTATTGACCACTCGTATTCAATTCTATCGGTAGAAAGTAAGTGCCTGTAATTTTGACACTACAATAGCATTTACTTTTATTTAATTTTCGAGCGCTCGAAAGTCAAAAATCGGTCCCCTGAACCAAAACCTTTCACACTAGTAATGTCAATAATGTGATCCATTTTCGATTCCTGAATTATTTTGATATTTCTCATCTCTTTTCTCATTGACCATGTTTTTTTTACTGAATATTTTACTTTTTTATATTATTAATTCCTAATGTACCTACCTTTGTCATTTGCTAATGACTGTTTGTACGCCTCATGGCCAGAACATAGTGATTCTAGACTAATTCTTGTACATGTAACACCAATGTACTTGTACAGTCAGCATCAAAAGTGACTGCGCAATCGAAAACGTCAAAAGTTCTTATTCCCTTTTAATAAAGACTTTTGACGTCTTCGTTTGCGTAGCTACTTTTGATGCCGACTGTACCTGTTTTATAGACAAATAAATGAATTGAATATAAAAAAAAATGGAATTGATAAACAACGTCCGTGATCCCGATGTTTCATTGACAGTCAGAGGCGTGTTTTCGTGATACTTATAAGTTTTGTATATTGATATGTATGTATGTAAAGTGGCCGTCAATAGAACTTGCTAACTATGTAAACAAACAATGTATTGAAATTGACATTTTAAATGTCAATTTCAATACATTGTTTGTTTACATAGTTAGCAAGTTCTATTGACGGCCACTATAAGGTAAATATGGGCCTCGTTGCCTAAGAAAAAGAAAAAAAAAAGTTTACATTATCCCATTGTTAATAAGGCGAAAAATGTATACGGTCAATCAACTATTTCTAGTTTTTATTCAACCCCGGTAAGCCAAGAGACATTAGTCACAGGGTTTCTTAGAAAAAATACTTTAAATTGAATTCCTGTCATGCTAAGGAGATGCCCCGCCATATCAAACAATAAGGAAGGTCAATATAACAAAAACACGTGGTTGTATGTAATTTTTCCTAGCTTGATTAGAATGACAGATGCCAAACTAACGTAACTAGAGGTGCTACCACTGTTATGCAAACTATCGATACTATTCGAATGCAGTGTATACCTAGTGGTAAAAGTATCGATGGTATACTTAATATTGTTGGGAACGTAACGTTGCAACGGTATTGAAATAAAAGTTACTACTAATTTACTAGCAAGTAAGCAGTTCAGTACAAAACGGCCTTCTCTGCGTGGTATATATTAAGCCTTTGGCCCTTTCCTTCAGGAACTTTCGTTAACGACTGAGGTGTATAGTCTGCCCATATTTTTCCAATACTATGATTCGCATTTAACCATGTTTCATCTAGGAAAACAACTTTGTCCCAGTCGTCAATTGTTTTCACTTGTGATAAGAAGTCAAAGCGAGCAAGCGCTATGTCCGATCTTTCCACTCGTACCGTCTTACTGCGTACTGAGGGGCTACCGCGAAACGAAAACGAACTTCGTTCGTGTATCTCTCTCTCTGTCGCACGAACTAGCAAGTGCTAATAATAAGCCTGAAATACAACGTTATCTGGGACTGATTGAAGTTTGAACTTTGCAGCGAAAAGCACGAAATTTTGTAATAATCGAGAATTTGGTGTATTTTGGGAAAAGGTCGTTTTGTGAATCAATCATTATGGGAATCGCGTGTTCTGCGATATAAAATTTAGGGTATTTTGGGAATGGTGTCTTCTGTGTATCAGTTGTTATGAGCTTCATTCCATTTGAAATTGGCTCATATTGAGAAAAATGCAAATCAAGAACGGTTCATTTTGGTAATAAGTTAAATTGGGTTTCATTCCTTATGAGAATAGTTTTTTTTAGATATTGGGTCGTATTGAGTATTGGTGTATTTTGAGTTTAGTGCCGGATGTACCGGAAATATTTTTTTAACTCTTTATTCAGCAGGCAGACTAAATGATACAGAGAGTTAACAAATAAGAATACCTACCTTACTTCCATCTGCTAAGGCAAATGAAATATTGCACATAACTTATTCGAGATCAATTTTCCACATAGGCATAGGTAAGTACCTCCCTTCCACAAGTTTATATCAATTAGTATCTACAAAACTCTATCTTAAATGAACCTTAACTATATAATAACAACGCTCATTTTACATTGACGGGGTGTGCTGATAACTACCGACATACATCACCCCGAGTGAGAAGCTACCGTGCTAAAACGAAAAGTCCCTTCTCCACTATAGTTTGTGTAATGTTTTATGACTTTTTAATTTGGTTAGTGTGGTACGAGGGATACGTCTGCAGTTCTGAAGGGTCTTGGGGCATTTCTCGAGAGTTCTTAGTTGTTTTAATCATTTGAATCGTATGGGCGTATATAAGTTTGTTTGGATTTTGCCCCAGCAAATTGGTGTGTTTATTAAAAGATAGATTACGTGAATTTTGTCGTACAAAATAGTGTTGACGCGGCGTCAACTTATTTAAAGTTTCAGTTTGGTCTTTCAAATAATCGTTTAGAAAGGAAATATAAAATCCTGTCAGTAGTAGGTATTAAACGAGCAGTATTTTGTTTATAATATAGTTAAAACCGCCTTCTCGAAAACGGCTCCACCCACAGATATAGATATACACTAGATAACTTAAACACCTCAATCTGTATGAAAACCGACCGTGTCACTTTTTTCTGCCTACTTTGACGTCACACGGGCGAATTAGTGATCTGAATTCCCCGTTGTCCGCGGAAAGTCGATTCTGCAATAAGGTATTTTCTTAATATTCACGGACAACCGGCTACCACAACAGACGCGCGCGGAATGTAAGTCGGAGTGCCAACTCGGAGTCCGAATTCTGACACGCGAAGTACATGCATTTGCGTGATCTATGTATATCTATATCTGTGGCTCCACCATTAAGATGAATTTTGCAATATAAAGATTTACGGGGGCAAAAATTCGATCTAGCTAGGTCTAGGTAGTTGTGTAGGTGTGGGTGTAGGTACTTGAGTTTAAACCAAGAACAGAAAGCGAATGAAAAGGAAACTGCGTTAGGATTGAAACAAAGGAAAACCCTAATTCCGTACCACATGTGTATACATCATGTATTGTTTAAAAAAGTTCGGGTCACAAGAATCCCGGGTAAATTAAAGCCGGCTGTACACATTGGGCCAACGTTGGCGCGCGAGCAGATGCAGCTATGCGTTAGAGGAAGAGGGCTTTATATCGTTCTCATGCGTTTGCATAGCTGCATCCTGCTCACGCGCCAACGTTGGCCCAATGTGTACAGCCGGCATTAGGGTCCGTCCCGCGCAACGATGTCCCGGGAGAAATCAGCTTACTTGCTCGACCGGACGATTTTATTTTTCTATTGTTCTACTGAAAGATAAACAAAGGAGGTATACCTGCCATACGAGGAAGTAATACTTCAGTGTAGTCTAAATTGAATATTAATTACTTATAAAAATAGTCTTTTTGTTTGATGTTACGGTGACCGAAGAGCTGGCGGTTTTCTCGCGCAACGCATCAGTATTGCAATTCAGCGAGGAAATGCCGCCAGCAGCATCCTCGGTACAATGACTCAAGGGCCTTTTTTAGATTAAACTTAGTTTTCATTCAATTTAATGTACCTATAATTATTATTAGTCGCTTAGCTAGCTAGCTCCCTTTGGCACTATTTGGGGGAGGCCTATGTCTAACAGTAAACGTTTTTCGGCTATACTTATAATTTCGAAATATATATTTAATATTTAAAACTAGTATTGAACTACTTACAAATTAACTTCAATTTATATTAGACTTCCTCCAGAGGCTTTATACATCTCTGAGGATACCTATCAGATTTAATTTACCCAATTATTTTAATTTTGATGCTTGACTTTTAACCTTATACCTATGATATGGATTGTTATTTTTTTCTCTTGTTGTTTTTGACATGTTAACTTTGATGTTTATTTCATTATGAATGATGTACTATTTAGAGTCTATACAATGTGTATTGCTTATACTTGATCAAACGAAATGTGCGGATACTAGACAAAAAAATATCGATAAAAAAAATAAAAATAAAAATTATAGGCTAAAAAAAAAAAGAAAAAAAAGCCTACCAAAAAAAAAAAGCCAAAAAAGTGCAAAAAAGTCTTTATTGCACTTTTTTGGCTTTAAAAAAAAAATAACAAAAGAAAAAAAAAGCCTACAAAAAAAGAAGCCAAAAAAGTGCAAAAAAGACTTGCACTTTTTTGGCATTTTTTTTTGTAGGCTTTTTTTTTCTTTTTTTTTAGCCTATAATTTTTATTTTTATTTTTTTTATCGATATTTTTTTGTCTAGTATCCGCACATATCGTTTGATCAAGTATAAGCAATACACATTGTATATAAACACATACATTTTGATTTGCATTGAGCCTTTGTGTTAATACTACTCTAATAGTCTTACTAGTTAATAAGGTATGTTTGGTAAATGAATAAATTGAATTGAATTGAATTGAATTGATTTGTAAAAGTGCCCATGAAGCCTATTTGCAGTATACATATTTTTTTCTAAGCCTATGTAGTGTCCCATTGCTGGGGAAAGGCCCCCCTCCCCCCTAGATTTCCAACTATCGCGCTATTAAGCCATTTTAAAATAAGTAATACATTTTGGCACGCCGACTCCTTTTGGTTTGTTCCAGCGGTCGGAAGTACCCGATTTAAATAACCATATCATGTTATTTTTAATTAAATTGCACGTATCGTAAACTTCTACAGAAAGACCTTTGAACTGATATCTAGAACTACATGACCGTCTTTAAAATCTGGCTTGTCATGTTTACTTCTACATATTGGGTTTTTGGGTGGCGATGTTAGATAAGCCGCGACACGTGTTAACGGAATTGAATTGACTACATTTTAAGTAATACCTAATGAAACCTTTATAATATCCCCTGTGGCTATGTGGTCCGACTGCTTTGTCCTACGTGGATTTTTTTTCATGTTATTCCGACTAGTCGGAGTACTCGCAATTCCTGTTCATCCGACTGGTCGGTCTACCTGGACTTCCTTTTCCCGTTAGTCCGATTAGCTGGTCCTCTCCCGCTGACCCATATATGGGTCACAGGTCTTATCTCCTGGACTCCCGCTGACCCACATATGGGTCACTTTTTTCAAAATAATTTGGACTCAATTATTATTATTTATCAAACTTCTAATTTAAACAACAACATGGAAACGTCCGGGACTTGAACACCTTTGACCTTTGAAGGTCACGGGATAGGAAGGGTCGGTCTACAGGGCTGTTATTGCTACGCGCTAATGCGGCTCACCCCGCCGGTCACCCGTCACGAAACTAGACCTCTATACCTACGCTTAGTTACTACGCATCGCGGTGTCAAGATATATTTGTGGGTGGGGGTTGAGGTTTAAAACAAGTTACAGAATAGGGGCAGGAGATAGCAATTCCATTGTCTGTGTGATCGGAAACCTACGTGTATGTTGACTGACTATATAAAAACAACTTATTTATTAAATCGTATGGCATACATTATTTTGGCCTTTAAAGTTTGTCACTCTTTAGTACCACCCACGTGCAGGGTTGTGGTAGGTAAGCTCCTGCGGACGCGAGTGACAGTTGTCCCCCCTTTGTCAAGTGAGTGGGCAACTCGACTGTTAGAAGTTCTTAAGCCGCCCGAAGGCCTCTAACTCGGCTTAACGACTACTGTCATAGACAGCAGCCGGGATCAACTGCTTAACGTACCTTCCAAAGCACGGAAGCGCTCATTTATATTAACCACTCAAACATCAGGCGTCACCCATCCAAAGACTGACCGCTGCCATCTTTGCTTAACCTGCGTTATCGTTTCCGACTCGCAGGCGCCGCTGAGCTATGAGCGCTTCACAACTTAATACCAAGTGATTATATTAGCATCAATCAATAAATTCTGACTAAAATAAACAAAGACAAATGGAACAACACGGTTATAAACATAAACTTAAGGGGGTGCAATGGAAATTATCGCGTACTTTGAAACGCCATTCTGAGTAGATAAAGAAACAATAAGGTCTGATTTTGAGATATATGATTCTTGACTATATGATTGTTTATCTGATTTAACCGATACATGATTGCCTAAAGTTTCCTCGATAGAAAAAAAAAAACAAAGTAGGGGTAGTCGCCTACTAAAACAATACATTATTTTACGACACAATCAAGTTAATAGTATAGTATTATTATTATTACTATAGTATTTTATCTCATCTAAAATCTCACTTAGTGAAATATAAGTAAAACATTACTAAGTTAGGTAATTATCGAAATTTGTCCAATAAAGCCATTCCCGAAGAGGGTTGCATCTCTTTTTCTCGTGCGCGGAAGGCATAAGCGTGTCTGTCAAGGGGGCGTGGTCGACTCGAATCAAGGCATCCTCTTAACATGATTAAATTGAAAAGTATCAGAAGACTACATCCTTCAATATGATTCTGACATTTCATGTCCTATATCTGCTTTAGTCGTATTACATACGTAAAATTTGGCTGGTAGAGAATGCCATTTGGCATTTAGCCCGCCATTTGCACATTTCTATGACCAATCGGAAATACGTCATAATTATATGAATTTACTACAAAATGTCTATTAATAATGTCTGCAACAAACCAAAAGTAGAAGTCTATTTTCATAAATTAAATTTCGATATTAGTTAAAATTAGACAACATTCACTTTGCACGCATCTATTTAAATATTAACCAATTTAATACTGGACAACATTCCATTTGGGCTAAATTAATTTAAAACAAGTAATTTATGCATTACATTTTCACTAATTTCACTTTTGACGATATTAATTTTGGTCCTATTTTAAAATGGTAATTTCGTGTTGACGATTTTCCATTTGTGCCGAAAGACAATTTATCGGTAAATCACGCTCCATCTCGTTTTTAAGCGTAACTCCAGTGTTAGAGAGATAGATTTGTGAGGAGCCGCAGAAAGAAGTTGAGATATCCGCAGCACAAGAAGGGCCCTTGGAGACTGGCGCATTGCAGTACATTAACCAAGTTACAGAAAGTTGCCTAGTCAGCCTTTTGACACAAATAGGACAATAGACAGTGCTGTTAGCTTTACTACTGACTCCGTGCTCAAAATTTTTGAATTGGGTTGAATGTCATATTGAAAATTACAAAAGCAATTTTCAAAAAGTCTAAAGAATACAATCACGACTTAAGAACATTAGGTACATTAAATTATGTATATAGCCTTTATAACGAAACAAATTATTTAATTAAATATTTTTGTTTAGAATGGAGCGGGCGCATAGCTCGCCCATTAGAGTGGTGCCAAGGCTGTGAATAAGACTTTCAAGAGGATACAGAGAGGGCGCTTGTCTTAGCGGGAATGCAATTGAAAAGTATACAACTTCCGTCACTGTCCTCGTAGCTCAGTTGGTAGAGCAGTCTAGTGTTAATAGAAAGGTCGCAGGTTCGAATCCTGTCGGGGGCTACAGACGAAGATTTTACCATTATATTCTCTCTTTCTGTATCATATCGTTTATGTATGTAAATACTTTATTGTACACAAGACACAGATAAAAATACAGGCAAAATAGGTTAAATCGGTAAAAAAAGGGAACTTATCCCTATAAGGGATCTCTTCCAGTTAACGTTCGCAACCAAGAACGCGCCTGGTAGGCACTTGTAATGTTTGCTCAGATGCCGACTCAGCCCTAGACGACTAGGCGGGCAGTAGTATGAACCTACACGCCTAGTAGCAAGTTCTGTCGGTTTCTGGTTGTTCCATTTTTAGTCCGGTTGCGAAAGTGTTAGGGCTCGTCCAGAAATCATGTGATCATATTTGGCCTACTTTTGACCCCACCCCCTCCCCCTTTGGTGATATTTGGTGATTATAACACTACCCCCTCCCCCCCCATTCAAGATCACGTGTATTTTTGTGACTAATTATGAATTGTTAGTCAATTTTTTTTTTATAAAAATTGGTTTTAACACTTTAATTTAAGCCATCTCACGCTACATCACGTCCTCGGTCCACGGGTTTTCGCAAATGTTTTGGATGGTGACATGGACCGATAATACTCAGGACAGGCTATACGTGTTGCCACAGCGAGAGACCGAAAACTTGTATAAACTAGAATAATTTGAGATATTAGTTTGTGACGTCATACTTTGGGAAAACCATTTTTCTCAAATTATTCTAGTTTATACAAGTTTATTCAAGGCAAGGGGGAATTTCGCGCAAATGGAAAGCCAATTTATGAAAGTTAGTTACATAAGTTTATTAAAAAATCACGCCGTTAGCCTGTGAATGTCAAAAACGTTTTGTATGGTAAGCGAACCACCTAAAGAACAGGGTCTTAAAATGGCTGATGACTTGCCATAAACAACCTACTTAATATGGACGGGTAATGGTTTATGTGCCACAACTTCATACTAAATCAGTTGTGGCAAATATACAAAACTGGAACTATGACAAGGACAATTCATTATTGAATTTTCCCTTTCTGTCACACTTATCGAGATTTGTATGCTACCAGCTCGCTCGCACGTGGTATTATTATTACCATAGCTTGTCCTGAGTATAGCTCATAGCTTAAATAACGTTCTAATTAAGGTAAACGAAGCATTTTACAATGGCTTAATTTTTTAATGTACGAGCCAACCCAATCATCGATTAATCGATCGCTAATAAAGATCACGGATGATCTAATTTTATATAACTATATTAATGTATTACACCAAAATATAGATGGGTTACCAGATTTACTAAGTGTATCTACACCTACAGAGGAGTTAATGGATATAGGTACAAAAATGGATGTTATTTATTTGTGTCCCAGAGCACAACTTGAAGCCAGGGGATGAATCTTATTTAACTATTCCGAATTTTAAATTGGTATCACTCTACTCAAGAAATAACAGAAATGGTGGCTCTTGTATTTTGGTTAGAAATATTCACAAATGTCTAATGTTAGATGATTTTGCTTATATTTCTATTCCAAATGTAATAGAGTGCACAGGTTTGGAATTAACTGATCACAAAATGATAATTATTTGTATATACAGAGTACCCAAAAACAATAGTCACAGCATTGAGATATTTTTTGATAAGCTGAATAGAATATTACACAAAATATATCATAAAAAGAAAAAAAATGTAATTTGTGGCGACTTTAACATTGATGTGCTCAAACGAACACCACAATCCACCAGATTAATAAACTTAATTTCGAGTTATCATCTAAAACTAGCTATATCTGAACCGACAAGACTGTCTAGCAACATTGACA
Organism: Epinotia ramella; assembly: GCA_947578815.1. Classification (NCBI taxonomy): domain Eukaryota; kingdom Metazoa; phylum Arthropoda; class Insecta; order Lepidoptera; family Tortricidae; genus Epinotia; species Epinotia ramella. The sequence continues at coordinate 4,455,199 of OX388214.1, read as the reverse complement.
ATATTGCTTACAACCTGAGAGGCGGCGCAGCTCAAGTCATTGACTTTGCCCTCTCGGATCACACATCCCAAATTTTAAGATGTCCGGTCAAAAAAACATGTGTAGCTAGCACACTGGTATAAGAAACAGAGAGACTTGAGTCAGGAAAATATTATTACATTTACAGGGATCGCTTACAGGAACTAAAATTTAATGGAGTATATATGGCCAACAATGCAAGTGAAGCCTATGACAACGTTGCAGACCAGTTTGAATTGTTGTATAACTTATGCTTTCCTATAAAAAAGGTAAAAATCTCGCCTGTGCGCAAACCAAAATGGATATCCAATGGAATAAAAAAATGTTGTAAACGAAAACGTGATTTGCTTTGGAAATATAGATTTTCTACAGGAGTTAAACTTAGAAATAAAGTTAAATTTCTCGATTATTCAAAAAGATTGAAAAAAGTCATAAAACTGACACAAAAAGCTCAGAACGACTACTATATTAAACATTCGAGAAACAAAACAAAGGCATCGTGCAATGTTATTAATAAACACAAATATAAACAACTGATTGATAACATCACACAAATACTATCCAATGGCAAATATGTTTCATCCCCTTCAAAAATTGCCGAAGAATTTAATCGCTATTTTATTGACCTAACACGTTTGAGCTCAGATAAAATTAAAACTAATAATCAAGTTAGACATAGTATAAATAAATCTGTGACATGTATACCCAATTCTATATTTATGAGGCCTACAACTCCAAATGACATTCTACAAATTGTGAACTCTTTAAAAAATAGCCACAGCACTGGTTATGATGGTATTAGCACTAAAGTTGTTAAGTCAGTATCTCATATTATTTCACCCTTGATTAGCCATATAGTCAATTTGTGCATCGAAAGGGGCTAATTTCCTGACAGATTAAAAATAGGCATAGTGAAGCCACTTTTTAAAAAAGGTGACAGAGAAGACATGGCCAGCTATAGACCTGTAGCACTTCTCCCTATTTTCTCAAAGGTTATAGAAAAAGTTATTCATAGTGGTATCTATGACTACTTTGACAAGAATAACCTGTTTGCTCAAGAGCAGATGGGATTTCGAAAAGGCAAATCTATCAACATGGCTATTTTTAATTTAATGAATGTAGTTTTAAGGAATGTAGACAATAGAGTCCCAGTTTCAGCCCTGTACATGGATATGTCTAAAGCATTCGCTTTTATTGATCATCGCATACTTTTGGATAAACTATACACATACGGTGTTAGAGGTAACATACATAACGTAATCAAATCGTACTTAAGTAACCGTAAGCAATTGACTCAAATAAATAGAATATGTATTAAAACGAAAACTGATGTTACCTATTCATCGAAAATTAAACAAATTAACTATGGCGTACCACAAGGAAGTGTTTTAGGTCCTTTATTGTTTATCATTTATATAAATGACTTACCACAAGCCATAGAATACCCAATAGTCCTCTTTGCAGATGATAACACTATACTTTTTGCGTCTAAAGATATAGAATCGTACGAGGATGACATTAATGCGACATTAGAAATTGTAATTGAATGGCTTACCAATAATAATTTATGAATAAATTTAGAGAAGAATAAAATCATGTCATTTAAACAAAGATCAAATAATGCACGTAATTTAAACGTATCCTACAAAGGACAGCAAATTGACGAAACTGATGTGACAAAATTTTTAGGATTAAGTGTAGATAATAAGTTGACATGGCGAAATCAAATTGACATTATATGTAAGAAATTGAATCAATTTTCGTATGTGTACATATAATTTAAGAAAAATTGTCAATGAATCAGTAGTTTTAACAGCCTACCAAGCTTATGTAACTTCGACACTGAGGTACGGCATAATCTTTTGGGCAAATTCTGTTGATAGAGAAATAGCTTTCAGAGCACAGAAGAGATGTATTCGCTCATTATGTGGCATCCAACAATTAGACAGCTGTAAGCCCTTTTTTCAGAGATTGCGAATATTAACTCTTCCCTGTCTTTATGTGTTTGAGGTTGCAATGTTTGCTAGATTGAATCTTAATTTATTTCAAACTTTTAGGAGTACGCGCCTTGAGTATAGAATTAATCCAACATTATCAAAAACTGCTCTATATCGGAAAAGCATACTTGGAATGGCTCCTAAAATTTACAATAAGGTACCGAAAGACATTGTAGAAGTAGAAAATACGGTAGTCTTTAAACGAACATTTTTTGATCATCTGGTAAAAAAAGCGTACTACACAACAAATGAGTATTTGTTAGACTGTAATTAATGGAATAGAACCATGTTTGTCCATTAATTACTGCTAAAATTTGTATGCCTAACGGCCCAGCATAGTGGTTCTAAAACCTATTATTTAAGATCCTTATGTAATACCTATGTTGTACAAATAAATCATTTTCATTTTCATTTTTCATTTTCAATTGCTCAAAGGTTAGCTGGAAGAGATCCCTTATAGGGATAAGTTCGCCTTTGTACTTTGATTTATTGTGTGACATGTATATTCTTTAACCTGTTATTGTGTACAATAAAGTGCGTACATACATACATACCTACAGTATTAGTACAGTCTAATTCCCAGGCACTAAATAAGCAGATAACTTCTGACACTGTAACTGCTTGTGATGACAATTAGGATATCATCATCATCAATACATATAATAAAATCGTAACTGATCGCTGTCTGTACATGGGGAATTTATTAAAAAAACTTTTATGGGGGGCCTTCATAAACGCAATTATACTCATACTGATCTATACATATAATATTGAATGATAGGTAAAACAAATACTGAGCTGAATTATCTGAAATTTAGGTAAAATAAATATAGCTTCTGCCCGCGACTTTATACGACGCGAAACTATAGTCAGTTCGCTTCGGTACCGTTAGCTAATTTCGTCGATTTACGTAACTGACCGGGTGGGGTACAACTTGGGTTCGATCCCCAGCGAGGCGATAATTTATGGGCTGTGTCACCAACGTCAAAGAATGTGGGTATAAAAATTGGACAAAACGGTTTTACGCGGAGAATTGAGTTTTTTTCATGTACAAAACTCCCGTGACTTTCTGAAATATTAATGGGGCTTTCTTTTCTACGAAAACCTCAGCCTTCGCTTCGATTCTTCTTTGCTTGCCGCCCTGTTTACCTTCAGGATTTCGGTCCTCAACTTTCGCTTGCAAGACATCGGAAGATAATGAGTGTCGTTAGGGGTCATTGCTGGCATTGAGACCGCTATCAAAAGGGTTGCGAAGGTCCCAATCCTTTCATTCCAACGTTTTCGTTGCCTTGCTTGCCTCGCCACTCACCGTCGGAACTTTGGCCTTGGGTATCGCTTGCAAGACCCCGGGGGATAGTAAATTTATGTGGGGACTCGCCCTCAGGTTTCGCTTGCAAGACACAGGGAGATAATGAGTATCCGTCCATGGGGCGCATTTAGAGCGTTTTCTGAAGGAATGCTTCGAGTCTTTCATTCCAACGAAAAGCACGGCCTTTGGCCTCGCTTGCCTCGCCACTCACCTACGGGACTTACCTCGCCTCGCAACTCACCTACACGGGATAGTATGTGTCCGTGAGGGCTCGCTTGCCTCGCCGCTCATCTTCGGTACTTTGGCCACAGGTTTCGCTTGCAAGATACCTAGGGATTGTAAGTATCCGTGGGGGCTTGCCGTTGGGTCTTCGGCCCTCGAGCTCGCCTAGGGAGCGCTCTCTAAAAGCATGCTATAGTGCTCAGCCTTCGGCTTCACTTACCTTCCCTTTTACCTTCGGGAATTTGGGTCCCAGGTTTCGCTTGCAAGACACCCGAAGATAATGAGTGTCCGTAGGGGCTCGCATTAAGAGCGCTCTCTAAAAGGATGCTTTGGGCCTTTCATACCAACGTAAAGCTCGGCCTTTGGCCTCGCTGCCACCTGGGGATAGTAAGTGGCCTTCAGCCCCGAGCGCTTAAGAGAGCTTGATTTGGACCTTTGATTGTTACGAAAAGCTCGACCTTCGGCCTCGCTTGCCTGGCCGCTCACCTTCGGGACTTGGTCTCCAGTTTCGCGGGACAGTGTCCGTGGGGGCCTTCAGCCCCCGAGCTCGCATTGCAACCGATCTCTGAAAGCGAACTTAGGGCCTTTCATTCCTACGAAAAGCTCAGCTTTCGGCTCTGCTTGCCTCCCCGTATACCTTCAGGAATTCGGCCCTCATCAGGTTTCGCTTGCAAGTTACTCGGAGATAACGCGTATCCGTGGGGGATTGGCCTCGGGCCTAAGGCCTTAAGGATTGCCCTAGGCCTTTAATTCCAATGAAAAGCTCGGCCTTCGGCCTCGCTTGCCTCGCTTCACACCTTCGGGACTTTGGCCTCAGGTCTCGCTTGCAAGACATCTGAGGATAGTGAGTGTCCGTCGGGCTCGCCCTAGGGCCTTTGGACCTGAGGCTCGCATAGGGAGCCCTCTCTAAAATGATACTTTGGGCATCTAGATAATACTAGCTGCTGCCCGCGGCTTCGCCCGCGTGGTTATAGGAAAATGTAACATATTGAATTTTCCCGTGGGAATTAGATGTTTTCCCGCTGGAAAAAGTAGCCTATGTCACTTTCCAGCTTCTAAACTATCTCCATACAAAAAATCACATCAATACGACGCTCCGTTGCGACGTGAAAGAAACATACAAACACACACACTTTCGCATTTATAATATTAGTAAGGATAAGGATTATTGACGAACAAGTTTATGAGGGTGTTTATCTAGAAACGAAGTGAACTGTTTACTGATTAAATGAAATCTTTATTTTCAAATTTGTCAGATGTATGGTTAAACGTAAGATAAACATTTTTTATTTTTTATTTATTTAAAATCACAAACAGTCGCAAACAAATATATAAGGGGTACACATAGAGTACCAACAGACATAATGCTAAAGACCTGGAGGTTCATTAATATTATGATAATTGTGTTAACAAAAAAGGAATCTTAATCTTGCAACTAAAAATGAATGTAGACATTTTTCGGTTAGAAACAACAATTAAAAATATCATGTACTTAAATCATAATTTATACGCGTACGAAGTCGCGGGCAGATGCTAGTTTAGAATAAGTGTTTAGTTTACTCCTATAGTAATAAGATGTGCTACGATATGTTTGGCTACTTTGAATGCTATTTGATGCTGACTGTACAAGTACATAGTTCTTGATGAGTCCCAACTTATTTTCCAAGCCATAACCTGCCCTTATCGCCCTTAGCGGCCAAACGAATTTTAACCTAATCTAAACGAATGAAAGCCCACATAGACGTCTTTGTTTAAATGAAATAATAATTCGGAAGCCTTCGGAAGTTATCGGGATTGGATCCTTCGTGTGAATTAGCTGTCATATATCACATCGATGTACACGATTTTCAATTATATTCCAATAGTCATAAGGTTCGTTTTTATGCGCGCTGGCGTCGTGCCTGGTAAGTACAGATTAGATGCGCCATTCCAAGAAAATTGGATCGTTATTTTAATGGATTTTCTTTTTAATTCTTTTTAACGCGTTCACTATGCGGTTACTTAAAATTATGTGCCACGTTTCAATTCGATAGATCGTTCAATACACAACGACTTGCCCCATTACAAGCTTTGTATTTACTTGCATTGTTCCTTTAACACTTTCACTGCCAGGAACCCAGCTAGCGGGCGCCTACGCCGTAGTCACTGTCCGCTACATACGAGGATAATCACGGGATTGGCTATGAGCGTAGCGCGTAGCGATTCCTGGCAGTGAATGTGTTAAATACATATTAGCACCCTCACTGCGGGGAACCCGCCTAGCGGGCGCCTACGTCGTAGTTTTCCGCTACATGTCCGTATGTAGCGGAAAACTATGATGTAGCAAACCGCAAACCACGGGATCGGCTATGAGCGTAGTGCGTAGCGATTCCTGGCAGTGAATGTGTTAAATACATAGTAGCACCATCAATGCGAGTACCCGCCTAGCGGGCGCCTACGTCGCAGTTTTCCGCTACATGTCCGTATGTAGCGGAAAACTACGACGTAGCAAACCGCAAACCACGGGATCGGCTACGAGCGTAGCGCGTGGCGATTCCTGGCAGTGAATGTGTTAGGGGACAATCTTACACAAATCGAAATAAACCCCATAATAAGGCTTGTATTATGGCTACTAGGCGATGATATATCGTCATCATCGTAGCGGGTTAGGCTCGTAAAACACACTTTCTGCAAAGGCGCACTTTTCGCAAAATGTACACTCCCAAAATGTACACTGTCCCAATTTGGAAACTTTCCCGAAATGTGCACTTTTTCAAACAGTGCACTTTTCCAAAACGCACGCTTTCCCAAAATGTACGTTTTCCCGTTTAGGGCACTTTCTCAAAAGGTACACATTTAAGCCTTAAGTTGTGGTGGCAATGTTCAATTCTGTCCGTCCGTCCGTCTGTCCGTCTGTTTGCATTTGCACTATTTCATAGAAACCCTTAGTACTATAAACAGGGTGGGGTGTACGAATATTTTCCCGGAAAGTACACTTTAGGGCAACCCCTAAAGACAGACAAGCAGACACATAAACAAATATTTGCTTTTGCGTCTGCTGTACTTACAGATATATTTTTTTTTACTCAAGTATTATTTTTGGAAAATTTTATGCTACGCAATTGCACGCTGGTTAAATTACCTGTGTAAAAAGTTCACAGCTTAAAAATAAAAATACATGTTTTTTTTTTAAACGATCCGTCAATGTTTTTTTTTTTAAGAATTGAGTTCGAGGACCGTGTTGTTCAGTTAGTTTTATGATTAAAAAAAACTAGCAAAACAACCAAAGTGAGTGAGTGAGACGGTGAAAAGTATGAAACTTTTAAGTGTGTTTTTTTTTGTAAAAGATTAGTTTTGAGCCAAAATAGCAAAACACGTGTCCATTATTTTTTCATGTTCTCCAACATATATTAAAACTAGTAATTAACAAGCAGTTTGCTTGAAGAAAACTCTTTTCCAAAATTAGAGGGTTTTGCGATTTTTCAGTACTTTGGAGGACAATATCTCCTGATAGGTAGTGTATGGGCAGCTAAAAAAAATTACGTGTCGGCTATTTTAGACTCTATAACTATATAAAAATCATTGAAATCGGCGCCGGACAGTTGGGTATGTTTCCTTGTAACTTTTCAAACGCACTTTAGGATAACCCAACTGTCTTTTTTCCTTACAAAAAATTACATTTAGATCTACCAGCACGTCTATCATGAGACGGCTGCGACATAGTCTCGATTTTTCTCGCACTATCCGTATGTCTCTTATTAGAACACTTAGAACAAGAGGTATAGTGCGAGAAAAATCGAGAGTATGTCGCGGCCGTCTCATGATAGACGTGCAGACGTACGTTAAAAGCGTTACGCAATCGACCAGCTGGTCAACATAACGTTTTGGAATTGAGCTTACCTACTGCCCTCCACTTAAAAATCACTCACAAAATCTCGGATACAAAACGTAAGCCCAACAAAGACTCACACCAAACCGGTATTGTTGGAAATCCCCAGCCACCCTGTATTACAATAAGGGATGAAATATGTCCGGGAAATATGTTCCGCGATGGCCGCGCGTGAATCATCCGGGGTAGGAGTTATGGCCGAATTTCGTGTTCGAATTTGGTTGAGTCCTTGGTTTCTTTTTTGAAATGGCGTTCATTTCTCTCGTAGCATTCTAGTTTAATCGGGCACTGTGACAAAGTGTGTGAGCTAACCGCATTTTAACCTGTCTACCCTGACGACCTGCATAAATTATATACATGATATTTAGGGTACAACCGGGGAAAGGGAGAGGATGATAATAGTACAAGCTTGCCTCTTCACTAGACAGTCCGTATAATTGAATAACTATCATCATCATCATCATCATATCAGCCGAAAGACGTCCACTGCTGGACATATGCCTCCCCCAAAGAGTGCCAAAGCCCAGCATAACTAATAGCTACCTAGAACATTTCTCTTAACGCCTTGGAATTCAGCGCTATTTAGCGACCACCCCAGCCCTCGACTATGCAAAGGTACGTAATCATCTCATGAGAGTAGTTTGCGATGCGTAAACATATGCTTGCTGCTCTATCTATAATAATATTATAAAGAGGAAAAGTCTGTTATTGTAGCTTTATAATTATAAGTTTGTATGTAATGAATGGGTATTGCAATTAAATATATGTTAAATAGATAATAAGCACTATAGTTTTTAGTTATTCTTTATTAACTGACCAAAGCGACTTAATACCTACCTCATGCGAGCACAGTTGTACCTAAAAGTTTAACTCATCCGACAGTTCTAGTAAAAAAAAAACTTTCATAAATTTTAATTAAAGGAAATTTCAATTTTAAATTTTTCCTTTAATTTTAATTTATAATTTCGTTAGCAGCGATACTGCTTAATACAAAATTAATTTGTTCTAAGTAGGTAGGTAGTTTAGTATATATATATGTATATATTTTTTGGGTCCGGTCTCAAAACCAGCGCTGGGCGGCTCTGCCCAGCACACGCTGAGAACCCTTTGCCTTCCGAATATCGACTGTTTAATTGTAATTGTATTTTTTCTTTTATTATGTGTAATTTTTTTTTGTACTCTGGATGGTCATAGACTCATAGCCTATAATATACACTGGGTTTGACTACGTTATTCGCAACTAGTACTATAGTCAGTCCGTATGGAGAGTTTGTATGTATGATCGAACTTACAGCATGGCTGCTGTATGTATGTGATATGTATGTAAGACTACGCATTGCAGAATGACGGCGTCGCACGCACCGCGGGTTCCGGGGTTCATTCATGCTCCTCCTTGCCAGGTTTGTGTGACTGGATAGCTAGGCGCGAGGGAGAGCGGCTGATCCCGCTCTGATATGGCATTTAAGAGTTGTACATATTATACAACGACGGTGGCAAACAAGCGTACGGCCCGCCTGATGGTAAGCGGACACCGCAGGCTATAGACGCATGCAACTCCAAAGGAGTAACATAGGCGTTGCCGACCCTTGATATGTTTGAGGATTCGCCGTGTTGATAGCTGAAGGAACAAATGCCCTTGCTCTCAACACAACGCATCCTCGGGAGCTCTGGCTACCTTGCTCACCACCAGGAACACAGCACTACTACAGAGCTTGCTTGCTACTTGTAGTAGTGTTATTAGTCTCGATTGACCCCGTCCATAATCACTCGTGTCTCCTTTGTGTCTGGTTTGTATTAATATTGACTTATTTACTATTGGCTCTGTGCGCCGTCAAACTCGAGAGTTTTCTTCTTCTTATAATAACAGAATTGACAAGAATCGAAACCTAAATATCGAATCCGCTCACACATTTTGAGAGAACAGAGGCTCTAGTATAAGTTTTACCGAAACAAAACGTTACGACCGCGTTTGCGTTTAGCTGTCAAATCCCATACAAATTGAGGGTAAAACGCAAACGCGATCGTAAAGTTTTGTTTCGGGAAAACTTATACTAGAGCCTCTGATGGACATCCAGACACAGTTTAAGAATTTTGGCTTAAGCTGAAACGGGTTACCCTCATCTGGCAGAATAATATTGGTCAGAAATACACTTGGCATAACATGTTTCGCAGAAACACTTTCGGTCGAATGGAAATTTAGCATAAAGATATAGTTGGCATTACTACTACAACGCATACGACACATTTTGCAGCACATTGTTTTGTAGAACATTACTTTGGCCGACTTTGGTTTAGCATCATTTTATGTACCATAATAATCCTATAGCATACTATTAGAATAGCATAATTCCCGACTCGCTATCAAAAATGAAATACAGTCACAGATTTGAGACGAGCTAAGCGAGGAGGAGTGTTAGGCGTAGTTACTGTGAGAGAGCGAGCGTGCCGTGGCAGCGGCCGGCGAAGCGCCAGAACCAATTTTTGGGGTTCCGTAGGCAACAAGGAACCCTTATAGTTTCGCCATGCCCGTTCTGTCTTCCCGTGTGTTGGTGTAATCATTATGTAAAAAAAATATCTCCGGAAGTACTAATCGTTTAGAAGACAGTTATGCTCATCAACATTATGCCAATATAAGATTCGATATTATAAAAATCTGCGAAATGATTTATGCCATAGTATACTCTGCGTAAGATGTTTCTGCCAAGTATCATTATGCAAATCAAATATATGTCAAAAAAGTTTCTGCAAGACAACAGTGAACCAGCTGAAACAAAGAGTTTAGTTCGCCTCACTCGCTCGTTCAATTAGTTTGGAAACTTTCTTAAATAAATGTAATGTATTCTTGTAGTATATGTAATTTCAATTCTATGGTCTGAAAAAGTAGTATCATTATGAAATACTTCTGAAAATGTTGGGAAATTCTCTATAGTCAAATTTGAGTAACTATCCATATCTTTTAGAAATTTTCGAAATTTTGGACACACTGTCGGCATCAGTTCCTACACCTACCCAATCTGGGTCGCTCATACTCGTTACACCAATTAGTTAGTAACCGGCGATCCTCGTAGTGCGCAGCGCGCATGCGCGGCGGGCGGCGTTCGCGCGCCCTCGGTAAAGATCGGCTGCGCGGCGGCTAGGGCTGTCGCGGCGGGCCAACGAGGAAAATGGTCGTTAATGAGATTAGTGGATATTGGCTTGTATGCTTCTTAAAACGGCTTTCATTGATTGAATTTGACTTGAGAATAGAACGTAGAGAACAGATTACGGTGTTTGATATTAGATTGATTGATGATAAAATTCATGCCGGTGGAATAATTTTAAATGTCGAGTAGTAAGTACATACGAGTAAAGTAAGGTCCTGTTGTTTATTATTTTTAATTTTGTATTCTCTTTATCGATTTTCTATTGTCTTAATTTTTTTTATTAAGTAATAATTTATTTAGATATAAATGTTAGTTTAGTATTAAACCGTGTTTAAATGCCATACATTAGACATCTACATAACAAAATATATGGGGACAATCTCACACAAATCGACCTAGTCCCAATCTAAGCAAAGTTTGTATTGTGGGTACTAGACGACGAAATACATACTTATATAGATTCATAAATAGGTACCTGAATACATAGAAAACATCCATGACTCCGGAACAAATATTCGTGCTCATCACACAAATAAATGCCCTTACCGGGAACCGAACCCGGGACCTCCGGCTTCGTAGGCAGGGTCACTACCAACTAGGCTACCGCGGTCGTCATTACGTCATACGTCTAACGTTAACCTCAACCCATTTACTAGTTTATAACAGATACTAATTTCACATACAAACGCCAACACAGTTAACTGACCATCCTGTATTTATATATAACCATAAAATAATACAATGCACATAAAGTGCACGGATGGTCAGTAAGCTGTGTTGTTGATAGTACCTATCTGAAATTTCAAGACTAATTAAATTATATGTAATAAGTAGTGAAAAATGTATTGGCGCAATATTGCGTATTCTAGCGCAATATTACGTCATACAACTCATACAACATATAAACACAAAATCAACTAAACAATACAAATAAAGGCTTGCTGTTATTATTATTCACATACTTAAAAATAAATATTGGCTGGTTAACATTAAAATAACTTTCTCAATATTAAACATCGGAGTACCAAATAAGTAATAACTAATCCATCTTACATTCCGAAATAAAGCAAAAACCCAACAATAACCGACACAATTTCCCTAACACTCCCGCTGGCAACCCTACGCCTGCGCGGGCGGGCCGCGGGTCGATCGGCCAGACCAGTCGCGCCCCGACCGCGGCCGCGCCCGTTCGCCCCGGTCTCACCTTATGCCGCGCCCGCGCCGCCGCTAGCGCCGGCATGGCCTACGCCGGCGCCTAGCGGGCAGGTAACCCTAGCACGACCACCCCGGGTTGCCCCAGTGTTGTGTAGTGGCTGTCTCTGTTGTGTCTTGCTGTGTTGGTCGGGAGTGACGGTGGGGTGCCGCGCATTGATCCGCGCCGCGTGGGCCCGGGAGTTGGAGCTTGGTGAAAATTGGTTGGAACCTTTAGATCGAGGCTAACGTTGTACCCCCAGTTCCATGGTCGCTGGAGCCCGCACACCGCTGTACCGTTCGTGCTCCTGGTTTCTCTTAAAAAGGAAAACAAAGACGCAGGCCCCCCCGCATGCGGGATGCGTATTTTAACGACCGATGAAAATGAGACCTAATCCCTGAAATGGAAATACCTGCAAACTCTTAGCTGAAGAAGTCTCAAACATTTAAACAAGAGAACTTGTCTTGTAAATATGTTTAAGACGTCTTTTGGATACATTTTGGTGGCCTGATAAAGCAGTGTGGTTGGAACACTTGGAACACCTTTGAAACAACCTAAATCCCTTCCCTGTGAAACTTGGAACCCGTTCCGTAGATCCTTCCTTGGCGGAAATGGTTTGAAACATGTTTTAGTCATCGCAGATTCTTTGTCAAGCGTTTGTTAAGCTGGTTGAAACGCCTTTAGCACATCCTAAATCACTTCCTTGTGTATGTTTCAAACTCCCTAGTGCCCTTGTGAAAATGGATTGAAACACTTTTGGACCTCCCAGACTCTCTATCAAGAATTTGGTGAGGATTGACACACTTTTACAATATATGTATATTACGTGAAAGGGAAATACTTTTAAAACGTACTACCAACGTATTGGTATGGACAAAGAAGCAATCCTTAACTATATATAAGTCTCGACCATTTGGATACATTATAAAATATAGATTAGGTCCAATTGTCTATTACGGAGGTCCATAGAGAGTCCTAGTAGTTCCTCGTTAAGCCTCTTAAGCCCGCATCACACTGGCGCAGCCTGGCCGCAGCGGACGATAAGCTTGTCATTAGCTGTCCAATGAAACTACTATTGACCGCCACCGCAGGCCGCCCTAGTCCGTGAGAGGCCTTATACACTCACAAATCTTACCTATTTAGAATATTAGTACATTTAGTACCTACATATAGATAACTCTGGAATGCAGAGGCATTTGGGGTGACAATATGTGACATCTCCGACAGTCACGGATGCCTTTTGTCATGAAGGCGTTCATCGAGTCGCGGGCGAAAAACAAAACAAATGATTAATTTTAATAAATAATAATTTATTTTCTAAAGTATATACAAGATGATAACTAAAATTAACTAAATTAAATTAAAACTAAATTAAATCTACAAAAGGCCCTCGAGCCCAATACCGAGGATGCTGGCGGCATTTCCTCGCTGAATTGCAGTGCTGATACAAATACAAATACGATTCTAATCTAATACGTTAGTCGTTTGCGTAATTTCGTACGCACGTTAGGTAGATCTATGGGAAAATAACAGTTGAATAGTCCTAACGACCGTTCGGAAAACAGTTACCCTTCAGCAGGTCGTTAACGTAACGCATTGTTCATACGTTAGGTAGATCTAAATGTCAATTTTATATGGAAAAATGACAGTTGGATCTACCTAGCGCGTGTTCAAAACGTTACGTGAATATCCCTCTGGTCGAAAAATGGAGTTTAACAATTTTTCCGATTTGGTCTTCGGTCCACCAAATATTATTTTCATTCATGTTCACCAGTTTGAATGACGTCATTTGTTTGGCACCCACTTATAATCGTCCATTCATAAACATGCGCCTGCGTCGCCCTAGGGATCAATCTGGCTCGACGCATCGCATACCAGTGTGGTATCAAATCAATGTGTTAGGCACGTTTCGTGCGTGGGAGTGAGTGCATGCAAATTTGATATCATACAGGTATGCAAAATGTGGAGTCAGATTGGTCCTAGTAAGATATTAATCTCTGTATCGCTAGCGTGCCCTAATACCAGTGTTGGAATTGTTGTGAGTACTGTGTGGTTTACAGTCTCATAGAGGCTTCTTCTTTATTGTACAATTTCGTAAGGTGTATTGCGACATTTGCGACCTGTGGTCGTACGGCAATAATAATTGCTGATACTGCAGGCGGCATGTACAGTCAAGCATTAAATAGCATCTTCCATAACAAAGCGCGCATAAATATCTGATAGGTGCGACTCTATTTCTAGGGCCGTTAGAACGTGTCAGATATTTTGCTGACTGTAGCTATTAACTTCTCACAATAAGTGTCTCAACCTCAATCTGGGTAATAAAAAATCTCAATCTACTTTTGTGTTACGTTATGTTTGGTCCTTTTGTGTTATCCATTGTACAAAAATCATGTTACACGCAATGCAAAATGTAACATCAATGCAGATATGGGTTCAAAAAAACGAGATACATTTTGACGGCCTTAGCTTCTGTCAAAATGTCATCGTAACTCCATAACAGATGAAATGATTAGTCGCAAGTCTTGTGTGTTCAGATGGTTCTTTCTTAGGGTGAGTTGCACCAACTTTTTTTTTTTTTTTTTTATGATATAGGAGGCAAACGAGCAGACGGATCACCTGATGGTAAGCGATTACCGCCGCCCATGGACACTTGCAACACCAGAGGTGTTGTGAGTGCGTTGCCGGCCTTTAAGATGGGAGTACGCTCTTTTCTTGAAGGTTTGAAGGTCGTATCGGTCCGGAAATACCGCAGGTGACAATCCATTCCACAGTTTAGCTGTGCGAGGCAGGAAGTTTCTGGAGAAGCGCACAGTTGAGGACTGCCAACCATCTAAGTGGTGAGGATGGTAATGTTGTCGCGTTGGACGATGGCGAAAAGAAGCGGCAGGGATTAATCCGAACAATTCCTCGGAGCACTCCCCGTTATACATGCGATAGAAAATGCAGAACTAACGATTACAGACCAATCAACGTTAAATATGGCGCCGGCATGCAGCTGTCATTCCATAGAAACTTGACAAACTTTCCATACATCCAGAGTTTAACTAACACCGCTTTCGATTACGGAACGTTTGGTGCAACCCACCCTTAGTCTACTCATTGACAGGATTCTTATGAGACCGAACACAAACTACACTTCTTGTGTAGTTTATGAGTTGCTATATATGGCGACCTTCTCTCTTCATCATCAGACCAGTTTCATGGCGCCATAATATCGCATTGTCACCCGACTTCAGGAAGTTAGTCAAAGACTTGCAATATGTGACCCAAATAAACTCGTTTATAACATAATAGCTGATGCCCGCGGCTTCGCCCGCGTGGTTATAGGAAAATGTAACATATTGAATTTTCCCGTGGGAATTAGATGTTTTCCCGCTGAAAAAAGTAGCCTATGTCACTCTCCAGCCTCTAAACTATCTCCATACAAAAAATCACATCAATACGACGCTCCGTTGCGACGTGAAAGAAGGACAAACATACACACTTTCGCATTTATAATATTAGTAAGGATATACTTTAATCTAATTATGTGTTGTGACATTGCCATGCCCTACCAGGGCCCATATGAGACTCAATGTACCTAGTTATTATTTATTTATTTAATCGTATGGCATACATTATTTTGGCCTTTAAAGTTTGTCACTCTTTAGTACCACACAGGGGACACGTGGCAGGGTTGTGGTAGGTAGCTCCTGCGGACGCGAAGTAACAGTTGTCACCCTTTTGTCAAGTGAGTGGGCAACTCGACTGTTAGAAGTTCTTAAGCCGCCCGAGGGCCTCTAACTCGGCTTAACGACCACTGTCATAGACAGCAGCCGGGATCAACTGCTTAGCGTGCCTTCCAAAGCACGGAAGCGCTCATTTATATTAACCACTCAAACATCAGGCGGTCACCCATCCAAAGACTGACCGCTGCCATCTTGGCTTAACCTGCGTTATCGTTCCCGACTCGCAGGCGCCGCTAGGCTATGAGCGCTACGCCTAGTTATAAAGATCTGTACAAAACTATTATGGTTGTAATAAATGCCTGTGGCTAACTAACATAGATATGTACACCAAAGCTTGGCAGCTCCATACCACACAAACTAATTTTACTACTTTCCTTTATTGATTGACCAAATAACAATGGCAATTACGTACAAAGTGTCCGTTTATATTGCCTTGAGTATACTCGTCCTTGTCACTGACAATGTAAATTACTTAGGTAAAGTCCTCGACATAGACCTAGTGTATAACATAGACACTTTATATCAAAGTGACATTGAGTGAATTTATCCCATACCAGCTGATGCCCGCGGCTTCGCCCGCGTGGTTATAGGAAAATGTAACATATTGAATTTTCCCGTGGGAATTAGATGTTTTCCCGCTGGAAAAAGTAGCCTATGTCACTCTCCAGCTTCTAAACTATCTCCATACAAAAAATCACATCAATATGACGCTCCGTTGCGACGTGAAAGAAGGACAAACATACAAACACACACACTTTCGCATTTATAATATTAGTAAGGATTGCTTTAACATAAAGTGCCCATTCCTTGCCTACACTAGTAGTGCAAGAGCGTTAACCATAGCTCTATTAGACCTATGCAACAAACTTGCTCTAATTCAAATGGTGACAAAATCATCAACGATCAAATGATTCATTATAACCATAATTACTTAATTATTGTCATCACGACATTGACACTGTCATGACAGACGCTGCAATTAAATGTTAATGACATGACAATTGGATAACAAGAACCAGGCGAGGCAATGTCCGAAGTTATTGTCTTGAGCCCGGCTTGTTTTAATATTATGGTGGCAAACAAACCTACAGCCTGCCTGATGGTAAGCAGATATCTCTTTTTTGCATCAGGCAACAAGGCCCATATTTGCAAATATGTTACAGACTAACATACATATCTATCCTACTAATATTATAAATGCGAAAGTTTGGATGTTTGTTACTTAATCACGCTTAAACGGCTCAACCGATTTGAATGAAATTTTGCACGAAGACAGTTTAAAGCCTGGATTCAAATATTGAATAGTTGTCGTCCTAACAAAGACAAAGTCGCGGGCGGAAGCTGGTACTTATATAAAACGTGAAAAACACAGTAGGTAATACTTTAAAATGGCAATGCGCGGCGCATTTTCTGGCAGTCAAATAACCAAGACCGAGCACATGAAACTTGTGTTCCAGTTTCCTGTCACCTGTCACCTTGGTCACAGACAAATCACGGTTTGATAATAGCGACTGGGAGGATGGCGAATAAATGTACTTAATTGCATCGCGATCCTTATAATAAATCCCGATTTAACATTTATCGTCTGAGACAACACGAGCCTGCCTAAGTTGTAGTTTTAGCTGCTGCATTTTCTGGCAGTCAAATAACCAAGCTTATGGACTCTGTGGTCGAGTCACAAGCCCTTTATCGACTGATTTGATAAGGTATACATACACTCACCGGCAGAAAATTTGGCCCAAATACTTTTCGTGATTTCAAACTATAAATTGAGTAGATTAAATAATGTTTTAAATAATTAAATGCATTTTTCTAATTTGGGCCAAATTTTCTGCCGGTGAGTGTATGAATACATATTGGTGCCCTTGACTGAACACTCGGGTGCTGTGACGACCTCAAACTCAAACTCGTATAATTTATTGCGTACCATGTAATTTATTGTGTACTTAAAACTATGTATATCTCAAGTAGTCTCTCTGTACCTTACTCACTACCGGGAACACAACATCGCACCCACACGTCAAGTGGTGTTATTATGGCTACGGTCCGTAGAAATTGGAGGTAATTTATGCCAGATGACATTTAACCGGTTTAATCCCAATAAGGTCTAGTTTTCCCTCGGGGTTGGAAGGTCAGATGGCAGTCGCTTTCGTAAAACTAGTGCCTATGCCAAATCTTGCGATTAGGTGTCAAAAGCCCTAGGCTCCTTTAGGGGCACAACCGGGAATAACGCTAAGAGGATGAGGAGGATGATAATGACATTTTGCTGTGCCCTTACAGGTGAAACTTGAAAGACAATTGTGAAATTGATGATACCGATCCTACCTACAAAGCTCGACACTCACAAACGTAACGAATTTATAACATTGCTATATAGAGAGAGCCGGTTATTTCATGTAACGAAATTCACAACATCGCACAGCTAAAAGACACAAGTAATAAGTAAAACAAGATACCAATAACCGAACTTCAACTTTCGTGAGACATATTTAAAACAATACTAATAAATCCACGGTTAAACTCACGTATTAAGTGGCTGTCTATTGAGGTGGATAAAATCATATCTCTCCAATAGATCACAGATTGTCACGATTGGTGGTTTCAGATCGAATCGTATATTCGTGCCGTCAGGCGTCCCACAGGGATCTCACTTAGGGCCTTTATTTTATAATGCATATATATTCGACATTTACACATGTATTGAATCGCCTGTCGAACACTGGTTATATGCTGATGACAAAAAAGTTTTTATCAAAATTAAAGATCCGTCTGACTGTAATATTTTGCAAAACACTCTTGATTCTCTAGTAGAATATTACCACCGGAACAAGATAACGGTAAACGTATCTAAATGCCAGGTAATAACTTTCTCTAGAAAACTATCGCCTATTAACGCCTCCTACACTATGAACAATATTATTTTACAAAGAGTCAAGTTAATAAGAGACCTAGGAGTTTTATTAGATAGTAAAATGTTAATGTCTGATCATATTGATACTATAATAAACAAAGCTTACAAAAACTTGGGTTTTGTAATGAGAGTCTGTAAGGCATTTAATGACCCTGATTGCATCAACATTATTTATTTTACTTACGTACGTAGTGTCTTGGAGTACGCGTCTAATATATGGTCCCCTCATTACATTACATACAAATCTCGACTTGAAAGACTACAGCAGCGGTTTCTAAGATACCTTAATTACCGAACGAAACATACTTCTATCAGTTATAGCAATAGTTGTAAGCGGCATAACGTGATGAGTCTGGAGGATAGGAGAGACATGCTCGATATGGGTTTGCTTTATGACATTGTCATAGGTTGTGTAAATTGCCCTAACCTTGTAGCAGCCATTAAATACTTTACACCGAAAACCAATACCAGGTACCCTCGCCTTCTTAGTTTGCCTAGCCATCAGACCAATTACGCTAAAAACTCTGTAATATATAGAATATCAAGGACATACAACAATCAGTTTAGTGACATCGACCCGTTTGTGTATAACAACAAAAAATCGTGCAAGAGTGCAATTGCGAAAAAAATTCAACATAATAATATTGAGGAGAGCTGAACACACTCATACCATCACACCCAACACACACACACACACACACACACACACACACACACACACACACACACACACACACACACA
Organism: Epinotia ramella; assembly: GCA_947578815.1. Lineage (NCBI taxonomy): Eukaryota > Metazoa > Arthropoda > Insecta > Lepidoptera > Tortricidae > Epinotia > Epinotia ramella. The sequence goes on along the minus strand of OX388214.1, from coordinate 4,436,066 downwards.
CACACACACACACACACACACACACACGCACACACGCACACACACGCACGCGCGCACACACACAAATCAATATATATAAAATAGTAATACCTATTTAAAACATAATATATAAGCAAATCCGTAAGTTTCTATCTGTATCTGATAAATAAATAAATAAATGTCCTCCAAGCGGCTCGAAAACACTCATCCTGAAAAACTCTCTAAGAGTTCGTAACATGACGCGCGTAGTGACATTTAATACGTGAGTTTAACCGTGGATTTTTTAAGATACCAATACTACACTAGCTACCTCAAAGAAGAAGCAGAAGTATAAAGTAAAGCGACAGCCCGCTTTGCGAAAAGATCGGGTAGGATCCAAAGGTCCCCAAAACGCTTGCGGCATTGCCTCGCTGAACATCAAATGAGACTTCTTGGACGAGCCATGACCCAGAGCGGAGATGGCCCCTATCCTATACGCGTCTGCTTAGCTCCTTACTCATATAATCTTAATCAATACAAAATCATGAATTCTTATCCTATTTAGGCCAACTTCGAAACACCATGGACTCAATATCTGTTGTCCAATTCATATCTCTGCTCATTTCGGGAAGTATTCCCCTCGCTTGCCTTGCTTGATTGCTTCCCGGGTCCGTTGATTTGCCGGACTCCTCGGCTCCGAACAGTGGCCCTCTCCAAGGACACGAACAACTCCCAGCTGCAACCTTCAGCTTCGGCTCGCATCGGTTCTGACTTCCGATTTCTTTTCACAGTTTAAAATAAATATATTTCATTCTTAGTCACTAGTTCAGTATTATTTTAGCTTCATTTATTTTGCCACTGGTTCTATTTAATTCTTATTTATGAAACAAAGTTTTTTAAGTGCACTCTCGTTTCCACTATGATATGTACCTTCAGTGCAGATGTTTTAATATCGTTTATCACGAGCACATAACAATAATAAAAAAGGTCGTTGCCCTCTTGATTTAAATAATAGCTCACTCATGTTTCTGCTTTAAATTTTAACACTGATAAAATCACCAAGGTCACTCAAGTTCTTTTCTAAGCTGGCTGGCGCAGCGCGCCGCCAGCACGGCACAAGGCCGCACTGGCAGGTCGCCATGTAAGGATGGGTGTAGTCAAACAACGGTTCACGTTGGGATTACGATATATTCTGTCTAATATTACATAGGATGGTTACTTATATAGAGTTAGTGTGTGGCAGTGTGAGTGTCACACTACTTTTCCATGTCTGTCAAAATTTTTAACCATTTGCCAAATGACCTGAAATCCTTGGATTGTCAAGGTTTCAAAATAAAATTATTCAAGTGGTGTCTACAAAAAATGTTCTACTCTGTCAATGAACACTTTGTAACCACCACTTCCTAATGAAGTCATTTATTATTTTCTCTGACCATTTTCCTATTTGCATGACCTTGATTTATTGTTTTTATATTTTTTTTATTTCGTCTCAATATTTATCTTTAGTCTGACTTTGGTACATTTTGATTCGACATTATTAGAACAATATTGAGAGTCAAATTATTGTACGCCACTCTGGCTGATTGTGATGTAACCATTATACTAACCCTACCACCATTTCTAACCACTCACATTCAAACAATCAATAATTTGTATTTGTATTATACGGTCGAGGAAAATGAAGGTTTGGCACATGTCAACTCTATTTGAATGACGTTAAGGTCCAAAAGTGCTAAACATTCAAATTCCTCGACTGTACATACAATCTTAAGAACATCTGTAAGTATTTCACCATCCGGCAGAGCTGCACTTGGTTGGTTCCGGTTAACCCAATTACCCATTTGGGACCCCTCGCTCGAGTCAGTTCCGTCCGCTAAAGGAGCTAATGTTATTAATAACAGGTGATTTCCACAGCTCCGGAGCACAGTTGGCTGAACTTTAATAAAAGAGTTCCTTAAAAAAATTAAGAACAGTTCTTCAAGTCTTACAACGTACTCGGTTTAAAACTGCTACTGAGATCCCTTTAAATAACGATTAAAGAACCAAAAATGTCTGTAAGTACTTACCCAAAAGTTTTTAGAGTATTTTTACGATTATTAAAGTCTTTTGCCCTGTACAAATCCTACTAATATTATAAATGCGAAAGTTTAGAAATAGAAATAGAAAAAAATATTGTACAAAAACCGTGTAGACATACAAAGGTATACAGATGCATGTTATGTATGAGTTCCAACAGTTTTTACGCTTTTCGGGCATACAATTTTAGTTAACCTAGGTAAAATTTATAAAAATGACTACATTATAAATAACTTGAGATGTTTACATGTTTGGATGTTTGTATGTTTGTTAAACGGCTCAACCGATTTGAATTAAATATTGCACGAAGACAGTTTAAAGCCTGAATTAAAATACAGGATACTTTGTTATCCCGGGTTCACGCAGACGAAGTCGTGGGCGGAAGCATGTGTACAATGTACATATAAATTAGCCCCAGGAGGAATCAATGTACAAATCTATAAAGGCTGGGTAATGAGTTTGTGACTTATCTGGAGCCGCAAATGTCCGTAGGCTACGGTGCCAGTATATAGCATAGTATATGAAGCAGGCTGCTACTCGTTTGCCACTACCAAGTTATAAAATAGGAATTTTCCGTACAGATATAGGTACTGATATTTATGTTTTACTAATGATTGAATGTAGCCGACCAGTTATAAAACTGTGGAATTGAAATCTTCTTCCCTGGGCAGTAGAGTTGCTTTTTGAATGTATTATTTTGATGCAATTCTACCAACTTAAATAATCCCAAGTATAACAAATACACAAATTAGTCTCGAAATGTGCGTTCATACCCCGCCCGCTTCTGCGCATCCCGCGTCATTTAAATGTAAAGTGGCCGTCAATAGAACTTGCTAACTATGTAAACAAACAATGTATTGAAATTGACATTTAATGTCAATTTCAGTATGACGGTTTGTTTACATAGTTAGCAAGTTCTATTGACGGCCACTTTAGGCGCGCAGTGAAGAATCGGTACTGACTCGACTGACAGTTGACACTGACAGCTGACAGCTTACTGATCGTACCGCCTCCGCACTAACAATAAATCATGAAGTCGCCTTAACCTTCCGAATGACATAACACTGATCAGTGCTATCGAAAATTTACTCTGTGACAGAGACGTCAAATTTAAAATCCTTTACTGTCCGTGTCAAAGCATCCGAAAGGTTTGGTCTTCAGGACTATTGATTATTCATACAAACACAGTTTGTTTCTCATTTTAAAACGACATGCGGACCAGAAACTATTTTCTGTTGTTAGAAATTAATAGAAAAATATAGAGGGAGAAGAACGTTTTTCATACAAAGTTTCTAATGGCTTCATTTTTATCATCATCATCATCATATCAGCCGAAATACGGCCACTGCTGGACATAGGCCTCCCCCAAAGAGTGCCAATGTGACCATTTTTTTTCTATTATACCTATGTCTATAAGTAATAGCAACAGAAACTAATTCATAATTCATAATCATTTATTTGCCTAAAAAAAGTGTCCATTACAAAAGTTGTTCCTTTTAAACAATATATCACAGGTCCCATCTTTTACTAGATCACCTTTTTTTTTCTTTTACTTGTACTAGATTCCGACCTAGATATAGTGGATCCCATTGTGTATAAAAACTTTAATGTTATTCCAGTATGCTGTTTTAAAATGAGAACCAAATTTAAAAAAAAGTTTGTATGGAGAGCCGACTAAACTAAGAAAACAACTCGTCCTAAAGGATTCCAAAATATCGGTGTTGCTGACCCCAGGGAAGGGGGGAGACGAAAGCGGAATTAGGGGCAATGCAACAGGTATCAGATTTGTACTAAGTACCTATTAATGACTCCCTGACCATTGGTAGGTATAGGGCTGTCACGCCGTGCGCTGCAAATTTAAATTCTGTTTCTATCTTTGTTAGGAGTTATATTCACGTCATAGACAATTAGACTTGGACACCAATGTCTATGGAATGATGTCATAAATACTCGTTTTGTCTCTTATTCTCATGAGCATTAGGGAATATGGTAGCCATTTCAATTTTTTATTTATATTATTCAGGGATAGCTAAAAGAAAATACTAAAACATACGCCTGAAATGATGAAAATCAAACTCAAATATCTGACAAAGCTAAGTACTTACAGTACGATTGCTGTTAGTTAACCACTGACAGATAGTTTGCCTTCATTTAATTTTCAACTTTAATGTCATACAAATAAAGCAATTTTCAGAATACGGTTACCCACGTGTACCGATTCAGAAATAACTACTTAATTTGTATGAGGTTAAAGTTGAAAATTAAATGAAGGCAAACTATCTGTCAGTGGTAAACCCCAAATAATTCTACTGTACATCCGTTTTAGTAATAGACGATCCAATGAAAATAATAAAGTGTTGAACAAATAATTCATATCAGTCAGTTTTAGAATATATATGTATAATCATTTACTTTGTTTAATAAAGTCAATAAAAGTATAGCCATTCCTGGTAATTAATCAATTTGGACTTTGTGATTGTTCGCGTGTGCCCGGAATATACTTAGATGACCTACAATTAACATAAGTACCTAGGTAAAGGGTCTAGGGAGGGATAAGTACCTATCATTAATACCGTAAAATGGGGTGAGTAGGGATCGCGAGGAGAGTTGGGTTATGAATGGGGAGAGAAGGGATGAAAGGGTGGTGAGATGGGATTTTAAGGCTACTGCTACCTAAATAATGTATTCCAATTTAAAATGAAGCTATAGTAATTAATACAATACAAATATTCTTTATTGCTCACCAGACATAGTAAAAACAAAATAGATAAATAGAGGTAAAATTAAACATAAACAGTGGTAGACGACAGGCGGTCTTATCGCTAAGAAGCGATCTCTTCCAGACAACCTTTGGATGGAATTAATATTCATAATAAAAAAAAGTCAAGCCAACAATCTTCCAAAATCACCTTTGTATGAAAACCCATCTCACTCCAACTACGAGGGACTAAGGGGTGAGGTGGGATTTCGTTTTTATCGTTAAAGTTATGAAATGGAACTACCCAAAATCATAAAAAAACTAAAATACTAACGTCCGGAACACTAATTATATACAACATTCAGTTGGCATATGTAAAAATCAAATGTTATCTAGGGTTGAATGTCAGTTTTGTCCCTACTCACCCCGTTTTACCGTATCATATATGTACTGTCTACAGGTTGTTCTAAACAAAACAGTTCAAGACAGGCTAAAAAGGCCTCCACTCCGAGACCCGAGAGGGGTCCAAACCAAACACACGTAACATATAGATTTGAGATATGTTTAGGCTTGTTATGGTTAAACAGGCTTTTGATTATCTAATTTAAACTTTCGTGAGACATCCATACTAATATTATAAATGCGAAAGTGTATGTGTTTGTTTGTTTGTTTGTTTGTCCGTCTTTTACGGCAAAACGGAGCGACGAATTGACGTGATTATTTAAGTGGAGATAGTTGAAGGGTTGGAGAGTAACATAGGATAGTTTTTATCCCCGTAATCATCCCCTAAGAGGGTGAAATGGGGAGGTAAAAGTTTGTATGGAGCTGCGATATAAACGAGTTCCACGCGGACGGAGTCGCGGGCAGGCTAGTGTTGAAATAATGCTAATAACTACACGGTTATTTTCTTTAATACGTGAGTTGAACCGTGTAATTATTAGCAGCACGGCTAGCACGCGACGGCGCGCGAGCTCTCTCGATTTTTCTCGCACTATCCGTCTCTCACTTATTAGACCACTTAGAACAAGAGGTACCAGTGCGATAAAAATCGAGAGTATGTCGCGGCCGTCGTGTGCCAGACGTGCAGGCTTTTAATTTTCTTTATTAACGGTCGCCAGGACGCTCGACCCTCCATACAAACAAGGTTCACATTTTATAACGGTTCACATTATGACAACATAAAGTAGTTTCCCACCTTGTGTATACAAAGTTTCATGTTATTCCAGTATGCCGTTTTGAAATGAGATCCAAACCAGGTTTGTATGGAGAGTCGACTTGAGTCGACCGTGGCGGGAACTCATACTCCCTTATTCAAACTTATATGTGTTTTGTCCCCCTCCTACGAGCACAAATGTCAAAGTGACAGATGAAAACAAATTAATCTTAACGGCGTTTTAGCTAAATTAGGTTTGTTGACCGTTTATGAATACGGCCGTTAATAAATAAATAAATAAATAAATAAATATTAGGGGACAATCTTACACAAATCGACCTAGTCCCATAGTAAGCTCATTAAGGCTTGTGTTATGGGTACTAGACGACGATATATATAATAGATATAAATACTTAAATACATAGAAAACTTCCATGACTCAGAAACAAATATTCATGCTCATCACACAAATATTTGCCCTTACCGGGATTCGAACCCAGGAGCTTCAGCTTCGTAGGCAGCGTCACTACCCACTAGGCTAACCGGTCGTCAATGTCTACAGTCAGTGACTTATGTACAACCCAAATGCACCGTCGTCCGTGACTCAGTGACTTGTCACATGTGTCAGTAATGGCTAACATCAAACAACGACTCTGATTGATATTTCACACGCATATAAGTAGTTACAAGTATTTACCGTTAGCTTTTCGGTGAAGGAAAACATCGTGAGGAAGCCGGTTTAATCCCAATAAGGTCTAGTTTTCCCTCTGGGTTGGAAGGTCAGATGGCAGTCGCTTTCGTAAAACTAGTGCCTATGCCAAATCTTGGGATTAGGTGTCAAAGCGGACCCCGGGCTCCTTTAGGGGCATTACCGGGAATAACGCTAGGAGGATAATATAAGTAGTTACAAGTCTTTTAACGTAGCGCTGTTGGAAATAAAATTTTGGATAGGTATTCTTTACACATACGGAAGACAATTTTTTTTATTTTATTTTTTATTGCGAGGGACGGAGCGCGCGATACACATTGACATCATATTGATTTGCTAAACGTCAATTGATATTAACCTCATAGTCCCTAAGATAATAGGGTGACGTGTTGTGTTCCTGGTGGTAAAGGTCACCAGAGTTCCCGAGAATGCATGCTGACAGTTTGAGAATGCAGGTTGGTACTGCATTTTCTAGCTGTCAACACAACGAATGGTCAAATCAATAAAGAGTGCTTGTAACATTCTGGAGTCATAAGCGTCCATAGGCTATAGTATCCGCTTGCCATTAGGCTCGTTGCTACCATCGTGGTATAAACGATCGTAACTCGAGACATTCTAGGTTAGTTCGTTCAATATCGTCTCCAAAACTGAATATTGTCACCAAATCGCTAAAAACTGTGACCGTGAAAACTATTTAGCGATCACGCGCCAATGACTTATGTAATCCACACACTCTCTGACCCAATTAACGAACGATTATATTTAGAGAACTGAAAATATCAGCAACTATTTATAATAATGGAGAAACGGCGTAATTAACGCTTTGAGAGTCATCTTGATGTTAAATTACGTAAATGATATAGTACGGCTGTTAGTTTGACATTTAGAGCCCATTCACATGTTATGAATTCTGTGTGATTAGGTTTTGAGGAATTTTAAATGCAAACAATGTATGTTTTTTCAAGGTTCATCTAGATTTTTTCACAATCTAAAATGAAAAAGCCCTTGGTGCGGGACCGGTTTTTATATGATTTCAGGAGTATTAATGTTTGTATATACGTGCGTGCTATTGTAGCGTATAATACTGAACCGGTTTTGATGAATAAGGTATGAAACGGTTTGAAATTTTATGTATGTTTTTTTTTCCTTTGCCAGGATACAGTTTTTGGAACTTTTCATGCTTTTTTATATTTGGCGTGTTAAATACTTCAAGTACGGAACTTAGTACCTATATTGTGAAGGTTCATTCCATTGTCTCATATATTTGACAAAGTAAAATTATCGTCGCATTTTACCATTCGTTGTCAGCGACAACCGGTACCAGACACGGTGGTCGATGCTCAATTTTGTAGTTTACCAAACACGCTATATTTTGTGCTGATGTCACCTTCAAAACAAACGGCAAACTACTTGGTATTACGATATGATGAATTTTTGAAAATTGCGGAAATAATCTCTATAAAATTCCAGAGCAAACTTGTCTCCAAAAGGCAAGCAATCCCCGAGTCCTTTCGTGCGTGCGTGTGTTTCGAAGCTTGCTTTCCAAATACCTATGTGTCAAGCGTCACACAAAGTTAGGATGAAGTAAACCATTTCGGCCTCACTTTTGAGCCGTGCATTTCTGTCTGTTAGATCCTCAACCATATCACAAGTCTTTTCGAATTGAATTTGAACAATTCAGCAAGTTCTGGGTCAAAACATTTTTAGTATGAGTTTATGTTATCCTTTTAGGGTCTAATTTGGTCGCTGCAAAGCAAAGCGCCTTTGCTACTTATGACTTCTATGACCGGATCATAATTTGTATGTAACTAAATCGTTAACAGGCCTAGTCGTTCCTGATTCTGACCCTTCTGTCAATGGAACTGATAACAAAACTACCCGGAATTCGCAAATGATCAAAACGGTAACTCGCTCGGAATCCGCCCAATCCCTTCAGATCGTCAGCGGGCGGATCACACCGCGTCCACGCGGCCCGCTGTTTACAGACGGCTATTTATACTCGACCCTCACCCAGTGGAGCTAATGATGTGTATGCTTCCGCCTAAGGTGCAGCGTGCACCCGAAAACGCAAACCAGGAAAACCATCAATCAAACTGGATTATGTCTACAATAATTTTTTTTTAATACCAAAGGCAAAGAAGTATTACTGCCTGCCTGATGGTAACCAGACACAGTAGCCTGATCAGCAAGTCGTGTTAAAAACGAATGCTGGTGACACGAAATTAATAGCGGCCTGCTTAAGGCCTTAATCACACCGACTGTCAACTTTACAGTCAACAGTTAAGTTTACTATAGACCGCCACCGCAGGCCGCGCCAGTAGGTATGTTTCAGGCTATTCGTCTGCTTATTTCATAGTATGTAAAATTATTGTCATACCTAGGTAACATATATGTTTTTTTAATGCATCTTTTACGACTTTCTGGCCTGGCTCTATCTCCCTAAGCCGCAAAACGCAAATGGACAGGAATTAATCATAAATCAAAAGGTTTCTGTCAAAAATCCCATTTTTTTTATGGTACTTCCTCTACGCCGTATCCGGCGACAGCGACTCCGTCAGTAATTCATATTTGAATGAATGAATGAATGAATGATTTATTTGAAAAACACAACCACAAAATTACATACAAACTGCTTAAAACTGAAAAAAATAAAAAGAAGTACAATGTTGAGGGTGGTCTCAAAAAGGCCCTTTAACATAGTGCATTCTCGGAAGCCCTGGCGGTTTTACTCAGCACCAGATACGTACAGATCAAGTAGTGGTGTTATTATGGTTGTGGTCTTCTTGAAGGTGGCACTTCCCTAGTTGGGCTGCTCCAAATATGAGCGAGATGACGCTCCGCTGTGCCCTGCCTCTCTCTCTCACACATACATGCATATTCAGTAAATATTATGAATGCGAAAGTGTGTCTGTTTGTTACCTCTTCACGCTTAAATCGCTGAACTGATTTAGATGAAATCTGCTGTATATATAGTTTGAATCCCGGGGAAGGACATAGGATAGTTTTTATCCCGGAAATCATTTCCTAAGGGGGTGAAATGGGCTGTGAAAGTTTGTATGGAGCTAGTTCATTCTAATATTATAAATGCGAAAGTGTGTCTGTCTGTCTGTCTGTCTGTCTGTCTGTTACGTCTTCACGCTTAAGCCGCTGAACCGAGTTGGATGACATTTGGTATAGAGATAGTTTGAGTCCTGGGGAAGGACAAAGGATAGTTTTTATCCCGGAAATCATCCCCCAAGGGGATGAAGTGAGGGGGTGACAGTTTGTATGGAGCTACGATATAATTAAACGAGTTTCACGCGGACGGAGTCGCGGGCAGAAGCTAGTTACATATAATTATGTTTGGCGAGTTCACGTCACATATTGATATCAAAATATAATCTAAAAAGAAAGTGTTCTCTAGATTGATCACCGGCCAAATACTTACATGTAGCTTTCTCTCTCTGATTGTGAGAAGATTTAAAAGGGTAGGGAAAACAGGCTTTGTCCGTACAATGAGAAATAGTTCGTATAATCTCAAGGCCCGATTCTATAGTTCTTAATGATAGCTCGTGACATTGCCCGTTTTTTGTGACTGGACAATATTAGGAAATTATACATCAATACAAATACAAGTAATCTATTTGCTGAATACAGATGCCATTCAGTTTAAAGACGGTGTACTTACAATATTTTCAAGTTCGGTGTATCCCGTCTGCATGCAGGCATGCAAATATTGTTATTGTTAAAAAAAATACAACAAAGAATGTGCAAATACAGTTAAAGTGTCAATAAATCCATAGTAATGTTATAAATGCGAAATTCTGTCTGTCTGTTACTTTTTCAAGCTTAATCCGTTCAACCGATTGAGATAAAATTTGGTATGGAGATAGTTTGAACCCCGCGAAAGGACATAGGGTAGTTTTTAGCCCATGAGAGGGTGAAATAGGGGATGAAAGTTAGTATGGAGCTGCGATATAAACGAGATCCTCGGGGACGGAATCGCGGGCATAAACTAGTTGACCATAAATTAATCAGTTTAGTAGAACCATGAAGTTTATAATGTAAACATTGTATCAGAAAGGTGCAATGCAATGTAACTCTGCCAAGAACAACAATATAAAAAAAAACAGTCACGCGGATAGGAGATTCAACGTTCTTTCGAAAACGCGTGATTTAAGACATTTTATTTATTTATATCATTCAACAAGGCACATACAACAATGTCTTACAGACTTACATATGTATATTAATATACAAAGCTTTTATAAATAACACAATAACACGTTAAGGCCGTGGCCAATAGAGTCGTGTTTAGACAAAATAAAATGGGTATAAATCATCAAAAATGCTGTTCTTCGGTCGCGCACGCACGGTGTCCGGAAGAAGATGCGATCAGATTTTACAAAAAAATATTTATTTCGACATAATCGCGAAAATGAAGGGATACTTAGCAGTATTAAGTTCAATCACCTCATTACAATAATTATTTTGACATTCTTACATTCTGATTAATAATTTAGTAAGTAAGTAGTAACACACACATGATATTTTGTATTTACCGAGCATGTTATAGATTTAATTTATTAGTTCGTTTCTTAAATTACTCTGTGTTTACGTTCTTTTTCCATTCACTGTCTTTCGGTGGACATCTATAACTGGCTTTGTTATTAGCTTTTAAGCTTTGTAATATTTTCCTGTAATGCTGTTGATGCCCCAAATAAATAAAAATACATAAGTAAGTAAGCAATTTATTGCATTTTATGTGGTTAAAAAAAGATCTTAAGTATTATAATTTAAAAGGATCACAGATTTAGCTGACCTGCAGCGTGCAAAATGTAGATACATCTTAAATCTAAAAATCTCTTACAGCATGCAATATCACAATCTTATATAATTTATATGTCTGAGATTTGAGACCAGGAAAATATATAGTAATAAATCTCTAGTAATTTAGTCATTTTTAAATATGTAATTATAAAATTTTAACAATATGGTGACATTTAAAACTAGTTGTCAAAATATACAATACGAGTAAATATGTCAATCTAATTACCTAGGTACTATTTATTATTATACGAAAAATCTTTTATTGAATAGATATATTCTACGATTAACCATGTCTTAAGATTTGTATAGAATTTGTGTCCAACTAAACTAATTATAGATTAATAATAAAAATATTTTTAAATATATAATAAAGATAGATTAAATAATAAAGATATTTTTAAATATACAATTTGCCAGCTTTAAAAAAATCCTAAACGCTCCAAAAATCATTTAATATCACCTCGCCTAATACAACGCCTGAAAGGGGGACAGCATGCGTCACCGCGCGTAAACATTGCAGAGCTGGGTTAAATCGATATAATGAGTGGGAATCCGAGGCAGTCAAATCAGAGACTGGATTGATTGTACAAGCCTTGATATTGTAAATTAACTAGGCACGTAAATAGATTCTTCAGGACGCCAATTTATCGGCAAAACACGTGTAGGCCTTTCAGCAATTACGGTAAGGCCGATCTCACTTAAAATTTGGCGCGTAATGACACTAGTCTACGGAAAACTCGACCTCTCACAGCAATAGATTGAAAAAGTGCAAAAACATGTTCTCAATATCCTCAGCCTTCGGAGCGTCAGCTCATATACCAGCGGGCTCAGGCATTTCAATATTCGTAGGAAGTGCAGCAAACTAATAGTACTTTATAAAATTACTAGCTTCTGCCCGCGACTCCGTCCGCATGGAACTAGTTTATATCGCAGCTCCATACATACATTCACCCCCTGCCCCCATAAAAACTATCCTATGTCCTTCCTCGGGACTCAAACTATCTCTATACCAAAATTCATCTAAATCGGTTCAGCGGTTTAAGCTTGGAGAGGTAACAGACAGACACACAGACAGACAGACAGACAAACACACTTTCGCATTTATAAAAATTCGTATTTTTATAAATGCAAAAGTGTGTCTGTCTTTCTATACTAATATTATTATTAGTTCCCAAAATTGATAGTCCCACCCTTCTAGCTCATCTCAACATCATCACTCGATATACAAATCTCACAATCCGTCACCCAAAATATTTCAGTTTCTATAGAAACAACACCTCATTTTTTTATCATGTAACAATAATATGTCGCTTATACAACGAAACCGTTACCGAGAATCCGTCCATAGACATTTATTTATTTCTTATTAAATACAGCAACTATCCTTACATGTAACCCTAATACAATAGTGCCTTAACCTTAAATTAAAAATAATCCTTATTACTACTTCACTAAATAATTTAAATTAAAAATTCAATTTATACATATTTAATTGTAGCCTACCCTCGTTTAAAAAAACTTTCATCGGTATCTTCTGCACGTAGGCTGCGTTCACACTAACCAATTTTCTAAAGTGTTTGTTTTTGTTTAGTTTAGTCTTTAGTAGTTACATCTTACATCATTATTTTTTTTCTTTCTGTGCACACATGTTTAGAGTTATAGTCCAGATCGGAACCTTTATGCTAATATTGTATTTCTGTAATTTTCTGTAACTTCTTTTGTGCCAAATAATAAAATAATAATAATAAATACTCTTTTCAACACATTTGTTCGTAACGGACTATGATGAAATGTGTTGAAAAACGTCGTATGAAACGCGTGAGCTTTGATAATTACATCCTCGGCTCTCTTATCACGCTTACCTGCGGCTCGCGTGATAATTCCGCCTCTGATGTAATTATCAACATACCTCACTTGTATCACAATGTACTATTATTGCACCACAACAAGAGAGAAACATCTTACAAAAGAATTGCTTAATAAATAATGGTAACAACAGGCGGTCTTATCGCTTTAAAGCGATCTCTTCCAGACAACCTCCAAACCAAACAAATAAATAAACTCCCTATGTATAGGTCTATATGGTCTATATGTCAGGGTTATTGCCACACTGCACTCTATAGTATTATAGTAGTATTGTAGTCATTTACGACCGCATTCAAACGTTCTACAGTCCTTAACTAAATTACGTTAAAATTCGGTTGTCTTTATCTGTCACTTTGACATTTGTGTTCGTCAGAAAGGTACAAAGCACATTTTGTTTAGCAGACGCATGTTAAGTTTTATGAATAAGGGGTTAGATTTTTGCTAAAAAGGCGAAAGAACATTAGTTTAACCATACTATATTATAGTCCTTAATATTTAGATGAACATTGGGTATTTTAATATTACTTACGTTTCGTTTCGTTTATTCAGTCACCATTTACATTGTATAGGAATTTTAGGTGATAAAAATGTCATAAAGAATTATCAGATTAAATGCACAAAGGATAACGATGAATGTCGAGCTCACAATTTTATTATATTACAATATTCAAGCGAGAATCTCTGAGAGAGCTCTGAATATATTCAATAGAGGTATGTCAATTAATAAATTTAACAGACAAATTGCAGTCAAAACAAAAAAAAACAATAATTAGTTACATACTCTTATAAACTATTATTAATTTTTTTATGGTCTTTGTCGTCTACGAAGTCAGCTACAGTTAAGACAACGTAATAAATAAAATCATGCTCGACACTTAAATGCCTAATAATTGACACCTATTACATGTGACATGTAATATTTAGATAATATTATGAATAAATGAGTATGAGTATGAGTATGAGTATTTATCACCTCTATTGTTTTGGCATAAGATTGAAAAAGTCGTGTATTCGGCCAGTGTCGGGCGCTTACTGGGACTTTTTCCTTTTTGATCCACAAACAACCCAGTGTTCATCGAATTTAAACTTTCGCGAGACATGTCTAAACTAGTAATATATCCACTCGAGTATAACTTTAACCGTGGATTTATTCGTAGTAGTAGTAATAGTAACCCACTGTTACGTCATCTCACATTGCATATGCTGTAGACAGCTAATTTCAACACTGGACCTTCTGCGCCTTAGTTCGTTCCTTATTCTGTGGTAAGAGCAGGAAAACATTAAAAATGTCTTGTAATTTAACGAGACAGCCCTTTTACCTTACGTCATTTCCTGTAATTTCTACGTTTTCGGTTTTCCTTAGACTGGCACAGTGATCTACAGAACAGTAAAGTTCTCAACGAAGCAATGTTTTTATTGTACATACAACGTGTTCCCGCCAATTTCCGTTAATTGAAAGGGGGCATAGCTTAGGTCAAATAAAGGTAATTTCTCCAAGACACCAGTATCTTAACTCTTACTGTTAGCAAGATATTCAACATTTTTTAATTTAATCAGTTATGCAACCTTAACCAGAGTAAACGGTTTTTTGACGTGCATGTCATGTGATGTCATTTGAACATTATCACATTTGACAAAAACTTTTCATTAACTCTTAAGACCCTTGTACAATAACCGTTAATGCTAAATTTAATTATTTTGTATGAAAATCGAAAAAAAAACTTTTTTTTTTTGAAAAACTAATTATGCTACTTTGTTTCGGTGAATGGACTCTGCAATATGCCGAAGTTCAAGGAAATTCAGAAAAACACCCTGTTTAACTCGAGTCTGATTAATATTAGGAATTGTATTTGGTTTCACCCATTCACCAAATCAATAATTATAAGGATTCGGTATAATTTGTCACGTGGTTAACGATACATTTAAATAGTACCTACATTGTATTTCAAACTTGGTAAGCAAGATTATGAAGATGGCTTGAGCCTCATGGTCATGGTCATCATGATGGTCTCAGCACTCCCATTCTAAAGAACAACAAAATTTAACATTTTCTTCTCTTCTCCCTATTCCATTTTCAACTAGCTCGCCGCGCGGCTTCGCCCACATTGCAAAAACCCAAACCCGCGGACTGAAAGCAGAATAGCCTAGCTGTCCATCCAGAAAGTCTTTAGATTTTTTGAAATCGGTCCAGTTGTTCCAGAGATTACCCATTACATACAAACTTACAAAGCTTCAATCCCACATATACATCCTCTTTATACTATTAGTATAGATTATTTCAAGTACCTATCATAATTTATTATTCCAAGTAACTACCTCTTTTCTCATATCTATCAATTTCTTTTTGGGGTTCTGTGCCAAAAAAGGTAAGAAAGGAACCCATATGGTGCGACTGTCCATTTGTATATCTGTTTTCTTTCCAACTTATACTTTTGATCCTGCTCCATCCCTCTTTCTCCCATCCTTTCATCCCAAAATCCTCATCGTTCAATTACAAGCGCTCATAGCCTAGCAGCGCCTGCTAGTCGGAAACGATAACGCAGGTTATCAAAGATGGCAGCGGTCAGCCTTTGGATGGGTGACCGCCTGATGTTTGAGTGGTTAATATAAATGAGCGCTTCCGTGCTTTGGAAGGCACGCTAAGCAGTTGACCCCGGCTGCTGTCTATGACAGTAGTCGTTAAGCCGAGTTAGAGGCCTTCGGGCGGCTTAAGAACTTCTAACAGTCGAGTTGCCCACTCACTTGACAAAGGGGGGACAACTGTTACTCGCGTCCGCAGGAGCTACCTACCACAACCCTGCAGGTGTCCCCTGGGTGGTACTAAAGAGTGACAAATTTTAAAGGCCAAAAAATTATATGCCATACAATTAAAAAAAAATTACAAGTACTGAGTTATATATTCTAAAGAATTTGAACTATAAGTAAAAAAATCGACATACAAACAAACGTTACAGCAGATTGAGTTAGCCAACACTTCTACTGCGCATGTCGCGATATCGTGACAAAGCGCCATCGCATACGGGCTACAACATGTATATGTCGTTAATGCGCCGTAGGTTCATGGTCTTCTCTCCCTCTCACTGAGCATAAGCGTAAGCGAGATGGAAGTGCGTGCTCGGAAGCGCGGATATCATGTTTTTTAATTTTAATTTTTTGGCCGTTTAAATAAATAAAAATGTAAACACTGATTTCCCTCAAACATGATAATGCCAATTTTTAGAAGCAATTTTAATATTTACAGCTTATGTGTATAATTTGTTACAAATATTTTAAGTGTATTTTTGTGTGTTTTAGCCCTATGTTCGTGATTTTTTTCTATCGACCGAACTTTGCTTAATCATGTTTCGAAACACTGATTTCCCTGCAGAAAAACCTCAAGATTACTATTCGTATTTTTTCTAAACCATATTATTATAAACAGACGCATTATATTGTTTCAAAAATTCTGTTCGCTTAATTTCGCTGAACCTACGGCGCCTTAAGAGTGTGCGGTGTCAGAGAGCATACATAAACACCAATAACGAACACCTTACAAGATTCATTCAAACTGTAACTTTGACATTTTGTCCCAAATCTGGAACGCCCTATACAAAACCGAAATTCTCACCATCACACATTCAAAGTGACACCATTTGAATACTGCCAACGAAGCAGCATATTGGACGACCTACGTCCCCCCAAGGGGGTGGGAAACCCCCCTGTTCCACCCACACGGAGCAGGTGGGGATCGGGCGATCCAATCATGTGTTGCTTGGTGTAAAACGTCTTTTCTCTTGACACGTTCTTCTGATAGAAAATTATTCGAGCACTCGTTGATGAGACATTTTTTCTCTCACTTTGATTCAATGCTGCGCAGAAATATGTTTTTGTTTAACAATACTCACTTATTAATAGACAATATTGATACTGCCATACGATACATCAACCGTACTTTGCGAGTGAACGAAAATCGATTTGCAGGATTACATGTAGGTATTTACAAGTCAAGTTAATTATAACATGTGTTACCATATACCTACTTATTGCTATGTGTTGCTGGAGTCAGTTAATGATTCTCCAAGGGTGGCTGGGTTTAATGTGTGGGGGATGTAATAAAAGAGGTTAGAATCGATTTCACATAATAGCTTCTATTTCTGCTGACCTATATGGAATTCATTTAATTTATTCGATTCTAACCAATACTTACTACTCGTTGAGGTCACTAAGGCTATTGAAATTGAACCTTTATTCAAATGAAATAGCCTACCTAACCTACTTGAACAACTATTTGCCCAGGGGCTTAACAGTTCTGAAAAGTGAATAGTTTTTTTCCACAAGTTACAGGGGGTCGAAAATACGTACGTCCGTGCCACTTTTTGCTAGACTTAAGAGCTCTTCCGTGCCCCCAGAGGGGTAATCCAGGGGGGGCACGGAAGTGATTACTAATCACGCAACGTTTTGAACGCGCGTTAGGACAATCTAACAGTCCTTTTTCCATATAAAAAGTGACATTTAGATCTACCTGACGCGCGGTACAATGCGTTACTTGATCGACCTGCGGATTGAAAGTTATAAAATTAGATTTTAATCGTATTGACGCGTATGGGTTCGAATCGACTAACGCAATATGTACCTATCCTGATTGGTGATTTGAGAAAATAAAAAACCGGCCAAGAGCGTGTCAGGCCACGTTCAGTGTAGGTTCCGTAGTTTTTGTAATTTTTTTCAAAAACTATTCAACCTATCAAGTTCAAAATAATTTTCCTAAAAAGTTTTTATAAAGTTCTACTTTTGAGATTTTTTTCATATTTTTAAAACTTATGGTTCAAAAGTTAGAGGGGGTGGACACATTTTTTTTTACTTCTGGAGCGATTATCTCCGAAAATATTAACATTATCAAAAAATGTTTACAGCAAACCCCTATTCATTTTTAAATACCTATCCAACAATATATCACACGTTAGGGTTGAAATGAAAAAAAAACACTCCACGTTACGTATATGGGGGAGGTACACTAATAAAAAAATAAAAAAAACACTTTTTATTTTACCACTTTGTCGGCGTAATTGATAAACATTAGTTCCAAATTTCAGCTTTCTAGTGCTAACGGTTACTGATATTATCCGCGGACGGACGGACAGACAAAACGAAACTATAAGGGTTCCTAGTCGACTAAGGAACCCTAAAAACGGTCAGTAATTAAAATGACATGACGTGTTTGACAAAGGATATTGTTTTTTTTTTGCACTGAGAACAAATTCGCTCATCGCACAGTGCACGACATTATAGAACTCATTACGATACGTGTACGTTGTTACGAGGCGACATTTACGAATATGATACAAACGAAATACGTTTCTTGAAAGACTCCTCATTGCGTTATTTCTGAACTTACGGGACATAGGCCGCGTCAACGAACAAGCGGGCGATCCGCGGCGTCAGAATACGCGTAAATACAAACATGGCGTTGCCTAGGAGCGTTTCTGTACAAGCGTTAGACTCGCCTGAAGCCACTTATGACGCCACCAAACGCCCCTCCTGCTTATAAACGACGCCTTAAGGTGCGACCACACCGCCGCTTAAAAAACGGTCACGATACGGAATCGCAGCAAAATGTATGAAGAATACGTGACGCATACGACACGTCAACGCGTATACGCAGCGTTACGCACCGGTGTGGTCGCTCCTTTACACGTTTTAACGGCGGTTTTCTGTCTGTTTGTACACTGCACACTTCTATAGTCTCAAAGATATATTTTTCGCTTTATTACAAAGCAATAAGGTGCAATGTGTAAACATATGTTTGATGGTGGCGTACTAGATAATTGTACTGAAATATGTCGAAACGCACTATTTGGGTCGATGTATGGTTCAAATATATGCCGGGTCAGGGTGCTGTTAGTTTAGCGGTTGTTATTTTACTGTGGGTGTTTTATAGTTTAGATTGATACTGAAGTGTTAGGTTTGTAAAATTGGTAAGGTAAAAGGCCTAATGGTTGACACTTTCAATCTTAATTAATAAAATAAATAAATATTTGCGGACAATCTTAGACCTAGTCCCAAACTAAGCAAAGCTTGTACCTACTATGGGTATTAGACGACGATAAACATACTTATATGTATGCATAAATAAATACTTTAATACATAGAAAACATCCCTGACTCAGGAACAAATATTGGTGCTCATCACACAAATAAATGCCCTTACCGGGATTCGAACCCGGGACCTCTAGCTTCGTAGGCAGGGTCACTGCCAAACTAAGCTAAACCGGTCTTCGCTTTTTTTAATTAAATTAAATGAATAGAGGTGAAGAATAGGTGTGAACTATTAAGAATCATCATCATCTTAGCGATGTTTTTAAGTTTGTATGTTTGTATGTTAATCTCCGGAACTACTTATTCTATTTCGAAAATTCTTTCGTGTAAATAATGGACTTTATTTCATCCCGTGGGGTTGCCTGTGTTTTGTGCCAAAGGTACTACGAAACGGAATTGAATTAGCCAGTCTATAGAAATAGGTTTTTTTTTATCATAAATCTAATTACATAGTTACAACATTTAGGGTTCCGTACCTCAAAAAGTAAAAACGGAACCCTTATAGGATCACTTTGTTGTGCGTCTGTTTGTCTGTCAAGACCCTTTATATCGGGAACGCGTGGAGGTATAGAGTTGAAATTTAAACCATATTGTAGGTACAGTCTACAGTCCCTTGAACTGTGAAAAAATAAAAAAACTTCTAAGTTAATGTAAAAAAAGATACGACCCTTTATGCCGCAAAAAACGCATAGTTCGACACTCTCAAAGAAATTCTTATTTATAGGTACTTTCCGTTGACCTAAAACTATGAAAGCCAAGTAATATCGTCTTAAACTACAAGTACAGGGAAACATCTGAAAAACTAGGTATACTTTTGTAATTAAGTACGGAACCCCCGACTCGCACTTGTCTGGTTTTTTTAAAGATCATTTTACTTCATGTTTCGATCCTTATTTCCTGCTTTTATATGTAAAGTCCTCAATTTCCTCCTTAAAGGCCAACCCTAGGACTCCAACCGTCTAGCTCCCGTGTCTGCTTACAATAAGACGGACCATATACTCGTTTGCCACCATCGTTGCCACCATCGTTATGTAAACCAATACCACAGAGACAGCGTACTAAATTAATTAACAGTACCTATTATTTTAATTCACAAATACTTGGGTAATTTCGGAGTTGTTGTAAACTATTCTATGTGACTAGTATAATTTCAGTAATAGTACTCAATTTATTTCACAATAAACGGTCAAATGTCGTCCACGTATATCTAGATGTTCATGGTAGGGGAGGCTGAGGTAAGTTGGAACGTGGGTAATTGATACTAACAACAACAACTTGAGAATTTTGTGGCCTCGCAATGATGATTCTCTGTACGCTGACGTGACGTCTGAGTGGACACGTAATTAACTAGACTAGCCACGATAATAACAGTACCACTACTGAGCGGGATTGTATACAAATCTCAATAACTGTGACTGAAAATGTTGACATAGTTACATCCGAACCGGAAACCCGGGAAGGAACCGGGTAATGGTTTGTTTGCCATAACTGGATATGAAACCGAACGCGGCAAATAAAAAAAGGTGTAACTATAAGCCTAATAAAGTGAGTGGTTTATGGTAAGCCGACAGCCTTTTAAAAAAAAAATTTTTAACTTAGCTTCATAGGAGCCTTGCAGCACGGTGGCACACGAATGGTTTCTGTATGAGATTATTCCTCTAAGGTCCCGAGCGACTATCGTTACTTGTTGACTCAGAAATGTACAGCGAATTGTCATTAGAGGAAAGGCAATAGATGTCATATTGACAATTAATGTGAGAAAGCCTAAGAATTGGATGGTGAGCGTAGCTCCTTCGTCGCAGCCGGGGGTTAATCCCGGTAAGGGCAAATATATTGTTGTAATGAGCATGAATATTTAGTTAAGGCTCTTGAATGTTTGAGTGTTTCCTGTGTTTATGGATATAAAGAAAGAAAGAAAGACAGTAAATATACTTACGAGAGGTCTCTACAGAATAATGTAGGTATATCGTTTGAGGTACTATCAACAACACAGCTAACTGACCATCCGTGTACTCTATTTGCATTGTAATAAGGTTCTATATAAAAACAGGATGGTCAGTTAACTGTATTGGCGTTTGTACTGAAAGAACATGTCTGGTTTATTTTAGAACTAAATTGGTTTGAGTCGTCTGATCGCCATTATTTATTCATTGTAGTTGATAAATCGATGTTGTGTCATCTTACCTTGGTCTCCCCTACATATTACGATCTGTTTGCACCAGCAGCTTTATTGTAAATAATCGGACTGCCATTGGGGCTTCCAGTGTCAAATTAGGCGAATGCCATCTCGCCTTAGAGAAGATTACAGTTATAATACCCATTAGACTTCATCCAAAGGACGCGTTGTGTTAACGATATAGCGAATCATAAAACCAAGGGTCAGTAGCGAGCATATATTACTCTTATAGACTCACAAGCATTAATGGGCCGTAGCCTCGCCATCCATCGAATAGACCATCATAGCCTTTTACCACCAATACGGTAATACATACCTACAAGAATTAATGCCATTCACTTCGACACTCGCACCCCAGCGGTAGTCCGTTTGTTTCGCTGTTCTGCCCATCTGAATGGCCCTGCAGAGGGATATAAAGACAGACTACCCAGCGGTAGTCGTTTGTTTCGCGGTCGATGACCGTGTCTGAAAGGCCCTGTAGAATGGCACAAAGACTACCCAGCGGCTAAAACATACTACTCAGAAGTCATCTGTTTCTTGGGCACTAGCCATGCCAGGAAGGACCTGTAGAGTGGTGGAAAAAGAGCGTTATTTGATTACCTACAGGTACACTCACACCGAATCGGTAGTCGTTTGTTTCTGGGTCACTTACCATGTCTGAAAGGCCCTGTAATGTAGGGTTGTTGTTACAGATGTGCAGCCTGGCGGCGCTCGCGCGCGGCTGCCGGCCCGCCGCCAAGCCGTGCTGCCTGTGCTGGTGCTGTTGCTGCTCTTGTTCCTGGTGAGTACCTCCTGGTGTCTTTCCTCAGATGCGGTTGAACGACTGTTGAGAGCTGTCTGGTGACAGCATTCATATCTGTCATGACCAGGTGTGCAAAAATATCTGACACATCCTAACAGACCTAGAAATATGGCCGTGTCAGATATTTATGCGCGCCTTGTTGTCGCTGATATTTATGACTGTACCTTGTTACACCTACAAATGTATCAATGAATGTAAGTTTCGCAGATCTTTCATAAACATCCCACACTTATTATAGGACACGATATCTAGGGTCCGATATCAAATCGCTTTTCAAAGAATTTGCACCCCTTTCTCTACCTAATGGGTTACACACAGTGACCTTTTAGATAATCCTAAAAAGTTAATGATTTTGAAGAAAAAATGTACCGAAAATTCTGCAAAAAGCATACGAGAAAATAGTGGGACACCATCAGATGCGTACAGTGTGAGAGTTACGCTAGCTCAGTGTTCTTCAACCTTCTTCATCATGTGACTCCCTGAGTATGGAAATATATTCCGCAACTTTATTAGTAGCTGCGACCCCCTATAAGAGGCTACGCGACCCCACAACACAACAGGTTGAAAAACACTGCGCTAGCTTTTTCCGATTGTTGAGCATGACGGAAAATAATAGCGTGTCTAAGACTGCCGCCAGGACGGTAACACTTGCCTTTCCACTATGCTCGGCTTTGGCTCTCTTCCGAATAGAAATTTCAGGATAATCGTTCGATATGCATTATGCAGCATATGGGTGCCGTAATGGAATTACAGCACACTACCAGTGAAATCTATCATTCAGTTACTACAAGCGTGCGCGTGGATGTAGTTTGGGAGGGACAGGATGCATTCGAGAATATCTCGTCCGACCGTCATAAAGTCATAATGAAGTAATATTGAAATGATAAAATTTCAGCGTTTATTGCTTTAATGACACCGTTGTTTCTTTGTTTCAGGGCGAAGTGGTAAGTGCAGTGCTGACCCAAATTCTGAAGAAATAGCGGCTAACTAGTTTGAAAGAAGGGATATACTAATATTGACATTAAAAATAGTACCCAGCCCGATCTCTTCCCTCGGAAGACCTGCTGATAACTGTCAACAAGCGGCTCTTGAAGTTTGATGCCATAATGCTCAGCCCCTAACAAAAAGTGGCAGTGGTAGTCCGTAAATACACATTTACTATCTCAAAAATGCTCTTCCGCTCCACTGGTGACGATAGGGCCGGCTCGTCCCTCGCTCAACGCATTGGCATTGCCATTCAGCGAGGTAACGCAGTCAGCCTTATGGGCACCCTACCAAGTGGTAATAATCTAGGGAATATAAGTAAATATAGTGTAGGCCCCACATAACTATGTCAAGATAGAAGGAAAGTGCGCGCCGATTAGTATGGGAACCGAGCGTGTAACATTTTGCGTAGGTAATTTGACGTCACAAGCGTAATTTAGTGACGAGAAACATAATCCGCGCGAAATCGATTCGTCAACATCGACTAGCACGCGGCAGTTGTAATAATTTTGTATCGATTCAAAATATCGATAAGAACCGACAGAGAAATGAAAAATAGTCTTAAAAAAGTCTTAGTTTTTTTTACAGTATTTTTAGAAGGAAAGAACTCGTCGAGACTTTTAGTATGTTCACTCCCTAAGCATCTTGAACAAATTTCTGAAGGTGTCTTCGTGGAAATGTATGGAACAAATCCGGCTGTATTTTGTAGGAAACCATTTAATACGACCCGTTGCTTCAATCCATTTATTTTTAACATGCGGATCATTCGGAAAACTGAAACAAAATTGCAATTTAGAAGTAACCATAACCTGTTTGTTAATAATATTCATTTTCACTACGGACATCATATACCTACAACATTTCAAAATAACCCTCCTATCCTTCGGCAATCAGTCAATAACACTGAAAATTCTATAGTTTTTAAACAGTCTAAACCTGAAGTTATAATAAAGCTCTTACTTTAAAAATGTCTTGCTCGCTATACAACCTTTGAACCCCCTTTTAACCCTCTAAGGGGATGAATACAAACATACAGGTCAAACTGAGAACCTCCTTTATTTTTGAATTCGGTTAACAATGCCTTGCTCTCTATACGAACTTCGAAACCCCTTTTAACACTCTTAGGATGAATGAAAAAAAATACGCTGAAATCTGTTTTGTAGTCTTTTAGTAAACAGTCTAAGACCAAAGTTTAAAATATCTTACTTTAAAAATTACTTTTCTCTCCATACAAACTTTGAACCCCCTTTAAGGGATGGATAAAAAAAAAGTCTGAAATCAGTTTTGTAGTCTTTTTACATACCTACAGGCTAAGACCAAAGTCACAAATCTCTTACTATAGTATTTTCTTGCTTTCCATATAAACCTTGAATCCCGTTTTAACCCTCTTAGGGGTGGAATTTTTCAAAACCGCTAAAAGCACTTTTTTATTCTAATAAGTAATCCTTCTACAACGTTTCAAGTCTCTAGCTTATAAAATTAGTTTCCCCCATACAAACTTTTCACATCTATTTTACCCCCGTGGGGGTGGATTTTTCCAAAACGCTTTAAGGTTTTTATTTTGTATTTAAAGAAGTAATCTTTCTACAAAGTTTCAAGCTTCTAGCTCAAAAAATGAAATTTCTCCCATAATAACTTTGCACCCCTGTTTAACCCCCTTAGGGGTGGTATTTCCTAAAACACTGAAAATTCTTATTTTTGTATTTTAATATGTAATATTTCTGCAAAGTTTCAAGTCTCTAGCTCAAAAAATAAAGTTTCCCCCATACAAACTTTGCACCCTTATTTGACCCCCTCAGTGGATGAATTTTTATAACAACGCTAAATCATTTGTTTTGTTTTTTAGTAAGAAACCTCCATACAAAGATTCGAGTCTTTAACTTTCCAAATGAACGATTTCCATACAACGGTTCGACCCCTATTTCACCCCCTTAAGGGTTGAAATTCGAAAAATCCGTTCTTAGTACACGTCCACGTACTGTAAAGAATATATGTTCCAAATTTCATGCTTATATCTTTAGCAGTTTAGGCCGTGCGCTGTCTGTGAATCGCTCAGGAACGCAAGAGTAGATAATAATATAAAAACGTAATTTTCATTTCTCTGCTTTTATAATCGATTTAACCGAGTAAGAAAATCACAGTGTACAGCACACTGATACAGCACTAGTGACAGAAAAATGAATAAATCGACCATGAAGCGACTCGACAATTTGAATAGCCTATTTATACATCGCTGGTTTTGAACGCACGTCAAGTGTGTCTCGTCAAACTAAAGCCGCAATGGAAAACTAGAGTTGGACATAATCTATTTTGATGAAAATAATACAGAGCAATAAATAAATTGTTTTTTTTAATTAATAACAGGTATTTTAGGACATATAGTACTTACCTATGATAGGAAATACCACGATTAACAGCTTCACCTTTTTTGGTGGTGTTTGAACAGCTCAGTATCGAATAACGAGTCATTTTGTGATTATAACCTGACGTCGCACGCGTTCCGAGGTCGGGAGCGGACTAAAGTTCGTGGCGAGCAAAGAAGTCCATCGGACTTACTTTTGCCACGCGAAGTACATACACTCTTTCCTTCTATCTTGATATAGTTCTGTGGTAGGCCCCATAGGTTAAGTTAGTTTTAGTCATTTTAGTTCCTATTATATTATTTATTTATTTATTCACAACCATGCTTATGGCTATCCTAATTCGACAGTATGGAATTTGACACAACTCAAAATAAAAACATAGGTAGCTACATTACAAATTACAGTAACACAATATATACCTATAACGTGGCCTTTGTGAATTCGTTCAAAGGACAAAAGAACAAATCTACCTCGATCGCTACTCGGTTAAGGGTTCGAATAGGCATGATGAAACATTTTGAAAAACTGTTCTAAAATGTTTAGAAACATTTATTATGTACAACGAATAAGATTTTTCTAGAGAAAATAACAGTTAAGTAAGAAAAAAATGCATTTTAGTTTTCAAATTTAAAATTGGCGCTAAAACGCTTGTCAGTGTCATGGCGTCCCGAGTGACGTCACATTTGTATAAACCACGAACTTATAGACATACTGGACTTTGCCATTCAAAAATGTTTTGAAACCAGAAAAAAAATACCTACCTTGAATGACGTCACGTCTTTCCGTCATCTCTTTCTAGTTTTGTGATGTGTTGCTATAACTTGAAACACAAACAGTGCGACATTTTTATAAAGACGTACTCTACGCTATACGGTTATCATTCATTTTGTTATAATTTCACTAAACTAAATGCAAATGAAAATTAATTTACTGAAATTAAAATGTATTGACTTTTCTAAATATCACTCCAAAAATACCAACGCAGTCAAAATCCTAACTTTGACGGTATGCTTGTACTGCTTGTTATGGCAATACTAATTAAAAAATATGGCTGTTATGTCAAAACAGATTTTACCATATCGAAAGTTTATTTCATGAAATAAACCCTTTGCTACAATTTAATCGCAAAATGGTTATTGTCTTGTATAATGACGCTCTGAGCAAGTACTTAGAGACCGAATTCAGATATTAAATTTTACAGGTAAGTGGCTATTTCACGAAAATATCGGCGGTTCTACTAGCAATCAATTTGGATCTAAACCAGAGTGAAACTTGTTAGATCTATCTGTCTATGCATTTTTGAACTGTGTATTTTAAAAATATGAAAATATCACGCTCATAGGGCTTATTAAATTCTCTCAGCGAAAATTGTTTTGAACAAGATCGGTTCAAAGGTTTTTGAGATATTTCTAAAAAACTGCCTTCCTTAAAGGAAAGGACATAAGTGCCGTAAGATTTCAGTAACGATACGACCTTTTGAATAGGCACGAAACCTTCGTTGTGCGTGATCCGACACGACACTGAATGGCACAGTCCAGTATGTACTTATATAAGTTCGGGGGTATTTGTTTATACGAGTGTGACGTCATGGGCTCTGATTGGTGTTTAACATATCATGGCGGGCGCCCGTATTTTTCAGTTTAATTTTATCAAAATAAATAATAATCTCTTACTTAATAAAAAATATACCTAAGCATTTTTCGAATTCTATGATTCAAATTTCACTAATTAAATACCATATTTTAGTGATTTTCAATTACTGTCATCATGCCTATTGCGCGCGTGTCGGGGGCCTGGCAAAGGAGTTGCGTTACAGCAGGCTCGGCCGCCGCCGCCGCCACACATACCGATCCGGTACGCTCAAACGCACCTCCGCCAGGACTCCAGGATTCCCACGCGGTCGAATGCATAAAGCGATCCCGCGGCGCCCCTCCCTTACGACGGAGCTGGCACTCGTTGGGTTTTTAGACGGTAGTCCAAGGCTTCTGCCGCGATTAGTTCGTCATACCCGCCCTGCCCCCCTCCCCGTGGCGGGCGGGATGCGTAAAGGCATTTCCCTAACGTAAAAAAAAAGGACTCCAGGATTGCTCAACTTGCCCCGTATCAACTAAGAGTCCTTACGCCCACATAAGCAGAAGCGGGAGCGTATTTTGCAAAATGCTTCCTTTTTCATTCAAGATTACGACGTAACTATTAGTATTTATTCAAAAACTGATAACGTAATTAAATAATCATTTCTTAACCTCTTAATATTTTTTAAAAAATAAATTTCGGCGCGCAGCATCTGTGCAGCGTGATTTATACGTCTTTTAAAAAAAATATGCATTTACGGCATCGTAGGTCCTATAGTTATGATTTTTTTTTTATGGGTTAACATAAAGTTATAATTTGCTATCATATTATTTTTAGGGCAAAATAAAAGTACAAGGGGCGGTAAAAAAAAAATAATGTAATCCTGTTTTGACCAAAAAAATTAAGAAAACTCGGAAGATGTTTTATCAACTTTTTAAAATGAATCTTTGATTTTCAATCATGTCAGCCCCTCGCAAAAGATTTGGTGATGTGAATTGTAATCATTCATTACCTAATGATTCTTGTTTACTGCAAAATTGAGAAACGAAACGACACTTTTGAAAAAGACTCCCAAAAAAACTCATTTATTTTAGGTTTAAAAACAGAAAATGAAAAATTGAACCATGTTAGCCCCTAGTTTAAAAAATAATTATTTAAGTACGTTATCAGTTTTTGAATAAATACTAATAGCTACGTCGTAATCTTGAATGAAAAAGCAAGCATTTTGCAAAATACGCTCGTTTTAGGCGTAAGGACCTTCCAACTCCACCCTGAAGACCATAGCCGGGCGGTTTGACTCGCACATAATGCGCCACCTTATACAGGTGCACGTCGCACGTCAGCAGACGGTGACGTCATGCGCTAATATTTTTTTTTGTATTTTAATTAATTTAATTTAACTTATTTTTAATTTCAATTTAATGTATTAAAATTCATGGAATTAATGTAATTTAATGTATAATATCTTATTCAATTCCACACTAACATAGTTCCTTAAGCTGACTGTTATTAAGAAAATACCTATGGACCACCAAAGTCTGAAATAATAGATTTTGATTTTTTTATTTTATTTATTTAAAAGTCCACATATTCCTATTTTCGATTTTCCAATTCGAAACAATTTTAGGGGCTTGGGTATGTTGTTTACTGCTGCGCTGATTATTTTGTATGCTTCATGTTCATCGTGCGCTTGTCTTTCTTCAATGATTTCAGATGTGGCTTCTTGCATTCCATGAATAATTCGATTTTTCTCTCGTTCCGTACGCTCGCGCATTTCTCTAATTAAATGTTCGTTAGGTGAGACCGTTGCTGTAACTGATATTTGATCGTTTTTAAGAGATTGATATCGCTCTCATGGTTTTTTAGTTTTGTCTCCGTTGTGGAGTTCTGTTGCTTGATATCTGCTATCTCAGTTGAGAGTTTAGTATGTTAAACAGTGAGGAATTTGGTAGCATCCAATCATGGTTTGCATGTGATTTTTTATTTGCGAGATATCGCTACGCATTGCGGACATAAATTCCATTTGCTTTCCCGTAAAGTCCGCAAGCATCGCAGCTATCTCATCTCTAAATGATTTGAGTTCACCCTGACAATTGCAATCCGGCCCTGGCGATGGTTTTCGTTTTCTAGGTGCGGTTTGCTTATCAGTCTGAAATTCGCTTAGCTTCGGCAGGTCAGGCTGCGACCCGTTGCCATGCGCTCCCTTGGTAGGTGATCTTTTCACGCTCAGTTTTTGAAGCAAAAATTTGCTAAGATGTCTTAACTTCTGTAGTACTTAGGGTGTGTAATTGGATGCACTTACGTGTTACGGTGGCTGAGTGACAGAGTTGAACAATCGCAACTGCACTCTTTCCTCGAGGTGATTAGCAGAGTGGTTCGGTTGTAAGCAGCGTAACTCACAGGTGATATGTTTATTGTACAAGAGACTTTATCCGTATACAAATTGAAATGATTTTAAATAATTAGGTAATTATTGGTTTTAAAATAATTTTGCTACGCGTTCTCAACGCTCGCTGGACTTCTTATTAAATATATAAACCTAATAAATTTATTTTGAATACGTTTCAACATTTGCCTATAATTATCGTATCGTAAATTAAAGAAGGGCTATCTCGAAAGTACTGAGGTGCCCACTGAATATCATCCATAATTTCGAAAATTTCACACTGGAAAGAAGTTGATAAGTTCTCAAAATTCTTGTCAAAGTCGGAAAGTTCCCGCAACTTGCACAGCGACTGTACCCAAAACTCAACCTTTAGCATCAGCTGGCCTTTTAGGCTGGTTTTAGTGCACTGCGGACCATTGGCGCTGACAGGCCAATTCTTAAGATTGCTATAGAAGCGTTTTAGAATAACGCCGACAGCTGCGCGCTGGGTAGAGTCAATGTAGATACCTAAACCCCAATGATCCGTGCCCATAAAAAGAGAAAGCGAAAATATCTAGTGCAATTATTGCCCGTCAACAGCACGGTTGTCTCACTCTTACTTGCAGACACGCATAAACTGTTAACGGGCATTAATTGCTCAATCAAATCATCAGCCGTTCCATTATAAAAATGTTACCTTTGCAGCCTGGCGGCACGTGGGTCGGAGGGCGGGCTCGGCAAGAAGCCGCGCGAACCAGGCCCGCAGGACCCTCTGCTCAACGACGGAGATGCGCCGTGAGTCAACCAGATATCTATTCCTAACCTAATTCACAAACACATATGTCAAGTCGATAGACAAACGAACTTTAACGGCATTTTAGCTAGACGCCTGATATTGACATTACGCTGTACGGTACGGTAGGTTTCCTCAGACGCTATGGCTGTGGGAGGGTTTTGTTCGCAAGAGCCTACATTTCTAAAGGGTCGGCTCTTGGCATGTGGCACCTCTGCAAGCGTCCACAGGCAACAGTGATTTCGGCTTAACATCTCATCATCGTCATCAAGACGGTCTTCCACGCTTGTGCGTAGGATCTTAAATAAAAACATTATTGACCATAACAAAGCGGGAAATGAATATGCGCTTATAGAGAAAGGTTGTTTATCTATGTGTTCTCGGTTCCAGGCCGACGCTGGAGGAGATACAGAACTGGGGGCAGTCGTTTGACCGACTCATGCGCAGCGCAGGTCCGTATCAGTATTCTTAGCATACATTTATATAGGCAATTAAAACACATCTGAGATATAGCTCTATTGCAGATTGCAATACGGTCATACCTCGAAAGTAAAATACATTTGAGATGTGGCCATATTGGAGTCACTAGACGATACTCGTATGTCTGTCTTTTTGTTCCTTCGGGCTTGATGCCGATTACCATGATTTATACTTCTGTATCGAGCTCCTTATACTTAAGGTGGTTCGATTTCCATACAAAACGTTATTTGACATTCGCAGGCTATCGCTAACGGCGTGATTTTTTAAGAAACTTATGTAACTAAATAACTTTCATAAATCGTAATTTCTTTATTTATTCAGGAAAAAAAAACACAAAAAAGAATAAAACTGAACCACTACATACCATCAAGATCCATAGCGCAGGTTTCGTCATTCCACAGATAATGCAAAATATGCATGCTTTCATAAATTGGCTTTCCATTTGCGCGAAATTCCCCCTTTCTTTGAATGAACTTGTATTTAAACTAGAATAATTTGAGAAAAATGGTTTTCCCAAAGTATGACGTCACAAACTAATCTCTCAAATTATTCTAGTTTCTACAAGTTTATTTAAAGAAAGGGGGAATTTCGCGCAAATGGATAGCCAATTTATGAAAGTTAATTACATAAGTTTCTTAAAAAATCACGCCGTTAGCCAACGAATGTCAAATAACTTTTCTATGGAAATCGAACCACCTTAATCCAGTTTCATAGAGTATCTACTACGCTATCATTATTTTTGACCCGCTGACATCCCCTCAGATTTTCATTTTACAATGTCAGTTTCTTCAGCACATGCCCATGTTTGGTACGTGGGTATCTGCAGAAAAAAGAAGCTGGTAAAACTTACCTTTTCATGAATTCCTTAAAAATAATCTATATACCTGTTTTATGTCCAGCTGGGCGCAAGGTGTTCCGCGACTTTCTGCGCGGCGAGTACTCGGAGGAGAACATCATGTTCTGGCTGGCGTGCGAGGAGCTGAAGCGAGAGACCGACCCCGACGCCGTCGAGGAGAAGGCTCGCTTCATATACGAGGACTACATCTCCATACTGTCGCCTAAAGAGGTCAGTTCAGATACACTTAGTCCTAGGAGAACATAATGTTCTAGCTGGCGTGCGAACTGAAGCGAGAGGCCGACCCCGACGCCGTAGAGGAGAAGGCTCGCTTCATATACGAGGACTACATCTCCATACTGTCGCCTAAAGAGGTCAGTTCAGATACACCTTAGTCCTAGGAGAACATAATGTTCTAGCTGGCGTGCGAACTGAAGCGAGAGGCCAACCCCGACGCCGTAGAGGAGAAGGCTCGCTTCATATACGAGGACTACATCTCCATACTGTCGCCTAAAGAGGTCAGTTCAGATACACTTAGTCCTAGGAGAACATAATGTTCTAGCTGGCGTGCGAACTGAAGCGAGAGGCCGACCCCGACGCCGTAGAGGAGAAGGCTCGCTTCATATACGAGGACTACATCTCCATACTGTCGCCTAAAGAGGTCAATTCAGATACACTTAGTCCTAGGAGAACATAATGTTGTAGCTGGCGTGCGAACTGAAGCGAGAGGCCGACCCCGACGCCGTAGAGGAGAAGGCTCGCTTCATATACGAGGACTACATCTCCATACTGTCGCCTAAAGAGGTCAGTTCAGATACACTTAGTCCTAGGAGAACATAATGTTCTAGCTGGCGTGCGAACTGAAGCGAGAGACCGACCCCGACGCCGTAGAGGAGAAGGCTCGCTTCATATACGAGGACTACATCTCCATACTGTCGCCTAAAGAGGTCAGTTCAGATACACTTAGTCCTAGGAGAACATAATGTTCTAGCTGGCGTGCGAACTGAAGCGAGAGACCGACCCCGACGGCGTAGAGGAGAAGGCTCGCTTCATATACGAGGACTACATCTCCATACTGTCGCCTAAAGAGGTCAGTTCAGATACACTTAGTCCTAGGAGAACATAATGTTCTAGCTGGCGTGCGAACTGAAGCGAGAGACCGACCCCGACGCCGTAGAGGAGAAGGCTCGCTTCATATACGAGGACTACATCTCCATACTGTCGCTTAAAGAGGTCAGTTCAGATACACTTAGTCCTAGGAGAACATAATGTTCTAGCTGGCGTGCGAACTGAAGCGAGAGACCGACCCCGACGCCGTAGAGGAGAAGGCTCGCTTCATATACGAGGACTACATCTCCATACTGTCGCCTAAAGAGGTCAGTTCAGATACACTTAGTCCTAGGAGAACATAATGTTCTAGCTGGCGTGCGAACTGAAGCGAGAGACCGACCCCGACGCCGTAGAGGAGAAGGCTCGCTTCATATACGAGGACTACATCTCCATACTGTCGCCTAAAGAGGTCAGTTCAGATACACTTAGTCCTAGGAGAACATAATGTTGTAGCTGGCGTGCGAACTGAAGCGAGAGGCCGACCCCGACGCCGTAGAGGAGAAGGCTCGCTTCATATACGAGGACTACATCTCCATACTGTCGCCTAAAGAGGTCAGTTCAGATACACTTAGTCCTAGGAGAACATAATGTTCTAGCTGGCGTCCGAACTGAAGCGAGAGGCCGACCCCGACGCCGTAGAGGAGAAGGCTCGCTTCATATACGAGGACTACATCTCCATACTGTCGCCTAAAGAGGTCAGTTCAGATACACTTAGTCCTAGGAGAACATAATGTTCTAGCTGGCGTCCGAACTGAAGCGAGAGACCGACCCCGACGCCGTAGAGGAGAAGGCTCGCTTCATATACGAGGACTAGATCTCCATACTGTCGCCTAAAGAGGTCAGTTCAGATACACTTAGTCCTAGGAGAACATAATGTTCTAGCTGGCGTCCGAACTGAAGCGAGAGACCGACCCCGACGCCGTAGAGGAGAAGGCTCGCTTCATATACGAGGACTACATCTCCATACTGTCGCCTAAAGAGGTCAGTTCAGATACACTTAGTCCTAGGAGAACATAATGTTCTAGCTGGCGTCCGAACTGAAGCGAGAGACCGACCCCGACGCCGTAGAGGAGAAGGCTTGCTTCATATACGAGGACTACATCTCCATACTGTCGCCTAAAGAGGTCAGTTCAGATACACTTAGTCCTAGGAGAACATAATGTTGTAGCTGGCGTGCGAACTGAAGCGAGAGGCCGACCCCGACGCCGTAGAGGAGAAGGCTCGCTACATAAACAAGGACTACGTCTCCATACTGTCGCCCAATGAGGTCAGTTCTAACACACATGGTACTCCGAGAACATCATGTTCTGCCGTGCGAGCTGAAGCGAGCGGCCCCGATGCCTTCAAGGACTATGTCTCCATCATCATCATGATATCAGCCGACAGACGTCCACTACTGGATATAGGCCTCCCCCAAAGAGTACCACAATGACCGGTGCTGCGCCACCCGCATCCAGCGGACTCCCGCGACCTTTACCAGGTCCAGGCCATCGGTTCTACGCCTCCACTCTATCGCATAAAGAGGTCGGATAAAAAAATATACTTGACTGCTCGATACATATAGCAACACTTGCGAACTATAAGGAATGTTTCTCATTTGCTTATCAAAAGGTCAGGTCCAATGTTGTTTACAAGCATATGAGGAATTAGCAAAACCATTTTTTTTATGTGGACATGCTCCACATTATCTGTCACACATGATGATGCTGCAGTTTACACAGCTGACAGTTATTACATTTGAACAATAATATGCGACTTTTATATAGACTACGAGTACTTTCCTAATGCTCCATACTTACTTACTCACTTATTCCGCTGGCTCTGCGACCCGAAGTGGATCTTGGCCTCCGTTCCTCCGATACGAGTCGGAACCAGCGCGCTTTCTGTGCGGTCTATTTGTTATTATCCTCCTGCGCGTTATTCCCGGTTGTGCCCTAAAGGAACCCGTGGTCCGATTTGACATCTAATCCCAAGATTTGGCATAGGCACTAGTTTTACGAAAACGACCGCCATCTGACCTTCCAACTCAGAGGGAAAACTACACCTCACCGGGATTAGATCGGTTTCCTCACGATATTTTCCTTCATCGAAAAGCTAACGCTAAATAATCCGTACGTAAGTTCCGAAAAACTCATTGGTACGAGACGGGATTCGAAACCACGACCACAGCTTGACAGCCGCATGCCTGAACCACTAGGCTAGCGTAGTCTATTTGTGTCGCTTGTATTTAAGCTATGTATTAAGAATCCACTTGCCAATTCCAGGTGTCACTGGACTCTCGAGTCCGCGAGGTGGTAAACCGCAACATGGTAGAGCCGACTCCGCACACATTTGACGACGCCCAGCTGCAGATCTACACGCTCATGCACCGGGACTCCTACCCACGTTTCGTAAACTCGCCACTCTACAAGACGCTGGCGCACCTCACCAGCTCACCCGCTGCGTCGCCACAGTGAGCAAGCCTAAAACGCTTGCTGCGTTTTTTCACAGCGAGACACCAAGGTTACCCTGTGTGCACCTCCACCAACGTACCAACTGCGTTGCCGCAATGAGCGAGTCGAATAAAACGCTTGCTTCCGTTTTATCGCCGTGAAACTCCATGACTATGCTGCTGTCTGCATCTCTACCAACTCACCCGCTGTTTTACCGTAAAACTTAGCGGTTAATCCCTGTGTAGACACAATGGTCGAACACACACACCACATGCGTCTTTCATTCTGAAACACAATGAGTAAACTGTGCTGAACGGTCGCCGACAGCATGGCAATAAACTTTAGTGTTTTGTCGTTGAACGTGTTTTACCCCGTCAAACTCCGTGTTTAACCTGTCTGTAGACGGTCATCTAACGCTTGGACACAAACGGTTTTTTCAACGTGAACTCCATGGTCGACATATTGTGCACACAGCTTTATTCACTGAATAATACGGTTAACGAAGGCCAGTGTTGTTGATTGTCATGGTACGTTAAGACCAAGCAAACGACAAAGTATGGTTTCAACGAAACGAGCAAGCACGTAGCGAAATCCACCTTTAAGGAAACTTGACGTTCGCTCGTTCGTTTGGTCCAAACCCTGCTTCGTCTAGTCCAAGGCTGGCAGTAATAACCATCTTTTTCGTTAGACAAGCGATGACGCTGACGTGACATGTGCTTGACGGGTCATACACAGATTTAAATTCGTCTTTCCACTTCAAGATACAACTTTAAGCATTGGCTTGTAGCGACATCAGCCGCGAAAACATTACTTCTTAAATAGCACCTACTCTCAAATTACGCCGAGAATCGTCAGTAACAATGAACTCGAAAGTAAAAGATGTATTTTGCAAGCCTACAAAAAATTACAAAACAATAAAATAATAAGTATTTCAAAAGTACATTTGACATAAGAAATCGAGCTGACAGAACCGTAAAAGAAACCTATTTATATCGCAGCGTTGTGTGGCCAGGTGGCCCGTATCAAGAAACTACAGGCTAAACAGGCAACTTTTGATGATGCCTGTTTAGACTGAGAAAATTGTAACTTATAGCTTCGCGAAACGGGCCACAGAACATCTTTTCGATTGAATGCAGACGAGGTTATACTATGTCCTCCATAGCAACAACCATAAGAGGGCGCTAGAAGACAGCAGCCACAATAGTAACGAACTTGACAGTCGCAGCCCTGGTGGAGGGACATTTACATCCGTGTGTGACCCAGTACTAGCCCTTCTGGTCAGTTGAGGCACCTAGTTCTGAAGACATCAGCAAGTCCACCCGTCCCTTAGCTAATCTAATTTGGATCTTGCTCTGTGGTCTGTGGCTACCATCAATCATAGGTAGTGAAGGGAGTGAGATAATTTTAAGAATCTGAGAATTGGTGCAGGTGCCTCAAAAAACTGAAGTTGTGCAAGA
Organism: Epinotia ramella; assembly: GCA_947578815.1. NCBI lineage: Eukaryota > Metazoa > Arthropoda > Insecta > Lepidoptera > Tortricidae > Epinotia > Epinotia ramella. Next base: position 4,399,353 of record OX388214.1, on the reverse strand, counting down.
ATCGCGTAGAGGCCAGTTGTGATGTCTCGGGCTTTGAGGCCAGTAAAGGCTAAGTAAAGCCTTCAGTAAGATTGTACCAAGTTAACGAGGACAAATTTAAGTCATTGTTTAACTATGTCTCACTAAATTGTGGCGAGACAATGGTGACTTAAGTTGGTCCTCGTCGGTATGTATATAGTCTATCTTTCAGCTGAGCTCATGAATGGTCATTGTTTGTAGCCGGCGCTTGCCATATTTTGCCAATTATAACCTTTTTTTGCAAAATTTTGCACGCGCTGCCAACAAACAACAGCCATTCATAAGCTCAGTAAAAAAAATGGACTATACCTATAAGAGGACTAATTATACAAGGGGGCTTATTTCAGCATTATATTGTACCTATAGTGTAATGGAGGAAAACTTTAAGGTTAGTAGAATACGTGTAAAATAAGTGATGTTGCTATACTGTTTTGGTTTTAGAATATTCCAAAGCATGTATGTGGAAAGTGGTGAGGTGGGAATGTTGTGAAATTAGCCCCGGATTTGACCAAGGACATAATACCTCTAAGGAGCAATTTCAATGTAAAAGTGGATTATTGGACAAAGTTGTTACTACACATTAGAATGAAAATGTTTTTCATAAGAACGTGTAATACTTTTTGCTAGTTCGTAAGTAGTCCACTTAGAAGTTCAGTTCAATGTGATACGTCTGCTAGAAATTAAATGGAATCGTCATCCTTCGATCAGGATTTCATTATTTAGTATATTTCCAAGATATATGCCACAATACTCTTCCTCGTTCATACATACATTAACGGGTTTTACTGTTGGGTTTTCGTTCCTCTACATACTGTAAGTACTAAGAGTTCATGTAACTTTCCGCTGAATGAAGATTGATTCCTTGTTTAGACTTTAGACGTATCGTTTTCGACTGGATAGCTCCAATCTCGAGTTTGACAATTAAGATAAAGCCGTTATATATCCATAACGGCCAGTGCGATGCCATATGGCATCAAGACTGATTCAACGAACAATTCATTCTGATAGGATAATCAGGTGATTCAGGTGTTCAACTAGATAGCAAAAGACCAAGCAAAACCTGGCGGGTTTAAGTGTCTAAAAGTGACTGCTAGTTGCCGTTTAATGTATGACGGAATCTTGACTTTTCTTTCTCCGTCATCAATTTTCGTAGGCAACTTTAGGTAGAGCGCTTAACTTAGTGCTCGCCTGCGCGGGGTGCGGGCGGCATGCGAGCCGCCGCCGCGCCTCGTTATCGTCCTATCCCCGAACCCAGCATGGACTGAGTTAGCCGATCTACCTATACTTCAACTCCGAGTCCGATTTGAACAGGATAGATGCTTTTGACTCATTCAAGGCCCAGCAACATTACGTCAGCAACGTCATAAATCCCCAATGTAGCTAAAGTTTTCCGTAGTCACATGACGCATATTCATGGGCTTTGAACGTGTTAAACCCGCCACATATATGTGCTCTAAGCCGTAAAGTGAGCTTGCAGGGGCTACTTTTAGTTTAGTCTCCGTAATGGCTTACAGTCATTGAGCTTACCTTGGGACCTGATTTTTGTATATAAGACCTTAATTTATTTTGAGGAGATTCCTCCTAAACTGACCAATGAAAACAGGCCTCTATTATAAATTAATCCTATACAAATCAGTTTACGTTTAAAAAAGCCGCCGGTTCGGTTCAGACGCTCAAAGCACACGTTGGGTACCGGATCAGGTTCTCTGACACGAGTGGCGGGCAGAACGTTTGTAATATTCGTCGCATAATATGGAACAAACGCATACGCTGACGGCGGTTGAATATGACAATAACAACACGCCACTATGCTAAAACCGTGTCATAGAACCTGATATGGGTACTTAGCTTGGCTGGCCCAGTAGCGTATCCAGGATATCAGTTTGGAGGAGTTGAACTCAGTTTGGTGCGGGGAGGACTTAGCTGCTCGGGGCTTGACTCAGCTTGAGCCACTTGAGCCACCTTCCCCCTCCCCCTTGGATACTGTGTGCTGCGAGCCTCATAGAAAGTAGTGTCCCCCAATTCGATTGCATTTAGTTCGAATTTATCCGCAAATCGTGGTGGGTCATCTCACTGTTCAACTATTGTTCTTAATAACGATCAATATTGTCATCTTTTATGTATTTTGGATGTTCTTGGAATTCATATTAGAGGCCTCTATAGCGCTATTTACCAATAAAATTATTCTAGTCAAAATTCCCCTAAAAGGAATTGCTGAAAGTACAACGTGCCCCAACAGGCTCATCACGCTTTCAAGATACATGCAGTCACGTAACTTTTGAAGCGACGTCCGTTCCTTTCGATGACCTATAGACTGGACCCGTTGGTCAGTTACGTAGCTCGTCACGCAGGGGCAGATCCAGGAATTTAGTTTCTCAGATGCTTTGGCCGACTGGAGCCTCTTAAATCCTGGATCGTCTAGTGCTAGTCAGTATCAGTTGAACACCTCACACTTCGCTTCTGTGTAGCGAATGTGTCGTCGGGCGGCCATCCAAGGCGCGCTCGGCGCCCAAACAGCTCGGCGTTTAATTTTTTGGCTGTCTTGGTACGTCTAAGGCTGGGCTGGGTCGGACCCACTGGGATTATAGTACCCACTGTGCCCCGCTCACCACACTGTGTCCCACTCAGTTTAGTACAAGGCTGTGTCACACTAAGGTTCGGGTTCGTCCTCGTTATGGAAAAAACACTCTATTGGGCTTTATGTCCGTTTTATCTGTCACCTAGTAAAAGTGGTACAGAGGGGTAGTCACGAAACGTTTGGAACGCGTGTTAAGTAGATCCAACTGTATTTATCCATATAAAAAATTACATTTAGATCTACCTAAAGCACGTAAAATGCGTGATCGATCTGCAGGAAACGAAAGGTCAAACAGTTCTAGATTATTTTTCAGCACAAACGAATAGTGCACTTTTAGTGACCTTTTTGAATGTTGTAATCTTGTACTTTTATATGTATTTTTTTATCCGGATATCCGGCCGATCCTAATTAGGCCTCAGTAGTATAGCACATAGTAATAGGCCTAACATAATGTAATAATAATGCACTGTTTTCAAGACTGTTGTAAGATTTTTAAGATGGGTGCGATCGGATAACCTTTAAATAAGGAGACGTCTGCTATTGCCTCGCCGCCGCCGTTACTTATAGTCATGACGTCATTACTTATAGTCATGACATCATTAGGTACTTACATATAGCCGTGACACCTTATAGTCTTGACAGTTGATACTTATAATTATATCACACTTTATTTAATTTACGTTTATTAAACTTGACTGTTAAACATGGAAGTCTGTGCCGATGATGGGGCTATGACGTAAAAAATACTCATAATCGGAAAAAAATGCCTACTAAACGGATATTCGAACAATGAATTTAATAACTAAATAGGTACAGATATTTTTTATTTATTTATATATCTAGATAATTTTGGAGTCTTAGTGCCTCCACATCAGTATTACGCCAGTCCCCAACGTAAAGATACGCGACTCATTAACAAAAAACCATATTAAGGTGACGTCATTAATAAGTAACGGTAGGAAACAACAGACGTGGAGTTTGACACAGCTGAGTACCAAGTCTCGCCCTTGCCCTTTACATATACCTAATATGTTTTTAACTATGACCAGAATTAGGCTATTAAGTTGTACTCTGAATACACAACATTACATTCTTGAGACAAGTAGCTTTCGGTTACTAAGCTTATACTTATATGGTGGTTATGTAAAACACTCCTCAGACGAAACGATATTTACCTGACATGTACAACAAAGTAACCTGAATTTGGTCATAGTTTTCTAGTATAGTCAATCAATAAACACAGTTATTGATAAAACAATATGTATTTATAAGGGCACTCTAGTCATGACGCATTTGTGTTTTAGGCGATGACTAAAACTGGGTCACACAGTGTAAAACAGCCAGCTCTATTTAAGTCTTGGTATATAGTCGTGCCCAGGCCAACCGGTCACTGGGGCTCGTGCAATAACGACCCACTCCTGTAAATAGTCTCAGTATATAATTAATTTAAACGGGTACTAATTTTGTATATAGTTAGGTTAAGGTAAGTAGGTGCGCCGTGGTAACTTCACTGGTCCACCGATGCATGCGCTCTCCGAACACTTCTAGTCACCTGGACATACTTCAGTCATTGCGTCACAACTCGACATTACTTGGTCACTACACACTTCATGCACGACATGGTTCCGTCACAAACTCCGCGTTCAATCGTCACTGACGTTACACGACATATTTCAGTCACGACACACGTTCCGATGTGCCGACGCGTGCCGAAAACTCGCGTTGTTCGTTCATACCGAGGTAATCGCTGGTCATTATTTGACCAAATTACAAGTAAAGATAGATTGTCACTAATGTTAGCTACTTATAAACGCAGCAATGTAAGGCGAATTCGCAATGTCAGATGACGACGGGCAACAAAAGTATAACGACACAATTCGATGTCGTTGGATGACTTTTGGTTGACATTTTGACGCCAACGATGCATATATCCGCACCGCAAGATCAACGCCAACGACTATATATTCGTCAACCTTCTTGCATTGACATAAGTTTTAACTTCGCACTAAATGCCTTGTTGATTTGACGTGTAGTTGACAACTTTTCTCTTTGACTGAGCGTTGAAAAGGTTAAGTAACTTGCTTACGATTGTCAAGCATCAATAATGTTCGTGAAACAGAAATCATTACTATTTCATTGCATTCGGATTTCAGGTCAAATAACTAGGTGTTAATTTGAGCTATCGAACAACAGCGTAAAACATAAAACCCTGCTGCATTAGCAACACAAACTTTTATTTATATTGAGTCATACTTTCTGACGAGACGACTCTTTTAAGTTGTAAATTTTAGTGCTCACTTAAGTAAGAAAATAAAATAAAATAAATATTTGGGGACAATCTTACACAAATCCCAAACTAAGCAAAGCTTTTACAATGGATACTAGATGACGATAAACATACTTATATACATAAATAAATACTTAAATACATACAACACATCCACGATTCGGGAACAAATATTCGTGGTCATCACACAAATAAATTCCCTTTCCGGGATTCGAACCCGGGACCTCCGGCTTCGTACGCAGGGTCACTACCAACTAGACTACGTAGGTCGTCAAATGTATTTTCAGTATTTTCACAAATGTATTAATTTGTACAGTACCAGAAATCATGACACATAATCCCGGTCCATACGCACTGCCTAGTCCAGCCACGACACAACACCCGATAGAATCCCTCCTAAAATTACCTCACCTCGTCAAGACACCGACTGGTGAGTGCATTTGTAACGCCACACCCCGCCACAAATGCCCTCCCGACACGAACCCGTCACCACACCGAAACGTCACGACATTTTCACGTCTCAAGTGACCCCCTCGGCGCACCGCGCAATCGCCTCTCTAGTTAGAAGCAATAAAGGTGGACCAATAAAGTTTCCCTGATGGAAGGTCAACGAATAAATCTGTTCATGTATATTGTTGTTTTATTTCATGAACACATAAACCTCAATGTTGAATTTGAATAGTCTAGCCATTAAATGTGCAAAAATATGTGATTTAATCCTCTCATAACATAAATATGTGCCGAAACCTTAATCGGTCGACATAAGAGCCATGGGGGTTTACCCTTCTTTTACCGACAAAGGTTTCATCGAATGAATGTTTTGCCGAATTTTCATTTCACAGAAAACATTTTTTTTTGAAACAGTAAACTTTTCAGGGTTGTTATAAAACAAGACCTAACCTAACCTAAACGGGGTTTACACATTTACCTTTTAGCTTTAGCTAAAACGTTAACGGTTTCTAAAAAACAAAGCATTCGGTGAAACGTTTGTCGGTAAAATGAGAGGACATATTTATGAGTAAATTGTATGCATTCTTAATTTTACACTTGACTGTTCACTAAAGGATGTTGGAATCATTTACAAATAGGAGTCTACTAAACCACACCTAAGCCATACATCACGGTGAGGAGTCGGTGAAATACATTAGTAAGCTGTACCGAGTCAGTACATACTGCGCAAATATAATAGGAACTGAACATATAATTTATATTTTTATTGATTTATAGAATAAATACTAAAATTAGACATGAATAGTAACATACATTGCTCCACAAAACTAATTCGATCAATTTGACTGTGGAGTCAAAATTACAGTCTCCTTTCTCTTTGATATAATCATAATACCTAAGTGTAGTAAATATCAACATTAGTACCTACTTCAATATACATGTCAGTATATATACCGACAAAGTAAGGAATTCTAGGTGACATTAATATTTTACCGATAAAGTAATTACCGCATACCTACATACGGATTCCGCCCCGTGAGATGCGGAATTGGCCTTATATTGAATTATTGCCCTTTTCTATTTTCATTTTAGCTCAAAAATGTTGTACCGGAGTTTCATTTAAAATTGGCATATTAATAAGGTTAGTTAGTTAGCTAGTTAATAGTGTAAAATATGACCAGCTACATTATTTCACGGAGGATTAGGAACCCCGACAACTAAAAACCCAACTCTGACCTACAACCTATTTTTAAAACCTAAGTCATACAAGGTTAGTAATCTATTCCACCTAGCCGAACAAAGAAACCCGTTCCATAAACCACCCAACTGTAAACACCCGATTGATCATGCGCAAGAAACAGAAAAAATACATGTATATTACAAATAACGGATTTGCGCAAATTGACAGAATGATTTTAATAGGAAGTTGGATGTTTTAGTTAAAGCGCCCTCTCCGGGCGAGTAGCGTAAGTTTGCAGGGTTCGTGTTCACTTCACGGTCAAATTGTAGCGCATACCTACGTTATATGTTGACAATAAAAACAGATGGTGCTGTAAACAATTTTTTATGGTAAATAATAACCGTACCAGCAGGGTACCAGTATATTTTTTTAGTTATTCATTCTATAACCTATTTTTTACACTGGTTGTAATTTATACTAGTTTGTTAAATACTTCAATTGAAAGTCACATTTCAAGTAGTTATAGTCAGACTATAGTTACCCGCTCGACTCAAGGCTAAGCCAAGACTAGCCATACCAATTTGACCAACTTGTTTTCCAAAGTTAGGTATCTCATTTGCAATAACGCTCAGTAAAAAATATTTTCAGTAATTTACGTACGCTACGAATTAAAATATAGTTTCCTGCATTTTATCACGGCATTGCTGGCCCGGGCCCAACTGTACCGCGCCTGACTGACATGAAGATTTATGGCCTCGTTACTGAGGTTGACTGTACTTCTCAAGATTTAAATTAAAATCTAGACGCGAATACAAGGTGCAAAGTTTGTTTAAAAAGGTCAACCAAGTAAAGATCTGTGATAGTTTTTCTTTTCGAAGCCAATAACAGTAACTGTTAGGTACTTTCTGTATTATAAAATCAGACATATAACAATTATAACCATGTGATGTTTCCAGGTAGGCAGTATGTTTTAAAAGATGGTATAGAATAGTTTTCCGGAATTTTTTTTTTATATGAGGTGTACCCGTGCCGTGTGGTGTCGGATTGGAGTTTCACCACGCCCTTTCTTCCCTCAGCAGTCAGCACGTATGAGACGGCCGCGACATACTCTCGACTTTTCTCGCACGATACCTCTTGTTCTAAGTGTTCTAATAAGAGAGAGACGGATAGTGTGAGAAAAATCGAGAGAGTTCGCGCGCCGTCCCGTGATAGCCGTGCTGGTGTCGAAAAGTCGACTAAGGGAATAGGGTTGGAATGTGTTGTGGGCGATGGGCTAGCTACGACGCCACATTTTGTCGATCTTTTACACCCACATTTATGCTCAAAGTGGCACACCCCTTTTGGGAATAAAGGCGTGAATCTATGTACGTATGTATGTACATGAGGGTAACGATACGACTATCTTTTCCCATATTGCATATTCCTAAAGAAGCGCATTAAGCTTGCCTTTTTCCTAGATAGAGATAAAAGACGGACGAAGAATTTCTTCTCTGGTGATACAATATTTTTAAGCGACAAATCATATTTTCTCAAACATGCAATGAAATGTCGTCGTTACGTGCGTCATAACATGCTTCGAAGTATCACATGTCGAGCGGAACAATTCGAGAGAACTGTAAAGGAATTTCATACAAAATTGAAGGCCTAGGCCGGGAAGTAAATTTTTTTTAATCTAAATATGGCGTGTGTTTATGTTCATAAACAGGGCATAACCAGCTAGGCAGCTGAATTAGCATTAGCATAGGCTAAACAGCTGAATTATATTTTTTTAATTTTTTCTAGTGGCTGAATGGTTATCGGACCAAAATTATACTCGTTAATGCCTATTACACACGAACTGATATTAGAATACAAATCTGTATGATTCAATGTGCTGATGAATAAATTTAAAATATTTTCTATTCGTAAGTCACCAGAGACCATAGACAATAAATCCCCTGCATTTATTTTTCTAGATTCTCATTATCAGTTAGTGTATAATGGCTCTCATAGGGCCTATTCGAACAAGCGTAATACGGACTTCCGTAAAAAAAAAAACATTATGAAGGGATTGGAGGGAAATTAAAAGTCTTTTGTCGTGTAGCTGGATTGTATATTGGTGTAGGATATTTTTAATTTGTTTTTTGAGTGGTGATATTTTTTATTTCATTGCATATGTTTGAGAAAAGCTCTATACATGCCTAGCCGTGAAAAGGGCTTGCCGGCTTCGTATCACTATCCGGCGTCCCTGACGGTCGGCCGTCTATACCTACTCACCCGGCAAGCCCTTCTTTCCCGGCGGCTGCAGTAATGTACTATTAAACCACTACTTTATATATACCATTATCATATTTAAACCGTTTTTATATATTATGTGAAATTGTTTACTTAACCTGGGTACAATCCAATGCCAATGTCCAATGCCCATTGACCACCAGAAAAAAACTGACCTGTCAGTAGGTATTATTTACTAGCATCTCTTGAAGATGCCATATTATAATATACTATAGCGACCCGCCCCGGCTTCGCACGGGTTCCATATTATACAAATAAAACTTCCTCTTGAATCACTATCTATAAAAAAACCGCATCAAAATCCGTTGCGTAGTCTTAAAGATCTAAGCATACATAGGGACAGACTTTTTTTTTTTTTTCCTTAGGCCTGCAGTGCAGCCTGCAACAAATATGTTTAGGGATATCCTCGCTGAGGGCCTTATAAAGTGTGTCTGTCTGTTACTTACCTCTTCACGCTTAAACCGCTAAACCGATTTGGATGAAATTTGGTATAGAGATAGTTTGAGCCCTGGGGAAGGACATAGAATAGTTTTAATCCCGGAAATCATCCCTCAAGGAGATGAAGTGGGCGGTGAAAGTTTGCATGGAGCTACGATATAAACGAGTTCCACGCGGACAGAGTCGCGGGCAGAAGCTAGTAGACAATATGGCTGAGATACACGTCATACTCGTGAACAGTTTTTGTATTTGACAATAATAGAACTCGTACTATTTTGTGTCTATAGATACACATTTTGACTTGTAAAAGTGGCGTATTTTGCTGAATAAATATTTTCTATTTTGTTTTTTTCTGAATTTTGAATATACAAATCACATACAAGAGCAAAATAACGTTTAAAAAAAATTAGGGTAGTGTAACAAAATAAATATGTACAAAACTTTTAAAGAATCCTTGTCAAATAAAGGGACTAAACATAGTCTATGTACATCCTAATGTACTTTGCTAAAATGGCGCTGGCATTTACAAACTTAGTTAAAAATAAGTTACACTAAACTTTTCACTTTGACGTGCAAGTTATTTTTATCAAAGGCCTGAAACAAAGTGGCAGTAATGATGTTAACACCATCTGTAGGCGGGCGGCGCAATTTCCTGCGCGCTGCAAGAAAAGTTAAACGGGTACATAAAGTGCGTTCTCATCAGACATCTCTGCATTGAATAAAACCATACATTTTTATACTCAAATAAAATAAAATATACCCCATGAATCCTTTTTTGATAAAGGGAGTCAACGGTCTTGTATTACGTACGACATGTTATTTATTTAATCGTATGGCTTAGGTACATTGAATAGCCTATACTATAATAGTAGTTTATGCAACTGATACATAATCAGAGGCGTTAAAATACGAGTGTGGTTTTATGAAACGAGCGTGAGCGAGTTTCATAATAGGATCACACGAGTGTTTTAAGGCTAAATTATGTACAGTTGCATACACTACTTTATCTAAACACATATCATAAGTACTCTGAGATGGGTTCAGAAGCCGTAGGAAAATGACCTGCATTGCTACTATAGTGCTACCTGTAAAATGTCTTTGTTGCAATCATTGCTGCATTTACGATATCCGGCGGAGTGTTCATATCGTTCTCGGAGTCACTACTACTCATATTTTCAACTAAAATGTGAATTACAAATAACTTTTCACAATTCTACTTTCGTCACAGCAAAAACCAACAAAGAAATGACAACAGTAATGGCGGCAATTCAATCCTACGTCAAGACGAATGTTTTTTTAATCATAGACAAACGAATGAAGTCCCTATTCTCATGTCACTCTTAATCAAATGTCGTGCGGTTTATATTAAAAAACATACTGAATTGACGTTTCGCATCGATAACTGTTTTAATATCTATGGATACTAGAATAGAGACCCACTTGAGTTTTGACAGCTGTTCCAAATTTAAACTCATAACCTTACAAAAATCTGTACTGTAATGACATTACAGTACAGATTTTACCTACTACCACAGACAAGAAAGTTCTCATAGTAAAATTGGTTGTAATAATGTTGATCATTTCCTACGGTTTCTGAACGCATTTTAGAGTACTAATGATATGTGCGTAGATAAAAATACATTAAGAGATTTAAGCCAGTTGGCTGCGTCAGGGGCAAAGTCGACATGTTATGTTTATGGGCATTACCAAAATGTGACGATAAAAGTACCACTTAAAAATACATTTTCTATATTTACTAGTTTTTGCAGGCATGAACTCGCATTACACAACCAACTTCTTTTTTTCTCTAGAAGAGGATTTCCGGAGTACCTACCTAAACTGTATTATACGGCTTGATACAGCATAGAAAGAAGTGAAAGGAATTTCACTATAATACATCGGTTCACCGTCGACACATTGAAGAAACGCGCGCAAAATGAAGAAGAGATGGGTGATGTGTAAGTAGGGTGAGGGTGTAGGGTGACTATCAGGTGGTGAGGGTGAGTGTGGGTAAGTGATGTGTGTGATGGGTGAGTGGTGAGTGATCTACGAGTACATCTAGTAGGTTTTTTTGCCAACCGAGAAATTAAAAGTAAGAGTAAAGACATCGTAGACAAATGCCTTCGTGGAATAATGGAGCACGCGCGGAAAATTCCTGTAAAGTTATGCAATTCAATAAATTAAGAGAAACCCGCTATTTTTATCGAACCATATAAAACCCACTATTAAATTACACCGCCTTTATCCCGCCTACACAGTAATATATTCCTTCATTCCTAGCTTTTATTTCTGGATCACTAATTCTATTCGTATCCTCCGATTTCAGACCTAATCTAATCTAGTATCTAGAGACTATAAAGGACTTCATAAATAGTCTAACGGTTAACATTTATTTCACGATGAAAGCTCTCACTTTTCTCTAGTATGTAAAAAAACAAAGCTATTGTGAAGGCGTGTATTCTCAGAGTGATAGATAACACATTTTTTTCTCACGATTCTAATCGCATTTTAGTGCTCCGCGCGGTTTTCTGACAGGTTAGGTACAGCGCGACAGACGTGGACAACCCTGTAGGATCTGACATGAATATGTCTACGGCCTCCCCTGTCTGCCGTAAAAGGCGACTAAGACGTAAGGGGGTCATTTTTTTTTTTTTTTTCCTTACCTATCTTTCCAAGTTGGGGTAAGGGGGTCATCAGGGTCGTGACTTTTCCATGTGGCGGGGGTGTGCCATTCGCCTGATAACACAGAAAAGGTGACGAAGGTCGTGTCACCCTGCTGACGTGACAGACAGTTGACACATTGTGGGAAAATTTCAGACAAATTGAACTATCCCTACAGAACCTAAGCTCAAAAAGGCTTGTGTTATGGGTGCTAGACGACGACATATTTAAAAGGTATAAAAAAATAGAAAACACCCACAGACTCAGAAATAAATATTCATGCTCATTACCGGTATTTGAACCTAGGACCGCCAGCTTCGTAACTAAACCGGTTAAACTCTACCTATATACATCTGACTGCATAACGCAGCTAATTCAAGAGGCGCTTCAAAATTTACCAAATCGGCCGTAAAAACAAATGGGGCGATCTCGAACGAATTCGAATTGTCTCGGTAATCGGCCCCGTAAAGTCAGCCCATTATCGCGGTAATGAAATCTCGTGCGGGCGTTTATTACGGAAACGCCGATAATTAACCACTCACTTCCTTTCGAATTTTAAAAAAGGTAGCCTAATCTGCTTCTAATTTTTCATTATCAAAGCCCATACTTCGATTGGCAAGAGTTGATACTATCAGTTTCGATGCTATCGATAATTGTTCTTCCCTAGCGATCCTGTGTGAAGTCTAATATGTTGTAAGGGATTTGCCTTTGTTGGTGATTTTATGGAAAATATAGTTTGTATCTAAGTAGTGTTTTTGAATAGCAATGTTTTTTGTTAATCTCTTGATTCATAGCGTATGTAGATATATGTTCATTGAAGGAGTAACCAGACCGGTGCTTAAACTACGCGGACGCACCGTAAACATAGTGACGTCACGTCTTTAATGAGTGCCTTCCACGCGGAAGTAAAAAAAAAGCGGCCAAGTGCGTGTCGGACCACGCACAACGAGGGTTCCGTGCCTATTAAAAAGGTCGTATCGTTATTGAAATCTTATGGCACTTACGTCCTTTTTCTTTAAGGAAGGCAGTTTTTTAGAAATATCTCAAAAACCTTTGAACTGATCTTGTTCAAAACAATTTTCGCTGAAAGAATTTAATAAGCCATGATCCATGATTTTTTTCATATTTTTAAAATACTTACTTACATACTCGTCTGGCGCAGCGACCTAAAGTGGGTCTTGGCCTCCAACACGACTGCTCGCCACTGATCCCGGTCCTGTGCAGTTTCCCGCCAGTCGCCAGCCTGGAGCTCGCGCAGATCCGCATTCACCACATCCGCCCATATCGACCCAGGCCGACCGACCGGGCGGCGTCCTGTCGGTTTTCCCTCGTAAGCTTTTCACCGCCCGTTCGCCTCCCATCCGCTCAAGATGACCGAGCCACCGAAGCCTTTGCGCCTTCGTCACGCCAAAGATATTTGGTTCAGCTACCATTTCCTCAATTTCGGCGTTTTTGCGGATCCTCCAGCCAGCTGCCATCGGGTCTCTGCGTTGGGCCAAGGATTTTTCGGAGAATCTTTCTCTCAGCCACCAAAAGCTTATTCTCTTCCCTTAAAGCGAGTGTCCAGGCTTCACATCCGTACGTTAAGATAGGTCGTACTCGGTCTTGTAGATTCGGATCTTGGTTTTTCTACTGAGAAGCCTGGACACCAGGACTTTATGTAAAGCTGCACCGCACCGCAAGGCATTTTGAATGCGAATGTCGATGTGTGTGATGTTTTGTGTGTGTTTTTAAAATACACGGTTCAAAAATTAGAGTGGGGGACACAATTTTAGTGACTTTCGGGGCGATTATCTCCGACTGTATTCACTTAATCAAAAAAATTGCTGAGAATCCTTATATTTATTTTCGGGCCTATCGATTGAAGAGCCACACGTGGGCTTGCAATGAAAAAAAAATTTTGACTGTCAGTTTTATGTATTCAGAGCACCATAAAACATTTTTTTTTAGTAATTTTATTACAAAACTATGTAGCGGCTAACAAAATACACCTATCCTCAAAATTTTATTCAAATATACCTAATAGTTTTCGAGTATAATGCCTGTGACATACGGACGGACAGACAGACAGACAGACATGACGAATCCATAAGGGTTCCGTTTTTTGCCATTTGGCTACGGAACCCTAAAAACTGGGTGTGACAGACGGACCGACTCCGTTGTGATTCGTTGTACCAATTTTGGCACGGAACACTATAAACACCGAAGCTGCGTAAAGTGAGCGGCGTCATACACCTGACGTTCAAATCACGCATTTAATTGCTATAGAATACCCCCCGTCAGCGTATTTTGAGCACTAGTAAGTGTGTTCGGTCCTTTAATTAAAATTGTTGGCATAAAATCATTAGTCTGTCTTAAGCCTGCAACACACTGGCGTTGCTGGTCAATAGTAAATTTTACAATTAATGACTAGTTTGTGTGAGGCCTTAGTCACCCACATGAAACCATAGCGGAAACATACGCCAAGAATATAAATTGTTTTAACACTAGTAAGTACTATAAATAAAGGAGTGAAACTTAGACTCGGTAGTTTCTCTGGATCTTGGACCATAATATATCTTGGGAACTTAGGGATAGCACGCTCAACCAAACACTTGTATGTGTTAGAAATACATTTCGAACTCGTCTTTTGTTTTTGGTGCTTCAATTCGGTTCTTGTCCTTTACCATCTCTCGTACTCTGAAAGTAGGTTATTGTTTATCTAAGCGGCGGGTTGAAAGTGAGGCATGTCGCTCCTAGGGCAAATAGTAAAAAAAAAACAAAAAAGCAATGGCAAGAAACCTGTACAGCCACAGTTTCAGAAAATTGAACTGATTTTGAAACTTGTTGACAATCATGCGTTATTTTTTTAAATATTGGTTAAAGATTCATTATTGTATTAAGTATTATTTTTATTATTTTTTAAATGTTGGTAGTTCAATGTAACCGCTTCAGAACAGCGTCATAAAGTCGTTAAAAATAACAATGGCAAATACCTATACTGCCACACTTCCATAAAATTGTGTTGATTTTAAGGCTTGTTGATAATTATGATGGTTTTCATTATTTATAACTACTATATGATACTTCATATAATATATTCTAATATTAACTTTTTGACGTTTAATGTATTTGTGCATCATAAATAAATAAGTATGAGTATGAGAATGGTATATATAAATACAAATAATAATATTATTTTTCATCCAAACAACAATGAAAATTTGTTTTTCGATATAACCACACCAGCGCGTCCAGGAAATGGTTCACACACTAACATTAAAATCTGTCGACAGTTCCCGCCCAAATGGTCGATACACAAACGCTTTTAAAATGGGTTCTATATAGGACCTGACTGATTTAGAAAATATTTAATTATTTTATAACACCTATATCTATATCTCTACGTATCTCTGCGTGCCTGCGTTTTTCTGCGTTATTATAAATGGCCGAGATATTTGACCTCAAAGTCGGGAAGATTCTACCCTCGGATGGCGGATAGGTTAGAAGACGGCGGAAACTTCTTTAGAGAAAAGTTTTTCAAGTAAAATATGCTTATTTTGACCTGTTCTATACGTAACAATCATTTAAAATAGGTGCTATAATGACACAACATCCATAGAAAATTTTACAAGTCCCAGAATCTTCAAGCAGAGATACGCAAAGTCACGCGAAAAACGGAGAGAAACGCAGAGACACGCAGAGAAACGCAGAGATACGCAGAGGAAAATAGCAGAGAAACGCAGAAAAACGCAGCGAAACGCAGAAAAACGCAGAGACACGCAGAGAAACGCAGAGATACGCAGAGACACGCAGAGATACGCAGAGTCACGCAGAGGAACGAAGAGATACGCAGTCACGCAGAAAACCACAGAGAAACGCAGTCACACAGAAAAACGCATTTTGATAAAGAAATTAAGCATTTGACTAGAAATTCGTTCAAATTAATTTTAATAATCATATTATATTATAAGGAAGGAGAAACATTGTATTAAATTCGCTAGATTATTTAATCCTTCGCGCTTCCACAACCAACATTTCAAATAATCTACCCGCCTTAATACATAATATATCTCTTGTTCGTTCTGACTCGATAGCTCCGACACGTGGAATCCGACACGCACACATTGAAATGTGATCGGCATCGGCAGTGACGGTTAAAAATTAGTTAAATAAATCTCTCAAAAGTCGCAAGCGAAATAGAAGAAAACGATCTATAACCACGATCACTCTAACAATAATAGAAGTCTTTTTAAAAATTAAAACATGTTACAAGGATGCAAGACTAATCTTGAGCAAGCTTAGCCACTCACTTGCTTTCTCATACAAAAAAAATGTATAACAAATATTCGATACATAATTTGGAACAGAATAGACAGACAATACATACTAAAAAAAAACAACATACAATTGCTGTGAGCGTTGCAGCAAAACAAAAGGGTTCATGGCTTAGTTATATTACGCTTCGCTCTTTCGAGAGAAGCACTCATATTTTGCCTATATACGAGTATGTGTATTCAGAACAATGACGCGTAGTTGCAGGATCCAAGAGGCAACCGGATGGCTCGCGCAGCGCGCTCTGAGCTCCTTAAGTGTTGTGAATGAAACCGCCCTGTGCAGCCCGAACTGAGCCAACTTGATGTGGGGCGGAAATATAAAAAAGTACGAAATTATTTTTTTGTCGCGAGGCATCTGATTGAAAAAGCGTACACACTTTCAGGCAACTGTGTGTACGCTTTTTATACATTAAATGCTGTTTTAATCGAATACCTGGCAACCATTTCTTTTCACCTTCCTCCAATTTTCGAGCCATCCGGTTGCCTCTCGGTCACTAAAACTAAGTACGCGTCATTGCTTTATCTTTTAGTAAACTATTCGAAAAAAGTATAATCGTTGTTTTATTATTTCTCTCTTGTTTTGTGAGGTTTCTCCAGAGTTGTGAACTATCAAGTTTACAATTTAATGGTAGGTACATAGCTGCCCGCATGGCTACGTTCGCATATAACCGAGAATCAAGGCACAACAATAGGCAGGATAAATTATATACACTTACATAGTCACTACATATTTAGTAAAAAACAGAGTCGCTTCCCGCTGTCTGTCCCTATGTATGCTTAGATCTTTAAAACTACGCAACGGATTTTGATGCGGTTTTTTGTAATAGATAGATTGATTCAAGAGGAAGGTTTATATGTATGTATTAAAATAGCGGGGGCGGGTCGCTAGTATTTTATAAAATACGTCGGCGGTACGCGATCAGCTAGGTAGAAATTTAGGAGTAGATATCGTGCTAGCGATGTTACGGTTAAATATGGCCGCTCTGGGCACGAAATGTCTCCGGTCATGTTCCTTGAGAGACGCATTAGGCACTTTACTGCACAAAGGGGTTTAATAAAAGGCAAGTGTTACATTGCAGTGTTACAGTTAAGTAAAACAATATAAGGGATATAGAATGACAGCTCCGTCTTTTTGTAAAGTCAAACGCGAAGGCTCAAAGTCACCCAAAGGGCAATGGAGAGGGCTATTTTGGGAGTTTCTCTGCGTGATCGCATCAGAAATGAGGCTATCCGCAGCAGAACCAAGGTAACCGATATAGCCCTCCGAATCGCTAAACTTAAGTGGCAGTGGGCAGGGCACATAGCACGTAGAACCAGACCAGACTTACAAAGACGTCAGGTTGGTCTTATTAGATGTTCATCAAAACAAGACAGAAAAAAATCAGGAAACAAATTAGGAAAAGTGCCTATACCTTGAATGAAACAGATATCCAGAATTAAGATGATTCTCTCGGTTCGAAAATAAATCTTGGCTCGAGATAATCCTGCTTCAATCGACATAAGTCATTTAAGATCTTCCTAATTTAATTCTAGGTTCAAGTATGTACTCTTTGCTGAGTAGTTTAGCTAAAATTCAGTTTATTTTAATAATTGTGAGAAACGGACAGACACATTTCATTTTCACACATTTTTTTCACAGGTTCGTTAAGTTTAATGAATGAATAAGGCAGTTCGTATGTCACAGCCATCCCCGAATATAATCCTCGCATCTGCTATTCATCTGATGACCTGGTAAAGGTCGCGGGAGTCCGCTGGACGCGGGTGGCGCAGGACCGGCCTTTGTGGCACTCTCTGGGGGAGGCCTATGTCCAGCAGTGGACGTCTTTCGGCTGATATGATGATGATGATGACGATGGTCTGCTATTAAGAGAGAGAAAACTCTTACACTAATGTATACAATGAACCTTCCGGTTGGACAAAGGCCATATTTCGTCATATTTCAATGTAAAACATCATCGGAGCCGTAGGGACAACCAGTGTCTCATAAAGTTATGGTGCAGTTTCAAGATGTGTCCAAGGGCTATAAAAGCCATCTTAATTGGTATTTTAAGTACGTGGAGTACCCATTTTAAGTACGTGGAGTACCCATTTGGTGGAACTTCTAAAGGGTCTGTGTAATGACCGTTTCTCTTATTTATTGATCGTTATGTCTCTGAAGCCCCGCAAGTTTCCACATCCCGCTCATTGCTGTACTTTCAAAAAGTTTTTATAGGTCATTAAATCTTTAGGGTCACGAAATTCTACATTATGTGGTAGCTATTTGCTTAAATTAAATGTGTGTTGCATAGTTTAGTTTAGGTATATTTATTTATTAAGATCATCCTGTGTAGGTACTCGTACTACTGCTGGGTAAATTCTTCTCCGCTTGTCAACTGCTCTTGATTTTTTGTATCTGGCCAGTCCTTTAAAAAGGAGTGTAGCCATCCCGCCATCGCAGGCCAGGTCTAATGCCGCTCTAATTGGCGGCCAATACACGGTGATTAAATACTGATCATCCACCCATATCACAATCCGGATCACATGCATATTGACGTGTATCACAGGATTGTCAATATATTGCAGAATATCCGGATGATTTTGAAATCCGCCCACAGATAAGAAATACTCTGTGCGCGAATAAAGGCACACTACACGATTCTGAACCTCTTTAATTCGAACCATAAGTCCATCTACACTATATAATCCATACTTAATATTATAAATGGGAAAGTGTATGTGTGTGTTTGTTTGTCCGTCTTTCACGGCAAAACGGAGCGACGAATTGACGTGATTTTTTAAGTGGAGATAGTTGAAGGGATGGAGAGTGACATAGGCTACGCTTTGTCTCTTTCTAACCCCCCACTTCCCTTAAATGGGGGGTGAAAGTTTGTATGGAGCTACGATATAAACGAGTTCCACGCGGACGGAGTCGCGGGCAGAAGCTAGTAATATTATAAAGAAGAAAGATTTGATGGTTTGTGTGTTTGTATTGAATAGGCTCCGAAACTACTGGACCGATTTGGAAAATTCTTTTACCATTAGAAGCTGACATTATCCCTGATGAACATAGACTACTTTTTACCGCGGGAAAATGCCTCATTCTTACGGGAAAACGGATAATCCGTGTGAAGCCGGGCCGGGCTGCTAGTAGTTAGGGTATAAATTACAAAACAAAGTACATTCATTCATTAAAAAGAAAGATTACATTAAAATACATCAAATAAAATCATTAAATATACTATGTGCCTGTCATGTGCTGTTGCCGGCAATATTCCAATATTAACCTCCCTTCATTTTGGAATATTGTCGGCAACTTCGCTGTAAATGTATTTAGATTTTATTTAACTATAGATTTTTTAAATTTTCGTTTGTAGACTACCTGCTTTATACCAGAGATTAGGTAGTAGCTTAGTGGCTTCGTATAGACATTATAAACAGCCAATATCTATACAGTCACACTCCTTTTAAAAAAATGCCTCCTGTAGCTCGTGTTGCTATATTATTATAGAGGTCTCCGTACCATTCACTTAGACCTTAAATCATATTAATTTGCGGCAGAATACCAGTTTTCACGAAGACCCCGTGTTCAATATTTCCTATATCGGTTAATAGAACCCATTATAGTTTGGTTTTATAAAAAAATATATATATATATATTAAATATTAGGGGACAATCTTAGACAAATCGACCTTGCCCCAAACTAAGCAAAGCTTGTACTATGGGTACTAGGCGACGATAAACATAGATATATAAATAATTAAATAGACAGAAAACATACATGACTCAGGAACAAATATTCGTGCTCATCACACAAATAAATGCCCTTACCGGGATTCGAACCCGGGACCTCTTGCTTCGTAGGCAGGGTCACTACCAACTAGGCTAAAGCGGTCGTCAAAATCCTGAAATAATCATGGATTCAGGCAAAACCGGCTGTTTGCCGAAATAAAAATTACACAAAACGATACAAAATCGATATCGTTCTGTTTTCTCTGTTCGTGAATGCTAATGTGGGTCTTTGTAGGGTATCCTCGTGGTTAAAATCGAACCTCCTCAGTTTAAATGTTAATAAAACGAACTACATATTTATGTTTTACCAAGTACGATAACACTCAACCACATATTAACCAATACCTCAAAGTACACACCTGTTCACGTACTGATATAGTCTTTTATGTAACTGTAAGGACATTGAGAGGGTTAGTTCAACTAAATACCTTGGTGTCATCTTAGACCAGCGCCTATTTTGGCATCAGCACATTGAATTTGTAAACGGTAGAATTAGTAAACTGGTATGGATCTTTAAAATTCTTCGCCATATTGCAAACAAGACACTTCTTAACCAACTATATGTAACTTTAGCGGAATCCATCATGACCTAATGCATCACCGTCTGGGGTGGAGCAACTAATTCCAAATTCTTGGAGGTTAGTTGAGTCCATACAGGTTTCCCACAATTGAAGTGTATAAGATTAGTGACCAATTATCAATGCGAAAACTGTATATCCTTCGTACAGTATTGAAATTACATAAAACCCTAAAATTTAATCCTACGCTTCTAAATGGAAGACGTAAACACAGTTGCCCCACTTACAGCACATAAATCTTTGTTTGCTAACAGACAGTATAAGACCCGCTCAGCATACCTTTATAATAAAATAAATGTTAAAATGGATATATACCAACAAAAAATTATAATGGTAAGAGGTCTCTAACGGAATGGCTGAAGATGCTTAGCTATGAAGATACTGAACTAAATATTACTTAATCTTGTATGAATATAATTTTAATTATATGTATAGTAAGTATATCAAAACAGAATGGGAAATGCTAAATACATACCTACTTTATTGCACAACACTCACACATGCTCACTTAGTTGCACTAAACCACGCACGCTTGCACGAACGCACACACACACACACACAGTTTTAGGTTCACGACACTATGCCTGTGATACCTAATTCGTCTCTGTTTCTGTTTTTAATCTTAGCTATAAATAAGAACTTGCTCACTTACTTACACTAAACCACGCACGCTTGCACGAACGCACACACACACACACACACAAACACACACACACACACAGTTTTAGGTTCACGACACTATGCCTGTGATACCTAATTCGTCTCTGTTTCTGTTTTTAATCTTAGCTATAAATAAGAACTTGCTCACTTACTTACATAGCATTGCAATAGTTAATATTATATTAAATGGAGTCACTCACTCACTTATGATGACTTTACTGAGGACAAGCTTTAATCTTTCTACCATATTTACAGTCTACTCCAATTTCCAGGGTCTGTACGCCACAAGTATACCTACAGCAATGTAATACGGGGGTCCACAGATCCGATTTCGCCGAGGGGTGCAATCCGAGGTTATGATAAACGAGGGTCCGAGAACCACCTTGATGGGAATTTATTGGCGGCTGCCTCAAAAATATTACCGTCCAAAACCCTAGAACTAACGCAGATGACACATAAGACTTTACTGTCAATATTTATATAGAAAAACAGCGATGAACGTCGTAACTGCCAAATAATCAAGGTAAGTTTTGTTACAAACGCGAATAGTGAATAGAGTAAGTGGTAGTTTAGATCCGAATTCAAGCCATTTAGTAGGGATTCTGAATTAATATCGTCTTCTCGCTTTAAATGTGATTTATGTCAATACTAGCTTCTGCCCGCGACTCCGTCCGCGTGGAACTCGTTTATATCGTAGCTCCATACAAACTTTCACCCCCCACTTCATTCCCTTGGGGGATGATTTCCGGGATAAAAACTATCCTATGTCCTTCCCCAGAACTCAAACTATCTCTATACCAAATTTCATCCAAATCGGTTCAGCGGTTTAAGCGTGAAGAGGTAACAGACAGACAGACAGACACACTTTCGCATTTATAATATTAGGACCAGTGTGACATGTCTTATGGGGATTGATACTTTACAACGCAGCGGAACGCATCTGGCTGGGCGTTAAAAGTGCGCTCGTCACGTATCCAGCACGATTAGCACAAGACGGGTCTGTCGCACTAACCGTCTCTTTCTAAGTTTTATAATAAGAGAGAAACGGATAGTACGAGAGAGCTCGCGCGCCGTCTTGCTAACCGTGCTGCTATTTAAATAAAGATGTGAGCGTTTCCGTGAGTCCCGATTACCACTAGAAAACTGTGATTCGGCATGGGTATATAAATCAATCACGCCGACAAAACAATGCAATAGAACCTTGAATTTTTTTTAGGGCACCTCCCCTACACCTAAAGCGGGGATGTAATATTTTTTTCTCGTTAAACCCATGGTGTGGGGTATCGTTGGATAGCTCGTTCAAATCATATGGGTTTCCTACAACCAGTACCTAATTCGTTTGCGAGATATTGGGCTTATAAGCCCTAAATTTTGTTCGAGTCATGTGCCAGAGGGGGATAGAATGTAGCCTCTGCCTGCCCATCCAGAATATCCATTCTATACCCTTGTGAAAGATTTTTTGGTTCCGGAGATTACCCCCTAAATACAGACTTATAAACTTTTAAAGCTACAATCTCACAGACTTTTCCTTTTATTACAAGCTTTGTATTAAGGCGCCGTAGGTTCAGCGAAGTTAAGCGAACAGAGTTTTTGAAACAATATAATGCGTCTGTTTATAATAATATGGTTTCAAAAAAATACGAATAGTAATCTTGAGGCTTTTCTGCTGGGAAATCAGTGCTTCGAAACATGATTAAGCAAATTTCGCTCGATAGAAAAAAATCACGAACATAGGTCTAAAACACACAAAAATACACTTAAAATATTAACAAATTATGCACAAAAGCTATAAATATTAAAATTGCTTCTAAAAATCGGCAATATCATGTTTGAGGGAAATCAGTGTTTACATTTTTATTTATTTAAACGGCCAAAAAATTAAAATTTAAAAACATGATATCCGCGCTTCCGAGCACGCACTTCCATCCCGCTCACGCTTATGCTCAGTGAGAGGGAGAGAAGACCATGAACCTACGGCGCCTTAACTTGCCCTGTTAGTATGTATGTATGGGACAAATTTGACCCACTTCCCGGTGACCGATTGAGCTAAAATTTTGGGTATAAGTGTAGTTTGGATGACAATTCAATATTATGGTACTGATGATGGAGACAGAAGGTG
Source organism: Epinotia ramella (assembly GCA_947578815.1). NCBI lineage: Eukaryota > Metazoa > Arthropoda > Insecta > Lepidoptera > Tortricidae > Epinotia > Epinotia ramella. Next base: position 4,376,025 of record OX388214.1, on the reverse strand, counting down.
GCCATGGGAATTCAGTACTTAACCAACGTAACTCCATTGAGTTTGGGTTCGTTAGAATCGTCCCAATGAGTAGTTGATGATGGTATACAGAAAAGTACAGTTGGCAATAAAAGCTTGTACCAGAAATTATTTTTTTGACAGAAACTTATTTATATTAGTGTAGCCTAGTTGCCTGCCAGTCGCGTATTACAGATAACTCAGGTGGAGCCACAGGATAAAATATAGCCTATGTCTGCTCTGAAGGTCCATCCTATGAAGTTGCAAAGATTACATACAACAACGTTACGAACTTATTTTTACTAAACGGAACTTAAATTAACACGCGTTATAGTGAAAATAATGTGTGAGAATCGTGATAGTTTAAATCGATATAATGTTACGAACTTTCAACCTGACAGACGTTTCCTCTTTATTATATTAAGGCACAGCAGTATAATATATAGCCAACTTATTTTCCTGGCCCAAACGGCTTCATCCATGGAGCACGCGAAGGCGCTATTTGATGAAGAATAGGTGTTTTCATCGTATTTTACGACTAGTGCTCGAAGGCTGCGCTTTGTGCCATTAGATTGTGTTAATGAACCACTAGTTTGAAATATTTCCATGACAAAGCAAGCGCAATTAGTAGGGGAATAAATAAAGGGAAACTGATTGAGTGAAACAATTTGTACTAATGGTAGTAGAGTTTTATACCTTTTTAGGTTCAACGATCTTTATTACTCATAAAGAACAGAAAATAAACACTTACAATGAGCTTAAACTAAAAAAAAACGGCCAAGTGCGAGTCGGACTCGCGCACGGAGGATTCCGTACCATTATCTATAAAAACGGCAAAAAATCACGTTTGTTGTACGGGCGCCCCCCTTAAATATTTATTTTATTTTGTTTTTAGTATTTTTTGATATAGCGGCAACAAAAATACATCATCTGTGAAAATTTCAACTGTCTCAGCTATCGCCGTTCTTGAGATACAGCCTAGTGACAGTCAAAACGGCAAAAAAAAAACACGTTTGTTGTATGGGAGCCCCCCTTAAATATTTATTTTATTTTGTTTTTAGTATTTATTGTCATAGCGGCAACAGAAATACATCATCTGTGAAAATTTCAACTGTCCAGCTATCGCGGTTCTTGAGGTGCAGCCTGGTGACAGACAGACGGACGGACAGCGAAGTCTTAGTAATAGGGTCCCGTTTTTACCCTTTGGGTACGGAACCCTAAAAATTACATTTTCACTTCACCGGCTCGAAAAGCCTTGCTTTATCGCTCTAAATCTGCGGCCAAAATCCCATTTTATCCGCTAGTGTGGAAAGAGTTTTTGAATTTGGAACGTGACGGTCAATCGCGAGATCCAACTTTTTCTCTATACAGAATGAGAGGTCATTATCCTGCGTTCAGAAACTAATGGTGTTATGCCAATTATATTTATTATTTAACTGTTATTATTTTGATAAAATTAAATTAATAATACTTATTCTTTCTTAATTACATACGAAATATTAATATTTAGACTGACATATAAGATGCAATAAATAATTTTAAAATGTAATTTTATTTTTCAAAATTTTCGTTTCTTCCAAATTTGGAACGCACCGTTTGAAAAGTTACTTTAAGAAAAAACTCGTATACCTACATTTAATTTTGTTTTGTTCTAAAGCCACAGTAAACCCAAAATAATGGTGGTTATTTATAGATTTTAGTGCAGAAGATATACATATATGAATTTTAATGCCTGTTAAGTTAGCGGAAAAAGGTGAAAATAAGCGTATTTGAGCCTTAGTTTACCCGTGAGTACCCAACAATATTTTGACTTTTTTAGTGTAGATAAGCGTGGAGTTATTTAAAGATGCAAAAATGTTTATGTTACATTTAATAATTATAAAATGCTAGGTCTTGATGAGATGTAAACCAACCTTTATTGAAAATGAGTATAAGGTCCAAATAATTTCCATAATATTTACAATTTGCCTGGCGGTGGTGAGGTGAAAAGTTGTGTGTTTCGCTCGGTAGCAAAGTTGTTTGGCGTCTCGTGCCTTGAAAGCCTCGCTATGCTCAGGATTGTAGAATCTTACAATCCTTCGCTAGCTCCGCTCCGGCTTTCAATACAAGCACTTGCGCCAAACAACAACTTTGCAGCCTTGCATAATAAATAACTATTAAGTAAGCTGTCGGGACGTACACCTTAATTCCAATAGCTGACACCGTATCTATCTGTGAATACCTTTTTTACACTGCATTAAGATTGCAGTTGCCAAATGTCGATTGATTGCAGTGGGACAGTGTCGGGCACAAGGACAATTACCAACCACCTTAACTGTCACTGCCAGGAACTTGCTTAGCGGGCGCCTACGCCGTAGGCGCTTTCCGCTACACGAGAAAATGACGGGATCGGGCAGTGAATGTGTTAAGTTTTGTCTCAAAAAATATTTTTATACAACTTCATAGGTACCTCGTATAAACGAGGTAATAAGTTGTATAAAAATATATGTATTAAGGTATAGATCAAAAATGTCCTTCTCAAAATAACTAACCAATTTTCTTTCATATCTATTTCAGATTTCCAGCACTATACGCGAACGGAACTGCAGCCAAAGAAAGGCAATAAATAAAAGTAGAAAAAGCTGTCAGAAACACCAACAGCCATAAGTCTTCCAGTTTGACGCGTTTTCCTCACACTTTCTTAGGTGAATATATTGTTAGGTAAACATATAGTTAGGGAAACATAGCGGCTTAATAAATAACGTTTCTTATAATGTTATGCGGCGTCAGATCATTTTGCGTGTTTCGGAGGCATTCAAACTACTTAGACCGAGGGACTTCTGAAAGCGAGGGAACGTGATGTGTAAAATTAATTATAATATATCTTGGACATGTTGTGACGACTGATGGCGCTAAGTTCCGGTGCGGTGCAGCGGTGGCGGAGAGGTATGCGCAACGGTCCGGTATCTCAAAGACAGAGCCAGATAAGCCCATAAACACATTAAGCAATTGACTTACATCACGTCTTGGGGGGCACGCCTCTGGAATGAAATCCACACTCACCCTGTCTACTCCCCCATCAACATTGTAATAATTGTAGACACACCACCTTAATATAAGAGACTACCGGCCCACGGCCACGGAGTGCGGCAGATTAATTGCGCGTTGTTGGCGGGCGCGCAGCTCAAGATGACGGTTAGCGGTCGCGCCAGCGCTTGGCAACCAGGCGCGCAGATACGGCGCGTATGTAGGCGCGCAAAAAGGGCGCGTGGCAGGCACGTCGTTTTAAAACAAATAGTGAGCGCCGAGTACTAAGGGCGCACTCGTTGAAGCGTAGGAGAACCGATAAGTTCCGACGTAAGGAACGTAGTTCTTGAGTTGCGGGACCAGCTGTCACATCGCAATGGATTAATTTAGTAGACTCCTATTTGTCCGTCGTACGGCTTATATATATTATCAACCTTATATATACTATCGACAACGCGGCTAACTGACCATCCGTGCACTTTATGTGCATTGTAAGAAGCTTCTATATAAATACAGAATGGCCAATTAACTGTGTTCGCGTTTGTACGCCCGCTTATTTGTTGTTTTGCGCATGGGTGCCTATAATATACCCGACACAAAAAAAAAACTTTAGTTTAAGTTTTGAATAAGCGCATTTAGTCAATAAGTTATCTTATCATTTAAATACTTATGTTATCATCTGTGTGCGCTCACCAATTATGTTGCATGGTATTGTATACATTCTCATGTAAGTGAATATGTTGTATTGTTATGAGAAAATAAAGATCTTTAAACCAATATACAACATTAACTTTGCTCTAATAGTCTGTAAAATAAAAATAAGCATTTTTTTCTATTTTCAGCATACGATTATTTATACATATGTTATATTACAGTTAATTTACGCCAACACAAATAGCGGAAAACAAGTAAGAAGCGCACCTGCTGTGTGATGACACGGCGTAATTAAGTATTGTGTTCGTTTGTTATTGAAACCTTTTGCATTACAGGAACCAAGGAAGCTCGGAATCATTGTTTTTGCTCGGAATGATTGTAAAGCTCACGACGAGAGAAACGGCGTAAGAACAAAAGGGAGACGCTGTACGCGCAAGTATAATCCTTTTGAAGAAGAACTTGCGAGTCTCGCGACTGGTGCGCGGATGACCGCAAACCATCAGGCCCCCTATTCTGTAACTTGTTTTAAGCTCAACTCAACGCTCACAAATATATCTTGACACCGCGATGCGTAGTAACTAGCGTAGTTAGAGGTCTAGTTTGCTAGTGACGGGTGAGCCGCCTTACCGCGTACTGAATAACAGCCCGGTAGACAGGTAAACGGTACACAACCTCTAACAAATGCCGAGCCAAATTCGTGAAAGATGTTTGAATGTGGTTAGGGGTTATTTGCGGGACAACTTATCTAATTTTAAAAAAAAACTCACCAGTTTATCGGAAATTAAACCCATAAATGCAATAAATGAATGAATATTAATATGAACTTCACGCAGGCGGAGCCACCGTAAAGGCTAGTTTAAAATATTCTAGGCATCCCTAAAACCAGTGCTGATTGTTTTGACGACCGACTAGCCTAGTGCCTGCATACGAAGCTGAAGGCTTGGAGTTCGAATCCCGTTAAGGGCAAATATTTGTGTGATTAACATGAATATTTATTTCTGAGTCTGGAAGGTTTTCTCTGTATTTAAGTATTTATATTTATTAAATATATCGTCGACTTATATTCATAACGCAAGGCTTATTGAGCTTACTATGGTGGCAAATCGATTTGTGTAAGAATGTCTCCACATATTTATTTTGATTTATTTATGTTATTCATTGCTAAAAAAAAAAAATTAGAAATATTTATTTGCATAAATTTCAGAAGTTATAAGTTGATTTTACAATAAACTTAAGTCCAAATATTAAAAGCCAGTCAGTTTAGTCAACCCCGTTCGTTATCGCTCCCGGTGCAAAAGTGCCCATAACGCTCACAGCATTACCACGCTGGATGGCCATGGACAGCCTCTGCACCAGAAACGATTCGGAACGGGGGTCCTCTCCCTTTCTTCTTGCTGAAATATGCAACCAACATGAAAAAGTGCCCTTGTGGCCTAATTGCAGAATATTTTTTTGACTATGAACTATTTGACAACTCAACGACTTCTGCAGCCGTCCCTCGGTCTACTAGGCATTCCCAAGGCCGCCGGCAATGAGGATTTATGCTTCCTCGCAGCAACACGCTTTCATAGGAGTGCCGCGTTTATTCCACCAAGCACTGACTTACTCTTGAAACAGTCACTGGACTGCTGCTGTGATGATTTGTAGCCCTCCATTTCATACCAGTACAATAGGCTGAAGAAATGCATTCATTATCACAAAAAAAAACCGGATTATAAATTATTTCTTGGTTTAAGAATGTTTGCCTCGAACAAACTACCGTCAAATGCTGCGACATTACCTATGAAGCCTACATGCGGATTTCAAAAACCTACTAATATATGTATGCAACATAATTTGATATTTAACAGTGGCTTTGCATACATTGCAACATAATTTGATATTTCAAAATAACTATTATTTCCATTTGTCCAAAACGCCCATTAGGCCCCCGGAGAGGCCCGTCCCCAAATAAATCTGTTACTGGCCGCATCGCAGGCCAACACAGGATCATAACTGTATAAAAAAAAAAAATTAGGATTAGATGCCAAAACGGACCTCGGCTCGTTTAGGGTACTGCCAAGAATAACGCTAGGAGGATAATGACGCATAGAATACTATTAGGGTTATAATGAACACACCTACAATCATCATACCCACTTTCCGAGAAATATGTCAAAAAAAACATCATGTCCGAGGGAGCACAGCTGTACAATAACTTACCTAGTGAAGTGATAGAGCACTAATCATTAAAACTGTTTCAAACCAAATAAAAAAAATAGTGATAAACAGAGCCCGTAATTTTCATGCCGATGACATCAATTTGAAGTCACGCTGCATATAGAATGATCCCAAATAGTTTTATTGTAATTATTAATCATTAGTCGTCAATCATTTTAATCATGTACAAATTACTTCAAAAGTAATCTATTCACACGTGGAACAATTAATAGGTACGTACTTGATACGTGAAACGTAAATTAAACTATTTGTTTTGTCTTTATACATACATTTTATTAAACGGTATTGTACAGTCGAATACAAAGATAAGTATGTTTTTTAATGTTACAAAGTTATGTATGTATATCTTATTACTATGGTAGTAAAGTCTATGTATACATATTTTTGTAACATCGTATGGATACATCTCTTTGTAGTCGACTGTACTTGTACTATTATCTATTCTGTGGTATTGTTACCACATTTCAATAATTACGTAGAAAACAGAATTCCTTCAAGTAGGTACCTATTAATTATTCCACGTGTGAATAGATTACTTTTGAAGTAATTTGTACATGATTAAAATTATTAACGACTAATGATTAATAATTACAATAAAACTATTTGGGATCATCCTATATGCATGAAAATTACGTTCTGTTTATCACTATTTTTTTTTATTTGGTTTGAAACAGTTTTAATGATTAGTATCATATATCTTATTTATTTTATATTGACATAATAATTTATGGTACAATTGTAAAATTATTGATTGGGAAAGTGAAAAGCACTACCTAGTTCGTGAAACCCAACTTTCCGCACGTTAAACAGCTACGTAAAGTAGCACTTTTTGAGCAACTGTGTTAAAAAAATATTTATTGCTGAGCCGCCTCTGTGCGCCGGTTGGTTAAGGGTGACACCCTGCAAAATCGCGTCGGAATCAGAATGTCATTAATTAAAAGGCGAAATGTGTGACTGCGACGACCACTTTATTAATTCGGGCTGTTTATGTTCCAGCGCCGGCACGGACACGGGTCGGGGACGGTGTTGGTTTGACACAGTGTAGGTACTGTGAGTTATCCTAAAAATGTAAGTAAGTAGTAGTAAGTAGGTAGTTGAAACGCATAAAAAATGTCTTGCTATGTTTGACTGATCGAAATAAGTAAAACTAGTTAGTACATTACGTCCCTTTGAAATGTTATCAGAAATGAGGTAAGAAAATAACTAAAATCTCGGAAAGTAAAAAAAATATAATTACAACTATCTTCATAGTAAAGTTTAATCTTTTGTAAAATGTTTAAGTAGATAGTTTATAATAATTAATGAATAAATAATAATTTTCATTAATTATTTTTAAGTAAGTAATTTTCAGTGCAGTGCAGTACATTTTCATATAGAAAAACTGTATAATTCATTTTACTTATGTTTTTATCGCATCATTGGTATCAGCGTGTCAAGGATCGTGACATATCCGGGTTATATCTCAGACCAAGAAAAAAAGACAGACAGAGCATGACGAAACAACCTAAAGTCGCCGTCAATAGAATTTGCTAACTATGTAAACAAACCGCCATATTGAAATTGTCTTTCACTATGGCGGTTTGTTTACATAGTTAGCAAATTCTATTGACGGCAACTTTAGGGAGTTTTCAAACTTATTCAGGTTTAGAACACGCCCAACATAAACAAACTAAATTGCACAAAACTCGATAAAGGTGATCTTGAGAGCATTGCGATACGTGCTGAAGATGATTTGGGGGTATATAGGTTATGATTTCCTTGCGAGTGTCAGGCATATCTTTTGCCTAATCGCTAATGTGCTTTTTAAATTTTTTCTTTGTATTATCTGTGTTTTTGTCACAAATAAATGATTGAGTCCTAGTTTGTTTTTTCGCAGCTTCATGGGACCGCAGATTTGAGTATCAGATAACTCTAAGCATTCCAGAGAAAACGGGTCTTGAGAGACGAACAGATAGACAGACAGACAATATGAAGGTTCCTTCTTTCTTTATGAGGTACGGAGCCCTAAAAAAAGAGTAAAAGTTGTAGCCAGCTTTAGGCTACATATCGGGTGATTCCCCGAAACCCATTTCATGCTAGTGCCGTCTGAGAGCCGTCCACATGTAAATTCGGGCGTCGAATCAATACGTCAATTCACACAGTTTTACCCGCGACAATTTTATTGCAGTACTTTTTGTTACAAGAGGCCGCGACCAAAATTGTGTTAAGTTTTGTAACAACTTAATATCTTCAACATGATGATAACGATGTTGAAGAGAAATGTACTTTTGGTATGGGATAGTGACAGTAAGTTGTCCCAACGCTCGTTTAAAACGTTACGCAATCAGAATCACCCCTCAGCTAATAGCTTCCACCAAGCAGCCATCAGTTAAAATTATGTCGGCGAGGTGTTTTTTTTCATTTTTTTTATTAATATTAGGGGACAATTTTACACAAATTGACCTAGTCCCATAGTAAGCTCATTAAGGCTTGTGTTATGGGTACTAGACGACGATATATATAATAGATATAAATACTTAAATACATAGAAAACTTCCATGACTCAGAAAAAAATATTCATGCTCATCACAGAAATATTTGCCCTTACCGGGATTCGAACCCAGGACGTCACACCTGGCCATAATGTGAGTTTTACCGCTCGCTGTGCGTACGGTAAAACTCGCATTGTGGCCAGATGAAGACGTAAACTTGTGTACTCACCACGGGCAGTAAAAAAGAAAGCCTGCGGCTCGGGTCACAAATACCTGCGATTTCGGGCTTTCTTTCTTTTACAGCCCTTGGTAAGTAATGTACTATTTTTTAACGTTGGGAAATGCATCTACGCATCCCGCCTGGCTGGGAAACCAGGACGGGTATGAAGGACTCTCGGGAACCGCCCGGACTACCGTCTAAAACTCTACGATGCTCTACGCGCTGCATTATGACCGAGTCACGGGAACGCCTCCGCACACTTCCTAACCTACTCGTAACCTAACCTAACCTTTTCGTTTTTAAGTCAGTGTCCAAAAGTTAGTTAAGATTGTAGATGTAGTAGTCATAGTTTTACGAATTTGCCGCTAGATGGCGCTGTACCGCCTGGAAACTAGCTAACGCCTGTTTGCCGGAATATACAGACACTTAACGTTTTTTTCATCACACTTGCTCGATCGAAAACAGAGCTGTAATAGCCTGTGTTACGAGCTGTTATAACCTGTGTTACGAGCTGTTATAGCCTGTGTTACGCCCACGGGCGTAAATTACGCCCGCGGGCGTAACACAGGCTATTACAGCTCGTGTGATGCGCCACTTCGAATTAATGCCGCGTAATGGTTTTTTTCTTAAATTGTATCTGTCACTCATGCGTGGGCGTAACGGTTTTTTTCTTAAATTGTATCTGTCACTCATGCGGCAGTTACAAAGCAAAGAGGTTTTATATCAAATACGATGCCTTGAAAACGTATTTATAAATAAATTTAAACTTTAAAAACTACTACATGTTCAACTGAATTATTTATCGTGGCTGTACACCGAAGGGTCTTTGCATTCAACAAAATGGACGACTGACATGTTGCAGTTTTTATTACGATTTATATTCATTTCATCTAAAATGTATTTGTTTCCTCGCAAATGTGATGAAAAACATTGTACAGTCGACTACAAAGAGATCGATACGGCCAAAGTTACAAAAATATGTATACACGACTGTATTGCCTTGACATTAAGGTCGTGTATACATATTTTTGTAACATTGGCCGTATAGATCTCTTTGTAGTCGACTGTACACGGGCTTAAGAATATTGCGAACTCGAGATAGACTCTTGTTTGCAATATTGGTGAGAATTTGTGTGGTGGAACTAATACATAATGTTAGATTACTGATCCCCTCGACACCTTAAGGTACATTTGTACATGGTCCTTCGAACCGGATACCAATGAAAAACCCATGTTTGGGTATGTATTGAAAAATTTCGTCACTACCTCTTAGTCGCTCGGGGCCCGTCGGAATTCAGCTCGTTTCAGCGCGGCTTTAATAAAAAAACTTGTGCCTTTGTGGGAATATTAAAACTGCGGAGGCATGTAATGTATGTATGAAAACACGCTACGCAAGTGCGGGTTTTATTAAGTTAGGTTTGGGGTGTTTTGCAACTACCCACTTTTTATTTATTTAATATTTATTGCACAAAAGAAGAACTTTTCATACTAAAGGCGGTCTTAGTAAGGTTTTATTTAAATTACACGGTTTGTATGTAAAGGTTTACCCTTGTTTTACCGACAAGCCTGGTTTTCGCCAAATTTTCATTTCATCGCAAACAATTATTTTCATAAACAGTATACTTTTCAGGATTGTCATATAACAGACCACACCTAACCTAATGGAGTTTACATAATTACCTGTTAGATATACCTAAATATAACGTTGTATGAGAAAAAAAATAATGAAATGTAAATGCGACGAAACAATGCATTCGGTAAAACGTTTGTCGGTATCATAAAGGTGTCAAATATTAGGCATTAAGATGTTGAGCATTGGGAGATTTACCTTATGTTACGGTAAAATAATAATAATAAACCATTTATTTCAGGCATCTAAGGCCCATAGTTACAAATACCTTAAAGACTAATGTAAGCGACGCCTCCATGTTATATTTTGATGTAACCTTTTTGGTGATGGCTGGATGCGGCCACTTGATGGTAATAAATAAAAAAACAAAAGAAGGGGCATTCGGCTGTCACGATTTGGTTTGTTATTTTCGCCGCCTGCAATTTTGTCACTATTTTAGTTATTCGTGTATAAATAAGATGTAATTGTTGTTTTGTTTTAAATATACCTTTGTGATAAATCTGGTGAACAAGTTATTTACCCTTCGCATCGTCTACAACTAACATACATACAACTATAAAATTAAAAACGAATTATTATTTAGGCGACGAAACGGTGTGGCTCCGTTGCGTCGTCACCTCCGGTGTAGAATTCGGTAGGTTGCCCCGGAACCGCCGAAACACGACACCCTTCGGCCAGAAGTCAGCACGCGCGATGGTCTCCTGCAGCGGCCGCGGCACGCGCACCACAAACGAGCTGAAGTGCACGTAGTGGCAGATCGGTGTTAAACCCTAATATCTACCAACGGCCAGTAAAAATGAACGAGAGTAAAAGTGCGAAATGAACAAAGCATTTCGGACTTTTACTATTACCAGTTGGTAAATCTTAGGTTTAACCGGTATATACCTACATTTTCAGACTTTTATAGTAACATATATATGCAAATATGAGCGTCGTCACCTGTACGAAATATATAAATTAACAATACAATTTAAATACGACTTTCAAGGAGCGCGAAGCATTCTGAAATTGAATTCAGTTACAGGACTGAAAGGCGAAGAATTTTCTTCGACCTAAAAATAGGACAATTTCTAGACTCTTGCTGCGTCTTTGCAATTCGATTCGTTTCATATTCTTGGAATATCAGGTAACCGTTTCTGCTTGCACATTGAGTTTTATTATAACAAATAGTATTTTCTCAAACGCGTGTGCAATTGACGTTACGTGATGGCAGATGCATCTGCGTATTGTCCTAGATAATATTTACGTACTTATTAGTGACATTACTTGTAAGATTATTCAATCAAGTTATTTGTTTTCAACAAATATAATACATTGCACGTAGATCCGATTGCCGTTGGGGTGGAAAGGTTCTCGATTGGCGACCACGTACTGGAAGGTGCTGCGTGGGTAGAACCCCCCCACAAGGTGGACCGATAATCTGGCAAAGGTTGCGGATGTCCGCTGGATGCGGGTGGGACAGGACAGGTCATTGTGGCACTCTTTGGGGGACGCCCATGTCCAGCAGTGGACGTCTTACAGCTGATATGATGATGACGATGATGATGATGATGATGATATAAAATTCACCGAAATAAATAAAATAAAATAAAATACTAAATAGATATATAAATGAGACATCAATAAACTTGTCTAGTAAAATGGCAAATAGAGCTGGGTTTGTTGGCCGATTTCGTGATTTCAGTAAGCCTTTCCAGGGATCTTCCGAAATCATTGCAGTTTTCTAGGGAAATGATGGAATGGGTTAAGTATACGGGAAATTATTAAGGCAGGTATTATCGACCTAACAATGTACTTATGTTGGATTGTCATAGTCACAATGTCGACTTGGAAAAACAGGGGCCAGGTAAATTTCTATAATATATGTACCTCCGCTCTCGCACTGGCTTTGAAGTGAAGTGCAGATTGCTTGTTATAAAACAGGTATAATATCGACCACAGCGGAAAATTGCTCGTAAATTTAGTAAATCCCGTCCGGGATGTGAGCGGTGCATAAAAACGCAAAACTTTATGATGAAGCGCACTTTTATCGCGCCACGTGTGACCCTTACTAAGACGACTGAACCCTCGAAACTCTTTTGTCTCGCTCGCGCAAATGTTAGCTAGATAATGCTGTACTGTGCTCTCACGAAATAAGTGAATATATAAATATTGTCAAATATTAAGGGGCTCCCATACGCCAATGACCTTCGATCTGAATCCCTTCGTTTTTAATGTTTTTTGTAGCTTATTATATTAACAACAACGGCTTTAAGCAATATAGTATCCCATATTTACTTTAAAGTTCATTGTTTTTGAGATATTTGGCATCAAAGTTGAATAATTTTAGGCCAAAAAACTGGTTTTCTGGCCATAACTTTTGTGTTAATTAATAATATTATAAAAACGCATATCAAATTTATAGGTAAGTTCAGTATGTATGAGTAGGTATGAGTTTCGGGTGTATAAAAGTTTTAATGAGGATGAAGTGTCGGGTTTTGTATTTTTACAGACCTCTCTTTAAAAATGGATAATTAATTCTGTATTAACATTTTTCAAGTTATTCAATATCAAAAATGTTAAACAGGAATCAAACTTTCCCATATCTGCACCTGGAAAGCTAGCTTCAATAAACCGAGGACGAGTGTCGAAATGAAAACTACAAAATTTCGTTGATTTTTGACGGGAGCCCCTTAAGTGATTACCAGCGAACGAAAAAACCATAGACATAGACATAGACATAGACATAGACATATTTATTCAGTAAACAATACAAGATTGTGTTTGAATTTCTTACAGCTAACAATATAATATGTTATATGTAATAACTACGCTCTAATATCTAATAACTACACACTACTTCATAAATAAATAAAATAAAATAGCCTTTATTGCTGAGGTTTACAATTTGCAAAAACTTATACACACTACTTACTCTCTATCAAATATTTCGTCAACACTATAGAAGCACCCTCTTAATAAAAATTGCTTTAATTTTTCCTCAAATCTATTATATTTTACGATGCCTTTTAGTTCTACAGGAAGTTTATTAAACAACTTGACAGTCTGGTTCCTAGTACATTGCTTCTCTATAGTAGTCATCTGCAAAAGTTTGTTTTCATATTTCTGGTGCGCGTGAGTACACGAATCTCTTGTTCTTCATATGTTTCGAACCTTGTTTTATGTTTAACAAATTCAGTGAGAAGTATAAGGACGTATAAACTAGGCACCGTCAGAATCCCTAATGTCTGGAAGTATTCTCTGCAAGACACCCATTGCGGGATTCTAAACATTATTCTTATGGCTCTTTTTTGTGCGATAAGAGCTCTGCTAATATTATATTTAAAGCTATTACCCCAAAACATGATGCTGTAGCGCAGTTTGGACTCGATTAAGGCATAATACACAAATTTTAATTGTTCTATACCAATTTCGTCCCTAAGACTTCTTAAGGCATAGCAGGCTGAGTTGACTGAGTTCTCAATAGCGTCTAGCTCCTGAATCCAATTTAGCTTTGAGTCTAGACGTATACCGAGGAATTTTACATTATCGACTATGCCTATGCAGGTACCGTTCACAGTTACATGGAGACTGTCTGTTTTCTTAGCGTTTTGTTTAAACAGCATTATTTGAGTTTTGCTCTCGTTTAGACTCAGATTGTTACAAGTAAACCATTCGCAAAAAGATGAAAGAGCCATATTTACTACTTGATTTAGTTCTAATATATTATCAGCATGAATTACAGCATTAGTGTCATCAGCAAACATTACCAAATTACAATTTGGTAACACATTAGTAATATAGGTGATAAGATCATTTGTAAATATAATAAATAGAACAGGGCCTAAGATAGACCCTTGCGGTATACCTCTTCCTACCTTAACTAAACCAGACTTTATCGATCTTTCACGACCTAGGTTATTATCTTTGATCTCTACATATTGGTAGCGGTTCTGGAGGTAATTACGCAAGAGACCGTAGGCTTTACCCTTAATTCCGTAGAAATTAAGTTTTCGGAGGAGGATATCATGGTCCACGGTATCAAATGCAGAACTAAGATCGACAAATAAGCCCGCTACTCTCTTCTTTGAATGAATTTTTGCGATAATATCATCAACCAGACAGTTTATTGCATCAATTGTACCAATATTCTTCTGGAAACCAAATTGCCTTGGGTTAATTATTGCATTATATTGCAGATGATTTAGAAGACGGGTTTTTATGAGTTTCTCGAAAATTTTTGACAGTACTGGAAGAAGAGATATTGGTCGGTAATTTTTTGGGTCTGTTTTAACTCCTTTTTTGAACACTGGCACTACTTTGGCTAATTTCAATTGATCAGGGAAAGTACTTAGGTCGTAACATTGATTGTAAAAGTAAGCTAACGGTTCTGAAAGCAGATCAATAGTCTGTTTAAAAACTAAAAAAATATACATAGAATAGACATAGAAGTCTAAAAAGTAGCACCGCAAAATGACCCACATGACATTGCCATTGTGCGGGGATGGGAGCGGGGTGTTACGATGCCAGGCGGCCGTTTAGTTGAACATGCGTATACCGGGTTTTAGGCACGTGTTTGGGTACTTTGATGGGTAGCTCCCATTCTCTGTTTTTTTCGTTCGCGGGTGATTACAGACTTTGTATGAAAAAAGTTCTAGTCAACAGAAACTAGTTTTCCACCTAGATATGTTGTATACCAAGTTTCATGTTATTCTAGCATGTTTTAATATGAGAACCATTTGTATGAAGAGTCGACCGTCCTGGCGACACTTAAAGTCTGCTGTACACACTGGGCCAACGTTGGCGCGTGAGCAGAAGGCAGCTATGCGTTAGAGGGAGAGGGCTATAATTCGATATCTTTCGTTTACATAGCTGCCTCCTGCTCACGCGCCAACGTTGGCCCAATGTGTACAGCCGGCATAAGGATTTACCGAAAATTCGTTGTGGCGTCTTATGACGCTAAACGTTTTATGATTTCTGAGAGGGTTAAAGGGTAACGCAATGGAGGCCAACACCCTACCCAACCTATAATTAGTGGTGTCGATCATACAACTAATTACCTGCCATAATTTATTAGTCGTTATGCAGGCGATAATTAGGGTG
Source organism: Epinotia ramella (assembly GCA_947578815.1). Classification (NCBI taxonomy): domain Eukaryota; kingdom Metazoa; phylum Arthropoda; class Insecta; order Lepidoptera; family Tortricidae; genus Epinotia; species Epinotia ramella. Next base: position 4,360,745 of record OX388214.1, on the reverse strand, counting down.
CAGCGTGAGTTTGCGAGTATTCGATCGCTGTATAGTGATTTTGATTGGTTTTTTGCTTCCGCTAGATCTGTTTTGCTTAAGGGGCTACCCGAGGTTTTCATCGATTTTTGACAAGTTTTGAATCGTATCTCCTACATATAGAATTATAAATCAAACAGCTATCGGTTCTTCAATCGTTAATCTCCATTTTGGTCCACCGGATTTTGAAACAAATGAATACTTAACTTTGTATGATTTTTTTAAACATTGTCTAAAAAAACACTTATTTCGTATCTCTGTTGACGTGAAAGATCTAACATATGCGAAATCTACTTTTTTGGGTTTGTCTGTGACGTCTCTAAAAACTGATCCAGGGTTTTCATTTAAAACCAATTAACACAAGAGTTATGGCCAGAAAACCAGTTTTTTGGGCCTAAAATTGTTCAAGTTTGATGCCTAATATCTCGAAAACAATGAACTTATAAGTAAATATGGGATACTATATTGCTTAAAGCCATTGTTGTTAATATAATAAGCTACAAAAAACATTAGAAAACTAGGGGATTCAGATCGAAGGTCATTGGCGTATGGGAGCCCCTTAAAGGGCACATATATTATGTACATATAAATACCTCCAAGAGTGATGTTGACTCATCATCATCAAATCAGCCCTAAGACGTCCTCTGCTGGACGTAGGCCTCCCACAATCAGTGTCACAATGACCGGTCCTGCGCCGCCCGTATCCAGCGGACTCTCGCGACCTTTTCATCCAGGTCATCAGTCCACCTTTTAGAGGGCCTTTTTTTTTTTATTGTGGAGAAAACCTGCGACCCAGGTTCCCAATCACCGGCGGATGACTGGGTTATGTGGTATTTCTATCCACTAAAAACTCCACGGTGCTCTGCATCTGCGCTCTACTGCAGGGGACTCCAGGATTTCATGCTGAACGCAATGGAGCCCCCCTCGCGCCTCGCCACATTTGGCTCGTCCTTAGGGTAAGGAAATGCTGTCGCCTTCCCTGGGGTTCTTAAGCGAGTGCCCCAGCCCCCGCCAGAACACTGCGACCCCGATAACCCCTTTAGTCGCCTTCTACGACAGGCGGGGGAGACCGTAGACCTATTATTGTCCGAGCCTACACGGTATACGGCGGTGGCCTATGGTGGACGTGTCCGTCCACGTCCTCGACGTCGTCTTCTTCGAGAGGGACTTTAACTCTCCCTTTCGCGTTCAGCGATCTCCTTCTGGTTCGTAACTACCTCACAGAAGGAGACCATGGCTCTCCACGCTGAGTCCGCTGCTATCATATTTGTGATGATTACTGGCAGGGATAAATTTCTGCCAACCGCGCTGACTAGACCTGACCTCTCATATCCACGCTGCGTCTTCCGGTACGTGGGCACCACGGTGGTTGTGATATTGATTACATAGTGTTTTTTGGAAAAATCTATTCTGGCGTTACATCTTGCATACGTAGCGACGTATGTTACGTCGTAACCCAAAACATATTTTTCCGCAAAAATACGATGGCCGCGCCCGTGGATTATGCCAGGATTAACAATAAACGCAAAAAAATAACTTAAATTGACTAAGCTATTGAACTTGTAATGGAGGAATCTTTTTTATGTCAGTAGTTGCCGTGGTTACGAATCCTGAGTAACTTTTAAAAACTATGATTTTGAAAATGTAATGAAATTAAACGAAATGAAAATTAAACGATATGATACAGAGAAAGAATATAATGGAAAAATAAACCATCTTCGTCTGTAGCCCCCGACAGGATTCGAACCTGCGACCTTTCTATTAACGCTAGACTGCTCTACCAACTGAGCTACGAGGACAGTGACGCAAGTTGTACATTTATGCACTATATTCCCGCTAAGACTAGCCGCCCTCTCTGTATCGAGTTATAGACTTGTTTCACAGTCTTGGCACCACTCTAATGGGCGAGCTATGCGCTCGCTCCATTCTAATCGAACCACATCAGGTAGTTTCGGACTTAGCGAGAGAGATGGCGCTGGTGTACATTATACCCTTTTCACGAAACAAATTATTTAATTAAATATGTTTGTTTCGTGTTATTTTTAACGAGGAAGTTACTACGATCATTTTATAAACGATATGATACAGAGAAAGAATATAATGGAAAAATAAACCATCTTCGTCTGTAGCCCCCGACAGGATTCGAACCTGCGACCTTTCTATTAACGCTAGACTGCTCTACCAACTGAGCTACGAGGACAGTGACGCAAGTTGTACATTTATCCACTATATTCCCGCTAAGACTAGCCGCCCTCTCTGTATCGAGTTATAGACTTGTTTCACAGTCTTGGCACCACTCTAATGGGCGAGCTATGCGCTCGCTCCATTCTAATCGAACCACATCAGGTAGTTTCGGACTTAGCGAGAGAGATGGCGCTGGTGTACATTATACCCTTTTCACGAAACAAATTATTTAATTAAATATGTTTGTTTCGTGTTATTTTTAACGAGGAAGTTACCCCGATCATTTTATAAACGATATGATACAGAGAAAGAATATAATGGAAAAATAAACCATCTTCGTCTGTAGCCCCCGACAGGATTCGAACCTGCGACCTTTCTATTAACGCTAGACTGCTCTACCAACTGAGCTACGAGGACAGTGACGCAAGTTGTACATTTATCCACTATATTCCCGCTAAGACTAGCCGCCCTCTCTGTATGGTTTATTTTTCCATTATATTCTTTCTCTGTATCATATCGTTTATAAAATGATCGGGGTAACTTCCTCGTTAAAAATAACACGAAACAAACATATTTAATTAAATAATTTGTTTCGTGAAAAGGGTATAATGAAAATTATTCATTCGTAACGAACAAAACATATCTATTACATACATACATATAAAACTATATTTTACTAGCTGATGCCCGCGGCTTCGCCCGCGTGGTTATAGGAAAATGTAACATATTGAATTTTCTCGTGGGAATTACACGTTTTCCCGCTGGAAAAAGTAGCCTATGTCACTCTCCAGCTTCTAGCAGATAGTTATCTCCATACAAAAAATCACATCAATACGACGCTCCGTTGCGACGTGAAAGAAGGACAAACATACAAACACTCACACTTTCGCATTATAATATTAAGTAAGTTGGTTTAAACTTATCAGATGTATAGGATATCGTAGTAATTTTAAATGCTTTATTTACGGACCATCTTTTAAGAAGTTCATACTGTTACAATTTTCCAAGACACTGTCATGCTGTCTTCTTGCTAACGGGACATAATTACAAAAATAAATAATTGATTGATGCTACAAATTAAGTAGCCGGTAAAATGTATCTGGGACAATACAGAAACATATCACAATAGGGATGCGGACAAAGATTTTTTTACGATGCCATTCGAACCAGTTTTTGGAGAGGAACATATGTGTGTATGGGAGCAACTACCATTAAAGAACATAAATACCCAAAAATTTGAGACAAAGATTGACGTCGCTGGCGGCAGCGGAAAACGCTTCATACTGATGACGTACCCACGCATGACGTCACTTGTACAAAGTAGTTGTATCGTTGTATGGAAAACCCGGTAAATTGTTGTTTCGGTCGCGAAATACTGCGTTTAAGTACATTTATTTCTATAAAAGCGTGAGGATTATATTGGCAGCTTTAAATTTACTCTTGGACAATTAAAAAAAAATGCATAATTTTTCTAAACTTTCAAGGTTCATATCTTTTTATGATTTTAATTACATTTTATAATTTATACTTTATTACGATAATTTGATGGTTTACTATCCATTTAGCATCACTACGTTATCAATTTGAACATGAGGCCGCATGCCTATTAGATTGATCGGTGGCTTCACTGCGAACTCGCGAATAAAAAATGGTAACACGTGGTAGTGTCACTCGATCGTAACGCCAGGTTTCAATTAGTTTAGCGGCAGTTTATACGAGTAGACAACCCCAGTTTGATAGGTACTCGTTTATCAGATAAGTGAATGACGCATTAAATGCTCGTCTCTTTCTTTTTTGTGGCTATGGTGCCCAATGGGTACATATTTCAGGTTGAAACGGTGGCCGTTGGGGCGGAAAGGTTCTGAAGTGACTACGTTCCGGCAGGCACAGCGTGGGTAGACCCCCCACAAGTTGGACTGATGACCTGGTAAAGGTTGCGGGAGTCCGCTTGATACGGGTGGCGCAGGACTGGTCACTTTGGCACTCTTTGGGGGAGGCCTATGTCCAGCAGTGACGTCTTTCGGCTGATACGATGATGATGATTATGATGATGAAGCCTGTGTCATGGTAAGGTTTTATTTGGTTTGAGTTATTGTTATGTGGGTAGCTTTAAGACGCGATAGGGCGCGGCTGCGTACCGCGCCCAGACAGTCAAAATATACTTGTCATAGTGAACGGTCCATGTTTGATTTGTCTCCATTTCGACTCCCCTCATTGAGATCCAACAGTGGCGACGACAAAACTATATTCGGGTAACGCGTGTGACGATGGCCAAAGTAACAGTTGGATCGTTATCGACATTTAATCACGAAGTGCAAGAGTGGGAAATTTATAAAGATAGGCTAGAACAATGGTTTTTAGCAAACGAACTCGATGAGGGTGAAGACAAATCCGGTGCAAAAAGGCGTGCTATTTTGCTAAGTTGTCTAACGGAGTCAACATATAAATTAGTACGTGACCTTGCCTTGCCGGGCTCAGTAACGAAGTTAAGCTACGCGGACGTCGTGATATTGCTAAATGAACACTTTGGTAGTAAAAAGTGCGGGTTCGCGGAACGTTATAAATTTCATAGTGCGGTACAATATGCGAACGAAACTATGGCGGAATGGGCGGCTCGCGTGCGCGGGCTGGCTGCGCATTGCGAATTCAGTGCGGGCTCTTTCGGCGACCTTCTGCGCGACCGATTCGTGCTCGGAATGGTGCACGGTCCCGAGCGGGATAAGCTGTTTACAACAAAAATGGCGGATCTCACGGTGCAGAAAGCGTTGGAGATTGCAGAAGGCGTGCGCAGCGCGCGAATAGGTGCACAGCAAGGTCGACATGAGGCGGCGAGCTCAGCGGAGGCCGCGCATGTTCCGTTGCAAGTACTAAAGCTGTCAGCACGCAGCGGCGGCGGCTCGCCGCGCGGCCAGCAGCAGCACGGGGCGCGCGACGCGGCCGCGCCGGCTGCCGGCGCCGGTGGCCGCGCGCCGGTCTGCGAGGTCTGTGGCTACACCGGTCATCAGCAGGATTCATGCAGATTTAAGCATCACGCTTGTAAGCGATGTGGAGTTAAGGGACATTTAAAGCGGATGTGCCCAAAAAGTGTTTCTCGAAACTACTACGTCGAGTGCGGCGCTGGTGATGACGAGGAGGTGGACGGTAAGCGTATTGTTTGCAATATCCGTACGGTTCATGGCGAACCCATGAAGGAATCTGTAGTAGTGGATAAAAATGCTTTAAGTTTTGAAATAGATACCGGCTCCGGGGTGACGATTATTCCAGAAAGTAGTTACGAGTCGTTGTTCTGTAATTACCGGCTACAACCTAGTAATGTACAATTGCAAAGTTACAACGGAGGGCGCATCGATACACTCGGCACATTAATTTTACCGTTTAGGTATGGGTCGGTAACTAAGGATATAACGGTTCATGTGGTACGTGGCGAGGGCCCCTTACTGTTAGGCAGAGATTTTATTTCAAAATTTCAACTCGAACTTTGTAAGGTACATTTTTGCAAATCGGATATAGAAGATTTAACTTCAAAGTACCCACAGCTATTCTCAAATAAATTAGGTTGTTTCAAGAATGCAGTAGTTGAATTAAAAATAAAACCAGACGCAAAGTCAATTTTTTGCAGGGCGCGCCCGTTGCCTTTCGCATTAAAGGAAAAGGTGGAAAAAGAAATAAATAGGTTGACAGGGTTAGGTATCTTAGTTCCCATTCCATACTCAGAGTATGCGAGTCCGATCGTGCCAGTTTTAAAACAAGATAAATCATTAAGATTGTGCGCGGACTATTCGGTATCTTTAAACAAGCAATTACTTGTAGAAAAATATCCTTTGCCCCGAATAGACGAATTATTTGCTAAACTTAATGGGGGTGAGCAGTTTTCAAAACTCGATTTGTCGCGCGCGTACAATCAAATAACGTTATCGGAGGATTCGCAATTACTAACGACTATAAATACTCATAAAGGCCTATACAAGTATACTCGGCTCGTTTTTGGATTAAGTTCAGGACCAGCCATTTTTCAGAGAACCATGGAGACGTTATTAGCAGGATTAGACGGGGTTCTTGTTTATCTGGACGACATCTTGATCACAGGGAAAAATAAACGTGAGCATGTTGATAAACTTAATGAGGTGTTCCATCGATTAGAAACGGCCGGACTTGTACTGCAAAAAGAAAAGTGTTCCTTTTTCCAGAACTCGGTAGCATACTTAGGATTTATTATTGATAAGCATGGAATTCACAAATCACCAGAGAAGGTAAAGGCCATATTGGAAGCTAAAGTACCTAGTAACGTGTCGGAATTAAAATCATTTTTGGGCCTAGTAAACTATTACAGGAGCTTTGTGAAAAATGCGTCAACAATACTCAGCCCTCTGCACGAGTTACTACAAAAAAACGTTCCATGGGTTTGGAAACAGGAGCACGAGAAAGCAGTAACAACAATAAAGAATGAACTGTCGTCCGATAAAAATTTAGCACATTTTAACCCGGAGGCACAGTTGATTTTGACAGTCGATGCATCGCCCCGGGGTCTCGGAGCGATTTTATCCCTAGTGGAAGACGGGGTAGAGAAACCGGTCTCTTACGCATCACGATCATTGTCTGATGCCGAAAAACGATACAGTCAAATCCAAAAGGAGGCAACTGCTATTGTATTCGGAGTCCGCAAGTACCATCAATACCTATACGGACGAGATGTACCATTTACGTTGAGAACAGATCATAAGCCGTTACTATCGATATTTAATCCGGATAAAGGCATTCCGGAAATTTCTGCGAACAGATTGCAACGGTACGCAATATTTTTATCAGCGTATAAATACAGCATTGAATATATTTCAAGTTCACGCAACTCAGCTGATTTCTTGAGCCGAGCGATGCGCGAGGAACCGGTTTCTCAGATAGACGAAGCAGCCGCCAGCAGCGGTCATTACGTAAATTTTGTTTGCGAAGGCGACAGTTTTTTATCACTTACCGATATAAAAGTAGGTACACAGTTAGATAACATACTGTCACAAGTGATACATTTCGTTTTAGAGGGCTGGCCTAATAAAGTACAAGATTTATCTCTCAAACCGTACTATGAAAACCGTAGCGAATTAGATGTCGAAAACGACATCCTTATGAAAGGTCATAAATTAGTAGTGCCTACGTCCATGAGACCTAGAATAATTGAGGAGTTACATAAAGGCCATTTAGGGGTACATAAAATGAAATCACAGGCACGCGATAGATTTTGGTGGCCCAGGCTGTCAACGGATATCGAAGAGTGCGTCGCGTCGTGCAGAGTGTGTTGGGCGCTGCGCGCCGCGCCGGCGCGCGCGCCGCTCACGCCCTGGCCGTTCCCGCCGCACAGCTGGCATCGCGTGCACATTGATTTGGCCGGACTAGTGATGTGCCGTTCTCAAAAATTCCCGAGAACAGAGAAATCGATCGAGAACGTTCTCGGGAACGTTCTCTCAATCGGAAATTATCGAGAAAGTATAAGAAATTTAACTTTTTTTTCTATTATTTTTCTTTTAGTGGGTTTTAGGGGCTTTTATTAGGCACTGATTAATTGATTATTAATATTCGAATACTAAATCACTGAAATTCTCTCTCTTCCCGGGAATTTCTCGAGAACGTTCTCGGAAATATTCTCTCGAGTTCGGTGTCATGGTAACTTTGCTAGTACTTTATTAGATAGTTTGCTTGTAACTCTTGTAAGGATAAAATAAAACGTAACCAATGTGGATCTATAATATTATATATTGTAAATATTTATTAATTATCAACTCTTCATGTTTAACAAAAGTAGAGGTAAGAAATTTAAAAATAAAAACGTGCATAATCAACGACCTATTACAAAATAATTCACAATTAAAAGCTATAAATCAAAAAGAATAACGCAATGCAATATACATATTAAATAAAAAACTACATGGCATGATATTGCCAGATAAAAAACATTGATTAAATAAAATGCTTTAATTTGTCAATAAAATCTTTGATACGTATTATTAAAAATCACAGATTCGGCCACGTTTCCAATAAAATCAACTTACAACAACAAATTTCAAAAGTCCTCAACAAGTTTCAGGATCGGAAATGTCATTTACTTCCATGAAATCGGTAAAATCAGCGTCTTCAATTTCATCCGGCAAATAGTTGTCGCCGTCTCCATCTTCCAGCATCAAAATAGTCGATTCTGTGTTAACCTTTCCCAGTTTGTTCATTAATTTCCAGTTATGGGAAATGTAGCACAACTTAAAAGCACGTTCTGTTTTTAACTTGTTTCTCTTTTTCGTGTGGATATTTGCGAATGTTGAAAACGATCTTTCAACAGAGGCTGATGTCGATGGAACAGAGAGGATTTTGAGTGCTGTTTTACCTAAGTTTGTGTTTGGAAAAAGAGCTTGCCACCACGAAATAGCATCTACTTCAGCTGCAGTTTGCCAAATGAATTGCTTTTCCCATATACCTGTACGGCATTTGTAGTCCGATAATTCTTTCAATGTCACTTCAGTTGAACACTGTGCTGTGTTTAATATGAACGCAAATCCTTCAAGATGATCTTCCGAATTCAATGTGGCTCCTTGATTCTTTGGATTCAAAATTACAGCTGCGTAATGAACAGGCTTCAGGCAGTTCTGTTTTCGATCTTTGAATTTCTTCGTCAATTCAGTCAATTCATGTTCATCAAAAATGGCATTTGTGTTACTGCAAGAAAGTAGGCTATCGATTTCTTCCAAAGCCCCGTACACTTGGTGAATAGTGCAGTTATCTCCTTCCAATTTGGTGATCCAATCTACTATAGGCTTGAACAGCGTAATTTCTTTTTCTACATCCGCCCAAATATTGTCATTCAAAATGTTTGCTCTATATTTTTGAAGTTCTCTGTTGTTCTCGTTGATGGCCATAATTTGCAATATTTCTTTGGATTTCAGGAAATTTGTAAGGCAGTGAAGGTAACTTCCCCATCTAGTTTTTACTGGGAATACAAGTGTGACATTCAAGAATTTCTCTGTAGCAAGTTTTTTGAATTCAGCGTTGAAAATATTTGAATGCAAAACACATTTAATGACACTGACAACAAAACTGAATACTTCTTGAATCGGATTCAGTTTCATTACGTCGCCAATCAACAAATTCAACGTGTGTGCCAAACATCCGATCCACGTGGTATTGGTATATTTGTCATTAACAAGCTTGCCACATTTTTTCATGTTTGCAGCGTTGTCAGAAATTATTCCCAGGAATTTATTTGTTCCAAGTTTTTCAATTGTTTCGGATACCTTTTCAGCCAAATATTCTGCAGTGTGTCTATTGGTTTCAGTGTCAATATAGGAATGAAAATAGGGTTTTGGAGTATACAAGATGATATTAAGAATTGAGTCCTTTTTTATGTTAGTCCAGCCATCCATAGCGAGATGTAAGACTTCTGCTTGGTCAATTTTTTCTGTAATGTGCTTTTTTACTTCCTCATATTCTTCATCCAAAAGTGTTGTTGACAACATTTTACGTGATGGTGGAGTATATTCAGGTCTTAAAAGCTGCAACGCATGCTTCCAAAGAGGATGTTCGAATATTGAGAGCGGTTGACCGGTTACGTAGACTGCTCTGGCTAAAGCCTTGTGTATTTCTTTCTAAAAAAGAAAGACACGAAAATAATTAAGTACCTACTCTTTTATCTTATACCTACAAAAAAATATTATTTATTTTGATTGTAATTTAACTTACCTCATTATAAGTCGTATGGGTATTCTCTGCTTGTGAGTTTGATGAGTCGTTGAAAGTATTATTATTACTAACGCTTTCTGTTGTTTTGAGACCACTTTTCACTTCAACTGGGGATAATTTACAGTTCGAAACGATGTGTTTGGCAAACCTTGTAACGTTTTTACAAGTATATACCGCATCACAAAACATGCACATATACTTTACACGATCGTTTTCATTCACGGTTCTGAAATAGTCTAAAACTTTATTTTTTGGCTTCATTTTTACTTTCTGTCTGATAGAACATAGTCTTTACTGCTTTAACGGTTACTGATACATCATAGTCGATCCAGGTACTTACCTGCTTTCCCCACCACCATGTAAGAGACCCTTATCGTATTCGGTGCACGCTCTATTGTCTACTATCTACTTAGACCAAACTACTTGAAAAATACCATGCTAAGCTTGAATACATTCATATTTTTTTAAATAATACAATGTAATTGCAGAAATCTCCATGAATGTAGCACCGCAGATAAAGGCCTTTAACAATACAATACAATACAAATACTCTTTATTGCACACCTCACATAAACAAAGCAGTTACAGAGAGAAACAATACAATAACATGTAGGTAGAGGTAGACAAAAGCAGGCTTTTAGATTTTATAACTCATTTGTTATTATTAGTAAGTATAAACGTAATAACCTAAAAAAAATCTACTTTTAAAACGTCTAATATTTTCCGCGGAGAAACGTTCTCGAGAACGATTGAAATTTCTCGGAAATTTCTCTGGAAAGGAATTCTCGAGAATGAGAACGTTCTCGCTGGCACATCGCTAGGCCGGACCCATTAACAATAGAACATACTTAGTTATCGTGGACGCTTTTTCTAAATGGGTCGAGTGTTTTGATGTGTCCAGTGGTTACAGTACTCGCGTAATTATAGAACGACTATATGAAGTAATGGCGAGATTCGGAATATTTAATTTAATTTGCTCGGATAACGGATCATATTTTGTATCAAAAGAATTTAAGGAATTTTGCACACGTAATGGAATAGAACATATTACATCTCCCAGTTACAACCCGGCTAGCAACGGACAAGCCGAATCATATGTTAAAATAATAAAGCGGGCTATTAAGGCGATAATATTGTCAGGGAACAGCGGAAAGAATTTAAATGTAAAATTACAAGAATTTCTATTCCATTACAGGAACTCGAAACACAGCACTACTGACAGATCCCCTTCAGAAATATTATTTGGGCGGAATTTAAGAAGTAGGTTGGATTTAATAGCACCACAAAGCCTAACGTCATCCAGCGAACCACTCGGCGTACATGTCAAAGATAAACAATGTGAGCAGAGTAGACACTACCGCGGTTCTCGCAAAGTGAATTTCACAATCGGCGAGCAAGTGTTAGTGCAAGTGTATACAAACCAAAATAAACGTTTAGTTAGGGGAACAATATTAACAAAACTTGGTTCGTCAGTTTATATCGTAAGGTTAAAGGACGATCAGCGCAGTGTAAAAAAACACGCCAACCAAATTTTAAAATATAAGGGGGAGGAGGAGCATGGCCTAGACTGTGGTACTAGAGTGGCCCCGGCGACGTCCGTGTCCGACGCGCCCGACCCGGCCGAGATGCCTCCGGTAGTACTAGCGCGACCTTCCACATCAGCCAATTTTGAGGTTCGGGATTTGCACGGGCCTCCCGACTTGAGCGGCCAACCAGCTACCGCGGAGATGACGCCGATGGTGCTGGCGCACCCGTCTTTGTCAACCGACCCTATGGTTCCTCACACGCTGAATGACCAGTCAATCGAAGGCAACGTTAACCAGGGTACCACGGAGCACGAGACAGATGGAGAGCGTTGGTTGGAGTGTGAGGATACTGGACCGGGCCTGGTTGCTGCCGAGTTAACTGCGCCTTCTAGCTTGACGACGGAAGGCGAGAACCAAGGTTCAGAGAAACCTGATGCAACTGGGAAACGGCCTAGGAAAAAAATTGATTACAGACAATTCTTTTAGTGTTTTGATTATTCCTAAGTGCTTATTTTAAGAATAAAGGTGGAGGGATGTTATGTGGGTAGCTTTAAGACGCGATAGGGCGCGGCTGCGTACCGCGCCCAGACAGTCAAAATATACTTGTCATAGTGAACGGTCCATGTTTGATTTGTCTCCATTTCGACTCCCCTCATTGAGATCTAACAGTTATCATTCTAGAATAACGTTTCTTCTTGATAGTGGTCTCCTTTGTTAGATGTCGATTTTGACCTGTAAAATTGCATTAGCGGCCTACTTGCAGAATAAAGTTCATATTTTGTTCCATTTGTATAGAATAATATGGGACTTTGATACTTGCAGAAGTGAAAGGTTGCTTGAAATGTGTTTTTCAAAGTATTCCATTGTATTTTGGGGGCTACGTTGAGGTATAGAGACCAGAAATGTGATATATCACACATTCACACAACGCCATATATTTATGTATGTTAACATTCGTCATATATCATAAGTACCTGTAAATTCAAACACCAACCAATTACACTTCAAAAGCCATTTACAAAGGAACAGATTACAAATTATGATCCGCTGAGCATTGCTGAGTCCATGATTTCAGATTCGAGATCACTGAGTTCTATCTTTTATTTCTCTCTCACTGTTCCATTTCGGTAACTCACTTATTGTCATCTAGAACAATAATATCAATTTATCATTATAGATAATAGTTATTTGTTCTGGACGAAAGACATTTCTCGTGCTATTTAGTTAGAAAGACGCAACCCGCGTACTTTTCGTACTGAGATATACCTTTGTGATTTTCCTTCCTTTCTTTCAGAAGTACTTATGTCCGGCGGAATTTCACGCGCGAATGAGTATTGACAAATATAGCTTATTGTCTCAGGCTTCGGTTTCGGAACACGCGACTAACTATTGAGATTCCATTGGATTTGTATGTGTTGGTACAGAATGAGTCTCTCAAACTTAAGAAGTCTGTGAGATTGTGACTTAGTAAGTTTATGATTTTAGATAAATTAATAATTAGGATCACATTAATTAATTCATATTGTTTAGTATCTAAAATTATAGATTAAAACATTCAATTTTCATACAAATATGATAAACTTAATAATAATGAAGTAGACATGCATATTATAAAAAGAAAACCCCGTCGAGGAGATTCTCTTGTGGCATTGTCCCTGTGACGCTAGCTGCGTTACCTCTCTGTATCGCCAGGGCGATTCTTTGAGAGAGGTAAGCGCCATCCCCGGGGTCGCCTGAGGTGTTGATGAGCCGCCTCAACAAAGCTCTCATGAATGACGTAAGTAAGTTTATAAGTTTGTATATTTTGGGTAATTTCCGGAACCGCTTATCCGATTTCAATAATTCTTTCACCTGGGTGAATAGATTTTCTGGATGGTTACTTATAGGCTATATTCTATCCCGCTGCAAACGCCTGCGTTTTTTGCACTACGCGAGCGAAGCCGCGCGTGCAGCTAGTATAGGTACGATACAATACCTCGAGGGCCTTTATTTTAAATTTAACTTAGTTTTCATTTAATTTAGTTAATGTTAGTTATTATCTTGTGTATAATTTAGAAAATATTTTATTTTTATTTTTATTTTATTTATTTATTATGAAACAAACGGTCATACAAAAGTATATTATTACTTGTTAGTTAAGTACAAATCAGACCTATAGTTTCCAATATGTATCACAAATTATAGCAAAAACTTAATTTAAAAAAGATTACATAGCACGTAGAACCGATGGCCGTTGGGGCGGAAAGGTTCTCGAGTGGCGACCACGTACCGGAAGGCGCGGCGTGGGTAGGCCCCCCGCAAGGTGGACTGATGACCTGGTAAAGGTTGCTGGAGTTCGCTGGATGCGGGTGGCGCATGACCGGTCACTTTGGCACTCTTTGGGGGAGGCCTATGTCCAGCAGTGGACGTCTTTCGGCTGATATGATGATGATGATGATGATGACATATAGTTGCAGTTGCAACTAGTAAAAATAGAAAATTTTGCGACAAGGTAAAGAATGACAAACAGAAGCGAGCAAGAAAATATTACTACTATTTTTATTCTCATCTTAAGTTAGATGTTTCATAATATGTCCACGTCAACGCAAAAATATCAGAAACAAGCACAAGTAACCAATCATATTATTTACATGAAATGCAAACATAATCAGAAAAAATAGTTTAAATGTAACTTACATTAAGGGGCTCCCATACGCCAATGACCTTCGATCTGAATCCCTTAGTTTTCTAATGTTTTTTGTAGCTTATTATATTAAGAACAACGGCTTTAAGCAATATAGTATCCCATATTTACTTCAAAGTTCATTGTTTTCGAGATATTTGGCATCAAAGTTGAACAATTTTAGGCCAAAAAATTGGTTTTCTGGCCATAACTTTTGTGTTAATTAGTAAGATTATAAAAACGCATATCAAAGTTATAGGTAAGTTCAGTATGTATGAGTAGGTATGAGTTTCGGGTGTATACAAGTTTTAATGGGGATGAGGTGTCGGGTTTTGTATTTTTACAGACCTTTCTTTAAAAATGGATAATTAATTCTGTATTAACATTTTTCAAGTTATTCCATATCAAAAATTTTAAACAGGAATCAAACTTTCCCATATCTGCACCTGGAAAGCTAGCTTCAATAAACCGCGGACGAGTGTCTAAATGAAAACTACTAAATTTCGTTGATTTTCGACGGGAGCCCCTTAACTTAATACTAATAATCACGTATTAAATGTCACTACGGGCGACATGTTTCAACCGCTTCGGGAGTTCTTCTTCAGGATGAGTGTGTGAAGAAGAACTCCCGAAGAGTTCTAACTAAACATGTCGCCCGTAATTTATTACGTGAGTTGAACCGTGTTATTATTAGTATTATTTCAACATGTCTCACGAAAGTTTAAATTCGATTACATTAACTTGATTTTAAACTGTTGCGAGTGATGTTCAGATGAAAGTTATCAACCGCTTCGACTAACGTGGCAGTTTAACACTTTTGCTGCCAGGAACCCGTCTAGCGGGCTTCGCTATAGGGGCTCTCCGCTATATACCAGAAGTTCCTGCTTTATCTACGGCACGGGAGGGGTGTATTTGTATGATTATAGTTCAATGTTGCCACCAGTTCGCTGGCAATGTCATCACAGGAATTAACTCAATCAAACAGGACGCCATAAAGATGCATGTGTTTACACTTTTCACGCAGGCTCCGCTTTCGTTGACTTTACCAACATTTTGTATTACATAGAAAACTCCCGTGAGTCTTAGACATCCTACTAATATTATAAATGCGAAAGTTTAGATGTTTGGATGCTTAGATGTTTGGATGTTTGTTACTCAATCACGCTTAAACGGCTTAACCGATTTGGATGAAATTTTGCACGAAGATAGTTTATAGCGTGAATTAAAATATAGGATAGTTTTTATCCCGGGTCCACGCAGACGAAGTCACGGGCGGAAGCTAGTATTAAAATATAATAACGCGCATCTTTGAGCTCGAATACCACTCACTCGACATGTTTCAAACCAATACGTGGTTCTTATTCGTGAGTACTCGCGATGCCAGCGCGCTTAGCTCAGTGCCCCATTTCATTATCAGTTTTTGTTGTGTTTTTACGGGTCCCTACGCTTCAGTTGTCCAATTCCTCTTACAAAGTATCGCAGCAGAGGTGAGCGTTTAGGTGTAGCGGTGAGCTTTATCTGGGGTACAAGAGTTTAGCGTCTGTTAAGTTTTCAGTAGAACATACGGAGGGTTACTGTGGGCGGGACCGCCACGGCCTCTGTTCAGCCGCGTATCAATTGTAATAGACGTAATTGTATGTACGTCGTTATAAGTTGGTCAAATTTGCCGCTAGATGGCGCTGTGACGGCCGTGGCGATTTCTGAATCGCCCTGAGAGAATGACCTCTGGCCAGTAGTATTTGATTTTTGTACAAGTTTTAGAAAAGGTACTTTTGTGCTGGATTTAATATACAGTATTAGCAAGAAGTGCAAGAACAGTGGTATCATTTTCTAAATCTTTCTTGATACGCGTTGAATAGCCACAGTCGATATATAGCTTAAAGCAGTAAAAACCTGTACAAGCATCCGATGTGATGCAGTCACACATAACATAACTGTTGATAACTGGCTACAATAAGCTTCAGCTTCGGGTAAGCGGCGGTACATCAGACCGCGTGCCGTGCTGCACGGCCCGTGCATGTGCCACGTAGAACTTGGTTTTCAATAGAGCACATTTTTGACCGAGGGAGCGAAGGGAACGAACGTTTGTCCAGCTGCTCCTAAATCTACATGTTCTTATCTTCGTAATTTTTCTAACGCGCGTTAGGACAGCCTAACTGTGATTTTTCCATATAAAAATTGACTTTTATCTACCTAACTTACGTGTACAACACATTACGTGATCGATCGCAGGTCGCACTTCTTAACCGATTCTCGTGAAATTATGTGAACAAGTTCAATTTTTCATTATCAGATTAAATTTTTTTAAAAAAAAAAGACAGTTTTGCGAGTTCTACAGCTCACAAGGCCACTATTTTGAGGAGAGGCCAAACCAGCGCGAATTTAACTTTACTTTGAGAGAGATGGCATATCAGAATGTCTTTTGGCTTATATTTGGAGCAGCGCAACTGGTGTCGCGAAGTATCGCGAACCATCTTGAAAATACCGGGGTTTCATCATAGATGGCGCTAGGAGTCAGGAATTAGCTCGGATTACGCATCGGGTGGAATTTACTAATAACATTAAGGTAGGGTAGACGGTTACTAACTGACAATGTAAACTTTCGCGCCTAAACGGATCTACAGTTCCTGTGACGTTACTCATGTGTGTCACACGCCATATTTGTTTGTCCGTGGTTCGTCCCTAGATGTCATAGAGATGCCTAAGTTTTGACTTTTGGCAGGCGTGACGTCTCACGTTTCACATTAAGTACTTACTTCAAATCGTAATTATTGTTTGAAATTAGTATACTCGTAAACTAAAGTAACATTTTGGTTACAAAGTAATGGTAAATATTATAGCTGCATCTTCCCTATTATGTTTACAAATGAAATGGTACAGTCAGCTACGCAAAATAACACGCTCAAAATTATCAACGCAGTCCTTATTATCTTAACATTAGAGTCGTGTGTATGTATGCCAGCTGTGTCGGTATAATACGGGTGTAGACTCGAAAATTATTATTATTCCAAAAGAAAGAAGGCAAATAAATATGCCTAGTGACGAAACTCCCATTCAGATATCTCAAAGAATTACGAAGCTACAACCGTTTTAATATTGCTTGTTAGAGAGAGAAAACGCAAACAGTGTGTGACGTCACAATATGCGAGGCTGCCGCAGAGCGCACGGGCGCACGGCGGGCCGCGTCGACGGCGGCGCTGAACACGATGGGGCACGGCACGTTGCCGTCTTCTAGTGACGTCACTAGCTGCGAACGTCATCGTTTCAAATGAAGTTGCGTTTTGCGAAAAAGGGACAGAACACACCCCTTCTTAAAACTTTGGACTCTTGTAACTTCGTGATTATTTAACCTCTTGCGTTGATTTTTTCACCACTTGACTACAATTTTGATACTTTTTCGTAGAACGGCACCGGGAAGGGAGGTTGTGTGCGGACAAATCTATGGTGAGTGCTCAGATAATTTGTATACTTTGTTTTCCCTGTGTTGTTACGGGAATACAATTGCGTGGTGTGTATCCATGTGAGTTAGCCTAGCGGAGCGGAGAAACCTTAGCTGAATGAATTGATCATGGTAACTTTAATGTGAGGGAAAGGGTCGCTAGTAGGGGTGGACGAGGCGACTGTTAACTGTTCAGCTCCGTGAGAGGTAGCCTATGTGATGTTATGCGAAAGTACATCGATACTCAGACCACGCTCCCTAAACATATCCTGTCGATGGTAATAGGATCAGTACTGAGACGATATCGTCGGTTCACCGGCTATCCAGGCCATCCTATCAGGTTATAGGTATCTGTATGTGTATTTACTAAAGCCAAATAGACGCCAGCCCATCTATAAGTATTTGGTGAACTTGACGACAACTGGTGAACAACGAAGGTACCGTAAACCTTGCTGCAGCCATAAGAACACCACTGATTGCTTTGTGGGTATTTAGTGTGGTGTTCCTGGTGGTAAGGTCGCCAGAGCTCCCGAGTATGCACTTTGTTAAGTGATCTTGTTTGGCTTTGTAAGGCGCTCATAGTGAGCTTCGCGGGAGCAAATAGTTTTGCGAAGTCCAAATTTAAGTCGACTATTGGCTTAATTCGTTGGTCACTAATTTTACTAGTGCTTGATTAGGACAAGTACGCCTATAAATTGGGGCCTTTTCCGTGGTTATAAGCGCTTACTATCCCGTTATAGTAATAATATGTGGTGGTGGTATGTGGTAATAGATAATATGTGGTTCTAGGACAATTACCAAACCACTTTTTGCTGTCAAGGCTTGTGTTTCTTCTGGAGTAACAAAAGCGTCTACAGGCGACGGTGTCTGCTTATCATCAGGCAAGCTGTACGCTTGTTTGCCACCGTCGTAATATACTTAAATAATATATGTAATAAATCAGCCTATATACGTCCCACTGCCGGGCATAGGCCTCCTCCCTTTAGTAGTATTCAATTAAATAAAATTCCTAAATCTGGAATGTTCCCGACCGTTGTTCCACCCCGTACATGATCGCCTAACTTTGTAGTGTATAGTTCAGTTTACGGCGCCCATAACTTCAGTATCCTTTCATAAAACCCGACAAAGTAATATTGGCGCCGCGTTTTCAGCCCAATTAATATTTTACTACCGCCTTTCAACTTGTTAGTACTTTACTTATATTAGCGGTTCAACACGCCTAACTTAGTAGCTGTTTTCCTAGAAATGGGGTAGTTATCTGTTACAAATTGAACAATCTGCAAAGGAGATAGAGAACTTGAAACGCCATCATGCGGTCTCCTGCATAATGACTGCATTAATGGCTCCTGCGTTAATACATGGAATAATAAAAAAACGGCCAAGTGCGTGTCGGACCACGCACAACGAGGGTTCCGTGCCTATTAAAAAGGTCGTATCGTTACTGAAATGTTACGGCACTTACGTCCTTTTCTTTAAGGAAGGCAGTTTTTAGAAATATCTCAAAAACCTTTGAACCGATCTTGTTCAAAACAATTTTCGCTGAGAGAATTTAATAAGCCCTATGAGCATGTTTTTTTTCATATTTTAAAAATACACGGTTCAAAAATTAGAGGGAGGGGGGGGGGACAATTTTAGTGACTTTCGAGGAGATTATCTCCAACTCTATTTACTTAATCAATAAAATTGCTGAGAAACCTTATATTTATTTTGAAAGGCCTATCGATTGATGTGCCACACGTGGGCTTGCAATGAAAAAAAAATGTTGACTTTCAGTTTTATGTATGGAGTGCACCCCAAAAAAAAATTTTTTTTAGTAATTTAGTTACGATACTATGTTGCGGTTAACAATATACACCTATCCTGAAAATTTTATTCAAATACACCTTATAGTTTTCGAGTAAAATGCCTGTGACATGACGAATCTATATGGGTTCCGTTTTTTGCCATTTGGCTACGGAACCCTAATAAAAGGACTCTTTTGTCGAAGAATCGAAATAGGAGTCTTCTTATTTATTTATTTAATCTGTATTGCACAAATTAATATCTTATGGCACTAAAGGCGGACTTAGTGCTATAAAGCATTCTCTACCAGTCAACCTTAAGGCAAAGCAGATAAAATGTGGGCAGTGCAACTTAATTTAAACAAAAAATCTATAACAGGTACAAAGATGGGATGGATAATATAGTAAAATACGCTATAATACAATATAATATAAAAAAATAACAATATATATTATTATGTCGTATGGCTTTTATTCCTGAAAAAATATTTTAATGTAAGTACTTTTTTTTTTGTACAATTTATATACTCTTAGTTACACAGGGCGAAAATATTGAGTAAATTGAGTAGCCAATCCCTTGCTTCCGGTGTGAGTGCTAATAAGTCATGCATGCTTCCGGCAAAACGCCTTTTAGGACATTTTCCTAGGATGTGGGGGATCGTTTGAGTTGGCTCCTCGCAGTACCTATATATTAATACATACATTATACGAGCAGGAATATAGATGAAAATCACAAATATTATTTTTTAGTTCTGCCAGCAAATAAATTTTGTAAGCATTTTTGTCTGAAAACGTACATTTTTTGTGTGTATTAAAAAAATCTAGCGGGACCAGCATTTGCTTAGTGTGAGTAAGACGTTGGCTGAGTAGCGCGCGACCGGACTAAACAGTTTTGTTTCGATGTGTTTTCCTAATAAACTTAAGTACTTTTTTTTAAATGCACAAAAATAAGTCCTTGAAAATAAAACGCAGAGTAAAATATAGTGTCTCCCTAACATCATTCCCATGAAATTGGTGTGGAGGGTTGAAACCTAAAAACTTTTCTGTATAGAAGGTTTTTTCCGCTCTTTTATAAAAAAAAAACCTCGAAGATGGTGGCGGGAGCTCTGCTCTTCTAACCTATCCGTTATCCGAGTCGGTTTTGCCATGATGAGTCTTGCGCCCACCGAACTTTGATTTTTTTAAATAATTGACTAGGGTCATTTCGCTGGTTACGCGACCACCTTCGGCTAGCGACCACCTGAAGGAGAAGGTTTTTTCTATTGAAGATAACATCAATTCTACACACCCTATTGAGACAATTACTTGTACATGCATTTTTTTATTGTTTTAGAATAGAAATCTACTAAAAAACCGAGAAAAGTTCCTTTCAGTTCACCAACTCAGCTTAAGTGGTCGCCCACCGGCACATGAAATTAGGTGGTCGCTAACCGGCGAAATGACCCTATATACTACATAACGCTCTCAACTGAAAGTACAAATAACGACTGACAAAACAAAATGGCGTCCAATGTAACAGTGTTATTCCCCGCCACATCAAATTGCGTTCCGTTTAACACGTTTCACTAATTCGCACCATTTGTAATAATTATTAGTCAACAACTTTAGCAAAAAAGTGTTTCAAATTTAAATAAAACACGAAATAAATAACATAATGAGTACAATATTTTAATAATTAGGTCGAAAAAGCTGTATTTGAGTAAAAACTTAACAAAAAAATAAAGCACAATGACAACACGTGCAAAGAAACAGAAAAATATGCGTCATGGCGGTCATAAAATCGGGACTTTGTATGAAATTTTTAATATTTTTTTTCTCGCAAACCAAGCGTTTCCGCAACTTGAAATTTGGCGAGGAGTCGTCTTATGGCGAGTACAATCTATAAAAAAAATATGAACCCTGTACTACATGCCTGATATTGTACAGTTGAGCCCCACTAGTATCATAGTAGGCAAATGGGGTAACCACCACATACTTAAGATTATTTGAGTTGGCCGAATTGCATCAATGTAGTACAATCAAAAAGCATCTCTATTGCACAAGGTAGAAGATTCCAATTCCAATGTCAGTTTTGTAAAAAGTCGACCACAATAGCGACGACCGGTTAGCCTAGTGGGTAGTGACGCTGCCTACGAAGCTGAAGGTCCTGGGTTCGAATCCCGGTAAGGGCAAATATTTGTGTGATGAGCATGAATATATTTTGTTTCTGAGTCATGGAAGTTTTCTATGTATTTAAGTATTTATATCTATTATATATATCGTCGTCTAGTACTCATAACACAAGCATTAATGAGCTTACTATGGGACTAGGTCGATTTGTGTAAGATTGTCCCCTAATATTTATTTATTATTATTTAATATTTTATTTATAAGAGTCCGCAGTAAGCTCGGCCGAATTTCACCTTCCCATACAAACGGAGTTTCGTTGTCATTTTAAAACTACGTGTTGGATTGTGACGAAACTTTGCATATACAATGACATGAGGTATATCGATGTCTATAATAAATAAGTTAATATGGTTCCAGTTTATAAAACAAACGAAATACAGCAAAAAAAAGTATTGTATGAAAAACTAAAATTCGCTGTATTTTTTTACTATGGAATCTGAAGCTACATAATCTAATTACAGACCTGGATAAACCTCATGCATGTCATTCTACATGCAAAGTTTCATTACCATCCAACCCGTAGTTTTAAAATGAGAGCGTAACTACGTTTGTATGGACAATCGAGCTTACTGCGGACTCTTAACAAATCTCAACCATACCAATCAATATCACCAAATAAAGGAGTATGACGTCATGAATAACTGGCGTCTACCCCGCCGACAAGAGCCAAGCTCTTGTATTGTGATGATGATGCTCATTCAATTGTGTTAAGGCTGACAAGTAACGTAACAGTGTTTCACATTCGTAATGTAACTTTATTTTTCACTTGACACGTGTGAAAATTGGCAAAGTTATGTGTAGCGATATAAAATAAACGACAAAAACATTATAGTCTCAATGATATGTCGTTTATTATATTACTTCATTAGATTCTCTCAGAATTTTATGGTACAGTATAATTTATTGAATGCGTGGCGAAATGGCTCCCAAATGGGAAAATAAACACTATTTATTAAACATACGTTTTGTTATACAGCTGCGTGACTAAAGTAAATAAGTAACTTGGTTTTCTTATAGTTCAACACAAATAATTCAGGCCGGATTCGTTTTTATATTGGTTATTGTGTAACTTACTTTATGGGTCCATCTGGCATTAACCTTAGTTTGTAGATAGAATTTCGTTTGTGGGTAATCTGCACAATGTAATTTGGCAAAGAAAATATGTTTTCCTCAACATACCCTGTGGCCGCGAGTGATACTATACTTATAAGACGGTGCCCATAGAGGAGCCATACGGGGATAAGATGGAAAAGCACCCATCCAGCTAAATTAGTTTATATTGGGACTGTGGAAAAATCAGGGCAGAAGTATATATACAACGTGTTAATAAAATAACGCAAAACCTGAAAACAGGTTTGTTCAGAGTCGAGAGTAGAATGCGAAAAAAATAAAAAATAAATTTTTGACGCGATTTATTTTTTACATTTGTATGGAGCAGGTCGCCCCAGTCGGCCAACGCTCCATAAAAATGTAAAAAATAAATCGCGTCAAAAATTTTATTTTTTATTTTTTTCGCATTCTACTCTCGATTCTGAACAAACTGTTTTCAGGTTTTGCGTTATTTTATTAACACGTTGTATATATAATGATAATGATGTTAAAAGGAAAACTATCACGGCTTTGTAGACATTACAAGTAAACTATCGAGTAATAATCGATCAACTTAAAAAAAAAACTTACCAACTAAGATGAAGTAATATGTACATACATACATATACTCACGCCCGTATCCCATTGGGGTAGGCAGAGATGGAACGCTAAATAGTACGGTCCTTACATACTTCTTTCGCTTCGATGACATCCATACATCTTCTCATACAGGCTCGTAGGTCGAAGTAATATGTATAGTGCAGTAAAAAATGCCCCCTTAAGGTTAACGTTATCTTATCTAGATGAGGGCCCTTTCGGATACACTTCGAACCAGTGGGATCTTTTGTGCAGTTGCCCTCTCCTTTATGCCTACTCCCAAGCTCGCTCCATCATTTCCACAAAACGGCTGATGCAGCTCAGCGGGAGCACCTTGAATCCCTTTGGTTGCGGATAGCCATTACCGAGGTAATTCATTCTTTGTCTGGCAAGGGCGTGACATTAATAAGTGTTCCATTCTACAGTTTAAACTATCCGATAGTCGGGCAAGAGATCCTTGTGTAGCTGTGCAGTTATAAGTATTAACTGTAAGGTGTGTTTTAATTGTTATTAAGTACGTTTTAAATAAGAGCTGAAATAATGCTTGCACAAAACGTAGCCCGACCTAGTCGTTTCTAGAACAATAAAACTGTTTCCCACTCATCACGAAACTAAAGCCCGTTAAGAATTAACTTGAACGAACTCAACACAAACTTGCACTGGCAACTTCGTAACTATGTAAACATTTTGTAAACTAAACATTTTGCAACTAAATATTTTGCGACTGAAAATTCGGGAGGCGAGCTTTCATTTCCGCATCCGGAACATTGAAGTATGCAGCGCGGCAACCTTATTGATGAGAACGAAGTTCGATGGTGGCACAGAATTAAATGTGTGAAGATAGTAAATTCGTTGAAAAAACGCCTCAAAAAGCTAAAGCGACGTCCCTAATGTATGCAGACGCGCTACGTCAGTAAGCTGTCAGCTATCAGTGTAAACTCGAGTCAGTACCGATTCTTTACTGAGCGCCTACATTTGAATGACGCGGGATGCGAATGGCCTCGTAGCATGGATGGCGTTATCACGCGATAAGTGACAGGATAGAGCTTCCGTCCCTGGCTGACACCGTTCGATAGAACGAGACGACGCGCCTATCCTGTCACTTATCGCGTGATAACGCCATCCATGCTACGGGGCCAGGACTGCATGCCCCGCTTCCACGCATGATGTTATTACTGCGCAAATGTAATATCGACTGTACTGTAGTAGTTTCATATATATTTTCTGTATCATCATCGTCCACGGACGAATCACCTGGCGTAGGGCCGAGTCTCAACAGATCGCAGCACGACGCTGCTCTACCGAGCACAAGTATCCAATGTAAAATAACATTAAAATGTATTAATAATTTTATCATGCTATGGATGCTGCTGATACTGCAGTGCGTCAGGGATGTTTGCCGATGCTCATGGACGACTTTTACGCTATTATGCGGAAAAGAGCGCCATCCCTATTGCACAGTTTGCAAGGTGGTGCTAACAGTCGCCTAAACGCATTATCTTGCAGAATAGACTGTCCACTCATGAGGCGATGGAGTAAGCTGGATGAGCCTACATGAGCCCATAATAAATTTTAATAAATAAATAATTAATAACTAATTGTAATTGAAAAATAATGAATTGTATGTTACTAACACTAGAATTAAGCTGCTTATTTTGCTGTATGCCACTAACAAATATGGACAAGTATCCGAATTAAATGATTATGATTATTGTGATTATCAATAAATATCTTAATACCGACAAGTGAACATATGAAAAAATATCCTCAACAAAGAATCACATCATGATCTACGGAAGTACGTTTGTTGAAAAGTGAATACTTATATAAAATTTTTGGCATCCGAGGGAGCGTACGATATTAATGCTCGCGGTAAATATTACAGGGAGTTGAATGAACGAACGCGCGAGTGACTGGAATGAATGAGTGATCGAATGATACTGATATATCACGTGAATGTCAAAGTTGACTTTGGTAGCATTAAAGGTCACAGTATCTCGATTTGTATCGGATGTCTTGTTAATATGTGGAGTCTCCTGGGATCATCCTGCCCGTGAACTGTTCAAGGAAACCAAGATTCTCACCCTCCCAAGCTTGTATGTCCTTGAAGTAGCCAAGTACGTGAGAGGTAACCTTGAACAGTTCCCGACGCGCGGTGACTCACACAATTATAACACCAGGCGACGCGGTGATCTGCGCCCACCTGCCACACGTCTCGCAAAGGCCAAAAAATGTCTTCACTCGATGGGACCCAAGATTTACAACAAGTTACCCCAGGATGTCAAAAGCGCGCCGAGTATGAGGTGTTTTGTTAATAGACTTAAAATTAAACTAGCATCCGATGCATGCTATTCCATAAACGAATTTATGAATTAAATAGGTATACTGACAGCCACACAACTTTTTAACTGGCTCGCTACCCAACCAACTGATACTATTAGGAAGTATAAAATATCTTTCTTCCTGAAACATTGACAAATAAACAAATGTACTAACCATAATTATACCGTATTGTAAACTGAGACATACTTGTTATATAAGATGTGTATAAATGTTATTTAAGATCTTGACAAAAATTTGACATGTAAAACTACGTTTTATCAAGGAATAAATGAAATGAAATGAAAAAACCATTAATTGATTCATCAGTATGCGGCAGCTGAATGGTCTGAGTCAGACTGGTTTCCTAGTTAGTTCGAAATAGGGAGGCCTGATTAAATTTCTGGCCTGGCTTTCGGTGATCTAATTGTAGCAGTTTCCTAACTATCGTGTTAGTTTTAATTTTACGTAGTATGTATGTGGAATTGTGGGCGTTTTCAATAAAACTCTAACATTTATATTGTTTTTTGAATTTGGACATTTAGGGTTTTAACTAAACAGAATCATGGGCATTATTGATGCTGACACCTTATGATTACCGATGGTTTGAAACAACCAGTAGGTCGATCAAGTAACGTAATTGTACACGCGTCAGGTAGATCTAAATGTCACTTTTAGTATGAAAAAATGACAGTTAAGCGCACTCGTTCTGATCCGTTAGCTCGGCGCACGAAGAATTAAGCGAGCGCATAACACATTGATATCATAATTTATAGGAATGCAAAATGTCAAGTCAGATTGATTTTCTACATACATACATACATACATACCTACATACATAGAAAAAATCACGCATGTGTTCCCAAAAAGAGTAGGTCACCATTGATTTTAAATTCCAGTGTAACTTCTATAGCAAATGTAGGTTTAGATATTAGAGAAAATATGACATGGCAGTGATAGGTTGCTAGCCCAATCCACCACACTACAACCCCTTAGTCAACTCTTACGACACCCACGGGAAGAAAGATGTACTGTAGTTAAAAAGACGGTTAATGTAATTGTTATAAATATTTGTGAAGTACATAAACAAAGGAAAATCAAGTCGAAATGGCCTAAAAACCAACCACGCTGAAAATAATATATTTTAGAGAGACTTGCTCATAGAACGAAATGAAGTCGTTTTAAAGGGCTATGCAATGACTTTAAAATGAGCTTTGGTGACTTTAGGACCATACAAAATTGTCCATGTATCTTTCTCCCTAGCACATCACTACTACCTACGTAAACATATAGCGACACCTATCAATTAAAAAAAAAAACCTCGTACTTTAACGCAGGGGTATTTTAACCCGATACCGCCCGTGGTTACCCAGTAAGTAACAAACGCCTCTAGTATTAATTGGTTGCCATCGCAAAATTGCTATAATTGTGTACCGAACGAGCACTTTAGCAAATGACAATATAAGTTATCGAGCAATCAACTGATGTTCCATTTGCAATGGCGGTATTAGTCAATGTTGATTATCGAGAGGGCGCGATCAGTCAGAAGGACTACTTTCCTGGTTTCTGAAACAAATAACATTTGAATCTCTGTCGCGCACTCGCTTTGTCAACTCTGCGACAAAAGGATTGATGTAATTAACTAGTTACATTCACGGGTGCGCCACGTCAACCCTCACTTGGTGTTGGTAGCGTGATGTTTCGCCATTCACCAGCGTTCCGTTTGTCTCTGTGACAAATGGGTGCACCCAACGTCTGCGTTGATGCTCCAACGTTCAATTTTGACGTGGCGTTACTCCAGAATCATCCTACGGAGCCTGTGGGCCTTCCTACCCAACCACTACCTAGTTAGCGGGAGGGATTGCCGTCTGTCCTTCTATCCCAAGGATTTCTTACGGACCACTGAAAGCGAATTAAATTCCACGAGCATGCTCCACGGACAATGCAACAATTGAAAATGTATCTTGTGATGTGGCCAAAACTGCAAGAGGGCATTAAAAACGCAACGTTCGAATTTGGACCTTGTTTATTTTCATATACCTTTACTCATTTTCAGTTATTATATTATGTACTAGCGTAGTATGCCAGGGCTTCATCGCACTTGGCTGACTACGTCAAACAGAATGTGACTTTGACTTTGAACCGTCCGAGTTGTACGTCAGTAAACACATTAGAATGTTATGCGTTTTTCCCGGGACTGGTAATTGAGACAACTGGCACAGGAGCTCCTAAACTAGTTACTTAGTTCTACTGGACTGATGCACAGATAACATACTCGTATTATGTACAGAGTTCGTCTGGTAAACTGGCCTCAAACAGAGACATTAACCTATAAACACGGCTTAAATTTGGCCTTAAGGCTCGTGTAATCCTCAAAATTGTGTCGCTCGTTCGCTAATGTTCTAGACATGCTGTTTGCCGAAGCACGGAAACTGGAAAAATCGTTATTAAATACTACATAACTGTAGAGGGCGGGAAAATAGAGTTTGCCGCCCAAGTATATACTTATACAGGGTGCCATCGGAGACGTAATCAGAAACCACTTTTTCAGACCTGGTAATTGATGGTCATTTCAACATAGTAGGAGTTACATGAAATTAAACGTTCTTTTTTTTTGGTAATTTAGTCCTAAATTAAATCGCTGATTCACCAAATTATGGTTACCCTATTTATTTAATCAAAACCTCTTTGGTTATCTTTCTTACGCATGTGAAACAAGTTTATCTTTGCATCTCTTTCTTGGTTATAGGGTGACCACGCTGTTTAGAGGACATAATTTAATTTTAAAGATTGCATGATTAAGTTTAAATAATGCAACTAACCACCTCCATTCCTGTGTCATTGTAATCTCAGTTTAATGCTTAATTAAGTCTTGTCATTTCTGATTACGTCTCCGATGGCACCCTGTATAGACGAGGTAGGTACTGTATAGACGTCCGAAGGGATACTAGGCTGGCAATCCCTTTTCATGCCGAGGTAATATGTAGGTAGGTACAGTGCTGTTTTCAAACATGCAATGAAGTCAAAAAAGAACTCCAATCTTTTTTAATGGCTGAAGGCCGTGTCGTCTTCTCACGAATTGATATTGCAATAAAAGAAAGTCGCTTGACAGGCAATTTTGTATAAAATTGCATCACGGATCTCTCGCCTCGCCGTGCCCGAATCGTGATACTTCGAAGCCGATAAAGAACACAATAACGTCAATATTTGTGCTGTGAACATTTACTTACACTGAATAACGAAGCCGATAAAGAACACAACGTCAATATTTGTGCTGTGAACATATACTTACACTGAATAACGAAGCCGATAAAGAACACAACGTCAATATTTGTGCTGTGAACATATACTTACAATGAATAAATAATCTACCACCTGGACAGTCCGTTGTTAGCTAGGGACCTCGTCCGGAATTCAGTTTATACGGAAGTGCAATGCCACGTCACTACTGTTGACGCTGCACATTGTTTATGACCTAATAAAGTAGTCCACTGCGAGTATAGCTGTCAGCTTTTAGCAGGTTGATTGAGTGATGAGTGTTTGACAGTCGGTATCATGGAATGGTAAGTCCAATGCCTCGAGCTAAGAGATACTATTACTTTCCTCTTATACGTAATAGTGTCTCTTAGGGCCGAAAACGCGAGCCAAAATAGTCTCACTTTACCTAGGTCCAAATCATGAATTGCAATTATTTTACAAGCTTTTATTTAACTTGCAATGTATGGAACTATGTTTGTTCGGATGGAATCTTGCAACTCAATTTTGAATCAGTTATCTTCAACCTATTAAGCTGAACTTTTGGGTTTATGTATAGTTTGGATGATAATTTAATGTTTTGGTACCATCGAGCTGATCTGATGATGGAGACAGAGAACCCTGGAATATAGGACTTAACAGACGTAACCCCGTGGAGTTTAGACTCATTTGAATAGTCTTAACGACTAGTTGATGACGGTATACAGAAAAGTACAGTTGGCAGTAAAAACTTGTACAGTCAGCATCACATGGTTAGTATCAGCCAAAGTAGCCAAATATATCGTAACACGTCCTTATTCCTATAGTAATAAAGACGTGTTCCGATATATTTGGCTACTTTGGCTGCTACTAACTATATGATGCTGACTGTACCAAAAATTCAGTTTTTCTTAGAAACTTATTTAAACAAATAACATTCTATGATTTTCTTTAAAAATTGCCCTAAGACTTATAGTTTATGATATCACTATATAATTAAAAGTCCTCCCTTTTCACCAATAGCATTAAACACTGTCTAGGGCCTCTTAACAGCGAAATAAAACTTTCCAAGTCTCCAGTACGTATCACTCCCAGATGCCGCCTTATCCGGACGCTTTAAATGTCAACGATGCCTAGCCAAATCGGTTCAGCGCTTTCGTATCAAATTCCAGTGGAATGTATAATGTTAATCTGTTTTCTAGAACGAGTTCACTTCTCTTCGTACTAGGCTCAATAAGAAGACAACGCCATTGTCTTTCATTGTTAAGTGTAACCGTTGATTGTTTACGTTTAATGCTGCAATAAAAATTGATAATACCGATATACCTTTCGTTTTATTTTTAACCTTATTTTAACAATAGGATCTAAATTCGTAGTTTCCGTTGCACTTTGAAGTAAGTTCGCCAGTATTCCTCACGGGGTCTTTCATATTCATGTTCATATTCATTTATTCGTAATTGTTAATACCTATTACATCTCAGAATGTTTATAGTTAAAAAGAAAAATATAGTTATATTATATCGATCAAGAAACTATCGTTTATATTAGAAAAAGCTAAGTATGATGATTTAGAATATCTGATTCTACTAGCAATTATTAACATTTAAGAGGCTGACAAGACCTAACTTGGTGAAATTGATGTTATTTAAGCAGTTTTTTTAAGAAAAACTATTTTTTCTAGCACATCAAATAAAATATATGTTAATATTCACCATATTTCGAAGACCGTAGCCGGGCTCGATACATAATTTGACGAAATCGGCTTCATAGAAAATAATTGCAAAGATTGGTCTTAAAATCACACTAAACGTTCCTATGTCTTTATTTTTTTGACGTATGGGTCTGCAATTAAAAACATGAAGTCATATTCATACCTAAACCGCTAACGAGTCATATTTCACAAATAGTCCACACTTTTTTTAATTTCAATATTTATGTAATATTATCTTCAAAAACCGGGCCGCCCAGTAACACTCGCTCTCGTTTACTTCGATTCAAATAGACAGTGTGCGCGCTATCCAAAATCCTCAAGGGCATTTTGGTGTTGACAGCGTCTTAACATTATTTTTAATCGTTAAAAGCATTTCCATTTTCGCTCACATTTTCTTTTGGTCACCCTACTTAGCTTGTAGTGATTTGTCATTAATGTATCAACTGCTTTCAAAATCTGTAGGGTAACCATGAGTTATGATGAAATAACAGAAATACATTTTTCATCGTTGAAAGAATATGCATTTATTTCGCCCTAATTATCACTCTAGGCAGCAGTTAGGCAAGTTAGGACTTGGTTTTTTTTTCTGTTCGCGACTTAGGAGTCATCCTGTACATCTAATTAAACCACTTATATTTATTTGGATTGTAATGCCATAAGCATTAGCAGGCTTTTATACATACGTTCAAAGCTTCAATGTACCTTTCTTTAATGAGCTTCCGACCACGTATTTTGCCAACAATTTACCAATACAGCGTGTGGCCCGCTTTAATTAAAATAACTCAGAGCAATTACGCGATTTTAATTGAAAAACACTAATTATAAACACCCAATGCTATCAACGGGTACCAATTTCCAGGGAGCATTCTGGCCCGGGTTTTTTTGTTGTAAACAAATGTGGTTCAAATAGGAGTCTTGGGCAGTAACGCTTTGTTAATGGTACGTCGTTAATTTGTAATGAAACGGTTTATGAGCAATGCGACAGACGCGGAGGCGGCTAAGGAACGTGATGAGACTTAATTAATAATAATAATAATAAATAAATATTAGGGGACAATCTTACACAAATCGACCTAGTCCCATAGTAAGCTCAATAAGGCTTGTGTTATGGGTACTAGACGACGATATATATAATAGATAGAAATACACAAATAGATAGAAAACTTCCATGACTCAGAAACAAATATTCATGCTCATCACACAAATATTTGCCCTTACCGGGATTCGAACCCAGGACCTTCAGCTTCGTAGGCAGCGTCACTACCCACTAGGCTAACCGGTCGTCAAAATTATGGCAAAAAGGTGCAAAGAATCTTAGCGTTTTGCTCTACCTCTGGTCTATCAAGGTGGACTGATGACTTGGTGAAGGTCGCGGGAGTCCGTTGGATGCGGGTGGCGCAAGACCTATCACTTTGGCAGTCTTTGGGGGAGGCCTATGACCAGCAGTGGACGTCTTTCGGCTGATATGATGATGATGATGATGATTCGGCATGTATTTCATTGTTCGTTATCCGTTATCAAGTTCCTTTACCGAATAATTTTGAAGGTGTTTGTCTGCATGTTGCAATAATGTATAATAGCTATTTCCCTATTAAAATTTCTTAATGTTACTATTTAACTAAGTTTACTGTAATTTTTAGGGTTCCGTAGTCAACAAGGAACCCTTATAGTTTCGCCATGTCCGTCCGTCTGTCTGTCTGTCTGTCTGTCCGTCTTTGGCTTAGCTCAGTACTTCCAACTAGAAAACTGCAATTCGGCGTGGGTATATAAACCAATCACGCAGACAAAACAGTAGAATAAAATCCTGGAAAAATTTTTTTTAGGATACCTCCCCTACATGTAAGTTGGTGATGTTTTTTTTTCTCGTTAATCCTATATTGTGGGGTATCGTTGGATAGCTAGTTCAAAAATATTATGAGTTTTTGAAAACTAGTTTATTATTATCTAGGGTGAAATGACTACAGATATAGATATACACTAGATAAATTAATCACCTCAATCTGTATTAAAACCCACCGTTTTACTTTTTTCTACCTACTTTGACGTCACACGGGCGAATTAGTGATCTGAATTGAGTCCGAATTCTGACACGCGAAGTACATGCATTTGTATGATCTATGTATATCTATTTCTGTGGAAAAGACGGACAAAAGCAATATGAACTGTGATTTATTTATACACGCTCTACCCTGAAATTACTCGCGTACATGGTCAGAGTTGTGGCTTGCATGTAATTTTATCCTTAATTTAACATCATACACATCTACAATTATAAATCCATTTTGGACTTTACTATTCCCTAGGATAAGACTCAAAATCGTACACGTATTAAAGCTTACTGTGTCAGTAGAGATGGAAAACGCAACATGAATATTAGGCGAATGCATATTAATAAACCGACATGGTAATAGGGTGGCCACGCCTGCGGTTTGCGGCGCTCAGTCCCGGCGCTGTATTTTGGGTAAAATGGTGAACATTTTATTTTTAAGTTTTTGACACTGTAATTAACCACAAAAATAAATAAATAAAATAAATAAATATTAGGGGACAATCTTACACAAATCAACCTAGTCCCAAACTAAGCAAAGCTTGTACTATGGGTACTAGACGACATAAACATACTTATATAGATAAATAAATACTTAAATACATAGAAAACATCCATGACTCACGAACAATTCGTGCTCATCACACAAATAAATGCCCTTACCGAGATTCGAACCCAGGGACCTCTTGCTTCGTAGGCAGGGTCACTAGTCACTACCAACTAGGCTAAAACGGTCTTCAAATATCGTCGTCAAATATCGTCGTTAAATAAGTTAAAGGTTTCCTACAGTAGCAATGTATTTTTTATTATTGTTGAAAAAAAAATGCCTAGCCGTGTTCTTTACTTCTATAGGTGGTGCCAGTGGTATTATTTCCGAACCGGTGATAGTTTATCGACATTCATAGGTGCTTGTTATATACCTATAAGTTGACTTTGAATGTAAATTATTTTCCAAATAGGACAAACTGGGAAATCGTTTGTGTCACAGAGAAGAAGGTGCACTGTTCGCGCTAGAATTATTACAACTAAGATAAAAAAAAATGAGTTATGTTTCTCCTTTTGCCGGACTACAGATAGAATCATTAAAAAGGCATATCATTAGAATCCCTATACATATGAATACCTTTTCAAAGTCTCAATCATTTTCTAGCGATACATTTTTGCTGCAAACATCCTTAGATCACGGGCCATACGCTTGCTTGTCACCAACGTGATATAAAACCACAGCCGTTTGAAAACCGCATTAGCCCTTGCTGTTTTGGCCCTCTGGCCAAATCACGCGTCTGTCCGCACCATCCAAAAAAAAAAAAAAAAAAAAAAAACGCATTAGCCTAGGTGGTAGTCCCCGCCTACGAAGCAAGAGGTCCTGGGTTCGAATCCCGGTAAGGGGATGGTGTGATGAGCACGAATATTTGTTCCTAAGTCTGGGATGTTTTCTATGTATTTAAGTATTTGTTTATCTATATAGGTTTGTATATCGTCGTCTACTATCCATAGTAAGATGATTTTTGTAAGATGTTTCTCTCTTGTCATGGTACAATAAAGAGCATTTATTATTTTTATTATTATTTAGGTAAAGGTTGCGGGAGTCCGCTGGATGCGGGTGGCGCGGGACCGGTCACTTTTGCAGTATTTGGGGCAGGCCTATGTCCAGCTGTGGACGTCTTTCGACTGATATGATGATGATTATTATTATTATTGTCCGCAAAAAAAAACTTAACCAGGATTCCTCAATACTGGCACGAATTTCCATTAAAACTCATGTTGTATGATACGCCGGAGACACAATTTGTGTTTTCACTTTTTTGGTCACCCTATTGGACGTATGCAGTACTATTTTATTCAAAGCCAGTTGATTTGACGAATTTATTTGCACGATGCTGTTTGAGTGAACACTGGGGCTTCATGTTGCGACTATAGATTTAATTTACATACCAATATCAGTGCGTCACGCTCGCTTTCACTTAACTATGCGCTGGCGCAAGAGTGACAGCATCATGACTTATCACATACGCTGTTTAGACGTCAAAAGCATGTTCCAGAATTTGTCTTCTGGAACGTTTCAAGCGTCAATCCTTTCTGCGCCACATGTGTCAGAGCTACGAACGGTTTTCGTTACATATGAAAAATAGATCATACATAAAACATTTACTTGCTTGCTACAAACACGCATAAACAAAATCGTGCAAAAACAAATACTTGGTACACAATACGGAATAAAAAATGTAAAACACAAATCCCATAAAAAATCCTATCCTTCAAAAAATATTCAAAAAAACCGGCCAAGTGCGAGTCGGACTCGCGCACGAAGGGTTCCGTACCATTATCTATAAAAACAGTTAAAAAAAGGTTTGTTGTATGGGAGGCCCCCTTAAATATTTATTTTATTATGTTTTTAGTATTTGTTGTTATATCGGCAACAGAAATACATAATTTGTAAAAATTTCAACTGTCTAGCTATCGCGGTTCTTGAGATACAGCTTGAAAAAAAAAACGTTTGTTGTATGGGAGGCCCCCTTGAATATTTATTTTATTTTGTTTCTAGTATTTGTTGATATAGCGGCATCAGAAATACATATAGTTTGTAAAAATTATAACTGTCTAGCTATCGCGGTTCTTGAGATACAGTCTGAAAAAAAAAACGTTTGTTGTATGGGAGCCTACCTTAAATATTTATTTTATTTTGTTTTTATTATTCGTAGTTATAGCGGCAACAGAAATACATAATCTATCGCGGTTCTTGAGATACAGCCTGGCGACAGACAAAACGGCAAAAAAAAACACGTTTGTTGTACGGGAGCCCCCCTTAAATATTTATTTTATTTTGTTTTTAGTATTTTTTGTTATAGCGGCAACAGAAATACATCATCTGTGAAAATTTCAACTCTGGTGACAGACAGACATACGGACAGCGAAGTCTTAGTAATAGGGTCCCGTTTTTACCCTTTGGGTACGGAAACCTAAAAATCACCGAAACATATATTCGATGAAATATTGCCAGTAAAATAAGGTACAACCATGGTACATACATGTTTTAACATAAAACACTTCCCTAGTAATGAATCTACTTTCATAAAAAACACAACGCCCTTTGCTTTCTTTTCCATTCTCATTATTATTCCATCCTCTTCTAAAACGCTCCACAATGGACTTGAACTTGAAAACTTTCATTTTCGTAGATTCTTTCTTGCCACGCTATCGAAAAAATCACATTATTAGTGAAAAGTTCTTATTTCCAAGCGTTCTTCAACTTCGCTACTCTTCCTTTTTTATACATAGGTACCATCCTAATATACACGGTTCAACTCACTTATTAAATGTCACTAAACAGGACAGGACATGTGTCGGACTCTTCAGGATGAGTGTTTTCAGGTTTTAAGCGACACCGAAACATGTCGCCCGTAGTGACATTTAATACGTTGGTTGAACCGTGTAATTACTAGCATTATGATCCTATTTCCACAAAATACATTTATAGTCCAAACACAGAAAAAGCCAATAAAAAGGTCCATCCTATTTTCAACAAAACATATTTGTACCTACTCCAAACAAAGAAAAATCTCCTCCGAGGATTCCACAACATTTCCTTATCAATAGGTACCTACAAAAATCGAATTACCGTAAAAGCGACACAAGCAGAAAAAACCAAGGTAAATTCTCCAATATTCCCCCATGAAAGAGGAAAGTGGGGCGAATCGAATCATAAATCATAATCCCACGGATGACGTCATATAAATTATTCAGAGGGCGTTGGGGACATGCCGATGATAATTAATAGTACTCTAAAAGCTTTTTAATGATTTTCGGGGACAATGAATTAAAGGGCTACGTAACTAAAATGACTTGTTTGAATAATGCTTGTAAAAAAATAACTAGGAAAGCAAGCAGTGGTATGTAAATTATTGCTTGCTTCCAAGATATGCCTTTTCCCAGCACTGGGGCATTTAAATACGTTTTTTATAGCCCGACAAGTTTCTTTATAGCCACGTTGCGGATTTTCAATAAAACTAATTTCTTTTACTGGCAAGTAGTGCCTTTTGACAACAGACGTTAGAAGTCATCGAATGTCATCGATTTAAACAAACAGCAAGAAATACAAAATACTTCGCGAAATATGCCGAAAGCAATCCATAGCGATGTCGGAAAGCTCATTTTGAATATAATTAAATATTTACAGCAAAAAAAGGATACCGGATTAGTATTTCTATAAACAATGTTTTGAAATTCGTTGTTGACATGACCGGTAGGTACTGACATTTTATAGTGCGGTCGTAGGTATATTGATTGAACTGGTTAGTTTGGTTGGATTTCACTAGACATTTATTTTCTTATTAAATAAATAAATAAATAAATATTAGGGGACAATCTTACACAAATCGACCTAGTCCCATAGTAAGCTCAATAAGGCTTGTGTTATGGGTACTAGACGACGATATATTTAATAGATAGAAATACTTAAATACATAGAAAACATCCATGACTCAGAAACAAATATTCATGCTCATCACACAAATATTTGCCCTTACCGGGATTCGAACCCAGGACCTTCAGCTTCGTAGGCAGCGTCACTACCCACTAGACTAACCGGTCGTCTTATTAAAATATTGTTATAAAAAATTAAGACGATAGAACTCCTTTAGTCGAATCCCAGACCGAACGTTTTATAATTGAGGTTGGCGGTCTTGAAAGCGACACATGAGAGTCGGAGTCTTCGGAGTCACAATCTGAAAAATACTTAAATATCGAATACGTACTTGGAACCAGATATGGACGTATAGGTTTTTATTATAAAGGAAATATAATTTTTTCATCACACTTGCTCGAAAAGGGCTTCATAATGCGCAGACATACAGAGCTGTAATAGCCTGTGTTACGCCCACGGGCGTAATGGTTTTTTTCTTAAATTATATCTGTCACTCATGCGGCAGTTACAAAGCAAAGAGGTTTTATATCAAATACGATGTCTGAAAACGTATTTATATGTAAATTTAAACTTAAAAAACTACTTAAACATGTTTAACTGGATTATTTACAGATTTAATATGTAGTTATTTAGTGTCTATGTAAAATGTTTTTAAGTGTTTTCAAATCGTGGCTGTATACCGAAGGGTCTTTGCCATACGCGCCTCACGTCAAATTCAACAAAATGGACGACTGACATGTTGCAGTTTTTATTACGATTTGTATTCATTTCATCTCAAATGTATTTGTTTCCTCGCAAATGTGATGAAAAACATTGTGTATAACACGGGCGTAAGAACATTGCAAACTCGAGTCATCAAAAAAACTCTTGTTCGCAATATTCCACTTACGCCCCTCGTTAAACAATGTACTATTACATTCAACAAACAACGCAATGCCAGTACACACTGTGCCGACTATACATAACGTATATATGTACATTATTGCTATATATTATGCGGTTAACAGCGACACTACTTCAGTGTTAAATAGTGACTCTCGGGGCTCTAATATTCAACCCGCTATCGATTCTACAGGTGTGTTAATATGATTTTGTTATATGATGTATTATAGTATTATATTTATAAAAATGATAAGTTAATTTGTGTCCAAAAGTTTGTTAATAAGTTGTTGAATGTACTTTTGGGCATATTAGACAATTTTTAGGGTTCCGTAGTCAACAAGGAACCCTTATAGTTTCGCCATGTCCGTCTGTCTGTCTGTCCGTCTTCGGCTCAGCTCAGTAACCATTACAACTAGAAAACTATAATTCGGCATGGGTATGATCAATCACGCCGACACAACAGTACAATAAAATCTTGAAAAAAATTTTTTTTTAGGGTACCTCCCCTACTCCTAAAGGGGGGATGATTTTTTTTCTCGTTGAAGTCATGATGTGGGGTATCGTTGGATAGCTCGTTAAAAAATATTATGGGTTTTTCAAATCAGTGATTAGTTTGCGAGATATTGGGCTATAAAGCCCTAATTTTTGTTTGACTCATGTGCCCCCCCCCCCCCCCCTGCCGGCTAAATGGCTACTACTGGGGATTTGAAAAAAATCGTGGTAGTAGTACATAATACTCGTATATAATGAATTTAAAAGGAAAGCTATAAATATTAAAATTGCTTCTAAAAATCGGCAATATCATGTTTGAGAGAAATCAGTGTTTACATTTTTATTTATTTAAACGGCCAAAAAATTAAAATTAAAAAACATGATATCCGCGCTTCCGAGCACGTACTTCCATCTCGCTCACGCTTATGCTCAGTGAGAGGGAGAGAAGACCATGACCTACGGCGCCTTAAATAAAAGCTTGTAATACATTTTCAGTCTGCACCCTGAATTGCATAAACCCTTGCACACATTGCACAATTTGAACGAAACTCACACAAACATTCAAATATACAAAGTTGAATTAAATACTGAAAACTGAATGGTGGATCGACATAATTAAAAAAAAAAAATTAAAATCGTTTATTTCAGACCAGTGATCCATATTTTGTTAGTACAGAGAACCTTATGAACTATGTTAGGAAAATATGCTAAGGAATACAAAAATAACTTAAATAAAAATACATAAAAAAATAAAAAAATGATATAAACATTACGCGGTTTAGGCTAGCCCTTCGCAGTGCCAAGCAACTATAATATGTTGCCCACTCAACATTTTTTTATTTTATGAATCATTTTTGTCGGCATACAGTCACATTGCATTTACTTAAAGTTAACCTTAAACGGGTCTAACGAGATATTTATTTTAAAAATTCAGTTTCGTAAACCTCAGATATGAGTAAAGTATACTGTAAAATAGGAGTACAAAGCGCGGGAGATTAAAGTCTTATAGTGCATAATAGCATTGTAATCACCTGGTTAGGTACTTAATACGTAGACGTGTAATAGTTGAAAGTTTCCCGATGTTTAAAGCTGGCTTCGCATGGAAAGTCTGTATCTATCTTCCTTAATCAGCCAGGATCTAGCCTAGCAGAACTGGATTAAACCAGTTAGGAGACGTTTAAGTAACGAGTTCCAGTAAGGCTGCATTAGTGCAACAAGACGTAAAAAATATGGTGTGAAAGGCTCACTCTAGGCACGGCATAGATAATAGAATAGATACCTCCGAATAAAATTCGCTCTCATTTTCGCGTAAACAGTTTTCTTGAACATCTATATCCTGAGCTATAAACCGGGTCAGCTGCATGGTTGCTTTTCTACCCAAACCATATGTCGCTTGAAAAGATATGATGATACATATCCATCCAACTGACACAGTAGTTGAATTACATGAAGGTGTAAGTAGTAGGTAAAATATAAGTTAAAACAGCCTTATATCAAGTTTATTTTTGGCAACTTATATTTTAGTTTAGGAGCCTTTAGCTCTTTAGCTAAAGCTAAAGCTAACGTTTAGAAAACTATCATCTGGCGTAGCTATTCTACTCCACCTTAAATTGTTATTTGAAAATGAAACATTTTTACGATGAATACCCTTATCACGAAACAAATTATTTTTAATTAAAATATTTTGTTTTCGTGTTATTTTAGGCTGTGAAACAAGTCTATAACACAATACAGAGGGCGCTTGTCTTAGCGGGAATGTAATGCGAGAATAAACAGCGTGAGTCACTGTCCTCGTAGCTCAGTTGGTAGAGCAGTCTAGCGTTAATAAAAAGGTCGCAGGTTCGAGTCCTGTCGGGGGCTACAGACGAAGATGGTTTATTTTTCCATTATATTCTTTCTCTGTATCATATCGATTATTATAACGATGAAAATTTTAATATTCTACAACGGTTTCAAACCCGCTCCGCACATCTAACAGCGTGACTTTGCCTAATACCTTAACTAAATTAGGTACTACCTGAAGCCTCAGTATGTAGTTTATAAAAAAATACAGATAATAAGATAATGCCACTGATGGAGCACAGTAGAAACATAGCTTAATTGGGTTGTAGACTTATAATCAATAATGATTTATTTATTTATTTTATTTATTTATTTTATGAAACAAACGGTCATACAAAAGTATAATATTACTTGTTAGTATAATTATTATTTTATTAAAAATAAACATAATATATTGTATTTATTTACTGACTAAAGATAGTTTTATTTATAAAGTAGAAAAACATTGACTAAATACAAACAAAATATTATGAGAAAAAAAAAAAAAAAAATTAATAATGATGTATTTTCTTGAAAACGGATTAAGAATGTACCTATCAAGTAGAGAATAAAGCAACGCAAGAGGTTAAATAATCACTAAGTTATGTGTCAAAGTTTTAAGAGGGGGTATGTTCTGTCCCTTTTCCGCAAAGCGCACTTTCATATGAAACGATTGTCATTTACTATGACGCTCAAGGATGGTGATGTCACGATCTGCTAGGGTTTTCTCTATCTAACAAGCAACATTAAAACGGTTGTAGCTTCGTAGTTTTTTAAGATATTTGAATGGGATTTTCATCATTAGGCATATTTTTTTCATTCTTTATTTTGAGTTAATAAATTTTTAGTCTACACCCATATGTAGTAAGTAATTCGTACAAACGTCCAATGCGACACACACACAAACACGTGTCGCTAAAATAAGTTAAAGTGCAAGTGTGCGTAGTGGTATGTGCGCGTAGAATTTGTTTGAAATGGAGTACAGGCGTAAAAACGTATTATGATACCCTAGTTGAGATTTTAGTTTAGCCAACATATTTACAGTGGGTGCTGGGAGGCGTGGGCAGTTGATACGCTATGGAATGGAGCGATAAAGGAAGTTTCAAGTATGTTACTTTTTCCCAGTTTCCCCTTTCGTATAATATATGTTTTGCTCATAATCATAGGAAAAGTAGGTCAAGGTTTATTAACATGTGTCGAAACTTTTTCATCATATTAGCTCCTTTCTTAATTGCAAAACTTTGAATAAATCTAAGGGGTTTTGAATAAAATCTTACAAACTTAGGTACTATATCCCGAAATAAAGTAGCTTTTAAAACTTAACAATAGCTACTTAACTTTTTTTTATAATTGACATTTATTTTAACATTGATAGTTTAATGTTTTCGTTTGTTCGTACCTTCCACATGTGTTTCTGTTTGCTCTGCGGCCAACTTAGTATTGAATACCATAAAGGCATTTCAACTGCAGTTCGCCTTTAGCACGTTCAGTTTTTATTTTGCAGAAATAATGAATTTCAAACGCAAACTTTGTAAACATATCAGACAAGAGAATAAGCAAAGCACAACCCGGTGGTCGAACATACACTTACTCTGCGCATTCAATTGACATCGATATGTTGTGTGTACTCGTTCTAACAAGTTTTTTGCGAGAGAGACGTAAAGTGCGTGCAAAACACATTTTGGAATGCGAAATGCAAGTGTCTGATCCGACCCCTGAGCTTCACAAAGTGGATAAAGTGATATCATTGTACCTGTGGCAGAAGCAATGACACTCTTAATAATAGGGCCATGTGGCAATCTTTTTCTTTCACAAATATTTACTTTTGGCCACCGGCCAACTCTACTGTCCCCCATGTAATAGAGTTTTTAAGAGTAAGTTTGGCCTAGCCAGCCATATCAGAGCTCACAATAGGGCAAATCCGTAATTGCTAGGATCGCCGTCATCGAAATCGATGAGGAGGACTATATATATATATAAAACGTGTTAATAAAATAACGCAAAACCTGAAAACAGTTTGTTCAGAATCGAGCATAGAATGCGAAAAAAAAAAAAAATTTTTTTGACAAGATTTATTTGTGTATATATATCTCTCTTGGAAGTTAGTTTCTGTTTTGAGGATTTCCAAAATAGTAGTTTATGCAATCGTTATATAATATATGCTTTTTCAGTTGAGTACCACGTTTAGTTTAGGCCACGTAGCTTGCTGAGTGGCCTCATTAAGGTACGAGAATACTTTTTCTACGAGTTAAAGGAAATAATAATTTATTAAACAAACTTGGTATCTATTGAAAATAGCCCTGCTGAAACGAAGTGCAGCCAACCGCTTTTTTATTTTTGCGCGTTGATGTCTTCTGGAAATCGAGCCTCGTGATTGTTCAAAATTAATTTTAGTTCTGTACACAGTTATCTTATATTCATAAGATGACTGCTAGCAGGCATCTTATGAGCCCAACTCAAATGAAGTTGATTTAGATATCGCGATCAGTCATTTAATTGACGGATAGAAGTGCTCGAGTAGAAAAAAGTGTATTTACGTTTACCCTAAGAATTTGAACGTTTTGGAGTTTTTAACTGTAGATTTATTTAATTATTTATTTAATCTTTATTGCACAAAAGAACAACTTATCGTACAAAAGGCGGACTTAATGCCGTAAGCATTCTCTACCAGTCAACCTTTGATTGAATGATTCTGGTAAATAAAAAGTACAAAAAGAGTCTTATGCTAAAAAATCCCTCCTTAATATAAAAAAAAACCGTAATTCTTTTAAATATAAATGCGACATCAAGAAAACTTGCAAATTATAGCTAACTTAATAGTCTAAACATATTGATATTCCGAAAGAACCATTCGTTTTGATAATATGCATTTTTAATCAAATATTCGCAAGGCGGTCCGAGGGAGAGCAAAGAGCACAGCATATCAGCGTGTGTATCTCTTATCTCACTCGCACCGCGCAAATTAGAAAGAGTAGGGTAGATCTTTCTCGACTCGCGTCGCGGCGTTGCGTCAGTTGTGCTAGCCCCCGCGGCTGACATTAGGACGTGAGCGAGACAAAATATCTGGGGCCTACAGTAGTCTCATTATCATAACAGCCAAAAGACGTCCACTGCTGGACATAGGCCTCCCCCAAAGAGTGTCAGAACGACCGGTCCTGCGCCGTGGAATTTTCCCATGCTACCCCTTCCGGTACGTGGTAACCACTCGAAAACCTTTCTGCTGCTGCCATTCGCCTCAATAAGATGAATTTGGTCTCATTTGAGTACCGGAAAGTAAAATATTGCCGCTTTACAGTAAAGGTTTTAATCCAAATAGATTTGTTTTTTACCCGAGCTTGAAATAAACAGTGACTGTAAACACTATCAATCTAATTTAGGTATGGCTCATAGCTGAGCTTGACGAATGCTAACAAATGTAGCCATTTGTTTGATAAATCTCAGCTTTCCTGCATAAAAAAAAGCGTTTTAGTGAATTATGTTTCTTTTTTACTTACGGGCTTATATATATATATAAAAAAAAAGATTTCGATATAGCAGCTCTAAACTTGGCAGGGTATCTTTAAATGCACACCTTTATGAAGTGAAAACTTCTTAAGCGGCGCTGTGCACTTTTTGTGAGGGGGGAAAAATGTTAAACTCGCAGCAGGTCACGTGACCGTAAGATTCGACAGATTGAAAATTCGTAAGACGGACACGTGACCTGATCGAAAAACTGTTACAATGTCATTGAGTTTTCACTTCGGCCGGCACTCCCGGAGTGCATTCCGGTCTTATTTTAGTTAACATTTTATATTTTTAGGCTAGATTTTTTGTTCATTTTACTAATTTTTAATTTCAAGACCAATGTTTGTAAGCGAGGAAGTGAATGTATATCTGAGCAGTAATCACGTAACGTTTCCAACGCGCCTTAGAACAGTCCAACTGTCATTTTTCCATATAAAAATTGACATTTAAATCTACCTAACGTATTGCGTTACGTAATCGACCTGCTGGAATATGGTGGACCTAATTTAAGTTCGTTTTATCTTTCGTTCGCTGAACAAGTATTATTGGCAACTTACGTAGTTTCCTTTACCTTACCTTCGTAAGATAAGCATTATATTATTACCCTACCTTATCCGAAATTCGAAGTACTTTGTGTTAATTCACTAGAGTGTAAATGCTTGGTGATGTATAATCATATCTTTTCACTCTCAAAGCCCCTCAGATATCTGGTGTAATTTGCGATCAAATACTACAATTACACTGACGTCTCCCACGATGCGTCATTTGACTTAGCGTAGGATCTTTGCCAAACTGTAGATGAACGGTGCTACAAATATAATTGTACAAGGGGCTTTTCACTGCACTGTTTTCGAGTGGCAACCACGTATCGGAATATGCAGCTGGGTAGACTGAACCAGTTGGACTGATGACCTGGTCAAGTCACGGGACAGACTCACTGGTTACGGGTGGCACCGGACCGGTCATTGTGTCAATCTTTGGAGGATCTATGATCAGCACTGGACGACTTTCGACTGATTTGATGATGATAAAGTTGCGTACGTTGTACAGTGACCCTAAAGTTCACTGTACAAGCAAAAGGCTATTTGTCCTCCCGAATTTGAAGTCAGCATTATTTGTTCTAGGACTATTAGTGAATCCAATCATCAAAGTTTTTTACGCTAGTTGAATGCCCTGTAGACTGCAAGGGCACGTTTTCGAACAAAGGTTTTTTAGATATTCCGACAAATAAGAGTTTTATTGCTTAAGCT
The DNA here is from genome assembly GCA_947578815.1 of Epinotia ramella. NCBI lineage: Eukaryota > Metazoa > Arthropoda > Insecta > Lepidoptera > Tortricidae > Epinotia > Epinotia ramella. Next base: position 4,315,884 of record OX388214.1, on the reverse strand, counting down.
TTAAACGGTAAAATTAGAAGATGTCAACGATCATATAGAATTATAGAAGTTATACAGTTGAATGTAACAATAAAAAGTCAATTTTAGAAGTATAAAGTTGAATGCAAATAAGTTTCTGTCAAAAAAATCATTTTGGTACAAGCTTTTATTGCCGACTGTACTTTTCTGTATACTATCATCAATTACTCATTGAGACGATTCTAACGAACCCAAACTCAACGGGGTTACGTCGGTTAAGTACTGAATTCCCATGGCCACCTTCTGTCTCCATCATCAGATCAGCTCGATGGTACCATAATATTGAATTGTCATCCAAACTATACTTATACCCAAAATTTCAGCTCAATCGGTCACCGGGAAATGGGTCAAATTTAACTTGCAAGAATTGTCCCATACATACTAACAGGGCAAGTTAATATAAAGCTTGTAAAATATGAATGTATTTAAACTTGAATACACAAATAATAAACTTAATAAGAAGAAGAAGAAAAAGATTATGATGATGACGATGTTGATGTCGTCCTGACCGATTCTGGCTTTGTTATTAACAATTATTATTATTGGAGTGTTGTTTTTCTACTCTCTGGTGCGCTCTCAAGTGGCTTAAAAACTTAAGAGGGCAAACGTCTCTTTCTCGAAAAAGTGCGAGTGCACTTGGTGCGAGATAACACTCCACCGACGCAGTTGTAACTTGCCTTGAGCTCGTCTCGCTTCTTATCGAGCTCATTACGACGCTCAGTTTTTAAATCGATAGGAGTAGCAAGCATTGACAACGGCTAAACAGACAATACGTTTTTTATGACTGATTACATACCCAGTCTGTTAGCGTTTTTCAAATTGATAGTCATTTAACGAATGTTCTGAAATGCCGAAGTGAGTAATCCCGTTTGTGTAAAATGAAGACTAGGAACAACTTTTTGTGTAAAAATAAGAAATTTCATGAACTGGTCCTGAGATAAAATTCGATTGTGATCTAATGTGACTTGCAAGAAACGCGTTTGAACCATGCGAAAATCCTCATCTGTATAATTCCCGGCAAATAACTTGAGCAAATGACCTTGCCTGCGCAAAGGCGAATTGTACGTGCGAGCTGCCTCCCCACTTCGTCCCGCATGTTCAAGTTGTTTGACGGGAACTATACTAATATTATAAAGAGGAAAAGTCTCAGATATTGTAGCTTTGTAAGTTTATAAATTTGTATGTAACGGGTAATCTCCGGAACCGCTTATCCGGTTTAAAAAATCTTTCACCTGCGTGTAGAAAAGACTTCCTAGATGGTTATATGGTTCTCTATTGGATCGCATAAAATCATTTGGAATAATATAATAACGCATAATTTTTTATAGCCGAATTAGCGTTAAGCCTAATCATGTTATGGCATACATTTTTAGGCATAAAATTAAAAAGAATAAACGAAAATAGCATAACCATCACAAAGACTAACATCAGATAGCATAAATACAAAAAGACATAATAATTACTTGGCATCATTACAAAACGCATAAAAATTGTGTCCTAAAAAATAAAATCATGCATTACACAAAGCAATGAAAGCATAATGCACGGCCCAATAATGTACAGCCTGATAATTCATGTACATTGGGACGGTCATCTGTGCGGACTAATAATCTCCAGCGAGTCGACGCCACCCCGCTGCGCGGGGTGTCTATTTCTGGTCTGAGCAACACAAGTGAACCCTAACCTAACCGACCTAAGACAGAGTTCGCTTATGACAAGCCATTTTTATCCGCCCTGATAATGCACGACCCAATAATCCGCGTCCACGAAAAGTGTAAATACACGCTAACAACGAAACTGTGTTTTATTTATTTAGAAAACAGAAATTATGCTTCAAAATTATTAGCCCATACAATAGTATGCATAATGAGTATTAGTCGAATACAAATTAGTCCAAGTAAAATTATTCTAAAACCATAGTATGCCAAACAAAGTAGTAGGCCAAAGTATTATTATGCGACAGTATTATTATGCCAATAGAAATTATGCCAAATTAATTATGCGAAACTATATTAGTCTAAAAAAAATTATGCCAATGAAGGGGATCCCTGGTTATATATATATTTAGTCCCGTGAGTTTTCCTGAGTTCTTTGCCATACGAAGCCGCGTAGCCAGCTAGTATTAATACAAAGTCCTCAACCTTTAATGCATAAACAGATCTTAAGACATTCTGGTAACTCTAATTATAAACTTTTTCACTTAGAAACGTGACTTTGTGTGGATTTGTGGACTCTCCATCCTCTAATTAAAGTAAGAAAAGAAAACTTGGAGACGAACAAGGGTGAATAACAGTTCGTATTTGGATTTTCTGCGTAATTGTAGGGTCATAACTCTTCAGACTTTGCTATTGTAACAAGCTTTTCTATGTGGTCTTTGTGATTGATGGTATATCAGTAAATGGCTTTACAATAAGAACGAATGGTCGCAAGTGTCAAGTAAAAGCTGCAAATAACAATGTGTAGAAAGGTATGTTAAAAAATTGCAATACACACAAATAAGAAAATTGCTTCTAAACGATATGATACAGAGAAATAATATAATGGAAAAATAAACCATCTCCGCCTAAAGGTTTTTAAAATTGCTTCTATTGAACCCATAACCCTGCATTAGAAATATAAGAATTGATTTTAATTGACCCCCGCTCCGGGTCGTACTTGGTCCAACAGGTCTCCATCGCCGTTCAGCGGGGTAACGCTGCGGGCATCATGGGGACCTTTGAGCCGGGTGCGATGCGGGGCGGGGAGGATTAGATTATATTTATCTTTATACATATCTTGTTTTTGTTTTTATCTGTAAGAAATCATATTCAAATTATAAATAATAGATGTAGGTACTTACCCAAATTAAATTCTAACATTTCTAACTATTATGTTTATAATCTTCAGGTTTGATAGAAAAGACCCTGTAAATAAATTATAGAAAAAAAAAACGCTGCTTGTCTCTAATATACAACAATATTTTGTCAGTGTGTAGCTTATTGTATCCTATCGACTGCGCCAATTCACTCAATTATTATTTTCTAGAAAATATTAATAGCCATATCCTAAGGAAGTGTTGTTGTCCCCATGTCATTCCTGAATGAGACCAGGGGACCGATTTTTAACTTTCGAGCGCTCGACTCTTCCACTCGAAAACTGACAAAAATTTATGAAATGCTACTTTGAAATAGCGATAAAAAATTGAAAGACGAGTGGTATTGACCACTCATTCAATTCTATTGGTAGAAAGTAAGTGCCTGCCATTTTGACACTACAAACGTATTTACTTTTATTTGATTTTCGAGCGCTCGAAAGTCATAAATCGGTCTCCAGCACGGAACCAGGATAAGTGACGTACTCGAAGAGAGGGTTAAGCTTAGCGGTAGATTACAGACTGATAATGATGATGATGATTATGATGATGATGATGATGATGAAGAAAGTGATTTCTCTAGCATCATACTGATATAGTTTAAGAAATTCCTAGTATCGATATCAGCCTCCTAAACTTAATATATTATAGTAACAAATTGATATTGTATGCATCCTTGGCGAAGCGTCCGAGGCGCCGCTTTCCTATTACATTCTCATCTTCGTCAAACTCTGCTTGTTTCCAATATGTCACAATATTTTTCAGTTTTAAGGCTTTTTTATCCTGTCAACTGCGCCAGTATACTCAGTTATAACCATACATCGGGGTTTTCGGAGCGGGAACGTTTGACATTAGCCAGAGTAGGTATTTACTTAAAAACAGATCGTACCCTAGTAGGTTTCTACCGAATGAATAATTGATTGAAAAATAAATAAAGATTAATCATACATATAGGTACATATTTTATATTGGTCATTCATTATCAACCTCTTCAGTTAAGTCTATTCATTTCTAAGAAAATGCTTCATAGATATCGAGCGTCAAGATTGACATTGTATTAGACACCTATTGTCAACCGTTACCTTTGCTTGTCTAGTAGATAAACTTATATGCAATTGTATTTTAAAAAACTGTAAATAATCAGTCAACACAAATATGCCTCCGAGAAAAAAAACTCGTTACGAGTTTATGCGTTCGTGGATAGAAAATAATCCAGAGATAGAGGTTCGAGATTCTTTATTATTTTGCACCAAGTGCAATGTGAGCTTCGCTCAAACGAAATCTAGTGTAACGCGACATGTCGCATCTAATAAACATACAGGTATGAAATATGATTTCAATAGTGAGCTCTTGAAATTTGTTGTGGGCTGTAATATACCATGGACGCAGGTAAACAATCCGATATTTAAAGATTTTATCGAAAATTGTGTTACCGGTAAATTTGGAAAAACTGCAAAAGTTCCTTCGGAATGTCAACTGCGACGGGAATATTTAAATAAAGCTTACGATGAAAAAATGAATAAAATACGGAGTGAGCTAAAAAATGAATATATATATGTGAGTGTTGACGAAACCACGGATGATTATGGTCGTCAAATAGCTAACGTAATAGTGGGAGCATTACGTGATGATCACATTGGCACTCAACACTTGATATCCAGTAAACGGTTAGACAGCACGACCAATGTATCAATATCCAATACGGTCACAAGTGCTCTTGATGAATTATGGAGTGCTAACCATAATAATCACAATAAAGTACTTTTACAGTCAGTTAAAACTGACGGTGTGGGCTACATGCTAAAGGCTGGAAGAAATTTAAAATGTATTTTTCCCAATCTTTTGCACGTCACATGTTTGGCTCATGGTTTAAATAGAGTGGCTGAACTAGTAAGAAAACTTTATCCAGATGTGAATGATTTAATCGCAAATATTAAGAAGACATTTTTGAAATCTCCTAAAAGAATACAAAAGTTTAAAGAAATGCTCCCCGGAGTGCCTTTACCACCTCGACCAACAATTATTCGGTGGGGAACCTGGATAGAAGCTGCAACGTATTACAGCAAACATTACGATGAAGTGAAACGTGTTCTAAATACATTCAGTCCCACCGAAGCCCCGAGTATTAGAAAGGCAAAAAGAGCGTTTGGAAATGCAAATATATAAAGCGACTTAAATTTCATAGCAAATCATTTGATGACTATCCCAAATGCTATTAAAAAACTACAGGATGCGAAGCTGTCCATCAGCGATAGTTTAAAAATAGTTCATGAAACCTATAGAGATGTTTCCAAATTAAACATGAGCGTAAACGGAAAACAGATTTATGATAAACTGAAGTTGGTGTTAAAGAAGAATTCTGGCTATAGCACACTAAAAATTATAAATGAGTTGGTACAAGGCAAAGAAATAGAACTTCAATCTCAAACTTCTCGTGCATCAATTGATTCCTACAAAAAATTTAAATATATTACAACTGTCGACGTGGAAAGATCATTTAGCTCCTTGAAATGGATATTTACAGCAAGACGCCGTAGATTAACTGTCCCAAATATAGAAAAAATATTAATAGTTTATTCTGAAAATCGTGTCAACTATTCAATTTACAGCAGGTAATTAATTAAAGTTATTTTAATTGTTACCTTATAAGTTATAAGACTTTTACGGAAATTAAAATAAAACTTTGTCACAGATTGTATACAACTCACAGAGAGGTAGTTATTCATTAGGCATAATAAGATATTTTCTTAGACTAACATATCTGTTTATCTCTACTCTTTCTCAAATCATTCCCGCTCCGAAAACCCCGATGTATGGTTATAACATTATTAAAAATATTTTCTAGAAAATATTAATAACAATATTATCTTTAAACTTATAAGATTTTAGTTATAAATCGACATTGTATGCACCCCTGGCAAACATCCGAGCCACCAGCCTTTACTTTTAGTCTCTCCGCTTCTGGAAAGGTTAATGCCTTAAGGTATTCTTTAGACTTGATATCAAGATTATATTTCCGAAGCAATAACCGAGGATGCTACCGAGACGTTAACGCACAGAAAAATTGGATTAAAATAAAGTTGATAGGAAGTAGTTTCTCAAGCATCATACTTATTTATGACGACCGGTTAGCCTAGGGGTAGTGACGCTGCCCACGAAGCTGAAGGTCCTGGGTTCGAATCCCGGTAAGGGCAAATATTTTTGTGATGAGCATGAATATTTGTTTCTGAGTAATGGAAGTTTTCTATGTATTTAAGTATTTATATCTATTATACAGGATGATTCAGGAGACGTGAGCAGGATCAACCCTACACATACAGTTAATGTTAATGGATCTTTTACCATCGTAATTAAGTTAAACGCCCACAGTTTTTTTTTACATTTTGTGTAAAAGTTTCATTCACAATAAATCATGGTCACCATACACAACTAAAAAAAAATTAACGTTAATCTTACCAATGCTGGTACGACTGAGTAGCTTATAAACTATTGAATCCGTAGGGTTGATCCTGCTCATGTCTCCTGAATCACCCTGTATATATCGTCGTCTAGTACCCATAACACAAGCCTTTATGAGCTTACTATGGGACTAGGTCGATTTGTGTAAGATTGTCCCCTAATATTTATTTATTTTATTTATATTTATACTGATACGACGATACAAGTTCCTGGTATCGATACCCCGGAGTCTATTTGGCGCGACGTATTGATTTTATATTGTTATCCCTTGTCCGCGATGGAACAAGGGCCGAACGCGTTAGGACCATAGAAGGTTCAGTGTTTTAGTTTTGACATTTGGCTGTTTTTTTTTGCACCATGTGGTGGACGACGGAGTACATATAAATATCCGAACACTTTATTTTGCATGTGACGACGCAACACGAGACCAGAAAATCTATCCTACTTTTTCTAATTTGCACTGTGCGAGTGAGACAGAAACAATGAGTCGCGCGTGACTTGGCAGCAAGTGTAGGTCTCTTGACCTTCATTTTTAGGCCTACAAAAAAAACATCAAATAGATTAGCGAACTAGCGGCTTTCAGTAAATTTCTCAAGCATTATTATTATCGTTGAAGTATCGTGCAATCCCACGCCAATATCATAACAATACGTCAAGGCAAACAGACTCAGGTCTCAAAACTAAATGGATTTCAATAATAAATCGTTATTTTATGCACCCGTTGGCGTCCGGACGGTGCATGCATTTCATTTCCGCCCCGGACGCTTGGTACCGCCTATTCTGGGTTCTGTTTAGATCCTAAACAGGGAATAAATTATAGGGTAACAAAGGAAAATAGCCTAGGAATATGCTAGTGCTAGCTTGTTCTGGGTTTTGGTGAGATCTAAATGGCGAATTGATAAAAGAGGTACATGACAAATAGTTTAGGAATATACTACTGAGAGAACAAATTGTTCTGAGGTTTCTGCTAGGGGAATACATTATAGAGATACATGGAAAAATAGAGGGATATCTTTGTGAGAACATTCTCTGTCCCTGAGTTGGAGCAAAGTTTGCTGATTAATATATTTAGACAATATACGACAATACCCAGGATTGTATAATACTTATAATGTTTACAAAACGGATGTAAACTATAGAGCAAGTTATGTTAAACAGGGCCGCGATTCTATTCCTAATGACGGAGACAGAAACCCCAGCGATATCGCTTATCTTTCATTTATTTCACAAAGTTAACCCTCTTATAGAATTAGCATAGATTGCATTGTACCAATATATGCAATGATGATAAAGGTTTCATCGTCCACCAAGCGTTTTATCCCGGTTGTGCTTAAAGAAGCACCCAACCGAAGGTTTATTTTCTCCAAATATTTAATAACTACATTTTTACTCTATGACTGAATGTATTAATATCATAAACAGGTGAAAATCATATTGACGTGAACACCTCTGCAATATCTCCAGCAGTATGACTTGTGACGTAATTGAGATTTAAGGGAGATGGGTGAGATAGATGGATAATACATACGGAATTAGTCGACGACAGCAGCAGATTGATGGTGACGCTCGGTGAATTATTGAACAAAGAGAATTAACGGTACACTAGTATACCTACTGATTTATAATTTAGGCCTCCGTGTTTAGCAGGGCGGAATCAGTATGCGGTATTTTGTGCTTTACCGAAAGCGTTATCGACCTGGCTTCATTATTTGTCGGTGTAGTCTTACAATTATAGTGTATTATAATATTATTATAGTGAGTGGACGCGGAGCGGAGCGAATGCAGTACCGCCTCGTTTTCGCGCACCTCGCGCCAATTAGGAAGGACTCATTTGATTGACTGACAGCTGATAGCTTTCTGGTACTACACCGATAAATACGGAACTGGCCTTACGTAAGCTTGGGATTCAATTGCGGAAAATGTAGCTTGAAATGTTGAAATTAGATCAACATCACAAATAAACAATGCTTAAATACAATAAAGTATCGGCAACGTACTTGCGAGTCCTCTGAAGTATGGTGTCTGCTTACCTTCAGGCCGTGCGCTTGTTTGCCACCGTGGGATAGAAAAGCCGGACAAATGCGAGTTGGACTCGCTCTAAGTGGGTGCTTTACTTAATTAAAAATATATAGTTTTCAGATTTTTCCCTGTACTTTTAGTATAAGACCCCAAAAGTTGCCAAATTTCATAGCACTAGGTCAAAGAAAAGTACACCATACATTTTGATTCCCCTGAGAGTGTCGAAATGTATGTTTTTTTGCGGCATAAACGGCCTTACCTTTTTTTTAACGTTAACTTAGAAGTTTGTTTTTTCTACAGCTTCAAAGGACTGTAGACTTGAGTATATGGTTTTAATTTCAACTCGATACCTCTACGCGTTCCCGAGATAAAGGGTCTTGACAGACAGACCGACGGACAACAAAGTGATCCTATAAGGGTTCCGTTTTTTCCTTTTGAGGTACGGAACCCTAAAAAAAGAGATTTCTCTATGCCCTATCCAACCACATTGTTGGTAGAAACTCAGCTTACGGAGCCAACGGTCGCGGATCGATCCCTGATAAGGGGAAATCAATGCGGTAATGGCCCAACTGGGTTAGTCAAGTGTGCCAAAGATACGAGAAGCGTATCAACCTTCGGGTTATTAATTACGCTTGTTCTGCCTCGTTTCACCATACTCATTAGAGTTTTCGTTAGCAACGCGTAACTTTGGTGGATAATTGTTTTGAAAAGAATCGATATTTGAGCCACTGCCGGGATTATTCGCAATTTGTTGGGAATTCCTCATATTAATACAATGCAATATTTATTATTAAAGAAAACTGCAAAATGCTGCTAATAAAGTTACAACATTTATTCCATAGTTTGTAGAACTTAGCATTCATTTTAGTCAGTAAATAATACAATTTCAAATTCATCATCATGTACATAAGTTTGTTTAATAAAAATAAAAAAGCAATTTTATTTAATACTCAAGAATGATTAGGTACATCAAAATATCCGCAACGCAGGCTTTGTCAATGACACGTTACATAAGTTTTAGTAGAAGAAGTAGTTGGTTTTGATAAGATGAAGAAGTAAGTGATTGAAACATTTGGTTAGTAAAGTAAGGTTTCGGTAGCTCAGCTGGTAAAGACGGATTTCCCTAGTAGAGCGCAGTTAGCTGGATACAATAACACATGCAGATAAATCGTAAATATTGGGAGACAATCTTACAAAGGTCTTCCTAGTTCCTAAGTAAGTAATGCTTTCCTAGCAGCGCTTGCGGAGCGGTGATCTTGGGTGATGCGGTACCTGATCTTTCTGGATAATATGCGAGTGCGAGAGGGACGAATGCTTTATGTCCGACATAAAACTTAGTGTGCTAGGGGGTCTGCTCGCTTTAAGTCAGGCCGTAGGATTATTTGCCACAGTCGCGGTATAAAACAAAAAATGAAAACAAAAAAAATCATATCGCCAATGCCCAGGCGACATTGGCAACATTTTCCAGTGACCGGTGCCACTCAAAAGTTTAATTAAAGATTAATTCGACGGCCATCACATGCTCATTGGGTCAAAAAGCGTGAAGCTCATTAACGTATATAGAACACATATTAATGAACGCCGTATTACTCCGAGTTTTATAATAGGGTCAAAATATCATTTTTTAATTTTTTATTTGCGTACAAAAATATATAATGTTATTATTTAAACTAAAGGTTTGCTCACTTAATTAAAAAAAAGATTATAACTAACGCGGTACACCGGAAACACTAAACTACCGTCCCAGCCAAAATGCCACAAGGCCCTTCCGCAATACGAACCCTGTATGAAGTTACGATCTGTTGGCGGCAGGGAAGTGCAGTGCTTTATTTTTACCCTAATTATTCTAAACAGTTTTTTAATCTATATTTTTATTTTAGTTACAAGTCGAGTTAACATGCGAACTTATTTAAGAAAATTCGTCTTTCGTGTTAAGTTTTGCCCTTCTTGAAACGAAAAAAATCTTGTAGTGAAAAACTATTAAATAAGAATAGAATAGAATATAAATGAATTTATGTCAGATACTGATCTATATATTTATATCAGTCAGAGTCAGTAAATCCTGCGCATATGTATAATGAATAAGCTAATTTTCACTCCAGAGCAATTAAGAGAGCTACCCCTCAAACAATTAAGGCACAAACTATTTACTTGGCTGGTACACAAATGCTTTTATAGTACCACTGAATATTTTAACAATGTGAGTATTTAACGTAGGTTATTTTAGCGAGTAAGCAAAATTAAAAAATTGCATGACTTATAGTCTAGATATATGGACCTGTATATATGTTAGCCTAAGATCTGTAAGTACTATATCTATTGCAAATAAAGATTTATGATTTATGATTATGATTTACATATTATATGGGAAATACGGAGTAATATTATTAAAAACCGCATTTAAATTGGAAATATGTGGAAGGATATATTATGTGTTCTCACACGGGCTTCTAGAATAAGATTGTGTCACTGAAACTTTTTATAATTTTACCCCAAATGACAGTGCCATAGGTCCACTAACTATGCACATACGCATAGTACCTCCGTATTTGCGTAAAGTAAACTTACGTCTGTTATTCACTTGACAGAATTTAAAGGTCAATGCAACCGGCAGTGCTTCCGGCAGGCGGGCAGGCGTAAAACTGGGCATCAATTTGGTTCATCACTTTCACGTCCTAATCGGATTTTAATTCGTTTCGCGGACTCGTCCTGATACGTTAGAGCCGCGCACGTGGAAGTGAGTACGCAACATTAATGGAAGTGTGCTTGGAATTGGAAGCGACGGTTATAAACCGATCTCTGGCTCGATGTATTCTGCATATTCATGGGCACCGCACTATCGTAGCGGCTCGTGTTCTAGAGCAATCATCCATTAATAGCCTTCCCTATCTCAAAATTCATATAAAAATGCAATTTAGGAAGATACAATTACATCGAATATAGGACCTTTAATGCGGTCATGTTATACGACTTCTACTGGTAACTTGAGACACTATAACATGGATTTTCTCCCGTTGAAACCTTATTTTCATTTCATCACAGTCTCTGCCAATTTTTTATAGCTCTAGGCCCTGTTATAGTAGTGTTAAAGTGACCCCAAATAGTGCCAAAGTGACCGGTTCTGCTCCACCCGCATCCATTTACACATATATTCAGTTTATTTATATACCTCTTTGATGTTACTCAATGTTTTGGATGTTATAAAACTATTTTGAGATAGGTTTGTACTACTATGATAGGACGACAGAAGGAGTATAATTACGTTATACTCGGCTAAAGGATGTCAGGATACGTTGAATAAAACATAAATCCAACTTTAGATGGTAATGTATACAGACTAAAGAAAATATTGTTCACTGCACTAAGCCATAGCTCATCGGTAATGCACTTAAACATAATAATTCTGTCGCAGCTTGTTTTGAAATATTTATATTTGTCACTTGAGAGGTTCATAACAGGTCAATACGGGGTCGAAGTAGTTGATTTCGTCGGACTCAGTGAAGCGTGAAGTCTGACGACGTCATTAAATAGCACTTTATATGAAATGTAGTCAAGCGGTGCTTTGTTTTAAACAAGTTTTGAGACATATAACATACGTATAGATAATGTTATTTGTCGTCGTGGTGATAATAGTAGATTACTGCAGAGGCCGTGAAGTAAGGGATTGCTGGACGAGATTGGGGTAGACGGCCGAGTCGTAGACGAGGCCGAATACAACGAGTCCAGCAATCCCTGTTCCGGCCGAGGATTGTATAGTACTTTTCTCAAACGATGTGAGGAAATATTAAAATTAAAATAAATACTAAGTAATCAATTAAATAATAGGTAATTTGCGCCTTTTTTATTTTTTAAACATGCCATTTGAACAAGCCGTTCGAGCACCATGTTTAACCGCACATAAAGTATAGTACCATAGATTTTTTTTATTTTTTTTATGAAGCAAGTATGCTTACAGTGTCTAGTGGTGGTTGGCAGTATGTAAATTTTCCTTTGTCAGTTTAATATTAGTAAGCAAATTTAAAAAGTTAGAGTAGCGGACAATAATGGTTTTACTTAGGGTTTTCATACATTACTTCTTGGCCTAAGGCCAAGAAGTAATGTAGGGAGCCATAAACAAGAAACTTTTTTCAATTGATGATACGAGTGTAAGGTATTCTGAATCGGAAGATGACGATAGCCTGTCGAATACGCTGAACAGCACTACAAGAAGCCTTCCAGGCTTATCAAACGTAGAGGGCGCTGAAGTAACTGAGCTCAAGGTTGAAATTTCTACTCTTACCTGCCAGGTTGAAAGCGCTCATGCGGAAATTGACCGTCTAAATAGTGAAATCTTCGAGTATAAGAGCATTCTCCGTGAAAAACAAAAAAAACTAGATCTTTACAAAAAGTTGCTTGGAGAAAATGGATCATCAATATCACCACGCAAATCAAATCTTTCGAAGAAAACCTTGAAAAGGCGAAACTCCGTGCCCTATTCAAAAAAAGATAGCAGCTCAAACAGTATTGCTACGCAGACGGCTGTCCAGCAAGAGGTAACAACCATACGCAACCCAGAAACGGATAAACTTACAGAGCAGCCATCAACTCACAGCCACCGTGGTCATCAAAATTCTCCGTGTGAAAGTTTTGCTCTTTCCACAACCAAGAATAAACTTGCAGTATTAAGCTGCAATAAGAGAAACAATATATACAGCATTATAGAAGATGATCCCTTACTCAGCAAATTTGAATGCTGTCATTTTAAAACGCCCGGAGGAGGAATAAGAGAAAGCTTACACAAACTGGAATATAAACTATCCAACTTTACAATAGAAGACAACTGCGTGATACTGATTGGTGAAGAAGACTTCGTGGAAAACGAAAACTACCCTGATTTAGTGCAGTATATCGTTAAAACTGTGACTCCTATTGTTCACACCAATATAATCTTAGCATGCCCTACCTACATTTGTGGCAAACCCATGTACAACTCTAAAGTCGAGAGTTTTAACATGCTGTTGCGCAGCAATGTATCCCTCCATGAGAAGCATTTTTCGTTTGATTCTAATCTGGATTTATCTTTCGACATGTTCTCAAACATGACAGGGCGAATCAACAACCGTGGTTTAGCAAATATAATGCACCACGTAGGCATGTTTATTGCACCTACAGCAGAAGCGAAACTTAACTCCATGGCAGCTAAACAAAGTGTAAAAATAATACAAAAAAAGATATCGGACTACTTTGTAAATAAAACAGCAGTCGCACCATCGAAACATCGTTCACCTCAGATCCCGCTAAATAAACAGGGTCAAGATTTTTTTCGGAGCCAAATCAAGTAATCCATTTATACTCCACCAAAACGTCCAAGGCATAAAATCTAAGAAACATTTGTTTCCTAACAAAACCCCTAGAAATGGAAAAATTGCACATGTGAATATACAAAGCCTAACTGCCTCTAAGGTATCTCAACTAGAAATATGGTTAGCATCTAATCAAGGTAAAGACGTCGATATACTGTTAATTACTGAGCACCACAGAAAGAAGATGGAGTTGAAATTGTTAAATATTTCTGGTTTCTCACTCGCCAGTAGTTTCTGCAGGTCAAGCAAAAAAGGCAGTGGTGGTTCCTGTATTTTTGTAAGAGAAAATGTTGTGTTCCACGATCTACCAAATATAAAAGACGCGTCTATTTCCGGTTTGTTTGAAGTGTGTGGCATCAAACTCGTAAAAACGTACGTGTTGTGTGTATACCGACCTAAAAGTATTTTAAAGGACAATTTCCTGAACAACATAGATACGCTTTTAAATTCTATAAACCAACCATGTGAACTAATTATTGGTGGTGATTTTAATATAAATATTCTTAGTAATAGTACAGAGGTTCGAGATTTCTTGTATTTGCTAAGTACTTTCAATCTAAAATGCTTTGTAAACGAACCAACCAGAATCACAAATAAGTGTAGTACTTGTATTGATAATATTATAAGTAATGTCGAGCTTGAAAATGTAACTGTAATTGATCTTGCCGTATCGGATCATACCTTACAGTTTGCTAGTATTTCAGTTCCGGTGCAAAAACATAGTGATAAAACCTATAGGTGGGCCAGAGATTTTAGTGTCTATAACTTGAATCGACTTGTCTCTAGCTTAGAAAGCATATCCTGGCTTCCTGTTTATGTCAATGATGCAGAAATTGGTTTCAACATATTTCATGATATTATTATATCTCATTTTAACAAATATGTTCCATTAAGAAAATTTAAAGTCAATCGGGGGACAATAAATGACAGAGGATGGTTAACAAAGGGGATAAGGAAGTCATGCCAAATCAAACGTGACCTATTTATAAAGATCAAGCACAATTCTAATTATCAGGCCTACTGTAAAGTTCTAAAGAACACGATATTTTATTCTCAGAAAAAGCACAGAGAAAAAACAATCCTACACTCAAGCAACAAAGTTCAGGCTACGTGGAAGTTAATAAATGATAAAATTAAGGGATACAAATCAAATGATTATGCTGATCTCGTGGGCTTGTCTGATGGATTAAATACTGCAAAATCTATGGACGAAGTGCCTGATTTATTTAATAATTACTTCGTATCTGTTATAAGTAACTCTAATGTATGCCAGTATCTTGCACCTAAATCTCTATTACCCCCACATGTACCGTGCACAATGTTTGTACAGCCAGTCGACAGAGAGGAATTAAGGAAAATTATATTAGGTTTAAAAAATAAGAAATCCTCTGGCTTTGATGGAATTCCTTCACTAGTCATAAAGTATATCGCAAATTATATTCTGGAGCCGCTTTGGTATTTGATTAACCTTTCAATTTCTGAAGGGATGTTTCCAACTTTGTTGAAAAAAGCTAATGTTAAACCGTTGCATAAACAAGGGGACAAACTGCATGCTAATCATTATCGCCCAATATCCTTGCTGCCAACATTCTCTAAGGTCTATGAGAAGGTTATGGCCTTACGTCTAGGTACCTATTTAAGTTCAAACAAAATCTTAGCTCAGGAACAATTTGGATTTCAGAAGGGACTCTCTACAAACGACGCTTTGTTTGACCTAGCTAGTTATATCTCTAAAGCCTTGAATGAAAACGAGAATGTAATTGCTGTATTTATTGATTTATCAAAAGCTTTCGATCATGTGGATCACAAGGTTCTACTTGACATTTTAAATCGTTACGGTATTAGAGGGATTGTGAATGACTGGTTTGAATCTTATCTCATGCATCGGGAACAATATGTTTCAGTCCCTTCGTTAGAAGTTAAAAATCACACTTTAGTTGATTTGAAGTCGTGCACTACTCAAACTATATTCGGTGTACCTCAAGGGAGTATACTAGGACCGATCCTATTCTTATTATATGTTAACTTTCTACCAAAGGTGACATCTAACCGTGTAATAATGTTTGCAGATGACGTTTGTGTACTGTTCAAATTTAAACGAAATGAGGTGGAAAATCTAAGCTTACTAGTAGAGGAGTCTCTGAATAGGATTGTTGATTGGTTTAATACTCTCAATTTATCTACGAATATAAGTAAAACGAAAGTAATTCATTTTAGAAATATTAAAACAAATGCTGTAAAATTAAATATTAGTTTAAACAATACATCCCTTTTAGTTGTAAATGAAACCAAATTTTTAGGAATATGGGTTGATGAAAATTTAAATTGGAAAAAACATGTCGATTCTCTTTGTAAAAAGCTTAGTAGCTTTAGTTTCGCTCTTCGAGGCTTGAGAAAAATCTCCACCAGAAAGGCGGCCATGCAATCTTATTACGCTTTTTTTCAGACTCATGTAATATTTGGTTTGGCAATCTGGGGTGGCTGTGTGGACATACAGCGATTATTTATATTACAAAAAAAGTGCGTGCGTATTTTATGTGGAATTAGGTCAAGTCGCGAGTCATGTAGGCAATCCTTCAAAGTACTAGGTCTGCTTACTCTGACAGCTCTTTATATTATGGAGCTCTGCAAACTCGTGCGCCGATTTCCAGACGAGTTTCCATTGAAGAACGATTTTAAAAGTAACAGACTTAATCATATATTTGTGAATGACGTTAAGGTCCCAGCTGGCAGAACAGCAAAGTTTTCTAGATGCCATAACCATGTTGCAGCAAAGGTGTACAATGCCTTGCCAGTTGAAATTAAGGCCCTATCGTCTACAAAATTTATACTTGCATTAAAAAAATACCTTGTTGAACTGTGTCCATATAGCTTAAGTGAGTACTATATAAGGAAAAACCAATAATATGGAGATATTTTATGTGTAATTAATGTTCAATTATTCTTAGTATTATTGCTACACCAAATTGGTAAAATTGTATTGAGACAAATTAACAAACTGTATCCACTGTACCATCCTATGTATAACATGCAATTTATGGCAAATAAATGAAATGAAATGAAATGAAACTTCACGTCTTCATTTCGTGATATTAACGCGTACATTTCCGAGCATGTTTGAGAAAATAGTCTTTATGGCAGTATTACTAAACTTTTTTATACAAAAGATCATAAAATCAATATTGGTACCAGCCGGTCTTATCAGTAACATGTGGGCTTTAAAGTTCTGACAAAGGGTTCTATCTCTTCCAGAAACCTTTGGGTAGCAGTTTTATATTAAGATATGTGAATATGCAGTGCAGGAGAACAGCAATAACTCTATTTCCCTATTTGGCAGTGCCGAGTCAGTGCAGTGACGGTAAGCTGTCACCGAGATTTTATACACTCTTTTAAATAAGAGTGTATTCAATATGGCACCTGTTATTTATAATAAATTACCCAGTGACATATTACAAGTAAATTCTAAATATTTCAAGTAAGTAATAATATATAAATTTGTTGTTAAATAAATGTTATTATTCAAAAAAATATCTTAATGACAAATCAATATAATTATTTATTTTTTGTTATATTATGAATTAATGGATTATAATTGTAATACCCTAATAATAATGTTTAAAAAGTATTTCGTAATTGCCAGGTGCGCTCGTTTTTTTTAAATCAAATGTTTAACTTCGTACTGCAATAATAATCTGCATGTTATTTATATTTGTATGCCTACACTTGGGTAAACACAGAGAACAATTTTGGTATATATATCGCTGGTAAATTATAATATACCAGCTTATTTGTACCTATGTTTCACAAATAAAATTTCTGATTCTGATCTGAGACAATACATATTTTTTACTGTACGCTTACATTTCAATGAGAGCTTCCACCGCGGGATGCCTGTAAGCGGGGCAGTACGCTTTCCCTCGCAAGGAAATGCTACTGCGCAAATATGATACTGATACTTTACGCACAAGTCCCTAAAGAAATCTGGGCGAAATCAGAAAGCTGTCGGTAAAGCACAAAATACCGCATACAGATCCCGGCCCATGAAATGCGGATGAAACCTAAAAAACACAAACATCTGAATTTAACGAATACTGTATCATACAGAAAATACACATTCAAATACATACCTACTACTACTCCAGTACTTATTTTACGCAGTACTAAACCCATTCAACGCTAATCACGACATATCGACATCGACATATCACATATCACATGCGTCATTTTTGTCATTGTCTCTACGTATGGACTCTGCTACGTGCTATGACTGCTACGCTACGAGCGTAGCTCTGCCAGGAATCCGCCTAGCGGGCGCCCACGCCACGAAAACCACGGGATCGGCTACGAGCGTAGCATGTAGCGATTCTTGGCAGTGAATGCGTTAATCAGCGAATAAGTTGAATGAAGCAGATCTGGATTTTGTAAAGAGCTCATGAATTACATTCTTATACAAAATTTCACATCATTTTTTGAGAAATATTTCCGGTTAAAAAGTATCCTACGTCCATTTCTGATAACAGCGTTACAACGAACATTGCGTGGTCTTTCTTTAACTGCTAAGACATGCAGATCCAATAGGGATGATTAGTAAGATTTTTTATGATGTCATTCGGACCAGTTTTTGGAGAGGAACAAATGCTTATATGGGAGCAACTAAAATTAAAGAACATAAATACCCAAAAGTTTGAGGCATAGACTGGGGTCGCTGGCGGCAGCGCAAAACGCTTCATACTGATAGACACACAAGTATGACGTCACAATTGTACAAAGTAGTTGTATCGTTGTTTGGAATATCCGGTAAATTGTTGTTTCGGTCGCGAAATATTTGATTATATAATTTTGTTTCTATAAAAGCGTAAGGATTCTATTGGCAGCTTTAAATTTACTCTTGGACAATAAAAAAAAATGGATGATCTTTCTGAACTTTCAAGGTTCATAATCTTTTTATGATTTTAATTATATTTTATAATTTATACTTTATTACGATAATTTGATGGTTTACTATCCATTTAGCATCATGCCTTAAATAAAATCTGAAATTGATACAAAAATACACTAACATTATCCCTCCATCGTCCCATAAATCCCCTGATCGACACTATCCCAGGTAAAACAAAGCAATAATACACCTATACGTCGCAATATATCATCCCCCCTCCTCCCCCATATTTCATCCCGGCGGGTCCGCTCGGAGTGAAATTTGGCATCGAAACGTTTTGCGTGCTAGCGTTTAGTATTTAACTCTAGAACTCGAGCGTTCAAGACCTAGCGCAGAAGCCTTATGTGCAGCGAAGTTAGATATATCTCTGTGAGCTGTACAACTCGCGTTCTTCTGCGTCTGTTTATTTTTCCAAATACTGTGGCAAAAAAAGCTTTATAATTATCAAACCTGGTCACCAAATTTCACGAGAATCGGCAGAGTAACGTGAATCAGTAGAGGAGAATAGCCTAACAGATGCATCGCGGGGCGACGGGGCAGTGGGAAATCCGGACATTCGAAATGCTTGTTGTCCAAGCTGAAACGGAGAACTTACTTTACAAGGGTCAAACGCGATATTGATTAATTTTGTTTCCTGACGTTTCGACACGGGTGTCACCAGCCGTGTTCCGTAACTCAACCCCTTTAAAACCCGTGTAGAGTAATTATTTAAAAATGTGTATAAACCGCGAGAGTTCAAAGGGTTATGAGGAATAGTCAGTTCGGGTAAGTGCGCCTCCTTCATCAATCAGACACATAAATCAATATCAGCACTTACCCCGGGGGCGCACTTTCCCCTGTGGCGCACTTACCCGAACTGACCGTATTTTGTTTTCCTATACATGTTACATGAAAAATTATAAATAAATATACTCGCCAAACTATTCAGTTTTATGAAGTGGGCAGGAAGCATCGTTACTTAATCTTTAAGTGTCTATTTAGAGTATTATGTCCGGTTATGATGCCAATCAACAACCTGAGATTGCTCTTATCCAGTTTCAGCAGATAATAATAATAATAATGAGACCTAGACCTGGCTCACGAGGTAACCGCCATGTGGGATGTTGATTCGACGATCATCGTCCCGATAGTCGTTTCGGCGAACGGTTTAATAGCGAAGAGTCTCGACCATCACCTCAAGAGACTCTCGTTAGATGGCTGGATCAAGGGTCAGATACAGAAGGCGGTACTCCTGGATACTGCGCGTATAGGCAGGAGGTTCCTGTCTCTGTCGCCCTGACCGCCGGTAGCTTAGGCCGCGCCTCGCTGCCGACTGCACCCTAGGTTAGGTTTTTATAATGATTTTATGTTTTGTATGTATAGTTTTATATTTTACTTTTTAGATATAATTATTGTAAAAACCTAGTCTAAGACGAAATTAAAATAAAGAGTATAATAATAATAATAATAAATTATTTATTGCACCACAACATAAGAAAGACATGTTACAAAAGTATAGTCAATAAATAAAAGTAACAACAGGCGGTCTTATCGCTTTAGAGCGATCTCTTCCAGACAACCTTTGGGTAGCAGATACCTGGTTCTTTTGTGATACATGCCTCCTATCATCATCTTTGTCTGTATATAATCACATGCTTCCCTCCATCTTCTTTCCCCATCTTGTTCTTTTAGCCTTTCTATGACTTGATCCGAGAAAGGAAGGTCCGATTCTGAGCCTACAAACTCCTCCCGCGCCCTCCCAAGCCAGTTCATCCACCATCTCATCGTCCGCTAACCCCTGATGTCTTGGCACCCACGCCACAGTAACACCTGGGTTTTCTCCTATGGTGAGTGAAATAGGCTACCTTTGGTTTGAAAAAAAAAACCAGATTATTTCAGTTAGTTTCCCGTAGTAGGGAAACGGTTTTCTTTTTCGTTTTATTATTAAATTGGCGATCTTCTAAGCATGTTAGAAGTCCATGTTCAATTCAAGGGTGTTGTGGCACATCCAAAACGTCATGAAACCTCAAATAAATACATAAATTCCCGTTCGAATCATTGACAGATTTAGGTTCGGGTCTCTTCTGTGGAGATTGCTTAAGGGGTTATAAAACCAAATTTTTGGTTGAACTCTGAATCCACATAAACGGCATCACCTCTTCTATAATTCTATGCGATAAAAACATGTTATATATAATCATTAAGCCTTAACTATTGAGCACAGGTAAAAAGATTTTTGTTTTTTGATTCGTAAAAATAATGAGTGACACATCTTATAAACCTAAGCTGTATCTCAGCCCCTAGAGGGCAGTATTCGTTCTGCTGAGTTACAGCAAACAATTACAGCACGAGACATGTGGACGGACAAACAACACGACGCTAAACACTCCTTCGTTACGCCAATTCGAGTAGCAGTTATCCCGTTATTACGGGTCTAGGGATGTAATGTGTTTACATACATTTATTACTGAAATTATGCTGCTTGTAACTCGTTCGTATACCAAAGACTACATCTTTCAATCCGTGCAGCTGTCTATATTGAGTGATAAACTTTGACATTTATGCGGTATTTTGTAAGTACTTTACCGAAAGCTTACCTTAGGGGTAACCACGAAGCGTTTTGAACTCGCGTTAGGACAATTCAACTGTCATTTTTCCATATAAGTTTTGACATAGATCTACCTAACGTACGTAAAATGCGTTAAGTGATCAACCTGCTGATTTCGCCTATTTTCTTTACGTTTACATATACTGTAAGTATTATATTTGCATAGTGTTATTATATTCGTAAGATTGTTAGCTTAACAGTATCCTGAGGTGATTTTTTTATTTACTATGATGGACCCGGTATACACCCACTTGCCAGAATTTCATTTGCCATAATTTCATTTGCCATAATAGTCAACAGCCATTATATTGTTTCCCATAATTACATATATGCAATACTTATTGTTTACCATATTAGTCACGTGCCAGAAACTTTGTTTCCCATAAAATCAATATCAATAATATTATTTGTCATCATCATTGTAAGCCATAATTATCACTAGCCATAATATAATATGCCATCCAAATAGCTTCCCAGAAAGTAGGTTAGGTCACATTTCTAACACACGCATAACGCTACTTACGCTAAACGACACTTACGAAGAATGACACACACGTAATGTGAAACTTACGCAGAATGACACACACGCAAAGTGACATTAAGGCAGGTCTCAGTTAGGTACGACGACGAGCGAAGCGAGGAGGAGTGTTAGGTAGAACTGCGACCCTACAGCGCGCGAGCCGAGCGAGCGAAGCGAGCGTGCCGCGGCAGCGGCCGGCGAAGCGCCAGAACCGACTTTTTTATTAGTATACTTTTTTTTAAACGGGCAAGTTAATCAAAAAATTGTATAGTTATGAGTAATATGTATTATTAAAAAAAAAAAATCTATTAAATAGTATTATTACAATTAATAATATGGACAACAACACGTATGGCACTCGTATGTTCTGGAATCTAATAATCGGGTAAACAAAGAGTATGTCACATAATTTTTATGGTAAACAACCAATTCGGGCAAATGAAATTCGGGCAAATAAAATTCGGGCATATGAATATTATTTTATATAAGTTTCGGCTAAACAATAGACAACCGATGGACCCGGAGACCCATCTCTCGGCAAATGTGTGCCCAGGTATTTATTGTCTATGTTTTCATCGTTGCTATAAGTATATTCATGTCACTTAATGATACCATTGTTGAATAATTGTATTTTTAAGCTTAAGCGGACATATAAAATAGCCCTTGATTTTTAATCTGCAAGTAGGTCTACTCGCAGATTAAATATTTGAATTTGGAATTTTAAATAACCACGAAAGCGGGGCAGTACTTATTCAGCGGGGCTAGCATAACTGACGCCGCGACGCGAGACAAGAAACCACCAAAAGAACCAACACGCCAACAAACTGTTATCGCAGTTTGGCGAGTAACATAACATTGTTAATTGTTTTGTACTTTTGATAAATAAATTAAAAAAAAAAAAAAAAAAAAAAAAAAAAAAAAAAAAAAAAAAAAATCTACCCTTCTCTTTCTAATTTGAACAGTGTGAGTGACACAGTAGTCGTAGAGTCGCGCGTGACACTTGGCAGAAAGCACTGTTAGACATGCAGTATTACCGCCCCGCTTCCGCGCATCCCGCGCTAATCAGGATGCACCATAGATAAAGTATAACATAGATACATACATGAGTGACAAATATATAGGCATATGCAATAACACAAATGGCAGGTAAAAAATACATTGCGATATAATTTTCTGTCTCTCATCGCTTATAGGATTTTTTGTTTGCCACCTATTGTCTAAAGTACTGAAACTGACGTCACGGATTTATATCCACGGATTTATTTTACCGTTAAGAAGACTAATATTTCCTATATACTTTAGTCGTATTATACGACTAAAGTATATAGGAAATATTAGTCTTCTTTTCCTTCTTAATTTAGTCAGGCTTCTTTACCTCCATCCCTATTGTGGATTCGCTAGGACTCTATCTTAAATCCTCTATTTACGGGATGATTGAAATGTAGGTGCGCAGTAATGAATCTGTACTGACAGGAAACTGACAGCTGACAGCTTACTGTTATTGCACTGACTCCGCACAGCCAAAGGAAGTAGCGTGTTATACTATATGCGATTAGCGTGTGGAACGACATAGGATAGTTTTAATCCCGGAAATCATCCCCCAAGGGGATGAAGTGGGGGGTGAAAGTTTGTATGGAGCTACGATATAAACGAGTTCCACGCGGACGGAGTCGCGGGCAGAAGCTAGTACTATATATATACTTATACTTAATATTATAAATGGGAAAGTGTGTCTGTCTGTCTATCTGTCTGTCTGTTACCTCTTCACGCTTAAACCGCTGAACCGATTTGGATGAAATTTGGTATAGAGATAGTTTGAGTCCTGAGGTACGATATAGGATAGTTTTCATCCCGGAAATCATCCCCCAAGGGGATGAAGTGGGGGGTGAAAGTTTGTATGGAGCTACGATATAAAAGAGTTCCTGCACGTGGACGGAGTCGCTAGTTTCATATAAATCGGTTTAGCGGTTTAATTGTGAAGAAGTAACAGACAGACAGTCAAGCAGACACACTTTCGCATTTGTCATATTAGTATGGAAGGTTTTTTATAAGTACATTAATTATTAATTTTATAAGCGAATGAATGTTGTGCTTGGTTATTATTGAAATTAAAATTGTGTATTTTCTATATTTGAAGTATATTACTTAAGCAACTCTGTTATTTACATTTTGTTGAGTACAGTCGACAACACAGCTAAGTGACCATCGGAAATCTAATCTGACCGTAAGTGCATTGTAATAAGGTTCTAGGTTTTCACGGTATGGTTAGTTAGGTGTGTTGCTGTGTGTACCTTAATTTACTAATTTCACGATCATTTTAGCCTACCTAGTAGGTGACGCTGCCTTAATTATTTAAATTTCATCTGATTGTACGCCACCTGGCTCTACAATTACGGAGATCGATAGGAAAGCTCTCCGTCACCCCCGAAGCTTTTGTCAGCTTTCGGCCAGACTTTGACGTTTCAGGCTCAATGCGTTTCATGCAGCTCGCTCTTTTGTATTCATGTTTTAATATCGAAGAGCTTTTACACTTTTTAATTCTTTAGTAGGTGCATAGTGTTAGTTTAACTGGAAACCGGAATATATGATTTCCGAGATTGCAAAAGTGTTTCGTTAAAATGTATAGCAAATATGGTTCCTTATTTCAATACCTACAGGAAATGTTAATGGACTGGCTGTATATACATCACTTCATTTAATTTTGTTGCGCAATACTTTAAGTCATATTTTGGACTATTAATACAGTGTACCAAAAATGGGGTGTGAGTGAACCGATCAAGGGTAAGAATCAACTAAGAGAAAAAAAAATAACGCGTTTTTTTTTTACGTTTGATCTGCTCCATACAAATGTAAAAAAAAAATGGTTTTTATAAAAAAAATAGCTTTTTCTTATCAGAACACGATACCTGTTATTTCCTTGATTGGTTCACACCCCATTTTTGGTACACTCTGTATAAGTGAGCGTTTCTCAAAAAATACCTAAGTAATCTATTTTATTTTTGGAACTTTAACACATCCACTGCCAAGAATCGCTACGCGCTACGCTCGTAGCCGATCCCGTAGTATTCCTCGTAAGCAGCGGAAAGCCACTACGGCGTAGGCGTCCGCTAGGCGGGCTCCTGGCAGTGAAAGTGTTAATGAAAATCCTTTGAAAATCACGAGATTTTCGATCCTAATATAAGACAAACTTCCCAAACTTTTTTTCTATTGTGTTACAATTTCCCATTTAAATTCCCACACAAAAGAGATGTTCAAAAATGGAAAGAGTTCATGACTCAATTAGGAATAACATAAAAATTGCAGAAAATATCATTCAGTGAATAGTGACAGTTTGCAGGTTATGTCGGTATGGGGAAAAGTGCAAGTAATGAAAACTCGGACCAATTACGTTTCGCATATAAGTTCCGTATATCTTCACTAAGTTCTTCCAAAACCTTAGTATACATATATTAACTCTATGTTCTATGTCACTACTCAGTAAGGGCGAATTCCACCAATTTACGATTGACTGATCAATGTTAAATATGGTGCTAGCAGCTGTCCTGCCATAGAACTATGTCAAACTTTCCATACATTCAGATTTTAACGAAGACCGCTTACAATTACAGAGGATTTGGAGCAACCAACCCTACTACATAGGTATAGAACATAACTTATCCGCAAAAACAGATTTCTATGAAATCTTACAGAGCTAATGCGTTTTGCGGCCAACAAGGTTACGTTGACATTCCGGACCCTATGTCAAAGGGTACTAGAACAAAGCTCACTCAAAACAAAACACAAAATGACAATACATCTACTATCTAAAACCAAACTTAATCCAAAGGCATAAGGTTTGAAACAAAACGATCTGATGCGAGAGTTGTATCCCTATGGCTGGAAAATAATGAAAAAGCTATAAACAAAAGGACGCGCATTGTCCAGGATGTATCCCTACATACAGGGTGTTTGGGATAATGGTGATGGGATTTTTATGCACGTCACAGAGGTCATATTGTGTTCGAAGTTATCAGGTATGCGGGGCACGGGGGAGTACTGAGTCCCGGAGATTTTTAGGGTTCCGTCGTCAACACGGAACCCACATACTATCGTCATGTCCGTCTGCGGCTTAGCTCAGGGACTCTTACTACTAGAAAGCGGTAATTTGGTATCGGTAAATAAATCAATCACGCCGACCAAATGGTAGTATAATTTGGAAAATATGTTTTTTATGATAAAGTGGGGATGTAATGTTTTTTCCTTGGTAAATCCATAGTGTGGGGGGTATCGTTGGATAGCTTCTTCAAAAATACTGTGGAATTTACCACTTAACTTAAAGCTATTTTTCTATTTAGGGATCCGTTTGCGTGATATTGCGTTTAACAGCCCTAATTTTTGTTGGAGTCAAATGCTTTAAGGCGCCGTAGGTTCAGCGAAGTTAAGCGAACAGAGTTTTTGAAACAATATAATGCGTCTGTTTATAATAATATGCTTTCAAAAAAATACGAATAGTAATCTTGAGGCTTTTCTGCAGGGAAATCAGTGCTTTGAAACATGATTAAGCAAATTTCGCTTAATAGAAAAAAATCACGAACATAGGTCTAAAACACAGAAAAATACACTTAAAATATTCGTAACAAATTATGCACAAAAGCTATAAATGTTAGAATTGCTTCTAAAAATCGGCAATACCATGTTTGAGGGAAATCAGTGTTTATATTTTTATTTATTTAAACAGCCAAAAAATTAAAATAAAAAAACATGATATCCGCGCTTCCGAGCACGCACTTCCATCTCGCTCAGGCTTATGCTCAGTGAGAGGGAGAGAAGACCATGAACCTACGGCGCCTAAATCAAATTTCAATAGCTCCTTTGGAACTACGATTGTATACACACATTAAATGTAGGGTTCTGTTTCGTTACTTTGAGTGGTGTCTGATTGAGCTGAAATTGGACATCTGTAAGTTCGGTAACACCCAGCTGACCTGATGTAGGAGTCAAAAGGCCATAGCTACTCCCAAACTACACAGGATAATTGTCATGTTAAGCTCATTGGAACCTTCTCAGCTGATAATATTAATAATTAAATATTATTAGGTAGGTTAATGATTGTTTAAAAAAACACAGTCGGCAGTAAAAGCTCGTACAGAAAAAAAAGTTTATTGGCAAGACCGTATATTTGGGATATTTTACCGTGATATCAGAACTGGCCCACAAACAAATTTTAAGTTGGTACGAAATTATTTGATTGTGATCCAGCTTCAAAGATTTCTATCCTTTATTTTGAGTGGCAGCTTGCACAACCAAATTGAAAAGAATTAAATTCTCAATTCACGTATATTTTTTGTGCGCATTACATACAACTGAGCCTTTTGTTGCACACCTCCATCACTTTGACGTGTATTATTGCAAAGATTTGCAAAGTGACATTATCTCAATAGCACCCCGCATTGTCATGCTTCACAACGCTACATCTCACCTCGACTAACCAGTGTAAGCGAGACCTCCGATTATGCGTTGCTACAGCTGCTATCTACCACACACGCGCACCATACCGCTTGCCATCGGCAGGACATTCGTTTTCACACCCTAAGGCAGTGTTTTTCAAACTGTGGGTCGCGAGCCCCAGGGGGGCCGCGAAGCCTTCTAAAGGGGGTCGCGGCTACTCATATTTTTAAAGTTAAAGTGCTGTAAGTATTTTGAACAGCATAGTGTGGGGGGTCGCGAAATATTTTTTTCTGTACTAAGGGGGCCGCGGCATGAAAAAGATTGAAGAACACTGCCCTAAGGAAACCTAAATTACCTAATTAGGCAAACCGAGGAGATGGCGGGAAGACCTTGAAACATTTTGCATGAGTGTTGAGGACTAGCACAGAACCAAGACGAACAGCGGAAAGAGAGAGGAGGTTTTTGCCCATCAGTAGGACTCAATATATGCTAATAAAAAATAAATAAATAGAAGCGCTCATAGCCTAGCGGCGCCTGCGAGTCGGAAAGGATAAAGCAGGTTAAGCAAAGATGGCAGCGGTCAGTCTTTAGATGGGTAACCGCCTGATGTTTGAGTGGTTAGTATAAATGAGCGCTTCCGTGCTTTGGAAGGCACGCTAAGCAGTTGATCCCGGCTTCTGTCTATGACAGTAGTCGTCAAGCCGAGTTAGATGCCTTCGGGCGGCTTAAGAAATTCTAACAGTCGAGTTGCCCACTCACTTGAAAAAGGGGGGACAAATGTTACTCGCGTACCTACCACAGCCCTGCACGTGTCCCTTGGGCCTTTTAAGTTTGTCAGTCTTTAGTAAAAGAGTGACAAACTTAAAAGGCCAATATAATGTAAGCCATACGATTGAATAAAAAAAAAATAAAAAAAAACCTGAATGCAATGGCTGCGTAAACTCCCTCGAACGGTTGTGGAATGAGCACCCACCCTGCCGAGGTTTTCCTGAAGGACTACAGTATGGATCTTCAAGAAAGGCGTGTGCTTGAAGTTGCATGCGTCTATAGGCTACAGTGACCGTTTACCATAAGGCGGGCGGCCGTAGGTTTTGCCACCAGCAAGGTCATCATCATCATCATATCAGCCGAAAGACGTCCACTGCTGGACGTAGGCCTCCCCTAAAGAGTGCCACACTGACCGGTCCTGCGCCACCAGCATCCAGCGGATTCCCGCGACTTTTACAAGGTCATCAGTATTGGGGGGGTCTATCGACGCTGCCACTTAAGTTTAGCGACTGACGTGGTGTTAAAAAAAATAGTTCGCCTCAAGATATACTGGGGGTGAGTGGTGAGGTGAGGAAAACAAATGGTGAATAGCATAGCTGGGTATACTTGTGCCTGCAAATTTGCCTTTTGCATACGGAAAATGTGAGAGTATGAATAAAATAAAAATAACTCTGTCTACCCGTTTGTAGGACGGTATTCGAATCTACAGGAATGCAATTTAAGATGTTCATTTACGAAGAAAAGTTGAGATGAAAAATACAAGGCATATTCACTTGTGTCGCCTAAAAATATTTGAGTAATGCAATTTTAATTATTTTTACTAATCGTTTTAATAAATCGATATACTTACATCACTAATTTCAGTATAAACAAGTTTAAAACTTTCGCGACCAAGAATCGCTATGCGCTACGCTCGTAGCCGATCCTGTGGTTTTCCTCGTATGTAGCGGAAAGAGACTACGGCATAGGCGCCCGCTAGACGGGTTCCTGGTAGCGAAAGTGTTAATAAAATTCTCTTAATGCAACTTTACTTTTCTTAACTCTTTTTTTATATTTCTTTTGTATCACTGCATATTTTGCGTCTCGCACAGGCCACATTCTGTATATAAAACAGAAAGTTCATCAATTATCATAATTAATAGATATGTTTAAAAGCTCTTTTAAGAGCATGTAATGTATGTGTAATCCCTTTAGTTCCCCCTTTCTAACATTCAACATTAAGGTGGTTCGCTTTCCATACAAAACGTTTTTTGACATTTGCAGACTAACGGCGTGATATTTTAAGAAACTTATGTAACACGCTTTCATAAATTGGCTTTCCATTTGAGCGAAATTCTCCATTTCCTAGAATAAACTTGTATTAACTAGGATAATAGGACGACCGGTTAGTCTAGTGGGTAGTGACGCTGCCTACGAAGCTGAAGGTCCTGGGTTCGAATCCCGGTAAGGGCAAATATTTGAGTGATGAGCATGAATATTTGTTTCTGAGTCATGGATGTTTTCTATGTATTTATGTATTTCTACCTATTAAATATATCGTCGTCTAGTACCCATAACACAAACCTTATTGAGCTTACTATGGGACTAGGTCGATTTGTGTAAGATTGTCCCCCAATATTTATTATTATTATTTATTATAATATGAGAAGTTAGTAGTAATTAGTTCTCAAAAGACGTTTTGTATGGTCGTCGAACCACCTAAAATGAGTCATACCAGTGATTTCCACTAATAAGTGGTTGCGTAGCGCGTAGCGGCTACGACGTAGCACACGTAGCGCTGCTTACCTCGAATGGGTTAACACATTCATTGCCAAGAGTCGCTACGCTCGCAGCCGATCTCGTGGTTTTCTTCGTATAAAATCGCCTACGATCAGAACGCCCAATAGGCGGGTTCCTGGCAGTGAGAGTGTTAAGGACCCTTCGGCATTTGGCGGTGCGGAGTCGATACGGTATTAATAAGCTGTCAGCAGCGGTGTTAACTGTCAGTCAAGTAAGTACAGATTCTTTACTTTGCACCTACATTTAGAAACGTGACTTCACGTAACTTTTCCAACGTACGTTAGGATAGTTCGACTGTCATTTTCCCATAGAAAAAAGCTAGACAACTGCGAGTCGGACTCGCCCACCGAGGGCTCCGTACTTAACAAATGTATAGGTTGCATAACACGATATTACTTGCCTAATTTCATAATTACAGGTCAACGGAAAGTACCCTATACATTTTGATTCCCTTCAGAGTATCGAAATAAAGGGTTTTTTACCCTTTTCACGACGACAGACGGACAACAAAGTGATCCTAATAAATGTTCTGTTTTTCATTTTGAGGTACGGAACGACTGCAATATTCCACGGGTATCGCCTTGTTCCCGCCCTATTCAATACTCAGACTGCGCCAATGAAATACTCACTGCACACACACATGTAAAGAAACCTCGGCGACATCAGTTAACTCTCAGTAACTAAATACCGCATACCGCTTCCGCCTCACCACATGCGAAGTGACCTAATTCACTTTTACTGCCAGGAATCCACCTAGCGTGCGCCTACGCCGTAGACGCTTTCCGCTACATAATACGGGGAACACCACGGGATCGGCTACGAGCGTAGCGCGTAGCGATTCCTGGCGGAGAATGTGTAAAAAACCCGATCATGCATCCCACATCATTATGCAAAACCACGATCCGCCCTTACCCTAATTGTAGTTCCCAATGTAAACATTTACCCTCATCTTAAAACGCAAATTGTGCGAAATGAGATTGGCTTGAATAAACTTAAAATATAATAATTTGCAGCGGGGTATTCAGGATTTGGGTTAAGGGGCTTGATCATGGGTCAGCTTGAGCTTGACACTATTTGGGGGGGCTTTTTTTTACCACGAGGGTGGCAAACAAGCAAACGACCTGTCTGAGGGTAAGCAGACATCGTTGCCTATGGACGCGACATCAGACGCATGCAACTCCAAAGGAGTAACATGGGCGGTGCCGAGCCTTGATATGTTTGAGGATTCGCCTTGTTGACAGCTGAAGGAACAAATTCCCTCGCTCTCAACACAACGCATCCTCGGGAGCTAATAATAATAATATATATACCAACTGTAATGGAATGTCACAGTCTTATTAATGTAATCTACAAACAAATGTACATGTAATACCTTATTACCAATAAATGATGTTATGTCTATGTATAATATGAACATTAACTTAAGGGGCTCCCATACGCCAAAGACCTTCGATCTGAATCCCCTAGTTTTCTAATGTTTTTTGTACCTTATTAAAGTAACATACAAAAGCCGTTGTTTTAAGCAATATACGATACGACCTATGTTATTGGTCCTAAAATATATAATGCCATTCCTGACCGCATTAAAAACCTTAAAAATGCCAGTTCGTTCTACAGTGAACTGAAAAAATGGCTGGTTAATAACGCCTTTTATGACATTTCTAAACTGTGTGACTACTAAAATTCTAACATTTTAATATATTCTTCCTCATTATGGAATTCTAAATAGGACTTTATTACCAATTTTATTTTCATTTGGCATGTGTATACATTTTTGAAATAATTTAACTCTTTGACTGGCTTTGTCAACATAAATAAATTAGAATTAATTAAATTTAATCTAATATTAACTTTTTGACGTTTAATGTATTTGTGCATTATAAATAAATGAGTATGAGTATGAGTATAGTAATATTTACTTCAAAGTTCATTGTTTTCGAGATATTTGGCATCAAACTGGTTTTCTGGCCATAACTTTAGTGTTAATTGGTTTAAAATGAAAACCCTGGACCAGTTTTTAGAGACGTCACAGATGAACCCAAATATGTAGATTTCGTATATGTTAGATCTTTCACGTCAATAGAGATACGAACTAAGTGTTTTTTAGACAGTGTTTAAAATAATCATACAAAATTAACCATTCATTTGTTTCAAAATCCGGTGGACCATACCAAAACCAAACCAAAATGGAGATAAAAGATTGAAGAACCGATAGCCGATTGTTTTAAGGGCAGCTGCTTTTTTTATGTTCCAAAGCCTAAATCCATAAAAAAAGAATCATATAAATAATTGTATAAACTAAAATAAAATTGTCGAAATTCCTAACGCGCGTTCGGAACGTTACGTGATTACCCATTAGCAGGTCGATCACGTAACGCAGTGTACCTACGCGTGTCAGGTAGATCTAAATGTCACTTTTTATATGGAAAAATAGTTTTAGACGTTTCGTGATTACCCCTCAGAACAAACTATAATTCCACTCAAATCGAGCAAACAGCGTTTTAAAGGATATTTTAATGAAAAGAAAACGTTTTAGATATTTACATTCCACAAACGACAATTTTTGTAATAACTCAAAGAAAATGTCGGCTGTATTTATTGTACAGAGACGTCTCGGTACCCAAGTACCTATTTATTTTTTCAGTGCCATCCAATTAACTTTCTAGACCAGTATTTACGAGTCCTTTAATCGAGATTCTACTTTAATGGTCTACAAGGTGTATCCAGTAACCGGTTTAAATTGTTAAAATCGCTTAAAGGGACACACGGACAAAAGATAGATAAATAAGCTGTTTACGAGACCAATATTCCTTTGCTATTCCGCTATAAAACTTACCATGGACTTTCGCAAAGTAGTCATTCAATCATTTAAATGAGATTTTGTCAAGAAAGATATTTTCTGTATATATAAAACTTACCATGAAATGGACTTCCGCGAAGTAGTGATTCAATCATTTAAATGAGATTTTGTCAAGAAAGATATTTTCTGTATATATAAAACTTACCATGGAATGGACTTCCGCAAAGTAGTGATTCAATAAATGAGGTTTTGTCAAGAAATATATTTTCTGTATATAAAATTTACCATGGAATTGACTTCCGCAAAGTTGTGATTCAATCATTTAAATAAGATTTTGTCAAGAAAGATATTTTCTGTATATAAAACATACCATGGACGTGTCCGCAAAGTAGTGATTCAATCATTTAAATGAGATTTTGTAAAGAAAGCTGTATATAAAACTTACCATGGACTTCAAAGTAGTGATTCAATAATAAAAAAGGTATTTTCTGTAAGTACAGTCAGCATCACATAGTTAGTAGCAGCCAAAGTAGTCAAATATATCGTAACACTTCCTTACTCCTATAGTAATAAAGACGTGTTCCGATATATTTGGCTACTTTGGCTGCTACTAACTATATGATGCTGACTGTACCTACATACAAGTTTATAATTGCCTCTAGTATTTTTTGAGAGACCACTATTCATCGAGATGATTCTAAAGAGTCCAAAGCCATACATACATAATTATATACATATACTCACGCCTATTTCCCGGAGGGGTAGGCAGAGATCACGGCTTGCTACGATCTTGATAAACTTCTTGCTTCATTCTTCATACATGCTATTCTAATATTATAAAGAGGAAATGTCAGTCAGATTGTAGGTCTGTAAGTTTGTATGTAACGGTCCAGAACTACTCATCTGTTCTATAAATAGGGGTGTAAACACTAAATAAAATAATCAAAAATGTCATATTTTATCGAAAAAGGATTAAAAATTTAGTCAAATGGAGAAAAAATCAACGCAAAAGGTTAAATAATCACGAAGTTATATGTGTCCAAAGTTTTAAAAACGGGGAAAAGGGACAGACCATAGGTACCCCCTATGGTCTGTCCCTTTTCCCCAAAACGCAACTTCATATGAACGAATGACGCTGGAAGATTGTGACGTTACTAGAAGACGGCAATGTGCCGTGCCTATCGTGTTCGGCGCCCCCCCCCCAGCAGCATCCTGTAATGTGACGTCACACACTGTTTGCGTTTTCTCTCTCTAACAACCAATATTAAAACGGTTGGAACTTCGTAATTCTTTTAGTTATTTGAATGGGATTTTCGTCACTAGGCATGTTTTTTTGCCTCCTTTCTTTTGGAGTAATAATAATTTTCGAGTCTACACCTGCGTATAGAATGGACTTTCTGGCTGGACATAGCTTAAATGTTTTAAGCCGCGGGTTTGTCGGCGTCCTTGGGCGTGGGCGAAGCCGCGCGGGCCTCTAGTCTTATGTAATTGAGAAGTTCCTATAGAAGCCTTCAGTCTCCGTGATCGCTACGCGCTACGCTCTACGTGGTTTCCCTCGTATGTAGCGGAAAGCGACTACGGCGGTCTGACGCATATGTGTCGTCATGGGCCCTGAAAGGGTGCTAGTTAGTAGTAGTAGTTGATATATAGTCTAAATCCAGCGAACGAAAAAAACATAAAAGGTTTGAGTAGCGCCGCAAAATGGCCCCACAGAATGGGTGCCATTGCAATTATGCGGGGTTGGAGGCGGAGTGTCAAAACGATGCCAGGCAGATGTAGTTCGAACATGCGCATACCGGGTACTAGGCACGTGTTTGGGTAGTTGTAAGGAGCTCGTGTTCTATGGTTTTTTCAGCAGCAAAGCAGTAAACAGAAACCGTACATATGTTCGAATGTGTTATTATTAGCAAAATATTATTATTAAGCGCACTCACACAGACACACGTCGCTACAATAAACTGTTGCGCAAGTGGCATCGGTGCGTCAGTGCGCGTTGCGCGCCTGTGTGCGATTGGTTGTAAATGGAATGCCGGTCTTTAAAGACTTATAGGTATCGTTTAACTCAGTCCTTGCCTGCGCAGCGCTTGGTTCCAGGGCATGACGATAACGGGGCGCGCGGCGTGCGGGCGCCGGGCTTCGTCTCCCGCACCTCGCCCGCGCCCCGTTATCGTCATACCCCTGCACCCACGCGCGCTGATTTAAGCGCACCTATAGCTTATTATTTCCTGTGTCAGCGCTTGTTTTAGATTGTTTTCCCGATCAAGCTCGCGTGTTTCCATTCCTAGTGCTTTACATTTTTAATCATTTGTTTGCTCCATTGGTTCCATTACCGTATACCTACAGTTTATAGTAGTGAGCACGTAATCGATTGAAACAATTGCCATTCCATTAAAATCGAACCAGGAATTCTATTCGGCACTTACATTTTGCATTTTAAATAGTTAGTGCACTCGTTCTGACACGTATACTCAGCGCGCGTGGAAGCGAGAGTGAAACATAGTATGGTCCAGATTATTTAATATGGCCGAATTTTAATAAAACTGTCATTCGAATTGGAATCTTCTACCTTTGACGATAGAGTCGGTTGAATGGACTTCTTTGATGCAATTTGGCCAACTCAAATATAAAGATTACATTAGAATGCGAAGCATAAGGGTTAGACTGACCCTTAGGAAGTTTTGAAAGGCGTCTATTGACATAGTGGTAGTTAGGTACCTACGGTCTTTATCCGATTCATACGGACAAAGGGGAAAATGATAAAATTTGTAACATATGCTTCGCCACTAATCGGAATTCTAAAAATAACGGTAGGTAGAATACGCAATATAATGGTGGGCAATTGCGTAAACTATCCATATCAATGTTTTTCAGACGACTTTCCTTATTTAGTACATTTAATGTTATTTCTCATTTTTGTTTAGCCAAACGTATCTCTCAGTAGCAGCGAAATTAATAAAGTTCATGATCATTGAATAACTAGTATATACAATAAAACGATAATGATAACATTAAAATGTTTGTTGATTCAGCAACGTAGTCCGAAAAAACCTTTGTTAATTCATGTATCTTGCCACCGGATTGGCGGGTGATGGGACCTCTCCATGTATGTATGTAAGCACTTTATTGTACACAATAACAGGTTAAAGAATATACGTGTAACACAATAGATCAAAGTACAAAGGCAAACTTATCCCTATAAGGGATCTCTTCCAGCTAACCTTTGAGCAATTGAGAGGAAGGTAGGTAGAACGAGATAGGCAAACTACCGCTACTACTATAACGTGTACAAAAACACAGAGAAAATGGAAACAAAACCTAATAGGTATTAATCCTAGACAAATAAAAACATGCCAATCTAATACAATAATATAATATATATATTGCTAATATACAATAAATTAATAATTCAACCAATTCACAAGACATTGGAAAGCCACCACTTCTTCAAATTCATCTTAAGTGACGTGTTGCGTGGACCGCGACTGTCTCAGCGACAAAGGCAACTCATTCGTCTATGCAACATCTACAGTACTGGCTGGACAGCACTATTCGTAGTTCAAATCAAGCTGTCTAGAAGTCTATAAATAGAAGAAAAGTTGAAGACGACAAGCAGTCGACCCGAGGCTTTGGCTTCCGGGCCGCGCTCTTACTTCTCGCATTAATCTCAAGCAAAGGTGTTAATGTTCTTACGTGTCTTCTCTGCCTCTGAGCACCTTCCCTAACAGTACCTTTAAAATGTTTACAATACGACACATATGTACACAAGCACGGAAGACAAGTTTCAACTAGCGAGCTTTGGAAAATGAAATACACGTGTAGCACGTTTCAAACTCACACCAACGTTGACGACATTCCGGTACGGCAAAGTTTCGGGACCATCGAAGTGTTGAACTGAATTAATTCAAAACTTCGGATTTTCATTAAGTTAAGTATATTCTCCACATCGTATCTTTTATGATGTATGATATGTTACAAATCATGACACGTGATCAAATTACGAACTCGAAGTTCACCAAGAATTTGAATCGGAGAGTGATCAATCATATTTCTTTGGGAACTTTTACTTACAAGTTTTAATATCTTAACAATAAGAAGCATTATCATATTAGGAGTTATTTTGCGCTTAATGGGATCATTAGTAATCTTCAAAAAGTTTTAAGAATTGTACTAGTATAGGAATAGGAATTAATTTATTTAGCATATAATGTAAAAAATTCATATAGAATAGATTGATTATAACTTTATTCAGCCACAACAAACAAGTATAGTGGTAAAAAAATATCAAACATTCAGAAAAGCAAATTTTAAATTATTATTATTTTATTGTAAATTACCGTTTGACATGTAAAAGTGCCGTTGTGGTCTATCTGCAGAATAAATAATTGATATTGATTTTGATTTTTTTTAATTCATTCAAGGGTTGTCTGTTGTGGAGTAGAATAAGCGCTGACTCAGCGTGACTGCTGCGGAGTCCGCAGCGCTGATCTTCCGCTTTTCGATCGAACCTATGAATCTAAATCAACTTGACCCAACGAACAGTGCAGCGCGAATCACGTATAGGTACACTTCGGCATATAATATGCTAAATAGGACACTCACTCAGCATGTTGACACGGTAGCCGTGACGCTGATTTTCAGTGAGAGCCCCAGAATATTTTAATCTATAACGATCGATTTTATAGGTTTTAGGCAATGGACACCTAAAAATTACAAAACACACACTGACACTGCTTATTTTTACTAAAAGTCCCGTTTAGTAAACCGAGTAATCGAGTATTAACTTATTTATTTAAAATCACTAAATGTTGGTTAACAAGGTTGGCAAGTCAGTCAGGACAAAAGCACTGAATCATTTGACGTCATTTTTATAGTAGAAATATACGTGAAGCGTTGAAATCAGAAAACATCCTAATTTCAACCGGGATGACGTTTTTAAGATTTATTTTTCGATGAATCCGATAATAAGTACGAGTAAATGCCAGCGTCAAAAAACATCGTGTCGTCCGTTATATCTCCGGACATTAGTGTTGATTAGTGTGTGTCGGCCGGGTGACAACCCTAGTGTACAAGTGGTTAATAAAGACCAAGTGCGGGTAGTTCGGTAGTTGTTGATACCTCAAGCTCCGTGAACATGGATGTTGCGACACATCCGAAACGTCGGGAGACCTCAGTGAGGTAAATAAATAAGTTAATTATACGCGACTAAGTCCCGTTTAGTAAAAATAATAAATGAGAATCGTGAAAGTTTAAATCAAGTGACACTGCTGTTAGTAATACAATAATTTATTTAACTAAGTAGGTAGGCACATTCTTTATTATTTGTATTCGGAGTACTAAGGTAATTTTGGGCAAGTTTTGTTGGGATTGGTAAAATAAAGCAATTATTAGTATTTAAATTGTAATGTTTGCAAATTGTGTTGTTTGCAAAGAAAGTTCACCGAAACATTCCAACTTACATATTTGTACAGAGTTCAGTATTTAAACATAAATGTTGGTCTGTAATAAGGTTTTTTACGAATTGATTATATACTAGATTCTGATTCTTTTTAAAAACACGTGTAGGCAACTAAGCCCTTGAGATTTCGATATTTTACTAAATATTTCACTACAGGACCTCAACACGCATTCGTGCCATTGGAAAATGTATTCAAGATTTTCCTAAAACTTTCATCACTTTAACAAATGTGCTCGAGACTTATCAGTATATCGACGGTATTATCCCCCTCTTGAGAACACATTTTTGAAGTTACATGACATCGGCCGACGAAACAATTAATGATACACGAAAGTTGTTTGCTTAGTCAGCTGAAAGAAACGACAAGAACAAGATAATCCACTCCTATCCAGGAGAAAGGAGCATTGATCGCAAAGTTCAACTTGGAAGATTTATTGCTAGTTTTTGTGTAAACGATAGTTCGAAGTCAGATTTTTGGCATGCGCTTTTTATACATTACAGTAACAGGGGGTGGGGTGGTTACGTTTCGCATTCAAAAGTGTTTTTTTACGACCACATTAGCCTTGTGTTTGCGAAGCTGACGGTCCTGTAAGAGTAAAAACAGTTGTGTATGCGGTACTCGTTACACTTCCA
This sequence comes from Epinotia ramella, assembly GCA_947578815.1. NCBI lineage: Eukaryota > Metazoa > Arthropoda > Insecta > Lepidoptera > Tortricidae > Epinotia > Epinotia ramella. Next base: position 4,277,287 of record OX388214.1, on the reverse strand, counting down.
ACATTTAGGAATGTTTAAGCTCCTTGGGCCTATACAAGTATGAAGTGGCTTTAAGATTTATTAATTGTATGATCGGAACATAGTTAATGTACCCAAACTGTTGTAACGTCTACGGGAAATACTGTGTTTTGTTTCTGATTTTGACCCATAAAAACCGTGGGGTGATTAGGTATGTAACTTTTCAAACGTACGTTAGGACAACTCAAATTACATTTTCCTATACAAAAAAACATCTATGTCTATTTGACGTACGTAACGTACAAATCGTTACCTACGTAATCGTCCAGCAGGCTAGAGCAATTTTGATGGAATAAGTCGTTAAGTACCCATAACACAAGCTTTATTCGATTTATGTGAGAATGTCTCCTTAAATTTGCTCATTTGATTGTTGATTTGATTCATTCGAACCAGGGCGCTAAACTAATTTAGTGTAAGTAAAGTAAGTAAGTGCTTGAACGATCCCGCAGGTGTGTAATAGTTATTTACGATTCAATTGCCGAAAATAGGAAATTGGCAACGAGTGGTGATAAATTAAAACACAACCGAAGGGAGTGCGAGTTGCGAATTACCTATTCGAACGTGTATCGTACAACGTTTTACTGTAAATATGGCTGTTTAAAGTTTCGACATATGCACGGAAAGTGCTCTCTCCGCACTAGTGCGGGAAAGTAGCACCATATGTACTGTAGAAATATTTGTTTTATTACCTAAATTCAAATCCAGGTATGCGTTGCCAAACTTTGCTCTAACTAAATTCAAATCTTATGAAGTTATGGTGCAGTTTTCGTTGGGTAGTTTGCTTCATGTAGTTTTGCTTCGTAAATTCATAAGATTTTTTTAATATGTGGTAAACGGTGTGGGTCACACATATTGTAATCACTAGTTATATAAGTATTCATAAGTACCCCTTGTAGTGGCTGTTTGTTTACCTATATAAATGGAAAAAATATATATATATAATTTACTAGTGAGAGTGTGAGCGGAAGACCCCCCGCCACTTGGTGGACGACGGTCCAAAAAGACCTTAAAGATCAAAACATTGACAAGAACCTAACCAGGAACCGTGCCACCTGGAGGCTTAGGACAAGGAAGGCCGACTCCAAATAGGGATAAAGGTCCAGGATGATGATGATGAATTTACTAGTGAGAGTCCTAAGAATGAAGTAATGTGTTTGCAGAAGACTGTCTCGGAATGCCGACTGTATGGAGTTCGTATCTAATTTGTTAAGTGAATTGTCCTGATTTGAACTCAACGAGTGCAGTACGTAGTTTGAGTTTAACAGGTGTTTAATTGGTTCTGTAATGTGCTTAAATTATCTACTTAAGCTATAGTAATTCAATAATTTATTTATTATGCTGTGGTTCCGCGTTAGCCGATAGAAATGAAATGAATGAATATTCTGCTGCTTAGTGATGAGGATATAATGTAATCATATTAATAAAAAGTGGGGACATGCATACTTATATAGATAAATGAATATTTTATATACATAGGAAACATCCATGACTCAGGAACAAATATTCGTAAGCAGGGTCACTACCAACTAGGTTAAGGCACTTGTCCCACCGCCGGCGAGTAGCGAGTACTCTCATAGTAATTCTTACTCGCTTTTACTCGCGCGAGTAAGAATTACTATGAGAGTACTCGCTACTCGCCGGCGGTGGGACAAGTGCCTTAAGAGGGGGCGCTCCGCGAAATCGGGGTTCTTAGATTGAATATTTACCTATGACAAACTAAAGCGAATGCCAGGAAAAAGAATATACCAAAACTACATCATATTTGCAATTGAATCGTCTGAACAAAACCATACAAAACCAAAATTGCCTCGATAGAAAAGAACCGCCAAAACATGTCTTATTTTTACTCAATTTCAATAGTGTGAGGTTCCCGTGCATATAAATTAAGTAAAAGTTGAGTGTATAATAGCTTTTCACATTACCTAATGAAAGTACTAGCGGGGTATTTTTATGTAGTCCCTTTTCAGACTTATTGAGGTGAAACGTATTTGGCGTATAGGCCTTTTTTATTTAGCGCGATACCCTTTCTCCCGTCGCGTGTTTCGTGCGGTTCTGTATATCTTTTGTTGCCGTTCGCGGGCGGAGTCAGTCGTAATCGCTCCGCTGAGACGAGAGGACTACGTTCTGTGCTCTCACGACAGCACGATGAACATAATTATTTCAATAATATTGTGACCCAGTATATTCGTCCAGTGAATGAACGTATCATTACATTCCAGTAGATATTTTGCTACATTTTGAAATAATATATTTAAAAGTCGACCTTAACATATAGATCTTAAAGTTCAAAATACAACTATAAGATTACGCAGCGATCGGCGGGTGACCGGCTTCTTAGAATAATTTGTGCAGTACATGCAAAACTAGACGAACATTTTTCTGTCGATCGTGTATTTACTTTATGAAAGATTATCACTATGACTATCACTACATAGTATAAAACAAAGTCGCTTCCCGCTGTCTGTCCCTATGTATGCTTAGATCTTTAAAACTACGCAACGGATTTTGATGCGGTTTTTTTTAATAGATAGAGTGATTCAAGAAGAAGGTTTATATGTATAATATAGTATCCGTGCGAAGCCGGAGCGGATCGCTAGTTGAGAATAAATCCGGTTATGTTCAAAATCGATGTCTGAGAGGTCTAAATACGAATTCATAGTCAGAAATATTTCAAAAAGTAGTCGCATTATTTAAAATTTTTGAAACATTCGTTGTAAATGAATATGCGCGTTTTTTTAAAGAACAACATACATTGGCAGGCTTCTCGAGGGTGAAGATTCTAGAAATGATGTCCATTTTGAATTCCAAGATGGCTGACATTGCTTTTCGAATTTAAACTTTCGTGAGACGTGTTGAAACAGTACTAATAATTACACGGTTCAACTCACGTATTAAATGTCACTACGGGCGACATGTTTCGAACTCTTCGGGAATTCTTCTTAAGGACGAGTGTTTTCGCGGCGGTGTCGCTTGAATCTTGTCGTGATTCAAGCGACACCGCCGTGAAAACACTCATCCTGAAGAAGAACTTCCGAAGAGTTCGGAACATGTCGCCCGTAGTGACATTATTGACATTGTTTTTCTTTAAAGTCATCGCGGGTGTCGCTTTTAGGGTTATCGAGAGTGCAGAATATGAAAGAAGTGAAGAAGAAGAAGTGCAAAATACAACTATAAGATTACGCAGCGATCGGCGGGTGACCGGCTTCTTAGAATAATTTGTGCAGTACATGCAAAACTAGACGAACATTTTTCTGTCGATCGTGTATTTACTTTATGAAAGATTATCACTATGACTATCACTACATAGTATAAAACAAAGTCGCTTCCCGCTGTCTGTCCCTATGTATGCTTAGATCTTTAAAACTACGCAACGGATTTTGATGCGGTTTTTTTTAATAGATAGAGTGATTCAAGAAGAAGGTTTATATGTATAATATAGTATCCGTGCGAAGCCGGAGCGGATCGCTAGTTGAGAATAAATCCGGTTATGTTCAAAATCGATGTCTGAGAGGTCTAAATACGAATTCATAGTCAGAAATATTTCAAAAAGTAGTCGCATTATTTAAAATTTTTGAAACATTCGTTGTAAATGAATATGCGCGTTTTTTTAAAGAACAACATACATTGGCAGGCTTCTCGAGGGTGAAGATTCTAGAAATGATGTCCATTTTGAATTCCAAGATGGCTGACATTGCTTTTCGAATTTAAACTTTCGTGAGACGTGTTGAAACAGTACTAATAATTACACGGTTCAACTCACGTATTAAATGTCACTACGGGCGACATGTTTCGAACTCTTCGGGAATTCTTCTTAAGGACGAGTGTTTTCGCGGCGGTGTCGCTTGAATCTTGTCGTGATTGAAGCGACACCGCCGTGAAAACACATCCTGAAGAAGAACTTCCGAAGAGTTCGGAACATGTCGCCCGTAGTGACATTATTGACATTGTTTTTCTTTAAAGTCATCGCGGGTGTCGCTTTTAGGGTTATCGAGAGTGCAGATTCCAACAATTATTGCCTGCGAACTTGGACATTTTGATATTAAAAAAGTGAACATAATTATGCACTTTTTCTTTAATATGTTCAAAATTGATAACTAAAGGGCCAAAGCGTCTCCATTGTCTCCAAGTACGAATCCGAGATCAGAATTGAAAAATTTGGCCGCCACACAGTAGTGGCCTGAAAATCTGACTTTCATAGACATGATCGAAGTTTTCATAATATATTATAGTTTTTTTTTAATGCTACTAATAAATTCACGGTTAAATTCACGTATTAAACGACACGACAGGCGACATGTTTTGAACACTTCGGGAGTTCTTCTTCAGGATGAGTGTTTTCGATGTTTGTTTTGAAGAAGAACTCCCGAAAAGTTCGAAACATGTCGCCTGTTGTGACATTTAATGCGTGAATTTAACCGTGGATTTATTAGTAGTATTTTAGACATGTCTCACAAAAGTTTAAATTCGATTATAGCTTTTTTTTGCTTTAGGCTTTTACTAGCCATTATTATGCTAGCTCACAACCCTTACGTGATTTAGTAAAAAAACGGAAGGCCATATTTCAGTTATAGCTCCGGTGGTTTTTTAAGCAACAAAATGTAGGTAGTGGTATTCCTTGGGTAATTAAAGTAATTTGTACTCTATAAAGTGAGTGTTTTCGCGGCGGTGTCGCTTGAATCTTGTCGTGATTCAAGCGACACCGCCGCGAAAACACTCAATCCTGAATAAGAATTCCCGAAGAGTTCGAAACATGTCGCCCGTAGTGACGTTTAATACGTGGGTGAACCGTGTAATTATTGTCATTTGTTTTCTTTAAAGTCATCACGGGTGACGCTTTTAGATTCCAACAATAGGGGCGTAGACACTAAATAAAATAATGTGATATTTTCTCGAAGAAGGATAAAAAAATTTGTTAAATGGAGAAAAAATCAACGCAAAAGGTTAAATAATCACGAAGTTATATATAAGTGTCCAAAGTTTTAAGAAGGGATGTGTTCTGTCCCTTTTTCGCAAAACGCAAGTTCATATGAAACGATGACGCTGGAAGAATGTGACGTCACAGAAGACGGCAACGTGCCGCGCGCATCGTGGTCGGTGACGCCGTCGACGCGGCCTGCCGGCAGCATCCTGTAATGTGACGTCACACACCGTTTGCGTTTTCTCTCTCTAACAAGCAATATTAAAACGGTTGTAGCTTCGTAATTCTTTGAGATATCTGAATGGGATTTTCATCAATATGCATATTTTTTTGCCTTCTTTCTTTTGGAGTAATAATAATTTTCGAGTCTGCACCCGAATTATTGCCTGCGACAAAATGTCAACATCCATTATATTAAAAAAAGTGAACACAATTTTGCAGTTTTTCTTTAATACGAGTATGTTCAAAATTGATAACTAAAGGGCCAAAGCGTCTCCATTGTCTCCAAGTACGAATCCGAGATCAGACCCCGTATCATGGTCGGCCTTATCACTCGATAAGTGACAAGATAGGGGCATCGTCTCGTTCTATCAAACGGTGTCAGCCAGTGACGGACGCTCTATCCTGTCACTTATCGCGTGATAAGGCCGACCATGACACGGGGTCAGAATTGAAAAATTTGGCCGCCACACAGTGGCCTGAAAATCTGGCTTTCATAAACATGATCGAAGTTTTCATAATAAATTACAGTTTTTTTTAATGCTCCTAATAAATTCACGTATTAAATGACGCGACAGGCGACATGTTTCGAACTCTTCGGGAGTTCTTCTTCAGGATTACTGTTTTTGATGTTTGTTTTGAAGAAGAACTCCCGAAGAGTTTGAAACATGTCGCCTGCCGTGACATATACGTTAATTTTTTAACCGTGGATTTATTAGTAGTATTTTAGATATGTCTCACAAAAGTTTAAATTCGATGATAGCTGTTTTTTTGCCTTAGCCTTTTACGAGACATTATTATGCTAAATTACAACCCTTACGTGATTTAGTAAAAAAACGGAAGGTCATATTTCAGTTATAGCTCTCGAAACTGACTTAGCTACTAGCGAAAATTATATCTTCAAATATAGGTACTTACAGATTTTGTCTTTCTTTCCACTTATTATAATTATCTATAGGTATTCATCATGTTTCATCTGACTGTCGGGGCATATACTATGCGAGAAGGAGCGGGGCAGCAATAGACGCATCAGCGCGGCAGGTACGGGGCGCGCGGGTGATTTCTGATTTTTCCCTGGCGATACGCCCCCTCTTAAGCGGTCGTCGAATATTAGTACTCTAAAGACGTCTATCTGAAGGTGTATACAATACACCTGTTAGAGCGGTAGTACAGAGGGATTATAAAAAACAGTAGATTTCAAATGCTTGGTGTTTCTTCTACTTTTCAAATGAATAATAAATCGTAAGTAGATATTTGAGTGTTTCAGAATGTCAGATAAACGTTCTGCAACTTTGTTCAATGATTAATGGGGTTTTTATTCAGATTGTTTGATATATTTCAATTCAAGGCGAACAATATTTGTCACGCTGTCGCATTTAATGTATTTTTATCTTTGTTCGAAGGTGAAGGAGAGGGGTCGTTACCCGTAAAAAGAAACAATAAAGTTAGAGTATGGTAATATCTGTTTTTCATCGGTATTAAAACTGTACCAGCATATAAGTTTGCTTGTTTAAGTATTCACATGTAAATTACGGTTTTTCAACTTTATGTTAAAAAGCAATTTTGAGGCACCTTCATTATATAAGGTTAACTTTTGTAAATAAGCGCTGCAGTTTAGAGCATACCCAGATAAAAACCAATTTTAAAATCACACGAACTTACATTTGTATAAACATCCATCCATCCATCGCACTTACATGTGAACACACACACTTTAGAAGCGCTCATAGCCTCGCGGCGCCTGCGAGTCGGAAACGATCACGCAGGTTAAGCAAAGATGGCAGCGGTCAGTCTTTGGATGGGTGACCGCCTGATGTTTGAGTGGTTAATATAAATGAGCGCTTCCGTGCTTTGGAAGGCACGCTAAGCAGTTGATCCCGGCACTGATCTATGACAGTAGTCGTTTAGCCGAGTTAGAGGCCTTCGGGCGGCTTAAGAACTTCTAACAGTCGAGTTGCCCACTCACTTGACAAAGGGGGGACAACTGTTACTCGCGTCCGCAGGAGCTACCTACCACAACCCTGCACGTGTCCCCTGGGTGGTACTAAAGAGGGACCACATGAAAGGACAAAATAATGTATGCCATACGATTAAATAAATAAACATGTGTTGATATAAGTATAACTATTCGACGTGTTTTATAAAATCGGCTTTATTATATTTGACATATTATTGTTTATACGGAGCAAACATAATATGTTACTAATTGACTGTTATTTTTTCATCTCTATTGATGTTAAGAATTAGGCAGTCGCGAATGAGAAATTTAGCGTAGGTAAAGGGCCGACTACTTAAACAAAAGTCTAAAACATCACGCTTTGCAAATTATACTTAGGAAGGTTGAAGGATGCTTCTTGAGGTAGCGATAAATCAAACTAATTCCTTCACGTAACAAACACACGTTATTTATTCCACAAATTAACCGCCATAAAATATACAATACATTCCGGCAAAATCCCGACAACCAACCGCTGTCATTCTCTATATCAGCGCCTAAAATCTAAGTATAGAGGTTTGAAACCGCTGTCGCCACACTTATATAATAAGTATTAGTTAGTAAAAAAGTGTTCGCTGCGCTCGCTCGGATCGCACGCTGTAGGGTCGCGTCGCGATTCTTCCAAACACTCCTCCTCGGTTCGCTCGTCGTCGTACCTACACGGACCTGCCTTAGAGTCTCTCTGAAACTACTTTGAACTTCACTCAAAACGAACATTGCGGAAAGTAATACTGGATAAGTAAAAAATTGGGTGTGAAACCAAAGTTGTAATAAGCCAAATCTGAAATGACTGTAGCGGTAAAAGGTTTTCGGACAACAAATGTATCAATTTGTTATCCAAATTATGAAAAAAGTAATGTAATTGATGAAATTGATGATGAAATTTATTGACAAAAACATGTTATATACAGATAGTAGTAGTTGGGTCCTGAGCTAGGATTCCCTGTGTTACAGGTACCCAGTAAATTAACAAGTTTGAAAATCGAAACATGCATTCGTACAGAGCTAAAGTTTATATTTTTTATATCTTATATATATTAATTAATATATAATCGTCAAAGTCCTGACTGACTGACTGACTGACTCACTCACTTAAATCAACGCCCAGCCCAAACCGTGGAACCTAGAAAGCTGTTTTTTTTACAATAGGTAGGTTATATAACGCAAATACCCACTAAGAAGGAATTTTTGAAAATTCCACCCTCAAGGAGGGTAAAAAGGGGGTTGAAAGTTTGTATGGGGATGGAGTAAAATTTTAAGTGAGAGACTTGAAATTTTGTGTATGGACTCCTTATTACGATACGAGAAAAGTAATTTAAGGGTTTTGAAAATAATTACCCTAAAGCGGGTTCAATAGAGGTGCAATATTTGTATGGGGGAAACATTTTATTTTTGAACTAGAGACTTGAAACATTGTAGAAAGATTACTGATTAAAATAAAAAAAGTACTTTCTGCGTTTTAGAAAATTCCACCCCTAAGGGAGTTAAATAGGAGTACAAAGATTGTATGGAGGGAACTTAACTGACTCACTCACTTAAATCAACGCCCAGCCCAAACCGTTGAACCTAGAAAGCTGTTTTTTTTACAATAGGTAGGTTATACAACGCAAGTATCCACTAATAAGGGATTTTTGAAAATTCCACCCTCAAGGGGGTAAAAAAGGGGTTGAAAGTTTGTATGGGGATGGAGTAAAATGTTAAGTGAGAGACTTGAAATTTTGTGGATGGACTCCTTATTACGATACGAGAAAAGTAATTTAAGGGTTTTGAAAATAACTACCCTAAAGCGGGTTCAATAGAGGTGCAATATTTGTATGGGGGAAAAAAAATATTTTTGAACTAGAGACTTGAAACATTGTAAAAAGTTTACCTATTGTAATACAAAAAAAGAACTGTCAGAGTTAGAAAAATTAACCTCTAAGGGGGTTAAATAGGGGTGTGAAGTTTGTATGAGGGAAACTTTTAATTTTGAGCTACATACCTACAGGGTTTATTTTATTTAAAATAAAACTTAAAGACTAGCTTAATCTATATGAATTAATATTATGATCGTTAAATTGAATACCTATATATACCTATATGAAACTTCGTAGACAGAATAATTATTAAAATACTTACAAAAAAAAAACTTTAAGCGTTTTGGATAAATCCAACCTTAAGCGGGTTAAAATGGGGTGAAAATTTGTATGGGGAAAACTTTGTTTTTTAGCCAGACTTAAAATTTTGTAGAAAGATTACTTATTAGAATACAAAAAAGTACTCTCAGCGTTGGGGAAAATTCTATCCCTGAGAAGGTTAAAAATATGTGCAAGGTTTGGATGAGAAACACTCATTTTGATCTGAAGACTTAAAACGTTTTATAATGATTTCTTATCAGAATAGAAAAAAAGTTCTTTCAGCGTTTTAGAAAAATTTCACCCCTAAGCGGATTACAACGGCATTCAAGGTTTATAATTATAATATATGGCGACCGGTTAGTCTAGTGGGTAGTGACGCAGCCTACGAAGCTGAAGGTCCTGGGTTCGAATCCCGGTAAGGGCAAATATTTGTGTGATGAGCATGAATATTTGTTTCTGTTTTGTGGATGTTTTCTATGTATTTAAATATTTCTATCTATTAAATATATCGTCGTCTAGTACCCATAACACAAGCCTTATTGAGCTTACTATGGGACTAGGACGATTTGTGTAAGATTGTCCCCTAATATTTATTTATTATTTATTTATTTATATGGACACCAAGAAAATGTAAGAAAGAAAGTGTAATAGTAAGAGATTTATAACATCCTGTATGTTAGACTACAAAACTATGTCAGAGTTATTTATAAATTCATCCCCTATAGGGGTTAAAGGAGATTCAACGTTTCTATGGAGAGCAAGATATTTTTAAAGTAAGAGATTTTAGACTGTTTGAAAATGATTCCAACAGGAGTTGGATGTTTGTACGGGGAAAAAGACAATTTTAAAGCAAGGGATCTGTAAATTCGGATAAAAACTAGGAAACTAATTATAAGTGTTTCTTAAAATTCATCCTCTAAGGAGGTAAAAAAGAGTTGGAAGTATGTATGAGGAATAAGTAATTTTTGAAGTAAAGGAATTCTTCGGTCATACATATACTATATGGTTAGCCATTTATTAGTCAAAATACATAATCTGACTAGAAAGCAGAAAAGTAGGTTAGGTTCAGTTAGAACCAGGACCCTTACAGAACCGAACAGCTACAAGAAATGAAGGTTACGTTAGGTTAGAACTGCGATGCTCCCAGAACCGAAAAGAAGGTAATGTTTCATTTTACCTGCGGATTAGTTTGTTAATTTAAAGTTTATTTTGGATAATCAAAATAATTTCTTCTCTAACACCGTTAAATGGGGACGGCGGATAGAGACGGAAAGTTCTACGTCTTTTAGCATTAGATAAGTTTGCTTTCAAAACTATATAGGTAGCCCGGACCAACGTAAGTAAAACTACTGGACGGGTTTAGGCAAAAATTAGCAGTAATGTAGCTTTATTTAAAACATCATGAAAAATATACAATTTAAGCAGACACGTCTGTTAATGATTATTAAGATATTTATATTTGTAAAAATTGAGTATTTAATTTAAGTAATTTAAACTAATGAACTCATCGCGTTATTACCTTTTACGCTTGGTCCCTGCACGGATTTAGATGAAATTTCCGTACAGATAATTTGAGACTCTTGGAAGGATACAGGATAGTTTTTATCTCGGAAATCATCCCTTAAGATGGTAGAACTTTGTTTGGGTCGGCGATAATTAGGAACCTTAATTATCGCCGACCCGAACTACTATACTACAATAATTTACTAGCAATCCTTTTTCTAAGACGGTAACAAGTTCTACGCGGACTTAGTCGCGGGCAATAGCTAGTATATATAGTATATATATTTGTATAATCTTAAGTTATTATGTTAATAAAATGATGTAGTGTATTATGTATTTGATGATTTGTTTATTTTTTATTTATTGATTAAGACAAAAACAATGAATATCATTACAAAGCCCTTCTAGGCAAAACCTTGGAGAGGTTTGTGTGCCGATGTGGAGTTCTTAGTATTATATTGATCTAATTTATAGTTAAATTAAAAACTAAGTACTTTTAGTAGGTTAGTTAGTACAACTTAGTTTACAGAATAAAGGTTACATTATTGCATTTTATAAAGTGCATCTTTAATATTTTTCTTATTTTACAACCTTTCACATATAAGTTTTGTACATGTTCAGGTAATTGATTTATTATTTTAGGCAGTAAGTATGAGTATTTTCGAGCACCATATATGTTATTATCCCTAGTAGCATTTTCGTTGGCATTTCGTTGGGCCAACTCAGTGATCAATGGCCCAACGTGGTGCCAACTTAAAATGCTACTAGGGATATTTAGGTAAACAAAATTGGCTTTGGGATGATAACTTTCTTAATCTAATACATCTTTTCTTAATTTTGAGTTTTGTAACATTGTGATATTCTTCAATTAAGACAGCTAGTTTATTTATTTTTTTGTACAGGAAGTAGATTACAGTATTTAAATAGTTAATGAATTATATATTCGGAGAAATCATAAAGATACGATAAGTTTTCGGACAAACAATATTCAGTCAAGATTTAGTGATTGCGATAGGTTGTTTACCTTTCTCTGACATCCCTGTTTCAATAATAATACATGACACTTTCCATCTTATGACAAAACAATAGAGGTGAGCAATAGATGTTATTAGGCATTAAGGCGGCAAGCATTTGATCATTTACCTTATGTAATTATTTTTTGACAGAAACTTGCTGTAGTTACCTACTTTCTCAAGAAACTATGTACAAACATTGTCAATTAGAAACCCGTAACAAAACAGTCGTTTACATTTCATTTTGATCTGAACTCCAAGAGATATTTCACCGTGATCTAAACGAGTCCGAGAATGTAATTCACTATTACTCCTTCATTTTTCTCTTCTATTGTCGATAAGCAGACCATTACAAGCATACCTCGGACGCCGCATCTTCCTTGCGAGAGTAGAGGTCAAATTATGGTAAAGATGATCTCGCAGTCGACTACAAACAGTTTTGTGAACACACGGATCGGGTATCAGGGACCGTACTGAGCATTGTTTTATAAGTCGCAGAAGTTTGTCGCTATGTCACCTATTCGGGGGTATTAGGGTACCTATACCTACCCGCTTGACTCTTGGAAGGCGTGTAGTGGTCGCTTACGTGATGACTTTGGATATTTGTTCTTGAGTCTGGTTATTAAACTTTGGAGGAGGCCTGTGTCTGCAGTGTACCTCTTTCGGCTGATATGATTATGACGATGAAATATATCATCGGCTAGCATCACCGTTGACTTAATAAGCCGGGACACACGGTGCCCAAACAGCAAACGGCTAACACCCATACCATAACACAAGCCTTATAGAGAAAAATGTTAAATAGTCTCCAAATATGTATATCAAACCAATTACACCACCACCAAGTAATAGGTACTATATCTAATCTACATCCAACTAGGCATAGTGAAAGTCTTAATTAAAATTATCATTTCATCGTAATAAACTTAAATTTAATAAATTGCCCACTATTCAATAATAATAAACAGCCATTAAGGTAAAAAATACCTTAATGCATCGTTTGTCATTTGTTTGGAAAAAATCGTGGAATAGAAGGAAAGCGGAGTTTTAATGATTCGTCCGTGGTATCATTAGTTATGCGCTATTAATCATTTTAACTGGTACAGAGTATTGTGTGAACAGAGGCGGACATACCATAGAACACAAATGGTTATTGGAAAGTAATATAGGGTTTGATTAATAATTATTATAATAGCGAATGCGGAAATTGGCTTGCGCATTATAGATATTATTAGTTGAGAACTTGATTAAAACCTATTAACTATTTATAAATAAATAAATAAATATTAGGGGACAATCTTACACAAATCGACCTAGTCCCATAGTAAGCTCATTAAGGCTTGTGTTATGGGTACTAGACGACGATATATATAATAGATATAAATACTTAAATACATAGAAAACTTCCATGACTCAGAAACAAATATTCATGCTCATCACACAAATATTTGCCCTTGCCGGGATTCGAACCCAGTGTAACTAGAACTATGCCTATGGCGCTATTATGGTCTTTAATGAATGCTAAATGAAGGAATAATATAATATAATAAGAATTAATACATTGAACGTCATCATCATTTGGTATGAATCGAAATTATATGGGCACCTGAATAGAATATAATAGTACATAGTTAAATCGACGTTCGTACGTAACAAAACGTAATATTTTCATATTTCTTAGTAAACCAAGTACGTGTTGCCGCTACGGAGCTGGCGCAAACACTGCGTAATGAGTAAAGTTGGTTCCAATAGGGAATAAATACGTACGCGGCACGATTGAAAACAAACTTTAAGTTAATGATGGTAAGGTATTATTTCGTTTACGTCAAGCACATCAAGCGTTTAATGCGGATCATGCATTTAAAGCGTTTCAGCCTTTTTTAGTGTATATAAGACCGGCGCACCGAGTAGACGTATTCATTCTTTCTCTAGCGAACTCTCGGATTGTCATTGATTCTGGGTCGAGCCTAAATTCATAACGTAAACATTCGTAGATACATTATTGTGGTGGCGGGAAGGTTCAATATTGTGCGATTGCTTTGCATAGTATTGAACTTTTCCTCTACTTATTAGAATCTGAGTTTATTCTAAGGTTCAGTATTGTGCAATTATGTTGCGTAGTAATGAACTATTTCACTTTCTGTTAGATTTTGGATTTATTTTAGATGATTTTATTATTATTTCGAACCAGATCAAAGTCCTAGTTGCATGGTCAACTTAACGAAGTGCATTTCCCCGAACGGTGACAAGGAAATATACTTCGGGATCCTGTTAGTAGTAGGCCAGGTTTGAGAGAAGCCTGGCACCATCTTTTTTATTTGCACAGATGGTGTAGCCTATCTTTGATGGGCCTCTTACTCGTCTTAAGGTTGGCCACAGGCTGAAGCGAGAAGATCGCCATTTCCCATAAGTCGATCGCTAGGATTGTTATCCACTCGTTGAGGTCTTGTGTCTGCTTAAGGCTTGGTCTTTTATTGGATATATATTTATATGTTATAAAATAGGGCGTGCATTTCACAGAACCCTTAAGTCCACGGACACGTTGTGAAATGTACATTACACAGGCTCTAGGTTGCATTCTCGGATTAGCCTTCCGAACAATTTACAGCTTAGATCCCTAGCTAGCTTAGAACATACACATCACATAACGTTAATAAAAGTAATGATGGGAGTTTTGCATACAGTAGTATAGGATTTAGTGGTAGGTAGGCTTAGGTATAGAGTCAAACACCGTCATAGGGTATTAGGAATACTATTCTTAGGGATGGATAGTTAGAATGAAGGTTTACAAATCAAATAACATTTATTTGAAGGTTTAATTGCAATTATGAGTAACTGAATAGGAATTCGTTATTGTGTGTGGATCAGTAGTATTGGGTTCCGTATTTTATTACATATGAAATATTAAAGGTGTAATCGTCATATTGCTTATTGTCATCAAGGTGTTATACTTCCAGTTATGATTAGGATATCAGAATTGTTTCAGAAAGATGAAATGATTCTAGGCTAATGGCAAGCGGAGCAGTCCATTATGTCTAATATTAAGGTATCGAATTATCATGAGTGGAATATACTCATTACTTAGGGTAAACTTCAGGTTCAATATTTCATATTTAATGGACGGTATACCTCAGTATTACAAATATCTTCACTATAGCAGGTTTATAGGAATTTAATGGATACATTAGTCTCTATGTAAAGGGTGGAATAATGCCTTAATACATAATTTTCCTTGAAGGAAATAATATTCAACTGTTAGGTCTGATGAGTTTGTTGAGTGCTTCTTCTCATCAGAAATTAGGTACGAAGCACAAGTAAATTTATTAAACATGTTAGGATTACCTATTAGAAACAAAATATAATAAAATGGGTATTTAATTAGCTAGATGGCCAGACCCACATCCAGGCGGAAATGGTAGCATAGTATGGATGAAAGAGAATCTTCCATACAATAATAATAATAAACAATTAGCTAGCTAGGTTGGTCTGTTATCTGATTTGATGGTATGATTATAAATTGAGGCAATGTTTTGGTATATAAAGAAACAAAGGCTTTGTTTTAAGAGGATATTACATGTTGAGAAAATATTGATAAAGCTACCATTACGTTAACCGGCCACGGTAGGACCTGGTTGGGGTTTATTAACCAAAAACAAATTTTATTTATTACATAATTAACATTTTGAACTACGAGGGCTGCCTTTTAAGTTCTGTCGTTTGCAAACCTCCCGTGATTGCATAAAAAAGAACTAGTGTCACGTTAAAATATTTGAATTTAGAATTCGAAAACAAAAGAATGACTCGAAATCGGCCCAACCGTTTTAGTACAGCGTTCGTTCAAAGTTGACAAGTCAGTTGTGAAAATGGAAATTTCGAAGGAAAATTTACATGCGATAATTTTTTACAACTTCAAAAGGGGCTTAACGCGACTTCAGTGCTTCGAAGAGTTGACTACGGTTTTCAATGATAAAGCACCATGCCTTCGGACAGTGGAACGCTGGTATTTAGAATTTCAACGTGGTTGCTCTAGTCTTGGTGATAGACATCGTGAAGGTCGACCAAAAACAGCCGTAACCTAGGAGAACATTGATGCTGTACGGCAACTGATCATCGAAGATCGCCATGCGACATACCGTGAGATAGAAGCTTCCTTAAGTATTTCAGGGACCAGTGTTCACAGTATTTTGCATGATCACTTAGGCGTAAAAAAGTTGCTCTCACGCTGGATACCACATTTACTCAGTGAAGACCAAAAAACGGCTCGCGTTCGATGGTGTCGCAAAACTCTGCGGCAATTCAACCGAGGAAACTCGAAACATGTTTACGACATTATCAGTGGTGACGAATCTTGGATATATGCCTACGATCCCGATTCTAAACAGCAGTCGACTGTTTGGGTGTTCCAAGATGAGCCAAAACCGACCAAAGTAATACGCTCACGGAGCACTTCGAAAAAAATGGTCGCCACGTTTGTGGCGAAAAGTGGCCACGTTGTCACCATCGTGCTCGAGGATCGTAAAACGGTTAATGCTGACTGGTATACCACTGTCTGTTTACCAGAAGTCATCGGCGAGTTTCGAAAAAATAACCCAAGACGTCGTATAAGACTGCACCACGATAATGCGAGCTCGCACACCGCCCGGCAAACTATTGCGTTTTTAAAAGAGCAAAACGTCGAAATTCTGGAACACCCGCCGTACAGTCCAGACTTAAGCCCTAACGATTTTTTTACTTTTCCAAAAATCAAGCAACGACTTCGTGGTCAACGGTACCAGACGCCTGAAGAAGCGGTTGAGGCATACAAAACGGCCATTTTGGAGACCCCGACTTCGGACTGGAATAAGTGTTTCGAAAACTGGTTCGATCGAATGAAAAAGTGTATTACATATCACGGTGATTACTTTGAAAAACAATAAATACCATTTAACACTTAAATTGTCTTTAGTTTTTCCAAACGACACAACTTAAAAGGCAGCCCTCGTAGGATGCAGTAGGGTGACGTAGGGTTGAGTAGGTAGGGAGGAGTCAAAGTCTAATTTGCTACACATAAAAGAATTTAGGTTGCTCGGAACACAACGTAGACACTAGACGATCTATTGGCCAAATTCAAGTTAATTTAAATTATTTATGTTCTGTAGGTAAATACATTAATTTAGCGTTAGAAACAGTTGTTTAGTTATATTTTGTGAGGATCTAACAGCTGTTTGGTTACATTTCGGTTCCGTGACTTGGATTTAACATACTTTTAGTTACACCAGGACCTCCAGCTTTGTAGGCAGCGTCACTACCCACTAGGCTAACCGGTCGTCATTTTATCTCAGTAGGCTTTAATTAAGTTTATATAGGTTTCCAAATGTGTAACTCGAAATCATTTGAACTGAAAATTCAGGTAAATGAAATAAAAATTGTCTTAATTTGAATAAGTAATTGTCTCATATACACTTATAAAAAGATCTAGCCAGTTACTCTATATACATTTCATATTCAGCGTGGAGCCGCAAGAGCAACTATGTTAAAGTAAAGAAGTTAAAAGACTCCGTTCTGAATACGTTCATAAATATGAAAGCATATGCAAATCCCATGTTTTAACTCGGTAAAAATACAATACCAGCCCGTTTCAGTTATAAGACCATGCCTCGCGAAGCGTGCGGTGCGACGGAGCGGTGAGCGCGTTTTGTTTTTTACCCCGCACCGCGGCATATCGTTGCCCGCCCCGCTGCACGCTCCGCTCGAGCGGGCACGGGTTAGCCCGTGCAGGCTATGCATAGGCAGAAATTGTTGATTATGTATCGTTTTGCGTAAATATATTCGAATAAAATTGGTAAAAAGAATTGTCGGTAATCGGAATTGTTTATTTAGGTTAGCACTTACTATCTGTCGGTTTCAACGCGAATTAATAATTTTGATTGAATTTACCTATTATATTTATTTCGCCAAAAACAATTTTGACGAAATTGACATTGTTCGGTTACAGCCCTTATCTGGCACCTCTAAAATTGGATTAAAACAATATTTATTGTCAACAAAGCTCTCGCATGCGTATCCATAAACAAAAATTGTACATATACAGAGTGGGCAAATAAGTTATTATTTTTTACCTACATTTTCGCGGCAGAACTCACGATTCTTTTAATGCAAATATCAAGCGAAGCGACGGCAAATTACACATGTTTACACATTTATTTTTCTGTCCATATTCATATAAAATCTTCAAGTGCTAACGTCAAACGAAGTCAGATAGTATTAGAACGTTTTGTCTATGCTTTAGTTTAGACCTTTGAGTATTTCCATCCTTAGGAAGGCGCGTTTTGTCCCAGCTGACGACAAAGACAGTCATTAAGCTAAGAGGCCTTTGATAGCTTTCAACCCCTGATAGGCATCTGCCTATCTAGACCACTCACTTGATTATAGCCTAATCCGATGTAAGATCTAGTCTCTAGGTGACAAGGCTCTGCCTTTCATACACCTAGGTTTCATACACTTAGGTATATTTTATTGAAAACTAAACCATTCATACTGTTACGAGCGTGGGGAGTGGGATAGAGTTAATAACACCTTTTAACACGACAGCAGATTTATTCCGTAATTTACACAGGGCAAAGTCGACTGAGTCCACACGTACTAACTGACGACTCAATTAACTCACACAAGTGACTGAGCCCGCGCCTACTAGTACTGAACACAGCTAACACTTCACTGATACTTTGCACTAGACCACTTCACTTTTCACCACTTGTTCCACTGTTCTTCTTCTTCCAGATACTACTCCCTTAGTATCCCACTCTGAGAACTCCACTCCGAAGACTCCACTTATATCACTCACTTAAGACTTCACTCAAGACTGACTTGTACGGCAAAAGTGGTCCCCCTTATATACCCTTTTCCGAAGATTCTGGACTTTATTTTCGATTTTCATTTGGTTGTTCATTTTATTACTCATTTGTTTTGAGTAGCATGGGCTTTTCCAAATAAACGTACTGCGTCCACGATTCTCAAACAGTCTAACACCCCTTACGCACTAAGGACACAACATATGAAACCGCAAACGCAAAACCTCCACGCACTAAGCGGTTGGCCGCAACCGCACGCGGGATGCAGCGGCCGTGTGATAACCGTCTCATAAAAAACGATATTATAGGTACGCCGGACGGGCGAGGCGCTCGTCCCACGCAGCCCGGGCACGCCGCGCTCCGCGACCCCGCGCCACCGACCCGAGACACACGGACACCGCGGATGACTGAGTCTACGCTAACCGTCTGTCATCAGAATATTATGAGCCTCGGAAATAAAACAAAGAAGCTAGAAGTACTTTTACTAAATGAGCTAAATTGCGACGTATTAGTTATTACAGAGCATTGGCTCCGTGAGCACGAAATCACGTCTGTTAGTTTAAGTAATTATAAGTTAGTGTCACATTATTGTAGACCAACTATTGAACACGGAGGCAGTTGTATATTCGTTAAACAGGGCATTCGGGCTGTCAATATGGCAGAATATTGCGATATGTCGCGGCAGCAACTGTACGAAGTGAGCGCTGTTAGCTTAGTAGATGAAAAATTATTAATTATCGGGATTTATCACTCAAATAAAACCAGTCACACAGACTTCCTCAAGCTGTTTGAAGATCTATTAACCAAAATTAACGATAATGGTCACTCCGCGCTAATAGTAGGTGACGTAAACATAGACCTGTTAAACGAAACTTCTAACAAAAAAATATTAATAGATATTATATCCGCCACTAATTTCACACAGCATGTAGATTTCCCTACACGTATTACCCCTACTTCATCTACACTCTTGGATCACGCTTATCATAATATCTGCCGCGACCGTGTGTCCGTACACAGGGCGATAACGTTCCTCAGTGACCACTGCGCACAGGTAACCGGTATTACTAGGACGTTGTCGCGCAAATACGAGCCGCTGCCTCGACGTTCTTATACTCTCACAAATAAGGTCCACTTTGGACAACATCTCGAGTCTATAGATTGGACTGAAGCGATAACGAAATGCGATAATGATGGTAATAAACTAGCCGATTTAATATTAAATTCAATAATAAACAAGTTAAACATTTGCTTTCCAATGAAAAAGAATAAGTATAACAAAAGAATTAACTCGTGGGTCGATACTGACATTTTAACCACAAAGTGCCTCCTTTTCGATGTAATGAATCTGAAAAACAAATTTCCGGACTCTGGTAGGTTATCAAATTTCGCCGAAAGCTTGTCAATCGCTTATGGCATAAAACTAAGATCAAAACGCACACAGTATTATGATAATTTAATCAGTATAAATGAAAATAAAAGCAAGTCTATGTGGAACGTTATCAATAAGGAGCTAGCTAGAAAACCCAGCGAACCTCTGGACTTCACCGAATTGATAAAGGAATGTAACGGTGTCCCGGTGACGAGCAAGCAGGAGGTGGCGGACGCGCTGAACGCGGAGTTCGTGGGCGCGGCGGCGGCGTGCGGCGCGCCGCGCGCCGACGTACGCGCCGCGCTGGCTGCGCTCGGCGACCGCTCACCGCCTCTGGACCGCTCAATACGGCTCCAATTTTTTACTCCCGATGAAGTAGCCAAGATAATGCAAATTAAGATAGCGCCGAAAAATAGTCAGGATATATACGAACTATCAACGAGCCTTCTTAAATTTATCAGCCCGATAATTAGCCACCCGCTATCGCATCTCTTTAATATCTGCATTCATAATGGCACATTCCCAGAATCACTTAAAAAAGTGAAAATTGCACCTTTGTATAAAGGAAAAGGACAAAAAAGCGCTAGTAAGTCGTATCGCCCGATCTCTTTAGTACCAGCCCTCAGCAAAGTTATCGAAGTCGGTCTCAACCAGCGTATGTTGTCCTTCTGGTTGTCCCAAAACGCGATGTCGGACCGGCAATACGCGTATCAAAAAGGACGCAATTCAACGGACCTGGTCCGTGAGGTGGTGTGGGCGGTGCTGAGGGCGCGCGAGGCCGGGCAGCAGGCGGCCGTGCTGTGCTGCGACCTCTCGCGCGCCTTCGACACCGCGGACCACAGTCTCGTCGAGGCCAAGCTTGATCACTACGGTTTTCGTGGACCTGCGCTCAGTATACTAGTGTCCTTCATGAGGAACAGAACCCAAACCGTAGTAGGGGATCGAGGAAGAGTACGATCTGCAGAACAAAGCAGCATAATGGGGGTCCCGCAGGGCTCCTGTTTATCTAATACACTGTTCACAATACTTCTCAACGATTTACCGGGGGCCCTCGATGAGCCCGAAGTGTTTATGTATGCTGACGATGTGACCGTAGTGATCACAGCGCCGAACGAACAATTACTCGAAGAGGCTTTAAATGACACCGTTAATCGATTGCATATTTGGTTTGCGCAGAACGGTCTAGCGCTTAACACGGAAAAGACCTGCTTCCTACGAGTCAGTCTAAATGGCCACCCTAGCATCAACCTTAAGATCCACGCGGGGTGCACAAAAATCGAACAAGTTGCGACCACCAAACTCCTCGGATTTGTGCTGGACAGCTCGTTGTCCTGGCGGGAACACATCGACGGTGTATGCGCACGACTAGGCCGAGCATGTTACGCACTGCGACGCCTTGCATCGACGGCCAGCAGAAACACGGTCAGATCATGTTATTTCGCCACCATTCATTCGATACTATCATACGGCACTGAGCTATGGAGCCGAGCATCGGATTTTGACCGTGCCTTTCGAATGCAGAAGCGCGCAGTGCGAGGCATCGTAGGTATCCGCAGTGATGAATCGGTCCGCGACCACTTCAAAAACCTACGCATTCTAACACTACCAAGCTTGGTAATCCTTCAAACTGCAACCTTTACCCACACAAATATAAATAAATATAAACGCAAAGGTATAGTCACCTCACATAACTTACGAAGCAACGCGCACCGAGACCGTCTAGTTGCACCGCTTCACAAACTCTCAAGGTCAGAGCAGTCTGTGTACGTCACAGGCCCTGCGATATACAACCGCCTCCCAGGAAACATAAGAGATGCACCATCTCACCAATCTTTTAAAAGTAATTTGGAGTCATGGCTACTCACAAAAACCTTTTATACTTTTAACGAAATTATGGAATTGCCACTGACTATGTAACAATTTGTTTAATTTATTTTATTTTATTCAGAATAACTGACATTACCTACTCTGTAATGTGGAATTTGTATGTGTATTGTACAAATTTTATTTGACGTGTATCAGTATGCTACCAATAAAGATTATCTTATCTTATCTTAACTTATTATCTAAATTAGAACTAGGGTACGTTTACAAGATACGGGTCTTGCTTCATCTTAGGCACACGCTTCCATTTCTTCATTTGGGAGGTTCTTAGTTATGTTAGATGTGTTTATTTTTTTGGTTTGGGGAATATGTTGTTGTTGTCCTAGGGCACCCCAGAGATCCATAGGGCCTTCATAAGTTCGCGCCACGCCTTCCTGTCCCGAGCGACGTCCCTGGCCTCGCTCCAGCTCGCAGCTCACTCTCTACTGTTCGCCGCCATGTGTCCACGAATTCGGCTTCTGTCCGGCCGGCGGCTTCCATTCAAAACCGATGTTTGCATTATTTAGTTCCCCTCTTCAAATCGTATGGCCTATTCATCTCCACTTTCTCTCTCCAATGGGTTGGGGAATAGGTAGGTATTACAAAAACGTAGATAAACGTATGTATTAAACCTGCAAGGTTGTAAAAAAAATCTCAAGTATTTTAAGTGATATCGCGTAATGCTTTGGAGCATTAGCGCTAAATTATTCTATCCATAATTTAGCCATAATGCCCGTTTTAAGAATATTCTTTGTCTGATGTGTAATATTTGAAATAAAATTTCAGCAGCAAACAACCTGCATTTTTAATATTATAAATGCGAAAGGTTAGATGTTTCGATGTTTGTTCCTCAACCGATTTGGACGAAGTTTTGCACGAAGATAGTTTAAAGCCAGGGTTAAGGATATTTTTTATCCCGGGTCCACGCAGATGAAGTCGCGTGCGGAACGTTGTGTAAGAATTTCTGAAATTGGGTGAGTAGTTCCGGATCCCTTACACACGAACAACCTCACAAAGCTACAAACTTTACCTCTTTATTGAACGAGCGAGCGACCCGAACGAAGTACTCCGTTTCGGCTTGGGCCAAAATTATTTTTCTCAAACTTGCAATGAAATGTTGACGTGACTTACTTCTGTTTAGGTTCGGAAATACTATGTATCCGGTGCGATGAGTGAAGATGATATGTAAAGAAATTTCATACAGCCTTACACACCTAGGCCTGTAAAGCAACCTTCTTATGCTTTTAAACGGGGGGGGGGCGCGGCGGAGGGCGCGGGCCAGCTGGCGGTGCGGCGGCGGCGGTGCAGGCGGTGCACGAAGAAACGTATTATTTAGTTGTGTTAACCTACGAATTAAACAAATTGACTAGCTACTTTTTATTTTTATTTCATTGCAAGTTTGGGAAAAGCACTATACAAATCTCGGCGAGAAACGGGGTTGCCGGCCGCGTATCTCCTCGCTACGCTCGGCCGTCTGTATCTACTTGGCCTGCAACCCTTCGTTTCCCGGCCTTACTATTGTATGTCTGGCGTCGCTCCGACAGTTCTTCTCCACAGGTCGCATTTCTCAAGCGATTTTTTTGAAATTTTGTAAGCAGGTTCAATACTTTTTTTGCAACCTTTTATTTAAATTGCCCTGTTGGTAAGTAATCAAATCTTGCAAGTTAAATTTGACCCACTTCCCGGTGACCGATTGAGCTGAAAATTTGTGTATAAGTATAGTTTGGATAACAATTCAATATTATGGTACCATCCAGCTGATCTGATGATGGAGACGGAAGGTGGCCATGGGAATTCAGTACTTAACCCCTCAACTGTGGGAGATAAAATTACAGATAACCCACGCCTGTGGAAGCCCCGTGGGGCCTGCTTCACGGACAGGATTTCCAAGTGCATGTGCAGGTGGAAAATTACGTTTTATTCCATTTTTTACGCAGTTGCTATATTTTGGAATATATTGCTAATCTAATAAATTATCTAACTGTAACTATGTATTACCATGACAACACAGGTGTGAAATAAATGTACAGCTGGGTTCATTGTAGGGGTACCAAAAATCGTGCATGAAAGTGCTGGCTATGACTTGGGATGTGGTTTTTATCACAGTTTTAACACAGTTATTAGTAAAAAAAAAAACACTCAAACCCAATAAAAACAAAAGTTTACTTGCATGTTATCAGATTTTCACTACATTAACGAGCGAACTACGAGGCAAGCTTATGTACAGCTTGTAATAAATGCATTTAATAACAAGCTTCAACATTGCTCTGTGCTCAAATAATATGATTTAGCATAATTACAGGGCAGCCTTGGTAATTGGTGATTCGCTCGTATTTGCCTACGAATTAGTCGCGTTAATCCTTCTGGAACTGATCGCGGCTAAGCACATCGAAGCTGTTTGCTCCCATGATTAAGGCGCGGAGCCAAATTCATGTTGGTAAGTACATAATGACAGTCATAGCTACATAACCTATAGTTATGTATTAAGCAGTAACGTCTGATAGCGAAACCAAATGAATTTTGGTATCAAAACCAAATCAAAAATCTTCATAATTTATATTATGTGTTATCTCATGAGATTTTACAAACGTTTGTGGCTGGCCCCTCCAGGTCATTATCAATAATTGTGTTAGGAGAAGCCGCTTCTCCCATCCGGATGGTATGGCGTAAAGTAAAAACGATTTTCAAGTTGTTGCGAACCGGTCATAGGTACATCTTTTTATCCCCACGGTCCACGACTAGTTTCTCAAATAATTTTAGCATTTATTGCCCATAAAGCTTCTTCAACCAAATTTATTCATCCCCAATTCATCCACTCGAATTTACAATTAAAATAATCCCATCTAAATTGCTAAGTCAAGTGTCCCTTTCACCGACAAGGCAACAGTCCTAATGACCACCTCAGTTTCATTTCGCATTTGAATCAAAATATTCAATCGGATTTAAATTGACCACTTATCAGTAGGTACCTACGGTTTTCAATTTTAATTAGCCAGGGCCTCAATTCTTACTCACTTATAATACCCACTTTTATAGTTAACTAGCTTCCGCCCGCAACCACGTCTGCGTGGACCCGGGATAAAAACTATCCTATATTTTAATCCAGGCTATAAAACATCTTCGTGCAAAATTTTATCCAAATCAGTTCACTCGGTTAAGCGTGATTGAGTAGCAAACCAAACACCTAAACATCCCAACTTTCGCTCTTATAATAATACTAGCTTCTGCCCGCGACTCCGTCCGCGTGGAACTCGTTTATATCGCAGCTCCATACAAACTTTTACCCCCCATTTCATCCCCTTAGGGGATGATTACGGGGATAAAAACTATCCTATGTTACTCTCCATCCCTTCAACTATCTCCACTTAAAAAATCACGTCAATTCGTCGCTCCGTTTTGCCGTGAAAGACGGACAAACAAACAAACAAACACACACATACACTTTCGCATTTATAATATTAGTATGGATAAGTAGGACATAAATAAAATATCCTCAAGAAAGTTAAGATCTACTTATAACACGCTGGCAGTCGTCACATTTTCTCATCTCAAATAGGGACTCAGATCTGCGAGGACTGATGTTAAGACCCGCTTTATAAAAAATGACGATTTGAATGCTTTCATTGTTTCATTCGGCTTTAAAAAAAAATATAGTTCAAGTACCAATTAATTACGTCAAACAAATTGATTACCAAGAATCGCTATGCGCTACGCTCGAAGTCGATCTTGTGGTTATCCCGCTAAGTAGTGGAAAGCGCCTGGCAGTAAGTGAATGAAATGAATTAATGACATCGTAAATTGATAATACTACTTATATGTGCTCATTATGTTTTAGTTATAATCATTATTTACCATTTAATAATATATTTGCATGTATACCTGTATACCTATGGCAAATAAAGCATTTGAGTTTGAGTTTGAGTTTGAATTTTATTCTGCAAGTTGGCCGCAATGGCACTTTTACAAGTCAAATTCTACTAGCATTTTTGAAAAGAGACCACTGCCAAGTCGAAACGCCGAATCAAATTCAACAGTCAGTTATAATTTGCCAAAACTAAGTTTTTTTTTTATATACAACGACGGTGGCAAACAAGCGTACGGACCGCCTGATGGTAAGCGGACACCGCAGCCTATAGACGCATACAACTCCAAAGGAGTAACATGACCGTTGCCGACCCTTGATATATTTGAGGATTCGCTGTGTTGACAGCTGAAGGAACAAATTCTCTCGCTCTCAACACAACGCATCCTCGGGCGCTCTGGCGACCTTGCTCACCTCCAGGAACACAACACTACTACAGAGCAAGTAGTAGTGTTATTATGGCTGACGTATATTACAACAAGCAATAAATAAATATATTTATATATTACAAATAAATAAGCATTTTTGTCCGTAGTGAAAGTGTTAAAGTGTGATTTTAAATTGTACATTTATTTATGTTTGCAATTTCTAATACAATGTTTTTAAGATTTAAGCGGGCGCTAGGCGGGTTCCTGGCAGTGGAAGTGTTAAATACTGCAGTCATAATAACACCAATAATTGAAGTGTGTAAGTACGTAGTGTCGTGTGCCTGAGGGTTAATCACGTAACGTTTCGAACGCACGTTAGAACAACTTAAAACTGTCATTTTGCCATACAAACAGTGCCGTTTAGATTTACCTTAGGTACGCGCGTATAATGCGTTACGTGATCGACC
Source organism: Epinotia ramella (assembly GCA_947578815.1). NCBI lineage: Eukaryota > Metazoa > Arthropoda > Insecta > Lepidoptera > Tortricidae > Epinotia > Epinotia ramella. The sequence continues at coordinate 4,250,741 of OX388214.1, read as the reverse complement.
TGAGGGGAAACGTTACGTTCCGAACGCGTGTTAGGACAATATAACTGTCATTTTTAGTGTTCCGTACCAAAATTGTTTCGACGGAACACTTATGCGATCACTCGGAGGCTGTCCGTCTGTCACAGCCAGTTTTCTCGAAGACCGTTTGACATAGGAAGCTGAAATTTGGTATAGATATAGAAATGTATGGCCTAATTACATAAATAAAGTCAAAAAGGTGTCAACCCTAATAAAGGGGGCAGTTTGACGGGTTTAGCATTTTTTTTTTCATATAAAAAGTGACATTTAGAACTACCTGACGCGCGTACAATGCGTTACGTGATCGACCTGCTGCTGGTGGTAAGGTTGACAGAGCCCCCAAAGATAATGCACTTAATACCATTTGCTACCATCATAATCCTTCTTCCTTTTTCGCGATTGTCTCATTTAGGGTAATAGAGCCGGAGGTCCGCATTGGCAAAAAAGTTCACAACTGTAAAAAAAAAACAGTTTTCTTATTTATTCCAGCACTTGTGTAATATTAAACATAGTTTCTTGGCTTTCATGATATTAGGTCAACGGGAAGCATCCTATATCGCCTTCTTTGCAAGTACCTATCAAAGGTATTTTTTCCTTTTGAGGTCGACCCTAAAAATGCGCTTAGTATGCGTAACGCATGGCGTGAAACAAAAAACTGCTTATCGAAAGTTATCTGATCATAAACAAAAAAAATGCATCTAAAATTGTATGCTAAGGTATGTAACGCAAGCCTAGTAATCACCGTTCAGTCTCGCCGCCGCCCTGGCAGCCTCAGTCGGTCTCGCGCCCGCCCTATGAGAGGAGGTCTGTGCCGCCCGCCCAACCGATCACTCGCAACTTCGTGAAGTGTGGTGAAGTGAAGTGATTGTATTGGAAGTTGTTTGATAACTTGTGACTAGTGTTCATGGTGAACATTTATAAGGGACGTCAATAGTTTTTTTGCTGACGAGACAAAAGTAAGTCTTTAGGTATTAAGTTTTTTATTATAGGCCTGAAAAAAAAGTTTTATTCTGATGTTAGATGTTTTTTCAAACAGTCGACGTCATAGATATGTTTATATTTTTGCACCTTATTGCTTTGTAGTAAAGCGAAAAATGCATACATATCTTTTACATCCACTGTACTCCAGGCAAAATACGGTTTTGAAAAACATTAATTTATAATAGCGTTTTTTTTGTTGATTTCATTTGAAAATGTTATTCTAAGATGATTTAGTCAAGAATCCGACAAACTTTCCACCCGGAAGTAATTATGTAGATTTAAATGAAGCATGCATTATCTTTTTTTGTACGATTTATCTTGAATATTATAGAGCAAATGTAAATGAACCAAAATAAAGACAAAAACATTTATTAATATTTTTACTGACTTTTTAGAAGCCAGTTAACTTATCATTTTTTCGATGTCTGAAATTTTGTCGGATTTTGTCGCTGGGTAACTATTTAATTGATAATATATCCGTTATACTTAATAAGTAAGCTATTATAAATTATTTCCAAAATTGACATTTCTTCCATACAAGTTGTCAGTTCATTGCCTGGACTGTACCTGATCAATCAACCTGAAAAAAAAAGTTTTCCTCTGATGTTAGATGTTTTTCAAACAGTCGACGTCATAGATATGTTTATATTTTTGCACCTTATTGCTTGGCAGTAAGGCGAAAAATGTATACATATCTTTTACATCCACTGTACCTGATCAATCAACCTGAAAAAAAAGTTTTCTTCTGATCTTAGAGGTTTTTCAAACAGTCGACGTCATAGACATGTTTGTATTTTTGCACCTCATTGCTTTGTAGTAAAGCGAAAAATGCATACATATCTTTGACATCCACTGTACCTGATCAATCAATTAAGATAATTATTTCAAGGCAATACTTGCAATCGTGGAACGTGACGATAATGGAAATGAAAAAAGAGGACCATTCATTTAACGTTTTATAAAATGCAATTAATAATCATCATAAATAAATAAATAAATAAATATTAGGGGACAATCTTACACAAATCGACCTAGTCCCATAGTAAGCTCATTAAGGCTTGTGTTATGGGAACTAGACGACGATATATATAATAGAAATAAATACTTAAATACATAGAAAATTCCATGACTCAGAAACAAATATTCATGCTCATCACACTTATTTGCCCTTACCGGGATTCAAACCCAGGACCTTCAGCTTCGTAGGCAGCGTCACTACCCACTAGGCTAACCGGTCGTCAAAATCATTATATACCTATTTAACAGCCGCCTATCGGTGGTAACCGCCGCTCTGTTCACTTCTCTAAAAATGTCTATTAGGTACTCCATTGGACAATATTAATGTTAGGTTTCCCCACTTGCCTTCCACATCGCGGTATAGCCCTGTTTTATCGGTCCACTATTGTTCAGTCAAAAGTCTTTCCGGAACTAGCTCTTTCAGCCTTCTCCGAATATTGAAACTGCTAATGCTATCATCTTCCTAGCATTATTCTCGGTTTTGCCTCTTAAGGAGGCCAAGGTCCGCTTTGACACCTAAACCCAAATCATGCCAAATCTTGATCTGGCCTTCCAACCACGGAAAACTAGACCTTATTGGGATTAGACCGGTTTCCTGTTCCGAAAAACTCTTTGGTACGAGCCGGGATTCGAACCCAAGACCACCACTTGACAGCCGCATGCCTGAACCACTAGGCTACCGTAGCTTCTAAATACTTCTATACAACGCTGAATACGGTAGAAAAAGACGAAAAGATATTGTTTGCCTCCAAAATTCACGTAGGAAATGTGTATTCTCCTCCAGATTTTACATTTTCTTGGGTAAAAACTCTCCGAGATGCCCCTTAAAAAAAAGTCATACGAAGACATAGAGAACCTATTTGTTTTTCTAAAATGAATCTAGATTTATGTAAATAAAATGGTGTACCCTTGTTTTGTCGACAACCTTTTTATCGAATATTATTTCATCGACAACGATTCATCGAAACTTCAGTACTAGTAATATTGTTTGGAGTTATTTCATTTCAACTACTATTTATTTAAATTTATCTTACTACGTAGAAATACTATTCAACGAATATTAATTACTTAATCGCTGATTTGTTTCAAATTATCTTAATTGGCACAACTACAAAACATTGCAATGCATTTCTTCGACGTATTACTTTAATACAATTTTATATGTCCACATTTATACATTATTCAAATTATGTAGTTAAATGTGTGACATACAAATATGTTTAATATGTATGTATAATAAGACTAAGAATCATTGGCGTAGATCGTTTATTAAAAAAAAATATCAGGGCGGACAAAAATGGCTTGTCATAAGCGAACTCTGTTTTAGGTCGGTTAGGTTAGGGTTCACTTGTGTCCCTCAGACCAGAAATAGACACCCCGCGCAGCGGGGTGGCGTCGACTCGCTGCATTCAGATATAGACCCGAAATAATTTTATGCGGAATAAATATTATTACATGTAAAAAAAATGAATTAAAAAAACCCGAAATGAAAAGCCATGACATTAATTTTATTGAAATAAGTCAACTACCAATTAAAAGACCTCGGTTCAAATTACCTAGTATCGAGTCCTCGACGCAATGACTTGTCGATGAAATGAAAATACTTACTTGAAACGTTGTCTTTGAAATACCTAATATTCGATTAAATGTTTTTCGGCAATTCAATGGTAAACCAAATAAAATAAATACTTTGTAGTAAGTTGTGTACTGTATTTAAACATAGATTTTTCATGTTTTCCGTGTTTAAAATAGTTATACTGATCTTTCCTGCTGCCTGAAACACAGGGTATTCCTCGTAAAATGTATCCCTTAATAATATTTTAGTATTAAGACATGATTCTGTAAAATACGTTTTTGATAATAAATGAATTATGAATTATAAGAAAATTACCTATTTAATGGCGGCATTTACTCTTTATGTCACTGAGTCGTCGGCTACGCCCTGATGAACCTGCCGCTTCATGATTGGTGGGTGTTTGTTCGATATATTCCGGCCATATCTGATGCCCGTTCACTATCCATCACCCATGACCCCCCTGTTAACCTGAAGCTAAGCCCCCCAACAAAAGTTAAATTAGACGGCCAAAAATAACATAATCGAACGAGCGAGCGAAGCGAACGAAGTTCTATGCTTCAGCTTGGGCCAAAAATCGATTGTCGGGGCGGCGCCCGCTGTCCAGTGTCTGTCCGGCTGTTCTTCTGCCGGTTCTTTAATTATATAGGATCTTTTCGTCGAGTCACTTTTTCGAAATTAAAAATAAAATATTTGTTAAAAACATCCTCACGAAAATTTGGACTTACTCGAGCGTCGTTGAGACGTATAGATTTTGAAGATTAGATGACGGAATGAAATTTGAAGCAATACTGTCGTATCCGAGGATGGCGAGCCTTACAAGTTTCTGCTTACAAGCTGCTTCTACTCCGTCCTGTCTCCGTCTGTGGTGGAAAGCGTAATCGTGGCCAATAATGTACACATGTCAGTAAACGTTAAAATGGCTTCTTACTCAGTATAATACCACGGCAAACCATAAGCATCCTGAGAGATAAAAGGTGGATATTTTCTTTTTCTTTGGTCCCTTTAATGCTGAGAATTGTAACTAAGTGATTTGTCGTCATACTGTCATCTGTAAGAACTGCCTGTTGAATAACGCCGACCACTTTTTTGCTGCGTCAGACAATCTTCAGGAGATTTTTCCTGTAGGTATATTCTGTTTGGTAGTAACGCACATGGGGCGGTTTGAGGACAGCGCAAAACGTGACATGCTGTCCTTCAAAATCGACCCCGTGAACTGGAAAAAGCAATCTCAGGACCGAGACCTTTGGAAAAAGGCACTATATGAAGGCGTGACATTACACGATATCGCCTGGTTTCACCACTTGTCCCACAAACGAGCATTGAGGCACCAGCGCGCTGCTGCGCATTTACATGTCAAATCTGCGGGCGTCACTGTCACTCTCGTATTGGCCTGACAAGCCACGTGCGTAAGTGCCGCACTTTAATGGACGCTGCTTAAATCATCTTTTATAGATGCTAAAGGCCAATGATAATGACGATGATGAGTAACGCACATATCAACAACATCATACATTTTTGAAAACTAACATTTATAGGTATTTGTACGTTTTTATTGTTGTTGATAGTGTTGATACCTTGGTCCATATTAGGAATTTCAAGATAGCCCTTTGACATCTGGGGCCGTAGACAAGGTTACAATCGACAAGCGCTAACGCTAACGCTAACGAATAAAATCTATGGGAATGATAGATGCCGACGAAACACTTTTCGTTAACATCTGTCAATCCCATACATTTTATTAGTTAGCGTTAGCGTTAGCGCTTGGCGATTGTAACCTTGTCTAGGCCCCCTGGTATTAATTTGGAACGATAGTGATAATGACTGGTACCTAGTCAAATCAGCACGAACAAAAGTATGAAGTTCGCTGGAAAAAAGGAACAAGTGACGTCACGATGTTCTACGGTCAAACAGCGTCATTTTTATGATCTTTCGTCATCCATCATTATTTAAGAGCTAGGATCTTGTCGGTGAAAACCACCACTGATTTTTGTTCTCTGCTAGCATTATGATCTTTACGTGTTTAAAATTATTTAAACTAGCAAACATAAGTTCAAGCTTTTCCTGAGTTTTGTTTATTGATAATGTAATTATTTCTTTATTTTCAGTGCTATTATATAACCGTTCACTTGCTTTCATACTTAAAAAAGGTAGCCGCTGCTTCTAATTTTTCATTATCAAGGCAGCCCATACTTTGATTGGCAACCACAGTTGCCACCATCAGTTTAGGAGTCTGCGAATTTGACAACTGTGGTTGCCACAAGCAAGTGAGTGGGTATATAACTTATAACGCCCGTTGCCAGAGTAAAGTAAGGAGACCTCTACTGAAAGCTGTCTTAGAGAATCAAGTATTACACCAGCCCCAGAATTCTACATCTAGCGTGGAAGATCTTGGGAAACCCTGACCGGGTATCATGGTCGGACTTATCACGCGATAAGTGACAAGATGAGCGTCGTCTCGTTCTATCGAACGGTGTCAGCCAGTGACGGACGCTCTATTCTGTCACTTATCGTGTGATATGGCCGACCATGATACAGGGTCGGGAGTCAACAATGGACGGGTCTGAGTTAGTCAGTCACATAATGGACTAACCACTTATTTAAACTCTTTAAAAAGCAGAAGTCACAGAAGGCTTTCAACGTGCGATTATGAGTATCATCATCATCATCATCATATCAGCCGAAAGACGTCCACTGCTGGACATAGGCCTCCCCCAAAGAGTGCCAAAGCGACCGGTCCTGCGCCACCCGCATCCAGCGGACTCCCGCAACCTTTACCAGGTCATCAGTCCACCTTGTCGGGGGCCTACCCACGCCGCGCCTATGATTATGAGTATAGATCTCTCCAAATTGAAATGGTGTAGGTACCTTCAATCTTCTTCTAAGTACTTTGTCTTTGAGTCTTTCCTCTCCAAAAATGTTTTTACCATGACTCTCTACCTAGGTCTCCGAGAGGAAACCGGATGGCTCGCGGTATTTGAACTCCAGAAGCGTTGTGGAACCGCCCTGTGCAACCCGAACTGAGCCAAATTGGACTGGCGCAGAAGTTGGAAGGGGGGTGAAAAAACCCTCAGATTGTACACCAACCACCGATGATTCACCTTGTGAAACATCGGAGCTCGTTTGCGGGGTTTAATTAGCCTGAGCGAATAATAAATATAATAAATTGATAAATTCATTTCATATTGTTTAATTCTGTATTCACTGAATTGTGGGGACGTTACTTTGCGCTTGACGGGGACAAATTGATTTTCCGAAATCAATCAACAGGATGATATATTGACTCGTAACGTCGCGACTCGTAAAGTCGTTTTATGACAAGTACTGTAAGCTAGATAATACAAAATAATGCATCTAAGGCGGTAAAATAAGTGTGTGGGTCTAAATCAGGAACAAAATATTGGTGTCTTTTTTGTAGTCAATCATAAAATACAAAAGTTAATAGTGTGTTTATTTATTAACTAGTTTATGCCTGCAACTCCGTCCACCTTACTCGTTTATATCGTAGCTTCATCTAAACTCTCACCCCACATTTCACTGCCTTAGGGGATGATTTCCGGGATAAAAAGTATTGTATGCCCTCCCCCGGGACGCACACTATCTCTGTACCAAATTTTATCTAAATCGGTTTTGCGGTTTAAACGTGAAGAGGTAACAGAGAGACAGACAGACACACTACACTACACAGACAAATTTATAATATTAGTATGGACATACTCGTATTAAAAAATAGATCCAACAATCTTCCAAAATCACCTTTGTATGAAAACCCATCTCACCCCAACTACGAGGGACTACGGGGTGAGGTGGGATTTCGTGTTTATCGTTAAAGTTATGAAAATGGAACTACCCAAAATCATAAAGAAACGAAAATACAAACGTCTGGAACACTTATTATATACAACATTCAGTTTGCATATGTAAAAATAAAATGTTATCGAGGTTTGAATGTCAGTTTTGCCCCTACTCATCGTATTTTACGGTACCTACAAAATTTACTAAGCTACAATCTTACAGACTCTTCCTCTTTATAATATTAGTTAGTATTAAAGAGAAAGGTCGGAAATGTGAAACACTTACACAGTGGAAGGTATTATTAGTTGAACACCTTGATACCTCGTCGTTTTCACCCATTTGACAACTTCGTACGGCAGTGTGAACATGTAATAGGTAGTACAGAGGTGTTTAGCCGCTTACGAGTTACGAGTACAGTCAGCATCATATAGTTAGTAGCAGCCAAAGTAGCCAAATATATCGGAACACGTCTTTATTACTATAGGAATAAGGAAGTGTGACGATATATTTGGCTACTTTGGCTGCTACTAACTATGTGATGCTGACTGTACTCGGCTGCTTTTAAGTTTGATTCGATTCAAATGAATCACTACACAGCATAAAACAAAGTCGCTCCCCTCTGTCTGTCCCTATATATGCTTAGATCTCTAAAAATACGCAAAGGATTTTGATGCGGTTTTTATTAATAGATAGAGTGATTCAAGAGGAAGGTTTATATGTATAATATAGTACCCGTGCGAAGCCGGGGGCGGGTCGCTAGTAGTCCAATAAATCAGTAGAAAATACCATCGCCGATACTACCAAATGGCCAGTCCATCTATATTATGAAGTTTAGGCTTTGTATTTTTATTTACTGTTGGAGGATTAACTGGAGTGATTTTAGCTAATTCTTCAATTGATGTAACTCTACACGATACTTATTATGTAGTTGCTCATTTTCACTATGTTTTATCAATAGGAGCTGTATTTGCAATTATAGGAGGATTTGTTCACTGATACCCATTATTTACAGGTCTGTCTATAAACCCATATCAGTTTTTACAATATTTATTGGTGTAAATTTAACATTTTTTCCCCAACATTTTTTAGGCTTAGCTGGGATGCCTCGTCGATATTCTGATTACCCAGATACTTATACATCTTGAAATATTATTTCTCCATTCATAAATCCCAAAAAGTCCTCATAATAATTGAACTAAGCGACTTGTCCTCTATTTAACTTCTACTGTTTAAAAAAGCATTTTCTACCCCTTTTCTAATCCTTTTCCATTTTACATATTTACCCCTTTTCCTCTGCTGACGACGAGAAAACTAATTGTGCCGTCCGCTGTCATTTTATTATTTTTAATTAGAATGAGACGGCCTGGGTTCATGCTTTTCAGCTTACCCTAATTGGATAGAATCTTTTTATTAGTTAATGACGCGTTATTTCGGTGTCTGAGAGGCAACTGGATGGCTGGCGGTATTTGGAATGAAATGAAAATTATTTATTCCAGACAAAGTCCATAGATGCATTAAATGAATCAAATTAAGATAAATAACTCGTGTAGACGCTGGTACAGAAACTTAGGAACAGCTGCCTCTTCACCTTCACACCTCATCATCATATCAGCCGAAAGACGTCCACTGCTGGACATAGGCCTCCTCCAAAGAGGGCCAAAGCGACCGGTCCTGCGCCACCCGCATCCAGCGGACTCCCGCAACCTTTACCAGGTCATCAGTCCACCTGCCAGAGAGGGTGCGGAAATTAAATGTCATGGCCTTTCTCCCTTGGAAACACAGGCGTGAGATTCTGTTTATTTAATTGTGTATCTTTCCTTATCCGATCACGTCCTTTTCATAGTGAAAGTTGTACATTCTAGAAAAAAATACTACCTTTTACTTCAATCCAATTACATTACACTTCGAATTGACTTGACTGACAGGTGACACTGACAGCGTGACAGCTGACAGTCTAAGCCCACATCACACTGGCGCGGCATGGCCGCGGCGGACAATAGTAAACTTGTCACTAGCTGTAAAATTTACTATTGTCCGCCACCGCAGGCCGCGCCAGTGTGTTGCAGGCTTTACTGATACTGCACAGAGCCCGCACCTAGAAACGTGGAAGCGACCTAACGTTCTTAAGGGTAAATAAGTAGATAAGCGAAGCTACTCGTACCTCTTCACGCTTAAACCGCTAAACAGATTTGCATGAAATTTGGTATAGAGATATAGTTTGAGTCCCGGAAATCATCCCCTAAGAAGGTGAAATGGGGGGTGAAAGTTTGTATGGGGCTCGATATACACAAGTTCCAGGCGGACGGATTCGCGGGTAGAAGCTAGTATTTGTTGTAATCTATGAATGTTACCCAAGAGTGGTTGTATATGATTATCTGTGGTTTGTCACCGAAAAACAAAATGCCTCGTTGCATACAGATTTCCTTTTAATAAAGCTTTCGTATATAAAATGGTGTTTATGTGGACCTCAAGCAATACCTGAAACCTAATATAACAACAGCAGAGCGTGGTTGATCATTTCAACAAGAAAGATGGGGAGTAATACTTGTATGTTCCCAAAATTATGTGACGGAGTCGGCTTCTCGAATTGGAAGTTTAGAGTGAAGATTTTGCTTGAAGAAAAAGGTTTGGACGATACGTTGTTACCAGAAAATAAGTGCAAAAAGGAAGATGACGCAAAAGCGCGGTCAGTAATAGTTCAGTGTTTGTCGGACAGATATTTAGAATACGTAAAGAAATGCTCGACTGCGGCCGAGATGATCGAACAACTCGACAAAATATTTGAAAGGAAAAGCGTGTTCAACAAGCTATATCTTAGAAAAAGATTACTAGCATTAAAATGTTTGACAACTGACAAATTGCAGGATCATTTCCTAAAATTTGACACAATGATCGCTGAACTAGAAGCTACTGGGACAAAGATCGACGAAAGTGACAAAATATGTCATCTATTACTAACTCTACCCTGTGAATACGAAACAGTAATAACAACATTGGAAACTATGAGTGACAACAAGGAATTGGACATAGAGTTCATCAAGTCAAGATTATTGGATGCGGAATTGAAATTAAAGGGAGAAGAAAATAAACAGATTGTACATAAAATGGAATCTAGTTTTATATCCTGCTACAAATGTGGACAACAGGGACATATATCTTATGAGTGCAAATACAATGAGAGACAGAATAACATGCAAAGCCGAGGGAGAAGTCGTGGAAGGAGCAGGTCCAGAGGCCGGTATTTTAGAGGCAGAAGCATGAGAGGGACGTCAGCGAACTATGCAGAGCAAAGTCATGATCAAGAGTCTGCATTTATTGCGTTATCTGCGCAGAATGATACTCAGCAAGGAGATAGTTCAATTGTATTTGTTGTAGACTCGGGCGCAACTCATAATTTTATAAAATCAGAGTATGAGGACATAATGGAAGATGTTAAAAGCTTAAAGGTGCCCATATACATTAAAGTTGCAAATGGAGAAAAATTAGTAGCCAAAAAGGAAGGGATTTTGAGGTTAGAATGTCAAAATAACCCAGTAAAGATTGAAGGATTAATTGTTGAACGACTCACACACAACTTGCTTTCTGTGAGTAAGCTGCAGGAGAGAGGACACACTGTGGTATTTAAAAAAGGTCAATTAAAAATACACACAATTACGAAGACCTACTATGGAGACCGGATTGGAAAACTACATGTTCTTAAATTGTCGAGAAAACAAAAAATAGAGAATTGTGAGTACACAAATAATGATGACAAAGCATGGCACATCAGATTAGGGCATCTCAACAGAAAAGGTTTAGCTATAATGAAATTACCGTATAACAATGACATGTGTGACACATGTATGAAAAATAAGAGTACAAGATTACCTTTTCAACCTGTGCAACAGGCACAAGCTCATAAAATAGGAGAGTTGATACATTCTGACGTGTCAGGACCTACAAGAACACCAACAAAAGAAGGCTACAGATATTTCCAGACAATAATAGATGATTTCTCACATTTTACCCAGACTTATTTAATGAAAAATAAATCGGAAGCAGCTGATAATCTAGTGAAGTATATAAAAGAAATAGAGCTGGAAAAGGAAATAAAAATCAAGAGGATACGCTGCGACAATGGCGGAGAGTACTCATCAAACTCATTTAAATACTATTGTCAAGACAAAGGCATCAAAATTGAGTACACTTTACCATACAGCCCAGCTATGAACGGAAAAAGCGAGCGCATGAATCGCTCGATATATGACAAGGCCAGAACTATACTTGACGAGTCAAACTTACCAAGATACTTATGGGGCCATGCAGTACAGACTGCAACGTATTTACTCAATCGGTGTCCATCGAAAGCAATTCATTTTAAGATCCCTGCTATAATATTTGGAAGAGAATTTAAGCTAAATAAGCTGAAAATGTTTGGATGTCAAGCTTGGATGATGGTAATACCTAAAGGAGACAAGTTTGATTCAAGAGCAAAAGAAGTAAGAATGATAGGATATGGGAGAACTGGTTATAAAGTATGGGACCCTGAGACAGACGATGTTCTGGTTACAAGAGATGTAAGATTCAATGAGAATAATATAAAATACAAGAATAAAATAAATGAACCCGAAGAAGTGGAAATCGAGATAGAACCAAAGGAGCAACCTAGAGAGAAAAAAGATGCAAAATCAAAAGAAACACATGAAAATGATGGAAGTATTGAAATTGATTATAAGGAAGATGATAAAGCTAGAGAAGAAAATGATAACATAGAAGAAAGGAGAACGACAAGAGGAAGAATAGTAAAGATACCACAACATCTACAAGAATATGAATTAAATGAAGCATACTGTTTATTGAATGATGAAGAGGAACCACAGAGCTATGAAGAAGCTATCAGTGAAGGATGGATAGATGCGGTCAACACAGAACTAGAAGCATTAAAGAAAATGAATACTTGGACAGTGACAAATTTACCAAATGATAAAAAAGCTATTGATACAAAATGGATATTTAAGACAAAAGATAATGGCTTGAAAAAGGCTCGACTAGTAGCAAGAGGTTTCCAGATAAGAGAACCAGAAGACTTTGGTAAAAACTATGCCCCAGTTGCAAGGACTTCAACTGTACGAACACTATTAGCGTTTGCCGTTCAGAATAAATATAATATGAGACAGCTGGATGTTCCCACAGCTTTCCTTAATGGGATGTTGGACTCGGAAGTGTACATAAAAGCACCACAAGGAGTACAAATAGAAGAAGGAAAAGTGTTGAAACTAATTAGAGCATTATATGGCTTAAAAGAAAGTCCAAAATGCTGGAATCAAAGATTCAATGATTATATTGAAACCCAAGGATTTAAAAGATCATTACATGATTTTTGTTTATACACCAGTGAAGAAAACAAAGTATGGATGGTAATATATGTAGATGACATTATTCTAACAGGAGATGATGAAAATATGAACATCGTGATACAGAATTTAAAGGAAGAATTTCGAGTGAAAGACTTTGGCTTTCCAAAGACATTCTTAGGAATGGAAATAGATCGAAACAGAGATCATTTAAAAATTACACAGAAGAACCAGATACATAAAATGCTTGATAAATTCAAAATGACTGACTGTAAGTGTACAACTACACCAATGCAGAAAGACTATCAGTATGATGTGAAAGAAGATGTAGTACAAGATGTCCCATATAGACAACTGATTGGCGGACTCATGTTCATGGCGACTGTTACGCGACCAGATATTGCATATGCAGTCTCATATCTCAGCCAATATTTAGATAAACCAACCAGAAGTCTATGGACTCAAGCCAAGCGAGTATTAAGATATTTAAAAGGCACAGACAATACAGGACTAACATATGAACGATCCGAGAATAACTCCTTAGAAACTTATTCAGATGCAGATTGGGCCGGAAATCATACGGATAGAAAAAGTGTATCCGGGTCTGTTACCCTCTACAATGGATGTCTCGTGTCATGGTTTTCCAGAAAACAGACATGTGTCGCACTCTCGACAGCTCTCTCTGTCGAAGCGGAATATGTGGCAGCGGCTGCCAGTGCTTGCGACTTGCTATATATAAAAGGACTATTCAGTGATTTGAATGAACTCAGCAGTGACCTGCAGTGCGTACTTTACATGGACAATAAAGGTGCTATACAATTATCTAAATCTTTTGAGAATAGTAAGCGTGCTAAGCACATTGATATAAGGAACCATTTCTTAAAAGATCTAATTGTTAAGAAAGAGATAATTGTGGAGTACACATCTACCAATGATAATGTATCTGATTTGTTAACTAAAAGCTTATCTTGTGAAAAGCTTCGTTTGATGAAACACAATTTAAATATTAATTAATGATTAATGTCCATATTCGTTTATGTTATATAATTTCGGTTTTTAAAGTAAGTAATTGTCGATTGATTCATTTCATTTCGTTTTGTTAAAAGCTTTCAATCGAGGCGGGGTGTTGTAATCTATGAATGTTACCCAAGAGTGGTTGTATATGATTATCTGTGGTTTGTCACCGAAAAACAAAATGCCTCGTTGCATACAGATTTCCTTTTAATAAAGCTTTCGTATATAAAATGGTGTTTATGTGGACCTCAAGCAATACCGGAAACCTAATATAACAACAGTATTTTCATATTTTGGACGCCTAGCGTCAAGCATGCTAAGTGTTAAATATAATATATGAAAACACATTTTTAACCCTTCTGTGGTGGAAGCTTCCCTTAACGAGGCAATTTAACGTTACTAAAAGGCATAAATCAAACTTAAACTTAGCTACTGAATTTAAAGTTTCCTGAAAATCTGACACTGACGGTAGAAAATGGCTAGTTAACCGTAGTTTTGGGAGGAATGCTTCGACTAGATTATTGATTAATCTGTAATTTATTTTTATTTTGAGGCATCTCGCATGCTCATTGGAATAAGTCTAGAATTTAACTGTGAGTATTAATAGTAGAATATGGCTATACGTCTCCATCAACACACAAAATGATTTATTTTATGCTTCCAATGTATAACAATAGATTGTATGTATGTATGTCAGCACTTTATTGTACAGTCGAGGTCAAAAATATGTTTACACTTTTGCACCTTATTACAAGGCAATGGTGCAAAAGTGTAAACATATCTTTGACCTCGACTGTACACAATAACAGGTTAAAGAATATACATGTCACACAATAGATCAAAGTACAAAGGCGAACTTATCCCTATAAGGGATCTGTTCCAGCTAACCTTTGAGCAATTGAGAGGAAGGTAGGTAGAACGAGATAGGCAAACTTATACCGTGTACAAAAACACAGAGAAAATGAAAACAAAACCTAATAGGTATTAATCCTAGACAAATAAAAACATGCCAATACATATTATACAAATATACAATATAAAATATAATACACACTATCATATGCAATATATATAGGTATCGCAAATGTACAATAAATAAATAAATAAATACTATATTCGACCAATTCACAAGTCATTGGAAAACCACAACTTCTTCAAATTCATCTTATCATCATCATTATCGCGGCTTATTGTCATCTGCAGGTCGATCACGTAACGCATCGTACGCGCGTCATGTAGATAAATGTCACTTTTTCATGATACCGGAAAGTTATTTGAATTGGACTTGTCACATATTGAGATATCATCAACAAATTAGCTAAGTACCTACCGTAAAATGGGGTGAGTAGGGGCAAAACTGACATTCAAACCACGATAACATTTTATTTTTACATATGCAAACTGAACGGCGTATATAATAAGTGTTCCGGACGCTTATATTTTAGTTTTTATTTTATTTTGGGTAGTTCCATTTAATAACTTTGACGATAAACAGGAAATCCCACCTCACCCCGTAGTCCCTCGTAATTGGGGTGAGATGGGATTTCACACAAAGGTGATTTTGGAAGATTGTTGGATCGTTTTTTTTTTAGTATGAATATTACTATAGCTCCATTTTAAATACATAATTTTTATAGCAGTAGCCTTAAAATCCCATCTCACCCCCTTTTCACCGCTTCTCTCCCCATTCATAACCCAACTCTCCCCGCGAACCCTACTCACCCCATTTTACGATATTGATAGAAAAATCAAAGCACTAAGAAAATTTTAAACGAGCACACTTGCGGAGTAGACCGGGAATCGAACCTGGTGTCTTCGGACTGCCGGCCCACTGCGTATACCCCTCCACCAACGCTGCGAAGTAAGCTACCGAATTTATCCTTATGCTTGGGTCGAGCTTTGTAGCAGTTTATTATTTAAAAGGTTTTTTACCAACAAATTAAATAAAAGTTTGACAAATATGTAGAACTAGCCCGTGACCCCGTCCGTGTGGAACTCGTTTATGTCGTAGCTCCATACAAACTTTCACCCCCCCTTTCACCTTCTTAGGGGATGATTTCCGGGATAAAAACTATCGTATGTCTATCCCCGGGATGCAATCTATCTCCATACCAAATCATCTCAATCGGTTCAGCGGTTTAAGCGCTAACAGGTAACAGACAGACAGACATACACTCTTTCGCTTTTATAATATTAGTATTCTATTCTATTTAATATTCTACATGGTTAAACTCACCTATTAAATTGCAGGTGTCCCGAATAGTTCGAAACATGTCGTCCATAGTGACAATTTAGTACCGTGTAATTATTAGTATTATTTTAAACATATCTCACGAAAGTTTAAATTGGATTAGTGTTATTTGCCCAATAACTTATGTGTCATATAATATAACTAGCGACCCGCCCCGGCTTCGCATGGGTACTATATTACGCATATAAACCTTCCTCTTGAATCACTTTATCTATTTAATAAAACGCATCAAAATCTGTGGCGTAGTTTTAAAGATCTAAGCATACATAGGGACAGACAGCGGGAAGCGACTTTGTTTTATACTATGTATTGGTAGTGATAACATACTGAAGCTTAATTTTTTTCGATCCCAATGGAGATGTATCCTTTGATATGAATAGTGTCGCACTAGGCTTGCAGATTCAAAGCTTTAAACTTGTTTAAGCCCTCAGCACACGTGTAGATTAGTGCATTAAGCGTTGCCTGTGAACTCTCAGAGCCATATAAGCTAAATGGGAAGTTAAAGCTCGTATTAACCTGATACTCTAATCAGGACTAAACATAATTTATTTACTTGGATGTCATGTTGACTACATATTTTGTACCTATTCGTTTTGGAATTTTTGACAACTTTAATTTTAATAAATGATAATAATTTATCGTAGCTCTGTGTGCAATAATGACATTAAAGAACTATGAATCTACAGTACGTGAGTAGAACATTTTTTTTGGGAGATAGATATAAAGAAATAGCCAATATAATCGGCTCGGCTGGGCAGCATTCGGAAGGCTACGGCACATCTTTTCGTCCAATATTCCGCAGTGCCTCAAGACGAGAGTCTTTGACCAGTATGTGTTCCCAGTGATGACGTATGG
The DNA here is from genome assembly GCA_947578815.1 of Epinotia ramella. Classification (NCBI taxonomy): domain Eukaryota; kingdom Metazoa; phylum Arthropoda; class Insecta; order Lepidoptera; family Tortricidae; genus Epinotia; species Epinotia ramella. The sequence continues at coordinate 4,233,904 of OX388214.1, read as the reverse complement.
CATAAGCCTCATAAGACGGCTCAAAGCCACCCAAAGGGCAATGCAGAGGGCTATGTTGGGAGTTTCTCTGCGCGATCGCATCAGAAATGAGGCTATCCGCAGCAGAACCAAGGTACACACACACGGGTACGGGTATACAGCCCTCGAATCGCTAAACTTAAGTGGCAGTGGGACATTGCACGTCGAACCGATGGCCGTTGGGGCAGGTTCACGAGTGGCGACCACGTACCGGAAAGCGCAGCGTGGGTAGGCCCCCCACAAGGTGGACTGATGGCCTGGTAAAGGTCGCGGGAGTCCGCTGGATGCGGGTGGCGCAGGACCGGTCATGGTGGCACTTTTTGGCGGAGGCCGATGTCCAGCAGTGGATGCCGTTCGGCTGATATGATGATGGTGATGATGAGCTAATATAATAGGTCGGTAGTCGGTTGGTCTGTGTTGCTGGACTCTTTTGTACCTATTATTTGCCTTTTTTAGGCGTTTCTTTTTCTTTTTTCTCATCAGCCTGTAAGCTTTCCACTGCTTTCCGTTTCCCGTGAACGTGAGAATAAGTTTAAATCAGACGCTGGCTCAGTGCGAGTTGGGGGCTTTAGGTACATACACTCATTAATCGCTTCATAAATGTGTGCAGATTTTCTCTAGTAGGTACATTCTGGCAAAAAATATTTTGAAGGTTTAGGAAACATCTATCATGGATACCATATTTTACGATGAATGCAGTAAAGTCGTCGTCAATGGAATTTGCTAACTATGTAAACAAACCGCAATAGTGAAAGACAATTTCAATATGGCGGTTTGTTTACATAGTTAGCAATAGTATTTTTCACAATCGTGTTATAATAGAGAGTTTTTTAGTCGAGTACAGTGTTTAGGCCACGAAGCTTGCTGAGTGGCCTAAGTAAGGTACGAGATTAAAACGCTTGATTATGTCACTATTGTGAACAATACTTTTTGTACGAGTTCATTAAAATTAATAATTTAAGTCATTAATACGAGTATATAAGAAAACTTAAATATCGTAAGTACTATATTGTCTAGTTCTACTATTGTAAAGGCTCTTTGACTTTTCAGGTAGCAAGGTAAGTTGGCTTCCTCTGCCATATTAATTATTTCTTGAGGAGTTAAAGATGTTTCGACTCTGTCACAACTCATTTTCTTAGTCTTTATTTTAACTTTTTAAGTTTAGCTTCGAAAAGAAAAGTTATCACATCACACCACCGGCGTTCGTAATGTTGCAGTACTGTGCTGTGATTGTCAAAATATAGCCAATCACAAAGCGTAGTTTTTTTTTTTTTTTTGTGCCCTGGATACAGCAGCAAGTTTAAGTAGATTTTTGACAGATGACGCGACGCGCTACGTGCCGAAACGCCATAGATTGGCAATTTTGTATCGGATCGAGTCTCCTTAAACCACATATTATTGAAATACGAAGTTCTATTTTCAAATTTTTTTTAGAGCGTATCGAAAAAGTTATTTCGGTTGTTTCGGAAGTACTTAACCTCCTAACATAGACTATTCAACGATGAAAAGAGTGACGTTGCAGTATTCTCTATGAAATCGTAATACACAAATTTTAATCGACGAGTACAAAAATTCTATTGACGGCCACGGTGTAATGATTCGCTTTTTCGCCACATGCATAAACGCTGTATCCGCCTCAGAGCATTTTTTTTGCTTGGTGGAGGTTTCTTCGTTTTCGCTTTCCGCCATCGAAATAGTAAAAATAGTTTAAGTTAGGTTCAGTTAGTTCATAGTTATCTTTTGTGTTGTCAATATTTTACTACCCGACCGGCTTGGAGGAAGGGTAACAAAATTTTCCGTTTTCCGAGCGTATATATGTATGTATGTATTTTCTATTTCACTGGCTTGACAGATTTTGACAAATGAGGTATCGTTGGATCCCTTATAATCGTGTAAGTAACGTGACATCCTTCTAATATAAATGCGAAAGTTGCGGGTGTTTAGATGTTTCTCACTCAATCACGCAATTTTCGTATACATACGGTCGTCATCATCATCATCATATCAGCCAAAAGACGTCCACTGCTGGACAAAGGCCTCCTCCAAAGAGTGCCAAAGTGACCGGTCCTGCGCCACCCGCATCCAGGGGACTCCCGCAGTATACATACAGTCTGAAATAACATATAAAATAAACGATATGATACAGAGAAAGAATATAATGGAAAAATAAACCATCTTCGTCTGTAGCCCCCGACAGGATTCGAACCTGCGACCTTTCTATTAACGCTAGACTGCTCTACCAACTGAGCTACGAGGACAGTGACGCAAGTTGTATATTTTTCCACTATATTCCCGCTAAGACTAGCGCCCTCTCTGTATCGAGTTATAGACTTGTTTCACAGTCTTGGCACTCTAATGGGCGAGCTATGCGCTCGCTCCATTCTAATCGAACCACATCAGGTAGTTTCGGACTTAGCAAGAGAGATGGCGCTAGTGTACATTCCTTGTTGGTGTAACTTCCTCGTTAAAAATAACACGAAACAAAAATATTTAATTAAATAATTTGTTTCGTGAAAAGGGTATAACATATAAAATACTTTTTATCTCGGGAACCCTCCCCTAAGGGGGCTAAATGGGGACGAAAGTTTGTATGGAGCTACTATATAAACGAATTACACGCCGATGAAGTCGCGGGTAGAAGCTAGTAGGCTATATTTGTTAAAAGCATTTGTTTTTTTTATCTTTTCATTTCACTTGACTAAGTAGTGATATTTAGATGTAGTATGCAACATGGATAGCGTTGTCCACTAATAGACACTTCCACTTAGTCACCCAGTGCCCCACTAACCGATAATTGATAACCGCGATCGTCCTCGAAGCCTGCCAATTTGGACCAGGACACTTCTACCATCAATCACGTGTTGTTTACCACGGAATTCATACAATGTGAGCTGAACATGTTCAATATGCCGTGCTCTCGAAAATATAACCAGAAAACAAATTAAATAGATAATAAGAGACAATTATACAGACATCAAACATACCATAGTTGTAACAACTATTTTTGTTGTTTTAAAGAATCCTGTTTAGTTGTTATTGTAGATCGATGTGCATCCTAACGCCATCTGGTAGAGATCTCGCGCGTTATTTCTCATCATTAGCAGCCTACGTCGATAATTCAATACTCTCACACATTAAACAGGACATACGTCACATGTGATGTTAGTTCAGATTTTAAACACGACATGGGCAAGTACGAGTGCGCTGGTGTCTCTCTTTGACCGCAGCTCCCAAAGCGAACGGTCGCACCCACTCTGATTTAGCTAAAGCTCGCAGCGTATCTTCTGGAAAGATGGCGAAGATCGTCAAGTTTAATAAATTTAAATAATGAGTTTTAAGGCTCACATGCCGCCTTAATTTTAGTAAAAAATATTTAAAATAATGGCAATGTAACAGTTAATTATTGAGTGAAGAAAATCCCGATAATGTGAGTATTAACGTTATTCGCTTTTGTTCGTATTTAACTGTTTGTCAAAACCTAATCTCGGAACCACGTTTAACCTAGGTGTAATTTTGTTATTAGGGGTCCTTAGTTTACGGTACATCCGGCGCTTACACTAAATTCCCTGGTCTTCGGTGGTGCAAGACAGTTGCACATGTCCAGAGCTTACGAGGCATTGATGATTTGAGCTTCTCACCTTGAAGCCCCCAAGGACATCGGCTTCCTTACTGCAGCTGAAGAATCAGTGATATAGTGTTTGTATAAAACTGTTTGGACAAGGTCAGTGTACCGAAGGCGTATCCATTTCTTATAACATTTAACGTGTGTTAAGTAAATAAATAATTTGTTACAATGCATATACTGTGTGTTTCTTTTGAATAGTAACCGGTAGCAAGGCGCCCTGAGGTAATTTTTATATTTAATTAGAGTCTTATGCCAACCGATCTGGGTGGCTGGTGGTAACCCCAAAATAAGAGGTTACATAGTAAGTGCAATAAGCTTTGTGTTATGGGTACCAGGCAATGATATATTTAATAGATATATGAACATACTGAAATTAATGAAGCAAGAAAGATTTGTCAAGATGAGCAAGTGTAAATCCGCGCTGTCTGCATATACCCCTCTGGGATATTGGCGTGATTATATGTATGTAAATACTTAAATACATCGCGTTTTTATGATCTTTTTATGGCAGGTCTCACTCTTCGCTCAACGCTATTTCTGTCGTCAACCAATTACAATAAGAAACCAAAAGTATCCAAACTATACTTCCTCTCTGAAATCAGATTGTAACGTTAATTAATAACCCGTTGTATTCCCGGCTATCAATTGGAGGCAGAACAATGCCCCCAATGCCCTCATCCATCACGGCTTGTTTACGGCGAAAAGGGGTAGATGACATGATGAAAAAATTGCCAAGTGAGAGCGGTTTTTGGCGATCCGCGGCTTATTGAAACTGACAGGTTTCGCCTAGTGCGTGACTCTTCCTACGATGACGGTCTTGTTCAAATCCCGGGAAGGGCAAATATTTATGTGATAAATAATATGACGTTATGTTTAATAGACATGGGTTCCCTCTATTTAGCATAACTTTGATTGTCCGAAACGTTTTTCGCATAACAGACTTGGTATATTCGGTTTTCGCCGAATGTTAATGTGGCAGAAATCTTACTTAATAGAATTTCTAAAATTCCGAAAATCCCGAAGCCCTTCATAGAAGGGGCTCGGGGGGCAAAGCCCCCCGCAGTAAAAATGAACCAGTAATCGCAACAATGGTATCATTAGTAGTTTAGGTTAGGGTCTGCTTATGTCCCTTAGATCGGACACGCTGGCGGTTAGGATAGGATTAGGTTAGGTTAATATAATTGGCGTTTGTTATAAAAAAAAAAACAAAAAACCAATATAATATTTCTTCGAGAAGTGTTCGACAAAAAATGAATATGCTCATATATATTTTACTAGCTTTTGCCCGCGACTTCGTCCGCGTAGAATTCGTTTCACTACACAAATTGTTGTTATTTTACCCCCTCTAGAGATTATTTTCTTTTTCACGCTATTCATAATTAAAACTAAAAAAATTACTTTGCTTACCTAGTATATTGTCAGACAATAAAGCACCTAAGAGAAAAGCTTACAAAAATACTGAAACAAAAAAATAAGTTGGCCGCTTCGCCGCTGCTACTTATTCCAATATACTTCTATAAACTATATTGTAAGATTATTTTCGTTCTGCTAAAACATGTAGATTTTTAGATTTAGACACACGTGAGCAAGCTACATACAACTGCCCGTGGGAAAAACATGGCGTGCCTAAATGTAATCCCGCTACTTTTAAGGTTTGACCCTGCGATTTGTTAATTGTCATTGAAAACGCTACTTTTAAAGGGAACTGTAGTCGTTTAAAGTTAAATGGCAAGTTATTAGGTATAATTGGAATACGGGGTATGAGTACATCTTCTCCTTTCGCTTCACCAGTTAAGATTGTGCCCTTTACTATGTATTTTCCCAATTCAGTGACCCGTAATCTTGTTCCATTGCACAATTTTGGTGCATCTAAGTTGCGCATTAACATTACGGGTACGCCTACTTTTAATTCGAGTTTGTGGGAAGGTACCCCGGATAGCTCCAGAGAGTTTAAGAACTCAACCGGGTAACTGGTGCTGTCGTCGGATGTCATTACTGTATCTATGGAGTTGTACACTGTTGTTTCGGTTGATATTTTTTCCAAGATTTATTTATTTATTTTTGATACTGTCTCATTTTTTGGTGCCAGTATGGTTCTTTCACACAACCAATTTTCATCCAGAATATTTTGTTGCAGATTCGGAAAAACTTGAGCAATAAGCTCGTCTTCCGAATCCACAACATGACAAAATTGGTTGGTGAATAGAATCATACCTTCAACATCAGTTTTTAATCGACCGTCGCCTATCTCGAGTAATTTTTGAGCATACGCACCCGACTCTACATCATCAAACAGCTGGACTCGCATGTTTGTCGTGAGATGGAACTTTTCCACCTTGGTCCACACGCGTGATGCTTTCAGACATGCGTTTATTTTGTCTGCTGGAGTGCCTCGCTCGATAACAGGCAATGTCTGCCTGAAATCACCAGCCAGTAACACAACCACACCACCCATTAACGTTCGATTGCTATGCATATCTTGCAGACAACGATCGAGCGCCTCAATAGCTCGCTTATGAGACATCGTACATTCGTCCCATACAATCAGTTTGCACTGTTGCAATAGGGCGCCGCGGGCGCTACTCTTGCTAATATTGCAAGTTGGATTTTCTTCGCTTGCTAAATTAAGAGGTAACTTGAAAACTGAGTGTGCTGTTCGGCCACCACTTAATGTTGCAGCGATTCCAGAGGAAACCACAGCTAATGCAACATGTTTGTCTTTGCGAATTTTTGCGAGGAGCAAATTAAGCAAAAAAGTCTTGCCTGTGCCGCCCGGCGCATCAAGAAAGAAAATACCACTTTTCCCACTTACAACTCGTTGTAAAACCTTATGATATATCTCCTTTTGCTCGGGTAGTAGACGTGACTCAGTTTCTCTTACGTAAGTGTCCAATATATTGGTATCGTAGCTGAGCTCTCTAATCAAATCATTTGACAACCCTTCTCTACGCTCTGGCGTGGGCATACCAAAGTCGGAAAGTTTCTTTCCGGATATTGATAATATTTTGTCTTCTATTAGGCGCAGCGCTTCATTTAAACAGAGATCATTGTTGATCTGACCCATTCTTTCGAATCTGTGCAAAATATCCTCTGATTCTAGTGATCAGTAGCTGACTTATACAAATATGTCGCCTTCTAGTAAACAGTACATTTTTATTTTAAAAACAGTGATATTGTAATTATAAGTAAACAGTACAGTTTTATTTTAAAAACACTGTTATTGTAATTATAAAAATCATTAAAAGATAATGTAACCTTCAGAAACTACTTGCCTATAATATATGTAGTCTAATAGCGATGAACACTTCGCAACAATCACCAAAGTTAAGCAACGTCGAGAGAAGTCACTATTTGGATGGGTGACCGTTTTTTTCATACAAATTCTCAAACGTCTTTTGACCCCCTTAGGGAATGAATTTTCAAAAACGCAGAAATTAGTTTTCTAATATTTTGATATAAAATCAATCTACGAAGTTTCAAGTTTCTAATTAAAAATAAAAATTAAGTCCCATACAATCTTTGGTTCCTTATTCCACCCTCTGAAGTAATTATATCTAAAAAAACGGCACGCTATATCCTACTCTGAGGTATATAATATTGGAAAGTTTCAATAAAATCGGTTCGCATATTTTTGTTTAATTTGTCCTCAACGCCACTATACCACATTAGAGAAGAATCCATGTTTCTACTGATTACCAAAAGATGGCGCTGGTGATGTGTTCTTAAATCGTTCTTTCTCGAACTCTGTCTACGATACCTAAACTCCATCAAACTCTTTTTTATACGTTCTCATATGGTTTGGCAGAGTTTAAACGCATAGAAAAATCGGAAGAATTACCTACTACGGCTAGAATATGCCTGGAAATGTGTGAAGCTCTGTATCGCACTATTGAAGTTTTTAACGTTAGTTGTATAAATACAATTTACTTCGTTGTTACTTTATTATGTATCTTTGACCACATGGATTTCCACATGGACACTGTTTCACATTTATAATATTAGTGTGATGCGTGAACATAATCGGAGCATTAAAATTATGCACATAATAATATTCGGACTATTGAAATTCGGCGTAATCGAACTATGCGAATCTCGATTCTGCCAAAACAGTTTATGCGCAAAGTAAATTATGCCTACATAGATTATGCCAAATAGAATAATTACTAAAAAAAAATGGCAAAACAGGGGTAACCATTAGACTAGAAAAAAAAAGAGCAAATTCAAGAGACTATTAAAAACGCATTACCTACATGTACTTATTTAACACCAAGAAAGTTTAGTATTTATAACTGATTTATGGACAGTATATTATACTCTTATTTATATTAATGTATGTCTTACCTAGAGACTGCCGTTCCCACAGTCAAACTGTTACTACAGTTTTGTGGGGCTATGTTTTAATTTTAAGTATAAATAAATTGTTAAAAAAAATATTTACATAAATACTTAAATACATAGGCAAATATCTAAGCCTCAGAAATAAATATTCATGCTCATCACACACTATTTATTGCTTTATCGCCCTTACTAGGATTTTCAAACCTAGAACCGCCCGCTTCATAGGCAGCGTCACTAATCACTAGGCTAAACTGTTCGAGCGCTGGGTGTGAATTTGTTTCTGAATCTTGGATTTTTTCTATTTTATTTATGTTTTGGGGTTGGGTTTCTTTCGCAGACTGTCAGGAATGTAGGGAAACACGTAGGTGTTTTATGTATGCGCATGTACCGACGCGCCAGCTGCGCCGCCGTTCACTTCGCTCGTTCATGCGTAGGAGGAAAAATGAAGGGAATCTGTTCAACGACATATCGCACGACATCGTAATCTCACAAACGGCACGCCATATCTCCGTCCAATGAGCATAAATGATGATTAGACCGTTCCATGCCCGGGCCGACGCCGGCCGGGAGTAGGTCACCGAATTTTGAATACATTACACGTGACACCCGTCAAAGTTGCGTAGAAAACAGGCAACATATGTATGTGCAAAAATGTAATATAAAAAGAGGTAGATAGTATAAGCGCTCCAAAAGTGGCACACTAAAACTGAGACAATCAAAAGTTAAAGTTGTTACTTGCCTCAGTTTTGCGTCGTCAATGGCAACGTATGCTGTCAGATTTGGTGGGCATTTTTAAACGGGTTACTAATGTGTTACATAAAATTGATTGTAATAATTTTATTTTGCATAACAGCCCTTGGCAGAATCATCATTTCGCAGAATTACTTTTCGCATAAATTTCATGGCATACAGTCATTTCGCATAACTTCCTTTGGCAGAATAGTACATTGGCATAATGACGATTGTAAAAATAGTCCTACGATCGAATAATCGTGTCACCGAAATTTGTATCGCATAATATTTAGCTGGCATACTGTCATTTGGCACAACGTTCTTTGGCAGAATCGTTTTTTTGTAATCTTATTTAATCTATTCCTATTATTGATATTAAAACAAGTTTTCTGCTCTTTTATAAAAATAATAACCTCGAAGACGGAAGCGGGAGCAAAGCTCCCGCTTTCGTCTTCTAACCTATCCGCGATCCGAGTCGGTTTTGCCACTAAGTCCTTGTTCCCTACTGCCTACGTGATTCGTGAAAATATTTAAAAGTTAAAACAAAAATAATGGCAATTCCTTTTTTTTATATAAAAGAGCAGAAAACTTGTATTAATATGTTTGTTGATATTTAAACAAGTTTTCTGCTCGTTTATAAAAAAAAATAACCTATCCGCGATCCGAGTCGGTTTTGCCACCAAGTCCCTGTTCCCTACTGCCTACGTGATTCGTGAAATTCCGTAGTAATAGGTATTGTACAATTTCTCGCTTGGCTCGCGCGTTTTAGGGTCGTCACTTCGCTCGTCGTACCTACACCGACCTGCCTTAGAACGCTTTCCGCGCTAGTTGTCACCTAGAGCAGCGGTTCAATATTTGTACGGCTTCGGCGAAACGTATATTCTGGCACATACAATTATGCAAAAATAAAGTCGGTGATATTAGTTGTATGCTTCAAGAAATTCGGCGGAATATACGTTCTGCTACGTAAAATTCTGCGAAAATAAATTCGGCCATATTACTATTCCGTAATTCAAAATTCTGCCAAATGAGTGTAATGCGACATGATAGTTATGCTAAGTATATGATTATGCTAAAGTATCATTCGGCTAAAAATATTTCTGCGATAACTGTTATGCGGATTGTATTTCGGGCAATCGATATTATGCCAGATAAAGGGAACCCTTTTTAAATACGGAATTTCGTATTGACAACGTGTCTATACCTCTTTTTTTATAATTATACCATTGGGTACATATGTGACTGTGAAGAACAATTTATTAACTGTCGGGTTATATTTACCTGAATGGTTATCTTTTTTTCTCAATCGTCACGCTCTTAACAGAGCGGTCGTAGCCGTCATGCAGTCGCATTTCTCCCAGTTCTGTCAATCTCTCGCCATTTCGCTCTGTTAATCGTCATTTTGGTGCATGCAGTGGGCCGCCCACAGCTGATTTGATTTGGTCGGTCCATCGCATAGGCGATCTACCTCGTGGTCTGGTACCCTCTACTCTGCCTTATTCCACGAGTTGTTCAATGGAACGGTTATCTAACGGTGACAGTTTTGTCCATATACCTAAATATGTCAAAGTTGGTATGAACTGATAGCTATTTAATACAACTACATCGTGATCAAATAATTCTGTGCTGAATCATCCTAAAGTCCCATCTTCCAATATACTCTAGCCACAAGGAATAATCCAATCGACTCCTATTGCCAACGAGCAATGGCTCAGTATCTATCAGCAAAATCATCGTATTTTCCTCAGGTTTACGGATCTCTAAATCACGGATGTTTTGCGCGCGTATGGGACATTCAAAGCCAAGTCTTCTTTATTTATGGGCCTGGCCTGCCATGTTGTTTCGTACAGGGGCTGGTAGCCATCCTTTTAAATTGTGTCCTGTGTCCTTTTTACGGGACGGCTTGAGAGTGCTCAGTCCTTTTATACAGAGTTTGTTTGTTACGTTCTTTGACAAGGCCGGGCAGTGGCATTGTCCTTTTTATGTCCGTTAAAATCCCATTTTTTATATTTATTTCATCCATTGTGGAAACGGCCCGCTTGATGGTGAGCTGTCACCGCGTGATCTATGGATGCCTGCAATTATTGGATTGAGGATTTGCCGAGTCGAAAGTGAGACATGTTTGTGACTCCCAACATCCCCTACTCGGGATCTCAATTGTAAATTTAATTTCAATCCAATACATCGTGAGGAAACCGGTCTAGTACAAATATGATCTAGGTTTTCCTCTGGTTTGGAAGGTCAGATGGCAGTCGGTATCGTAAACCTAGCCTGCAACATATCTTGGAAATACTTGCCAAAGCAGACTCGGGCTCCTGGAGCCAGGAAAAATGGTAAAGGATGATGACATTTAGGGTCGGTTGCAAAACCGTCTGTAACCGTAAGCGATGTTCGTTAAGAGGGGGCGTATCGCCAGGGAAAAATCAGAAATCACCCGCGCGCCCCGTACCTGCCGCGCTGATGCGTCTAATATTGCTGCCCCGCTCCTTCTCGCATAGTATATGCCCGGACAGTCAGATGAAACATGATGAATACCTATAGATAGTTATAATAAGTGGCAAGAAAGACAAAATCTGTAAGTACCTATATTTGAAGATATAATTTTCGCTAGTAGCTAAGTCAGTTTCGAGAGCTATAACTGAAATATGACCTTCCGTTTTTTTACTAAATCACGTAAGGGTTGTAATTTAGCATAATAATGTCTCGTAGAAGGCTAAAGCAAAAAAACAGCTATAATCGAATTTAAACTTTTGTGAGACGTATCTAAAATACTACTTATAAATCCACGGTTAAAAAATTAACGTAAATGTCACGGCAGGCGACATGTTTCGAACTCTTCGGGAGTTCTTCTTCAAAACCAACATCGAACACACTAATCCTGAAGAAGAACTCCCGAAGAGTTCGAAACATGTCGCCTGTCGCGTCATTTAATACGTGAATTAAAAAAAAACTGTAATTTATTATGAAAACTTCGATCATTCTGACCCCGTGTCATGGTCGGCCTTATCACGCGATAAGTGACAGGATAGAGCGTCCGTCACTGGCTGACACCGTTTGATAGAACGAGACGATGCCCCTATCTTGTCACTTATCGAGTGATAAGGCCGACCATGATACGGGGTCTGATCTCGGATTCGTACTTGGAGACAATGGAGACGCTTTGGCCCTTTAGTTATCAATTTTGAACATACTCGTATTAAAGAAAAACTGCAAAATTGTGTTCACTTTTTTTAATATAAAAATGTCCAACTTCGCAGGCAATAATTCGGGTGCAGACTCGAAAATTATCATTACTCCAAAAGAAAGAAGGCAAAAAAATATGCATAGTGATGAAAATCCCATTCAGATATCTCAAAGAATTACGAAGCTACAACCGTTTTAATATTGCTTGTTAGAGAGAGAAAACGCAAACGGTGTGTGACGTCACATTACAGGATGCTGCCGGCAGGCCGCGTCGACGGCGTCGCCGACCACGATGCGCGCGGCACGTTGCCGTCTTCTGTGACGTCACATTCTTCCAGCGTCATCGTTTCATATGAAGTTGCGTTTTGCGAAAAAGGGACAGAACACATCCCTTCTTTAAACTTTGGACACTTATAACTTCGTGATTATTTAAACTTTTGCGTTGATTATTTCTCCATTTGACAATTTTTTTTATCCTTCTTCGAGAAAATATCTCATTATTTTATTTAGTGTCTACGCCCCTATTGTTGGAATCTAAAAGCGTCACCCGTGATGACTTTAAAGAAAAAAAATGACAATAATTACACGGTTCACCCACGTATTAAACGTCACTACGGGCGACATGTTTCGAACTCTTCGGGAGTTCTTATTCAGGATTGAGTGTTTTCGCGGCGGTGTCGCTTGAATCACGACAAGATTCAAGCGGCGGTGTCGCTTGTCATTTTTTTTCTTTAAAGTCATCACGGGTGTCGCTTGAATCACGACAAGATTCAAGCGACACCGCCGCGAAAACACTCACTTTATAGAGTACAAATTACTTTAATTACCCAAGGAATACCACTACCTACATTTTGTTGCTTAAAAAACCACCGGAGCTATAACTGAAATATGGCCTTCCGTTTTTTTACTAAATCACGTAAGGGTTGTGAGCTAGCATAATAATGGCTTGTAAAAGCCTGAAGCAAAAAAAAGCTATAATCGAGCTTTAAACTTTTGTGAGACATGTCTAAAATACTACTAATAAATCCACGGTTAAATTCTAGCATTAAATGTCACAACAGGCGACATGTTTCGAACTTTTCGGGAGTTCTTCTTCAAAACAAACATCGAAAACACTCATCCTGAAGAAGAACTCCCGAAGTGTTCAAAACATGTCGCCTGTCGTGTCGTTTAATACGTGAATTTAACCGTGAATTTATTAGTAGCATTAAAAAAAAACTATAATATATTATGAAAACTTCGATCATGTCTATGAAAGTCAGATTTTCAGGCCACTACTGTGTGGCGGCCAAATTTTTCAATTCTGATGTCGGATTCGTACTTGGAGACAATGGAGACGCTTTGGCCCTTTAGTTATCAATTTTGAACATATTAAAGAAAAAGTGCATAATTATGTTCACTTTTTTAATATCAAAATGTCCAAGTTCGCAGGCAATAATTGTTGGAATCTGTACTCTCGATAACCCTAAAAGCGACACCCGTGATGACTTTAAAGAAAAACAAAGTCAATGATGTCACTACGGGCGACATGTTCCGAACTCTTCGGAAGTTCTTCTTCAGGATGAGTGTTTTCGCGGCGGTGTCGCTTGAATCACGACAAGATTCAAGCGACACCGCCGCGAAAACACTCATCCTTAAGAAGAATTCCCGAAGAGTTCGAAAAATGTCGCCCGTAGTGACATTTAATACGTGAGTTGAACCGTGTAATTATTAGTACTGTTTCAACACGTCTCACGAAAGTTTAAATTCGAAAAGCAATGTCCGCCATCTTGGAATTCAAAATGGACATCATTTCTAGAATCTTCACCCTCGAGAAGCCTGCCAATGTATGTTGTTCTTTAAAAAAACGCGCATATTAATTTACAACGAATGTTTCAAAAAATTTAAATAATGCGACCACTTTTTGAAATATTCCTGACTATGAATTCGTATTTAGACCTCTCAGACATCGATTTTGAACATAACCGGATTTATTCTCAACTAGCGATCCGCTCCGGCTTCGCACGGATACTATATTATACATATAAACCTTCTTCTTGAATCACTCTATCTATTAAAAAAAACCGCATCAAAATCCGTTGCGTAGTTTTAAAGATCTAAGCATACATAGGGACAGACAGCGGGAAGCGACTTTGTTTTATACTATGTAGTGGTGATAGTGATAATCTTTCATAAAGTAAATACACGATCGACAGAAAAATGTTCGTCTAGTTTTGCATGTACTGCACAAATTATTCTAAGAAGCCGGTCACCCGCCCGATCGCTGCGTAATCTTATAGTTGTATTTTGAACTTTAAGATCTATATGTTAAGGTCGACTTTTAAATATATTATTTCAAAATGTAGCAAAATATCTACTGGAATGTAATGATACGTTCATTCACTAGACGAATATACTGGGTCACAATATTATTGAAATAATTATGTTCATCGTGCTGTCGTGAGAGCACAGAACGTAGTCCTCTCGTCTCAGCGGAGCGATTACGACTGACTCCGCCCGCGAACGGCAACAAAAGATATACAGAACCGCACGAAACACGCGACGGGAGAAAGGGTATCGCGCTAAATAAAAAAGGCCTATACGCCAGATACGTTTCACCTCAGTAAGTCTGAAAAGGGACTACATAAAAATACCCCGCTAGTACTTTCATTAGGTAATGTGAAAAGCTATTATACACTCAACTTTTACTTAATTTATATGCACGGGAACCTCACACTATTGAAATTGAGTAAAAATAAGACATGTTTTGGCGGTTCTTTTCTATCGAGGCAATTTTGGTTTTGTATGGTTTTGTTCAGACGATTCAATTGCAAATATGATGTAGTTTTGGTATGTTCTTTTTCCTGGCATTCGCTTTAGTTTGTCATAGGTAAATATTCAATCTAAGAACCCCGATTTCGCGGAGCGCCCCCTCTTAAAAGCTGAATACAAGGATTCTGTCAAGTTTCTATGGAATGAAGCTGCCGGTGCAATATTAAAAGTAAAGTAGATGTAGTTTAAGATACTGATACACTGAACAACTTAATATACTTGTGTAAAAAACACTTTGATACAAAACTGGGTCCTGTAACACAGGGTTTCCTAGCTCAGCACGCAGGGTCGTGATCTCGTGATATACATATTGTATGTCTTCTGTGTAGTCGAGAAAATTGAATGAGTGCCTATGCCGAATCATGGGATTAGGTGTCAAAAGCGGACCCTGGGCTCCTTTAGGGGCACAACCGGGATAACGCTAGGAGGATGATGATGAGTCGAGAAAAAATTATGTTTAGCACTTTTGGACCTTAGCATCATTCAAATAGAGTTGACATGTGCCAAACCTTAATGTTCCTGGGCCAAACATTTATTTTTAATTTATGTCATATTTCATTTAATTTCAATTCGTTTATTCATTCACAATTTACATTGTATATGAATTTTAGGTACATAAAAATGTCATGACGAATTATCATATAAAATACACAAAAAAAGGATGAAATTCGAGTTTACAATTACATTTCAATATGGATAGGTATGTCAATTAATTAATTTAACAAATAGGTGTACAGTTACAAATTAAGATAAATTATACAGTCAAAAAAAAAACTAGTTACTCTTATTATCTATTATAATTATACATTATTATTAATGATCTTTGCGTTTACGAAGTCAGCTACAGTATAATAAGACTTCCTCAGGAGTAAAGCTTTGAGCCTTGCATTGAATACGCGAGTCTATGATTGATTTAAATTCAATTGGCAGTTTGTTAAACAACCGAGCCGCCTGGTAAAAATCGGCATGCCTCACGATATTGAGCCGCGGTGCCATTTTATTAGGAATATCTTTCCTTCTTGTTGAAAGTCTGACCTCCCTCTCACTATGGGTTTCTTATAAATGTTTGATATAGATGAAGCTTTCTGAAGTGTTCTCTGCACGATTATCTTTGCGAAATGCGAACTATTGTACAGTCGACTACTAAGAGATCTATACGGCCAATGTTACAAAAATATGTATACACGACCTTAATGTCAAGGCAATACAGTCGTGTATACATATTTTTGTAACTTTGACCGTATCGATCTCTTTGTAGTCGACTGTACGAATGGCCCTTTTTTGCATCTTAAAGGCAGCTTCTACGTTATATTTGTAACCATTTCCCCACAATTTAATGCTATACCGTAGTTTTGATTCCACAAGAGCGTATAGTATTGTTTATTTAACGTTGATCGGTCTGTTATCATAAGTTGGTGCATCCCGCCCTTAGATAAATCAATCTAAACTCCCTAAAGCTATTCCACAACGAGAAACTAAAGATAAAGGTCCTTTGTTTATAAACTTCCGTTTAAGTTTTTCCTTAGGCACTAAAAAATAGTTTGTTTTAGTAAGTGCGGCCGCAAATGCCCAATACGACCATCAATAACCGCTGTTGGAGGCAACTTGGCTTCTAATCGGGGACATCTAACAGAGCATGTAAGGTCAGCCGCACACCGGCGACTTTTGCCTATGACAAAACTTCCTATGCAAACTTAATAAGAAGAGGTTGCCACACTATTCATTAGGAGATTTAATCTCGTACTTACATTATTAGAAAAGATGGGCTATACTTACACCATTTTTTGAAGTGAAAACTTCTTTAGCGGCGCCACAGATTAAAGAATACAAGTACAGATACCCAATCCCATAGAGCAAAAGCGTACCGTCCTAATGTAGGCAATTCTGTATACAATTTTAATATCGTAGCTACACCAGTAGATGCCGTATCCGAGCTACCACGGCTATGACGCTGTCAGCCTTTAGTAATACATTGAGATATCACCAGATGGCGTTGACTTCCCGGGCAACAAATACAGTATTTTTGATTTTTTCGATTTAAAAGTAGTATTTTAGAGACAATATTACACATCACACAAAAATATACATAACCAAATGCTTAGAGCCTGTGGTTCCATAGAACTTTCGCGACCCGTGATGGCGCCATCTAGTGACAGTACCCAATAATACGTAGCAAGCTTGAAAGCTGACTCGTATAGTACGAGTTACATGGATTTAGTATCAATTTTATTGCATTTACTAAACTTATAAAATATACCTTTATTGTATGTGCGAAAGTATGTTTGTGATATAATTAAGGTACGTTGAATTTATTAAGGTGTAAAAATCATTCTATCTTCACGATTACTGGTTCAAATGTTTCGCTCGGTACCTGTGTCGCCATCTATGAGTTCTTTTTAGTATCAATTATACGTTGTTCTAGTTGGGAGGCCATGGCGGCGCTGTGGATTTTTTGTGATGGGGAAAAATTGTTAAACTCGCCACAGGTCACGTGACCGTGAAGATTTCATGTAATCGTAAGATGTCACGTGACCGTAAGATTCGACAGATTGAAAATTGGTAAGACGGACATACGTGACCTGATCGAAAAACTGTTACAATGTCATTGAGTTTTCACTTCTGCCGGCACTCCCGGAGTGCAACCCGGTCGTTTTTAGGGGTCCGTAGCCAAATGGCAAAAAACGAAACCCTTATGGATTCGTCATGTCTGTCTGTCTGTCCGTCCGTATGTCACAGCCACTTTTTTCCGAAACTATAAGAACTATATACTGTTGAAACTTGGTAAGTAGATGTATTTTGTGAACCGCATTAAGATTTTCACACAAAAATAGAAAAAAAAACAATAAACTCATTTTTTTTCATCTAACCCACGTGTGGATAGGTCTTCAAAAATGATATTGAGGTTTCTTATTTTTTTTTTCTAAACCGAATAGTTTGCGCGAGAGACACTTGCAAAGTGGTAAAATGTGTCGCCCCCCCTGTAACTTCTAAAATAAGAAAATGATAAATCTAAAAAGAAATATATGATGTACATTACCATGCAAACTTCCACCGAAAATTGGTTTGAACGAGATCTAGTAAGTAGTTTTTTTTTAATACGTCATAATCATAAATCGTAAACCGCAATTTACCTTTCATTCAATCAATTCAAATATAAAAATATAAACCATAAACCGCTTTTTTTACTTGTTGTTATAGTTATGGCTCCTGGATCTCTTTAAAACTATGATTTTATAGTGTTTAAGGATTCATGTGGTTAGTGGATAAAAAACACATGGTTTTGACATATTGGTAAACCCATTCCATGGTGGGGCAACTGCTAAGCATGTTAGGAGTCTAAAATATAGTATTTTTTCCAAGTTACTGTTACTATTGTCTCCTGACTTACCGGAACAGACCACCAAACAGTGAATTGACCGAGATATATCCATTTTTAGGGTTCCGTACCCAAAGGGTAAAAATGGGACCCTATTACTAAGACTTCGCTGTCCGTCTGTCTGTCTGTCACGAGACTGTATCTGAAGAACCGCGATAGCTAGACAGTTGAAATATTCACAGATGATGTATTTCTGTTGCCGCTATAACAACAAATACTTAAAACAAAATAAATATTTAAGGGGGGCCCCCATACAAACAAACGTTTTTTTTTTCAGGCTGTATCTCAAGAACTGCGATAGCTAGACAGTTGAAATTTTCACAAATTATGTATTTCTGTTGCCATGCCGCTATAACAGCAAATACAAAAAAAAAAAAATTAAAGCCCCCCCCCCCCTCCCCTTACAACAAACTTTTTTTTTACTGTTTTTATAGATAATGGTACGGAACCCTTCGTGCGCGAGTCCGACTCGCACTTGGCCGGTTTTTATAATAGATTAACTTGTTATTGTGCAAAGTAGAAATATTATTATTTTGACGACCGGTTAGTCTAGTGGGTAGTGACGCTGCCTACGAAGCTGAAGGTCCTGGGTTCGAATCCCGGTAAGGGCAAATATTTGTGTGATGAGCATGAATATTTGTTTCTGAGTCATGAATGTTTTCTATGTATTTAAGTATTACTATCTATTAAATATATCGTCGTCTAGTACCCATAACACAAGCCTTATTGAGCTTACTATGGGACTAGGTCGATTTGTGTAAGATGGTCCCCTAATATTTATTTATTTATTTATTATTTATTATCTTGTAAATTATATATATATTCTATATCACAAGCATCCATAGGCTACGGTGTTTGGTTACCACCAGGCAGGCCGTATGCTTATTTGCCACGGTTGTACTAACTAATAAGGTTTTCAAGTGACTCGTGTACACATGGCCTAAATCCATGCTTCTCACGTAGCAGGAAACCCAATCGTTCTGGTTTATTTATTTTAATGTAAGGGTGACCACTAGAATACTAAGGGCCTGCATGGCTATCAGAAGACGGCGCGCGAGCTCATTCGATTTTTCTCGCACTATACCTCTCTTTCTAAGTTTTTTAATAAGAAAGAAACGGATAGCGTGTGTAGAAGGCGGTCCATTTTTTGTTCTCCTCATCGCGTCTGTTTCGAATTAAGATATGTTGCGCGCTCGCATCCTTTTGTAAGTCAGAATGAAATGCGAAAATATGCTAATACGATTCATTTAAAAAAAGCCAAACTCAATAACTAAGATAGGCTCCTTTAGTGCCCTGTCTACCGGAAAGACGCCTATTTAGATAAATAATGTCATTGTACAGTTCAGGTACAGTCGAGTTGATAAATATATGCATGTTCCCAAAGGTTCAAAAATATCTATGCAATCTTATGCTCTTGAAAATAAAGTCGTGCTCACACATTTTTGATGACTTCGTCCGAGCACATATTTTCGAACTCGACTGTACATACAAATTATGTTCCGATCATAAAGGCATTACACATACCAATATGTCTAAAGCCTAGGAGCTATTTTTGTTGCTGGGCAGGTATCCATGTGCCCACAGGAAAATCGGAGCACTACCACATATAAGAAAAAACCCAAAACAACTCATTTTGTTTTCAAAAGCTATTCAGTTTAAAGTGTTTTGTTTTAAAAGTCAATGGTTTCAGAAAACAAGCCTCGGACAAACGAATGTTTTAATCAATAAATAAAAAAAAAATAACGAAATTATTACATAAGCCTAAATGAATGTATGTAAACAAGTACTTAATAACTTATTTATTTATAATTAATTAACTAACTAATTTGGCTCAGTGACCCATAAAGGGTCTTGGCCGACTGGTCGCCGCCCTGTTGGGCGACCCAGGTACCGCTGGGAGGACAGTGTGCAGGCAGATCTGCGACATCTTCAAGTCGGCAACTGGCAAGAAGTTGCGCACGATCGGGACAGATGGCGTGCTGAATTAATTACTATTACTATTAAATGTTTTAATTTCTAATTCATTTTAAGACCGAATGTTGCACGCCTAAGAAGGCAGAACATATGGAACTGGCAGCTTTTCTCACCAATGTACCTGTATATAATCCATGTTCAGCAATAAATAATTTCATTTCATTTAAAGAAATCCAACCAAACCAAACCACCAACCAAAAACCATCACCTAACCACCCAAACTAAAGGGTAGATTACTTATTCGGGGCAACGAAATTCGAAACATCAATGTTTTTCCAGCCTAGATAACAAACTCGAACAGTTGCACAGTAGAAAGATACTCAAAGGCATAATTGGACTACTTTCACGGAAAAGGCGTAATCAGAGAGCAAAGGCTGCGGCAGGTGTGTCCTGATTACGTGGCATATTCTGCGATATCCAGAGGGTTGTTCACGTAACTTTTCAACCAGGGACTGATTTCGGTTACGGTTTTACCGGCATGAAACCGGTATTCCATTACGGTACCGTAATGGTGTAAAGGTTACGCGTGCCGCGCCAACATAACGGTACCGTAACCTATTAGAAATATCGGTTACCGTTATCGATTTAAATGTGACCGAAACCTTTGTAATACCGGTTGGAAACCGGTATTATAAAGGTAACCAAAAAAATAAGCGAACTTACACTTACACAAACAACTTCTTCCAATAGGAACGAACGAACGAATCAGAAAAGTATAAGAACAGAACCAACAAAACTGAAAGACAAAACGGCAGCGCCGGTGGTTTGGCAACGACACCAAAATCGAAGTATCGGTAACCTTTAAAAAGCGGTTAAGGTACTGAAAAAAATAAGGGTTACCGTTATATTTCGATAGCGAAATGTAAAGGTTCCGCTACCGAAACCGCTATTTGAAAACCGATATTACGTCATATCGGTTATAAAACATACCGGTATTTTACGGTTATGCAGTCCCTGTTTTCAACACGCGTTAGGACAACTAACGCTAAAAAAATATACCTCGTGGATGCCCTGTAGAAATCTTCTTTCACGTTTTTTTTATTATATACCCTTATCATCGTCATCATATCAGCCGAAAGACATCCACTGCTGGACATATGCCTCCCCCAAAGAGTGCCAAAGTGACCGGTCCTGCGCCACTCGCATCCAGCGGACTCCAGCAACCTTTACCAGGTCATCAGTCCACCTTGCGGGGGGCCTACCCACGCCGCGCCTTCCGCCCTTTTCATACCCTACTCACATTTATATTGAAGTAGGTAATAGTAAAATAATGTAGAGTAATACATTGTGGATATTTAAAAAGACGACGACCTCTGTGGCCTTGTAGTGACCCTGCCTACGAAGCTGGAGGTCCCCGGTTCGAATCCCGGTAAGGGCATTTATTTGTGTGACGAGCACGAATATTTGTTCCTGAGTCATGGATGTTTTCTACGAATTTAAGTATTTATTTATCTATATAAGTATGTATGTATATATCGTCGTCTGGGTACTACACGACGATATAGTACAAGATTTGCTTAGTTTGGGGCTAGGTTGATTAGTGTAAGATTTATTCCAAATATTTATTTCCAAATATTTTACACTACCATAATATGATTAAGTATGTCAAAGAGAAATGAGAGAGACTGTAATTTTTACTCCACAGTCAAACATATTGATTTAGTTTTGTGGAGCAATGTATGTTATCATTCATGTTTAATTTGAGTTACAAAAAAAACTTAACAGTCATTTTCCTGTACAAAAAGTGACATTTAGATATACCTTACGCGCGTATAATGCGTTACGTGATCAACTAGCAGGTTTCACACAAGCATATTATAAAACCGCGATTAGAATACACTTCGAAAGTACCGTTAGCAAAAAAGCTAGAGAAAGCTTGGAAATTCCTCGTACTGAACTTACTTATCAACATAGGTAGGTACTGGAGTAAACTATTTATATGCTGTCAAATGTGAATATGTGTATTTTAACACTATGTATCTATTTCACTTTCTTTGTCCCAGGTGACGATACACGCCTCTGAAGACGATGATGTTATGTTATGGGGGAATAATATTACATTATTTGTATTTTATTTAAATGGGTAATTAATATATGTTATTTTCCTAAGCTTTAGACCATCTTCGTACTGGAAAAATGATTTTCATTTATCTGCACACTCTACCATTGACAATGGCATTTCATGTAATAATTCTAAAACGGCGTATGTGCTCAATTGTATTCTATAATCACGGTTTAATAATACCATTAAATGCTCAAATTTAGAAAAACGAGAAAAGTAGCTTCATTATAAAAAAAGAAACTCGGCTAACTCTATGTCTGTATGCAGTGTTCCTCTGTGGTAAGTTAGGTTCTAAACGTACCTTATTCCGAAATAATCATTAGTTTTGACACTGATGTTTTATTCAAATATCGCAAATTGTTTCATGCACGGGTGAAAACTTTCCAGTAGTGTAGCGACATCAGAATCGGATGCACCCTATATTTTTAATTATACGCGTGTAAAGTCGCGGGAAGCAGCTAGTCAATACATATTTGGGGATAGTCTAACAAAAAGTTAGATTTAAGCTTTTTATTATTTAACTTATTTGCTCGTAACGTACCTGTTATTATGTCGCTTTAGGCTCATAATCCTGGGTATTAAACACGCGTGTTTTATAACATTACGACACTCGTGTGTTATGGTTATATCCCAATTAAGTCACGTTGGCACTTTGCAGCAAGATGTATGAACACAGTGCATTCTTAAATTAACCGGGTTGTACAGAATGTACAGTTTTTTTTTTAATTCTCGGCAAATGGATTCTTACTCGACTAAACAAATTAAATCCGTTTTGATAATTAATTGACTATTTCTTTTGGATACCAAAACTATACTACTACTACGACACTATTCACTTTTGATAACATTTTACATTAATTAATAAAGATAACATTTTAAAACGAAAATATTTATTTTATATTGTATTGGCTGTGTAGAGATTTCATCTAAGTCTGGCTTATAACACATGCGCGCGCACTGCGCAAACTTCACGAAAACTGTCGCGCGCCATTATAGGTTATTTCACAGATATTCGTAAACATTGTTAATGCGTGTTTGGTTATTAACGAAAATGTTGACTCGTGGTGACTAGAATTAAAAGTGATAAATAGAATGGACGCCACTGGAAATTCTTGGCAATGTACAATATGTGAGTAAAAACCTGTTGCCCTCATTAAATAAAGAAAATAACTTGGCAGGCCTATACAAATTTCATCTTATGAAAAGGAATTATTCCTCGCAAAATGTGTTGAAAAACGTCGTATGAAACGCGTGAGCTTTGATAATTACATCCTCGGCTCTCTTATCACGCTCACCTGCGGTTCGCGTGAACAATTCCGCCCCTGATGCAATTATCAACATACCTCACTTGTATCACAATATACTATTACTGAACGAAAACATTGGCACACAATAACCACTTTATTATATGAAACCTAAATCTTATATAATCTGATAATCTAGTAGTTGTGACGCCTAAAACCGTAGTAAATCAGCTATATTAGCGCTGTTCAGCCAAGAGACGACTATAATGGCACACTTCCGGTAGTTTATCTAGAGCTTTATCTTAAAACGTGGCGCGTGAGCTTTTAAGCTCAGCACTAGTGCGACGCTGTTTATCGCCCGTTATATTCGTACAGATTTTAATGTAGTATTGGTACATACATAAATCACGCCTTTATTCCCAAAAGGGATAGGCAGAGCACATTAAACTTATGTTCCAGTGCCACTTTTAGTATATATGGGTATAAAAGATCGACAAAATGTGATATCGCAGTGACAATGATAGTGTAGTATTCAACGTAAAATGTATTACTCGTAACTAAGTAGTAAGTAAGTAGAAACAAGGTAACCGATATAGTCCTCCGAATCGCTAAACTTAAGTGGCAATGGGCGGGGCACATTGCACGTAGAAATGATGGCCGTTGGGGCGGAAAGGTGGCGACCACGTACCGGAAGGCGCAGCGTGGACTGATGACCTGGTAAAGGTCGCGGGAGTCCGCTGGATGCGGGTGGCGCAGGAGCACTCTTTGGGGGAGGCCTATGTCCAGCAGTGGACGTCTTTCGGCTATCAGTAGTTTAGCCGTGAAAAGGTAACTGTAATGTCTGGGTTAAACCCTTGCTAAAATAAACAAAAAATATCGTCAATATCCTTACTAATATTATAAATGCGAAAGTGTGTGTGTTTGTTTGTTTGTATGTTTGTCCTTCTTTCACGTCGCAACGGAGCGTCGTATTGATGTGATTTTTTGTATGGATATAGTTTAGAAGCTGGAGAGTGACATAGGCTACTTTTTCCAGCGGGAAAACATCTAATTCCCACGGGAAAAATCAATATGATGTTACCTTTTCCTATAACCTCGCGGGCGAAGCCGCGGGCATCAGCTAGTTATAAATAAATGCGACAGTAACTATTTACTAACTATTTATAATATTGACGATATTTATTATTTTATATAAGCAAGGGTTTAACCCTAATTCGAGGCTGTCATGTCAACTGGTTAATTGACCAGTTAATTGAGTTAATGCGTCCAATCGATATGTCGGCCACGTTGTGACATGGTTATAATTATTACGGTTAAATCTCGCAATTTTTTCCAGAGGGACGCCCCTTAATTTACCGACAAATGTTTAATTGAATGCATTGTTTCGCCGAATTTTCATTTCATCGAACTTGTTTTCCTCAAAAATCGTTAACCTTTTGGGTATAGTTAAAAGGTACTTGTGTAGAACCCTTTAGGTTGGATTAGGTTTCTTTTTCATAAATCCTGCAAAGCTTACTATTTCTGAAAAACAAATGTTTTCGACGAAATGAAAAAAAAATTGTTGGTAAAACAAGTGTTAACCATTCCAGGGTCCTTGTTTTCGTTTTATCGAATGAATGTTTCGCTGAATTTTCTCACACCCACACATATTTACCGTAAATCGAATCCAGGATATTCAGCTTCGTAGGCAGCGTACTAGCCGGTCCTCATAACAGACAGCTTAATACATAAATGATATAAGAATGTATAAATAAAATAAATGTAATAGTATTATTTGTTGTTTTTAGTTTCGTGACGAATTTGTTATTACTGTAATGTCACGTAAATGTATTTGTCAATAAATAAATAAATAAGCAACGCTGTTTATTTTCCATACAACGGTGGTGGCTAACCAGCATCCGGCCTGCCTGATAATGTGATAATAAGCAGACATTGTCGCTTATAGACGCTTAGGACACTAGAAAAACAAATGTACGCCTTCCCTTTACTAATTTGAGGATTCGTTGTGTAGCTAGAGACAAATGCAGCACGTTTAGCATGAGACGGCGCGAGAGCTTTCTCGAGCTATCTCGCACTATCCGTCTCTTTTTAAGTTTTCTAATAAAAGGGAGTCTCTCGACGCAGCATCCTCTGGCGACCCTAACACCAAATGCCAACAAAGCAGTAGTGTTATTATGGGTGCGATCTTCTGTAAAGTGGAGGTTCTTCCCCAGTTGGGCTGCTCCAAACATGAGCGAGATTTCATTCCGCTGTGCCCTACCTCTCTAAAATCCTCTATTCCAAATCAACATATCAAAAGGGCGGGGCACATTGCACGTAGAACCGATGGCCGTTGGGGCGGAAAGGTTCTCGAGTGGCGACCACGTACCGGAAGGCGCAGCGTGGGTACGCCCCCCACAAGGTGGACTGATGACCTGGTAAAGGTCGCGGGAGTCCGCTGGATGCGGGTACGTGGCGCAGTACCGGTCATTGTGGCACTCTTTGGGGGAGGCCTATATCCAGCAGTGGACGTCTTTCGGCTGATATGATGATGATGATGATATCAAAAAGTCAGTTACAATCAAGCAGCAATCTCGACATTTAAATGATATTCAAATTCGCACATCTATCGGAGGTTTCTGCTTCAAAAGTAATGTTCACGACATCTCGCTTCAGCCCCTGCGGGGGAAAGGGGGTGGTGGGGGGTAATGGAAAGAAATATGAATCGGTCAAGCGGAAAGGTTTGAGTTATGTAACAGTGAAAGAAGAGAAATGGCGGAGCTATGGAAATTGTTCCGGGTTTATTATTAATATATTTTCTGGTGTGTCTATTAAGGCTGGTTTTTTTGACTACGTTAATTGTACCTTCTCGTGTTTAGCTAAGTTTTTATACCTATTATGTTTTCTTTTTGTTTGTTATCCACCGTGAAATCACTCGACGATTCTATCGAAAGATCAGCGCTGGCAGTAATGCCGGCGTTATGCTGAGATATAACCGTTTCGTGACACTATTTGTTTAATTGTATGTAGTCTCGTATAAATGTTTCTTTCTTTCATTCTTTCACTGTCAAACAAACTGGATGTTTGACAGGACGAATAACCCAGATAGCCTTACTTATTTAACATATACAAAGTGTCCTTTTGAATAGCTAGGGTTATTGAGACCAGCCTACCGGGAGCGTAGTAGGCAATCTATCATATTCAATTCATTAATAACGGCACGAACCTTTGTCGATCGGTTAGCCTAGTGGGTAGTGACGCTGCTACGAAGTTGAAGATTCTGGGTTCGAACCCCGGTAGCAAACATTTGTGTGATTAGCCTGAATATTCGTTTCTGAGTCTTGGATGTTTTCTATATATTGTAGTATTCGTATCTATTGAATATATCGGCGTCTAGTACCCATAACACTCGCTTTATTGAGCTTACTATGGGGCTAGGTCGATTTGTGTAAGATTGTACCCTAATATTTATTCACATTTTACAAGCTTTTCTTTAACACATTCATTGCCCAGAATCGCTACGCGCTACGCTCGTAGTCGATCCCGTGGTTTTCCTCGTATGTAGCGGAAAGCGACTACGACGGTCTGACGCATGTGTCGTCATGGGCCCTGAATGGGTTAACTTGCAATGTATTGTATGTTTGTCCGGGTGGAATCTTGCAGCTCAATTTTGAATACCTAAAACTTCAGCTCAATCTTCAACCGATTGAGCTGAAATTTTAGGTAAAGGTATAGTTTAGATGACAATTCAATATACCAATATTATAATTATCAGTTGGTCCCGGCTGCTGTCTATGCCAGTAGTCGTTAAGCCGAGTTAGAGGCCTTCGGGCGGCTTAAGAACTCCTAACAGTCGAGTTGCCCACTCACTTGACAAAGGGGGGACAACTGTTACTCGCGTCCGCAGGAGCTATCTACCACAACCCTGCACGTGTCCCCTGGGTGGTACTAAAGAGTGACAAACTTGAAAGGCCAAAAATAATTTATGCCATACGAATTAATAAATCGACCTGATCTGATGATGGAGACAGAAGGTGGCCATGGGCATTCAGTACTTGACCGACGTAACCCCGTTGAGTTTGGGCTCGTTAGAATAGTCTCAATGAGTAGTTGAAGACGGACAGAAAAGTACAGTCGGCAATAAAAGCTTGTATCAAAAATGTAATTTTGACTTAAACTTATTTATTATCAATAACGCCACTAGATGTTGTGTTCCTGATGGGGAGAAAGGTCTGTTGAGAGCGAGGGCCCCGGATCGTCTCTAGCTATCAACACAACGAATCCTCAAATCAATAAAGGGTCGGCAACGCGCTTGTGATTCTTATGGAATCGCAAGCGTCCGTAGGCTACGGTGTGTGCTAACCATCAGGCAGAGCGTTTGCTTGTTTGCCATCGTCGTGTTTACAAGCTTTCCGAAAGCAGCAGCTGAATTAGCTATCCGTGGTTGTATTTCAGGTGCTAAAGTGTTGTCACTTCGGAGCTGACTTCCTCGGTTGAAGCGTGGCAGTTTTTCCAGAGTTTTGTTGTCCAGTTTGATACTGGAGTGATTAAGATGGCAACTCTTAGGCGGCGGTCCATAATTTGATTATATCGTTTATTAAACGTTTTATATAAATACTATAATTCAATATAGGTATTTAACAGCCGTCATCCCGGTACAATAAAAGTCAATGATGACAAATTGTACTGGGATGACAGCTGTCAAATATTGGATGTAAGGGCATTTTCACTGTAGGAAGCCGTCACATCTGGCACCGTCTGGGTCGCCAGAGCTCCCGAGGATGCGTTGTGTTGAGAGCGAGGGAATTTGTTCCTTCAGCGGTCGTACGATGCCACGTACGTTCGCGCGCGAAGTCACCCCTTGCTGGCCGTGCCAGGGGCGCGCACGCGGGCGCACGCGCACGATCCCATTGCGCGCGCGTTAGCGTTCCTCAACTCCGTGCTCCAAGAGCACCCACAGTGTGATCTGTTTGTGAGTTCGACCGAAAAAAAAGAATAAAAAAATAACCTGACATAAGTAATCAGCTCGGAAGATGACCGTAAGGAGCCTAATTGTAAGGTTGAATACAATTAAGGTTACCTCACTGTACAAGATTAAATGAATAAATAAAATCAATAAATATTAGGGGACAATCTTACACAAATCGACCTAGTCCCAAACTAAGCAAAGCTTGTACTGTGGGTACTAGACGACGATAAACATAATTACATAGAGAAATAAATACTTAAATACATAGAAAACATCCATGACTCAGGAACAAATATTCGTGCTCATCACACAAATAAATGCCCTTACCGGGATTCGATTCGTAGGCAGGGTCACTACCAACTAGGCTAAAGCGGTCGTCAAAATAATAATAATAATATTAATATTTGCATTAGAAATTCAATAATCCAACAGCTTAAGCCACGCTTATAACTATGCCAAACCTGCGGCACGATGCATTGAGGGAATCCACATAGGGTTGAAGAGATTCTGCAGTATCAGCCATAAGGCAAAGGCATATTATGCACAAAAAATACCTACTTACCTATATTAAAAAAATCCTGAATGGGTTATAAAACACCAAAACGAGAGCTAACACTAAAATTAATGTCCCTGTGCTTCAATGGCCGAACGCTTGGGCCATTATATACGGAAAATTGTACTCAACTATTTTTTTTAAATTTGATAAAATCGGGTTTTTTCTATTCAGAATTGAAAACACTATCAAATGTAAGAAGTTAGTTAAGTTATAGGAGAAAAAAAACCGGCCAAGTGCGAGTCGGACTCGCGCACGAAGGGTTCCGTACCATTATCTATAAAAACAGCAAAAAAAAAAACGCGTTTGTTGTAGGCTCCCATACAACATTGAAAAAAAAAAAAATACAACCGAATTGAGAACATCCTCCTTTTTTTTGAAGTCGGTTAAAAAAGGAGGGTAGATCTTTCTCGACTCGCGTCGCGGCGCGGCGTCAGTTGTGCTAGCCCCCCAGAAAGTGTATTCAAAACACATAAGAGGGGCGGTACCGGAGATTAACTCCTACAATACAAACTTACAAAGCTACGACTTTTCCTATTCATAATATGTCTTAGGAACTAAAGACATACAGGTGTCAATGGCGAAATATTTTTTCAATACAATCACACTTCTTCTTTAATAGTTGGCAACAATGATGTTATATTAAAAACCAGCCAAGTGCGAGTCGGACTCGCGCACGGAGGGTTCCGTACCATTATCTATAAAAACGGCAAATTCGGCCTCTTAAATATTTATTTTATTTTGTTTTTAGTGTTTGTTGTTATAGCGGCAACAGAAATACATCATCTGTGAAAATTTCAACTGTCTGCGTTTCTTGAGATACAGCCTGGTGACAGACAGACAGACGTACAGCGAAGTCTTAGTAATAGGGTCCCGTTTTTACCCTTTAGGCACGGAACCCTAAAAAGTGTCCCAACATTTGTTATTCCATTACGTGACCGTTTGCATACTAATCTTGGTGGTAACGGAACGGAATCCGAAAATTGTATGTAACATTCAGGACACCTTTATTTAAACTTTTCGTAAAATAGCCCACTTGGAACTTTAAATCTTACGCTTGTATTCATAAACGCTCAACAAACCTACTCCAATTAAAATGGCGGTTAAAATTAGTTTGTCTTATCTGTCACTTTTACATATTTGTGTTCGTAACACACCATGACAATAGAGGTGAACAACCGTTCCGACTATTAGACATTAAAGGAGCGACCACACCGCTGCTCAAAATACGCTAACGCACCGTAAACGCAGCAAAATGTATGAAGAATACGTGACGCATTCGACACGTCAACGCGTATACGCAGCGTTACGCACCGGTGTGGTCGCTCCTTTAGAGTTAAAATTTGGGACATTCACCTCGGTCTCTCCTAGCTCGTTAACACAGATCCATTTACCACGCTTATTTATTATGCATTGATGGTTCCCGAGTAATGTTCATAATCACCATCAACTTAATTAATATTCATTAGAGCTATCAGAGGAAAATACAAAGGTTTATTGACACTTTGTCTGTTGGCGTTTCAATTGCTGTTTATTTTTCACTAGCCACCCTCGCGGCTACGCCCGCGAATTTAAATAAACGCATCATAAAATATAGCGCTGCATGTGGGCCAATAATATTTGAGGAATTCCGTCGGATCCACAAGGATAACCTTTGGCACTTCATTAGTTGCTATTTCAACGGAATCTTATCAGAATCTGTGATATACTTTTGTACTTTTAAGTACATAATTGAGGAATTCCATAAGTCATCAATTCCACTCCACCAAATTTATGATTTCCGGGTGTAAATACACTAGTTATAATAGAAAATACCAAAATCACTACACGCGTGCCTAATATAATTGAGGAGTTCCCTCAATTCCTTATGAATCCCATCATCCAACTGAATTTTAAAAAATGGGACCCACCTGGAAGCATATACTTACAAGCAAAAAAAATTTTTTTCGATTCGGCTCATCAATGACGGAGTTCTGAGGTAACAAACATAAAAAATAAAAAAAAATACAACCGAATTGAGAACCTCCTCCTTTTTTTTGAAGTCGGTTAAAAAAGGAGGGTAGATCTTTCGCGACTCGTGTCGCGGCGCGGCGTCAGTTGTGCTAGCCCCCCAGAAAGTGTATTCAAAACACATAAGAGGGGCGGTACCGGAGATTAACTCCTACAATACAACTACGACTTTTACTATTCATAATATGTCTTAGGAACTATAGAAATACAGGTGTCAATGGCGAAATATTTTTTCAATATAATCACACTTCTTCTTTTATAGTTGGCAACATTGATGTAATATAAAAAACTGGCCAAGTGCGAGTTGGACTCGCGCACGGAGGGTTCCGTACCATTATCTATAAAAACGGCAAAAAAAAAACACGTTTGTTGTATGGGAGCCCACCTTAAATATTTATTTTATTTTATTTTTAGTATTTGTGTAGTTTAGTTCAGTTTATTTATTAACCACAATGTAGCATGATCGTTACATGGTAAGTCAGCATTTCACAATATTATACTTAAAAAGTATGAATTTACTATACAGAGTAAATACCCTTAATAATAATAAAAAGCTATTTACAATTTGCGTCAGTTAAAATATTTTTTAATGATAAATATTCAGTAATCGAATAGAAGGCATGGCTTTGGAAAAAAGTCTTGACTCTGGTTTTGAATAAATTAAAAGGCAAATCCGTGACATTTATTAAAGAGCATTATTTTTATAAAAATTCCCTGTTTTTGATACCTTTTCAGTCTTAATGATGGAAGTATTAGTTTGCTATTGTTCCTCGTATTATAATTGTGGCAATCCGAACGCCTAAATAGATTGCTTGCTTTTTTGTGAATTTCTAACACAGAGTTGTATATAAACAATGAAATGACCGTCATCACTTCAAGCTTCATAAAGTAGGACCTCGCGGATGTGCGCCAATTTACCCCGCATATTATTCTAATCGAGCGTTTTTGTAGAATCAATACCCGGTTCACATCCACCGCATTTCCCCAGATGGTAATCGCATAAGTTAGTACACTTTGAACATAGGCATAGTATACTGTTTTCAAAGATTACAATCACACGATATACCTTATGTGGGTGGAGAATAGTTGACTTTAATATTGACAAAAACAGGTATTTGATATTGATATTTATTTAATTCTTAACAATATACATTGTGTCGAATAGGTACATTACAATTAATTACAAAATTAAGATGAAAAATTCGATAAACATGTCATGCAATTAAATCTAACTACAATATTAATACATTATAATAATTCACAAAACAATATAATAATTGTATAACAAGTCATTCACAAAACAATTTAATACCTAGAAGTTAATATTAATAATCAATAAACATGTCAAAATCTAGAATCATAATAATTTTACAAGTCGTTAACCAATTCATCGATTGAATAATAACATTTATTTACAAGAAGAGTCTTTACGCTTGAACACAAGGTTGGTTAAATTCTCGGAGATATATATTAGATGTGTGCATTTTCAGCGGAGCTTGGCCAATTTTCACATTTGGCGGTGTAGTCAGTGCGGTCTAAGTCAGTCAGAGAATTATTGTCAGTCAAGTGAGTAGGTACAAGTCCATTAAGTAGACATCGATTCTTCATAACAATTATTTTCAAGAATGTTATAATTAAAAACCTCATCAAAGCCTTAAAAACACTTCCCGACGCTAATAAAGCTGGCACAGCAACTGAGTTCTTTGAAAACCTTTTAAAATAATTGATTTAATTATCTGTCAAAGATAGCATATTTTGACGTTTTTAACAAAAAGTTGTAAAGATAATAATTATGCACTTAAACATGAAAAACAATAGTATAAAATGTTGTTTATTCTAGTAAGACAACATACCATCTATACTTATGTATACTAATTTTATAAATAGGAAAAGTCAGTTAGATTGTAGCTTTGTAAGTTTATACGTGGCGGAACAACGTCCAATAAAAATAAAAAATAGGTAACTAGTTTTGACGAAGTGTGTCGCGGATGCTGTGTTTTAAATAAATACATAAAATAAATAAATATTTGGACTGTCATTTTATTTTTTATACAACGACGGTGGCAAAGAAGCGTACGGCCCGCCTGATGGTAAGCGGACACCGCAGCCTATAGACGCATGCAGCTCCATCTTACACAAATCGATCTAGTCCCAAACTAAGCAAAGCTTGTACTATGGGTATACTAGACGACGATAAACGTACTGATTTAGATAAATAAATACTTAAATACATAGAAAACATCCATGGCTCAGGAACGAACATCCGTACTCATCACACAAATAAATGCTCTTACCGGGATTCGAACCCGGGACCTCTTGCTTCGCAGGCAGAGTCACTACCAACTAGGCTAAAGCGGTCGTCACCGGCGGCGAGGCGGTTTTAGACGAAGCCTGCGCTGTGGATTTAACTTAACTTGTTTATACAGGATGTTAACGGGGTCATGATCCGGAATGACAAAAAGCGAATAAGATGATCATACTGAACAACCTTTCCCATGGGACCAACCACGAAATCGCAAAAAAAAACCAGGTATTCCATACATTAACTCTCAATTAAATCGCAGTTAACTCACAGTTAACTCTTAATTGGCTCTTTTTTTTTGCGATTTCGTGGTTGGTCCCATGGGAAAGGTTGTTCAATATGATCATCTTATTCGCTTTTTGTCATTCCGGATCATGACCCCGTTAACATCCTGTATAATCCACCTTCAGGAAGGACATAGGTTTTATTCTGTCCCTCGGCTCCGCCTGGGTTCCTTGTAATAAGCGGAAGAAGCCGCGCAGACAGCTAGTGTACTCGTATCAAAAGATTGTAAATAAATATCACAAAGAACAAGGGGCTATTAAAAACGAAGCACTCCTCTATTGGAGACTTTCTTTTGTTTCACAGTGAAATGGAGCTGTCATTGGTTAAGAGAAATATCTCCCGGTGCTCGAGCGGATTGTATTCTGCCACAATTCTAAAAGCAGCTAGGAGAATCCAAGTTTTAGGTTAGAAAAGGTAGGATATGTTCTGAATATGTACTGTAAGGCAGTGATATTAAATGGGTTGTAACTTGTTATTCCGACAGTTGTTTCATCGAATGTATGTTTCGCAGAATTTTCGTACCGTAGATAACTTTATTGTTCAGTTCAGAGACTGTAAGTTTTTGAGAATCCATACTAATATACTAATATACAGTGTGGAAGTCTAATAATACAAGCAAATAATTATACGGTGGTTAATAAAGATCCTAAGACGAGTATTTAGTTAGTTTTTATCCTAAATTACGCCAAAAAAAAATTCCATACAAAATAATTCAGCCCGCAGTGTAAAGCACTCATTACGCAGCATCACTTTACTAAAGCTGATTGACAGGTAGGTACTTGTCAGACTTTTTGACAGTTGTTACGTGGTGTATTAGCTGTGTGCATTACATTGCTGCTTGATATTTTTTCAAAAATTATTTACATGCTTTAAATTAAGTCTAACTTAAAAAGTCCTGTTAATTCATGATTACGGTACTTAATCCTATACCTGATTTAATTATTTGCTTGTATTAGACTTCCACACTGTATACTAATGCATCCATACTAATATTATAAATGCGAAAGTGTGTCTGTCTGTTACCTCTTCACGCTTAAACCACTGAACCGATTTGGATGAAATTTGGTATAAAGATAGTTTGAGTCCTGGCCCCGTAGCATGGATGGCGTTATCACGCGATAAGTGACAGGATAGGCGCGTCGTCTCGTTCTATCGAACGGTGTCAGCCAGGGACGGAAGCTCTATCCTGTCACTTATCGCGTGATAACGCCATCCATGCTACGGGGCCTGGGGACATAGGATAGTTTTTATCCCGGAAATCATCCCCCAAGGGGATGAAGTGGGGGATGAAAGTTTGTATGGAGCTACGATGTAACCGAGTTCCACGCGGACGGAGTCGCGGGCAGAAGCCTGTATAAAAAAAGGTAACATAACTATTAATGGGTTCTACATATTTTGAAACACGTACGAACAAGACAATTATTAGAAAATTCTGCGAAATTATACATTCGATGAAACTTTTGTCGATGATATAAAACACTTATTAACGGTATATATATACTCTACCCAACATTAAACCTTTTTATTTTCCTGAGTTTAATACTAATTTAACTTTATAACACTATTTCGTTTAATCATTCTCAGCAAATCATTTTTTTCGAAGCGCTAGAGTAGAATTCGACTTCTGGAATAGTACATTTCGATGCTAGTGCGGAAAGTATGTCATTACGCCACGAGTACCGAGATATGCCTACGGCTCGTGGCAAGACTCGGGACGACTGAAGAATGAAATTTCCGCACGCGTATCGAACAACGTAAAGAATTCGAAACTTTTATATTATTAATTCGGTAACATCATTGCAATACAGTTGAAAAATAATAAAGTGTTCAAAAATCATTTTTTTTTAATACAGTTCTATCTTATATGTATTTTTTATTTTAATAATAATTAATGGTACAATTTGTAAAATTATTGAATGGGAAAAGTGAAAAGCACTGGTTTGCCAAAACCAACTTTTCGCACGCTAAACAGCTACGTAAAGTACTTTTTGAGCAACTGGATTAAAAATATATTTTACGCCGTAACGGAGCAAGTCATATTTGTCACGGGTAGGTACTTTTAGAAGTTTCTATGCATACTACGACACCTGCCTTAGTTTTAAACTAAGTGAAACTTGTGCAATGGGCACTTGACGACGAAAAACTTACGTTTATAGATAAATAGATGCTTGAATATACAGAAATCACATGAATACTTGCTCTTTCCTGGATTCAAACCCGGAACCATCAATTTCGTAGGCAGAGTCACTAATTATTCCAACTAGGTCAAAGTGGTCTTCAGTGAACTATAATAATTACTCGCCACTAAATAACACAAAAGCACGTTGCTCAGCGTGTAAACGAGTCTTTACATGCAACAATTACACCCTCGCCATAAATCTCCGGGTTGGGAGCGAAGCCGGGCTCAAGACTAACCGTGCCGGAAGACGTCGAGAACGGGAAGCGATACTTTATTGAATACATTCATTCATTCACTCGTGCGGAAATACGTTTAACAAGCATCGGCTACATTGGACATTCTTGAATTCTTCTAGTACATTGCGCCGCTGGGTTGGTAAGCGATTTTTGAGCCGCCGTGAGGCGCGTAAGACAAATGCCCTTCGGCATACAGCCACGATTTAAAATCAATATCATAAATTATTTACACATACACTACTTTACTACATTTTAATTTTTAAATCCTAGAGTAAATTGAGGTAAACATGTTTTATTCGTGTATTTACGTTTGGATGTATTTATAAACTAGCTTCTGCCCGCGACTCCGTCCGCATGAAACTTGTTTATATCGTAGCTCGATACAAACTTTTACCCCCCATTTCTACCCCTAGTAACTCTGGGCGGTAAATCTCACTTACCGCCCAGATCGACGTAAAATGTATTGTATGTGGAGAATTAGTTACCCAATCACGTGGGAGATGGCGCTGTTCCATGCGAGCCATTTCCTACATCGCGCAAGCGTTTGTTTCCTATGGATTGTATTCGATTTGAGGTATTAGGATGAGCTTCTTATGACTTGGCCTCGTCACTTATGTTCCTTATGTCCACTCAACGACATACTTAAGTACTCAGACTTTCCTGTGGACAGGGATACAACCAACATTTTAAAACCTTATTATGGCGCCCATACAGAGTATATAAAGCGCTTTTGAGACTTACGACTTGTATACCGATATAAACTAAACCGATGAATTACGAGCTAGTTTTTGTTCCCAATTTTGACCATACGAGTATTACACTCCTTAACTTTGTCTTTCCCCCCTTCACTGTCCCATTTACGATGCCATGGATCATTCGAGATTATTAGCCGTAAATTTTATAGCAAATGCTGTGGAGCTTTAATAGTTCCGGCATCAAGAGGTCAAGTGCCACGGGTCAGCAGATAACTATCACTTAAGCTGGCTCAGCGATGTCAATCTATAATGTTTAATCTATGGGGGGTATCATAAGATTTTAGAGCTTAATACACAAAGTTAAGGGAGATATAAATTGTGTAGGATGCTTTGTGCTATTAAAATGAGACCAAAGAAAAAATTATGGGTGTTTTGTCTGTATTTTTGCTCGACTTCGGCAGAGCCGAAAATAAATATCCCTTCCTATTTAGCAGTCTTGTTTGTATTTACATGTGTTCCACCGTAGCGTTTAAGATACTGAACCGATTTTGGTAAATGTGGTCGTGCACGTTGACCGTTTTTACAAGCTTTATATTAACTTGACCTGTTCGTATGTAAGTCTGTAAGTTGTCCGTCAAAATTTGCAATCAATTTTTCAGTCACAATGCCGTTATCCGATTGAGCTGAACGCTAAGGTAAATAAATAAATATTAGGGGACAATCTTACACAAATCGAACTAGTCCCAAACTAAGCAAAGCTTGTACTATAGGTACTAGACGACGATTAACATGTACTATAGATAAATAAATACTTAAATACATAGAAAACATCCATGACTCAGAAACAATTATTCGTGCAAGTATTTGTATAGTTTGGATGACAATTCAATGTTATGGTACCATCGAGCTGATCTGCTGATGGTGACAGAAGGTGGCCATGGGAATTCAGTATTTAACCGACGTAACCCCATTGAATTTGGGCTCGTTAAAATCCTCTCAATAAGTAGTTGATGACGGTATACTGAAAAGTACAGTCCGCAATAAAAGCTTGCACCAAAATTGAAATTTTTGACAGAAACTTATTTTAGTCACATGCCGATAAAAACATATACAACGTGTTAATAAAATAACGCAAAACCTGAAAACACTTTGTTCAGAATCGAGCATAGAATGCGAAAAAAATAAAAAATATTTTTTTTGACAAGATTTATTTTTTACATTTGTATGGAGTGTTGGCCGACTGGGGCGACCTGCTCCATACAAATGTAAAAAATAAATCGCGTCAAAAAATTTATTTTTTATTTTTTTCGCATTCTACTCTCGATTCTGAACAAACTGTTTTCAGGTTTTGCGTTATTTTATTAACACGTTGTATATGTTTTTTTATTTTTTTATTTGTGAAATATAACTCGTTAGATTACAATATAAATTAAGACTAACTTAAACATTAATACAAGATAATCATCCTACTATGTTGATGTTGATGAT
Organism: Epinotia ramella; assembly: GCA_947578815.1. Taxonomy (NCBI): domain Eukaryota; kingdom Metazoa; phylum Arthropoda; class Insecta; order Lepidoptera; family Tortricidae; genus Epinotia; species Epinotia ramella. The sequence goes on along the minus strand of OX388214.1, from coordinate 4,195,845 downwards.
AAAGTTGTGTAAGTATGTGAAAGTTCTAGATGTTTGGATGTTTAGATGTTTGGATGTTTGTTACTCAATCACGCTTAAACGGCTTAACTGATTTGGATGAAATTTTGCACGAAGATAGTTTATAGCCTAGATTAAAATATAGGATAGTTTTTATCCCGGGTATATCCAGACGAAGTCGCGGGCGGAAGCTAGTAAACAATAAAAAAAAACAAAGTTGGCTATAACTAAAAATGAAAGCATAAAAAAGGATGTTATAAAAAGAACACCGCCTCTAGGAGGTCAGACTGCGGCATGGACCCCATTACGCTGGGAGCATTACCTCTCTGAATCACAATGGAAATTCGTTGCGAGAGGTAAGCGCCAGCTCTGGAGTCACCAGTTGCTTGGACCAGCCGCGAAGACAATGCCTTGAAAAATATACACATATCTGACGACCCAGGGATCCAAGGTTTCCACAGCAATCGCCGTAAATAATTGCTTGTTTTGAGAATATAATACCTTGAATAATAAGGATCTCGAATCTTCCTAGAATTTATAACCAAGGAGAAAATGGCGGGCAAATTTCGATGGATTTGACCCTCGTTTTGTCCAATAACAAAGTGACAGAGCCCTTGGGCTTAATTTTTTAGTCAATCAGGGATTTTCAGAATCATTTATATCGACGATCGCGAAGGTATTTTCCTCTGTTTGACTACGGGGTCCCTTTCCAATAAGTATAAGTGTTTTTCCACCGGCACCCATACCCGAAAAGGGTCTTAGCCATGGAATTAGATGGGATGGAACTTAGATGTCCTATTTGCTGTATTTAAAAGATAATATTTTAAATTTGGTAATTTTTACTATATGTTCAGTCGACTACAAAGACATCGATATGACAAAAGTTACAAAAATATGTATACACGACCTTAATGTTAAGGCAATATACAAGATGTTAACGGGGTCATGATCCGGAATGACAAAAAGCGAATAAGATGATCATACTGAACAACCTTTCCCATGGGACCAACCACGAAATCGCAAAAAAAAACCAGGTATTCCATACATTAACTCTCAATTAAATCGCAGTTAACTCACAGTTAACTCTTAATTGGCTCTTTTTTTTTTGCGATTTCGTGGTTGGTCCCATGGGAAAGGTTGTTCAGTATGATCATCTTATTCGCTTTTTGTCATTCCGGATCATGACCCTGTTAACATCCTGTATATTATGTAATCGTGTATACATATTTTTGTAACTTTGGCCGTATCGATCTCTTTGTAGTCCACTGTACATATACAAAATACTTCACTCCCATTAGTCGTATTGATTTGAAACTTTGCGATTGTGTTTTGTTTATGTAGATGAGAATATGTATAATAATTTGATACCATTACATTTATTTAATGCTAGAGCTTCAAAGACGAATACTAATGATGACTTGTAAAACGTATATTCAAAACAGTTCAGTAATAACTCTGTATCCATATTTAACTACACCCGCGTCTCCAGCCGTACATAAAAAAAAACTGGCAATGACCGATCACGTAACGCATTGTACATACCTATGTACGTTAGATAGATCTAAATGACAAATATATGAAAAAATTACAGTTGAACCGTCCTAACGCACGTCCGAAACGTTACGTGATTACCCCTCAGGATATGATAAAACGTCAATCCAAAGAGTTGATAAATGAGAATCGATTTTATAAAATAGTTTACCTAAATATGTAAAGACACAGCTAAGCTGCAATCATTTCGCTGTAATAATTTCGCTGCATCAAATCGTATGCTAAGTGGTCGAGGAAAGTAACTCCCTTCATATAAACTTACAAAACTACAACCTCATAGATTTTTCCTTTAGTATAGATAACTTCCCAGGGATTTATAAATTGATCATTGACGTACCGGAAGACGCAGCATGGGTAGGCCCCTCACAAGGTGGACGCGTGTCGTGCGCGGCGCGTGTCGGGCGCGGTTGAAGCGGTATATTCACACCGCAAGCGGGCGGCGGCGGACCAACACATTTAATATGTATCTCACTATCTCTATCACACTCAGCAGCGCGGGCCCGCGCTTCACACGCTACGCGCACGACACGCGGCCGCGCTGCCGAGTTCTAACTTTAGCGCCGCAGGCCCGTTCAATGTGGGTTTGAAGTGTATTTTCAATGCTTTACAACTTGCGCGGGCCCGCACAGCACACGCGCCGCGCACGACACGCGTTCGGTGGGTGGAGGCCTTAAAGGTCGCAGGAGTCCGCTGGATGCGCGTGGCGCAGAACCGGTCACCTTGGCACCTTGGTTGTTTTGGGGAGGCCTATAACCAGCAGTGGACGTCTTTCGGCTGATATAATGATGATGATGATATTCATATATTAAGTAATGAATTGTCAATGATAATTCGACGTACGTTGCTGAGTTGACAAGTATCTAATACTTACGATGCTGTCCTCCAACTAATTTAATGTATATAGTACCACAAATGTGGGATTGGTACTTTTTGATGACTTTGCATGATGCTGGCTGTTAGGTGGTGAATAAAGGAACGATCGAACGTGGTTTGAATAGTTTTAGAACGGTGAATGATTTGACGTATGATTGAGTTTGTAAGACGATTGCTACGAATTAAGACGTACATATTATTACGTAAATAAATACAATTTGATATAGTCTCGAGTTTCCCTGCCTTCCCATTCTACACAAATAGGTATAAGTTACGTGGACAATATTATATACGTTTGAGGACACAGGTAGCTAACGCCAACTGAAAAATCGCCAGTGACATCAAAAAGCAGTTACAGATCTTATATTTGTGGCACTATAAGTCGAGTTACAGAAATAGTAATAGGAGCGGTTGCCCCATATCAAAACCGAGTATTTGCTTGAGACCCGTTTCAAATGGGTATGAAACAGGACGCAACATGCTGGTTCTGACAGGAGAAAGAGGAAACAGCAATGCACATTCTCTGGTCCTGACTACTCTGCATAAAATAAGTACCTACCTAGGACGGCACATCGTGCACCCAAAAGAGGTACAACACATAACCGTCCAAATAATCTAGAATTTCCTGTAGATAACGGACTTTAACAGTGAACTCTAAAAAAAAGTGGGCTGCTATAATACACTCGCGGTCAAAGAAACCGGGTCAGTGACGAAAACCTCAATATTTTGTAAATCGTTGGTCGTATCTGCATGAAACTAACTCTGTTTTATAGAGAATTTAATATCCTTCTAAATCCAACCTTCAATGACCTACGTAGTAACTGGAAAAAGGTTTAATTGAAAAAAAAGACCAATTAGGTACTTATTTGAAATTGCGTTCGTTTTACTTTTGCTTGTTTTTAAGCAATTGTTTTCAATCTGTCAAAGAACTATGATAAAAGGCTGTCATTGTTTTATTTTGTGGTCATTCTTGAATGTCTATCATGCCGCTAACACGAGATGAATGTACTCGTATCATCACTATGTTAGAAGAAGGAAGAAGTCAGAGGTATACAGCGAGAAGAACAGGTGTGTCACTTTCTACAGTGCAGCGAGTCCTCCAACGTTACCTACAAACTGGGCAGAACCTTAGAAGACCAGGAACCGGCAAAACAAGATGTACTACAGCTAGAGAAGATCGATTTATTGTTACAACCATGCTCCGAAATCGGCACCTCACAGCAGTTGAAGTGAAAAATCAGCTTTTAGAGACCCGAAGGGACGGCATCAGCGAGCGGACTGTCAGGCGGCGGCTCAAAGAAGCAAATTTGACCCCACATAGGCCGGCCAATGGCCCAAAACTTGAAAGAATACATCGAACAGCAAGACGACTTTATGCCCGCGATCACAGATACTGGGGTGACGAAGATTGGGCAAGAATTTTGTTTGCCGATGAATCCAGATTTATGCTCTATGCAAATGACGGGCGGCAAAGAGTTTACAGACGGCCTGGTGAACGTTTTATTCCAGCATGTTTTGAGGAAAAAGTGGCGTTCGGCGGTGGGTCAGTCATGGTTTGGGCTGGAATCTCTTCAGAGAGTCGCTCGGAGTTAGTTTTAATAGAAAATGGATCATTAACGAGTGCAAGATATGTAGAAGAGATTCTTAATGAGCATGTCGGCCCATACTTAATTAATATGGGTGGAAATTCTATGTTTATGCATGACAACGCCAGGCCACACACAGCTCAAATTGTCAGAGATTATTTTTTGGAGGTTGGTATCAACTGTATGAACTGGCCCTCGAGGAGTCCGGACTTAAATCCGATTGAGCATGTATGGGACGAGCTTGGGAGGCGTGTAAGAGCTCGAAACCCCGCCCCAGCTACACTTAGAGACCTGAAACAGGCGTTAGTGGAAGAATGGGACAATATCCCGCAAGAACGCATAAAGAACTTAATAAACAGCATGCCGAATCGTCTAGAAGCTGTAAGAAGAGCCCGAGGAGGCAATACGAAGTATTAATTTTTATTTTTTGTGTTGTATGTGAAGTACCTACTGCTTATTTTTGTACGTAAAATTGGTTGATTTTTTGTTTCCTATGTAATTTTATTAAACAAAAGAATTACGATTCCACCATTTGATGTTATTTAATTCAGTATAAAATTATCTACAATATGCAGTTTAATTCATGTCCCTAGCTTTATTATTTTAGGAGATATTACAGATTTTCGTACTGACCCGGTTTCTTTGACCGCGAGTGTAGATAACTTGTTGGTCGAAGCGGCATGCCATGGCCCACAGTATATATATATTTGCTTGAGACATCAATTTACAGGAGAGCGTAAAAATGTGAATTCTGACATGCTTTAAAAAAATCTTGCCTCAGACCGCTTCCAGCCGCTCTTACTCAGTGTTCCGTAATAACCACGGCCGTCGAACACTTGTGGACTTGTAAAATAATTGCCAGAAAATCTTCAAATACATTTGCCTCAACTTCTAACATTTATTCATCTTAATTGTTGTACTTTAGGTATTTAAATGAATCACTTTCGGGAGAATACTGTTCAAATTCATTTGGAATTACATTTTGAAGCTACTTTAACTATGAGAAGTTTGGGTAAACGTTCAATTCCACGTGTAGGCAGCCTCCAATTTCTGGGTGGGTCTGGTGTTTTTTACTATTGGCGCCAAATGGATGGAATATACATTGCCGTTGTCGTGAATAGTCATGATTCACGATAGTATTTACATTGATGCTAATAATCATGTCTCAAACAGCCAATTTATTTCATGTAGCAATACCTACAATCTTTTTATAACAATTTTGACGGGTAGGCGAGTAGTCACAGTTCCTAACGGCTATATTGCGTGCGAACAGTTAAGTGCAGATTTGTAGTGTTAGATTTGGAGGAAAACCAGGGTGAGCTCTTTCCATAATCACTTTCAATGCATCCTATGACATTGTAACGATTTGGTTCATTTAAACGTGTGTTCACGTGTTTACACAGCTCGGACGATGATTGTTCATGATGTGATGTATTTATGTGCGTCCACAGGTCTTATACTATTAGGGAGGCGTGACGGTATATTATGTATATGAATTTCCTACATGTCACGTACATGCGATAACACAGTTCTTAGTCGTGGAGTTCTTTAGTGTGAAAGGATTAGTAACAAGTGTAACAACAAGGGTCTCAGGTTCGGTAGTTTCAGCCTCAGACCATTTCGTCATCAATCAAGAGTGCACCCGGGTAATTATAACTGGAACAATATAGTGTGTGAATTGGTACAGTCGACGTCAAAGATATATTTACACTTTTTTACCTAATCGAACGCGTTTGCATACTAATTGTTAGCGGCCGCATTCGAGTTGGTAAAAAAGTGTAAATATATCTTTGACGTCGACTGTACAGTATCAGTCGTGTGGTAAGGGATGTCTGTAAGGGGAGGTGGAGGACATTCTCGGGGACGAAGGTCCTTACATCTCAGATGGAGCTGGTACGCATAAGGCGGCAGCTCATATGTCAGATATATAAAGGATTCCGGAAGCTGTATGTGTAGGTTCATAGTTGCATATATGCTAATACAGATACCTAAGCTAGAGTGCTATAGGTACTATTTCGCGGCCATGAGAGTGACCAGAAGTGGCTTCGCGACAGCCGTGGAGACATCGAACCAGCAAACTATAGGTATCAACTACCTATGCACCTATGCTATGTAGGTGGGTATTAGGTGTGAAGTATAATATTAGAATGTTTACCTACTTGTGTCTGGTAGTTTATATTTAGACTAACGACAAAGCCGCATAATGACGCCCCAAGGGCGTCGTTTCGCAGTAAACCATCCTAAATTTTGTAATTTTATACCTACTAGGGTGTGCTTAATTAATGTTATATTCAAGGTTGTTTCACTTACTATCCTTATATCAGTTGCCAACGCCAAGAAAGGTTAAAGTTTCAAGGTTTATTTGGTCTGTTTTGTGCGCTGCTAACCAGATATTTATGTTTTAATCCATACAGTGGCAATCATCACACACCTCAGAGCGCTACTCGCTACATAATTATGAAGCTGAAGCTGCCACGAACTACGGGGTACTTATATGTCTATAGGGAATTAATAGTACTTATTAGTGTAGACGACTGGAGCTGCAACGATAGTTTGACGGAATCTTCTAAATAAATGAAGAACTAAAAATGAACAGTTTAGAAACTATATTATATTGCTATAAACAAGTGAAATTAAAAGATTTTACAAAAAACCCAACTATTTTTTTAGAATTTTATAGCCTATGTCACTTCCATGATTAAGAGGAATCCAACGACACCTCATATGACGAAATCCATCAAACGGTTTAGGCTGCAGGGCGTCCCAAAGAATAAGGTCACACACATACATACATACGCTCGAAAAACATAACCCTCCTCTCCTTCGGGCAGTCGGGTAAAAAGAGTTTTTTTTTTATATATTTTAAATTTATTATTTAGCTGGGAGAGAGAGAATAACCCTCCTTCGGCAGTCGGGTAAAAAGATGCATGACTTGAGTTTAATATTCTTGAGCCAAGACATTCATTAGGAATATATCGTATGAAGCGTAATTATCTTGAGCCAAGATTTTGTCTCTGGTTTGGACAAAATCATCTTACCTCAAGATTCTTTCAGTTTCATTAAAAATAACGGCTATCGTCCCGATTAAATTTATTGATTTAATTTTGCATATAAAAGTCGATTTGCATTTAAAGCGTCGAATAACAATATATCTCTCAAGTTCCCTGACATTCCATTTACACTTTTCCAACACCTCATAAAGCAGTAAATTACGTTTAAGGGCCATTAGAACGTGTGGAACTTTTAGCAACTGCTAACATGCTGTTAAAGGCTAATTAGAGTTAAGTGGCCGAAGGTTCTGAGTTACCGTAAAGCCGAGCTGTTCAGATAGCTTGGCTAGTGAGGGCTTTTACTTGGCTGTTCTTGTGCTTAAAAACGGCGGCCACACCACTATTTTTCTGCCTGACAAAACAAACCGGGTGCTGTTCGTTACATATTCTCAGAGAACAGGGACATTATTGCCATTGGCATTATTTGTTACTAGCTTCCGCCCGCGACTTCGTCTGTGTGGATCTGGGATGAAAACTATTCCATATTTTAGTCCAGGCTATAAACTATCTTCGTGCAAAATTTCATCCAGAACGGTTGAACCGTTTAAGCGTGATTGAGTAACAAACATTCAAACATCTAATCGTTCAAACTTTCGCATTTATAATGTTAGTAGGATTTGTCGTCTCGATTGCCATTATTAACGATGCGATGATACAAAATGCCACGATTCACGGCGCAATAATGGTAAAAGCGCCAACGAGAATTCCTTTTTTCCCTGAAAATGATACATAATATGGACATTAACACTTTCACAGCCAGGAACCCGCGAAGCGGACTCCTACGCCGTAGCCGCTTTTCGCTATATAGTTACTGGGAAAACCACGGGATCGACTACGAGCGTAGCGCGTAGCGATTCTTGGCAGTGAATGTGTTAAGCTGCTACGACCTACAGCTAAATGTTATGCTATTGCTTTGAGCGCTACGAACCCGCTAGATGGACTTGGGTGGCAACGCTTATATGGTGCCACGTTAAAGAGAAAGAAGCAGTCGTTCGACAGTGCATTTATTGACATTTCTTACGGAACACATTACACATTTATTGCATCTGTTTTGTATTTCTCCACGAATACGAAACCAAGTTTTGAAGAATAGACTTCCAGAATGGATCCTCAAATCAATACAGGATTGGTTGTATAGTAGATAATACAGGCCAAAAGACAACAGTAGAAACAATATGCCTACGTCGTCTATAAAAATAAAAGTAACTAAATGGTTTCTTCTTGAAGATCGTACGAAATGTATGGCTGCCGGAATGAGACGTTTAGTTGTAGCTATTACACTAGCCGGTTACGGAAAGAGCGTACTAATATTCCGGGTAACTGTTTTCATTACTCAGGCAATAGAAATTACTCTTTTTTCTAGGATTACTTACCTCTTACCTGCGTTTATTTATTTAAAACACTTTGGACACCAATAATATGAAACATTAATGGTTCTAACACTTTATCCTCACAAACATTAATATAAAAACATTAATAAAGTTTTCGGTAGTACAAAAATAAACAGCATAAGCGTAGCAAGGACATTGGAAACAAATGAATCGAGTTCGCTCGAAAGGCGTGTTTAGGTAAAAAACTTAAGTAAAGCCCCTCTCGCATGTAGGAGAGACGTGTTCGAACCAGCATTTTTTTTTAATACAACGTCGGTTGCAAACAAGCGTACGGCCCGCCTGATGATAAGCGGACACCGCAGCTTATAGACGCATGCAACTCCAAAGGAGTAACATGGGCGTTGCCGACCCTTGATATGTTTGAGGAGTCGCCGACAGCTGAAGTAACAAATTCCCTCGCTCTCAACACTACGCATCCTCGGGAGCTCTGGCGACCTTGCTCACCTCCAGGAACACAACACTACTACAGAGCAAGTAGTAGTGTTATTAAATATGGCTGTGGTCTTCTGCAAGGCGGAGGTACTTCCCCAGTTGGGCTGCTCCAAATTCGAGCGGGATGACATTTCGCTGTGCCCTACCTCACCACCGAGCGATTTGTTATAATAATGCTAATAATTACACGCTTCAACTCACATATTAAACGTCACTACGGGCGGCATGTTTCCAACTTTTCGAGAGAAGAACTCCCTCCTCTTATTAGCATTTTTTCTACATGTCTCAAAAAGTTTAAATTTGGGCATTCGTTTGGTTGGTGTTAGACAATTTAAATAAGTGACGTCTATTCGAATGCATTAACCACTAACTAAAAGAAGGGTTTGACTTAAGTATTTTATTATTTGATTTAAGTGTTGTAGCCCATGGCGACAATTACGCCTTTAGTGTTAATAGTGTTATGGCTTACACAGTCAAAGTCAAATTCATGCTTTCAAGTAAGGTTCATATGACACTCTTATGGGAAATAAGTTGGCGTGTCAGTGTCAGTTAAAGAAGTGAAGACTAACGGCCAAAAGTTTAAATCTTTTACAGTGTGAACTTATTCAAATTGAATTTAACCTGACACTTTAAGTTGTTTTGCTATAAGTAGGTACCTACACCACCCCAGCTATTAACAAAAATGTGAATACAATAGCCAGATTGAGAAAAAATAATATTTTTAAACTTAGAAACTCAGAACCAAATCTATATAAAAAAACACCGTTTTATTAGTGTGACTAGATAATTAAAAAAAACCCATTGTTTTAATAGTCAGTATTGGGAAAATATGTATTCGATTATATGCTTCGGGATTGTTTGATTCGATTGTGCATTTCCCAATGTAAAAAGAAAATAATTATACATACCTACATACGTATATTCACGCCTTTGTCCCTAAAAGACAGACACAGAGCATTTAAACTTGTGTTCCATTGCCACTTTTATCGTAAATGTGGGTATAAAAGATCGACAAAATGTGATATCGCAATGATAGGTTGTTTAGCCTACCGCCCACAACACACTTCAACCATGTTCCCTGAGTTCGAATCTTACGACACAGAAATTAATTATTTTTCCATATAATAAATATTAGCAATACAATGGAACATAAATAAGCGGCAAGCCAATACTAAAGCTGAGTAAATGTCAATAATGGCTATTATGCCACAAAGTAAATAATATTCACGCACCTTACTTTATCAACCTCGTATGTTCCTTCAACATAGTATTCTTAAAATAAACCTAGGCCATTAAGCATAAAGTCCAAATTAGAAAAGAGCGGCGAGAAACATAAAACCTTGAGAAAGTGGACGGTATAGTGTGTGCTTTCCATGCGCGAAAACACTCCGATATTTCTTAGGATCCCGTGGGAAAACGAACACATTGCTTGCTGGGACACAACGCAAATTTATTTGCCAGTAATTTAGCTTGAAACTTTTATAAACTATGGGCGCGATTTTTGAAGTGAAAACTTCTTTAGCGGCGCTGTGCACTTTTTGTGATGGGGAAAAATTGTTAAACTCGCCACAGGTCACGTGACCGTGATATTCGAGAGATACTCGCAACAGGTCACGTGACCGTAAGATTCGACAGATTGAAAATTCGTAAGACGGACACGTGACCTGATCGAAAAACTGTTACAATTTCATTGAGTTTTCACTTCTGCCGGGACTCCCTGAGTGCAACCCGGTCTTTTTTTTTTATATTGCACAAAATTTATACGACTATCATCAGTATCTTGCTGGACGGGGAGAAATCACATTGTGTGATGTAGTGTAGGTACAACCACGACTGAACTATTATACAGGTTTAACAGTTGCACATTTCTTACTTACTCAATGTAAACACGTTTACTGCAAGGAATCGCTACGCGCTACGCTCGTAGCCGATCCCGTGGTTTTACCCGTATGTAGCGGAAAGCGTCTAAGAACAGTTAGAGCACCCGCTAGGCGTGAAATTGTTAACTCATGTACTGTCAGGAATCGCTACGCGCTCGCAGCCAATCCCGTGGTTTTTCTCGTATGTAGCGGAAAGCGACTACGACGTAGGCGCCCGCTAGGCGGGTTCCTGTCAGTAAAAGTGTTAAGGTTCGTTCATAGTGCATTGCTATAGTCTGCATTTGCATAATTTCCATATGGAGCGGAAAACACCCCACTAATAGACTTCTGACGCAAGTGTGTCGTGACTGGCTTTGAACGGGTTAAAGATTACTTAGATTAACGGGTCTAATGCGATAATTTCGGTGTTGGAAGTTTCTTGTCAACGTTTTCACTTAAATCAAGAAATAAAATCATCTACAGTACAAACGTGTACAACAATACAAATGTATAATCTCTAAGCTACGCTAAGATGTTTCATTCTTTCATTACGCGAGCCACTTTGGTGCGACGCGAACAACTGTAGTGGGGCCAAAATCAATGCGCCGACGGAGCCATTAAGATGCTGATAAGACCAAATTTGGTGAAATTGATGTTATTTAAGCAGTTTTTTAAGAAAAACTATTTGTTCTGGCACATCAAATAAAATATATGTTAATATTCACTATATTTCAAATACCGCGGACGGGCTCGATACATAATTGGACGAAATCGGCTCGATAGAAAATAATTGCAAAGATTGGTCTTAAAATCACATTAAACGGTTCTGTGTCTTTATTTTTTAGACGTATGGTTCTGAAATTAAAAACACGAAGTCAACATATTCATACCTAAACCGCTAGCGAGTCATATTTCACAAATAATCCACCCTTTTTTTATTTCAATATTTATGTAATATTATCTTTAAAAACTGGGCCGCCCAGTAACACACGCTCTCGTTTACTCCGATACAAATAGATAGTGTGCGCACTATCCAAAATCCTCAAGGGCATTTTGGTGTTGACGGCTCTTAATTACCACATCCGTCCTCTCGCTTGCACAGATTCCAAGTTAGGAAATCTGTGCGACATCAGTAAATTCACGTCGAAGTACAGAATACCGCACACCGACCCCAAGTCAGGAAGAACTTTAAACAACATTAAAAATAAGAGTTAATTTACTGGTCGCAATGTTTTAATTGTGAATGTCCGAAACCCCGTCAGGTTTGTGGATGTGCATAGTTTTGTTATCTTAATGACCCGCTGTCAGTACAAACACTACACAAAGCGGGTTTAATGAACAACGGAGAAACTATTAAGGTACAGTCAACAGCAGAAGTGAGTACCTTATTCTCTTGGCGTTATACACACAGATATAGATATACATAGATCACGCAAGTGCATCTACTTCGCGTGTCCGAACTAGTTGCCAATCCGACTGACATTCTGCGCGCGTCTGTTGTGGTAGCCGGTTGTCCGTGAATATTAAGAAAATGCCTCACTGCAGAATCGATTTTGCGCGGACAACGGGGAATTCACATCACTAATTCGCCCTTGTGACGTCACAGGAGGTAGAAAAAAGAGACACGATCGGTTTTCATAAAGATTGAGGTGTTTAAGCTATCTAGTATCTACCTATTTTATCCTGCGACTTTTCTTGTAATACAGGGGTGGAGCCGCGTGGGCAGCTACTATTTAATTGCAGTAAACCTGAAATCAAGAAAAAAAAAATAGAAATAGGCAACATTGTAATATTATTTTATTATGATACCTAAGTATAGTAGTTAGATTTTTTTTTTGTGTAAAAATCATCACACGTTATGATTTAGTATCTCTTATTTTGTTATTGTACCTAAATTATTGAATGTGGGAGCGAAGGGAGTACTTAGTGTTCAGCTTGGACAAAAAAACAATTGTGAGCAGCTTAAATAATTATAAAGGTTGGTTATTGATGATTCAGTTTTTAGAAATTAAAAAAATATATATATAACAAGCGTCAGCTCATAAAAACATTTTTTTTTAATTATTTAAACTAGTTAAGTGTAGGCACCTAGTTATAAGTGTATGTTGTATAATATATCATATTCTAGTGGGAATAAAAGATAAGTGAATGTTTATGTTGCATGTTAGAAACCCTCCATCTCACTTTTTTTTCTGTTTACTTCCCAAATAAATTAATATATAACCCCCATAGAAATACAAACTGTAAGAGAATAACGGACATGTTTATTGTTTACTTGAGTTATTGGCCCGTTCCTTCTACTTACCTAACCTATTCCACTCACGTCTCACCAGAAAGTCACGAATTTGGACCTTATTGTAACCCAGTAAGATTCCATTTATATTGTGGAGTAACTGCGATGTATGCCATTCTATTGACGACTGCGCTTGTCTTCAACTTACGAAACGAATGACTTTCAGACTTAAATCTTTTACGTTACGGTTCAGTTTTAATTGTAAAATACAGTTTTTTCATGGCATTTTGACGGTAAACGCGTTCGTCTAAGTAAGTCAGTCATAAAACGAACGAATTTGATACTTAAATCTTGAAAGTTAAGGTTCAGTTTCAGTTGTGAAACTCAGATTATTTATCGCATTCTGATGATTAGTGTACTTTTACTGAGCCTTTTGTGGCCCGTTAATTAATTAGCTTCTTAGATTTAATCTTTGTTCCCGCCCTTTTTAGCGGTTCCGGCGAAATGTAAAAATAGAAGGTCAATAAGGGAATTAAATGAATCAGACTTGAGCAGAGAAGTTTTTTTAAACTCACCCCTCATTACGATTTTTTTGTTATCCTGTCTGCCAAGCACGATCGGTTTTATCGTCAGGTATTTTTTTTTTTTTCATTCTGATGAAAAGCGAAAGTTTGGATGTTTGTTAATAGGTATGTATGTGGCGTCATGAAACTGACCGAACTGTGGCCCGTGTACTGGAGTAGCTATTGTTCTGTTGTTTACAAATGAAATGAAATGAAAAAATGACATGAAATTTATTTGCTATAGTACGTAATTCTTTTACAACCCTACTCGAAGATAACAATTAAACAATGTGTAATGATTGGGTTTAAGTAGGGACTTTGCGTCATTTAAACTGGAACAAACTATATCGGTATACAGTCAGTGTTACATTGGTGCAAGCAGTAGTAATATCAATTTCGACATATGAGGTGTCGTTGGATTCCTCTTAATCGTGGGAGTGAGTGGGGCTATAAAATTTGAAAGAAGCAGTTGGGTTTTTTGAAAAATCCTTTAATTTCACTTGTTATTATTGTTTTTAATTATTATTACAAGATTTTAATTAACTTGCGATGTATGTTTGTCCGGGTGGACTTTGCAACTGAATTTTTAAGCAGATATCTTCCACCGATTGAGCTGAAATTTTGGTTAAAGGTATAGTTTGGATGACAATTCGATATTATTGTACAATAGTCAATAATCGACCTGATCTGATGATGGAGACAGAAGGTAGCCATGGGAATTCAGTACTTGACCGACGTAACCCCGTTGAGTTTGGGCTCGTTAGAATCGTCTCAATGAGTAGTTGATGACGGTATACAGAAAAGTACAGTCGGCAATAAAAGCTTGTATCACAAATGATTTTTTTGAGAGAAACTTTTTTTATATAAAAATGGACATTTAGATTTAAGTAACGTACATACAATGCGTCACGTGGTCTGTTCAAATAGGTATCGGGACACATGAGTAAAACAAGAGGTTGAGATAAAGACTGCTTTATTCAGATCTTGACATACCCACAATTCCTCTTTTCAAAAAAAGCTGCTGAGCTAACGTAGGTACGTCCGAAACGTTACGCAATCAAACTGCAAGAAGACGTCATAGTAGTACTTAAATATTGTTTCAGTTTATACCCCATTCCGTATAAGATTAGAACAATCGTGCGAATTCAAAGAAAACCATTTCGAAACGCAAAAACATTGATATCGATTGTTGTGCTTGAAAAGTCCTTATTAATCGCAATGTGTAAAACTAGTACAATACTTCACTTTGATTATATGGAATAAGGTCTCTGAAACGTCCATGTTTCGTAGCACGTATACCCAATGTACTCAAATCAAATATGCACCAGCACATGAGGCATAAGTAAGCTATGTACCTTTGTAAAGCACATTGTAAATAGTTGGTTCCAATCCGATTGGCTCTTGAGACTGGCTTAGCTGAGCGTAATGACTACTATATAACGCTACTACTGGTACATCCATGTTAAGGTGGTTCGCTTTCCATACAAAACGTTATTGGACATTCGCAGGCTAACTGCGTGATATTTTCAGAAACTTATGTAACACACTTTCATAAATTGGCTACATTGCCCCTTTCCTAGAAAAAACTTGTATAACCTACTCACAGCATTTCACGAGAACTTCGTTAGCTTTGCTCGCTTGTTCAATAAATATGCAAGTAACCTATCTGTCTTCCCTTTCACGCTGAACTGATTGAGATGAAATTTAGTTAGGAGATAGTTTGAGACTTTACAAAGGACATCACATAGTTTTATCCAGGACATCATCCCCTAAAGGGGTAAAAAGAAGTGGTAGTGCACCAGCATTCATATCTACCACTGAAGATATTTAACCCTTTCTTTCAAGTGAACATCGTCGAACATCAAACAAATAACGTGACATTGACATTTATTTAAGTATTTCATCTCAGTGAAGTGGCCAGTGAAGAGGTTCGATAAGATAACTAATCAAAGAGGTTTTAATCACGGACTATTGATTATTTCACAAACAGGGTGTTTTACGTTCCGAAGTTTAACCTTAATATCTCCAAAAACAAACATAAACTTTTAAGTGTTTTATACTCAAGTCTTCTCCAAGAGAAGAGTACTTCAGCTCAAAAAGTGTTGGTAAGTACCTAAATTATTGGATTATTCATTTTTTAAATAAAGGAAAAATTGAAAAATTTAATGCTCCGAGCCGGATTCGAACCGGCGACCACAGGCATTCATGGCCCGTCGCTACTAACCAACTGAGCTATCGGAACAATCCGGTTCGGGCACCAAATTCTTCAATCAGTTCCTTTCTACAACGCCTTAGGGAGGCGTGTAGCGACATCTACCAGAAGACATAGGCTTCTTAACGGCACCAACGTCTCAAATTATATTGAGAAATCGTCAGTAACGATGCGCCACCCCATACTAAATTAATTTTGTATTAAGCAGTTACGCTGCTAACAAAATTATACATTTTTTAAATAAAGCAAAAATTGAAAAATTTAATGCTCCGAGCCGGATTCGAACCGGCGACCACAGGCATTCATGGCCCGTCGCTACTAACCAACTGAACTATCGGTTATTAAATTTTTCCTTTATTTAAAAAATGTATAATTTTGTTAGGCGTAACTGCTTAATACAAAATTAATTTATTGGATTATTATCTAATTATTGTTATTGTATTGTTTCTCTTTCTAACTGCTTTGTTTGTCTGAGGTGTGCAATAATAGTAGATTGTACAACAAGTGCATAAAACGCACCATTTTACGCGAGACGTTTATGCATATAAAATCGAGTGTAAAATGGATTTTATGGACGAATTGTACACTCTACTTTTCACTTCGATTGCAATCTTTTTTCATGAAGTTTTATTGTGTATCCTTGCCTTGGTCTTAGAATACGAACGAAACATAAAAAAATAAATAAATGAAGAGTTTGTTCTTTGAAGTTAAAGTTGCTCGTGTGGCTGTTGGACCGATTGCCTTGGTCTTCGACGAAAATTTTACTTTAGGCTCTAGAGCATAACAAGCGACTTTATGTCGCCTACGCACAGCATTAAGACGAACTTTTAGAGCATGAGAAATGAAAAGAGTATTTTTATTGTATTGTATTGTATTAACACCTTATATTTGTCACACAATCATTCATTAGAGTAGCACCACCCCCTTTCTTCCTATGGGTGTCGTAAGAGTCGTACTAAAGGAACAGGGTTGAAGTGTGTTGTGGGCGATGGGCTAGCAACCTATCACGGCGATATCAAATTTTGTCGATCTTTTATACTAAAAGTGGCACTGGGACGTAGGTTTCATGTGCTCTGCTTATTCCTTTTGGGAATTAAGGCGTTAACCTATGTATGTATGTATGTAATAATTTTAACACGCTAACGTTTATGTGCATGTGGGGAGTTTGGAGGCGCGACTCCCGCACTAACATTTGCGCAAAATGTATGGCGTTGCATACGAGTGTTGAACTTGTTTACCTCTGCTCATGTGAAAATGAGCATGAGAAACATATTTAAATACTACTGGGATGCGAAACGAAATACGTACATATATAAGGATATTATATTTCATACTAATACTTAAATAAAATAAATATTAGGGGCAATCTTACACAACTCAATCAAACTAGTCCCATAGTAAGCTCTATAAGGTATTTGTTATGGATACTAGACGACGATATATTTGATAGATAAAAATACTTAAATACATAGAAATCATCCAAGACTCGGAAACAAATATTAAATCAATCAATCAATCTGATCATTTATTTGCTTGCATACAGTATATGAAAATAGGTCTTATAAATTAAAATTCAGTTTCATGTATTCAGCCTGCATGCAGGCATGCAAACATTTCCGAGTGCTAAGTACGTTACGATTACATAATTTATAATTATAACAATATGTCAGCTTTAATAAATAGGCAAAGAATACAATAACAAAATAATAGAGTTCACAAAGTTATTAATAATGAATTATAAAATAAATGTAAAAATAAATATGAAAATAAATGTCATGTTCATATTACAAATATTTGCTCTTACCGGGATTCGATTCGCCTCACGCACTGACTATCAACATATGTATAGTGACATTTAATAGGTGAGTTTAACGGACATTATTAGTATACTATGTCTCACCAAACTTAAAATACGACTATCATTTGCATATCAACAGTGCTGTCAGGAGCAGCTGAATCTAAGTTTAAACTAGGTTACATAATATAGTTAAGATCTAGATACCATATTGGCTAACTTAGTAATGCAATATAGCCTAAGGCTAGAATAACCCAAGATCCTATTTACAATTCTGGTGTGAACTCAGCCACAATAAAATTATAGTAATGCGTACTTTGACTTTATAGATATCATGATCATCAGGGAGCGTACATTTCATGCCGGTTTCGTCATAATGACGTATTCATATAAACACACAGGATGATTCAAAAAACGAAGTGACACGACTTAGTAACCGTAAACGTATTTAGTAACTAATATTTTATTTTATTTTTAATTACTTATAGGCCACAACCACGTATCTATCGATGCTATCATGAAATTGGTCAAGTCCATGTTAAAATCAAACTGTGTTTCTTTATGTTCCTCATGTTCTTTGTGTTTTATTGTTTGCAAATGTAATTTGATGTTGCTTGCTTTTGGTGGCAAACTTTGCTGACAGCAGGAACAATAAATTTGTTTATTATCTATAACTAAACATGGATTTATTTGGCACAATAATTTTATAGCCACTAGCAAAGCATTAAGTTTCCTGATCTTATTAAATTTAACTGAAATGTTGTTTCCGCATGTCTCCTATTTGTGACAAAGAGTAAACTTTGATGTGACAATGTCAGATAAAGTTCTTTCAATGTCCGTCTCAAGTGTCAATATATTAGATCTACTTAAACGGAAGAGGTTGATTAGATAACAGTGATTAATCATTGATTAATCACATTTTCCATTATTGGGTACGGATAAATAAACGTTCGTTATGCCATTGCCCTTTTCAAACTTTTTCTATCCTGTATGTAGCTTGACGTCATACGCCTGTCAT
Source organism: Epinotia ramella (assembly GCA_947578815.1). Taxonomy (NCBI): domain Eukaryota; kingdom Metazoa; phylum Arthropoda; class Insecta; order Lepidoptera; family Tortricidae; genus Epinotia; species Epinotia ramella. The sequence goes on along the minus strand of OX388214.1, from coordinate 4,177,285 downwards.
CGGCATGAAATGTACGCTCCCTGATGATCATCAAAGTTTACAGACAGCATATACTAGTTCCTGCTAGTAGTGAGCTTCTAGCCAGTTCTTCTACACTCAGCTGTCATACACCTCTAAGGTGCAAGTTCAGCCGAACGCGGCCGCGGCTGACACTATATTGCACATAGTCACGCGGCTGGCGTTGTCACTGTCAGTGTCACCCAAAACTACGGTAGAGTGGGATGATATGACATGAGTTTTCTAGCTCCCACACACAGAGGACTTAGAGCCTTATCACACTTGCGAGTTGTGAGCGAGTTGAAAGCGAAGCGAGCGCGCAGCGAGTTCGCCGCGAGTGCGCAGCGAGTTCGCCACGAGTGCGCAGCGATTTCGCCGCGAGTGCGCAGCGAGGTCGCCGCGAGCGCGCAGCGAGTTCGCCGCGTCTAGAGTTGGGACGCCATGCTGTACAATCGTCAGTAGTGTATTTCTACCCACTTTAGTTTAATATCTATAATTTGTAGTATTTTATGTCTACGAGTGTGAGCGAACTTAGCAATAATAATGGCATCGTCGGAAGATTCAAACATTGTTGCACGTCTCCGAAGCAATAAAGCTAACAGAAGTGTTTCCTCGCTGAATCCATTTTGTAACTGACTGTCCCAGCAGTCGCAGATCACTCGCCGCAAATTTTCCAGCGAATACGCAGCGAATTCGTTGCGCGCTCGCGGCGAACTCGCTGCGCGCTCGCTTCGCTTTCAACTCGCCTACAAATCGCAAGTGTGATAAGGCCCTAGCGTCTCAGTCAGCACGGTTAGCACAAGACCGCACGCGAGCTGTCTCACGCATGATATAAACTGTCTTATGCTAGTCGTGCAGAGGTACTCGCTATTAGGCCCGCCCGGATGTCACCTATACCTAGAAAAAAACACCCCCACTGCGTGACACCCTACATTTTTTCACCGGGTACCCATGTCACCTATGTCACGTCAGCATAATATAATTCTATTCTTTCTCTGAGGTTAAGATACTGTGTGTGATGATTGTTATGTTAGTTTGCGTAAACCAGTACCAGGAACCGTACACTGAACTAACTTGCGACTCAAACATGGATTAACAACTGTGGAGCTATCTCCGGAGTATTATGACTTGTCTGAGGTTGCCATAAATTTCAAACGGGGCGAATGGTAAATGGCGTTAGTCAATATCTAATACGTATTTTGTGGTTAAAGGCATATCTATCCAAAGTATCAGAAGAACTAAGCATAGAACGCAATTTTACAAAATACTTTTTCGTTCCTTAATACAATGTTAAGGTGTAAAACAACACTTGCATTTGTAGAGCGTGGCTGGTAGTGGTAGAGTTACGCCGTGTGGAGTAGGAAGCTTGGCGCTAATTGCAATCTGATATCTTTTTCACGCTGAAAGATGTATGAGCTATAGTCTTGGCATCACTTTACATGTAATGTTTTTGGTGGGATTATATATTCCAGAAGGGTAATCACGTAACGTTCCAAACGTACGTAAGGACAACTTAACTGTAATTTTTTCCAATCTAAAAGTGACATTTACATCTACCTGACGCGTGTACAATGCGTTTCGAGATCGACCTGCTAAACAGATTAACCTACTAATAATCGGATTTATAAAAACCATTCGTATTCAATGATGAAGTTTAAATCCACAGTCAGAACGCTTCATAAAACATCGTACCTACATAATTAAACAGAAATTTTACATAAATACCATATTAATCCACACGAAACATACAGGGTGTTAGCGATGTCGTACCGCAAATTGAAACAATATTCTTACACCATTGATTTGTAACCAAGTGGTTTTTTCCTGCATTTCCAGGAAAATAATGTCATTACAATCACAATAAGACTTTATTCTGAAACTCTATTCAAAAATACGACGAAGCGCTTCGAGAAAAGGTAGGTAGTGCCCTTGCGCTTCGCTTGGCTCGTCTTGGCGGGGGCACTCCCGTGCCCCCAGATAAATGTAAAAGAGCAACAATGATGATTGTTTGTTAATTTATGGTAACATGTTTATGTTTTCTGCACCAGTATCTTTTTTGCTTCGTGCGTCATGTTACAGTTTGCAATCCACTGGTGTTTTCGAATTCAGAATAATAGTCGGAATCCAGCGTTTTAGTCTCCGCTTTAAGACGCTGTCAACACCAAAATGCACTTGAGAATTTTGGATAGCGCGCACACTGTCTATTTGTATCGGAGTAAACGAGAGCGAGTATTACTGGGCGGGCCGGTTTTTGAAGATAATATTACATAAATATTGAAATTAAAAAAGGGTGGAATATTTGTGAAATATGACTCGCTAGCGGTTTAGGTTTGAATATGTTGACTTCATGTTTTTAATCGCAGACCCATACGTCAAAAAAATAAAGACATAGAACCGTTTAATATGATTTTAAGACCAATCTTTGCAATTATTTTCTATCGAGATAATTTCGTCCAGTTATGTATCGTGCCCGTCCACGGTCTTTGAAATATAGTGTATATTAACATATATTTTATTTGATGAGCTAGAACAAATAGTTTTTCTTAAAAACTGCTTTTAAATAACATCAATTTCACCAAATTAGGTCTTGTCAGCCTCTTAATAAGGGTCCAGCCACCCTGTATAATTTTAATTCCATGTCAGACTACAAAGTTTTCAGCACATTCTCACATTATCAATAAACCGTGATGTGCAAATTTAGTGATGACAGGATTATTTGTGCGAAAATGCCTGGGTGTTCTGCCCCTTATATTTTTAACAAAATATTTTTAGAGCCAAGCTTTTCATTTTCAGTGAAAATTGTAGCTTAAAAAGTCGTAATCGTTTTTTATGACGACAGGCAGCTGGGAGTATATCTGACTATAAATATTGGATTGAAATTAATATTTCATCGTCATGTTCACTTCCATGCCTGCCTAACGAGGTCTTCTTTAAATAGCTAACTTAATGATGAGGTTTGGAGTTGGACCACTTTAAATGATTCAAGAGTGATATCAACCTTGTCGCGACGTCTCATACTCATATGTAGATAATATAAAGTATTTAATCATGGATAGTAATCCATCACCTCTGTTTTTAAATTATGAGGGTATTTAACGACCTAGCTTGAATTGGGAATTTGATGGCTTAGCCTAGAGGGTACCGCTTAAGAAGCTGACGATCCTGGGTCCAATTCCCGTTAAGGGTAAATATCGGAATATTAGATGTTTCCGATGTATTTAAGTAGGTAAACTATACTTAAATTAGTATGTATATCGTCGGCTTGTACTCATAAATCACGCCTTATTGAACTTTCTTAGGGACTATATCGGTTCAGTGGGTGTAAGACTGAAGCCAATTTTTTTAATTAACCTTGTCGAGGCGTGGCTATCGTATCGTCCTGACACATTAACTTGGGACGACTACCAGAGAGATAGCCAGAGAGGCGACATAACTTTAAGTACGACATGATAATTATAATCCTTGTAACTGGACATAATATTAATGTAAAAATTGTAGGTTAAGTTTTTGACATGTAAAATTGTGCTTTTATGAATAAAAGATTGAATTGAATTGAATTGATAGTAGCTCTGTATATCAATGAGGCTTAAGTGGTCGTCAAAGCGGTGGTTATATCATATATTATAACACTTTAAACTCTCGCCCTTTGCACACGTATTTAAATTATTGTTTGTTGCTGGGACCTACCGTGTAACCGTGTAACCGTGATTAAATATCGCGTAAGACACGTGTAAAACAATAATTTTAATACGAGGGTCATCATTGTTTTATTTTCCAGTGTCAGAGCCACGACCATGAATTGACCGAGGTATAAATAAAGAGAGCGCGCAAGAAATGTGAATTCGTTTTAAATCCAAAACGACGATTAACATAGACCCCCTAGGGCCTAGCCGCCTGGAAAATACTTTTGTTCACTATTCCCACGTTTACGACAAGACACATTAGATATGCGTGTTGTTATTAACAGTGATTTTAAGTTTCATTGTGTCGTTTGTTTGGAAGAATTATCTTGAATTCGACTGTTACAATAGGAATAAATATGTACTCACAACATAATAGTGTAGCCCCACACAAAAACATCAGAATACCAAAACATTATATACCAAATGTCAATCATCATCATCATCATCAAATCAGCCGAAAGACGTCCACTGCTGGACATAAGCCTCCCCCAAAGAGTGCCAAAGTTACCGGTCCCGCGCCACCCGCATCCAGCGGACTCCCGCAACCTTTACCAGGTCATCAGTCCACCTTGTGTGGGGCCTACCCACGCCGCGCCTTCCTCCTCCACGTTCCTATAGTATCCATACGTGGTCGCCACTCGAGACCCTTTCCGCCTCAACGGCCATCGGTTCTACGTGCTATGTGCCCTGCCCACAGCCACTTAAGTTTAGCGATTCGGAGGGCTATATCGGTTACCTTGGTTCTGCTGCGTATAGCCTCATTTCTGATGCGATCACGGAGATAAACTCCCAACATGGCCCTCTCCATTGCCCTCTGGGTGACTTTGTGCCTTCTTATGAGGCCCATAGTAAGCGACCACGTTTCAGTGCCATATGTCATCACTGGCAACACACACTGGTCAAAGACTCTCGTCTTGAGACACTGCGGAATTCGTATGAATATTCCAAATGTCAATTTAATAACATCAACCTGTACAAGATTACTAACCTAAGGCCAGATTTTAACTGCAAAAGAATCAGTAGTGCAAAGTTTTAGTAGCATTTGCCTCAGTGTCGATTACAGGTATATTTACGGCTCATAAAATAATAAAACAATACCTATACATTGTATTGTAGATATCGAAGGTAAATTCTTAAGTCATCTAAGGTTTGCCGACGACATTATAATTTTCGCTAAAAACGCGGAACAATTAAATAAAATGATAAACGATTTACATCTAGCCAGTTTTAAAGTTGGCCTGGAAATGAACCTCGATAAAACGAAACTGATGACTAACCACCACACCACACCAATTATAATAAACAACGCCCCCCTCGAGTTCGTCGAAAAATACATTTACCTATGTAGTTAAAATGATATCATTTAATAAGGAAAGAAATACTGAAGACGTAGATCGGCGAATAGCAATCAGCTGGAAGAAATACTGGGCTCATAAGGAAATATTTAAATCACAACTCCCGATGACATCTAAAAAAATTATTATGGATTCAGACATACTACCAAGTCTCACGTACGGATGCCAAACATGGACGTTTGACCTCAAAACAAGAAATAAAATTCAAACAACTCAAAGAAAGATGGAGAGAAGCTGCCTTGGAATAAAATTAAGAGACCGGGTGAAAAATACGCTTATCCGCAAGAAAACAAATATTACGGACGCTCTAACTTTCTCACTAAAACGAAAATGGACGTGGGCCGGTCACGTGGCCAGATACAACGACGATAGACGGACCATCAGAGCATTAAAATGGTCTGGACCACGGGGTACGCGAGCAAGAGGCCGTCCGCGCGCCAAGTGGGCGGACGAGATAGTAGCGACAGCAGGTCAAAGGTGGCTCGATACAGCCACAGAAAGAGACACATGGAACACTTTGGGGGAGGCTTTTACCCAGAAGGGGTCCACACACCTAATAACTTAACTTTTCTTTTAATTACTATTGTACCTTATTTTACATGTATACTTTGTTTTTCACTTTTGTTTACTCTGCCCATATACATATTGTTGTGTGTGGAATTAAATAAAGCTTTTATTATTATTATTATACATTGTACTTAAAAGCCCTAAATTCACTACCATCATTGTAAGAGTGATATGCACTATTCACGACACCGACACTTTGATGCATTTGAGAAAAATGAACCTTGTGTGGCGGTTATTCTATTTGCAATTCCATTGGAGCGACGTTAATAACGGCTAACTCTTTATTAACGTCGCTCCAAAGTAAGTAGGTGTTCTACAGAAACTTCACAGAGGCTATGTTCAGTAGTGGATGTCTTTCGGCTGATACGATGATGATGACGAGGCGTCCATATGCTACTATGGCTGCTTACCAATAAACTTGCAAAGGTAAAGGTTATTACTCGTACTTAGAAAGAAAACACGTAAACCTAAACAATGCACAATCCAGTCATAACATTACCATTTTATTACCGTGTTTTCGTGGTTTTATGATTGTTTTTCTTTTCATTTTCTCTGCGTCGGAGGGAAGACGAGGGCTTTTAGTTGTTTGAGACAAAGGCTAATTGCTGAGATAATTACAGTACTCTCATCAGACCCGTCTCATTTAGACCAGACTTTAGTCTTGAAAAAAATGGTCAGTGTTATCTGGCTATAGAAAACTTTTTGTATTAGTGTTTTAACACGCCGTAAACTAACATAAATTGTTAGTACGTATATTGTATGTAACTATGTATAATGTCATCAGTCCACCTTGTGGGGCCTTGTGGGGTACGTGGTCACCACTCGAGAACCTTTCCGCCCCACGGCCATCAGTTCTACGTGCTATGTGCCCAGCTCACTGCCACTTAAGTTTAACGATTCGGTACCTGGTAAAGGTCGCGGGAGTCCCCTGGATGCGGGTGGCGCAGGACCGGTCACTTTGGCACTCTTTGGGGGATGCCCATGTCCAGCAGTGGACGTCTTTCGGCTGATATGATGATGATGTTGATGATGTATATTGTAACAATCTGAGGTAACAATGTAATAAAATCTACAGACGCAATGCAATTAATAAACGCAATTGAATTCTAATCTAGATTCTAGTTAGGTACTGTAGTTTGTTCACCAAATAAATGAAGTAAAATAAAACTCCATCATTTTTCAAAGGTCATGTGTGTGCCGAGCACTTATTGAGTTGGTAACGAGTTGCATTTAGAGTTGCACATACAGAGATTGCTAAATAATCGGGATTTGATGTTTTACTGAATGCGCGCTTCGCTGCTCTTGGCTGTGACGCCTTTAGCGTCTCACGCTCTAATCGGCGGGCGATACTCAATGCTGACTTATTGCTGACTGTAGTTTTCTTCAGTCATTGACTTCATTGAACGGGTACTTACCCGTTGATATACTTGTAGTTCTATCTAACAGCCGTAACAGGACGGGCTTCTGTCAGGTTTCGAGTTCCTATAGTATCCTAACGTCTCCATGGCAGATCAGCTTGATCATACTGTCTGTGGTTAGTATTACATTATCATCTGACTTACTTAGTGTACAAAATTTCAACTTTACTTCAAAAACCTGATGGACGTATTCAACGATTTCAACCTACCTTTCAGTGCGGTTAAATAAAAGTTACAGCATGATTACTTTTATCCAACTTTACTTTAAAATGTATCTTAAGAACGAAAGATATAACTCTCTTGTTTACGAGTAACCTTAAAATTTAGTTTTTGTTATTCGGTAATTGTTCGGAACACCCGTCAATCTGACTATTTCTATCCCATATTTAATTACCACCTTAGGATAGCTTTCCCTGCTACGTAGGTCTGCTTATGTCAGACGAATCATCTATTTGATAACAATACATCTTTAGATAACGAATAGGTCTAGTTAACTAACCATTCACACCGGATTTGACAACGTTATTAACATAGTTCGTCATTCTGTTTCAAATGCACTGTGCCTACCTTCATTTAAAGTTAGAAATGAGTGAGAGACATTCCTCCATTATAAACCAATCGTTTTATATCCAAATTCGTATTAGAACACAAAATTCACTTGTGTAATCGCATTCATACTCAAATAAAAAACTAACTGTTAACCTTAGACAATATTCTTTATTGTACCGTAATTCTGTATAACTATAATAATGCAACTATTAACATATGTAGTTAAACTTAGTACATAAGACCACTGTTAGTTTCAGTAATAACAATAACATTAAGATCTAATTGTTCACATTAGCGTAAAACTTAGACTTTCATATACCTAGGCATTTCTCAGAACTAAATTGAATTATATACATGCAACAAATATTTATTGATCTACATGTAATTCTGCATTATAAAAATGCAACATAGCAATTTAAGATAATTAGATTTAATCAGTGCCAAAATGTGGACACTAAATCGATAACGAAAACATTGTAATGAATTACGTAATTTTGAAAAATAAAAGTTGACCACTTTATGGTAAGTGACTGGCTATAAAAGGCATAAAAAGATTGTTGCAATTAATCAATTCTATCACTCACCATCAAGCCTTCAAGCCTTCCTGAAGAAAGAAAGTTGTTTTCTCTTTCCGCCCTGCGGATTCCACTATATGATAGCGCGACGGACATAGAAAAGTCTCGCTCTCACATCTCTCCACTGCTGCAGGTGCGTCGCGGCCCGTATACGCGCGTCGTCGCATCCGTGATTCGCGTTACCCGCATCGTTAAGCGGCTGGCGCGAGGCTACCTTACCAACCTATGTTACAGAGACTGGCCTAACCTAATGTTTGACACTTTCAATCTGTATGAGCCAGTTAGCCCAGACATTTGTTGTTGTGTTGGAGTGCGTTGAGAGAACGGAGAAGTTAAGGTATAAGTAGTTATTAAACTGATTTATTACTTGTAAGATACAAAATAGTTAGACTTATTGGCTGTTCCCTCAGTTGATGCTTATCGTATGCGAGTTATGTTTGCACTAATATAATTTACTTTATAATGTCATATTATAGCGCGGCCTAATGTAGGTCGCAACGTAAACGGAAAAATGTGCAGTGGTGAGACTGTACACAATCTTATGTCAAAACAATAGAGGTTAGGAAGGTTACCTTATTAAAAGTTTATCAAACAATAAATCTTTTTTATTAAATAATAATAGCATCAAAACATATTATGCAGTTATGATTACGACCATCGTTTGTTAGCTCGGAACTCCCAGCAGGCTATAAAACATATCTATGCTTTAAAAATGTTAATATTGTCCCTGAAACCGGGCCAATGCGATTTAACGTGATACCATCTAACCCGTGCCACAGTATACAGAGATTACAGTACTTAGATCAACTAAAAGTCACTAACTTCATAATACCACACCACAACTGACAAGCATACAAAATCAAAATCTGACTATGAAAAACCAACAGAAAAAACTTTTTTTTTTTTAACTTTAAAATATATTATATACTCTATTGTCTATGTCACCCGGAGGATAATTATTAATTACGAATCGATTGATAGGTACCTCGTTCATCAAAATTTGTTAAAGTGGTTCGACGACCATACAAAACGTCTTTTGACATTCGCAGGCTAACTGCGTGATATTTTAAGCAAGCAAGCTTATGTAACAATCTTTCCTAAATTGGCTTCCCATTTGCGCGAAATTCCCCTTTTCTTAGAATAAACTTGTATATCCTACTAATATAATATTATAAATACGAAAGTTTAGATGTTCGGATGTTTGGATGTTTGGATGTTAAGATGTTTGGATGTTTGTTACTCAATCACGCTTAAGCGGCTTAACCAATTTGGATGAAATTTTGCACGAGGATAGTTTATAGCTTGGATTAAAATATAGAATAGTTTTTATCCCGGACCCACGCAGACGAAGTCGCGGGCGGAAGCTAGTACTAGAATAATTTGAGAACATTCGTTTTCCCAAAGTATCACGTGAAAAACTAATTTCTCAAATTATTCTAGTTTATAATGCATGCTAATGCAAAAGAAGCTGACCGTCCAGCCTGTCAGCTATAACAGCCAGGAGGCTGTTGCGGCCGTCACGCAGGCGCCAAAGCGCGGCTGCGCATCGCGTACGCATGATGGCCGGGAAACCATCCACACGCGCGTGCGCGAACATACCGGACGCGCTACACCAGCGTGGCAGGCTCAACAGCGCCCTGAACGCGTTATTATACTGGACACGGAGCGCACTCAGCTCCCTTCGCGAACAGCTGCTCCACAGGGCACATGTATAAAACGTTGTACAAAAAGATCTAAATAAAGTTAATTTGACAGATAGTGTACACCGCCTAAACCTGTGTGTGTGTGATTTAATGATTCACTTTCCGACAATACACGAAGAGAAGCACACGTTGGTCTTTTATCTGCCACCCCTGCCCAACGCACCCCGACACTCACCCATCCCTTCAGTCTTTCTAGCCTATAGCTGCCTACCGAAGGTTGCTCACTCCCAAGGCGTATAGGTAAACGTCTCATGTTTAACACCGTAATGCCTAACAGTTTTCACCTATTGTTATGAATTAAGGTTGAAAGTGTCAAGTATTGGATCAGTGCCAAGCACGGGGATGTGTGCCTTATAAACATTTAATTCCTGGGCGACCGAGCTCTGCTCGGGTGAAAATAGAGACAATACGGAGAAAACGAATTTTCCCGGACCTGATACCTACGAGATCGATTCCTCGCCCCCGTAAGCTCTTGTATTCAAAATTGCATCTTAATCGTTAGAGCCGTTTCCGAGAACGTGATTGCAAATATATATACAAATATTGCTCGTTTAATAGTATAGGATAGGGTATAAACAAGTATTTCTCGTTTTATAGTATAGGATAATTATTGTGTGCAGTTGGTTTACTGTACTGATATTTAAGCTGTGCCCGTGATCGTAAAGCGGGATATAATGGCATTGTGGGATTTAAAACTATAAAGTTTATTTAAAGTTATGGCTAATCCAGTAATGGCAATGGCGATGGTATGGAGTGAAATTGTATCGTCTAGAACGAAGTTATTGCTGTACTAAACCTTTAGAGAACACTATAAAACACATATCTCTAAATAACTACATCTTTTATGATTTTTCATCACACTTGCTCGAATAGGGCTTCATAATGCGCAGACATACAGATCTACAATAGCCTAGGTTACGCCCACGGGCGTAATAGTTTTTTTCTTAATTTGTATCTGTCACTCATGCGGCAGTTAACAAAGCAAAGAGGGTTTATATTAAATACGATGTCTGAAAACGTATTTATAAATAAATTTTAACTTAAAAACACTACTAAAACATGTTGAACAGAATTATTTACAGATTTAATATGTAGTTATTTAGTGTCTATGAAAAATGTTTTTGAGTGTTTTCAAATCGTGGTTTATTACGATTTGTATTAATTTCATCTAAAATGTATTTGTTTCCTCGCAAATGTGATAAAAAACATTGTGTATAACACGGGCGTAAGAATATTGCAAACTCGAGTCATCAAAAGTTCCTTCTGGTAGACTCTTCGCAATATTCCACTTACGCCCCTTGTTAAACTATGTACTATTACGAAATGATCTAGTCCAAGCAGCAAGTAATAAATATTTTACAGTACATATGGTGCTACTTTCCCGCACTAGTGCGGAAAGAGCACTTTCCGTGCATATGTCGAAACTTTAAAGAGCCATATGTACAGTAAAACGTTGTACGATACACGTGCGAATAGGTAATTCGCAACTCGTGTGGATTTAAAACACTCCCTTCGGTCGTGTTTTAATTTATCACCACTCGTTGCGAATTTCCTATTTTCGGCACTTGTATCGTAAATAACTATTATATAATTCTAGCACATCATACTCGTAACGTGGACATATAAACAGCAAAATTACAGATGTTATTGTACTTATCATAATAAGTACCTGATGAGTTTGGTAGGTACTTACTCACTTGTCTAATGGAGGACCTTAACTTTATTGCAAAACAATGTTAAAAATTCCAACTTTTTTAAAATACTACTACGGTGGCAAACGAGCATACGGTATGCCTGATGGTAGGATGGAGGAAGAATCGCAAGCGCGTTGCCGACCCTATATTAAAGTGAGGATTCGTCGTGTTTATAGCTAAAGACGTGGGTACCTCTCCAGTACTCTTTACACAACACACCCTCAGGAGCTCTGGCGACCTTACATTAATTAGATATGAATGTGTTATGCGTGTTTTTCGTGCCGTTTACTGATGGCCCAACGCACGCAGTCCTGTCGGGTATTGCGCTTACTTGCGCGATAGATTGACTCATATAACATAAGGAAAAAAAGACAACTTGAAGTCGTTAATAATAGTACATTGTTTAACGAGGGGCCTTCGGCGTCGGGCTTCTGATAGACTCTTGTTCGCAATATTCCACTTACGCCCGTGTTATACACAATGTTTTTCATCACATTTGCGAGGAAACAAATACATTTTAGATGAGATGAATACAAATCTTAATAAAAACTGCAACATGTCAGTCGTCCATTTTGTTGAATTTGACGTGAGGCGCGTATGGCAAAGACCCTTCGGTATACAGCCACGATTTGAAAACACTTAAAAACATTTTACATAGACACTAAATAACTACTTACATATTCAATCTGTAAATAATTCTGTTAAACAAGTTTAAGTAGTTTTTTAAGTTTAAATTTATTTATAAATACGTTTTCAGACATCGTATTTGATATAAAACCTCTTTGCTTTGTAACTGTCGCATGAGTGACAGATACAATTTAAGAAAAAAAACCATTACGCCCGTGGGCGTAACACAGGCTATTACAGCTCTGTATGTCTGCGCATTATGAAGCCCTTTTCGAGCAAGTGTGATGAAAAAAATTAAAAAGATTTACTGCCACAAAAAACACAAAATATAACAGAAAAAGAAATGTAAGACTGTGAAACAAGTCTATAACTCGATACAGAGAGGGCGCTAGTCTTAGCGGGAATATAGTGGAAAAATATACAACTTGCGTCACTGTCCTCGTAGCTCAGTTGGTAGAGCAGTCTAGCGTTAATAGAAAGGTCGCAGGTTCGAATCCTGTCGGGGGCTACAGACGAAGATGGTTTGTTTTTCCATTATATTCATTCTCTGTATCATATCGTTTAGAAAAAGAAATGTATATAAAGCCACACAATTACGAAAGTGCGACAATAGGTTCGGTTGGTTGAATCTGAACAATTACAAAACTGAAAAACATTGTTATGGAAAACTATCCTTCAACTTTTCTTGTTAACGATTTTTCCATAAGTGCCCCATGACAATAAATCGTCAGTGTTTCAGCACAACACATTGAAATTAAATCAAAAATGCTCTACGGCCTTCCCAAATCGACCCTCTGGATACAATAATGAACGCGGATTAAATGTCGGCGCTCTAAGCATTCACTTCACCGGGGCTCCTCTAGCGGCCATAGATAAAAAAAATACAACGAAAAACAAATCACACGCGCCTTAGTGCCCCGCGCCCCTAGGCACGTAAAGTCTCCATCAGATAGATTATATGCTTTGTTTTTCGTTATATCTATCGGACCAGCCAAAGTGCTCACAAATATCTGAAGACGTCTCTAATGCCTCAACAATAGAGACGTGTTCAGTATTTGTGAACACTGGCCGCTCCGATATATCTAGCTTATATCTAGCATTCATATCATAGGAATAGCTAGTGTTGTACGTATAATAAAGATTTAAACTGTGCCATTGGACCTGTTATCATTATTTAAGAGTTTATCTTAGTTTGTTTACTTTTAGAATAGAATAGAATAGAATAACATTTATTCATGACAACAACACATAAATCAACATACAAAAGAGAAGACAACATTGCCACGAAACGACGAGCGTATTTCATTGTTTCTTGTTTTTAGGGTTCCTTAGCCAAATGGCAAAAAACGGAACCCTTATAGATTCGTCATGTCTGTCTGTCTGTCCGTCCGTATGTCACAGGCATTTTACTCGAAAACTATAAGGTGAATTTGAATAAAATTTTCAGGATAGGCGTATTTTGTTAACCGCTACATAGTCTTGTAATAAAATTACAAAAAGAAAATTTTTAGGTGTGCACTCCATACATAAAACTGAAAGTCAATTTTTTTTTCATTGCAAGCCCACGTGTGGCACATCAATCGATAGGCCTTTCAAAATAAATATAAGGTTTCACAGCAATTTTTTTGATTAAGTGAATAGAGTCGGAGATAATCTCCTCGAAAGTCACTAAAATTGTGTCCCCCCCCTCTAATTTTTGAACCGTGTATTTTAAAAATATGAAAAAAATCATGCTCATAGGGCTTATTAAATCCTCTCAGCGAAAATTGTTTTGAACAAGATCGGTTCAAAGGTTTTTGAGATATTTCTAAAAAACTGCCTTCCTTAAAGAAAAGGACGTAAGTGCCATAAGATTTTAGTAACGATACGACCTTTTTAATAGGCACGGAACCCTCGTTGTGCGTGGTCCGACACGCACTTGGCCGCTTTTTTTAATGTATTCTATCATATTATATGTGATATTAATGTCGTATAAAGTGTATGTAACTGTTTCTATGTAATTAGTATAGTAACTACATAAGTACCTACCACTTAAGTGATTTGGTGTTATACTGTAAACTTTTGTGTGAATGAATCAATTATTATTATTATCATCCTGATGGCTACTGTACCTAGAGTGCCTATATGGATAATCCACTTCTGATATAGTTAACAATAACCACGGGTATCGGCAATATCGCGATGTCGCGGACTGAATCCGAACACAAACAACGTCCTACGTGTTGCCCGGAAATGGGTTCCATGCGCTACCGTTTCCATTTCCTTGCGTTCCTAGTTTGACATTTTGAATTGCTGTTACGGGAATTCTCTTGAACCCACTTAGTTCTCGATTCTTATAAACAAAGCCCCGTATGATACACGTTTACGTCTTACGCGCTCTAGAGAACGAGATGTTAGTATTAGGCGGTGGCTTTTTAATTTTTAATCAATATCTGAATTTGTAACGTTATGTTCGTTGCATTTTCTCTCTCTCTCTTCTCAGATTGTTTCACGTTTAAATAACGCATACCGTGAATAATTTGAAAAGGAAAAGTTAACTTTTATACAAAATGAATACTTAAACGTGGTCACAAAACGGACACTGAGTTAATTTTTGTTCAACAACTCACACTAGTTCAGTACACAATTTTTTGAATTTGCTTCTATGGGATTTTACATGTGCTTAAATAACGTAATTTTAACTGAATTATGTCGTTGAACATTTGTCTCCTAATAAATCCAATACTTGACCCATTTGATTTCAGAAATTTTATCGAGCATAATATGAGCTCACCGATTAAAGAGAAAGAGGTATTTACTTAGGTTTTTTTATTAGGTGAGACAAAATAAGGCAATTATTTGTAACATTAGTCCTGAAAAACTTAAGTCTCTTATCTAGGGGCACGGTAGTGCTCCCGACAAGTCGATAGAGCAAAAGAGCAAAAAAGGCACGGCATCACCATGCTGTTGTCGAAGCAATTCGGGCCATTTTCGAACCCCCTGTAACTTTGTTGTGGAAAAAACTACAAGCCTACATTTTCAGTGACCAAGAGGGCATTACAATTCTCGAAATTCTTCCACTGTAAAAAGTTATAAGTAAATAAAGATTCATAAGAATGCCTGACTTCCTGGCTCTACGTAATTTCTCACAACTTTTTACGGTGGTAGATTACGAGAAAATCGAGACTTGGCCTATTAATACATGAAACATTATTATGGTAAGTATTAAAGGATTCCGAAAGTAGTTTGTTATTTGTTTTAGAATTTATAATCTTCATTTCGTTACTTTTCTACGAAAATTTGATTTTCCAATTCTCTTTACGTAGGTAAGGTCCGTAACATAAAGTCCATCCATAAGGATTAAATTGAAAATCCTAGAATAAAATTTGCGTAATTTTAAGCTTTTCTTCATTCCATTAGGACACACATTTATAGGAATTTCGTACATTAGCAAACTTGAGTTTAAAACTTTTTGTTCAAGGATTTTCATGCTTGGTTATTTTGAAATTCTAAATTAAGCTATCCGCGAAATGTAAAATTAAATATTGCACAAGCTTCACCCATTCACGAATAGGACGTGAACGGGTGTAGCGCAGCGTTTGTATTGTTTGTGTAACGGTCGTCCCGTAGATGCAAAATTGAATATCATTTTAGGGATGGTGACATGCTTTGTTTTGTATCTTTTTTTGTATGACAATAACCGAATATACACGACAGACAAGGCCTCGATAATACTTCTTTAGTTTTAAAGAAATTTTCCTAAAACCTTGAGTAGAAGTAATATTTTCTATTAACCCCTAAAGGCATATTCCCTCACTGGCTTTATAAATAACCTGCATCGAGGCAGCCCTGCCTGTCTATTGTTTTAACTCAATAACTCAACACTGCCCACTGAGTATTGTGCCAACTTCGGTCGACCCGATTTTAAAGAACCATCTGTTCGGAGCGCCATGCTAGTTTTATGCTTTTACATTCGAGAGTTTCCGAGATATAGGGGAAGTAGCAATATAAGACTATATTTATTAGTAAAACACAGACTCTTCGTCTTATTCTAACAACAATGTACTCCTCCCGGTTTTTCCCGATTACAGCAGAACCGAAAGGAAAGGATGTGATTTATAGCAGTCTATGTTTGAAGTGGGGCTACAATTACCACCAAGTCCCACAGAACCGAATATGGCATCGCGGTAGACCACGCAGGAGATCGTGCCCAGGAGAGGGATAGTATATGTGGATGAATAAGAGTTAAGACTTTGCCTATCAGTGGGACATTTAAGGCGCTTAGTAATAATAATTATCATAATTTTTACTGAACGGGACTCAATCGCTTATAAATAAATTATTTATTTACCTCACTGAGGTCTCCCTACGTTTCAGATGTGTCGTAACATCCATCCATCCATCCATCCATCTTCTTGCTGCGCGGGTTTTCTAATAAAATAATGTAGGAGAATCGTAAAAGTTAATTTTAATTTACTTGTGTTCGACCGTAGCGTTTAACATACTGAACCGATTTTGATAAAAGAGGTGTCAATCGATTCGAAATTATGCTCCAAGCCACATAGTATGAACACACATGTATGACATTTTTTTTTTTTTTATCTGTGACTTTTCCGTGGTCGGGTTACTGTTTTTTGATTGTTTACTGATAAGCGTTTCAGCCGGTCACTTTGGCACTCTTTGGGGGAGGCCTATGTCCAGCAGTGGACATCCTTCGGCTGATATGATGATGATGATGGGCGTACCAATTTTCAGATCAGAGGGATAAGAGTATAGTTGCTGTGTCAAAACTCTTCGGCTACGGTGTTTTTTAAGCAAAACGCTCAATATTTTCATAACTAGGTACTTAATGCGTCGATATTAAAGGCAATCTTCGTTGTTCGATGCAAACACGGAGCCAGTTTGAGCACTCGAACGATTCGAGGAACTATCCTGGCTGATGAATGCGCATATAAGTTATCCTGCACGAATCTTACTTACTCCTCACGATTACTGATTCCTTCTGCGCTGTTGTTCCGCGCGTACAGTCACCAGTGTTAATTGCCCGCTTTGTTGTGGCAGATATTAAGGCTGGTAACTGTACACTGTACTACATAATTAAAAAACTTATTGTAGATCCTTATCCCAGTATCCCAATGTAAGAGATTAAAACTATGTAATGTAGAAAAGTCTTTTTATTGCAAGAAGGCAGTTTTTAGGTTTCCGTACGCAAAGGGCAAATAACGGGACCCTATTACTAAGATTCCGCTGTCCGTCCGTCTGTCATGGTCTGGTCAGGCTGTATCTCATGAACTGTGATAGTTAGAGAGTTGAAAATTTCACCGATGTTGTATTTCTGTTGCCGCTATAACAACAAATACTAACAGAATAAAATTAATAAGAGGGCTTCCATACAACAAACGTGATTTTTTTGTTGTTTTTATAGACAATGGCACGGTACCCTTCGTGCGCGACTCCGACTCGCACTTGATCGGTTTTTGAAGTGAATACTTCTTCAGCGGCGCTGTGCACTTTTTGTGACGGGGAAAAATTGTTAAACTGGCTACAGATTTTTCGATTCGTAAGATTCGATAGGTCACGTGACCGTAAGATGCGTAAGGTAAGATTCGAGACAGGACGACCGTAAGACGGACGGGGCTTGGGGCAGGGTGGTAGGGGGGAGGGGTTTTTTTAATACTGATAATTATAGCAATTCGTGGAAAATTATTCCCTAACCATTCCAAAATATCAAAATTGCACAACGTTAATATTCAAGTTTCTGCCGGCACTTCCGGAGTGCAACCCGGTCTTTTTTTATTCTGTAGAGTCTTCGTTCAAAAGCTTAATCTTCCCGAATTAAATTATTCCGTAAATCTTGTTTCAGTGATGGATATTTAATAAAATATTAAATCATCGGCACCCAAATTTCGATTCGTGGAATATGCCATTCTGATTTTATTGAAACTTTGCAATACATTATGTTCGGACAAATTAATCTTCGGAATTGGTAATTCCCTTGTACCGCAGTACATTATTTTAGCAAGCTGGCCTAATATAAAAAAAAGATTACCGAATTCACACCATTTACTATACCTCAATATAATATTACCTACTTCGATTTGACTTTACAAACTCTTTCTGGGATACGATATTTCGAAACAATGCATCGATACTCACGATAACAATGAAGATCTTTATATCTATCTCACATTTTTCGAACTACTGACGCGTTGGGAAGCGAAATTGGTGCAATGTAGACGATGAAAGTCAAATCGATTTAGGTTGAATTGAATGACTTGAATTGGCACCGACAATTATCATATGAAACTTCAGCAAGACTAGGGATCAGTTGTTTCAAACCATCGGTAATCGTAAAATACTAAAGTCCTTTAAAATTTGATTTTATAGGGAAGTTCGACAGTTTTCTTTGGGATAACAGCTCGCAGCGCCATATTTAACGTTAACCGGCCTGTAAACTGTGGTTTATGAAATGAAAATTATTTATTCCGGGAACATACTAGTCTATATAAAGAAGAGTAGATATCATCATCATTATTAATAATTGCAAATAAATTAAATGAAATGTAATTAAAACATATTGTATATTAAATTACTCCAAGGAAACCTTTGGAGCATCGCGGGTCACCCCAATCCCGCGATGACCGGCATATTGGTATTCCCTCCAGCGCTCATGTAGCGGACTGGCGTCCCACTCTCTCACCGCGCAGAGCAGTGTGTTACCGCGTGTTCACACTGCGTCCGTTTCCGTGTCCGGGAGGCATCCCTCTTTTTCTCGCCTGCGATGTTTCGCCCGAGTGCGAAAGAGAGGGATGCCTCCCGGACACGGAAACGGACGCAGTGTGAACACGCGGTTAGAGGAAGTGTACATTGCCTTTCTGGCGGTGGCGGTTTATGCAGCCACTTGAGAGAGGTTAAGGTACAGCGAAATGTCATCTCGCTGATAGTAGGAGCAGCCTAGCTGGTGAACCTCCACCTTACAGACGACCGCCGCTATAATAACGCCACAATTTTTATTTATTCGTATGGCATACATTATTTTGGCCTTTTAAAGTTTGTCACTCTTTAGTACCACCCAGGGGACACGTGCAGAGTTGTGGTAGGTAGCTCCTGCGGACGCGAGTGACAGTTGTCCCCCCTTTCTCAAGTGAGTGGGCAACTCGACTGTTAGACGTTCTTAAGCCGCCCGAAGGCTTCTAACTCGGCTTAACGACTACTGTCATGGAGAGCAGCCGGGATCAACTGCTTAGCGTGCCTTCCTAAGCACGGAAGCACTCATTTATATTAACCACTCAAACATCAGGCGGTCACCCATCCAAAGACTGATCGCTGCCATCTTTGCTTAACCTGCGTTATTGTTTCCGACTTGCAGGCGCCGCTAGGCTATGAGAAAATTCGCACAGCTAAACTGTGGAATGGATTGTCGCCTGCGGTATTTCCGGACCGATACGACCTTCAAACCTTCAAGAAAAGAGCGTACTCCCATCTTAAAGGCCGGCAACGCACTCACAACACCTCTGGTGTTGCAAGTGTCCATGGGCGGCGGTAATCGCTTACCATCAGGTGATCCGTCTGCTCGTTTGCCTCCTATAGGATGATATATCATAAAAAAAAAAAAAAAAAAAATACCGCCACTGCTTGCTCTGTGGAGATGGTGAGTAAGGTCGCCAGAGCTCCCGCGTATGTGTTGTGTTGAGAGTGAGGGGCCCATTTTTGTCTCTAGCTATCAACACAACGAATCCTCAATTCAATAAAGGGTTGGCAATGCACGTGTGATTCTTCTGGAATAGCAAGCGTGATAGATTACGGCGTCCGCTTACCATCAAGCAGGCCGTATGCTTGTTTGCCACCGACGTGGTATAAAAAAGACCACCCTTAGCGTTCGGCTGTAATTGTAAGCGGTGTTTAATAAAATCTGAAAGTATGGAAAGTTTGTCAAGTTTCTATGGATTCACAGCTGCGGTGCCATATTTAACGTTCATCGGTCTGCAGTGATTGCTGAGTCGTGAGGTGTAAAGGGGGTCTCCATGAACGTAGCAGTCGCGGTATTTGATCGCACGCTTGCCGGCGCTAGAGCACGTATTGACCGATGCCGAACATCACAAACATGCGAATTGTGTTCCGACTTATTTGCACTGCTATTCCGTTAATTAGCTCTCGAAGTTGCTACATAAATTGATGTCTATTCCACTCTTGGTATTGGCATTTTGTTGCGTACAGTTTATGTAACAAGCGTCTTGGCCACGGAATTAATAATAGTATTTCAATACAGAGGGGTAAGAACGTAGCGTTTTGACAGCGCGTTAGGACAATTTAACTGTAATTTTTCCATATAAAAAGTGACATTTAGATCTACCTGGCGCGCGTACAAATGCGTTGCGTGATCGACCCGCTGATTCTAAAATCTGAATAAGAGTGCTTTTTCATCCAGTTAAGGTCGTTTCGTTTTTTGTGACACGTCCGGAAACGTTACAAAAGTGAAGCGCTTTCTCTGTCTAATTAGTAATATTCAAACGGTTGTTGCTTCGTATTTTTTATTGGTGTACATATTACTTTCATAATCAGGGATAGTTTTTGGTTTTCTTTCTTTGATGACGTTAAGGTTCAAAAGTGCTAAGCATTTTATTTCCTCGACTGTACATAGTGATCAAGAGGTCAGTTTAACACAAACAGTTCAAAATATAATTTTAAATTTGTGTCGCACGTCAATCAAATAGGCTCGAAACTTATTTCCCGTCTTACCACCATAATTATTTCAAGTCGCGTGAGATCCCTTCGTAAATCCGTCGCTAACCTTCACAGAACGACCTTACACCTCCACAGTAAAGCAATGGCCCATGATTACGGTCAGGTTAATCGACATTGTCCATTATCAACCTTGACCTAACGATTTACATATCGGTTAAAGTATAAAAAGTTAATGGTTTAATGTTTTTTATACCACCTTGGACTGCAAAGCGGGAAGTATTGTTTGCAGAAAGTTTAAATTCCTGGCTAGTGGGCGGGTAAAGTGTTGTGTTTACCTAGTGCAGAGGGTAATAAAGAAAGCCTGTTTGTTATAACTAACTATTCAGGCTCAGTGATCTTGGCCTCCGAAATTAGTGCACTTAACCCGATCTTGCGCCACTTCCTGCCAGATTTCAGCTTGAAGACGACGTAGACCCAACTGCACGTCTCGTACTATCCTCCCAGTGATACCTGACCCCGTATCATGGTCGGCCTTATCACGCGATACGTGACAAGATAGGAGCGTCGTCTCGTTATATAGAACGGTGTCAGCCAGTGACGGACGCTCTATCCTGTGGCCGACCATGATACGGGGTCTGGTCAGTCGGTCGGCCCAAATACGCTCTCTTGACTGCCCATTCGCAGAAGTTGATCGAACCAGCGAAGTCTGTGCGATTTCGTTTCACCGGTGATGGTTGGCTTATCCACTAACTCCTCGATATCGACTTTTTTCCGGATCCTCAATGTTCCGTCGTCTCTCTTGACAGGTGCCAAGATCTTCCGAAAAACTTTCCTCTCCGTTACGAGAAGCTGATTTTCCTCTGTTTGTTTTGTTAGCCTATTTATTATTTATATTATTGGTTTATTGCTATTCTATTTATAATTTGTGGATAAAACTCATATTTTGTACCCATTACTAACAACGCATGAAACGCATCAAATAGAGAGGCCTCGGGAGAGAGTACAACTTTGTACCATTTGGCTTCGAGACACTGGGTCCGTGGGGTCCCAGTGCGCAAAAGTTATTTGTGGAAATCGCGAAACGTCTGGTTGACGTTACTGATGACTGAGCTGGCGGCTTTCTCGCGCAACGTATCAACATTGCAATTCAGCGAGGAAATGCCGCCAGCATCCTTGGTACCAATGCCTCGAGGGCTTTTTTTATATTTAACTAAAGTTTTAATTTAATTAAGTTTAATGTTAGTTGTAAATTAATTATCAATTATCATTTTGCACTCGGGGTAATTCTTTCAGAGGGTTCTAATGCGACCAAACACGACGTGTTTATTTATTTAAACTGTATTGAGAAACACAAAGAAGTACAAATGGCGAGCTTAATGCCAAATGGCCTACCAGATAATCATTAGGGCCTAAACATAATAATATAGAATAGAAAGAAAAAAAAAAAAAATATTTTGCGCTACATTTATTCCAGTTTAGTTTTAGTTGATGTTGTGTGTTGGAGATGCTATGATCACTTTATGTCTCCATCAGCTCAGTGACGCCATTGCAAACAGCTCACTCGGATACCGACAAGTGACTAAAAATGGTTCGCAAATTTAGAAGGACAACTTTCATACATGTACCCGTGTGTTGTCGGGTTGGAATAGCACCACCCCCTTTCTTCCCGTGGGTGTCGTAAGAGTCGACTAAGGGAACAGGGTTGACGTGTGTTGTGGGCGATGGGCTAGCAACCTATCACTGCGATATCACATTTTGTCGATCTTTTATACCCACATTTATGCTAACGGTGGCACTGGACACAAATTTCATGTGCTCTGCCTACCCCTTTTAGGGATAAAGGCGTGTGTGTATGTATGTTACTTTCATACATTCAGTCAGACGAACAGTCCAAGTTAATAAAAAGCTTGTAAAATAGAATAGTAAGGTAAACGTCTTAGTCCTCGACGTAGCGCTATTGTATGGCTTGGGCAGTTTATATCAAAGCAATATGATTTAAATTCGAACTAAGCGGAGTTTTCTGCGTTCGACTTTATGCCATTTCACTTTGACTTAAAGTGCCCAAGCCATATTATTATACTAGTTCAACTTCGAATATTAGGACCTTATGGCAAACACTAATAAAGTTACGCCCAATACAGGATGTTAACGGGGTCATGATCCGGAATGACAAAAAGCGAATAAGATGATCATACTGAATAACCTTTCCCATGGGACCAACCACGAAATCGCAAAAAAAAAAGAGCCAATTAAGAGTTAACTGTGAGTTAACTGCGATTTAATTGAGAGTTAATGTATGGAATACCTGGTTTTTTTTTGCGATTTCGTGGTTAGTCCCATGGGAAAGGTTGTTCAGTATGATCATCTTATTCGCTTTTTGTCATTCCGGATCATGACCCCGTTAACATCCTGTATAATTCCAGTAAATGTGACGTTAGCTTAGCACTCCGCGTCTTTTTCTTCTTAGGGCCGGTTTTTCAATCACCAGATAAATGTATCTGTCAGACAAAATTATCATTATCCTTTTCCCCAGACATATAAAAGAAAAGGACAGCCAACATTAATCTGAAAGATATGTTTTATCTGGGGGCTGAAAAATCGGTCCTTAATCAAATTAAGGCATTTGTTACAGCCCACGTCGTATTTCTTTAAATCATGTTTTTCCTTGCAGATTTGGGACACAAATCAATTACTTATTCATCAATCCCCGTGAAGGAAACCGACAAAGAAGAAACCGTATTCAGGTATTTTATTTAAAAAAAAACCTTGTTATATTTTGTTTCCATGTTTTGGAAATAGAAACATAATCTTGTTTAGGAATATATGAGAATTTTCTTTTGACGGGAATGCAGAGATAGTGTCTCCCATGTGTGCAATTGTGTATATCAAAATTAGTATGACAGTTGACAACAGTGAAAAATATTTATTCATACATTATTTACAAAAGTACGGTGAATCACTCTTCAGCTTATTAATGCAATATATTAATTCCATGAAGAGATAGAGAGACGCTCTATCTTGTCACTTTTCGCGTGATAAGGCCGACCATGATACGGGGTCAGCACGAGGCCATAGGCGGGTAGGAGCCTATGGAGGAGCCTGGTTAGCAAGAATAGGACATGATGCCTTGATCCTCAGCATTGACGTCTTATGGTGATGATATTAATATGTTTTTAAAATTTACCTCTTTAAATCTGAGACTTCAATTACTAATCTACATGAACACCTAAACGCTAGAAGAACACTATTTCACGCTAAAGAAACAATTTATCTTCGATGAGCAATGCTACTACTTTCATTTACTACAGTGCAATAAATAATGTAATGTAGACACAGCTTTATAAAGCATCCAGTATGAAAATCGAGAGTACGTTCTAACCTAAAATAAAGTGGGAGTAAGTTTTCGCCGTAAATAATACTCTCGAAAGCTTTGGGTTATAAAAAAGGCGCCTATAGACCATTTACGTTCACAACGACACATCTAACGTCCGTGTAGTTGTATAATCAACCTTATAGCAAGCGCTATGCGGTTCGAATAGAATTGAAAGTGAATTTGGATTTCCATTTTGAAAGTAGTGTGCACATAATATGTCTACCGTTATAAAAACAAATGAATTAAGGTAGTATGGAATTCGAAGTGCTGTTGTATCGTTCTTCTATTGGAAATGAGTTTGAAAGTGTGTTGTTAAGTGGTTACGTAATATTTTCTTTGCTTTTTAAGTTCTTAAACCTTCATATTCCACTTATGTAATGTAATGTATGTAAAGTATGTAATACACAAGGTGGATTCTGAAAACAACGTCATTTATTCACACGGTGAAGTGCTGTCAGGAAAAGTAACTTATATATACGATTCAACTTTAAAAATATACATGACACGGGTTGGAGACATTAGGTTAGGCATTTTTATTCTGTAAGTAAGTTTCAAAGTCAAAATTATATTTAATTACTATTCAATTAAATATAATACGTTTCTGAACTCCAGCCTCCTGAGGCCCCGTGTGATTTAACTAAATAAAAACAAATGATTATCAATCATTTGTATGTATCGGTTGCGATTAACTTTGACAAATTGTGAAAGTGACTCTTCAGGAGGCTAGGTTAGGGTTCAGGGAGAGATGGCAATTCTTTTAGCATGATTTCCGAAGGTCAATGATTATTTAGACGAAGTACTGGAACGGTGGGTACTTGGATAGCGTCCCTAATTTGACTGAGAGAGTCCATTAAGTGTCCGGTTCATAGAGTATTTTACAGACGGGACTGAACAAATTAATTTGTACAATATATTTTTTTGGTCAACGAAGCTTCTAATGCCAGCTTCTAGCAGGGATGCCGGATGCGACTTTTTTGTCATCAGCGGCAAAACGTAAATAAACAACGTCCATTTTATGATATCACGCAATCATCAAACACGTAGAGACTAAATTACAATCGTACCCAACAAATCAAGAAAGTTTTTTTTTAATACTATGGACTTTCGCAATTTTTTTGCAAATTAAGGGGGTAATTTGTCAAAAAATAGCCAAAGTCCATAGTTCAAGCCTCGGTGACGCAGGATAGCCCCGACGATTCTGGTCAGACAAATTATGAGTTAATGGCGAAAATATCTAAAACGCGCGCGGTAAGCGCCGCGTGGGTTCCTTTCTTGTCGTGAATTGCACTACATCCGCATCCGCAAAAAATCCGCATCAAGTTTAGCGGTTGCGGATGCGAATGTCTGCAACATCCCTGCTCTAAAGCATTAACATGCATCTTTACCTTATCTCTCCTCTCTCTATCAAATACGAAATCAATTTTAGTGTGAAAAGACGAATAAAAGATGTATAAAAACTGAATTATTCGAAGATATTAAATGAAAATGTAATAATTTGTTTATTTATTTATTGAAACTTCATTGCACAAAAGATAACTCATCGTAGAAAAGGCGGACTGAATGCCATATGGCCTTCTCTACCAGTCAATCTTTAAGGCTTAATTATTTAGTGTATGTTCAAACTATTTACCCCTTACGCACATTCTTACAAAATTACATTGCACAAACTCACAAAGCTACTAAATTTAGCTCTCACCAGAGGTTGGCAACGCGTATGTCACTTGTCTCGAGTCGCAAGCATGCTTGAGCTTTTATTACGGCGTCTTGCTACCACGCACACTCACAGATAGCGGCATCAACGTGGCACCTGTTCGCCGCGGGCAAATGACACCAGGCTTGCGGTCGTGTATGCCACTACCGCATTGGCTTACACAGCCATGGAAGACGTTGTCTCCCTTCTTGACACTGCTTGTAAGTCTGTGATAGACTCAAAGGATGATGATGATGACTATCAAGAACGTATGCTTGTTCGCTACCATGTCAGTCACCATGTATCAGTCGAAAGCCGTCCTGTGCTGGACTGGTTTGCGCCGCCCGAATCCAGCGGACTCCCGCGACCTCTACCAGGAAATGGGGGTAGTACATATATGCGAAGAAGTGGGTGCGCAGAGAGCTGTGCCTGGCAACATACATATATAAATTACTTCGGGGTAAAATATATTTATTTAATCGTATGGCTTACATTATTTTGGCCTTTAATGTTGTCACTCTTTAGTACCACCCAGGGGACACGTGCAGGGTTGTGGTAGGTAGCTCCTGCGGACGCGAGTAACGAGACGCGAGTAACTGCCAACAAACTGTTACGCAGTTTGGCAGTATACTATAATGTGTAAACATAAATGTGTCTTTCGTGAATAAATGATTAATAATAATAATAATAGTTGTGGTGTGTGTGTAGTACATTACGTACCTAGGGCGGTGAATTCGTGAATGGCCCAGATCGCAGGTGTTTGTGGCCCGAACCGAAGGCGAGGGCCATAAATATGCGATCTGGGGCTCTACGAATTACCGCCCGTGGTGAGTACACAATGTTACGTCTTCACCTGGCCACAATGCGAGTTTTACCGTACGTACGTTACGTGTGACGTAAAATATACAACAGCCAGGTATTGAGTTTTGTGAGTGTGTGTGTTCCCGATAGCTATGTGTGGCGTAGACTCCGGCCGTGGCTGCTATCTGAGCCGCGTGGGCGCACCAACCCGCTTGGTAGGGCACCGATGACGTCAGCAGTGCGTAGGTACCTACCCTCAATGTCATAGCGGAAAATATTGATTTGGTCTCGTGTTCTCTGAATTTATTCGCTTACCATCAGGTGATCCGTCTGCTCGTTTGCCTCCTATATCATAAAAAAAGGCAGCATTGCTCATAATGTGTTATAAGAGATACATAAAATATGTTATAAGAGTACTATGTAAATAAATAATGTTATAATATTAAATAGTTACACTATTATCTTAGGTTCGATGCCTGTAAAAATAATTGTAAGTGTGGATAGTAAATAAATAAATAAAGATGAACCGAAAATCATCTTTTCATTTTGTATGGGAATGACCGATGTTAACGAAAAGTGTTTCGTCGGCATCTGTCATTCCCATACATTTTATTAGTTTTCTATTGGCGTTAGCGCTTGTCGATTGTAACCTTGACTACGGCCCCTGAGGGGTAATCACTTAACGTTTTGAACGCGCGTGAGGACAATCTAACTGTCAGATTTCCATATGAAAATTGACATTTAGACCTAACGTTCGTACAATGCGTTACGTGATGGACCTGCTGCTGTTCAGAATAAAAAATACTTTTACAGTACATATGGTGCTACTTTCCCGCACTAGTGCAGAAAAGAGCACTTTTCGTGCATATGTCGAAACTTTAAAGAGCCATATGTACAGTAAAACGTTGTACGATACACGTGCGAATAGGTAATTCTCAACTCGTGTCGATTTAAAACACTCCCTTCGGTCGTGTTTTAATTTATCACCACTCGTTGCGAATTTCCTATTTTCGGCACTTGTATCGTAAATAACTATTCTTCCCTGTTTTTGCTATTCAGAAAAGAGCCAAAGTTGCTTTCAAATAAGGAATTTAAATTTTCCTCACGGAAGGTGTAAAATAAAGGTGTGTATGTGCCATTCGATCAATATAATTTCAATAGCAAAATAATTTCCATTTTCTGCATAAACACTTTAATACGCTCAAAAGTCTACTTTAGAATCCCTTGCTACGATCAGGATTCTATTGCAGCATTCTTCGCTTTACTCAGGATTCAATATACTACCCTCGCCTTAAAAAATAATTTCACTCCCTTGAGATACAATCTACTAGATCTAGCAGAAATATGACGCGTCTGATTCAATCCCTCCTTGCGACCTATTAAGCTAGATTGCGTGCCGTCTGGAAAGCCTTATCGGAACACATTTTTTCTATATTTTATTCGATAAAATCGTAGAAGTGGTCTCCTTTGCATTATTAATATTCGTGTCCATCCATAATGCTGTTATTGCCAGTTTTTCTCGATAAAAAGAATGTTAAATAAGTATATTTTGTAAGACTGAAACGTGATCTTTGTCCAATTTAGTTGAGTTGATCAATCTATGTAATATTATCTAAGGTAAGGTTTATCTGGTCCGAGTGCTCGACGGTGAACCACGCCACTATATGTATGTCCTAAGCAATATGGGTTAAATTCGAATTAAGAGCATTTTTCTTCGTTCAAATTTAAGCCATAAAGTGTGACTGTGACGTAGAGTGCCCATGCCATATTCTAGTCCAGAGTTGAGCACTCGAACGTTTACCTTATACTACCTACTATAATTTAAAAAATAAAGAAAAAGAGTAAGAAAGAGATAAGAGAGATAAGTTGAGATAAGTTTTATAATGATAAAGAAGTATGTGGAATATAGTGTGTACAAACTCCGATTTCCATATTCTTTCACTAGTATATGGTATAGTATATAATGGCTAAGAATAAGGGAACTGATTGATGATTTCGTTCAACCGAACACGATTTCGATAGCTCAGTTGGTTAGAGCGGCCGGCCGCTTATGCCAGAAGGTTTCTCGAATCCGGCTCGGAGCAAAACATTAAAAAAGTCCCTTTAATTTTAAATTTCGAATCCAAATGTGTAGGTGCTCCATTTTGTAGCGACCAACGTTCCATTTCACCTTGTTTTACTCCAATATTTGCTCCAAACTTTTCAATCCCACATCTCCACTGGCCTCGCAGCGCTCGCATTCTGAACGCAGAACGAGAAGCTTTTAGATTTAGCGTGTAATGGAACGGTACTAGAACACGTGTCGAAACGTATAACTGGGAGTCTATTTGACTGGGCATTAAATTGGAATCGAATTCGTATTTGCGAGTGCTCGTTTCAATGCGTGGGTGATCTTCCAGGTCCAAATTTGTAGGCGCGGGCTCGGTACGGTATCACTAATCGGACAGTGTCAACTGTCAGTCAAGTCAACAGGTTTTGAGTTTCAATTTTACAAGTCTAAACAGGTGTAAAAGTGTAAAACTTTTTAGTACCATCCAGGGGACACGTGTAGGGCTGTGGTAGGTAGCTCCCTGCGGACCCCCTTTGTCAAGTGAGTGGGCAACTCGACTGTTAGAAGTTTTTTAAGCCACCCGCAGGCGCCGCTAGGCTATGAGCGCTTCAGCTCTTTGAGCGAGGCCTATATATGTCCAGCATTGGACGTCTTTCGGCTGATATGGCTCCGAGAAACGGGCTACTGGTTTTGGTACGGACAGCAGTTGAAACGCCGAACCGCATTGAAAATGCGTGCGCTAACTCGCGTCAATACGAGTGCGCGCAATAATCAATTTGATTTGAATTCCATGTGAGTTTAGTTAAATAGACCTTCGGCTTTTATTTTCGTTGCCACTTCTAAATACAGTGGAGAGCTGGAACTTTAGACGTTAAAAGGATTGGTAACTGGCTATTGCGTCAGTAAATGGTTATTACTGGCAATAAAATGGTTGCATTTTGACAAGAGTGTCTACTTTTACTGATTCTCTTGAGTGTATTCGATGCTAATATTGTAAGGAGGAAAAGACTGTGCGGTCGTAGCTTTGTAACGTCTTAAGAGGAAACACAAGGGCCGTTTTTCGATAGAAACGTAGTCCCCTGTTTTCTCCCTGGATATATTGACATGTTCTTATGTTTTCTTTTTTTTTCATAAATTTATTCTTAAAAGAGATATTAACCTTCAAAAACCTAAGAAAAATGCCAGATTTTCCTCTGTGTTCAAACATCCAGAAAACAATCTTAACTCGATTATTAAAAAAAAAAAAAACATAGGGACACGGTCAAAGCCTTTCTTTGATTTTAAATAAGAAAAATAGTTAAATAGGTCAAGTTTTGGAGAAGAATTCAGGGGACTACAAAACGTTGATTTTGTGTACTTTTAATAGGTATTTTCAGTCCAAGCTGCAGTTGCCTCTATCGCGCTCTGCGGGGGGAGGCTTGAGGTTGGCGCGACAGCAATACATTTTACAAATACCTATTTTGAGTCTGTGTTCGTAAGTTGCCCACTCACCCTAATAATTGGTTATGGGTGATATAAGACGTAGTATGTTGTCAAAAATTTCGAAATCAATATTGACTTTTAATCACAATTGACAAAAAAATTGACAATCCAATGTAATAAAACATCCTAAATAATAAATTGTTTGTATTATCTAACTATGTAACATGACCTGATCTTATACAGTGTGTGGCCTGTAACAGGGGCAAATAATTAAAAGGACGCTTCCTTAGAGCATCTCTAGTAACCCCCTTGTGACCAATTTTATTTTTTTATAATTCGGAGTAATGTTGGTCTAAAGTTATGACCTTCAAGTAATATCATAGGATCTCGTGGTGCCAATATACAAACCTCAAAATCTGAATTGACTGTGCTATCACAGCAGTCAATTCAGATTTTGAGGTAACATCATGTACAGTCGCCATCAGATATATCGGAGCGGCCACGGTGCTCAAAAATATCTGAACAAGCACTCTAACGCCATGACAATAGAGGCTTGCTCAGATTTTTGTGAGCATCCTGGCCGCTCCGATATATCTGATGGCGACTGTACCTAATGAATCATAATAGTTTTTGCATTTTTGTTTTTAAAAGATATTTATGTGATTTTTTATTTTTTTTGTCATGTTTTTAGAGTTTTTATAATAAAAAAGCGGCCAAGTGCGTGTCGGCCCACGCACAACGAAGGGTTCCGTGCCTATTAAAAAGGTCGTATCGTTACTGAAATCGAATGGCACTTACATCCTATTCTATAAAGAAGGCAGTTTTTTAGTAATATCTCAAAAACCTTTGAACCGATCTTGTTCAAAACAATTTTCGCTGAAAGATTGTAATAAGCCATGTCCATGATTTTTTTCATATTTTTAAAATACACGGTTCAAAAAAAAAAAAAAAGGAGGCGGGACACAATTTTAGTCAGCTTCGGGGCGATTATCTCCGACTCTATTCACTTAATCAAAAAAATTGCCGAGAAATCTTATATTTATTTTGAAAGGCCTCGATTGATGTGCCACACATGGGTTTGCAATGAAAAAAAAATTGACTTTCAGTTTAATGCATGGAGTGCAGCCCTAAAAAAAATTTTTTTTAGTAATTTCATTACAAAACTGTAGCAGCTAACAAAATACACCTATCCTCAAAATTGTATTCAAATACACTTTATAGTTTTCGAGTAAAATGCCTGTGAAATACGGACGGACAGACAGACAGACAGACATGGCGAATCCATAAGGGTTCCGTTTTTTGCCATTTGAACTTACTTTAAAGAAAAGAAAAAACTTGTTTTTCAATGACAACCACCTGGAAATAATTGCTCACAACCTCAAAAGTTTACCGTTTAATTGTTTGCTCCTGTTAAGAGGGGGCGTATCGCCAGGGAAAAATCAGAAATCACCCGCGCGCCCCGTACCTGCCGCGCTGATGCGTCTATTGCTGCCCCGCTCCTTCTCGCATAGTATATGCCCCGACGGTCAGATGAAACATGATGAATACCTATAGATAATTATAATAAGTGGAAAGAAAGACAAAATCTGTAAGTACCTATATTTGAAGATATAATTTTCGCTAGTAGCTAAGTCAGTTTCGAGAGCTATAACTGAAATATGACCTTCCGTTTTTTTACTAAATCACGTAAGGGTTGTAATTTAGCATAATAATGTCTCGTAAAAGGCTAAAGCAAAAAAACAGCTATAATCGAATTTAAACTTTTGTGAGACATATCTAAAATACTACTAATAAATCCACGGTTAAAAATTTAACGTAAATGTCACGGCAGGCGACATGTTTCGAACTCTTCGGGAGTTCTTCTTCAAAACAAACATCGAAAACACTAATCCTGAAGAAGAACTCCCGAAGAGTTCGAAACATGTCGCCTGTCGCGTAATTTAATACGTGAATTTATTAGTAGCATTAAAAAAAGTAATAAACTAGTAACTTTATAAAGTAGTAACTTATTTAAATAAGTAGGTTAAGTTTTACTTAAGTTTAGAATTAATATTGTAATTTATTGTGTGCCCTTACAGGGTGTCATGAATTGACTTAACAAAAAATGTACCACCTTATTATGTATGCATGACATAACAATGAATAAATGAATATGAATATGAATATGAAAAAAACTGTAATTTATTATGAAAACTTCGATCATGTTTATGAAAGCCAGATTTTCAGGCCACTGTGTGGCGGCCAAATTTTTCAATTCTGACCCCGTGTCATGGTCGGCCTTATCACGCGATAAGTGACAGGATAGACCGTCCGTCACTGGCTGACACCGTTTGATAGAACGAGACGATGCCCCTATCTTGTCACTTATCGAGTGATAAGGCCGACCATGATACGGGGTCTGGAGTGCGATTTTTGAATCTCACTGGTGATATCAAAGTCACCGGTGACTAAAATTATCACCGATGACTTTTATGTCACCATTTTCCAAGAGCCGTATTTTTGAAAGTCACACGCTGTTTACCAACATGCAGAAATTTTACAATGTCAGTCAGAGACAATCTTCCCGTTACGTTCCTTTCCGTACGTCCCGTACGCAGATGTTATAGTGTTGTCCTTGATACCGGTTTTTAGGTTTCCGTAGCCAAATGGCAAAAAACGGAACCCTTATGGATTCGTCATGTCTGTCTGTCTGTCCGTCCGTATGTCACAGGCATTTTACTCGAAAACTATAGTGTATTTGAATACAATTTTGAGGATAGGTGTATTTTGTTAGCCGCTACATAGTATTGTAATTAAATTACAAAAAAAAAAATTTACGGGTGCACTCCATACATAAAACTGAAAGTCAATTTTTTTTTTAATTGCAAGCCCACGTGTGGCACATCAATCGATAGGCCTTTCAAAATAAATATAAGGTTTCTCAGCATTTTTTTTGATTAAGTAAATAGAGTCGGAGATAATCGCCCCGAAAGTCACTAAAATTGTGTCCCCCCCTCCCCCCCCCCCTCTAAATTTTGAACCGTGTATTTTAAAAATATGAAAAACAAAACATGGACATAGGGCTTATTAAATTCTTGGTACTTTTGGCAGATGTCACAAACGTCAACTGTCAAAAACAATCGCATGGTGATTTCAATTACGAGTGGGTAGGGGCACTCGTAAATCGATATCATAGGTATGACAAATGTAAGTCACCGGTGAGTTTCAAAAATACGAACTTTCGGAAATCACTCACATCGGTGAGAATTAGTCACTTGGTGAGATTCAAAAATCGATCCCCTGATCTCGGATTCGTACTTGGAGACAATGGAGACGCTTTGGCCCTTTAGTTATCAATTTTGAACATACTCGTATTAAAGAAAAACTGCAAAATTGTGTTCACTTTTTTTAATATAAAAATGTCCAACTTCGCAGGCAATAATTAGGGTGCAGACTCGAAAATTATTATTACTCCAAAAGAAAGAAGGCAAAAAAATATGCATAGTGATGAAAATCCCATTCAGATATCTCAAAGAATTACGAAGCTACAACCGTTTTAATATTGCTTGTTAGAGAGAGAAAACGCAAACGGTGTGTGACGTCACATTACAGGATGCTGCCGGCAGGCCGCGTCGACGGCGTCACCGACCACGATGCGCGCGGCACGTTGCCGTCTTCTGTGACGTCACATTCTTCCAGCGTCATCGTTTCATATGAAGTTGCGTTTTGCGAAAAAGGGACAGAACACATCCCTTCTTAAAACTTTGGACACTTATAACTTCGTGATTATTTAACCTTTTGCGTTGATTTTTTCTCCATTTGACAATTTTTTTTATCCTTCTTCGAGAAAATATCACATTATTTTATTTAGTGTCTACGCCCCTATTGTTGGAATCTAAAAGCGTCACCCGTGATGACTTTAAAGAAAAAAAATGTCAATAATTACACGGTTCACCCACGTATTAAACGTCACTACGGGCGACATGTTTCGAACTCTTCGGGAATTCTTATTCAGGATTGAGTGTTTTCGCGGAGGTGTCGCTTGAATCACGACAAGATTCAAGCGACACCGCCGCGAAAACACTCACTTTATAGAGTACAAATTAGTTTAATTACCCAAGGAATACCACTACCTACATTTTGTTGCTTAAAAAACCACCGGAGCTATAACTGAAATATGGCCTTCCGTTTTTTTACTAAATCACGTAAGGGTTGTGAGCTAGCATAATAATGGCTAGTAAAAGCCTAAAGCAAAAAAAAGCTATAATCGAATTTAAACTTTTGTGAGACATGTCTAAAATACTACTAATAAATCCACGGTTAAATTCACGCATTAAATGTCACAACAGGCGACATGTTTCGAACTTTTCGGGAGTTCTTCTTCAAAACAAACATCGAAAACACTCATCCTGAAGAAGAACTCCCGAAGTGTTCAGAACATGTCGCCTGTCGTGTCGTTTAATACGTGAATTTAACCGTGAATTTATTAGTAGCATTAAAAAAAAAACTATAATATATTATGAAAACTTCGATCATGTCTATGAAAGTCAGATTTTCAGGCCACTACTGTGTGGCGGCCAAATTTTTCAATTCTGATCTCGGATTCGTACTTGGAGACAATGGAGACGCTTTGGCCCTTTAGTTATCAATTTTGAACATATTAAAGAAAAAGTGCATAATTATGTTCACTTTTTTAATATCAAAATGTCCAAGTTCGCAGGCAATAATTGTTGGAATCTGCACTCTCGATAACCCTAAAAGCGACACCCGCGATGACTTTAAAGAAAAACAATGTCAATAATGTCACTACGGGCGACATGTTCCGAACTCTGCGGAAGTTCTTCTTCAGGATGAGTGTTTTCGCGGCGGTGTCGCTTGAATCACGACAAGATTCAAGCGACACCGCCGCGAAAACACTCGTCCTTAAGAAGAATTCCCGAAGAGTTCGAAACATGTCGCCCGTAGTGACATTTAATACGTGAGTTGAACCGTGTAATTATTAGTACTGTTTCAACACGTCTCACGAAAGTTTAAATTCGAAAAGCAATGTCCGCCATCTTGGAATTCAAAATGGACATAATTTCTAGAATCTTCACCCTCGAGAAGCCTGCCAATGTATGTTGTTCTTTAAAAAAACGCGCATATTCATTTACAACGAATGTTTCAAAAAATTTAAATAATGCGACCACTTTTTGAAATATTTCTGACTATGAATTCGTATTTAGACCTCTCAGACATCGATTTTGAACATAACCGGATTTATTCTCAACTGGCGATCCGCTCCGGCTTCGCACGGATACTATATTATACATATAAACCTTCTTCTTGAATCACTCTATCTATTAAAAAAAACCGCATCAAAATCCGTTGCGTAGTTTTAAAGATCTAAGCATACATAGGGACAGACAGCGGGAAGCGACTTTGTTTTATACTATGTAGTGATAGTGATAGTGATAATCTTTCATAAAGTAAATACACGATCGACAGAAAAATGTTCGTCTAGTTTTGCATGTACTGAACAAATTATTCTAAGAAGCCGGTCACCCGCTGATCGCTGCGTAATCTTATAGTTGTATTTTGAACTTTAAGATCTATATGTTAAGGTCGACTTTTAAATATATTATTTCAAAATGTAGCAAAATATCTACTGGAATGTAATGATACGTTCATTCACTGGACGAATATACTGGGTCACAATATTATTGAAATAATTATGTTCATCGTGCTGTCGTGAGAGCACAGAACGTAGTCCTCTCGTCTCAGCGGAGCGATTACGACTGACTCCGCCCGCGAACGGCAACAAAAGATATACAGAACCGCACGAAACACGCGACGGGAGAAAGGGTATAGCGCTAAATAAAAAAGGCCTATACGCCAAATACGTTTCACCTCAATAAGTCTGAAAAGGGACTACATAAAAATACCC
Organism: Epinotia ramella; assembly: GCA_947578815.1. NCBI lineage: Eukaryota > Metazoa > Arthropoda > Insecta > Lepidoptera > Tortricidae > Epinotia > Epinotia ramella. Next base: position 4,141,212 of record OX388214.1, on the reverse strand, counting down.
CGCTAGTACTTTCATTAGGTAATGTGAAAAGCTATTATACACTCAACTTTTACTTAATTTATATGCACGGGAACCTCACACTATTGAAATTGAGTAAAAATAAGACATGTTTTGGCGGTTCTTTTCTATCGAGGCAATTTTGGTTTTGTATGGTTTTGTTCAGACGATTCAATTGCAAATATGATGTAGTTTGGGTATGTTCTTTTTCCTGGCATTCGCTTTAGTTTGTCATAGGTAAATATTCAATCTAAAAGATAAAGAATGATGACTTATAAACTTGCACGACCGTATCTAGTCGGGTGTAAAGGATCATGACGAGAAGTAATTTAAACGTCCTGAACGCGGCGGCCTCTGTAATTGGATTCATCTAAGTAAAATAATCGTAAATATGTCATATCAAGAGATATTAAACAGGAAAACAGAAAATAATGAGACGAGTGGAAATAACAGAATATTCAAATATGAATATAAATTGAACATGATGACTATGACGATGTTTAGAAAACAAAGTGTGTTTAGATCCAGTGAGCTTTGATTTTTTTGATGAGACGGCTTTATTGGATGAGCGTAATAAATAAATTACTCACTTAGGATGGTAAAAACGAAATCTCTCTCTAGACAAAGCGTTGTGTACCATTCTCACCGACCGAGCCGGAACGTGCCTTAACGCATTTTTCAAGTCGCCAAAGGAATGTGGAGCTTGTATTGTATTTTACATTACGTTGTATTTCATATCTGAATGGATTTGCGGCTGGTCGGCTCCTCGCGGACATGGACGGCTGTGCTCGGCTGTCGTCGCATCTGACCGGTTCCGTCCAGATTTTGTCTACTGCACTCTACTAAAATGTGGTTAGCTGCGCCCGGGTGCTCGCGCATCCGTTGCGATGCGGCGCCACCCAACCCGCGATAAACAGTCGACCAGCAGGGGGCTAGCACAACTGACGCCGCACCGCGACGCGAGTCGAGAAAGATCTACCCTCCTCTTTCTAATTGGCACGGTGCGAGTGAGACAGGAGATGCTTAGTCGCGCGCGAAGCGACTGAGCAGCAAGTTTTGCAAGACGTCCAGGGCGGTAAAACAAAGAATGCCTCTGATGGATACTTTTTGAGCGATCAATTTACTGCGGAAATGACAGTTTAACTAAGGCATTTTCTCTTGAACCGTGTTATTACAATTTGATCAAAGCATACTGCATTTCTTTGATCAAATTGTAATAACACGGTTGCCATTTGATCACTCACTTACCCACAACGATAAGCTGAACTGGGTTAGTGAAAACATGGTATACTTAGATAAAAAAAATAAGAAATACCCTTTGTATTAAATACCTTTTTTTGAAGTGAAAACTTCTTTAGCGCGCTGAGCACTTTTTGGGATGGGGAAAAATTGTTAAACACGTGACAGATTTTTGTGACGTCAGATGTGAAGGAGGTCACAAACTTTTATATTTTTCTGCTAGCCGATTCGACTTCATTCAAAACTGAACGCGATTCGTAAGAGTGTAAAGCCGTTAAACACTTTTTTCAATAGCATATTTGCTATTGAGGAAATTCTAATAGTTCGAATGTGGACGTTATTCCTAAGAACATAAAGCTTTGAAAAATATTTGGCAAATGGTAAAACAAATTGGTTGGCGGCGCGGCGGCGACGTTAGGGAACGGCGCGGGGCGAGCGGCGGGGCATCGGCGCGGGCCCGGTGAGCTGCGACGCGTACCACTACCAGATCAAACCACACACTGTAACGTTACATGTTACATGTTTTATTATTACCACTAAAACACATCTTTAATTGATAAACCTATTCTAAAATAAACACATAAATTCTAAATTTAACACTATACTACTACTTAATATAAGTATTTAGATCCTACACTAACACACATCCTTAATAACATAACATTAAATAACAACAAAATAAAGTCATTAAAATAAATACCAAATAAACACATCATGTTTAACACTCGTGCGCGCGATGCTACCGCCGGGCGATAAGGAATGTTCGAGACGGCTCGCGCGGCTGCATCGTCGTGGCATTACGAGCTACGCTTTGAAAGACATCGTACATGTGCCGGCTGCGTTCACAAACCTTTTCTTTGTGTCCTCGTACGCGCTGGCAAAAATTATAATTAAATATAATTAATAAGACGATTAAGTCCTTCTTACATTTTGAGTTACAAGTGTCATCTCGCACCCCAATAGGGTAAGTGTTGAACAAGTGTTATAATCCAGCAGTGTTTAGCTTTAAGTTAGTGTTTTTTTTAAATCCTAGTGCATCTAAGTGTTAGAATCGCTTTATTAAACATCTGTGCTTTAATTGCGTTATTATACGGCACTTGCGTTTAGATTTCCAACCGTTTAATTGTAAATATGACCGTAGTAGTAATACATACACGGAACAGTAATACATAGTTTTATAACGCCGCTTGCTAGTGCTTAAATACATCCATCTTGAAACAAGCCAGCCATTAGATTTCACCGCTTTGCGTAACATTTTATTCGAATACCTTCTTTTATTTTTCTTAAAATACCTCTAGTCATTCCACTGCTTATTCCTTAATTTTTATTGTATAATTTTAACTCCGTTCTGATAGTGAACACCTTCACCAACTGCTTACGGCTTCTCCTCGTACCTAGGCGCAAGTCTTCACGGGTTCACTATCAAGCGGAGGAGTCTGGATGAGTTTTAACTGTGAACGTTTATTCACAGGGTGCGACTTTATACTTAAAAAAGTCGGCCGCGTTTTAGCGCGCCGTCCCTGCGACCTTTTTGTGGGAACACCACCACGCAGCTGCCCCGGCGCTCCCGAGCCACTTCACCAGCTCCACTGTCCGCTGCTCCAGTGCCTGTGACCTAGCAGCCGCCGTCGCTCGAGGGGAGTACCGAACTACGGCGTAAAACCAGACGGGCCATTGCACCCATGACCTATAGTTTTTTTTTTTTTAATAAATATTTTATTTCTTTTTCTGTTGCTGACGTTCAGTTTCTTTTCTACCAATCACCACATCCTGGGGACTGAACGCCACACTGGCGCCCTCTAACGTGGTTTCGTATAGGTCTGGTTTTGCGTGGTAGAGTAGTTGTGTGTTTTGTGTTTTTTTTTTGTGAAACGTTTTTATGTTTTCGTTTTTTTGGTTGCCGTAACTAAAGCGTATACCTCAATTTTTTTTTATTAAATATCATTTCAACTTTTTTTTTTAAATCGTTTGTCAAATTATATTATTTTCATTTATTTGCTGCCAAACCATTTATTTTAGAGCACTCTGTATGCGCAAACTGCATTACTAGCGATTTCTTTGTTCAGAATCTAGAGACAGTCGAGCACAAAAGTGTTAACATTTGAACATATTTTTCTTGTTTGTAATTTCAGAGGCATATACACATTAGTTGCATTTATTAATGCTTGTTTTCTTTTTATTTCTGTGATTGTTTTATCTTTAATTTAGCTGATTCATCTTTCATCATTACATCAACCATAACGTTGCTTCATTAATCTTGTAACGGAACGGAGTATTTAATTCAAACCTTGTTCAACACCTTCTCAATTGTGGTGCATTAATTTGTATTTACGCGAATTATTATTATTATTATTTTTGCAAAATGACTGACCAGGTGACCTATCCGGTGAAATTTTTATCGCTACAGAAGGCCGAATTAGATTATGAGGTTCAAATTAGGGGAGGTTCTCCTGGTACTGTGCAGGATTTAAGGAAGCAGATTGCTAAATTAGGTCCATTGTTTCCGTCAGAGGACATTTTGGAAAGTCCGTTCGATATTGCTGAAGATTTGAAGGGCGTTTCCGACGTGCTCAATAAGACCAGGTTGCTCCTAGACGGTCCATTAGATAGGAATGCATTGCTGCGAATTCAAAACTACTTGCATCACCTCTATCACCGACTTAATCGGCTGATTATTGATGCCAAAACGCAGAATGCACATGAGACCTGCGTAACAGAGTTTCAGACCTTGTTTGATCGGTACAATTCGGTTAGGGAGTCTGCTGCAGTAGACAAATTAATCGGTCCGACTGCAAGCACCAGTTCTGACATACATTCAGCTATACCACCATTAAATATAAACGTGTCTTGCGACCGTGGTGCAGTTGGTGAGCTAGGCAAGTTTAAATATGATGGCAAGTCTTGCGTACGCTCATTTATTCAGCGTATTACTGAATTTAGCAAGGCTAGGAATATCGCGTCATCCAAGTTGCTTTCATTCGCAACTGAAATTTTTACCGGCGACGCCTTACACTGGTACCGTGGACTTCAAGATCAGGACCAGCTGACCGATTGGGATGATCTTGTCACGCGCCTTAAAAAAGATTTTGATCAGGCTGACTACGATTACCGTCTGCTCTCGGAGATACGTGCTAGGACTCAAGGTGAATCAGAGAACATCACAATTTATTTGTCAGTTATGTCTGGACTATTCTCGCGCTTGTCAGATCCTTTATCAAATAAAGACAAACTGGAGATTCTTCTCCACAACATCAGGCCATGTTACGCAAGTACCTTAGCCTCAGCCACAGAAATTACAGATATTGACACCTTGAGATCCTTATGTCGTAATTACGAGAGCATACAAGCACGTCTTGCTGGTTTTCGTGAACCTCCCAAGCGGACATCTGATACCATGGCACCCGAATATGCTTACAGCGGTCATACATCAAATAAAACATTCAACACAAGTCAAAATTACCAACAAAATACTTACACAAACAATTATAATAGAAACAAAACTTACCCTAACAACAATTACAATGGTAATAAATCTAATAACAGTAATAAATATGTACATGCAATGCAAACAACCACTTCTAAAACACTGTTTTGTCCCGGTGTCGTAACAATACCCACAATCTACGCCAATGCACGGCGAACAAGGACAAAATATGTTGTTTCGTTTGTGGACATGAGGGTTATAAGACTCCACAATGCCCGACATGTAACAAAAACCAGCAAAGCTCGTCAAAAAACTGATTGACCTGCAGAGTTGTGATACGAATAAGAATGATAAGTTTGATAGCGAAGATTGGGCTACATGGCTAAAGACGATCAACTTTTACTTTAATTCTTATAAAATCGCCACAATTCTGCAGAATCAACCAGTTAATGATCCTCGGCCTTACGCATCTATTAAGGTTTACAACCAAACCATGTTAGGATTGTTAGATTCAGGGTCAGCCGTTACAATTTTAGGCAATAATACTCATCGAAGTCTAGAACAACAGGGCTTAGAACTTCAACAGGGACACATTGTTACCGTCACAGCCGCTGGAGGTCAGTCGATGAGTAGTATTGGGTACATGAACCTGCCAATTACTTTTCAGGACACATTTCATGTCATTAAGGCGTTTGTTGTGCCAGACATTAACATAGACCTCGTCTTAGGTATCGACTTCTGGCACTCATTTGAAATCTTTCCTAAACATCTTACAGGCATTACCTTTTCTAATGCCATGGTTTCAAATGCTACTATTAATGCAGATCAGCCTTCTCTGTTACATGCTTATGACCATTTGAATAATTCGGAAAAGTTGGTAGCTGACAACATAATCGCTCAATTTAGTGATATCTCTACCGAATCCAAGGGTTTAGGAGAGACCAAGTTGATCACTCACCGAATTGATACGGGTGACGCCCAACCTATTCGGCAACGCTATTATCGGATGTCTCCAGAAAAACAGCGCATTCTTGCCGAACAGGTAGACGAGATGCTAAGCCTCGACGTAATCGAGCCCTGCGAGAGCGCCTGGTCGTCCCCGGTATTAATTGTAAACAAGAAAAATGGCCAGCCTCGTTTCTGTCTCGATAGTCGGAAATTAAATTCAGTGACAAAACGCGATGCTTACAATTTGCCGTACGTATCCGAAATCTTGGACAACCTTCGTGACGCTCGCTACCTCTCTAGCATAGACTTGTCCAAGGCGTTTTGGCAAATTCCCATAGCTCCCGAAGATCGAGACAAGACGGGATTCTACGTACCCTCACGAGGTACATTTCGTTTTAAACGTACCGCTTTTGGCTTAACCAACGCGCCTGCTACTCAGCAGAGATTGGTTGACCTGCTTTTCAGGGAATTCGACCTTAAAGTCTTCGCGTACCTCGATGACATAATTATAGTGTCGAATGATTTTAATTCCCATGTCTCCCTTCTACTTCGCGTGATGGAGAAGTTAAAGCAGGCCAACCTCACCGTAAACCTGGACAAATGTCAGTTTTTTCGAAGCCAGCTTAGGTATTTGGGCTATGTTGTTGACAGTTGTGGACTACGTACCGATCCAGAGAAGGTGCAAGCTATCCTCAACTACCCGACACCAACTAGCCGGAAGGACATTAAGCGCTTTCTCGGGACCGCTACGTGGTATCGTCGTTTCGTCCCCAACTTCAGCACTATAGCAGGCCCTCTTAATAAGCTGACTTCGAATAAGAAAGGCGGACCACCGTTTGTCTGGTCTTCGGAAGCTGACGCTGCATTCCAGCAGCTGAAGGAATGTTTGGTTTCCGCTCCTGTTCTTTCCTGCCCTGACTACGACCAGCCATTTGAGGTACATACCGATGCCAGTAACTATGGTGTTGGTGCCATGCTGACGCAGACCTTAGAAGGTAAGGAGCATCCAATTGCCTATATGAGCAGGTCGTTGTCAGCAGCTGAAAAGAACTACGGTATAACTGAGCGTGAAACTCTTGCGGTTGTTATAGCCTTAGAGCATTGGCGGTGTTATTTAGAGAACGGAAAGCCCTTCACGGTATATACAGACCATAGCGCTCTGAAATGGTTCCTTTCTCTGAATAACCCGACCGGTAGGCTTGCTCGCTGGGGTGTTAGATTGTCCGCGTTTCATTTTGAATTAAAACATCGTCGCGGCGTTGACAATGTCATCCCAGATGCCCTTTCACGAGCCGTTCCCATTAGTGCCATCAGTACATCTGATTTTTATACTAAAACTGTAACGTGGGCGCTGCAGCGCTACGTCACACGGCGGGCACACCACCCGACCGCGCTCCGGGGAGAACGCCGGGGCGGCAGGCGGGGGGAAGAGCGGTACGACGCATCGGCCGCCCCACCATAACGCCCCACCACGCGACGGGCATAAAACCTGCGGCGCCGCGCCGAGAGCGGCAGTGTGGCCCACCGACCGCGGTGGAAAGCACTACCCCCTCCCCTCCTCACTCCGAGGCAGCGCTGGCAAGTCCTCGCTCGCCCGAGTTCCCTACCACCTCGCTCCGAGGCAGCGCTGGCACGTCCTCGCTTGCCCGTGCATATCCCGCCTAGCGTACATGGCAGTGGGGCTCGTCCTCATTAGCCGCGGACCTAAGTGAATCACCCTCGAGTCCTCCCGAGGCAGCGCTGGCAAGCCCTCGCTCGCCCAGGACTCCAGGTTCCCGTAGTCTCGAGGCAGCGCTGGCACGTCCTCGCTTTCGCCCAGGCTTCCGATTAACCATCCGCTATATCCTGCCATTAACAAACGCCGTCCGTAGAGATATAAGTAGTTCCGCGACAATACCGCCGTACCGGAGTGTACGACATTTCATACCGCCGTTAGGTTTTAGACGTAAGATTAAAGTGAGAATAAACGGGCGTGAAAGACCCATATTTGTGAACCATTAAACCAGTGTTTGCCTTCTGCTCCTCCTCGATCCCTAATCTAACCTCTGAGCTAGTCAGGAAACCCTCGTAAGGCCGTAGCGCTCGAGGGAGTTGTATGTGTCCTAAACCCACACATCACATCTGGCGCCCAACATAATTACTCACATAAGAGTTGAACTAGCTCGATAGGAATAATCGAGGTCATTATTTATCATCCGCATAAATTACCGCCGTACAGTGTTTAGTTCCGATAACGTAACCGTTTACAGGACAATCCGTAGGGTGACAAGGGCTCGATCAGATGCCGACAGCCTGGATCTACCGCCTCAAGAAACCAGAACTCATCGACGAAGCCGAGAGCCGAGACATAACGACCGAAAACTTAACCGTAGAACAGATACGAAAGTGTCTGGTAGAATCCGTAAAGGCAGACGAGAAGTTTAAGATACCGGAAGATTCGCAGTCCGTAACCATGGAGAACGACGAAGATAAGGGTAAGTCGAACAGACTTAATAAATTGATCAAGGAATGGAACCTCTCATACGGGACGTCCGAAAACGCTGTAGAATTCGTGGAAAGGCTGGAAGAATTGGTAGACGCCAGTGGCATAGACAGAGAGGACGTACTACCAGCATTACCACGCATCCTGAAGGGAAAGGCCCTTCATTGGTACCGAAACAATTCCGACTCATGGGAGACTTGGGAGGACTTCCTGGAGCTGTTCAAGCTCTATTATTACCCAAGCAACTACGAGGAAGACCTCATAGTCAGGATAGTCGCAAGGAAACAAGGGCACAGAGAAAGCTTCACGGAATATTTAACGGACCTACAGACGTTGATGAGAAGGTATGGAAAACTTGATGAGAAAGAAAAACTCCACCGTATCCACGAAAACATGCTACGAAACTATAGGTTATATATCAAGAAGCAGGATTACAAGAACCTTAGTGAACTGGTGAGGTTGGCGGCTGAGTATGAGAACATACCAGCTCCATCCTACGGGAATTATCCGACAAATTACGCGTACACCCCATATGCAGGCCCATCCAGACAGGAGCAATGGCGACAAGAGCCCAATGCGACACGCACCATGACGAAGGGTCCCGGGTACGCGACACAATACGCACTACCACACGTCACACCTGGCTATACACAATCAGACCGACAAGCACGAAGGGAAAACCGAGACGACAGCACGGGGAGAAGGATACATCCCAAATACGACCCGAAGACGTGCTGCTGGTCATGTGGTAAACCGGGCCATGACGCCAGAGAGTGTAGGTCAAGGCGTCAAATATTTTGTAGTGGTTGCGGGAGAATGGGCGTATTAAGCAAGGATTGCTGCAGGACGGGAGCACGTCCAAAGAAGGAATGCCTTGGGGAAGCGGACGATCAGAACCGCGACGATAACCGGATTTACATAGAAGCCAAAATAATGGGAACTACACACATTTGCTTGGTGGACACAGGGTCCACAAACACGTACATCAACGAACAAGTTTATAACGCCTGCCAGGGACAAGGTGCATTGGAAAAACACACCCACAGGGGAATCGTACTAGCTGACGGGACGAAGACGCAAATCAGCAAGAGTCTGTTAGCGAATATAGAGTTGAAAGGAACGAGCATCAAGCACTGGCTACGAGTACTCCCATCAGCCGCACACACAATCATTGGTATGGACGTACTAAGGCGTGTCGGGATGGCAATAACATGGGTAGCCGAGATACCGGAGTCGTTGGGGGCAGCCACGACAGCGCAACAGACACCCGGTCTAGAAGGGACAGTTATGAGACAGCCGGCAGACACAGGCGACAAAGTCGTAGCACGAGCCGACAGCGACTCGCAGCCCGAAACAGCTCAAGTTTTAACTGAAACACAAAACAAGGAACTGGCCGACATGTTGCAACACCAGTTTCAGCTGTCCGAAAACTCACCTAAAGGCAATACGTGGGTCGAACACAAAATAAAGCTAAAACATAAAGAACCGATCAAGCAAAGATATTACCCGAAGAACCCAAAGCAACAACAAATCATAGACAACCACGTAAAAGAGATGCTGGAACAGGGAGTCATTGAAAAATCCAGTAGCCCGTACAGCTCGCCGGTCGTACTGGTTAAAAAAGACAATGGCCAACACCGATTCTGCATCGACTTCAGAAGGGTAAACGAAGCGTCAGAAAAAGACGCATATCCACTTCCGCAAATAGACGACACCCTAGAGAAGCTCAGAAACGCACAATTCTTTTCAAAGTTTGATTTAAAAAATGGCTACTGGAACGTACCACTGGAGAAGGCCAGTAGACCAGTCACAGCGTTCACCGTACCAGGCCGAGGACTGTATCAGTTTAAAGTGATGCCGTTCGGTCTCCACTCAGGCGGGGCAACATTCCAGAGACTGCTGGACAGAGTGATAAGCCCAGAACTGGAACCACACGCATACGTATACCTGGACGATATAATCGTGTGCAGCCCGACGTTCGAAGATCACATCAAACACCTCAAAGAGGTATTCCGTAGAGTGCGCCAGGCAGGACTCAGGATAAATAGGACAAAGTGCGAGTTCGCGAAACCAGAGGTCGAGTATTTAGGCCATACCGTTACAAGAGCCGGGATCAAAATGAATGAGGCCAAGATTAGGGCCATCACGAACCTAGAATCACCGAAAAATATAAAAGGGATCAGGACGTTCATAGGAATGACGTCCTGGTACAGAAAATTCATTCCAGGGTACGCAGAAATCACCGCACCGCTAGTGAAATTACTAAAGAAAGACGGGAAGTTCACCTGGGGGCCAGAACAAGAAGGCGCAGTGTCTAAGATAAAACAGATACTAACGACAGACCCGATCCTAACGAGAGCTGACTTCTCACGTCCGTTTATACTACAAACAGATGCGAGCGACATTGGCCTAGGCGCAGCCCTTACTCAAGTAGATGAGGGAATACCTAAAGTCGTGATGTACGCTAGTAGGAAACTCACCCCACCGGAGACGCGATATACGGTCTCAGAACGCGAATGTCTAGCCATAGTTTGGGGAATAAGGAAGATGAGGGCGTTTCTCGAAGGATACAAATTCACAGTCATCACAGACCACCAAGCCCTAAAATGGTTGAACACAATGAAAAACCCATCAGGAAGATTGGCCAGGTGGGCTCTGGAATTACAGCAGTACGAGTTCGATATAGTGTACCGAAGTGGCAAACAGAATAAGATAGCGGACGAACTATCCCGCAATCCTGTTTGCGCGGTCATAGAACGCGACTGGTACGAAGCTAAGCGAGCGCAAGTACAAAACGGAACAGAACCGTCACAACAATACTGCTTGGAAGATGATAAATTGTACTGGAGGGCACCCCACCTCACGCACAACAAGTATACAGATCCCGATTCAGAATGGAAAATATGCGTACCGAACGCCGACAGGAAGGATGTAATAAGTCACAACCACGACCAACCCAGCGCCGGACATTTAGGGATAGCGAAAACAATCAAACGTATATCACAGAGATACTACTGGCCGAGAATGCAAACAGAAATCATGAAATATGTGAGGGCATGTAACGCCTGTCAAAAGAATAAAGTGTCACAGCAAAAGAAAAGCGGACTAATGCACATTAATAACGCCAGTAATCCATGGGAAATGGTGACAAGTGATTTAATCGGTCCATTACCAAGGTCGTCCAAGGGGTACAAATGGATAATAGTGTTTCACGACAAGTTCACCAAATGGTCAGAAATAATGCCGTTGCGAAACGCCACGGCCAGCACAATAGCAAACGCGTTCGAAGAGCGGATAGCGTTGCGATACGGCTCGCCGCAAGCGCTTTTGTCCGACCGCGGACCACAATATATGTCTAAACAGTTTAGGGATGTGCTACAAAAGTATGGGACGGAACACAGGCTGACTCCTCCATACAGTCCGAATTGCAACCCCACAGAAAGGCAGAACAGAACTCTGGAAACAATGATTGCAACGTTCGTGGACGACAACCATAAACAGTGGGACAAACACTTAGCGGAATTCAACTTTGCTCTAAACACTTCAGTACAAGAATCAACTAAGTACACCCCAGCCTTCCTATTGTACGGAAGGGAACTAAGAAACCCCAAGGATCGAAACGCGTTACCGACGCCCCGAGTTAAAGATAACAATAAGTTACAAGAAGTGTACGACCTAGTAAGGCGACACCAGAACAAAGCATCCGTCCAGCAGAAGCAATACTACGATAAAAAAAGGCAACACTGGGAACCAAGAGTAGGCGACTTAGTTCTAAAGAAGAACCAAGTTTTGTCAAGTGCAGAGAAACACTTTTGCGCGAAACTAGCCCCTAAATACATAGGCCCATTTAAAATACAAAGCCGAACGTCACCAGTAATATATATAATAAAGGATCCCGAGGGAACCGGGAAAACTATTACAGCGCACGTGAAAGACTTAAAACCGTATAGGCAATAAAAATACAAACGATTCTCAACTCTAAACGCAACCGAATAAGGACCCCTCCCCCGGCATAGTAAATTAACAGGGCGCGAAACCGGCCCACCGATAAAGAAAATCAACCCTATTGATAGAGAAACAAGGTTGACATTCGCCCACACGCACCCAGCATTCCATACGACGACAACGAATAATAAAACATTCACCCGATGACCGCTAACGTAAAACGTAGTTACATAATTTGAATGAACACCAGGCAATTAGATAAATCCCATAACTAATATTACTTCTTCTTGAGTCATGGATGTTTTCTGTGTAGTTAAGTATTTATATCTATTATATATATCGTCGTCTGGTACCGAGCGTACTATGGGACTAGGTCGATTTGGGTAAGATTGTGTCCCCTTATAAAAAAAAAAAAAAAAGAGAAGGGAGCAGATACCTGACACTAACTACCCTGTACCGATAATAACGGTGATTTTTCCCATAGGTAAAAATCTCCAGAGGACCCCGGGGACTGTAACGTGGGCGCTGCAGCGCTACGTCACACGGCGGGCACACCACCCGACCGCGCTCCGGGGAGAACGCCGGGGCGGCAGGCGGGGGGAAGAGCGGTACGACGCATCGGCCGCCCCACCATAACGCCCCACCACGCGACGGGCATAAAACCTGCGGCGCCGCGCCGAGAGCGGCAGTGTGGCCCACCGACCGCGGTGGAAAGCACTACCCCCTCCCCTCCTCACTCCGAGGCAGCGCTGGCAAGTCCTCGCTCGCCCGAGTTCCCTACCACCTCGCTCCGAGGCAGCGCTGGCACGTCCTCGCTTGCCCGTGCATATCCCGCCTAGCGTACATGGCAGTGGGGCTCGTCCTCATTAGCCGCGGACCTAAGTGAATCACCCTCGAGTCCTCCCGAGGCAGCGCTGGCAAGCCCTCGCTCGCCCAGGACTCCAGGTTCCCGTAGTCTCGAGGCAGCGCTGGCACGTCCTCGCTTTCGCCCAGGCTTCCGATTAACCATCCGCTATATCCTGCCATTAACAAACGCCGTCCGTAGAGATATAAGTAGTTCCGCGACAATACCGCCGTACCGGAGTGTACGACATTTCATACCGCCGTTAGGTTTTAGACGTAAGATTAAAGTGAGAATAAACGGGCGTGAAAGACCCATATTTGTGAACCATTAAACCAGTGTTTGCCTTCTGCTCCTCCTCGATCCCTAATCTAACCTCTGAGCTAGTCAGGAAACCCTCGTAAGGCCGTAGCGCTCGAGGGAGTTGTATGTGTCCTAAACCCACACATCACAAAACTACTGATGCATGGTACAAAAATATTTATAATTCTTGCCTTACCAAACCCCAAAATTTCCCGAACTTTTTAATAAAAAACAATACCCTATATAGGTTGACAAAGGACAAACACGACTTGACTGACTTAACTTCAGAGTTTTCTTGGAAGGAGGTTGTTCCGCGTGAACTGCGTGAGCAAATCATAATAGAAAATCACGCAGAGCCAACAGCCGGACATCTTGGCGTCTTTAAAACGTACCGTCGTCTAGCGTTGCGCTACTACTGGCAAGGCATGCACCAAGACGTCGTAAAGTTTGTTGGTTCGTGTCACAAGTGCCTTCAGTACAAGGCTCAAAATCACCAAGTCTTGGGTGAAATGGGACGTCCAAAACAATGTAGTCGCCCATTTCAAACCATTTCGATCGACCTTATGGGCCCTCTGCCTGTCACACGGAAGCAAAATAGCTACATCCTAGTTGTTACCTGCTGCTTTTCAAAATTTTGCTTAATTACTCCCTTGCGTGCTGCTACTGCCGTTGCTGTGTGTAAATTTATGGAAGAGTCGGTTTTCCTTGTCCACGGGCCGCCTCAAACTATTTACCTCGATAACGGTAGTCAGTTTGTCAGTAAATTTACAGACGCTCTTTTCAAATCATATAAAGTCCCCAACGTATTTTTCACCCCTAAATACTCACCCCAAATTAACAGCGTTGAAAGATTTAACCGTACAATTGTCACTTCCCTGTCAACGTTCGTAGAGGATGACCATAGGACTTGGGACCTTTTCATCCCGAAAGTTCAGTTCGCCATCAACAATTCGGTGAATGAGGCGACTGGGTTCACTCCTTCATTCTTGGTATACGGCAGAGAGATCGCTATATGTGGTTCCCATTATATTCATAATGACTTGGGTGACAAACAGGAGTTCTTGCCTCGTGACATTTATGCCGAGAATCGTGGTTGTCTTGCTGAGGTATTTGACAAAGTGCAGGCAAAACTCTGGCATGCTCATGAGAAAAACACGTCTCATTACAACCTTCGCAGGAAACCGATGGAATTTAAGGTCGGCGACGTTGTCATGAAACGTGCTTATGTCCTGAGCAACAAGGACAAATATTTTAGTAAGAAGTTAAAAGTGTCGAGTTGTACAAAAAAAGTCTCCTCTAGTATATGTACTTGAAGATATGTCCGGAAAAAGTATTGGCACCTGGCATATTAAAGATCTAAAACTAATTGGCTTGAATAAATAAGTACAATTATGTTATATAATAAGACACATAACAGCATATACCTAGCGTGGTTCATATATAATCCATCATGTACTTATTTTATTTTTGTATGGGTAACTATTAAATGAATATATAGTAACCTCTAAAAAATGACTGGTCGCGTTAGTAGCCTTTAGTATGGTAACTATAGCATTTTTGATTGCGTGAAGTATGAAATTTTGTAACTGATTGAAGTATGAAAGGATTAAATACGAAAAAATTACTTAAAAGTACGGATTTTATTTTTTAAATATAATAAAATCCTTTTGTAACACGCGGGGTAATGTAACGTTACATGTTACATGTTTTATTATTACCACTAAAACACATCTTTAATTGATAAACCTATTCTAAAATAAACACATAAATTCTAAATTTAACACTATACTACTACTTAATATAAGTATTTAGATCCTACACTAACACACATCCTTAATAACATAACATTAAATAACAACAAAATAAAGTCATTAAAATAAATACCAAATAAACACATCATGTTTAACACTCGTGCGCGCGATGCTACCGCCGGGCGATAAGGAATGTTCGAGACGGCTCGCGCGGCTGCATCGTCGTGGCATTACGAGCTACGCTTTGAAAGACATCGTACATGTGCCGGCTGCGTTCACAAACCTTTTCTTTGTGTCCTCGTACGCGCTGGCAAAAATTATAATTAAATATAATTAATAAGACGATTAAGTCCTTCTTACATTTTGAGTTACAAGTGTCATCTCGCACCCCAATAGGGTAAGTGTTGAACAAGTGTTATAATCCAGCAGTGTTTAGCTTTAAGTTAGTGTTTTTTTTAAATCCTAGTGCATCTAAGTGTTAGAATCGCTTTATTAAACATCTGTGCTTTAATTGCGTTATTATACGGCACTTGCGTTTAGATTTCCAACCGTTTAATTGTAAATATGACCGTAGTAGTAATACATACACGGAACAGTAATACATAGTTTTATAACGCCGCTTGCTAGTGCTTAAATACATCCATCTTGAAACAAGCCAGCCATTAGATTTCACCGCTTTGCGTAACATTTTATTCGAATACCTTCTTTTATTTTTCTTAAAATACCTCTAGTCATTCCACTGCTTATTCCTTAATTTTTATTGTATAATTTTAACTCCGTTCTGATAGTGAACACCTTCACCAACTGCTTACGGCTTCTCCTCGTACCTAGGCGCAAGTCTTCACGGGTTCACTATCAAGCGGAGGAGTCTGGATGAGTTTTAACTGTGAACGTTTATTCACAGGGTGCGACTTTATACTTAAAAAAGTCGGCCGCGTTTTAGCGCGCCGTCCCTGCGACCTTTTTGTGGGAACACCACCACGCAGCTGCCCCGGCGCTCCCGAGCCACTTCACCAGCTCCACTGTCCGCTGCTCCAGTGCCTGTGACCTAGCAGCCGCCGTCGCTCGAGGGGAGTACCGAACTACGGCGTAAAACCAGACGGGCCATTGCACCCATGACCTATAGTTTTTTTTTTTTTAAATAAATATTTTATTTCTTTTTCTGTTGCTGACGTTCAGAGTTTCTTTTCTACCAATCACCACATCCTGGGGACTGAACGCCACAACACAGCAATGACGCGTCCGTGGTTTTTATATTAACATTTTTGAAGTGAAAACTTCTTTAGCGGCGCTGTGCACTTTTTGGGATGCGGAAAAATTGTTACACACAATAAGTTCTCACGCGCTAATTTTCAAGTGAAATAGTTTACTTCTGTTGCTACGGTATTCGACGATTCGAAATGTCAAAATATTCAAGTTTTCACTTCTGCCGGCACTCCCGGAGTGCAACCCGGTCTTTTTTTTTTATCGTGGAGAAAACCTGCGAGCCAGGTACCCAATCACCGGGGGATGACTGGGTTATGTGGTATTTCTATCCACTAAAAACTCCACGGTGCTCTGCATCTGCGCTCTCCTGCAGGGGACTCCAGGATTTCATGCTGAACGCACTGGAGACCCCCTCGCGCCTCGCCACATTTGGCTCGTCCTTAGGGTAAGGAAATGCTGTTGCCTTCCCTGGGGTTCTTAAGCGAGTGCCCCGCCCCCCGCCAGAACACTGCGACCACGATGACCCCTTTAGTCGCCTTCTACGACAGGCGGGGGAGACCGTGTATGTACCTAGGTGAGAACTGCTCCAATATACATTAAATATTAAAATGTAACAGTCAAAACAAATGCCTAAAGTAATTTTCAATTAAGCAGTAGCTGCTTACGAAAATTTATAATAATAATAATAATAAATACTCTTTATTGCACCACGATAAGAGAGAAACATCTTACATCTTTTGTATTGTAAAATGAATAAGGTTTTCTTTTTTATTTTATTGTTTTTTTCTTTTTGATTATATTTGTACTTATTTATTTTGCCGTTATGAAAATCTTTTTGCTGACATGTCCTGGTCCGTATTTAATTATAAAATTTTATGCATGTAAATTAGTTTTTAAGATTTTCTAACACAATGTAATATCGTTATAGAAATAAATAAATGAAATACAAAAAAATTGCTTAAAAAATATATATGTATAATATAATAAATATATATATACTTATGTATAATTACGTGCCTTCCTGTGGTGTTGTAAGAGGGGACTGATTATTCATTTTTGTGGCCAGACGGATTGTCCCAATCGCTAGGTTGGTTAGTAGCGACAGGTCGCGTATGCCTGTGGTCGCGGGTTCGAATCCGGCTCGGATCAATAAAGTTAAAAAAAAAACCTTTAATTTGGAATTTAAAAACAAATGCCTATTGGAACAGTTCACAACTACATGCAAGACTACTACAGCTATATCATTATATATGGTTAACACTTTATGTATTAATATTTATGTACGAATTTTTGTATGTTTATTTGTATGCGTTATGTGTGTATGTTTATTATTAATGTAATTGTGTATGTTGTAAGTTCGGTTACTTCCAATCTTGCCACTTACCTATTTTGTAATATTTTGTTGCTATTTCTCCGCTACCTGAAGGTTGTCTGGAAGAGATCGCTCTTTAGCGATAAGACCGCCTGTTGTAACATCAATTTTTTTATAAGTTGTTATGTCTATTTGTTTCATGTTTTACGGTGTGCAATAAAGAGTATTTGTATTGTATTGTATTGTATATAATTTTTATTTTTTTATTTCTTTGTATTGAAGTATGTGCTAGTTAGCCATACTTATAAATGCTACGCAATTAGTCGCCAATATTTTTTTCATGAATTTTTCTTAAACCTGTCCATCACTGTGTATTTTATCAATTTGCCAGCTAACCACTGCCAAGGCCAAGATCTCATGGAATGTTTACATTATTGATCATGATCAAGAGCAAAATCATAAAGTGAACATAATATTTCCCGACACACACACTCTTATTCTCAGACTAAGCCATCAGAAGAGAAGTTATCGATTATTTATTACAAGTGTCTGTGCCAAAGGAGACTACATGGTAAAACTTAATCAGTCGGAAACAAAACAGCGTTATAAAGTTGTTGGACTCGCCTTGAACTTGGCAACTTACATATTCCGTTCAATTCTCGGCATGTCATTCATTCATTATGGCAGATGCGGCGCGCGGGTGCGATGTGCGGGCGCCGGGGCTTTGCATCCCGCATGCCTGCGCCCCGTTATCGTCCTACCCCCGCATCCGCGAGTCGCGCAGGCGAGGATTCAGTTAAGCGGGTTACCTATACTGTGGAGGTTAGTTTTGACTGTGTTATCGTGGCTGCAAGTTGCGATGCTAAAGGACCACCACATGGACATGGACAGCTGCAACAGCCGCAGTATAAAATATAGTATATATAGAGATTCGGTGTGATCAATCCTCAACGCATGTCAAAGAATCGCTCTTTTGAAACGAGCCGCCTTTTTTTTTTTTTTCCTTTCCTATCTTTCCAAGTTGGGCCACGAAGGGGCTCAAACGAGCTACCATCATAGTCCCTAGCTTGCAGGAACACTAGCTGTAACATAAGCTGTCAAGTTTACTGACCGACATCGCGGGCCGCGCCATCTGTGGGAGACTTGACTTAAGGCGCCGTAGGTCTTCGGTCTTCTCTCCCTCTCACTGAGCATAAGCGTGAGCGAGATGGAAGTGCGTGCTCGGAAGCGCGGATATCATGTTTTTTAATTTTAATTTTCTGGCCGTTTAAATAAATAAAAATGTAAACACTGGTTTCCCTCAAACATGATATTGCCGATTTTTAAAAGCAATTTTAATATTTATAGCTTTTGTGCATAGGTAATTTGTTACGAATATTTTAAGTGTATTTTTGTGTGTTTTAGACCTATGTTCGTGATTTTTTTCTATCGAGCGAAATTTGCTTAATCATGTTTCGAAGCACTGATTTCCCTGCAGAAAAGCCTCAAGATTACTATTCGTATTTTTTGAAACCATATTATTATAAACAGACGCATTATATTGTTTCAAAAACTCTGTTCGCTTAACTTCGGTGAACCAACGGCGCCTTAAGTGAAATATTTAATTAAGTACTGAGTCCTCACCCCACGCCGTCCGACAAGTACTTACATTAATTCCCCGAAAAAGTGTGAGCATTTCGAGAGATAATCCAAATGAGTTAATACTTACCACGCAAACAATGCTAGGGGTACGGCTAGTAAAGAAGAAAGATTATAATAGGGTCAACAACACAGCTCCATTTCTCCTTGCTTTATTATCTTCCGACTCCATTTTGCTTAACGAAGACGCCTCATTGATTCCGGACGTTGAAACTTTTTCTTAGTCCTTGGCAGTTTGTAATGAAAAGATTTCTTCTAGTTCGAACTACGTAAAAACGCGAAAGGACCTTTGATGTATACTTCAGATTGAAGAATGTACGTAATATTTTGCTGTGCTTGCCTTTTATATTAAATAAGTAGTATGTTTAGTATTTAGTAGTTTTACATATATTTTTTTGTATTTTAGACCATTCTGAAAACTGGCGCTGGTCATTTCTGGCCAGCACCTGCTGATATTAGGACCGATTGCCTCATTTCATTTTAGTTAAGGTTATGGAAATAAAGCATACTTCTTTCTTTCTTTCTTATACGGTGCCTACACACTACTATAACACTTCTCGTTTTCGAATGGAGTTCAAAATAAATACATTATAACCAAATATTCTTATGTTGTAAATACTACGGATATTCAGTGGAATGTCATCCCGCTCGAATTTGGAGCAGCCCAGCTGGGGAAGTACCTCCGCCTTGCAGAAGACCACAGCCATAATGACACTACTACTTGCTCTGTAGTAGTGTTGTGTTCCTGGAGGTGAGCAAGGTCGCCAGAGCTCCCGAGGATGCGTTGTGTTGAGAGCGAGGGAATTTGTTCCTTCAGCTGTCAACACGGCGAATCCTCAAACATATCAAAGGTCGGCAATGCCCATGTTACTCCTTTGGAGTTTCATGCGTCTATAGACTGCGGTGTCCGCTTACCATCAAGCGGGCCCTATGCTTGTTTGCCACCGTCGTTGTATAAAAATATATTTAAACTAGCTTCTGCCCGCGACTCCGTCCGTCCGTCCGTCGTTTATATCGTAGCTCCATACAAACTTTCACCCCCGATTTTAGAGAAGTGGGGGGTCAGAAAGAGACAAAAAGTAGCCTATGTCACTCTCCATCCCTTCAACTATCTCCACTTAAAAAATCACGTAAATTCGTCGCTCCGTTTTGCCGTGAAAGACGGACAACACACACTTTCGCATTTATAATATTAGTATATATATCGATGGGTACCTACCTAACCACGTAAAGCCCATCGGCCTAGCTTTAGGACAAGGATTCCAAGCTTAACAGCCCTACCCTAGCTTTTCGTAACAAAATTTGAACTCTATTAAGGGACGCGAAATTTCAAATAGTTATTCACGACCTATGTTAAGGACAGTGGGCCGTTATTAAATTAGTCCTAAAATGGCTTTACAAGGATGAAGAATATCCGAGACTCAGAAACAAATACTCATGCTCATTAGACAAATATTTGCCCTAACTAGGATTCCAACCGAACCACCCGAACAGTCGGCTTCAAAGGCAGGGTCTACCCACTACGGCTAAACCGGTGTTCGTTTGTCTCAAAAACTTTTTTAGACAATATTACCAATGTTATACTCTAGCTGCTAGATGAGGCTCACTTACCCTAAAAGGTGCTAGAGTCTAGCACTTATTAGGGTAAGTGAGCCCCATAAACGTGATTGCAGGATTTTTATACTGTCATAACTTTTTATCATGTTTCCATTGGACGTTGGTTAGCCTCGTAAGATCCTGGCTATTTTTACGCGTTGAGCAAATCGTATAAAAGGGATGAAAAGGAAAGAGATATAATCATAAAGCTTTGTTTCATAAGAACCTAAGTGTCCTATATGTCTCGATGATTCTTTCGTTTTTCAAGTTGGGCACTTCCCAGAATTTTGGTCCAGTATTGTGTAAAGTGGCCGTCAATAGAGTTTGCTAACTATGTAAACAAACCGCCATATTGAAATTGACTTTCACTATGGCGGTTTGTTTACATAGTTAGCAAATTCTATTGACGGCCACTTTAGAAAAATTGATTCATAATAATTCTTAGGATACCGCGACGGACATTTCATCGAATAAAAGTATCTGGTTAGACTTAGTTTATCGTATTTTTAACCGACGAAAAAATTAAGAGGTTCTCAATTCGTCGGGATCTTTTACTTTTTACGTTTGCTCCTCGATTACACCTGGAACGATTTAGAAAAAAAAATTGTTATAAGTTTAACGTGTCTGTGTGTCTGTGTCTGTGTATCTGTCTGTGGTATCGTAGCTCCCAAACGGAGGACCGATTTGAATGCGGTTTTTTTGTGTCATAGATAATTTTATCTTATATCTTATATCTGTTCCTAGCCATGTATTATGAAAATCTGTTTAGCCGTTTTTGAGATTTCGGACTTTGAAATGAAAATGGGATTTTTCAACTTTTCTACGTTGTAGTTATTTTTAATAGATTTTTCCCAGGTCCCATGGTCATCAAGTCGGGATCTGATAATGAAACTCTGGAGAAATTGAGGAAACTCTTTAAATTTTATAAGCACACTAGAAGCGGTTAGAAATTTTATAAGCACACTTGAAGCGGTTAGAAATTTGTTTTAATGAAAATTATTATTTATAAAACCTATATTGCACAAAAGAACAACTTATCGTACAAACTTTGCGCAAAGCAGACAAATTGGACAACGATTATCTATATCTTAGTTTATTTTGCGGTCATGAATAAATTAATGTTCCATTCCATCGTACATATGTCCACGTAATCAGCGGCGCTACCACGAACTTCGAAAGTCGAAATTCGTAATACATGCATCCCTGTCACTCAATTAAGGGAGTGCGATAGAGATGGAAATACCCGAACTTCGACTTTCGAAGTTCGTGGTAGCGCCGCGGACTAATAATAACTACAACTTAGAAAAGTTGAAAAACCCCCGACATTTTCATTTTGAAGTCCAATATCTCAAAAACGGCTCAACAGATTTTCATGGAACATAGCTAAAAACACTCCGGATCACATCAGCTTTCGAATATAAAAACCGCATTCAAATCGGTACATCCGTTTGGGAGCTACGATACCACAGACAGATACACAAATCCTACACAGACACGTACTTATAACACCCCTCTATTGCGTCGGTGGTTAAAAAACATTACACAGTAAGTCACCTTCACTTGAGGAGGGGTTTTTTGAATAAGAAACGCATTTTGGCTCTGCCGCTCTACCCAAGGTATATTAACGCCATCTATTGTCACAGCGCAGCCAAATGCCCTAAACAGTTTTGAATAGGAACCACCTTCGCTGCCTTCCAAACGTTTTAATCAAAGTTTCCTCCCAGTTTCAAGCCGCATAATTAATCATTGAACTACTTGTCGAAAAGACTTATCTAATTACGAAGTTCTTACAAATAAATCCCTGCTGTATTACAAATAAGGTACAATTTTGAAAGGACATTATAATGCTCTAAGCCCATTTGAGTACTGTCCTCATTGAGTTTATTTAAATTGTGAACAATAGAAAGTTCAACCTTTGAGTCTGATTCTTATTGAATTATATATTTGGAGGGGAAATTTGGGATTGCTAGAAAGATAGATGAGGCTGGATTAATGGGTTAACGTAATTTGTAAGAAATCCTGACTGTTCATTGTGAATTTTAAATTTGATATATTTCTTTTGGTTTAAATTTTAATTTTCACTGCCTAATTCTTGCCTGAAGAATAACCCCATTATTCAGAAAACTTCCTAAAATTTTATCTCTGTCATACTCTTAGTTATTTATTCATCATTCATCATCATTTTCAGC
Organism: Epinotia ramella; assembly: GCA_947578815.1. Taxonomy (NCBI): domain Eukaryota; kingdom Metazoa; phylum Arthropoda; class Insecta; order Lepidoptera; family Tortricidae; genus Epinotia; species Epinotia ramella. The sequence continues at coordinate 4,118,341 of OX388214.1, read as the reverse complement.
CTTTAATTGCCCACTGCATAAGCCTCTCTTCGAGTACGCCATTTATTAATAATTCACTTACTATCAGTCATTTATTAATCCATATTAATATTATAAATCTGAAAGTGTATCTGTCTATCCGTTACCTGTTCACGCTTAAACCGCTGAACCGATCGAGATGCAAATTGGTATGGATATGATATAGTTTGAATCCTGAAGGGCATAGGATAGTTTTTATCTCGGAACCATCTTGTTTAGGCTGCTGGGTCTTTCTATTAGAGCGATTCTCCGAGCCGGCTCAATTTGCTTGACTTCGGTGAAAGTATTTTTTTTTTCACTTTTTCGATTGGTGACCTCGGTATTCAAGAAAAGGCCTAAATTTAAAAAAATATTGGTGGTAAAGGCCTTCATAGGAACCTTGTAGTACATGGGATATTCGGGTTTTTGCGTACACCGAAATCAAACACACATACCGAAATCAATATTCATAAAATAGTATCACCGAATTCAAAAAATGCTTACACCGAAATCAAATTTGAAATTAAACAATGTTTTTTGCTACAAAATAACCTTTATTTCCAATTGGTACACTTACAAAATATATATATATACAGTCGTGGCCAGATAATTATGAACACGATATTTTTTCCCATACAGTTGCATACAAATATGACTGTTCAAATTTGATGATAATTTATAATGTGTTTGATTACTTTTGTTTCTGATTATACGGATGTAACCGTGTTTAAATAGTATTTAATATAGTGCACATACGGCTTCTGTAAAATTTAGACTTAAAAAAAAACAGGCGATCAAATCAACACTTTTTATAAGTTCATACATTGTTCCTAATTACAGTATGAACTTGTAAAAACTGTCCATTTGACCGTCCGTTTTTTTAAGCACAACTTTTACAGAAGCTTTATATAAACTAAATGAAATCTTATTTATACACAGATACCTCCATATACTCAGAAATAAAATTGGCCAAACATATTTTAAATCATCATTAAATTTGAAAAGTCATATTTGTATGCAGTTGTAGGGGGAGAAAATATTGTTCTTAATTATCTAGCCATGACTGAATGTGTTGTCATAAACTTTGAGAGCAATAACTAAATCGCAAAATATACATTGTACATGATTCGGTACTGGACATTGTACATGGTTTTTGCACGTAATAGGTACAAAAAGGCGTTTCAGACTCAGCTGATAATAGAAAATAATTATCACGCGTATTTTTTTGCCTTTATAACAATTTTTTTAAGCATCCTTTCTAAAATCAAGAAAATAGGCAACGTGAAGGAAGATACGCGCATGGGTTCTTCATTACCTGAATAGGAAACGCTTGACTTATTACTAGTATTATGATAGATATTAAAATATAGGGAATCTGTTAGGTACAGCTTATGAATATAAACTTAGCAGGTAAATCAATAAAAATCGACATTATCAGTCTTTCATCTGTGAAGTCACGTATAACAACTACACAATCAGATTTTTCCTTCAGATTTCTCTGACAGTCGTGCCTGGCGGGCAACACTGTCAATGTTAGACCTGAATCACACTGACGCGGCCTGCGGTGGTGGTGACTGTCAAAATTACTATTTACAGCCACCGCAGGCCGCGCAAGTCTGTGAGAGGCCTAAGGTGCAAATCAGACACAGACTATGATAAGTATTTGACTAATAATCTTATCAATATATTTTTATGAAATCTCAATAACGCTCTGGATGGAATCTTTATCATTTTTTTAGGTCAAACAGCATCCATTTTTTAATCTTCATGTATTTCAAAATCTCACGTCTAAGTTAAAACTATATCTTAACACGTATTAAACCTCCATATAAATGTTTGGTTTATTATCAATATAAAAATCATTTATATTTTCTGTTGTGAAATACCGTTTTTCCTGGCCAGGAAACTATTACTACATATTTACCAATATCCTACACTACTTTTTAACAAAAAAAAATTACATTCCCACCTTACGTGTAAGACAAGTACCCAGTTTTTGTTAATTATTTTATTTTAACCGTTTTGTTGGCGTGATTCAAAATCAAAAATCAAAATCAATTATTTATTCTGCAAATAGGCCACAAGGGCACTTTTACATGTCAAACGGTAATTTACAATAAAATAGTAATCTTATACAATAATAATTTAAATTTATATATAAAAGGTTTACAAACTAAATGTCACTAAGTTAATGTAAACAAAACAAAATTGCAAAATATGACCATTACATTCGATATAAGATCTGTATCAGCATTAACAGAAGTTAATGCTATTATTCAGTATTCCAGAGATGTATAAGGTCTCTGAGCGTCCAAATACAATTAATAATTATTCTAAGAGATGTATACGGTCTCTAGGCGTCAAAACAAAAAAGGAACATTAATGTTATATGTTTATGTTGTATTGTGTTTATGTTATATTGTCAGAGATGTACAGGGTCAATAACAATAAAACGTGTCAAGATCAGAATGATGTCTCTCGTCAATACGATAATAATAATAATAACACTAGTATTTAAGTAGTTAATTAGGTACTATGCCCTTGCAAGCATGAACAGTCCGGACTCCACAAACAGCACCCGATCACGAGTATGACGCATATCTCAGCCATCGCCTCCCTCAACCATATGTTAGGGAAGGTGGCGACCCGATCAACGACGCCACCGTAAGCAAAGCCCTTTAAGCGAGCATGACATATTCAAGCCACCGGACATTGATAATAGCAAAGATTAAGCGACTTGTTCGGCGAGAAACAGCATTACGTGCTCTCTTCTTACATAAAACGGTACAGTTATATCAGGTAGGTACTTATAATGATTACATGTATTTAGGTATACTCCTAATAGAATCAGACTACTACTGGCTTAAAGGCATTTTTGTCGTTTAAGAAATCGTTGACAGTATAATACGCCTTGCTTAGCAAATTACTCTTAACATGAGACTTAAATTTACTGTACGGTAAATTAACAATTTCAGTGGGTATTTTATTGTAAAAACGTATGCAGTTCCCCACGAACGACGTGCTAACCTTGCGGAGACGACTGGCCTTCACTGCGATCTTGTTTTTACTTCTGGTGTTGTAGTCGTGGATATCACTGTTGAGTTTGAACTCATGAAGGTTTTTCCGCACATACATGATATTCTCAAGAATGTATTGGCATGCTACGAGTACAGTAAGAATGTTTGCCTCCTTAAATTTGTCCCTGAGAGAATCTCGAGCTTTTAGTTCGTATATGGAGCGTACAGCTCGTTTCTGTAGCACGAATATGGTCTGGATATCAGCCGCCTTCCCCCACAACAGGATTCCGTAGGACATAACACTGTGGAAGTAACTGTAGTACACCAGCCTGGCCGTCTCAACGTTCGTTAACTGTCTTATGCGTCTTACTGCATAGGCTGCCGAACTAAGTTTTCCGGCTAGGGCGGCGATCTGCGCATGCCATTGTAGTTTTGAGTCCAAGGTGATACCTAAAAACACTGTTATATCTTCAAATTCCAGTTCCTCGCCCTTTAATTTGATCTTGGTATTGTTTACCTGCTTGACATTAGGTAAAGTGAATCTGATACACTTTGTTTTCTTGGAATTTAGCAGTAAGTTATTTGCTGTAAACCATTTCACAACAGTGTTGAGCGCATCATTAATACCATCGAAGCTTTTCTCTTTCCTGTCTACCTTAAAGATAAGCGACGTGTCGTCTGCGAATAACACTATATCATGTTTATCTTGCAACACATTTGGTAGGTCATTGATGTAAATCAGAAACAGAAACGGACCCAGAATCGAGCCTTGAGGAACACCAAGAGCAACAGTTGTCCCTGCTGATTGGGTCCCATTGATGACTACTCGTTGTGTTCTCTCCGAGAGATACGATGAAACAAGATCAAGAGCACCGTTTTTAATCCCATAATGTCTCAACTTTCTGATTAAATTCTCGTGATCAACGCAATCAAATGCCTTTGATAAATCACAGAACACTCCAATAGCATCTTGAGCCTCTTCCCAGGCATCAAAAATATGTTTAATTAGAACCACACCGGCATCAGTGGTAGAGCGGCCCCTAGTGAATCCGAACTGATTGGTATTGAGCAGTTTATTGCGACTAAAGTGGGACATAAGCTGATGAAGAATAAGCTTCTCAAAAACTTTGCTTAATGCCGGTAGTATTGATATTGGCCTGAAGTTGGTAGGGTCAGTTTTCGTTCCTGATTTAAACAACGGGATAATTTTACCGTGTTTCATTAGGTCAGGAAATACTCCAGTATCAATATCAATCAATCAATCAATCAATCAATCAATTTTATTCATTAACAATACAACGATTGTGTTTGAAATTACACGTAAATATTATGCACAATACAAATTTAACTAACAATATTATATAAAGAAATGTCAACTAATTAAGTACAATTATTACAAAAAACTAAAACTACAAAATATGATGTCAATGAAACTAAACATTATCCACTAATTCAAATACTACACACTTAACACAAATTCAAGTTACATAAATATAATTATTACAAAAATGTTAAAAACAAAATAAACAAATTTCAATCAAAATAATAATGTTACCTACATCATGATCAAGAATTAAAAATATTTGAGAACATTACACAATGCAACTAAAACCTAATCAAGTACATGTAATACAGTCATAACGTTCATAAAGTCATCAACTGCGTATAGACACTGTTTCAGGAGGATCTGCTTCAATTTACGGCCAAACATATTGTAATTTGTTAGCGACTTCAATTCTATGGGTAATTTTTTAAATAAACGAATACTCTGATAGCACTCAGCGTGCTTGACTATTTGGAGCCGAGTATCAATGCTTTGAGGCAGATTTTTTTTTCTTGAGGCTAGCCGAAGGTCCCGTTCCTCTTCCGATTCTATATCAAATATATGTTTAACTAGATCCTTGAGCACTACTAGGATATAGAGGCTTGGCACCGTTAACAAATTAAATTTGATAAAGTACTCTCTGCAAGAAGTCCGTTGAGGTACATTCGCTATTATTCTTATTGCCCTTTTTTGCAACACAAAGGCAGACTGAACATTGCACTTGTAGCTGTTACCCCATAACTTAATGCTGTACCGTAACTTTGACTCAACTAGCGCATGGTACACTAACTTCAGTTGACTTAGCACTAATTCGTCCCTCAGGCTTCTAAGTGCATAACACGCTGAGCATAGGGAATTGGTCAATGAAGACAATTCTTCTTTCCATCGTAGCCTAGAATCAATGTAGACTCCAAGAAATTTGGCAGATTCGACTTGGTTTATCACTACATCATCTAGTATAATTTGCAAAGAGTCATTATTTCTTGCCGTAGTTTTAAAAAGCAGGACATTTGTTTTACTACAGTTCAGTTTCAAACTATTAACCTTAAACCAAATACTGAAATACTTAAGCGCATTATTCACCTTATCGTTCAGATTCGAAATACTGTCAGCTGAGACTACAGCGTTAGTGTCATCGGCAAAAACGACCAAGTGGATACATGCCAAGGAGCTATGCATGTATTGTATCATGTCATTAGTAAATAAAATAAAAAGAATTGGACCCAATATAGATCCTTGCGGTACACCTCTACGCACCGCAGCAGTTCTGGATTTGTAATTTTTTTCAGTGTAATCTTGTGTCCATTTGATTTCCACAAATTGCTTCCTGTTCATGAGGTAAGACCGTAGGAGTGAAAACATTTTACCCCTAATGCCATAGTGTTGTAGTTTAGCAAATAGTATATTGTGATCAACTGTGTCAAAGGCCGAACTAAGATCTAGAAAAAGTGCCGCCACTTTATTCTTTTCATATAACTGGCCCGTTATATGTTTGACTAATGTGGATATGGCCTCGTTAGTGCCCTTATTTCTCTGATAACCATACTGATGTTTGCTCAGTATGTTATTTACATTTAGGTGTTTCACCAGTCTATCTTTAATTAATCTCTCAAGCAATTTAGATAGAGTCGGTAGTAAAGAGATGGGCCGATAGTTCTTTGGGTCTGACTTAATACCCTTCTTGTACACTGGTATAACTTTTGCTATTTTAAGTTGGTCGGGGAAGTATCCAGTTTCAAAACACTGATTGAAAAAGTTAGCCAAAGGATCGGAAAGCAAGTCGATATTCTCCTTAATAATAGTAACTGGAATATCATCGTACCCACATGATATTTTTGATTTTAGTTTCTTGACTAGAGATTCTACTTCCGATGGTGTTACAAGCTCGTATGATATATCATGTTCAACTTTGGGTACGTGGGCCTGCAGAAACTCTAATGCTAGATCATTACCAACGACAGTCACCGTTCCCTGATCAAACTGATCCAGGAAAGTATCACAGATATCAACCGGGTTTTTTAACATTACAGAGTCACCATTTTCACTGACTATTTTCAATTTTAGGTTTTCTTTTAGCCCACCCATTGTTTTGTTACGATGATTTTGAACTACTTTCCAGATTTCTTTGGCCGAGTTATTTGCTTTTTCAATCTGTAATTGTACTCCTAGACGTTTAGCATTTCTAACAACACGCCTATAGATATTTATGTATCTCTTTTTATATTTAATCACCGACTCGGAAGAACATCCACTATATGTCGCAAGTACACGCTTCATACCACTGGAGACTTTCACTCCCTTAGTAATCCAATTTATTTTAGATTTAGTTTTCAGTGGTACTTTTTTCCGACATTTAATAAAGCAGTCCTCAAAAAAATTGTTAAATTTTGAAATAAAGGTGTTCACACCAGTATACAGTGAGTTATCGTTTGTCAGTTTCTCACGGAATGCAGTATAACAGGATGCATTAAATTTAAGTATGTACTTCCATATTTGCTGCCCTTTTCTTACTCCGTGCGCATCATTGACAGAGAAAGAACTTAGTAACTTAGTAATACATTTATTGAAAATATCAGCTAAGAAAGGTGCAATTGATTCTACAATGGAATGTAATACTTTGACTGAAAGGCCCCAAAGATCTTCAGTCTTCTTCAAGTTCAACAATTTAAACGCTTTTATAAGAACAGGTGGCGTCACGTGAGTAAATCTAAAGATTTCTGTACATTCCGTTACATTTGCTTTCAATAACGATTCAGCGATATCTGGTGATGAGTTTAAAGACTTCGTGGTCTCAACGGGTACGTTAGAAAAGAACCGCTCAAAATGATCCGCTACTTCATGGCATTGATTTACATACCCAAACCAATTTACACTTTTCCAGTAGTAATGGTCACTAAGCTAAGCCTCGGGCGGACAGACATACGGACATGCTGAAAATATAAGGGTGTTGACTACGGAACCCTAAAAAGCAATCATTTATACATAAAGATTGATTTCGGTCCTCATTTTATTGAATTCGGTGACCAAAAAGTACACCGAATCCGCGGAAATCAATGTCACCGAATTCAATATTGATCGATATTTGCAAATTACACAAAAAGTATAGATAGTACAGGGAAAGAGTTATTCAATACGAAATCACATACCTCTGAGGATTGCTTATTCACTTTTATAATAATTAATACACAAACACTATACAATTTAATAGCTTCACCGAATTCAAAAAAACACGTAACCAAACTCACCGAACGACGAACAAACCTTTGTAGTAGCTGCCTATATGACATCAGCCGGCGTCGGCTCTCGTCGGCAAACGCGGTGCGACTAAAGCTACCGGCGTGTGCGTCGCGAGATTCCTACGCCATTTCTTTGTTATGATGCCGACGCGTTTTCTAAATGTCACTGAGTTTACGTGTTACCCCCGGACGCTTCGAAAAAATGCTTTTATTGAGTAAGTTTAATAGATAAATTATCGTTATATGGATTATATATGGAGGAAACTAATGTTGATTACGTGAACCGATGTAAAACATGTACTATAATTCCAATCTTGGGTTATGATTTTTTGTTTAAACCAACTTGGGTAGTGGACGCTCCCACTGAACGTCAATTTGGGCGCTATTTTTTTTTCTTCAAACATATGTATATCTACAGAATATCTAAATAGCTGTCCAGCTATCAAAAAGCCTGAAGTATATGTGAGATTTTATTCAAAAATATCACGCACATATTTGAAGAATTTTTGGCCCTGGACACTAAAAAATGCCACTCCGGAGAAATGCCCATTTAATAAAAATATTTGTTTACGAAGAACTGTATTTCATTGTAATATTTTGGTAAACAATACACGTTATTCCGAGTTTTTTACACTTTTCATAGGTTTGTTTTATTGACGTTAATTTTTCTCATAAGATCAGTCATCATTTTAAAAGGATGACAGATTTAATTACCAAACGTAACGAGGTTGCATATAATGCTCGAACATACTGACTATCCCCCTTGTTCATAAAACTTAAAATGCCTCTGCTAAATAAAATGCATTTTATGGGCTTTGTCCCTTTCTTACGAACACAAATGTCAAATTGACAGATAAGGACAAACGAATTTTAACGCCATTTTAGTTAAAACAGGCTTGTAGTACGTTTATGAATACGGCCGTTTTACATCAGAAACACGCATGCATGCATAGCATCATAACGCGCTATGAATTATATCATCAGCTACTTTGTCTCGCAATCAATATCCTTTGTAGCAGCAAGAAATCAATTAATATTGATTATTTAGAATTAACTGTGGATGTTGCGCCGTTATTCATCAAGTGTATTTAACTGAAATTGATAGTTCTATCTAGATTCCGTAACATCAGGAATATCTGGATGTCTGTTGAGATAAATTAGCTTTTCTGATACAATTCGTTTGGAAAACTAGGCTTATGATAACTAAGAGAAGACGCTTAGCTTCATGCCTGCATTCATAAATGTTGACTAACTTTTAAACAAAATATACAATGAGACTAACGAATTTTAACGGTATTTATACTATAGGTTTGATGGACGTTTATGTGTGGCGGCATTAGTTATTACTCAAAATGATTAACTATTGTTTCGACTTATAAAACTAAATAGTAATTTTACTTATTAATTTTATTAATTTTTTTTAGGTGGTTAATAAAAATGTAGGAAAGTTATTCACTTGTCTGATTTCAGAATAATAATCGTTTGTTGTCCAATTATAACTTCTGTATTAGTTTGATTGAACCTAAGACTTTTCTTTCGCCTCTCTTCAGTTACAGCAACAAAAATGAAAAGCTGCCCAAATTAAGTTCATAGTCTATTTTCTCTCGTACTTGATATCTCGGACATGTACCTACTGTACACAGCTGCGAAATGTATATTAATTTATTTTAGAGAGGTTTCACGGCGGAATATTTGAATATTTTCATCTCGCTCATGTTCTAAATGAAATGAAAATAATTTAATCCAGAACAAGTCCATAGTAGGTAGCAAATACCTCAGAATAAACAAAATAAATTAAATTAAACGATACGAAATTAAATTAAATCATACTTAACTATTTAAAAGTATTGAAACAATACAAATTATTGGCCGTGGTTATTTAACATCGCGGGTCACTCCCGTGACGACGGGCCTGCTGTACTCCCCCAGCCCCCCTATTCTGTAACTTGTTTTCAGCTCACCTCAACGCTCCCCACAAATATATCTTGACACGTCAATGCGTACTAAGCGTAGGTAGAGGTTTAGTTTCGTGACAGGTGATCGGCGGGGTGAGCCGCTTTAGCGGGTAGCGAATAACAGCCCTGCGCTCATGTAGCGGGCTGGCGTCTCACCGCTGAGAGCAGTATGATGGAGGAAGCATAAATGGCCTTTTCTCAAACATGCTCGGAAATGTACGCGTTAATATCACGAAATGAAGACGTGAAGTTTCTTGTTTATGGCTCCCTACATTACTTCTTGGCCTTAGGCCAAGAAGTAATGTATGAAAACCCTAAGTAAAACCATTATTGTCCGCTACTCTAACTTTTTAAATTTGCTTACTAATATTAAACTGACAAAGGAAAATTTACATACTGCCAACCACCACTAGACACTGTTAGCATACTTGCTTCATAAAAAAAATAAAAATAATCTATGGTACTATACTTTATGTGCGGTTAAACATGGTGCTCGAACGGCTTGTTCAAATGGCATGTTTAAAAAATAAAAAAGGCGCAAATGACCTATTATTTAATTGATTACCAAGTATTTATTTTAATTTTAATATTTCCTCACATCGTTTGAGAAAAGTACTATACAATCCTCGGCCGGAACAGGGATTGCTGGACTCGTTGTATTCGGCCTCGTCTACGACTCGGCCGTCTACCCCAATCTCGTCCAGCAGTCCCTTACTTCACGGCCTCTGCAGTAATCTACTATTCTGGCCGCCATATTTGAAGCAGCCCAACTGGGCTTTGTACTTGCTCTGTAGGAATATAGTGTAATGTTCCTGGTATTAAGTAAGTGTTGAGAGTGAGGTATCTGACTTTCTCTTCCGCTTATCGTTTCTTTGGAGCATCTAGCGGCCATTTGCTAAGATGTCTGCTTACCTTCAGGCAGATCGTATCGTATGCTTGTAATTTATTTTTATCTGTTCCTTAGTTAGTTTTACTGGGCTTTTTTCCGCAAGTCGACATCCAGTGTGCCTATTTTGCGTGAATCGGTGGGGTAGCGCTACTCTAACCACCCCAGCTCCTCCAGGAAGTTTGTGAGTGCCTTGGTGTCTCTGACTGCGTTCAATAGTGTGTCCGGAGACCCTAGGTGTTTTTTCCTATATACTTCTACCTGCTTACAGTCCAGTAAGTAATAAAATGCTTATACTATAAATAATGATTTGACAAAATATTCATTTAGCAAATATTACACTTTAAAAAAACATTGAATGTTAAATTTTCATTTAAAAAATGATCATTTACCAAATAAATCGTTTATAAATCGGGTCATTTTACAAATCGTCAATTGACAAATTATTGTTTCATAAAAGTAAATATCTGTCATATCACGGTATCTAGCGGACTGGCCAAGAAACATTCCTGTAGTAAATTCATAAAAAAGTAGAGTATTTAAACATAAATCGGTTTTGGCGCTCCTGTAGGGTCGCAGTTTACCTCACACTCACTTGCCTTAAAGTAGAATAGATAGGTAATCCACCTGTTATGTCACTACATTTTAAGACCTAAAAGTTGTTTTTTAGGCTAGGAATGATACCTTACTTGCTAAAACACTTTTAGACTTTTCCGTGTGCTGTATGGGCACACGGAAAAGTCTACTTATACGATACCTGTATATAATTATACAACTTGTGGTTTAAATTTTTTTCAAGACGATCAATGATTTATTAAATAAGGTAGGTATACCAAACAATGCTTTTCTTAAACGATATTTTACCAAACGTTACTTTGCCAATTGTCACGAATAACAATGTCATATGATGATTTATAATATAATATGATGTTTTTTCAATTAAATGACTTGTCTAATGAACTCTTTGTAAAACAATATTTTATAAAACGACTAATTTGTTAATCGTTACTTTGCCAAACGTTGTTTATAAAATAAATATTTATGAAACGTTTTTTATGAAATTATCGGCTACCCTATAAACTATCTTCGTGCAAAATGTAATCCAAATCGATTGAGCTGTTTAAGCGTGATTGAATAACAAACATCCAAACATCTGATCATCTAAACATCCAATCATCTAAACTTTCGCATTTATAATATTAGTAGGATTAATTTTGCAAAGTACGAACATTTCACGTTACAATTTTTTTGTTGTTATTCAGTAGAAAGGTCCTCTTTAAATCTACGCATAAACGGTACTCTTGCACATAATAATAACCATCTTGTGCGAAGGATGTGTTCAACTGTCGCCTCAATTTTGTTGGTTGAGATCGTATTAATATTAATTTATCTTTTATTAGTAGTGAGTTCGTATGTATATTATTATTTTTTTCATACCCTAATTGCGTTTAATATGTTTCGTGCGCTAGTCCTGGGGCCGTAGACAAGGTTACAATCGACCAGCGCTAACGCTAACTAATAAAACGTATGGGAATGACAGATGCCGACGAAACACTCTTCGGTAACATCTGTCATTCCCATACATTTCATTAGTTAGCGTTAGCGCTTGTCGATTGTAACCTTGTCTACGCCCCCTGAACTCTGTTCTCTGGCTCAAGGTGGTTCGATTTCCATACAAAACGTTATTTGACATTCGCAGGCTAACGGCGTGATTTTTTAATAAACTTATGTAACCAACTTACATAAATTGGCTTTCCATTTGCGCGAAATTACCCTTTCCTTGAATAAACTTGTATAAATAAACTAGAATAAATTGAGATATTAGTTTGTGACGTCATACTTTGGGAAAACCGTTTTTCTCAAATTATTCTAGTTTATGCAAGAAGGAAAGAGTTAATTTCGCGCAAATAGCCAATTTATGCAACTTAGTTACATAAGTTTATTAAAAAATCACGCCGTTAGCCTGCGAATGTCAAATAACGTTTTGTATGGAAATCGAACCACCTTAAAGCGAGCGCGAAACAGATTGAAATATCACTAAGATTGGAAACAACAGACAAAAATAGACCTCTTGCTCTGCGTACTTTTATAAAACAAACTCTTCTAAGTGACACATATGAAAAGGTACTCTAGTTTTCCGGGAAAATCGAGAGCGCAAAAACGGCTCGCTTTCAGAATGTAGCGTTAGTTTTTCGGCGAAATTCCACGTCGACGGCTAGTGTAGAAACCAACGAAAAGCCTACAGAATTCCCCAATAATTCTTGCAACACGTGTTCCGAAATCCGTATGCTAAAACTGAAGCAGTTAAAAAAATTTACGCGAAACGAAATGTCCGAGTCGGCGTTGTGGTTGCGGTCGAGTCGTGTGTGGGTGCCTTTAGGAAGGTCTAATCGACGAATTTAAATTAAATTTATAGAAGCTGGACCAAACCTTGATGTTATTTTAAGTGGGGCTTTTTGAATGCCAAGGCCGAAGTAAATTAAATAAATGGGTCTATTTGATTGACCATATTATGAAATTGAAATCACATTTCTATTTAGGGCGCGTACTTACCAGCGGTAGATAAGTCTAACGTTTCGAACAGAATGCGCGAAACTAATATAAATTTGATTTAAATGTACGTTACATTTAGCCTCATAGACTCAACGTAATTGCTTCATTCAAGTCTAATTAGGGTAATGTTAGTTTACTTCTCTAATATGACCCGAAAGCACGCATTTCACATGATTTGCAAGTTTAATTAACATTGCCCTCCAAATAACATATTTTTTACTATTCATTATTCAGACATTTGTCTCACTCGAACTGTGCCAATTAATAAGAAGAGGGATAGATTTTCGGTCGCGCCTAGGGAATGCAATCTCGCGAGATTTCAGACCTAGCTGAGATCTCGCAAGACCACAAAGCCAGTCTCGCAAGATTTCAATATTTACGAGATCCGAGAGATTGGCCATTTTTCCCTGAAAACTTATGCAAATGCTATGAATTCCGTTTAGTGATTATATGTAAAATAAAAACAAAAACTGTAACTGTATGTAGTGGCTTATAATATCGTTTCTATTTCAAAATACAGCGTTAAGACTTTTTTATATTATTTACTTTTTTTTTTTTAAATAGTAAATAGTAAATATTAGGGGACGATCTTACACAAATCGACCTAGTCCCATAGTAAGCTCAATAAGGCTTGTGTTATGGGTACTAGACGACGATATATTTAATAGATAGAAATACTTAAATACATAGAAAACATCCATGACTCAGAAACAAATATTCATGCTCATCACACAAATATTTGCCCTCACCGGGATTCTAACCCAGGACCTTCAGCTTCGTAGGCAGCGTCACTACCCACTAGACTAACCGGTCGACTTGACCATCATGTTTTAATATTGTTTAAAGTAAGTAATACAGTTCTAATCACATAATAATAGGTTTTAATTTGTCAGTCAGGTGAAACTTTAGTCATGCTGCTACAAACTTTAGTTATGGACAGTTCAATCTCGCAATCTTGCAAGATCTTGTACGAAGATTGTACAATACTCAGTCTCGTAAAAAATTAACGAGATCTCGCGAGATCGAGATTGCATTCTCTAGTCGCGACGTCAGTTTTTTTTTAATTTAAAGACAGCCGAATATTTATAAATTACTAGCTTCTCCCTGCGACTCCGCCCGCCTTGAACTCCTTTATATCGCAGCTCCATACAAACTTTTACCCCCCATTTCCCTCCCTTAGGGGATTATTTCCGGGATAAAAAACTATTTTATGTCCTTTCCTGGAACTCAAATTATCTCTATACCAAATTTCATCAAATTCCGTTCAGCGGTTTAAGTGTGAAGAGGTAACAGACAGACAAACAGACACACTTTCGCATTTATAATACTAGTATGGAACTATGGATTACACTCTACACGAGAAATCTTAAAATGTTATCATAAAAGACAGCTGAGTTAAAGCACACTGAACGACCAGTAAAATAAATATGTGGACATTATTCGCTACGAGTGAACGTTTACCTAGCAGACCCTAATGTCAGCACGTTTAAAAGTACTTTTACAATGCATGTGCTCGAAAAGAGCGTTTTCCAAGCACTAAAATCGTGCGGAAAGTGCCACTTTTTCGCACTAGTGCTTTTTACTTTTCAATTTTTTTTTAATTTTCTTGTCCGTCGTCAGCCCGACACAAAGAGTTTTTATATTTATTACTCGAGAAATGTTTTACAAATATTTCAATTACACGTTTTCTTTCATATAAAAGGTACATAAATACTAATAACGATAAAATTATTTATTCATATTTATAAATTTTGAATTTGGTCAATAAATTAATTAATTTTTAATACTTATTCACTTAATGTGTTTGGCTGAACGCATATCTTTCTTATGCCTTTTACAATACGACAGTATGGCGGCTTGCACATGCGCAATGCGCATATGTATCTAAAAGCCCGCCATTGTTGTTTATTGTGAGTTTTGTGTAGTTATTTTATGTAAATATGTTAAAAAGGTCGAGTGAAAGTGAGTAATCAATAATAATAATGATTTATTGCGTTTCAATAGTGTCAGTATGTTTCTTAGAACTACGACGGTACAGCGTCTTTTTGTTGTTTAATATAATATTGAGTTACTCAAAATTAATTGTGTTCCAAAACCACAATACAATGGTTTTTACTTTTAAGTGAATAAGCTTGACGGCAAAAGATGTGAAGAAGTTGTTAAATGCAATTCCAGATAATAAGTAGGTACCTGACAATCTACCTGGGTTCTTCAATTTTAACCTAGATCTATTTTAAACCAACATTTAAACATTTAATATATTTCCTCACACAAGGCATAGTAAAATGTTGTATGATACACGCGCGTAAAGATGATTTCCGACTCGTGTCGAATTATACATTCGCTCGCTTCACTCGCTCATGTATAAAAATGACACTCGTCGGAAATCACCTACTTTCCACACTTGTAGCATAAATAACTATTACAGTATATATGGTGCTACTTTCCCGCACTAGTGCGGAAAAGAGCGCTCTTCGTGCATATGTCGAAACTTTAAAGAGCCATATGTACAGTAAAACGTTGTACGATACACGTGCGAATAGGTAATTCGCAACTCGTTGCGAATTTCCTATTTTCGGCACTTGTATCGTAAATAACTATTCACTGTGTTCGAGTGAGAGCTTCGAGTATTGTTTACAGGTACCTAATACTTAGTCAAATACTCGTCATGCTTTTCAGCATAAGCAGAGAATAATTCAAAATAAATAGATTTAGTTGTATTAATTAAGCATTGCTATAAAATATTGTGATACGTAAAGACAGTTTGGATGACTTACTTCAATTCTTTGCTCAGGTTTCTTTTTTATGAGTTTTAGAAACAATCTTATTCATTAATATTATTAGTTTTAATCAAAAATTATTATATTGCATGTCTTCGTCTAAACTGTCTTGCATAAATATTTTTATTACTTTGTTTCTTTCATTCATACCCGAGGTAAAAAATACAAATCCCAGCTCAAGGAAAAGCCGTAGATAATCATATTTTTAAATATTTTTGATACGGCTATATCACAATACCAATTAGGTACTTACTTTGCTTGCTCACCAAAAACCTGTTACACCGAATACTAAGTATTTCTCGTAAATAAAGTACCTCGGTGAGTCCATTGAATCGTGACTGATGTGCGGTCAACGGCGTGGAAAAGGGTCCAAGGTTCGATACCCTTATTACTCGAGAAATGTTTTACAAATATTTCAATTACACGTTTTCTTTCATATAAAAGGTACATAAATACTAATAACGATAAAATTATTTATTCATATTTATAAATTTTGAATTTGGTCAATAAATTAATTAATTTTTAATACTTATTCACTTAATGTGTTTGGCTGAACGCATATCTTTCTTATGCCTTTTACAATACGACAGTATGGCGGCTTGCACATGCGCAATGCGCATATGTTGACCGCGCATGTATCTAAAAGCCCGCCATTGTTGTTTATTGTGAGTTTTGTGTAGTTATTTTATGTAAATATGTTAAAAAGGTCGAGTGAAAGTGAGTAATCAATAATAATAATGATTTATTGCGTTTCAATAGTGTCAGTATGTTTCTTAGAACTACGACGGTACAGCGTCTTTTTGTTGTTTAATATAATATTGAGTTACTCAAAATTAATTGTGTTCCAAAACCACAATACAATGGTTTTTACTTTTAAGTGAATAAGCTTGACGGCAAAAGATGTGAAGAAGTTGTTAAATGCAATTCCAGATAATAAGTAGGTACCTGACAATCTACCTGGGTTCTTCAATTTTAACCTAGATCTATTTTAAACCAACATTTAAACATTTAATATATTTCCTCACACAAGGCATAGTAAAATGTTGTATGATACACGCGCGTAAAGATGATTTCCGACTCGTGTCGAATTATACATTCGCTCGCTTCACTCGCTCATGTATAAAAATGACACTCGTCGGAAATCACCTACTTTCCACACTTGTAGCATAAATAACTATTACAGTATATATGGTGCTACTTTCCCGCACTAGTGCGGAAAAGAGCGCTCTTCGTGCATATGTCGAAACTTTAAAGAGCCATATGTACAGTAAAACGTTGTACGATACACGTGCGAATAGGTAATTCGCAACTCGTTGCGAATTTCCTATTTTCGGCACTTGTATCGTAAATAACTATTCACTGTGTTCGAGTGAGAGCTTCGAGTATTGTTTACAGGTACCTAATACTTAGTCAAATACTCGTCATGCTTTTCAGCATAAGCAGAGAATAATTCAAAATAAATAGATTTAGTTGTATTAATTAAGCATTGCTATAAAATATTGTGATACGTAAAGACAGTTTGGATGACTTACTTCAATTCTTTGCTCAGGTTTCTTTTTTATGAGTTTTAGAAACAATCTTATTCATTAATATTATTAGTTTTAATCAAAAATTATTATATTGCATGTCTTCGTCTAAACTGTCTTGCATAAATATTTTTATTACTTTGTTTCTTTCATTCATACCCGAGGTAAAAAATACAAATCCCAGCTCAAGGAAAAGCCGTAGATAATCATATTTTTAAATATTTTTGATACGGCTATATCACAATACCAATTAGGTACTTACTTTGCTTGCTCACCAAAAACCTGTTACACCGAATACTAAGTATTTCTCGTAAATAAAGTACCTCGGTGAGTCCATTGAATCGTGACTGATGTGCGGTCAACGGCGTGGAAAAGGGTCCAAGGTTCGATACCCGACGGAATAATTATTTACGTAGAAAAGACTCAAGAGTTATTGTTGCAGATTTATAAGTCTTTAATGGAGTTAGAAGGCTTTAGTGTGAATTATGATTCATGAGAAGTTATGGAAAGTTATTTAATATGTTTATTAAATTGGGTTTTTGACGACCGGTAAGCCTAGTGGGTAGTGACGCTGCCTACAAAGCTGAAGGTCCTGGGTTCGAATCCCGGTAAGGGCAAATATTTGTGTGATGAGCATTAATAT
This sequence comes from Epinotia ramella, assembly GCA_947578815.1. Lineage (NCBI taxonomy): Eukaryota > Metazoa > Arthropoda > Insecta > Lepidoptera > Tortricidae > Epinotia > Epinotia ramella. The sequence goes on along the minus strand of OX388214.1, from coordinate 4,100,424 downwards.
TTGTTTCTGAGTCATGGAAGTTTTCTATGTATTTAAGTATTTATATCTATTATATATATCGTCGTCTAGTACACACAAGCCTTAATGAGCTTACAATGGGACTAGGTCGATTTATTAATTTATTTATTTAAACTTTATTGCACAAAAGAAAACTTATCGTACAAAATAAGTATCGCCATATGGCATTCTCTAAGAAAAGATTGTGGGGCAGTGCAAATAACAACTAAAAAAATAACATTACAGTATTCCTATATACAGCATATTTACACAAATACATATAGGTACATAAATAAAATAAAATAATTATTTACATACACAAATAAATATATATACATAAATATAACTATTTGTGTAAGATTGTCCCCTAATATTTATTTATTTATCAACTAGGTTGCCTGCGCGGCGCCGCCCGCTTATTGCAAAGACTCGGGGCAGAGTCACAAGAAGAAATATGTTCAATGTCCATCCTCAACATCCAATTTATCTATAGGTACACTAATATTATAAAGAGGAAAGATTTGATTCTTTGTTTGTGTGTTTGTATTTAATAGGCTGCGAAACTACTGGACCGAATTGAAAAACCATTAAAAGGCGACATTATCCCTGATGAACATAGGTTACTTTTTACCGCGGGAAAATGCTTCATTCCTACGAGAAAACGGGTTATCCGTGCGAAGCCGGGCCGGGCTAATAGTTTTCAATAAAATCGTACGGGTCGTTCCGGAGATCACCCTCTACATACAAACTTATAAAGCTCAATCTCACAGACTTTCCCTTTTTATAATCATTAGTATACTAGCTTCCGTCCGCGACTTTGTCTGCGTGGACCCGGGACAAATAAATATAAATATTAGGGGACAAACTTACACAAATCGACCTAGTCCCAAACTAAGCAAAGCTGTGCTATAGGTACTAGGCGATGATAAACATACTGATATACGATAAAAACTTATCCATATATTTTAATTCAGACTATAAACTATATTCGTGCAAAATTTCATCCAAATCGGTTGAGCCGTTTAAGCGTGATTGAGTAACAAACATCCAAACATGTAAACATCCAAACTTTCGCGTTTATAATATTAGACATTATAGATAATGGGAGTTTTGTTACTTTTATATAATGTTCCATGGAATATAGGAAACTAGCTATTTTCTGCAACCGTCCAGCACGGCTATCGCAAGACTACGCGCGAGCTCTTTCGATTTTTCTCGCACTATACCTCTCTTTCTAAGTTTTCTAACAAGAGAGAGACGGATAGCGCGAGAAAAATCGAGAGACTCCCGCGCCGTCTTGTGATAGCCGTGCAGGTATTAGATCTCGTTAAGAAACTTCGACCGAGAAACTTCCACCCCCTACTTCAGCTTCTTAAAGGTTGACCAGCATTAATATCCGCCACAACCATGCGCGCATGCATATCTGACCTTAAACTATTTCTAGGCCCGCATGTATATATTAATGCTGATGACTGTACATACGCTGTATTCACGCGTACGCACACTATGTGTACGCGTATCTTCATTAAAAACCAAGCGAGCCCTTAACACATTCACTGCCAGGAACCCGCCTACTGGGCGGAATCAAAGCTGCCAGCGGCGTATAACGTTGATCAGTCTTGTTTTCGTAAGTTGGTGCAATTCGCCCTTAGCAAAAGAATTATCATGTCAAATGCCCATGTAGTACCAACTCCCATTACAATCGGACACTTTGCGCTCGAAGTTGTAGACGATGTATACCTAGGACAAACTATCCAGTAAGGTAGGTCCAACTTCGAGAAAGAGGTCAATCGTCGAATCCGACTCGGCTGGGCAGCGTTCGGGAAGCTACGGAACATCTTTTCGTCCAATATTCCGCAGTGTCTCAAGACGAGAGTCTTTGACCAGTGTGTGTTGCCAGTGATGACATATGGCACTGAAACGTGGTCGCTTACTATGGGCCTCATAAGAAGGCTCAAAGTCACCCAAATGGCTATGGAGAGGGCTATGTTGGGAGTTTCTCTGCACGATCGCATCAGAAATGAGGCTATCCGCGGCAGAAGCAAGGTAACCGGTATAGCCCTCCGAATCGCTAAACTTAAGTGGCAATGGGCGGGGCACATAGCACGTAGGACCGACGGGCGTGGGGGCGGAAAGGTTCTCGAGTGGCGACAACGTACCGGCAGGCGCGGCGTGGGTAGGCCCCCCGCAAGGTGGACTGATGACCTGGTAAAGGTTGCTGGAGTCCGCTGGATGCGGGTGGCGCAGGACCGGTCACTTTGGCACTCTTTGGGGGAGGCATATGTCCAGCAGTGGACGTCTTTCGGCTGATATGATGATGATGATGAAAAGAATTATCACCAATTGTATTGGAAATACTTACTTTGTTGCTTGTTTTGTTACTATTGTTGCGACAACAAAATTGATAAACAGCTTTTGTCAAATAAGATTTCCAGGATTGGCCTTTGCTTAATGCCATCCAGCATAAGTTTATTAATTTCTAGTACGGATAGTACCAAAATATTCTTGGTCTCCTAGCTAATTTAAATTCAGGGAAGACTCTTGTTTTAAACCCTCTCACCAGTATGGTTTTGAGAACATGATTCTAAGAATACTAATTGCTAATATTTTGCGTATTGAATAAAAGTAATTTACTTTAATTCGATAGATAGGCAAAATAAAAACAAAACATAAATTTTAACTAGAAGCACTGAAGTCAGGCTTTCGCCACTCTTATGCCGGCTACAGACTCTCCCGAGAAGTCTCGCCAAGAAGTCTCGTTTCTCGAGAGAACGAGACGGCGTGAAAGCGATCACATTCACGCTTCTGGGGTGTTCTCGGCGGTTCTCGGCGTGAGTCTGTTTTCAGCATTACGCAGTTGAATGCCAAGAGCGACCCTGCGACGTCCCCCTTTACAAGGTGGAGCCTGGTGTCGTTAGTGGTTTTAGACGGTAGTCCAGCTTCGGTTAGTCCGTCATACCCATCCTGCCTCCCCGGATAGTACGGAATGCGTAAGCGCATTTCCTTTCGCCACTCTGGAAATAAGTTTTACCGTAAAAGCGATAAAGATTACCGAATGGAAGCTAAACCCTGTCGATGTGGTGCATTATCGTCTGTGTCAAAAATATCAGTGTATTTATCTCGAATTTAGAGCAAATACTAACGCGTTGTTTGCAGTAAAAATCCTCGATTAACCTACTGTGCAGGCACTACAGTATTGTATAAATAAATAAATAAATATTAGGAGACAATCTTACACAAATCGACCTAGTCCAAAACTAAGCAAAGCTTGTACTATGGGTACTAGACGACGATAAACATACTTATATAGATAAATAAATACTTAAATACATAGGAAACATCCATGACTCCGGAACAAATATTCGTGCTCATCACACAAATAAGTAAATGCCCTTACCGGGATTCGAACACAGGACCCCTTCCTTCTTAGGCAGGGTCACTACCAACTAGGCTAAAGCGGTAGTCAATGGATCCTGATGGTTGCTGTGTAATTTACAAGCTCATATTTTTTTACACAGTTAAATACAATAATTGTATTTAACTGTGAATTCATTAACTAAAAGGGGCAAAAAGGGGCAATTTTATCGAGTGATCAAGATCGGGCTTATATAATTCTACGCAATTACATTATCCTACTAATATTATAAATGCGAAAGTTTAGATGTTTGGATGTTTGTATGTTTAGATGTTTGCTTTTGTAGGCTTAACTGATTTGGATGAAATTTTGCACAAAGATAGTTTTTGTAGCCTGGATTTAAATATAGGATAATTTTTATCCCGGGTCCACGCAGACGAAGTCGCGGGCGGTAGCTAGTACGTTCATAAGGAAAGGGGTAGTAAGTTTAAAATTATGAAAACTATTTTTATTATGCGGCGCACAGTGTGGTATTTTACTGATCTGGGCGGCCAATATTATTTTTGATGTTATATTGGTAGTAGGGTGAAAATCAAAAAAAAATGTACATACTCGTAGTTAAGGGTCTTAATCTAATCTACGCTTTAACTTTTCTCATGTGAGTAACGACAATTACCCATGTAAAATGTATGGGTAATTGTCGTTACTAGTCAGTAAATACATTATTCTAAATAATTACTTGAAGTTACCGTTGTATTTCAGATCCAAATCGATCCAATTAATAGGTAAACCCGATTATAACCTCAATTGTTTGACCCATAAGTATTAAAATGGAGTGAACTTGCTCGCTTACTTACCTAAGTCGTTTTTGCTTTCAGGTATAACTGTCGAGTGGAAAACTTGGTAAGCCTGTGGCTGGCCCTAAGATCGGTCTGGAGATACCTAAGAACACGTTTTAACACCGCGTTTACATTACAAACACCGAAAACAACAGAATATCACAAGGGGTGCAGGGAACTGTTACATACATATATACATACAGTCATACATTCACGCCTTTATACCTAAACGGGGTAAGCAAAGCACATGAAACTTGTGTTCCAGTACCACTTTTAGCATAAATATGGGCATAAAAGATCGACAAAATGTGATATCGCTGTGACAGGTTGCTAGCCCATCGCCCACAACACACTTCAACCCTGTTCCATTAGTCGACTCTTACGACACCCACAGGAAGAAAGGGGGTGGTGCTATTCTAACCCGACACCACACGGGGGACTGTTATTAAATAAATAAATAAATAAAATAAATAAATATTAAGGGACAATCTTACACAAATCGACCTAGTCCCACAGTAAGCTCAGTAAGGCTTGTGTTATGGGTACTAGACGACGATATACAGGGAGGAACATTTCCTTGGACTAAGCTGAAAGGACAGTGTTATATAAGTGACGTACAAACGATCTATTATAAATGTTAAGCTGGATTTAAAAGAAAAAAAATAACATAAAAATCGAAATATTTTATCTTAGTGACAACCCTAATACTATACATAGTTATTATTTTCATTTGAAATTGACACATGTCACAAGTCACAAGAATCTTGCTGACTTCATTGAATCTGCTGGATAGGGTTGAAACATACAGTTTTTTTCACCAAAGTTTAACAAGTTGTATCTCGGTAACCGTTAGAAATATTAATATGGTTACTAGGTGAGAAGTAAAGCACTAAACCTGATCTATATCCCATTTGCTTAAAAGTCCATCGATCTGTTCCACCCAGTATATAATAGATATAAATACTTAAATACATAGAAAAACTTCCATGACTCAGAAACAAGTAATCATGCTCATCACACAAATATTTGCCCTTACCGGGATTCGAACCCAGCTTCTTCGTACCGCCCTTCAGCTTCGTAGGCAGCGTCACTACCCACTAGGCTAACCGGTCGTCAATCGGTAGGCTAATCGGTCGGTATTAGGTTTATATTGGGACCAACTCAACTGGGAATGTACATACTTTCATCTTACAGAGTACCGCAGCCCTTTTTTAAGGTTCCGTACCCAAAGGGTAAAAACGGGACCCTATTAATATTAAACCGCGATTAGAATACACTTGAGCACACATGCCGCTTTCGAATTAATACATGAAATGCCATTGTCAATGGTAGAGTGAGCAGATAAATGAAAATCATTATTTCAGTACGAAGATGATCTAAAACTTAAGAAATTAACATAAATTATATTAGGTACCTACCTATTTAAATAAAATACAAATAATGTAATATTATTCCCTCATAATATAACATCATCGTCTTCAGAGCTGTCTGTATCATAACCTGGTACAAAGGAAGTAAAATAGATAATCAGTGTGCTAAATAGTGTTAAATACACATTATTTACATTTGACAGCATATAAATAGTTTACTTAGTACCTACCTATGTTGATAAGTACTTCAGTACGAGGAATTTCAAAGCTTTCTCCAGATTTTGTGCTAACGGTACTTTAAAAGTGTATTCTAATCGTGGTTTGATAATACTAAACCGCTGTACGTCCGTCTGTCACCAGGCTGTATCTCATCAACCGTGATAGTTAGACAGTTGACATTTTCACAGATGATGTATTTCTGTTGCCGCTATAACAACAGTTAAAATAAAAAAAATATTTAAGGAGGCTCCCATACAGCAAACGTGATTTTTTGCCGATTTTATAGAATGGTACGGAACCCTTCGTGTCCGAGTCCGACTCGCACATGGCCGATTTTTGGGTTGTTGGGGAAATCTTTTACGTTGGGGAAATCCGCAGCCCTAACCACCACTGATGATAACTCTACTACCACAATAGTAAGATTAAACCGTACAAACGTCCAACATACTCACATAGATACGCGTCGATACAATAAACTTAAGAGGAAACACTAAGGGCGAGATAATTGAGAAATAGGCATTTGTAAAATGTATTGTTGTCAATAGTCAATGTCAATAGTAACCATAGATTTATGGAAAAAAAATATTGCTCTTCTGCCATTATCCAGGGAGAAAACAGGGGACTACATTTCTATGGAAAAAGCGGCCAAGTGCGTGTCGGACCACGCACAACGAAGGGTTCCGTACCTATTATTATTGTGTGCTATTGTGGGCCTTTACATGCCGCTTCGACCAGCAAGTGATCTATTGTGGCAGCCCTTTGTTTTAGATTTCACCGTTAAGACCCGTTGCCTCTAAGAAATTCCAGATTCTTTGGGCGGTGATATGTTGTACCTCTTCTGGGTGCACGATGTGCCGCCCTAGGTGGATACTTCTTTTGTGCATGAGTGGTCCGCAGGAGCAGAGAATGTGCATTGCTGTTTCCTCTGTCTCCTGGCAGAACCTTCCGTGCCTATTGAAAAGGTCGTATCGTTACTGAAATCTTATGGCACTTACATCCTTTTCTTTAAAGTAGGTAGTTTTTTAGAAATATCTCAAAAACCTTTGAACCGATCTTGATCAAAACTATTTTCTCTGAAAGAATTTAAAAAGCCCTGTGTTCATGATAATTTTCATATTTTTATAATACACAGTTCAAAAATTAGAGGGGGGACACAATTTTAGTGACTTTCGGGGCGATTATCTCCGACTCTATTCACTTAATCAAAAAAATGCTAAGAATTCTTATATTTTTTTTGAAAGGCCTATCGATTGATGGGCAACACGTGGGCTTGCAATAAAAAAAAAAAATTGACTTTCAGTTTATGTATGGAGTGCACCCCTAAAAACATTTTTTTTTGTAATTTAATTACAAAACTAGTAGCGGCTAACAAAATACACCTACCCTCAAAATTTTATTCAAATACACCTTATAGTTTTCGAGTAAAATGCCTGTGACATACGGATGGACAGACAGACAGACAGACATGACGAATCTATAAGGGTGCCGTTTTTTGCCATTTGGCTACGGAACCCTAAAAACGGCCGTTGTGTTTCCTCTTAAGCGTCATCATCATCATCATATCAGCCGAAAGACGTCCACTGCTCGACATAGGCCTCCCCCACCACCGACACAGTGACCCACAGCAATGACAGCACTCCTGACCCAGCTAGTACCTACTCCAGCCACTTCCATAACTGGTTATGGGGTACCGGAGGTCACCTGAACCTCGGGGCCGTGGCTTGGTTGTGATCATTTGGGAGGTATTTAAACTTAAGCGTAGTACGGCGTATTCGATGGTACATCAGTCCGCGTGCCGTGCATGTGCCGCGTAGGACTCGTTATCAATGCAGCACAGGTGGAAAAAGGTCGGGATTCAAATAGAGTCGAACACGCCCCCTAGACAGAGACACGCTGATGCCTTCCGCGCACGAGGAAAAGATATGTAAGATCCTTCGGGAATGGCTTTTTTGGACAAATTTCGATAAATACCTAACTTGGTGAAGTTTTATTTAAATTTCATAAAGTGAGATTTTAAATGACATAAAACTATAGTATTTAACTTGATTGTGTCGTAAAATAATTTATCGGTTGAATAAAAAAAGGAAAATACAGTCCCAACTTTGGTTTTCTTTTCTATCGAGGAAATTTTAAGCAATTATGTATCGATAAAATCAGATAAACAATCATATAGCCAAGAATCATATATATCTGAAAATCAGACCTTATTGTTTCTTAATCTAGTTAGAACGGCGTTTCAAAGCACGCGATAATTTCCAATGCACCGCCTTAAGAGGATTGTGAAGTGCCGATACGCGGTGCGAGTAGGTATTTAAAAAAATACTATCTGTTTCGCACCGCTCTCCCCTCGACCCGTATCGTGCGATAGAGAGAGTTGCAAGTCCTGGAGATTTCCTTGTCGATATTATATTGTTTCGGGTGATTTTACCCTCATAAACCTTTATGAAATGAAACAATTTTGGTATTACTGGATTTAGTTCACTTTAATCTATGTCTGTAGGTTTTCCTTTTTTAGTAAATCAGTTTAGATTAATAAAAAAAAAAAACGGCAGGCAAAGTTTTTAAGTCAAAAATATAGATTTTTGGATGCTAATAACTCTTAACGTAAGCAATATTTCTTAAAAATCAAAACGTACAGACTTAGTTCATCTTTATATCTACAACATATCCAAAAATTATAAAAATCGTACTGTGTTTACGGGGTGAAAGACGTTATCGCTTTTTGTATGAAAATTTACAGGTTTTTAATTACTGTATTTACCTGAATCACGATCCCGATCACGTGTCAGAATATAAAAGATCGACAAAATGTGATGTCGCAGTGATAGGTTGCTAGTCCATCGCCCATAACACGCTGCAACCCTGTTCCCTTGGTACGACTCTTACGACACCCACGGGAAGAAGGGCGATGGTGCTATTCTAACTCGCTTTGTATGTTTCTCTCGTTCCACCGAATTCCCGGTAGATTAAATATGTATCTTATTAAGAATAACGTATACCTAAACATACAGTACTTATAATTAACTTATAATTTATAAACGTCTGTATTCATCTGACAACAAGTGTAATAAATTAATGTGTAACACCTTTCACGATTTCCAAGATACGGGCTTGGCCGCCTTGTTTGTGATCCACTGCCTGAAAGTAATTTTTGTAAGGTTTACGTACTCAATAAACTTCTTCATATTTTTTTTTGTTATATATCATTGTTATTGCCTAGATGATATATTATTCAATACGTGCGTCACATATTGCAAGGCGTAAAGATAAATCAACCTTAATTTGTTAAGTAGGCATATACAGGGTGAAATAGTATTCACCGTTCAAATTTTGGGAGGTGATTCGGTGGGTCATCTCGATCAAAATTGGATGATAAGTTGTGTCCAAATCGCAATAAAAAACCAGCTGTTCCATACATTTTGGCGGCTGAGCTCACGCCGTTTGTACGTATGGAACAGCTGGTTTTTTTTTCGCGATTCGGATACAACTTTTTATCCAATTTTGATCGTGACCCACCGAATCACCTCCCAAAATTTGAACGGTGAATACTATTTCACCCTGTAGTACCTACAAGTGCAACGAAATATTTTGTCAAGATGCATCCGAAAATGTATACATTTTATTTCAGACAGCATTGAGATCTTTTTTTCACTTTACAAACTCTTTTGCAATTCATCGCCTAATATTCGTGACGCTATACTTGGGTCATTGGAGTCAGTCTAGTGTCTTCAATGTTCACTTTTTAAACTTTAGCATGGTTGAACCTTAATACACATTGGAGGTAGAGTACAGTCAAGTGCAAAGATATGTATCGATTTAATCCTCTCATAAATACCGAAATATTTATTTGATTCGCTGACTTAAGATCGATGGGACATATTTTATGAGCTGTATGCACCCATTTTTTTACACTCGACTGTACTTGGAATTTGTGTAGCAATGCATTTTGAAGTAGGTAGAAACTGTTTGAAATTGGGTTGGCGTGTGCACCATTTGTCCTGGATTTCAACAAAGGGAAATCAGCTACAATTTGAACAGTTGGGAGTAGTTTGTTTGCATAATGGCAATTGATTTCTCTTTTGATTGTAAGCGCACAAGTTTGTGTCCGCACTTGAATGAATAAGCGTAAGTATATAATTATCTAGTTACTCTATTCTAATTATTTAATCGTATGGCGTATACGTTGTAGGCTTATACAGGGTGTAATCGTTAAGTGTTTACAGGCCATAATTCCGTAAATATAGCAGATATCAGAAAACTTCTAACTGATATCGAAAGTACGTTACCCAACGAGTAAAATTACAATAATAACATTTTCTAAATAGATAAAGTAATATTAAAATGAATAAAATATTATATTTGAATGAACGGTTACCTACTAAATGTATGGAAGGGTTTGAAGTTAATATTTGGGATATTTCTGCTTTTATTTCAAAAACGTTATTAGTGTAATTTTACTCGTTGGGTAACGTACTTTCGATATCAGTTAGAAGTTTTCTGATATCTGCTGTATTTACGGAATTATGGCCTGTAAACACTTAACGATTACACCCTGTATATACTATTATAAATCGATATCCAGGTCGCACAGCCAGTCGATCGCGTTAGATGTTAAGTTAGTGTAGAGGTCTTTCGGGTGAAGAGATAATTATGTCTATGAAATGACTCATCCCATTTTCGTAAATTATTTTACCTTTATAGAGTAGATCTTCGGAATTAAATCAGAATCAAACAGTAATTCGTGAAACAACACAATACACAGTATTACAAGATAAAGACGAAAGAAAAAGTGAATCTGTTCTGTGCTGTGTTACGAAATGGGCCCAATTCAGCATGAATTTTGTATATAAGTAATTAAATAAATAAATAAATGATGCTGGCTTTCCAGCCAGCGCTGGTCTTCCATTGAGTTCATCCAGTGGGTACACGGTACTTACGAAATACACATAACATAAGCAAATAATTGACATAAGCTATATTTTTACCGCGGCTCCGGCTGGGTTTAATTATTTCAATTCGTTAATTTGTAATCTTTTTAAAGGATTGGTCAGGGGCTGCTCGGGATCGGGCAGCCTGGAAACGGAGGGGGGGGAGGCCTTTGCCCAGCAGTGGGATACCATAGGCTCCTAATAAAAATAATTAGTGACCATTAATTGTACAATTTATACAAATTGTACAATAAACTAGACATGCGAGCCGGGTGCGAAAATCAAAAAATCAAAAAATAACTATAATATTCTTGACTACTTTAAGAGTTTATTATTGTTAGTGTTTTTAATACACTTTTCATATACATGAATTCCCTATGGGTTTTCCTACGAGGTTTGGGTAAATGAGTGCCAGCGTGGAAGGTTATTTATTTACACATATCTTATAATACAAACGGTACAATAGTTAATCAGTTTTTAATTATAAAATGTAGTTTTCCGTCGCTCTGGATTGGACGGTGGATTTTTGTAGCTGCGGGCTACCGCTACCGCGATGCGCTGACGCTAGGCTCCATCGGTCAGGATGCTTGCTCGTACTGGCCGCTATCGCAGGGCAACACAGGATCATAAATTAAAAAAAAAAAAAAAAAAGGTTGGACGGTGATTTTCTGTAGCTGCGAGTCACAGATGCCGTGGTGTGCTGGCGCTGGGCTCCCTCGGCCTCGGCCAGGAAGCGTGATTGTGAAGTCCCATCGCTCACAGAACCAAAACACCGAGAAACCAGATTACTTCATTATATACAGTAAAACAACTTACAACTAACAAATGCAACTAACAAAAACAAATCACCTATAAGATAACATTGCACATACAAAACACTGGATATATATAAATTATGCGTACACGGAGGATTGCCTGTCATCCATCGCCTCACAAAATCTCAAACATTCCTGGCACACGGTTACGGTTACCCATCGCCACGCAAACAGGTCACATTCAGGCACCGATGCCATAGAGCGTATTGAGCAGAGTCAGCGCGCGCGGCAGCGGCGCGCTCCGGCGCGCTACCATGCCCGCCTCCGGCACCGCCAGCAGCGGGCGCGCGCGCGCACGCAGCTGCACGCGGGGGACGTCCGGGACGCTGAGCCGGAGTACGCTACCTACCAATTCGATAACGTCTGACTCCCCGCGGAGAGAACGACAGACTGTCATGAGAAGGTTGTTATTTCGCCTCACTTCCAAAGAATTATATCCTAAACAACCAAGTAAAAATGTTGTGGGATATAAATAAGGGTAGCATCCGAACTTTTTCTTATAAAAGAACCTAAGGAAAGACTTTTGTATTTTCTCTAAGAGCAAGGTATATGTGGATTCATAAGGATTCCAAATGAGGGAAGAAGCTTCTAATTTGCTCCTCACCAAGGCATTAAACAGTAGCTGTATAACTCCGGGATCATGGAAGTCCTTACAATTACGGAGCACGAAACCCAACCGTTGGTAGCAGCTACTGGTAAGTGCACGAATATGGTCGTGGTAAGTTATATTATATTATTTATATGGACGATGGAAAATTATATTATATGGACGACTAGCTGTCCACTCGGTTTTGCTCATGTATTACACAGAACGCACGTTTCAAGTCTCTAGTTCAAAAGATAATATTTCCCCCATACAAACATTGCACCCCTATTTAACCCCCTTAGGGGTGGAATTTTCTAAAACGCTGAAAGTGCTTTTTTTATATATGCCAAATCCGTTTTTCAAAAAAAAAATAAGTATAGGTTTAACGTCTCACAGAGCCTCTAATAATATTACTTAGTTTAGATATGACCACTACTAAACACATTATCAAATTACGCTCCTGTAAAATCGACTCTGTAATGTTAAACCAACTAAACAAACCTGGACAAGTTAGTGAGCAACTCGACCAGGCACTCAACTGGCTCGAAACTGATTAAATTTTAAACGGACTTAGCTTCAGTCGGAGTTCGTGAGTTTCACAACGTTCAAAGGAAAAACAAAGTTACTAGGGCTTCATATGTCTCAGTGTCTGAGTTTTGTTGGTCCAGTAACCAGCATTAACATGGAGGGCAAAAATATCTGACACGTGCTAGCCCTTAAATTAGAATCGTGTCACATATTTATGCGTGCTTACTTGTCGCAGATATTGATGTAACCGGGCATAGCATGGTCACTCTCACATACTTGCCGGAACCTCAGCGATAAGTGTCACACGACAAGTGATACATGTCAACCACGTTACGCCCGCTGGTGACTGTGCGGAATAAAGCTTGTAATAATAACATAATCTGCCGAGCATTTACAAAGCAAATTAAGTTACATTATTCAGTGTTTAGATTAACCAAGTCCGTAAATAATAGGAATCTGTTTCATAGTTGTAAGTCTAATCGTAAACGAGTGTTAGAACTTTCTTGCTATATGATCCCGCCATTTGTATATATTTTAAGCAGAAACCGTGACCTCAAACCAGTGGTTCGAACTTGTTTCAAAGTCGTGAAACGTGTATGTAATTTATCATGCATTATATTTTACGCACCAGGGGTTCCAGACTCCTGAAAAAAGGTTACCTAAGACATGAAATATGAAGGTGATTATTGTAAAATTATGTATTTCTCCACGCATAGGCAAACTAAGCGAGGTGAGGGAGGTACGATAGCAATGGCTAGGACGACAAACTTCTCCAATAAATATTACAGGTAAAAAAATATTGTAACTAAATTATTAAATAATTACAAGTAAAATCTAAAAGCTTTTACTTAACAATACGGTACTTGAAACCAGTAATAATATATTATTCTTAGCGATTGACACAATTCATGAAAAAGCTCAAGCTTCAACTCTTTGTGGTAATTTCAATTAATTACCTACATAAAAATCAAATAAAAACCGGGTAAGTGCGAGTCGGACTCGCCCACCGAGGGTTCCGTACTTAATTGCAAATGTATAGTTTTTCAGATTTTTTGAAGTATACGACGATATTACTTGCCAAATTTCATAGTCTTAGGTCAACGGAAAGTACCCTATAAAATGTTGATTCCCTTGAGAGTATCAAAATAAACGTTTTTGCGGCACAAATAGATTGAATTTGGTACAGCTCCTAGGGACTCTATAGTGTTGAATATATGATTTTAATTTCAACTACATACCTTCACGCGTTCCCAAAATAAAAGGTCTTGACAGACAGACAGACGGACCACAAAGTGATTCTACACGGGTTCCGTTTTTTTCTTTTAAGGTGCGGAACCCTAAAAATTAACGCTGATTGGCCATAGAAAATAATGACGTCACTTGTTCCTATTTCCGTACAAACCGAGCTGTCATCCGTAATTCCGTACCAAATCATATCATGGATCTTGCTGGGTTTCTCATTAACCTAATCGTTGACCTCATCGTCTACACATGCTCTGATATCATTGCCTTTAATGTCACGACATGTTGCTTACAGCCCTCATAACACGAGTATGGAAACCCAAATTTTATCTGATTACCTGTATTTATTTCCCCACTAGGTGGACTGATGACCTGGGGGACAGTCACGTAACGTTTCGGACGCGCATTAGGTTAATATAGGCTGACAAGACCTAATTTTGTTGAAATTGATGTTATTTAAGCAGTTTTTTAAGAAAAACTATTTGTTCTAGCACATCAAAAAAATAATGTTAATATAATTATATATTTATAAGACATTATAAAGTAATACTAGCCTAACAATACATACAAATATTCTTTATTGCTCACCAGACATACTTAGTAAAAATAAAATAGAAAAATAGAGGTAAATTAAACATAAACAATGGTAAACAACAGGCGGTCTTATAGCTAAAAAGCAATCTCTTCCAGACAACCTTTGGGTGGTGGAGACGATGCAAGGAAAGATGATTTGAGTAAAGTGGCCGTCAATAGAATTTGCTAACTATGTAAACAAACAATGTATTGAAATTGACATTTAATGTTAATTTCAGTATGACGGTTTGTTTACATAGTTAGCAAATTCTATTGACGGCCACTTTAGGTGAAAACAGAAAAACAGAATAATATAAGAACAACTTAACTATAACAAACACTATACATTTACATAAATACATATGTATATATATATATAAACCTAAATACATATACACTAACTAAATGTCATAAAAACAGTATCACTTACAGCCGAAAACAAAAGCACACACCAAGTAGGAAAGACTAGTTACGGAAGAGAAAAATAGTAATCCTTAAGTCTAGTTTTAAAAATGGGAAGAGACTTAGCACGATTAATCTCAATAGGCAAAGAATTCCACAATCGAACAGCTCGGAAAGTAAAAGAATTGTTGTAACATTTAGAGTTTGATGGGGGAACACTCAGAAGCAACTTCTGAGCAGACCTAGCAGAAGAAAGAAATTTAAAGCGTTCCTTCAGGTAGCGAGGAGTTGCAGGGTCAAAAAGAAGTCCATACGACATTCTCGATGTGAGAGTTACGTCTGGATCGGATAGGAACCTAACCTAACATAACTATGTACCTACATCCTGACTATAAACTAACAAAATAATAACAAAACTACATATGTATTTACAAATAAAAAACCGGCTCTAAGTCTGTGCCGTGCGGCAAGGTGCCCATAAGGCTGGCGGCATTGCCGCGCTGGATAGCAATGCTGATCCGTTGCGCCAGATAGCCGCCAGCCCGTTGGTCGCTACTTTTATAAAAACCTATCATGTTAATTATTAAATGTCAAATTTTATAAGACCATATTTCAAAGACCGTGGACGGACTCGATACATAATTGGACGAAATCGGCTCGATAGAAAATAATTGCAAAGATTGGTCTTAAAATCATCATTAAACGGTTACGTATTTATTTGTTTGACGTATGAGTCTTCAATTAAAACATGAAGTCAACATATTCATACCTTAATCGCTGACACAGAGATTATCCCCTACCTATGTACAAACTTTACTTCTTTATAGTAATAACTATAGATATGGAATTAGTACAAGGGCAATATCTAAAACCAATTAAAGTTCATACGCTGACATAAAATAACAGTAAACAACCCTCTATTCGAGCCAAAACTAACGTTTACGATATTGCCACCACACTAAAATTATGTCTACAGATGTTAAACTCCATACAAGTTGTCTCGGATTAATATCTTTGTGGCATTAGCTTTTGTATTTGGTTCACAAGGCGGAAAAATTAAAATTTTAATGACGATGAGTACCCGTTCCCACGATTAAATAATTATTCATTTAGTGGCGGAATGTCGATACTAAGTTCAGTTTTTTTTATCGTTTTGTTCGTGTGCGTACATATTTTCAAACTAAACTGTACCTTTGGCCACCTTTCGTCTCATCTATTTAACAGGAACATCTTGATGGTAGATACAATAATAATGCATGGTCACGGACTAGATACGAAAGCGTAAATAATTAAACTTAATTTGATACGGTCACGTCATCATCCTCCCACCGTTATCCCGGTTGTGCCCTAATGGAGCCCGGGGTCCGTTTTAAAGTGACTGCCATCTGACCTTCCAACCCAGAGGGAAAACTAGACCTTATTGGGATAAGACCGGTTTCCTCACGATGTTTTCCTTCACCGAAAAGCTAACAGTAAATAATCCGTACATAAGTTCCGAAAAACTTATTGGTACGAGCCGGGATTTAAACCCACCACCGCTCGCTGCTTGCCTGAACCACTAGGCTACCGTAGCTTACTTAATTTGATACGGTCAAGTATTAAACTTTGCGACGAATTTGCGTAAAAGGTTTTCCCGTGAGTCCAATGCAAGCCCGAAGTTTGTAAACAGACAAAGTTTTTCAATTTTATAGTCCCTGTGTCACCGTTCTAATACCAGCCTCAATTAAATCCAATTATTCCTATAAAGCTTTTTATAGGCCATTAACAAACCGGTTTTGACGTTAAATTTGCACGGATTGATTGCGACAATTTACTCTTAAAACGAGCAACCAAAACTTTTTGCGGTACAAATTTTTTGGCGGTTTGTTATTGTATTGCTTTTAGTAGGTCTTGCAATATTTCTAAAGTAAAGAACATTGTAATTTATTATTTAGCGACATTTCTGAACTTAGGAATTGAGAGCTTATTTTATATGAGTACTTATCTGGAGCAATCAATCAATCAATCAATCAATCAATTATTTATTCTGCAAATAGGCCACAAGGGCACTTTTATCCTGATTCAGAATAGATTAATGGCCGGTTCCAATAATCAATGCACCGATAGTTTTCCTTACCGGCAGTTACATTTTGACAGATTACCCGTAGAAAATGTGTCAAAATGTAACTGTTGGTTAGTAAAACTATCTATAACTATATATATATTATATGGATTGATTATTGGAACCCGCCATAAGTCACCTATAAAAAACAGGTAATATGGTTAGATAAAATAGATAAACATAATTATGAGGAACAAATTGTTTCGGTGTCGTTTTACGTCTATTAAAGATGTATTTCCAAATAAAGATAATATTTTTTTATCTAAATTAAGATGAATGGTTTAAAATAAAAAATATGTATTTAGAACAATTTTCCGTTATCGTTTCACTTTAGCACAAATGTAAATATTTCTATGACCATGTCTCCAAATTAACAGAATAATTTAACAAAACAAAGGGTTACGTTTCTACTTCAGCCTTATTTTATTTAAGTTATTCGACTTCTCGTTGTTAAAGCAATGACGCGTAATTCAATGTCGGAGAGGCAACCGGATGGCTCGCGGTATTTGAGCTCCCGAAGTGATGTGGAACCGCCCTGTGCTACCCGAAATGAGCCAACTGTGACTGGTTCGGAAATAGGAGGGGGGGGGGGGGGGGGGGGGGGGGGGAAATAATTATCGCGAGGCAACCGGATGACAAGCGGTAGCCTGAAAGCGTCAAAGCGTTGCCTCATTTCGGGTAGCACAGGGCGGTTCTAAATCACTTCGGGAGCTCAAATACCGCGAGTCATCCGGTTGCCTCTCCGACATTGAATTACGCGTCATTGCTCTGAATATCGGAAGTAGGTACCTATTCAGTGTGTTGAAATCTGATTTGTGTTTATCGCGAGATCTCATTTTCAATCACGAAAAATATCCTTCTTCTGTAAGCTCTCCTAGGTAGTTTGAGTTCTACGGCCGGTAGAACATATATTACGCACCCCACGCGCGTATTGACGACTACCAAACCCATTTCAATTAAATACATTTAAATAAATAAATATAATAAATATTAGGGGACAATCTTACTCAAATCGACCTAGTCCCATAGTAAGCTCAGTAAGGCTTGTGTTATGGGTACTAGATGACCATATATATATATATATATTTTTTTTTTTTTTAAATAGCTTAAATTGTGTCCCACTGCTGGGCAAAAGCCTCCCCTTTTTTCCGCCATATACCAATAGCCATAGACCATATATATATAATAGATATAAATACTTAAATACATAGAAAAACTTCCATGACTCAGAAACAAATATTCATGCTCATCACACAAATAATTGCCCTTACCGGGATTCGAACCCAGGACCTTCAGCTTCGTAGGCAGCGTCACTACCCACTAGGCTAACCGGTCGTCATACACTTACCTCGAATTTAACTCGAAAAGAACCTTTTAAAACTCAGAATTAGGTGAAGTCGCTTCCTTTAATATTAAAGGTGCTTCTAAATAACCTGTTGCAAGCAATAATATGCTATAGCGTCTGATCTGTAACTTTAATTAATTTGTGTCCGGTCCATGTTATTCATCAAATTATTAATATAAGTTGTTTCACTTCGGTGTACATTTGTAGTTGTATTTGTACATTTATAGATGATTTGTACATCTGGAGATGTTCTCACCCGTTGCTCATATATGATTTGTTTCTTCTTTTGTTTTTTGTATTGTTATTTTGATATATTCCGTACTGTAATATTTTATTATATTCAGTTTCTATTAGCGAGTTCTGTATTGCTATTTATAAAGTTTAGCGAATATTTCATAGCTGTTAAAATAAATAAATGAATATAATAATTATGCAAGTATTTTTTTTTCATGTCTACTTTTCTGCTTTTCTGCTCGAAATTAGCCTTTTCAGGCATCCACATTGTTAGACACTTTTCATAATTTAATATTGCATTTTTCCAGGACTCTGAATTCCAGTAAGCAACGTAGGTCCGGAGAGTACCTTGACGTCGTTTTACATTTCCCAAGGGAGGTTGACATTGACAAATTGTGAGAGAGACATATGTCGTAAAATAGCACTCAAGAAATATCTTTTTGGAATCTAGGTTTAGGTATACCAACACTCTTATATTCATGTTTTCTAAGCTCTGTTTTTAACCTCCAACGCAAAGAGAGGGGTGTATAAATTTAACGTGTCTGTGTATCGGATGGACCGATTCGAATGCGGTTTTTTCGTCATCATCATCAATATTATCAATATTAAGAGGGCTTGGCCTTCTGTCAATGCAGCATTCTCCATTTCTGTCTATCTTGGGCTCTGGTCTTTACTTCTTGGTATGTGTGGCTACAGCACCATTCTTTCATCTGTGTCATGTCATGTATGGTATTCTGAGCCTTCTCTCCCGCTTGTTCCTTCTATTTTGCCTTCCAGGTTTTTTCGTGTCATAGATAATTTTATCCCGAGTGTTCTTAGGCATGTTTCATGAAAATCTGTTCAGCCGTTTTTAAGATATTGTACTTTAAAATGAAAATGTCGGGGGTTTATCAACTTTTCTAAGTTGTAGTTATACTCGTAATGAAATCTGTTAGACGTTACCTCAGATGCGTCCTGTCTAGGAACTTGTGTCGCCTTCCAGGCGTTTTTGGCTTTGGCAGCGTAGAGTCTCCAGTAGCTACGCTTGACACTCGGCTTTCTATACAAACGCAGTTTGGCTCTTATTTTAGTATGAGAAACAAACTACGTCTGTATGTAGAGTCGTGTCGTAATAAAAGCATGTCAATCGTTGTAACGAAAGGTTAATTTGTTTGATTTTGTGTTCTAGTGTGTAATTAAATGTGAGCGAGACACATTCCAAGAGGCGTAATTTAACCTAAACAAAAAACTCGAGGCAAGTAAACTCCCATACATTATTGCTGAATACTCCCAAGCGATCGGGGGGTGTACTGAGTCTCTTTGACATCACTTTTCCAGGTAAAAGAAGTATTTTTAACAAGAAAACGACCTCACAAGCCTCGTCTTTAAGGGTAGTCCTGAATATTTTATTTCTTCACTTACGTGGAAAGGCAAGAGCCAAATTAACTTGACAAGCTCCCCTTTGTTGATAACCGATTAGAGCAGCCATTCATTATTAATTTAGTCACTCGGGTGTACCATTAATTGTGATGTGTACCCGAATATGATGTTTATTAAAATGTACTTTGTAAATCCCATCTTAACGCGTTCGGTTATACACGTTATTTTTTTTTATACAAATTATTTACAATACTTATTGTGTTGCACATAAAGCCACTATTTAAAACCTGGAAGGTTTAGGCAATAGTTGGCGAGATCGCGCGGTTCATCCCGCGTTCCTTAAGTTAACTACTTATAATATAATACTTGTAACTAATTGCTATTGTTGACTACAATTTTAAATTGCTATCGTCGACAGGTGTACGAAATCTAGGCTTAACAACGCTTAACACTTTCACTGCCGGGAACCTGCCTAGCGGGCGCCTACGCCGTAGTCGCTTTCCGCTACATACGAGGAAAACCACAGGATCGGTTACGAGCGTAGCGATTCTTGGCAGAGAATGTGTTGACAGCTAGCACTGTCAGCGAAGATGTTAAAGAACATTATTATCTCGCCACATAATGCCACTAAATATTATTATGCTGTGCCCTAACCCTGCTCATGTTGCAAACTGTATATGATATTATCCAATGTAAGGCCAATGTAAACCCGATGAAGCAATAAATGAGAATGAATATGAATATCGACTACCGTAGGTTCAAAGGGCGTAAGGGACAAATGGTCATTTTTCAGGAGAGCCAAAAAACGGTTTTGTTACGAGAAAAAAAATCGAAACTTTTTTGTTGCTTTACACAATAATATGCTCGTCAGTGATTTTTTTACATCTTTTTAAGCTCTTTTATATCATGTAACTAGATTTAAGACGCGGTTCTTAATTAAAAAGTTGTGCGTCCCTTACGCCAAAAAAAAAAACCATTTTTGAATACACCTGTCCCTTACTTCACAATGTTGCCGTTTAACAAATATGACAAAAGGTCGTATCGTACAAAAAAATCATTCTAAATGTCAATTTGGCTTAAAAAATAGCCATGTCTCAGCTATGTAACTAGTTACTTGCACTGGGGATTTGCTGATATTGCATTGAGGATTACAGGAAATTTGTATGAATAAACTTAGTGAGATCAAAACTCTCCAATTGCAATGTTAAATGCTGCTTAACCCGTCGAGCGCGCTAGACGCACACGTGTGTTGCTAACGGAAAATAGAAAGGGGCTCATGGACCCTTACCTGAATTTAGCATCCTAATTAGGGAGCGGAGATGGTTCATAAGCCCTTTACGAATTGTTCTACAGATGACGCGCGTTCGACGGGTTAATGAATAAAAGAAAACAAACAAAAATAGTCACGACAACTTAACGTGAAATAAATAGACTACTTAAACAGGAAATAAATACTCGGTATTAATCATTCATTGTGTCGTTCAATTCGTTCTTTATGTCTTAAAAGCTACTTCACGAGCCCATGCAATAGTTACAAAATTATCAATTTTTCCGCAGCTCCTGACCTAACGTGCATTTAAAGCCCCTCTCCCTAATTATAGAACATTATTCGCAAAACGCTCACCTGACTATATGCATCGGCGAATTTACAATAAGATTTGCGAAGTTGTAGAGATTCAACATTACTCTATTGGTAACGCTATGGCGGTATATGTAGGTATAATGCTTGTTATTACTCTCTTCTTTTGAGTTCATTCTGATTTCTTGAATAACTTCATATTGTTTTACGAATTGCACTCCAGGGTCCCAAGATTCAGGCACAGCCTAGTTTGGGGTCCGCCAGGCATCATTTTATATGAAAAGTAAACATGTGTATTGTTAAGCAAATAAATGATTTTTGATTTCATTTGATTTTTGATTGTCACCGAGCTCATCATCGTCCTCCTCCTCGTCTGTGTCTGCTAAAGTCGCTACCTATATTTTTTTCTTAAGGGGCTCCCATACGCCAATGACCTTCGATCTGAATCCCTTAGTTTTCTAATGTTTTTTATAGCTTATTTTATTAACAACAACGGCTTTAAGCAATATAGTTTCTCATATTTAGTTCAAAGTTCATTGTTTTCGAGATATTTGGCATCAAAGTTGAACAATTTAAGGCTAAATAACTGATTTTCTGGCCATAACTTTTGTGTTAATTGATTTAAAATGAAAACCCTGGACCAGTTTTTAGAGACGTCACAGACGAACCCAAATATGTAGATTTCGTACATGTTAGATCTTTCACGTCAATATAGATACGAAATAAGTGTTTCTTTAGACAATGTTTTAAAAAATCATACAAGATTAAATATTCATTTGTTTTAAAATCCGGTGGACGGAAATGGAGATAAAAAATTGAAGAACCGATAACCGTTTGATTTATAATTCTATCTGTAGTGCAAAAGTAGGAGATACGATTCAAAACTTGTCAAAAATCGATGAAAACCTCGGGTAGCCCCTTAATAATAAGGCAACGACATATATTATGCTAAATGAAAACGTTTCGGTATCGTACCGTTGTCACATTTTTCTTTAATTCAAATATTTTTGGTAAGCAATTTTCAATTATTCTTCGTACAGAAGTTTAATATCCGGCTGCTTAATCCATAGAAAATTCCAAATTCTCCCTCTTCCTTTCCCTTTGTCCTTTTCAGTTAGATCCTTAATACTTGTAGACGCCCGCTTGCACGCTTGGACTCTACCTTTCCCTTAGAAACTTTCCCACGTCCCTTAACGAATTTAGACTGCTCTTTAGTGCTTCTTAATGATTTATGGTCGAATTCTTCTTTAGTCTTGGTCTTTTGTTCCTATTCCTTTACCCTTTCCGGATTTTCAATCCTTATTACTCGTAGACGCCTGCTTGAGTTCTTCCTTGTTCTTCTTATTTTTTCCTCTGGTATTTCCAGATCTATCCCCATTTCTCGTTGACGCATGCTCGAAGTTTTTATTTTCGTAGCGGTATTTCGTGTCATTCCTTTTTCTCAGATTTTAGCAATGGTGTTGTCCCTTTAATTGTTATATGTTGAGACTAGCGTTAGAGTTAGTAAACTCTATGATCACACCGCTAGTAAAATTCCATGGCAAATTAGGGTGTCAGACTTCGACTATTAGATAAAATAAAACTATTTTGGCGTAACGGACAGTCCTGTGTGAATTCGGGGATGTAAAAGGATGTATCGTATCGAACATAAAATGAGAAATACGACAAAATGCATCAATTATGGTATATGTGCAAAATGCTGTAACGTATGTACATCAAGTGAGCGTTACGACAAAATGCATCAATGATTGTATATGCGCAAAATGCTGTAACGTACATAAAGTGAGCGTTACGACAAAATGCATCAATGATTGTATATGTGCAAATGCTGTAACATACATCAAGTGAGCGTTACGACAAAATGCATCAATGATTGTATATGCGCAAAATGCTGTAACGTACATAAAGTGAGCGTTACGACAAAATGCATCAATGATGGTATATGTGCAAAATGCTGTAACGTACATCAAGTGAGCGTTACGACAAATTGCATCAATGATTTGTATATGCGCAAAATGCTGTAACGTACATCAAGTGGGCGTTACGACAAATTGCATCAATGATTTGTATATGCGCAAAATGCTGTAACGTACATAAAGTGAGAGTTACGTCAAAATGTGCCACAGATATTTTTTATTTTAGTGGATACAGCAAAATGTATTGCAAAAACGGGTTCTGGTGCAACTTTTTTCATTGTCGTAACGGACACTTTTTTAAAGCTATCGAGACGTTAATTACACCAATCGATAGAGAAAAAAAAACTGAATATAACTGCATTCATGACTCATTTTCGCCAATTTGTCCCTTACGCCCTTTGAACCTACGGTAGTCGATATGTATCTCTCCCTTAGTAGACTGTACTTTTATTTTGTAGTTCAAATCGTCCATTTTGTCAGCTTTCCTTTCTTTTAAGTTTATGGCTAACCTTTCTTATAGTTTAATATTTCATCAACACTTTTAATCGGTGAGTTATCAATTCATCATAATCATGCAACTCTGTCATAACAAAGACGGTTTACGGTAAACTACATAAATCTGACTTACTTTGTTATCATGACATGGTTCCATGGTGGCCCGGCCCGACGATTTATGTTGATTCCAGAGTAAATCCTGCTAATATTTATTGTACGAGGGGTTTAGAAATTAGTTTGCTGAATTAAATGTCATCGGCTTAAGAGTAGCATGATCCCCTATATGTCCGACGTAAAGCATTCGTCCCTCTCGCACGCATATGCTTGCTAATAAAGGAAGAATGCTGATGTGCTGCCATTGGTTTAAACGTTGTTTAGCAAATTCCGATACCGTTTCGCTTCGATACAAATGTTAAATTTTCTATGATCATATTTCCAAATAAACGGAATAATAAATAAATAAATAAATATTAGGGGACAATCTTACACAAATCGACCTAGTCCAAAACTAAGCAAAGCTTGTACTATGGGTACTAGACGACGATAAACATACTTATATAGATACATAAATACTTAAATACATAGAAAACAACCATGTCTCAGGAACAAATATTCGTGCTCATCACACAAATAAATGCCCTTACCGGGATTCGAACCTGGGACCTCTTGCTTCGTAGGCAGGGTCACTACCAACTAGGCTAAAGCGGGTGTCGTTTAACTAAACACAGAGTTACGTTTGTACTTCATTATTAATTTAGAAACTTACTTCCTACTACTTGGTTTAATAAGGGTGGGTTGCACCAACTTAAATTACAGACCGACCAACGTTACAAACGTTTGACAAACTTTCCATCCATTCAGATTTTAACAAACACCGCTTACGAATACAGGCGGTTTGGTACATGCAACTAGGTGTACTTTCATGAGTGATGAGTGTGGAATTCACTATAAACGTCGGAATAAAATGATAAACAGTTATTACACAGAATGAGAAAATTTCGTATAAATAATGAAAAGAAACAAATATTCTCAATTTAAAACAATTGTTGCAGCCGCATCAAAGTTCATTTGTCTTTTCTGCTTTTGCATTCGAGAATCAAATAATATTAAAATAAAACGATTGTCTCGTTGGTTTCTCAATTGTTTCCACTTTACGTCCACGCCAAACGTTTTAACATTTAAAACTTGAACGTTTATTTTATTTTAACAACACAAAGGCTCGTTCACGACCGTCGACCGTAATAAAGTGATAATCGGTTTCTCGTAAATGCCCAATCGGAGTACTCATACGGGACAAATACCGTTTTTAGGGTTCCGTAGCCAAATGGCAAAATACGGAACCCTTATAGATTCGTCATGTCTGTCTGTCTGTCTGTCTGTCCGTCCGTATGTCACAGGCATTTTGCTCGAGAACTATAAGGTATTTAAAATTTTTTAGGGGTGCACTCCATACATAAAACTGAAAGTCTTTTTTTTTTTTTCATTGTAAGCCCACGTGTGGCACATCAATCGATAGGCCTTTCAAAATAAATATAAGGTTTCTCAGCAATTTTTTTGATTAAGTGAATAGTCGGAGATAATCTCTTCGAAAGTCACTAAAATTGTGTCCCCCCCCTCTAATTTTTGAACCGTGTATTTTAAAAATATGAAAAAAATCATGCTCATAGGGCTTATTAAATCCTCTCAGCGAAAATTGTTTTGAACAAGATCGGTTCAAAGGTTTTTGAGATATTTCTAAAAAACTGCCTTCCTTAAAGAAAAGGACGTAAGTGCCATAAGATTTCAGTAACGATACGACCTTTTTAATAGGCACGGAACCCTCGTTGTGCGTGGTCCGACACGCACTTGGCCGCTTTTTTTTCTCGATTCAATAGGGTTGGTTGTAGACACTAAATCAAATTAGTAATCAATTAATGTTCTATTTTCTCGTAATAATATAAAAAATGTAGTCAAATGAAGAAAAGAACAATGCAAGAGGTTAAATAATCACAAAATTATAATATATTTCAAGAGGTGGTAAGTTCTCTCCCTTTTCCGCAAAACGCACCTTTATATGAAACGATTGTCATTTACTATGACGCTCGAGGATGGTGACGTCACAATTTTGATGCGTTAACTCTCTCTAACAAGCAACATTAAAACGGTTGTAGCTTCGTATTGTTTTGTGATATTTGAATGGGATTTACGTTATTAGGCATATTTTTTTCCCTTCTTTCTTTTCAAGTTATAATAAACTAGCTTCTGCCCGCGACTCCGTCCGCGTGGAACTCGTTTATATCGTAGTTCACCCAAACACACAACAAACTTTCACCCCCCACTTCATACCCTTAGGGGATGATTTTTAGGATAAAAACTATCCTATGTCCTTCCCCAGTACGTCTAGCACAACTTGCTGAAAAGTCGTTTCTCGCGCGACTGGGCGTCTCCTGTCTCACTCGCACCGTGCAAATTAGAAAGAGGAGGGTAGATCTTTCTCGCCTCGCGTCGCGGTGCAGCGTCAGTTGTGCTAGCCCCCCAGGACTCAAACTATCTCTTTACCAAATTTCATCCAAATCGATTTAGCGGTTAAAGCGTGTAAGGTAACAGACAGACAGACAGACAGACACACTTTCGCATTTATAATCTTAGTATGGATATGGATTTTGAGCCTACCCCCCTATTACTGGGCAATCATAAGGAGATTTTCGTGTTGCGCGACAATTCGTTGTTTTCATCGTCCTCGGGAATAAAGGGACGTTTATTACGTTTATTGGGGTATCCTTTTATTAGTTTTGGGATCGTGACGGGCTCTCATTACGGTTCCATACAAAACCGGTATATTTTAATAAAGGGGTTTACTGGCAGATTTATTAGGATGCGTGTTCGCATGCTATTCAGAACTTGCTTCAACTCACCTCACCGCAGTCTAGCGTGCCATGACAAAACGCTGTACAATATCTGTGGAACTGGCTTTTTTTTTTTTATGGGTCCTTGTTAGGCCTGCAGTGCGGCCTGCAACAAATATGTTGTAGGATAACCTCACTGGGGGACTTATGGGCCGCCCAGGGGGAAGGGTGTGGACCTGGCGTCGATGACGTCACGTCGGCGCTCTGGTACGGTGCGGGGCGAGCGCGGGTAGGTAAAAGAGAAGGGGGAGACAGATATTATAACCGAGTTGTATCTTAAGTTACAGTGTTTTGAGGTAACATTGATGATTGAGCTTTTCGGACGCTTATCATGCGCTAACTCATTTTGTATTTATCATTGAAAAACATCAGACTTTAGACTGTGATTCTTAACTAATGAATTGTATCGGCTAAACACTACTAGTTATGTGGAAACAGTGTATTGCCAAAACAAAGCTTACCTGTAGATCGTTAGCTAAAACTACATGGTTTTGACGTAACAACTCTACAACTAACACGAAAAAAGGTCAAAACACTGTAAACAGTATTTTATTGTTTTTAACACGTAGTAGTCGTGACAAAGTACATTTCAGTTAAAAAAAAAAACTATTTTACTGCCTACGAGCCTTTGCTATCTCCTACGGTGGCGCGCTTTCGGCTTCTCTATGGGATTCTTCTTCTAAGGTTCCCTTCAATTTACGACGTTAGCTGTCAATATGTTTAATGAAGACGGCCGCTTTAGCCTAGTTGGTAGTGACCCTGCCTACGAAACTGGAGGTCCTGGGTTCGAATCCCGGTAAGGGCATTTATCTGTGTGATGAGCACGAATAAATAGTTGTTCCCGAGTCATGGATATGTTCTATGTATACAAGTATTTATTTGTCTATATAAGTATGTATATCGTCGCCTAGTACCCATTGTACAAGCATTACTTAGTTTGGGACTAGGTCGATTTGTGAAAGATTGTCTCCCACATATTTATTTATTACTAGCTTCTGCCCGCGACTCCGTCCGCGTGGAACCCGTTTATATCGCAGCTCCATACAAACTTTTACCCTCCATTTCACCCCCTTAGGAGATGATTACGGGGATAAAAACTATCCTATGTTACTCTCCATCCCTTCAACTATCTCCACTTAAGAAATCACCTCAATTCGTCGCTCCGTTTTGCCGTGAAAGACGGACAAACAAACAAACAAACACATACACTTTCGCATTTATAATATTAGTATGGATTTTAGCCATAAACAATACGAGAGCACTGTGACTTGAGAGATGGTGGTCGACGGATCAAATAAACATGTAAAGAAAAGAACTTTCGTTTTTCAGACAAAAAAAAAGTAATATAATACAGTAGTTTTGGAGGTTTAAAAATATGCAAACATGAAACGCAACTATTTGAAATAGATATACCACGTAAGCTACTCAAAATGTGAGGTATATTTTGTAACCCGTTAACCCAACTCCACAAATGTTGAAACCGCAAAGCACACGTGTTCCCAATTGGCATATTTTCCAACATTATGAACTCATTACGCAACGATTCATTATACAACTAAGAATATAAATCATAAAGTCTCATCAACTAGTGGAGCTAAAGTGGTATATTTGACTCAACTAATTCATACCAGTATTTTATTTTATTTTAATAGTCTTGCACTTATTTAATTTATGAAAGGCTTCAGTAAAGCTTGTGATATAGACGGCGATATAAGTACTCATACATAATTAAAATTTGTACTAATCACACAAATTGATGCCTTATATCGGGATTGAAACCCAGGACCACATACTTCGTATAGGCAGGACCACCTAGAACAAAGGGGTTGTCACATTATATTGATATTAATATCCTATCTATACTATCAAACGAGCAACAGAAAGATACTGACGCTCTATCTTGTCACTTATCGCGTGATAAAGCCGACCATGATTCGGGGCCTGGTTTTCTCGGGAAAAACACGGAAGATGCCAAGCAAAGCTCGGTCTCCCAGGTACAAATGTTGGTATGACATTCGTCGCGCCCGAACGGAAAAACTGCACGCACCAAATATAACACCGGTACCAAATACGTCGAGTCAAATATACTTTACATTCCGCGCTGCTGTTACGTCTGAACAATTCTGAATCTTAGTCGGAAGTTTATAAAGTTCATTGTTACATGCCAGTCTCTCTATTTAATTACTAGCAAGATAGCAAACAGCAGACATAGTGAAGTGAGAAAAGTAGGTCGGTAATGCGACTTTATTACTTATTGTTACAACGTCTAATGGGTTCACTAATTAGGGCATAATTACTGCCTCCGGAAAACATGCAAAGTTAATGTAAATTGTATGTACTCAGAACATTGGATAAAAGGTTTTTTGTTTTAGTTAAAAACGTGTAAAAAATACTCAAGGTAGCTAATATTCGGTAATCATTATCAACCACCAAATTACTTACCAGAGGGAACTCTGTAGAACTCGAGAGAAAGTGTCCTTTTTTATATTTCCAAAATCTGAATTTCCAATACCTAAAACTATCTAATTATGGATGCTGCCATCAACATTTCACGGGAATCGGTTGAGAAATGCGACCTGTATTAGAGCAGAACAGCTGGACATACGAAAATCGTCAATAGACCTCAGAAACCACTTCCATAGTAGAATTATCCTGTCGACACCAAAATGCGGCTAAAGCGGCCATTCACAGGCGTTCACACGTAATGATCGGTGATTGCAAGACAGCTAGTCGATAGTGGAATCGATTCAATAATGGCCGGAATAAATCTTTATAGCTGGTCTGATGTGAAGTGGTTTAAGTGAGACAATGAAATCTACATGATAAACCATAAAAACTATAAAAATAAGTAGCGCTGTTTTAAACTATTTCGTAAGACTCATACATGCTTTGGATAGTGACCCACATTAAGTAACTATTTCTTACTAGTAGCAGTTCTTAGCTGTTTAGTTGCACGGTACATAGTTCGGTTTTGATGTCAAATTAAATGATCTAATGTACGGACTCTTTTACTCCGAGGCAGGAACTGACTACTCATTATATGGATATTTTTCAATATTATAATTAGTTCACTCTTTAGTACCACCCAGGGGACACGTGCAGGGTTGCGGTAGGTAGCTCCTTCGGACGCGTGTAACAGTTGTCCCCCCTTTGTCAAGTGGGTGGACAACTCGACTGTTAGAGAAGTTCTTAAGCCGCTCGAAGGCTTCTAAGTCGGCTTAACGACTACTGTCATAGACAGCAGCCGGGATCAACTGCATAGCGTGCCTGCCAAAGCACGGAAACGCTCATTTATATTAACCACTCAAACATCAGGCTGTCACCCATCCAAAGGCTGACCGCTGCCATCTTTGCTTAACCGTTACCGACTCGCAGGTGCCGCTAGGCTATGAGCGCTTCTATAAAAAATACACGTTATAACCACACACACATGTTGCAAATCAAACCATCCCCCACCTCTCGAACGCAATGAAATCCGATGACTCGAGATATTTCATCTAATAATTTCCCTGAGCGGGTCGTCAGGGGAACACTCCGATTTCCCTCTTATATATGCGCTTCGCTTCGGTTCACCTGTTTCACATCCTAATCGACTTTTCAGAGCGTTAATCGATTCTCGTAAACCACGCTCTCCGATACACGTTTATGTCCACTGTGCACGAGAGAATGACTTTCTCTTATCAACACTCGTGGGGAAAATTATTGGACTATGTGAAGTCGTTAAATATCCACATAATTTGTAAATTTTATTTATATTTGGACTACTGCCCGTTCCCTCTCATCCATGAGAGGAGACCTGTGCCCAGCATTGGGACGTATATAGGCTGATGTATTATTATTATATTTATATTTGCTTCCATTCTGTAAATGAGGCAAAGTTCCGTCAAAGTCGTTTCAAATGTATTTTTCGGATTGGCTAATGTGAAAAACGAAAATAAGGACGTTTAAGACTTCTTTTCTATTGAATTAATTGTGTTTAACGAGCTAAAAAATATTTCAATAGTTGAATAATCTCATTATTCCTTTAATGCTTCACTTCCGTTCTCTCACGGTAGCTCTCGTGAAAAAAGCGCGCAAAACGCATTGAACAGTGATTGGAATTGGAAGCGAAAAATAAAAAGATATCAAGTAAAATCGTAATTAAATTATAGGGTATGAGCGCTCGTGTACACATACATAAATACACGCCTGTGTTTCCAGGATGGGTAGGCAGAGCAGAGCACATGTATTTTTTTTTTCAAATTCATTGAATTGTCAGTGCCACTTCAAGGAATTGTGGATAAGAAAATGGGATATTGCAGTGACAAGTTACTAGTCTACTTGTATCGCACCAACCGGAAGATTTTTGAAGTGAAAACTTCTTTAGCGGCGCTGAGCACTTTTTGGAATGGGGAAAAATTGTTAAATACGCGACCGATTTTTGTGACGTCAGATGCGATGGTCACAAACTTTTATATTTTGCTGCTAGCCGATTCGATTTCATTCAAAACTGAACGCTATTCGTAAGAGTGTAAAGCCGTTAAACACTTTTTGCAATAGCATATTCTGCAAATAAATTTGTAATTTTGTTCACGCGTCCTTCACCGTTTTGCTATTGAGCAAATTCGAATAGTTCGAATTTGGACGTCATTCCTAGAGAAAAAGCTTTGAAAAATATTTACCAACGGCAAAAACAAATTGATATTTTGTTCACCGCCGCTGTTCTTGCAAATTCGAAAAGTTCGAATTTGGACGTTATTCCTAAAGAGCTTTGAAAAATATTTGGCAATGGCAAAAACAGATATTTTGTTCGCCGCTGGCGGCGGGCGAGCCGGCCCGTCGCACCCAACGCGCTAGCGGCCCGTCCGCCTAAATAATTGATAATTGTTTATAAATTTGCGCCAAATTCATTTTTAGAGTGACACCGTAAGATGTCACGTGACCTGATCGAAAAACTGTTACAATGTTATTGAGTTTTCACTTCTGCCGGCACTCCCGGAGTGCAACACGGTCTTTTTTTTTTAATCTAAAAACTACTATAACGACGACGAAGAAGCTACGGTAGCCCAGTGGTTCAGGCATGCGGCTGTCAAGCGGCGGTCGTGGGTTCGAATCCCGGCTCGTGCCAATGAGTTTTTCGGAACTTATGTACGGAATATTTACCGTTAGCTTTTCGGTGAAGAAAAACATTGTGAGGGAACCGGTCTTATCCCAATAAGGTCTAGTTTTGCTCCTGGGTGGCAGATGGCAGTCACTTTCGTAAAAACTAGTGCCTATGCCAAATCTTGGGATTAGATGTCAAAGCGGACCCCGGGCTCCTTTAGGGCACAACCGGGAATAATGCTAGGAGGATGATGAGACGTTAAATGACGGCGTAGACGTTGCTAGACGTTATACTTAAATAGCGAAATTACATTAAAATTCATATTACATACAGGAAGAAACACAAAGAGCGTTTCCGTTATCAGAGTTACGAAACAACATTATTCTGTAAAATCAGTCGAGATTTTAGATTCTTACTTTTTATGTATCTACTGTCATTATTTTTGCAATCAAAAATTCACACCATAAAATAATATTGGTCAGGCTATTACATAAGAGCAAAGTATTTTGTAACGAACATTATTATTCAATCTAAAGAAAGAATCATCATTTACCTGAATACGGCCAAGGCGTATAAGTGTTTTTACCACTATCTCCATATTTCACAGTCTGTAATATTAAATTTGCGGGTCGTTTGCGTATTTTACAGTAAACCCTGTTATAATGACCTTTCCAGATTAATTATTTGAAAAGGATTAGCCACATAATAATTTTAATATTATGAGTATTAAGGTGCAGCGAGGGATGTCCTTGAGCTGAGTCCCCACTGCTGGAGTTACTTGAAAATAATTAATCTTCTTCATAAAACTTAACAAATTCACTGCCAAGAATGGCTACCCGCTACGCTCGTAGCCAATTCCGTAGATTTCGTTTGTCTCTGACAAATGTCACTTTGACATTTGTGTTCAACAAAAAACATTTTAGTTAACACTTTCACGGCCAGAAACACGCCTAGCGGATGCCTACGCCGTAGGCGCTTTCCGCTATATAGTGGGAAAATCACGGGATCGGCTACAAGCGTAGCGCGTAATGATTCTTGGCACTGAATGTGTTAACAGAATGACAGCGACGTTAAACGACGACCTAGATATCATAGGGATGCTCGTGTCTGTCAATTAAGACGAAGATGGAATTGCGGCTTATATCTCTAGATTCGGTTAGTTGTTTTGGAATTGGAAGGTTAACACTGTGGTCAAAGAGTTTTAGGTAGTACCTACAAATGGAGAGCACCCGACGACTTTTAGCAAAGCATATTCTTGGAAAATGACGACATGGATCGTAATTGAAAAAATAAAGTTGTGTAAACTGTTGAATTCATCGGTCGGTTTAGGGTCAGCGCGCATGCAAGTCCCCTGGAGTTGCAGGCGTTTGTAGGCTACGGTAAACGCTTACTACCAGGCGGGGCCTACGATTGTTTGCCACCGTTGTGGTATAAAAAAAACCTTTTTTTTATCCATCTGCTACTAAAGGGCCCACATTATAAATGGGGATGTGAAAAGGTTTCCAGATTGGACATTTAAGTTCAGAAAAGCTTTCAATAGATTTATTGAAGCGGAGCTTTCGCAGTTAATATTGAGGCTTCAAAGTCGAAGGAAGATTTGTTTGTTCGAGGAAAGTTGGCTTGGAATAGGCAAAGTTGAGACTCACTAGGTTATTCATCAAGGGTCTGGGATGAGATACGTCGGAGTGTGAACAAGCATGCATAGGTAATGGTTTACTAATGGGCTGTAAGGAAGAAAGAGGTCGTCCAAAATGTAATTCCGCTTTTGCCTAGTTGGTGACCCTACCCACGAAGCTGGAGGTCCTGGTTTCGGATCTCGGTAAGGGCATATATTTGTATGATGAGAGCGAGTATTTGTTCCCGAGTCTTGGATGTTTTTTAAATTTATTTAATTTGTATATCTAAAAAAAATATTTTTTTTTTAATGAACTGTTTGTTTCAATAAAAAAGTAGGGGTTAAATTACAGTTTTAACACCTATCTTGACTTTAAAAGATTTTTTCAGGGAGCCTGCCTTATAACTATTATCTTAATTAGGTAACTACATATTTTTTTTACAGTAAGGTTGTATCTAAGTATGTTTGTCGTCTAGTACTCATAGTACAAGCTTTGCTTCGTTAGGGACTAGGTCGATTTGTGTACAACTGTCCTCAAATATTTATTTTATTCGAGGAGGGCTCGACCCTCAGCAATGACGAATACGAGGGTAGTAAGGAACGTAGTGACAAAGTGAGGAAATGGTTTCTTCCTCGAAGTCCTTACGATATTTTCATAACTAGAATGAAATTTTACTCGGCCCTAGGAAAAGGTTTTGTCCATGTCAACTATAATATTACTAGTTGCTCTCTGACCAGTAGAACTCACGAGCTTGTCTTTTTAACACTTTTAAGCTTATTTAGAAAAACTGTATAGGCTATAATAATTATTGAACTACATGAGATGAATAAGACCGCCTGTTGTTACCTTTATTTATTGACTATCCTTTTGTAACATGTTTCGCTTATGTTGTGGTGCAATAAAGAATATATTATTATTATTATTATGAATTTCACGAGAGTCGGTTAACAAATGAACCAGCAGGTCGATCACGTAACGCATTGTACGTACGTATACGTCAGGTAGATCTAAATGTCAATTTTTATATGGAAAAAATACAGTTGAATCTACCTAACGCGCGTTCAAAACGTAGAGGTAAACAGCCGTACAGACGCCGGACACATGACATATTTTTTGTTCAAGCTGAAAGGGAGAAGTTCGTCGCTTCGGTCGCTCGTTCAATAAAGAGCGCAAGTCTGTGAGGTTTGAATCTAGGAGGCAATTATCCGGATTCCACTTCTGATTTCAAAAATTATTTAACAACTTTTAGAATGGACCTTCTTCACATAATATCTCGAGGCTTTGTTATGTATAAATCTGTAATGTTTTAGAACTATTTTGTTTTATATAGTATCTGGTATTCCATTCTATTTTTTTGCTTGATCTGTAATTGAACTAGCGTAAAGGAATTCAGCATTGCGATATTTATTTAATCGTATGGCGTACATTATTTTGGCCTTTTTAAAGTTTGTCACTCTTTAGCCCAGGGGACACGTGCAGGGTTGTGGTAGGTAGCTCCTGCGGACGCGAGTGACAGTTGTCCCCCCTTTGTCAAGTGAGTGGGCAACTCGACTGTTAGAAGTTCTTAAGCCGCCCGAAGGCCTCTAACTCGGCTAAACGACTAGCCGGGATCAACTGCTTAGCGTGCCTTCCAAAGCACGGAAGCGCTCATTTATATTAAACACTCAAACATCAGGCGGTCACCCATCCAAAGACTGACCGCTGCCATCTTTGCTTAACCTGCGTTATCGTTTCCGACTCGCAGGCGCCGCTAGGCTATGAGCGCTCCGCTAGGCTATGAGTATTGCGATATATCGTTAGGTATGGGAGAAATGTAGGTTGAGTGTCTAGTCGTTGCAGTTTGAAATATTTTTTGACAAAAATTAGGTTCTGTTTCATGAACATCTTATTCGAATTAGGTTCTGCATTGCGTTTATACACTAAATACTATTTAAAACGACATTTATTGCTATGTTATTATTACAGTTAATGTACCTACTCGTAAACTACATGCCCGATAGTTTGTTACGGTTCCATTAGCATCTTCAATATTAATTCGTCACACTAACATATGAGTAAGTAGATGTAAACAATTAAATAATAGCGGTTAAATGCGCTGAGACTGGAAACCCTTTGACAAATATTATTCAGTTTGTTTGTGTCACTGTACTTATAAATTAATATTTGTTTTTTCTTTGTCTTCTTTGTAATTTTATCTTATTTTCTTATGTAATTCTGGTTATGTGGCAATAAAAAAATCTTATTCTAATTCTAAATCATCTTCATCTCATCATATCAGCCAAGAGACGTTCACAACAAAGGCCTCCCCTCAGTGGAAGTTCAAGATCTATACTAAAATGATTCTCAGGTGAAACATTCTGATCGACTCCACGCGTGTGGAAACTAGCACGCGAAACAATTTTTATTAAACTAGCTTTTGTTCTAATTTAGTCTGCGTAGAAATCTATATCGTACCCCATGCAAATTTCCGCCCTCCATCTCACCTCTTTAGGAGATGATTTCCGGGATTAGAACTATCCTATACCTTTCCCAAGGTCTTAAACTAGCACACCCATCGAATTCGGTTCAGCGATTTAAGCCTAAAAACGTTACAGAGTTACTTTCGGATTTATAATATCACTGTGGATGAATAAGGATTTAAATCCGGAATGTAATTCTTCAACTCCCCGATAACTTGTAATCTTTAACGCGTGCTTTTTACCCAAATCCCTAACACGGTTCGATCCGAATGTATTTTTTACGCAGCAGAAATTGGAGTTCCGATCTTTTGACCCCGCCGGGTTTGTTTTCGTACTGAATAAGTAAAATGGGTCCTGAATGTTTCGGAACAGAGATAATGAAAAGAAAATCGAGGCTGAGCCTGCTATGGTTGTACAATAACGGAGACGGTAAGCGGCTTGCGACGTTCGATTTTGGGTCATACACAGATTTAGATTCGCGTCTTTCCTGTGGAGATTATCAAAGTTAAGGGCTACGAAGCCTAATTGAAGTGATTGAGAAGCAAAAAAAAAAAGACCGGGTTGCACTCCGGGAGTGCCGGCAGAAGAGAAAACTTGAATATTAACGTTGTGCATTTTTGATATTTTGGAATGGTTAGGGAATAATTTTGCACGAATTGCTTTAATTGCCAGTATTAAAAAACACCGTCACCTAATTTTTCCCCACATAAAAGTGCACAGCGCAGCTAAAGAAGTTTTTACTTCAAAAAATTTAAATAAATTAAACGTCTAACGAGCACAATGCCAATGACACAATAACAATTTTTAAAAGCAATAATTTACGGCTATTACCATAAAATATTTTTTTTTATTATATTTAGGAACTAATATTAAAAAAAAAGTATAAAAATATTAGACTAAAGAACTTGTACTTATATCTTGTCCTACTTCATTTACTCTTCAATTCTTCTGATAAAGATATGAAGTATGTCCAAGTGGCTGAATAACAATACTTGTTTACTTATCGGGGTAAACCTCAGAAAGCGTTGCCAAATTCTGTTCAGAACTCAATTAGGATCAGGATGACTTGGCAAGGGTAGCGGCAATGAAACAATCATATTTTTATGAGCCACAATATAATGAGAACACAAGAGCTG
Source organism: Epinotia ramella (assembly GCA_947578815.1). NCBI lineage: Eukaryota > Metazoa > Arthropoda > Insecta > Lepidoptera > Tortricidae > Epinotia > Epinotia ramella. Next base: position 4,063,362 of record OX388214.1, on the reverse strand, counting down.
GACGCAGTTTTGCTAGTTACACAAAGTTTCGGTAGATGTCGGTGTACTTCATAAAGACGAATTATATAAAAATATTCTTAAATTATCTTGCGATGCTCACTGTATAACTTTGTTTTAGTATAGATTCTCATTAAGTGAAATGTGTAATTTCTTTTGAGAAATAATAGTACATTACTTACCAAGGGCTGTAAAAGAAAGAAAGCCCGAAATCGCAGGTATTTGTGACCCGAGCCGCAGGCGAGGGTTGTAAATATGCGATAGAGGGCTTTCTTTTTTACTGCCCGTGGTGAGTACACAATTTTACGTCTTCAACTGGCCGTAATGCGAGTTTTACCGTAAGCGTAGCGTGCGATAAAACTCACATTATGGCCAGGTGTGACGTAAAGTTCTTTAAACAGAAAAATATACAATGGAATTTCAATAAATTTTAACAGACATCTAACACGCAGCTAAGAACCATGTCGGCATACAAGAATTTATATTAAATAAAACGGCAGACAAATTGATTCATATGAAGCTACTATTCCACAGACAAACTTATAACACCCCTCATTTGTGTATAGTCCTCCTCATCGGTTTCGATGACGGCGACCCTTACATATTACGAATTCTGATTCGCCCTATTATGAGCTCGTATATGGCTAGCTAGGCCAAACTTGCTCTTAAACACTCTATTGCATGGGTGACAGTAGAGTTGGCCAATTGCGTTATAGGTGTACGCGTAGGAGGGTTTAGGCCTCTCTTTCCGTAATTGGCGTTTTGCGTCGGAAGCTATTAGGCGGTCTTTTTCAAAAGATTTTATTTTGTGGAAGATGGTGGATCGCCAAGATGGCCTTTTCGCAGCTAACTCCTCCCAGCTCTCATGATCGATAGCGCAAGCGCTCAGGTGTCGTTTGAGCACGTCCTTATAGCGCAGGTGCTGACCGCCGTGCTTCCGCTTACCCCCAGCTAATTCTGAATAGAATACAGCCTTAGGCAAGCGGCGGTCATCCATTCGATGGACATGCCCACTCCACCTGAGCTGACGATGCATTAGGAGAGCCTCCATGCCATACATCCCGGAGCAACGCAGAACTTGAGAATTCGGAATACGGTCTTGCCACTTGATCTTCAAAATGTATCTCAAGCATCTTAGATGGTAGGTGTCTAGTCTTTTTATGTCTGCTTTGTAGAGGCACCATGTCTCTGCTCCGTATAAAAGGACAGGGATGATTAGAGCAGGGATTTTCGCACCTAGGGATCTAATACCGTCACTGTTGTTGTCTTATCGTATCGCTATGACCACTAAATGCGATGCTTGTGGCAAGTTCGTCGCAAACTACGATACAATGGAATTCGTTTCTTGCTGTCGTTCCTTTCATTACCAATGCTTAAATATGTCACCCGAAGACTTCAAAAAGCTTAAAGACGGTAAGAAAGTAAAGAAATGTTCTGTTTGCAAAATGGAGGAGAGGAGTGTTAAAACCCCGACTCGGACAGCGGGCGCTACTGGCACCGCTGCGGTGTCACGGACAACTACTGTTGACACCCCGCTACCGGCTGGCGACGCCGCGAAGCAGTCTCCGCGGCCCGCGGCCCCGACTATGCCCTCAGCCTTGGCAGTATCCCAGCAAAGTGCACCCTCTTGCTTCCCAGTTGATTTGGAAAATCGTCTAATGAGCATGATTAATGCCGCTAACTGTTCGCTGAAGGACGAAATAAGAAAAATTATTAAATCAGAAATTTCTACACACGTTGCCGCCATAACTGCTGAACTTAATCAAAAAATTATATTGTTGGAGGAAAGGAGTGCTAAAATTCAGGACTTAGAAGAACACCTTACTGCCTCGCAGCAGCGCATTACTCAACTTGAGAACGAGTTCGGCGCGCACCAGCAATGGCTCCGCATGAATAATCTCGAGATTTCAGGTGTGCCCGAACTAAGGAACGAGTCTGTGAGCAATATTGCTACCAAAATAGCGGAGCATGCAGGTGTTTCCTTGAAACCGGAAGACATCGAGTTTGTTCACCGAGTGAGACCCGCGAGCCCTCAGCAGGGCAGACCGAAGAATATTGTCCTGAAGTTGAGACAGCGCACGTTGAAGGACAATATTATCTCCGGCTTGCGCAGCACGCGTGGCGTCAACACCGGAGACATCGGGTTTGGCGGCGGATCAACCAAGATTTTTGTGCATGACCACTTGACCCCCGTGAACAAAAAGTTACTAAAGGACTTAAAAACGATATGCTTAGAAAAAAAATATATGTATGTATGGGTCAAAAACTGCAATATATATGCGCGACAGGCAGACCAAGCGCCATTGATCCATATTAGATCATCAGCTGACTTTCGCAAAATTGTATGATGTGCTTGCTTATTTTTTTTATGTAAAATCATTTTTCTTTTTCACTCATAAAGTTTGTAATTGCTGTTTTACTACTCCAATAACAAACATACCTCTCACACAACATCTCTACACTTACACTAAACACTGGAATAGGAATATACTTGTCACTAATTCTGCACACATAATAATACATTTGCTGTCCTTTAGATTTACGCCGTCCGGTCGTACAATCAGTGAATTTAAATACAATTCGTACATCATGTCTCTGTACTCACACAATGCGATATCATGGCTACCATACAAAAATTAAGTGTGTTTTACCAAAATACTCGCGGCTTACGATCTAAAACGCACCAGTTATACCAGAATATCTTAAGTAACTGTTACGACGTAATAATGATAATGTGTTTTAGATGCAGAGCTGTGCGATAACAGATATGATGTGTTTAGACGAGATCGGGACAGGGCTGTGAGTGGCAAATCGGACGGCGGTGGTGTAATGATATTAGTGTTGCGCTCTCTTGGCGCTCGAGCCCGCCCAGACTGGTCTTTTATCGGCGCTGAATGTCTGTGGGTAACTATCCCAGCTGCGACAGTGAACTCGCGTGGCGCCTCTCGTTTGTCGGGCCGGGACCTTCATATCTGTTCCGCATACGCACCCCCCGGTCAATGTTTAGCTAGCCATATTTCTAATATAAATTGTCTCCTTGAGAGAGTATTTACCGATTCCCCAGATTCATTTTTTTTTATTGCCGGAGATTTTAACCTTTCTCATATCCAATGGGATAGTGAAGCTCCTCCTGTACACGTACGGCGAGGGCCAATAGAAGTCCAAAACGCGGCTCACAAATTGATTGGCACTTTGTCTTTCGCAGGCCTTGAGCAAAGTAACTACATAAAAAATCCTAGTAATAACACTCTTGACCTTGTTTTTTCTAATATTCCTGCTGAAGTTAGGAAATCACATTTTCCACTTGTTAAAATTGACTTACACCATCCTCCTCTAGAAATAACAATAGCCGATATATTTTTAGCTCCGCTGAAAGAAAATTCTACACCATTATTTCGATTCCGCAGAGGCAATTACATTGCCATTAACGATCATCTTAATACTATTGATTGGAATTCTTATCTTGCTGGAGACCCTCTGGATACGGCGCTCACGAAATTTTACAAAGCTCTTAATGAAGTTATTGTTGCTCATGTTCCTCTGGATTCCCGTACGCACAAAGGCAGATATCCGATTTGGTATAAAAGCAGTCTAATAAAAATTATAAAAGAAAAAGACCATGTACATGGTAAATGGAAAAAGTATGGCAATCCGCTTGACTACGACAGTTTCTCATTTCTACGTAAGCGACAAAAGCGCGTGCAGGAGACATGCTGGAGACAGTACCTGCACTCCGTCCAAAATAATATTAAAGTAAACCCCAAGCTGCTATGGTCTTTCATTAAAGCTCGACGTGGCGGTTCTTCCTATCCAAAGTCGTTTGAGTACTTGAATAACACGCTGGATAGGAATGAGGATATATGTGCAGAATTTGGTAAGTTCTTTAGCTCCGTATTTAGTAAACCCCTCAGTCTGTACCCTGACTATCCGCTCCCACCTCCGTTCTGTGATAATGGTGAATCAGTATCTTCCATAATTATTTCACCTGAGGATATAACTAGGGCCTTGTCAAAGATCGATGCTAACGGCGGTGCAGGAAGCGACGGGATACCACCTTTTTTTATTAAAAACTGTGCATCGAGCCTTGGTTTACCGCTCTCTATACTTTTTAATAAGTCCTTAGCTGAGGGTTTAGTTCCAAATAAATGGAAGGAAGGGCTGATTGTGCCCATTCACAAAAAAGGGTCGAAAACTAAAATAATAAATTACCGTCCCATATCAATATTAAATCAATTCAGTAAGACTTTTGAAAAAATAATTTTAAATAATATATATAATGTTTTAAACAAAGGCATTCCTTCCCAACAACACGGTTTCTTAAAAGGGCGGTCAACAGTTTCGAACCTTTTACTATTTAGTAATTTCGTTGTTAGGAACATGGAACAAAGGAAGCAGATTGATGTGATCTACACAGACTTCGAAAAAGCGTTCGATCGTGTGGATCACATCATTCTGCTCCGCAAATTATATTGGTTGGGTTTACGCGGTGATGTTTTTAGGTGGGTCTGCTCATATGTCTCAAATAGAAGCCAAGCGGTTGTACTTGCTGGCTGCAGGTCGGACTTTGTGGGTATTCCCTCGGGAGTCCCACAGGGGTCACATCTGGGTCCTCTGTTGTATAACGCATATCTATATGACATTTATACAGTGTTTCAAAATTCCTACTTTCTGATGTATGCCGATGACAAAAAAGTTTTCTTAGATGTGCGAAAGCCGGAAGACTGCATCAAACTGCAAGATGATCTTGATCGACTATCTATATATTATATCAGAAACCGTATTAACGTAAACGCTCAAAAATGCGTACAGATCTCCTTTACCCGTAGTCTGTCTCCTGTCATTTTTCAGTACAAAATCGGAGATGAAGTAATACAACGTGTAAGTTTGATACGGGACCTAGGTGTACTCCTTGACGCGAAGCTAACTTTTGACCAACACATTGATAACATCGTGAACCGTGCTCATAGAAACCTAGGTTTTGTTGTCCGGGTTTGCAGCGAGTTCAATAATACAAGTTGTATTAAAGTTATTTATAATTCTTATGTCAGGAGCATACTAGAATACGCCAGTTGTATCTGGTCCCCTCAATATGTAACTCATAAAGAGAAAATAGAGAAAATTCAGCGCTGTTTTCTTCGACACCTGAATTTTCGGCTCAGAAAGTGGGATACGTCCTACGAGTCAATGTGCAGCCGTCACCATCTTTTGAGCCTTGAAAGTAGGCGCTTGTCGCTTGATATGTCGGTTTTGCATGACATTTTATTTGGACGCATTGACAGTTCCGAGCTGCTTGCGGAAATTAAATTCTCCGTTCCTGCAATTCGAACTCGGCACACTGAGCGCAGTCTTTTCAGTATACCAGTTGTGCACACAAATTATGCCCAGAATTCGCCTCTAATTCGTATGTTAGGAAATTATAATAAAAAGTTTAATACTATCGACTTATTCAATTGCACTAAACCTACTCTTAAGACGCGAGTTAATCTGTTATTAAAGGACAAAGGATAAGGAATAAGGATCACTGCAGAAAAAATAAGCTAATAATTATACTTATAACTAAAGTTAATATTCCGACTATCACTTTTTACAAATATATACATTTTCCCTCGCACCTACACACACACACCTACACACCCCCACACACACACACACACACACACACACACACACACACACACACACACACACACACACACACACATGATATTTTGTATTTACCGAGCATGTTATAGATTTAATTTTTTAGTTCGTTTCTTAAATTACTCTGTGTTTACGTTCTTTTCCATTCACTGTATTTCGGTGGACATCTATAACTGGCTTTGTTATTAGCTTTTAAGCTTTGTAATATTTTCCTGTAATGCTGTTGATGCCCCAAATAAACAAAAATAAATAAAATAAAAATAAAAATAAAAATAATCTTCGTCTCTAGCTCATTTGTGTACCACATGCTTGTGACGACACAACTGGTTTACTAATTATTATTATAACTACAACTTAGAAAAGTTCAAAAACCCCCGACATTTTCATTTCAAAGTCCAATATCTCAAAAACGGCTGATTGGATTTTCATGAATCATGTCTAAGAACACTACAGTCGCTCGCTCACAGCGATAAGCAAACGACGTGCGCACCCGCATCGCGTTAGTTAAACAATTGCTAATAGTGATCGATATATTAGTAAACGATAACAAACATGGTGAAGTGTTACAAGTGCAATAAACTGGTGAATAAAAAATGTCCAGGCCTACAATGTAACAAATGTAGCAAATGGATGCACGGGTCTTGTGCTAGCCTATCTACGGAGCAGCTAAATACACTATTCTCCATGGAGGCGGCCGACTGGAAATGCCGGGATTGCATAGGAAAAAACAAGCCAAAACGCATCTCATTCATACTGCCTGACGCCGAGGACGATGAGAACACGGATACAGAGACCCTGCAAACCCCAAAGAACGCGGAAAAAATGCTAAGTGACATCAAGCGAGAAGTACGCGAAGTGGTTCGTACGGAATTACAGACAGCATTACAGTTCTACTCGGACAAAATAGACGATTATGAACAAAAAATGAATGATTTCGAAAAACAATGCACTAATCTAAAAAATACCTGTAAGAACCTTGTTCTAAAAAATGAGGCGCTTGAACTAAGAGTGAACTCTATGGAACAAAGTTGCATAAATAATCATCTCGAAATTGTTGCATAAAAGAGATAAAAGATGAAGATGTCACATCAATTGTTAAAAAATACTGCATAAAAATTGGGCAAAATCCCCAATATATAGTCAACGTGTACCGGAAAGACCCTAAACGCAAGAATAATACTGCTGCCGAAACCACCAGCACTGCTGAACCAGCTGCCCAGCGACCACAGGAGCCGATCGTCGTCACAGTCCGCGATGGTCGCCGTGGCCTCTGGCTGGATGCCGCAAAAACTACCACTGTGAGCGCCAGGGATGACCTAGGAATGGGAACCGACTCCAAAGTCTATCTGCGAGAATCATTAACACCAACCACGGCCTTCCTAAGATGGAAAGCCAAGACCACCCTCAGGGATACCGGCCTATACAAATACGTTTGGTGCAAAAACGGCACGGTCTTCGTACGAAAGGAAGATAAAAGCAAGCCCCATATTATCCGATCGACAAACGACATAAGTCGCCTAGCAGGAAATACCGAATCAAACACCGATACTTGATTAACTGCATAGCAACTTATAACTACCTACAATCATAAATTATAAATGGACGATACATCATCGAGTATCCTAGAAGATAACCACGATACATGGAAGAACTTCGTCGATACTGTACCACGTCAATATAATTCCTTGATTACTTTACATGTCAACATAAGATCAATGGTAAAAAACTTTCATCAGCTAGAGCACATAATTACAAGTAGCTCCCGATCCGTTCACGTCATAGTAATAACCGAAGCAAACATCTCACACGAGTGCGTAAGACTGTTCGAACTGGATGACTATGAACTATTCTCCGAGCTCCGTATCGACAGGAGGGGTGGCGGTATTATCGTATACGTACATAATAGTGTTAGGTTTGATAGACAACTAATAGCAACCCATAACTTTGAATGTATTTTAGGCGAAATAACAACTAACTTTAACTTCAGAATTAACCTATGTGCTATATATAGACCACCTAATTTAAACAAAACATTATTTGTATCAGAATTATCAAAAATTGTATCCCCCCCCTCAAATAAATCCAACTTTGTAATTATTGGCGATATTAACATAGATTTAAAACAGTCAAACTCTGCAGTATCATATTATCTAAATAAATTAAGCGAAAAAGGACTAGAACCTGGCATCAGTCAGCACACACGTATAGAACTTAGCGGAAACCGTATTACTAAGTCGTGCATAGACCATGTGTTTATTCGTTGCTTACCGCCGGCGGGCCGCAGCAACAGCGACAGGCAGATAAGAACTGCAGTGGTCAACAATGCGCTCGCCGACCACTTCATAACCGGATTTGCTATATGGGATAGTTCGCTCGCACTGATGCAACCAAAATATACAGTTAAATTAGATAACAAACAGGTGATAACAGAACTACGTGCTGCCGACTGGAGCCAGGGACTAGCCTACGACGATCCCAACGATATACTAGACTACATTATTGATAAGTTTACATTAGTCTACAATAAATGTAAATATAAAACAAAAATCTACCTGGGTAAGAGAAAAAATGTAAAATGGAAAAATAACAAAATAATAAAAATGTGTAAAAAACGGGACGAACTCTTTAAAATATGGTATGTAGATCAAAACAATGCACAAAAAAGGCTCCTTTATAACAAATATCGTAATAAAACAAATAAATACATAAATAAGGTCAAAAATAACTGCATAAAAAATGACATTAATGATAACTTTAAAAACCAGAAAAAAGTTTGGGAGATTGTTAACCGACTATGCGGAAAAATTACAAAATCCATCGACGAAATTATAATAAAAAATTTCAAAAAATACAACATAAGCTCATTAGTTAACAAATTTGCGTATGAATTTAGAAATAACGTTAATAAAATAAGCCCCCCCTGTGATATACCAATTCTAGTAGAAAACACATACGTAAAAAATCCACTGGTGTCTTTAAAAATAAATAAAGCCACAGAAAAAGTTGTATTTTCCATTATTAAACAATTGAACGTTAAAAAAAGTTCCGGTATAGACAAAATTCGTGCCGTGGACATTAAATGTATAAACACGGAAATAACTCCTATCCTTACGCACCTAATAAATACCTGCATCAAGACCTCAACCTTTCCTAATAAATTAAAAATAGGAACTATTAGACCAATCTATAAAAAAGGCAGCCATAGTGATATAAACAACTACCGACCTATTACAATATTATCCTGCATCGATAAAATAATTGAAAAATTCTTCGGAAATCAAATACACCAATTTCTAAATAAAAATAAAATAATAAACAATGAACAATACGGTTTTCAGAAGGGAAAAAATACTGCTATGTAAATTTACAAACGAAGTTAACATACACTTAAATGATAAGAAACATGTAATTGTAGTATTTATTGATTTTAGTAAAGCGTTTGACACACTCAAATATAACACCTTATATTCCAAACTCCTGCAAAATGGTATACAGGGCCCACTGCTAGAATTTATAAGAAACTACCACACCAACCGTTTTACATCGGTCAAAATTAATAATACCAATAGTGATAGGATTCCAACAGAAAAAGGTACAGCTCAAGGATCAAATTTCGCACCTACCGAATATCTTTTGTACGTAAACGACATGTGCAATATATTCAGTGGTGGGTCGGTGTACCAGTTTGCGGACGATACCTGCCTCGTGGCCACCCATGCCGATATCACGGTTGCTGAAACCATCCTACAGGCTAACTTTAACCAGCTGTGTGCATGGGCGCACGACGTAGGCTTAGTCATTAACTATGACAAAACCAAGGTCATGCATATCCACTCTGCATATAAAAAAAGCCACCTAACACCTAAAATTATAGCGCATAGCCACGAGTGCATGCACCAAAACACTGCGCGTACGTGTGAATGTGAACACCTGGAAATAGTGGATAAGCATACATACCTCGGTTTGGTCATAGATAATACATTCAATTGGGGTCCCCATATTAGCCATATTTGTAACAAATTACGATCCATTTTATGCAAACTATCCCTTTTAAAATATAAATTACCTTTTAATACGCTCAGAATGCTGTACATGTCATTAGCTGAATCCATTGTTAGTTACAGCCTTGGTAGCTACGGCAGAACCTATAAGACTTACCTGGATAACATCTATAAGCTACAATTAAGAATGATAAAAACAATTGTACCTAATTCTATTAGAAACAAGCATAAAGACGACGATAATTACCTATTTCGATGCTGTAAAATTATAAACGTGTACGATAAATTTAAGATGATGCTAATCTGTGATGAAATTTCAAATTTACCCAACCTTCATAATCGATGTAGGTCACAAAAATTGAGAAACATAAGTACCTTACCTAAATACGTATTGCCACCGTATAACAATGCATACGGCAAAAGAATGTGTGAGTATTTGTTACCTTATATATTAAACGAATGGCCTAACGATGTTCTCCAGGAACTTATTCATAATCCTAGCAAAGTAAAAGTCATTACAAAAAATATGTACTTGTCAACTACCGATGCGCGCCCAAGCGGTGCACAAATTATGTAATAACTAGTGAATCTACCCTTTTTTCTTATTTAATCTTTAACAACAACTGTAAAACGAGCGACAATAGTGACAGATAAACCGTGCGCGGTTTTCGCTGGCTATTCGAATGCATATGTAAATAGTTTTTTAAGTATTTTGGATAATAAAAAAAAAAATAAAAAAAAAAACTTGGGATAAAATTATCTATGACACAAAAAAAACCGCATTCAAATCGGTCTATCCGTTTGGGAGTTACGATACCACAGACAGATACACAGATACACAGACACACAGATACACAGATACACAGAAACACAGACACGTTAAACTTATAACACCCCTCTCTATGCGTCGGGGGTTAAAAATACAGCCACTTACACGAAACACAATGATTTTATTATTCAAAAAAAAAACAAAATAAAACATTGGCGCTATCAAAAATCTCTCCTCATGCAGTAACAATTGCCACCTTCTATAAAACAAATACAGCTGAAAATTGAAGAACCCGTACGGATAGGAATTCTCCTATCCGTACGGGCATTCGCTTTAATTATAAATGACTGAGGAAAACACTTTAAGCGGAGACACTTAGTACAATCGTCATTTGGCGTTATCTAAAGGAAGTATATTATTTATGTACAACGTTTTTGTTACTGTTGTGGGCAATGGATTTCGCAAAACAACCCTATTTTTGTAAAGGTATTTATTGCGATTTTAAGTCGTTTGTTTGAGCAGAGTTATTGATGCTATAGTACGAGTAAAATTAAGATTTATTATATGGTAATAGACCGTCATATATTACGAGTATGTATAGCCATCCTGGTTTTTTTATTTGGTGATGTAAATAAGATGAACTTATTTTGAAGCATTACTTATATTATTTTCTATCAATGTCAGATGAATTATACCAGTATTGACTTTTCCCAGTCAGTATTCGACGTTCCAATTTCAAATTTAATTTGACCGTTGTCTGTTTGGACGAGGGTTGCCAGCGCGGGAAAGGGTAGTTTCCAGGATATGTTTAGACATGTGACGTGTGCGAATTGAATATCAATCTGGTTCATCATAAATTTAAGCAAGCTCCTGTAACGTCCAACTTATTATTAATAAATCATGATTATGATTATGATTATGACGACCGGTTAGCCTAGTGGGTAGTGACGCTGCCTACGAAGCTTAAGGTCCTGGGTTCGAATCCCGGTAAGAGCAAATATTTGTGTGATGGGCATGAATATTTGTTTCTGAGTCATGGAAGTTTTCTATGTATTTAAGTATTTATATCTATTATATATATCGTCGTCTAGTACCCATAACACAAGCCTTGATGAGCTTAATGGGACTAGGTCGATTTGTGTAAGATTGTCCCCTAATATTGATTTATTTATTTATGATTATTATATGCAGCATTTCCCTTTAAGTATTTGCTCCATGGAGGCTCTTCTTGGTTCTTCCTTTGCCGTTATCTATATTCTCCTTGAATGTGTTTTTCAGCCACTTATCGTCACGTAGTATTTTGTCTACATTTTCCTCTCCTGTTTTGAATTATTTTAGTAATATCTCAAACTTTAAATTAACAATTACTGACAGTTATACGGATGGCGCAGGACTATCACTTTGGCACTCTTTAGGGAGGCCTATATACCCACCAGTGGACGTGTTTCGACTCACATAATGATGATGCAAATAATTACCTACCCGACCAAAATTACGATGCAAACTGACATTTCATTAATCCTGCTAGTCAATCACGAAACGCATTGTACGCGCGTCAGTTATATCAAAATGTCAAATTTTATATGGAAAAGTGACAGTTAAACTGTCCTAACGCGCGCTGACGCGTTGCCGCGAGCGTCCCTAGCTGTTTTGTATGTAAAGGCCGTGCGGGGTGTACTAAAAGGTTACCGATTCCTGCTTTAAAGGAATTGTGCCCACAAAACCCGTGTAAAACCGATAATGTTTCTCACTCTAAACTTGGGCCGATTTCCGTAAATTGTGATGACAAGTATTAATTTAAACTTTACTGTAGATACGTCATAAGTAACGAATACAAAAGGCGACTGCCATCGCCATAAGGCGCCATACCCATAACGCATTTTGTACCAGCCAAGCTTAAAAGTCCGCAGTAAGCTCGATTCTCCATACAAATGTAGTTACGCTTTCATTTTAAAACTACGTGTTGGATTGTAACGAAACTTGATTGTAACGATTGTAAAAAAACAATAACATGAGGTATATCCAGGTCTGTAATAAGTTTATGTAGCTTCAGATACCGTAGTAAAAAAAATACACCGAATTTAAGTTTTTCATACAAAACTCGTTTTTGCTGAATTTCGTTTGTTTTATAAACCGGAACCATATAAACTAATTAATAGTTAAGTAGATATATCTCATGTCATTGTATTTGCAAAGTTTCATCACAATCCAACACGTAGTTTTAAAATGAGAGCGTAACTACGTTTGTATGGGAAGGTGAAATTCGGCCGAGCTTACTGCGGACTCTTAAGGCCAAACAGAAAATACGCAATGCTGGTGCGGCATTCGAGAACACAGAAATAAATTAATTACAACAAAAAATATACTAAGGAAAGAAAGACATTCCCTTTTGCAACAAAGTTACATTACGTTTATTATTTGGTTAATAATCTTTGTCAACAACGTTTCAGAAAAGTCCTGACGCACAGACCTGCCTTGTTAATACCTTCATCTTCATTGTTTTCTTCGCTGAATAATACATACTCGTATACATTTTCCTTTCATCTTGTCATTCAAAGTGATTTTCTACGTCAGTAATGTATGGAAATGGTTCCAGATAAAGCTTGTGTTCTTTCGCTTCGTTACTCCGCCTGGCGTGATTTGATTTACCTTTGCTGTTCCATTGACTATGGATTATGGATTTGTAATGGACTTCATTTTTGGGAGCCTCCTGTGTATTTACATTTGTGACGTGTGATAACGCGATCTAGTTAACTAGATGCTTTGCTTAAGCATTACATTTATTTATTGCAGAAACAACAGAAGTAAATGTGTAAAAATATGTTCCTAACTTACAAACGTATGTAAAAGCTTTATTGTACATAAAACAGATGGAATACAGTACACAGAACAAAACATAATCAATGTACAAAGGCGAACTTATCCCTTCAAGGGATCTCTTCCAGCTAACGTTTGAAGAAATGAGTTAAGGGAAAGAAAATTAACGACAATACATAAACTAAAGTATAAACATGACTACAGTAAAACTAGTATTATAAAAATATAAAAAAATATTTACATTTAAGGGAGATACAAATGCAGAACTTCATGCAAAACGGCCTGCTTCCGCGCCAAATGAAACGCCGACAATATCCCGACAAGTAAGGAATCATCAAACTAAATCAGGCGAAATTAGTAAAAACCAAATGCGGGATTAGCCTAATGTAATCATGATAGTGATTCTAATTTCCCAACAAACCTTACGTTGTAACCCAGAATTCTACCAAACTGCGGGTATGCAATTAAAAGTTGGCATATTCACGTGAACGCTGATTGCTACATTAATTCGGTAAACGGCAGTTGCGCAAGTAATTCGGTTGGTAATATACTGCGTCGTTTGTCATGCCAGATAATAAATGTTGGAGATTTTATCACAACAAAACGGGGCTTTGGGACTGCCCGATATCCGGGATTTTACGGTTGGTTTAAATTCATTAAATTGGCTTTATCACGGACTGGATGACAGCGCGGCTCCACGCGGTCTATCCTATAAGCGATCAATATTTGTATGTATGTATTTGTAATCACGTTCTTATTTATTCATCCCTCCTTAAGAGTCCCCTGGGCGGTCGACAGTGGGGTGTCAATTTGATTCACCATTCTCATTTTAAAACGGCATACAACTTTTTATCCGCTCACATGATTTCGGATTTTAAAAAAGGTAGCCTAAATTGCTTCCAATTTTTCTTTATCAAAGAAGTCCATACTTCGCTTGGCAATCACAGTTGCCACCATCAGTTTAAGGGTGCGCGAAATCGGCAACTGTGGTTGCCATAAGCAAGTGAGTGGTTATACACCATGGAAGCCACCACATCTAGGTCGGAAACGAGTATCTGGTGCTACAACTACGGTTTTATATCGAGTCGACTTGAATCGACCGGAACTCTTAAACAAGGAATATTTTATTTGTAGCTGAGCAATGTTTGTTTGTATATATTTGTGATCACGTTCTCGAGAACGGCTCTATCGATTTCCATAAAATTTGCCCATATAGGGAGTTTAGTGGTGCGTCAAATCGATCCAGCTAGGTCACATAACGGGGAAATTCGTTTTCTCTATTTTCACCCGAGCAGAGATTGCCCGGTTACTTAAGCTTATTTCCATATATTATGCCGTCTATATAATTTCAATTTAAAGACAAATAAGTGTGGCCATTAATTTATTTCTCCCCCCTAAAATATTTCATTAATTACGTAATTAATTAAAGTTAATGGCCCTGTATACAAAATTATTCAAAATTAAAATTCAAAATTATTTATTTTCAACAAGGTTTTTTAACATTTAGTGTTCGTTCCTCTCTTTTAAATTAAACACTTGTATTAGGAGGAAACGGTCTTTCATACAGGTGGTAACTGCATGTACTCCAGGCAAAATACGGTTTTGAAAAACATTAATTTATAATAGCGTTTTTTTTGTTGATTTCATTTGAAAATGTTATTCTAAGATGATTTAGTCAAGAATCCGACAAACTTTCCACCCGGAAGTAATTATGTAGATTTAAATGAAGCATGCATTATCTTTTTTTGTACGATTTATCTTGAATATTATAGAGCAAATGTAAATGAACCAAAATAAAGACAAAAACATTTATTAATATTTTTACTGACTTTTTAGAAGCCAGTTAACTTATCATTTTTTCGATGTCTGAAATTTTGTCGGATTCTGTCGCTGGGTAACTATTTAATTGATAATATATCCGTTATACATAAAAAAATAAGCTATTATAAATTATTTCCAAAATTGTCATTTTTTCCATACAAGTTGTCAGTTCATTGCCTGGACTAATGTTAAAAATAAGACTAAACATAGTTTGTTTTCAGCTTACTACTAAATCTATCTATCTTATTACTATTCTTACTATACTTAGATTGGAAAGGTCTTCCGTTGTTATTAAGGTTACAGTTCTGTATTCGTAAACATGAAGTGAACTTAAATTAATTTAATCTAAGTGAATGAAATTATTGAATGAAACGTGCAAATATAATTATAATTACGAGTTTTTTGACTAACTCGAACGATATTCAATCACTTATGACTAACTGTTAGTCATAAGCAATTCGATATCGTCGTAATTTTGACTTTTAAGCCAGTTAGAAATAAGTTTTTTCCATTCTCTATAAGTTGTGCTGTAAATAATACAAACTTTAAATTATTTTTTCTCATTTGCAGATATCTTCTTTAATTTTGATTAAGTCTGATAGGCAGGCTGATAGACCCTTTTCCGTAATAACAATCAGCAATCTTTATTAATACTAGACGCAGAAAACCACTTAACATTTTCAGTAATGATTTAACTTTTTTTTAAGACAAACGTCCCTGATAAAAATCATTTTGCCAGTTCTATACCTAAGGGCGAATATCTGCCAGAGGTGTGCGAAGCTGGGTTCATTTTCAAGTAGGTATTTTGACACGTAGCGGTCAAGCATACGAGTTGTCTAATATATGATAATCAGAGATCGGAAAAAATTGCGACATTGTTTGCAATTATGTGGACATGACTCCAAAATTAATCAAAATGTTAATTAATTATTCATTGAAAGATAATTTGAATTATTGGAGATACTAGTTTATTTATAAAGTGCTTATAAGCACGTATATACTATAATAACTTAAAAAAAAATGACGTTACGACGACGTGAATTACATAAATAATTATTAGCAAAAGGTTCGTATTTAAAATGGGTATCGTTTCCGTAAATATATATATATAATAAATAAATAACGATTTTAAACTGACACGATTACTTACACTAGAAAAAAATTTGAAAAAAATACTGATATATTTTTTTAATAAACCTATACTTTAACAAACTTTTGTATTTATTGACTAGGAATCAAATTATATCTCAAGTAAAAAATTAATTAACTGAATAACATTTTGATTGATTTTGGAGTCATGTCCACATAATTGCAAACAATGTCGCAAATTTTTCCGATATCTGATGATAATATACTTTAAAAACAAAGTTAAAAGTGATTTTAATTCAGTACTTCGCCAAGCTACATAGGTATATGAAAATGTCGACATATCCTTTCCAATTTACCACATGATCTGCTTTCTGAGACCAAATGCGTTGATACTCGTAATTACAGAAAAATCCCTAGTCGCTATATGTGGGCTGATAATATTTGAGGAGTCCCGTCGATTCCTTAAGGATCTCAGAATTGGTTGCTACTTCAACGGAATCGTGTCAGAATCTTTTCAAACTCAAACTATTTATTTGTATTACGTATCCACATCCGCTGATAATATGTGAGGAGTTCCATAAGTCATATGTGGTCTTCATCATCAGTTCCACTTTACCAAAATTGCGATATCCGACGGTGCGACGGTAAATACACAAGTTATAATAGAAAATACCCGAAATCACTACATGCGTGCCTATGAAATTTGAGGGTTGCCCTCAATTTCCCTGGAATCCTATCACCAGATCCTGACTTGGTGACAATGGGACCACTTTAGGAGTATACTTAAAAAAAGAATTTTGATAATCGGTCCACAATTGACTGAGAAATCGATGAACATACATAAAAAAATACATACACTGGAACATGGAACATCCTCGCCGTTTTCTCGTCACTTAGAATCATCATCTTCCTAGCGCTATTCCTGGTTGTGCCCTAAAGGATCCCGGGGTCCGCTTTGACACCTAATCCCAAGATTTGGCATAGGCACTAGTTTTACGAAAGCGAATGCCGTCTGACCTTCCAATCCAGAGGGAAAACTAGACCTTATTGGGATTAGACCGGTTTCCTCACGATGTTTTCCTTCGCCGAAAAGCTAACGGTAAATTTTCCGTAGGTACATAAGTTCCGAAAAACTTATTGGACGCACCGGGATTCAAACCCACGACCGCCGCTTGACAGCCGCATGCCTTAACCACTAGGCTACCGTAGCGTCGTAGGATGTTTAATCTTAGAGTAATCATTGGAATCAACAATATAAATAATCGTTTAAGACGGATGCATCCTAAATCTGGGACACTTAAGTTATAGATTAAACATTTAAGTCACCTTGTCAGGACGTCAGCCGCATGCCTTAACCACTAGGCTACCGTAGCGTCGTAGGATGTTTAATCTTAAAGTAATCATTGGAATCAACAATATAAATAATCGTTTAAGACGGATGCATCCTAAATCTGGGACACTTAAGTTATAGATTAAACATTTAAGTCACCTTGTCAGGACGTCGCTTACCCATCTAAATAGTACTAGCCCCATGGCAAGCTCGATAAGGCTTGTGTTATGGACGACGATATATCTTTTTCTTCATGGTAATTCAGTACTTAACCGATGGTCATGGGCCATGGGGCCACCTTCTGTCTCCATCATCAGATCAGCTCGATTGTACCATAATATTGAATTGTCATCCAAACTATACTTATACCCAAAATTTCAGCTCAATCGATCACCGGGAAGTGGATCAAATTTTACTTGCAAGATTTGAGTACAGACAGAAAGACAACGGGACTGGTGAAACTAAATAAAAGCTTGTAAAAAATAAAAACCTCATATACCAGGCTTGATACAGACACTTCTTTTCATGTGACATTCTTCGAGTGACACAAACATGAGCATCTAAACCACAAAATCCGCTTAATACGACATGAAACTAGGTAGATTATGCAGAGCGAACAAGCCGACAGACAGGTCGTAAAAATTACATTTTGTGCACGTGAGCGAAAACCAATTACTACGGTAGTCAGGGACGTGAAACCGAGAAAGGCACAGCTAATAATCGACAGTGCAGTTAGTAATATTGATATTGACCTGAGACAAAATATACATACACATACGTAGATTCACGCCTTTACTCCCAATAGGGCTAGGCAAATCACATGAAATTGATGTTCCAGTGTCACTTTTAGCATAAATGTGGTTATAAAATATCGGCTAAATGTGATGGCGCAGTGATAGGTTGCTAGCCCATCGCCCACAACACACTTCAACCCTGTTCCTTTACCGACGACACCCACAGGATGAAAGGGGGTGGTGCTATTATAACCCGACACCACACGGGGTATACAAAATATGCGCCTAAAATATCTGCACAAGCACATTTCTACAAAAAAATAATTTTAGCTTATCAATTATATCTTATAGTTAATGGGATACAAGCATCATCAGTTTCAACTGCCTGCCTAATAAATGAATAAAAACTTATCAGTGTATTTATAAATCACTTATCACCCTGAACAAACCGTTGTTAGCCCACTTCATGGTAGAATTATTCCCTGTAAAGACATTTCCACTTCGCACGGGCAAAATGGAAATTGAGATACAAGTGGAACACCCCCGAAATTGC
This sequence comes from Epinotia ramella, assembly GCA_947578815.1. NCBI lineage: Eukaryota > Metazoa > Arthropoda > Insecta > Lepidoptera > Tortricidae > Epinotia > Epinotia ramella. Next base: position 4,044,611 of record OX388214.1, on the reverse strand, counting down.
ATTAACTCTCACCGAGTTGTACTGCAAAAAATATAAAGAATCCTTTAAAATGTGGGTATAATTTTGTTCGAATAACATTTATTTTCATGCCGGGAATCGTTTCGAAACCTGCACCGTATGGTAAATGGATTTCACGTTGTGGTTGAGCGATGTGATCCATTAAAGACTCTGCGAGACGTAAGGAAGGAAGGAATGACGTGACTAGATGACACAATTCGTTGGTAATTCCCACAGCGATTTGAACCAAATCAAACAGAATCGTATTTCAACACACGTGGAGATTCATTTCAGTTACGAGGAAGCTACCTTTTTCTTGGTTTTGGTCGCATCAACATTTATTTATTTACACGAAAAAAATGAAGTACACAGCATTTAGGTATAGTTTGCACTGAGGTGCTGGAAAAATTAGTTTCAATAACAATAGTAAGTACAATTTCCATTTTTATAAAAAAAGAATAAGAAAAAACTACACAATACACTCATCAAATTTAAACTTTCGTGAGACATGTTGAAATAATGCTAATAATTACACGGTTACGTGATTTCGGGCGACACGTTTCAAACTCTTCAGGAGTATTACGAGAACAATATTTCTTTGCTATTCCGCTAAAAAAACGTGCTGGTCTATCAGTGAAGATAAGATGCAACTATTTGCGTATAAACATGCAAAAAATTACAGCAAACCACCACCAATATTGACAAAAACCTCGACACGTGTTTCGCCTCTCTACGAGGCATCATCAGGAGATGCTGGCAGGAGATGTTGCTTACGCCACGTCCACTCAGTCAGTGGTCAGTTTTTTTAGCGGAATAGCAAAGAAATATTGTTCTCGTAATATATCATGGACTTCCGCAAAGTAACGCCTGATTCAATAAATTATTTCTTCAGTTCTTCTTCAGGTTTTCGCGGCGATGTCACTTGAAGAAGAACTCCTGAAGAGTTCGAAACATGTCGCCCGTAGTGACATTCAAGACGTGAGTTGAACCGTGTAATTATTAGCATTATTAAATACACTCATATTTAGGGGAGGGACGACTATGAGCGACTCTCTCGACTACTACTATCCAGACCCCGTATCATGGTCGGCCTTATCACGCGATAAGTGACAAGATAGGAGGGTCGTCTCGTTCTATCGAACGGTGTCAGCCAGTGACGGACGCTCTATCTTGTCACTTGTCGTGTGATAAGGCCGACCATGATACGGGGTCAGGTCAGTTGACCCTGAGCCTTTTGTGTGGTTGCTTTGTGTAGCCTGGTAACCTCTTGGACCGCATATATGTCAATTTTCTGGGCGTGCCTCCTTTATCCATCAACACGACCAGGTTTGTCATTCTGACTGCGTTCAGACGAAGAGGTTCAGTTTCGTTAGGTGCGATGGGTGAGGCCAGGCGCACCTCGCCTCCGTCACAGCTAACGAAACAGGTCCTCTGATTACGCTTATAGTTACTACGAATCGCAGTGTCAAGATATATAAGTGAGTGACGGGTCTGGTGAGGTAAGAACAAGTCACAGGATAGCTGGGCAGTAATTATGCACATATGTAACGTAATCGCGCCGCGTCTGAACGTTCGTTGGAAGAATTTGAGGAGCGAGTGAGCGAACCACCAACCTTGTGCAGCCAACGAAGAAATAAAGTGTCGGACCACGCACAACGAACGGTTCCGTGCCTATTAAAAAGGTGGTATCGTTACTGAAATCTTATGGCACTTACGTCCTTTTCTTTAAGGAAGGCAGTTTTTTGAAATATCCCAAAAAGCTTTGAACCGATCTTGTTAAAAACAATTTTCGCTGAAAGAATTTAATAAGTTCATGATTTTTTTCATATTTTTAAAATACACGTTTCAAAAATTAGAGGGGGGGACACAATTTTAGTGACTTTCGGGGCGATTATCCCAGACTCTATTCACTTAATCAAAAAAATTGCTGAAAAACCTTATATTTATTTTAAAAGGCCTATCGATTGGTGTGCCACCCTGGGGCTTGCAATGAAAAAACATTTTTTGACCTTCAGTTTTATGTACGTTCGTATACGTGAAGTGTACCCCTAAAAAAAATCTTTTTTAGTAATTGAATTACAAAACTTATTTACCGTTAGCTTTTCGGTGAAGGAAAACATCGTGAGGAAACCGATCTAATCCCAATAAGGTCTAGTTTTCCCTCTGGGTTGGAAGGTCAGATGGCAGTCGCTTTCGTAAAACTAGCGCCTATGCCAAATCTTGGGATTAGGTGTCAAAGCGGACCCCAAGCTCCTTTAGGGGCATAACCGGAAACAACGCTAGGAGAATGAATGAATGAATTGAATTACAAAACTATGTAGCGGCTAACAAAATACACCTATCCTCAAAACTGTATTCAAATACACGTTTTAGTTTTCGAGTAAAATGCCTGTGACATACGGACGGACAGATAGACATGACGAATCCATAAGGGTTCCGTTTTTGGCCATTTGGCTACGGAACCCTAAAAAGAAGAGATTTTATACGCGTATCAACAAAAGGCACGTTCACACTACATCCTTTGCGAATATGATATAATACGTGAATTAACTAATTATTTGAATGCTACAAAGTTGTGACCGTGAAGCTTCGAGTTTTCCCGTAAGTTAATTATTAGAGGGATGTGTTTAATTTGTTTCCTCTTTGACTACCCGGGTTTATTACGGGCACAAGCAAATTGTATTATATTGTGTTGCTAATAAAGTCTCTTTTAGAATGCAGGATACATGCAACGGTAAATATTTTACTCTTCTTTGACGTTTTGCTTCCAGTTTCCAGCAAAAAGCAAATAAGGCAAATCATAGTAATAAAGGTTCTGTCCTTTTTGTATATAAATTACGATTCGGTGTTTAGGTATGCATTGTTATTTTTTTTTTTTTTTTTTATTTTTTTTTTTTATGATGTAGGAGGCAAACGAGCAGACGGATCACCTGATGGTAAGCGATTACCGCCGCCCATGGACACTTGCAACACCAGAGGTGTTGTGAGTGCTTTGCCGGCCTTTAAGATGGGAGTACGCTCTTTTCTTGAAGGTTTGAAGGTCGTATCGGTCCGGAAATACCACAGGCGACAATCCATTCCACAGTTTAGCTGTGCGAGGCAGGAAGTTTCTGGAGAAGCGCACAGTTGAGGACTGCCAACCATCTAAGTGGTGAGGATGGTAATGTTGTCGCGTTGGACGATGGCGAAAAGAAGCGGCAGGGATATTATTATGAATATAGATTTTTTATGTAGCAAACTCCCGTGGGAATCGGATATATTTCAATATAATGAAACGGTCGACAATCGCTCGACATGTTTCAAACCGAAACGCGGTTCTCCATGACTAAGAACGCGTTTAAAAATTGTAGGTCAAAATCAGGCACAAATGATAGTTCACCTCTGAGACAGCACAATTAGTTAACAGTTTAGTTACAGTCAGAAGTTGCAATTTCACTTACATGTACGGGTCCAGCAACAAAAGGCTTTAAAAGGCCTTAAAAACTTTGGATGACACCCCAGGAAAGATTAAACACTAACGAATACAAATGTTCTGAACCGTGTCACTGAAAAGTCTAAATACTATTTAAGTAACTTTGTTTGAAGTAGATTGCCGAGCTGGGTCGTATACATTGTAAAAATCATGACACAATACTAAACCCTACTATATATCCATATTTGTTCGGGACCGGTCTTTTACCGCGGGTATCACTCGGTTGATAATCGGCGAAGAAAAAGACACGTCACTATTTGACGTTTGACGTCTGCCATTTTTTAGTTAGTATAACCTAGAATTTGACCGTGTTGGTTTGAGCAACCTTTTCTTTGATTTGTATTTGATTTTTGAGAAAGCATTCGGGACATTTGATTTATGTTAATTGGAATCAGTTCATAATTGAGGCCAGGCGCTCCTATCGAGGAGTTTTGTTTTTGCCTGCCAGTGTTTGGAGCCTGAAGTGATAAAGTTAGTGACGGTAGTTTGGTGGGCTATCATCAAGGAGCCAGGAAGTGTTCACCAGGACACGCGACGGCCTCGACACACACACTAATCCTCATACACTCAGATACACATATCGAAGCCGCCCTGTCGAGCGGCGGATGAAGCTTCCATCAAGGTAAAAGCACGTTTTGTTTTGTACCGGACCGATACCTGGCGCATCTTCGGTATGCCACGCTTCTTGGAAGCTATAGCTTAGCGGGGTTATACCGGTCGTTCTAGTCCAGGCCTCTATTCGGGTCAGGAACTCGTCGGGCCCAGCCCTGACTTCAACCGAGTAGAGTCTTGCAAGCCCGGACTAGTAGCGAACATTTTTGGTAGCAAGGGCGTGGTTCTTTGAAGCGCCTCTGGCTGTGTCAATAGGTATCTTTGACTGGTTCACAGTATTATTTTGATATTTGTGGAAAAAACGTTTTTGAGGTTAACCATTGATGAACTAGTGTATTTAAAATAGCAAAATATTACTGAATTGGTTTGTAGTGACATAATAGCACACATTGCTAATTGTTTTGATAGTTGATTTGATATTATTTGGTGAATTTCTTGGTCACTGAACACAAACACAATTCCCAATCACAATTCACAATTCAATTTTCAATTTAGATTAACATTCCCTTGTTGAAACTAGATAGCAATCTCAAATTCAATTCTTAGGTATATACTAAACACATAGGAAATTGATATTGCTTGTTTATATAATAATTTGAACTATACCTCAGGATTGCTCGGTGTGAATATATGGGTATTGATTTGAGACCCATTGGATATATATCAGTATTGATTGGGATTATAATTATTTGAAGTTTGCCCCTGGTTGTTTGACATTGTTTGTTTGGCTTAGTTTAGCAGTTATAAATTAGGAGTGGAATAAATAATATTCTGAGGGGTTCCTTGGCAAGCCATATAAATTGGTAATTAAAAATAATTTGCATTGACTAAAATTATTTGGATTAATTGTTTTGTGCGTTGGGAACATACAGGTTTGGAATATTTTGGGGTTCCCTGAGAAGTGAATATTGTCCAGAAGGGTTCTGTATTGACCAATGTGTTGCGATTTGAAAATAAATTATACTTGTTAAAATAAATTAATTCTCATTATAAATATTACTTGATTTAGGGTTCAACAAGTAACATTTTGCAGGGTTCCTTGTGTCAAATAATTTTAGTTTATATTGTTTTTGTTTTGCATTGTTGAACATTTTAATTAGAAGTCGATTGGACTTGCGTTTGTTTGTGAGTGTTTGTTGTTGCTGGCTACAGCCATGGCAAAGTGGACAGCCAAGATTAGGGCGGAGCTGAGATGGCTGTCCTCTGCGGTGCATTTGATAAGTAGACCCGACCGGACCGACGCTTTGCTGAAGCGATCGGCTGAGCTACCGGACCGAAGTGCGGTAGTTCAGAGTGCTTATGCAGCGCTTTTGGCGTTGGACGAAAAGATTGATGATTCGGTGGAGGCAGACATCACACAATTTTATGACTTGCATGATGAGCTGGTTCAGGCTGCGCACAAGGTGCAGCGGGGTCCTTTGACGGCGGAGACGCGATCACCGCCACCCCTGGCTCTCCTAGGACGTTTGCCAACCCTGGATTTGCCCCATTTTGACGGGGACTTAAAATGTTGGACCGCCTACCACGACTTGTTTTCAAGTCTGGTGGACGCCAGGACGGACTTGGCACCGAGCCAAAAGTTGGCATATCTTTTCTCCACCTTGAATGGAGAGGCACTGGAGTTAGTCTCACATCTTGCGGTCACCGACCAAAATTACGCCACATCCCAGGAGCTTTGGGAGAAACGATATGCCAACATTAGGCGTTTGGCAGACACCCATGTGGCACAAATTTTGGCGCTTCCTCACATTTATGGGGTTGCCACGTTGCGGAGGGATTTGGTGAATCCCGTGATGGTGGCCTTAAATGCTTTACGACGGCTTGGCCTGCCGGTGGATGAATGGTCGTTCATGCTCTTGCATATAGTTTTGTCACGGTTGCCCACGGACTTGAAGCTCCGTTTTGAGTACAAGCACGGTGGGGGCAGTGCCACACAATTGCCACGTTTTGCGGACCTTGTCTCCTTTCTGGAGGAGGAGTGTCGGTTGGTGGACAACGCCGGGATTGAAGGCCCCTCGGGACCCTCGGCGGGACCTCCACGGGAACAGCGGCGTGTGGCTGCTCGCCCCCCTAAGCCAGGGGTGGTAGAGCCACGCCGCCCGCCCCTCCGATACGCGACGGCCCACGCGCCCCCAAGGTGCGTGTATTGCACGGATGATGGCCATTTGGTTGCAGCATGCCCCAGGTTCCTGCACAAGAGGGTGAAGGATCGGCGCGGTATTGCGAATGATTGCCGGTGGTGCTACTCCTTTTTGGGGCAGCATTTGCAGCGGGATTGCCCACGGCCTGAACCGTGCCCGCAGTGCCAAGGGAAACACCACCTGGTGTTGTGCGCCAACCAAAATGGTGGTAATCGGTTGGATGGTGCGGGACGTTCCCCCACGGGCGGGGGCCCGCTTCCCCATTACCCCCAAAGGGAGTCTCGTCGGGGCTCGCCGTCCACGGGCAGGGTACCCCTCCCCCATCTCCTCGTCCACAGGCCAGGTTCGCTGCTGCTCAGCGCAGCTCCCCGCCTCGGAGCTTCTCACCACCGTTGTGCGAACGACCGCGGTTGGAACGCCGCCCGCCCCAAGTTGGACGCCGCTCCGAGTACTACGCGTCGACCTGGGCGCGCCCGGGTCGCTGCCCTGAGGTTCCGGCGGACCAGTACCTGGTGCGGTCCAATTGGGCGGTGCCAGCCCAACAGGACGGCGCCTATGAGGGTTGTTGGCGGCCCGTTGAGGGACGCCCCCAATAGGTAGCTGCCGCCCGCTCCTCCACCACAGCCGCCCACCCTGAAACAGTACTCTTGCCAACTGTTTGTGTCAGGGTCTGGGGCCCGATGGGGAAGTCCTTGTTAGTTCGTGCCCTTTTGGATTCGGGTGCCCAGGGCTGTCTTGCGTCGTCTTATTTGGTGGAGAGATTGGGCCTCCCATGTAGACCCCGCCCCTCCGTCATCCACGGAATAGGTGGCCTTCAGGTGCAGGGTTCCATGGGGGAAATTAATGTTTGTTTTTCAACTGTCAATTGTGGGCCAGCCATTGTGGCCAAAGCGGTTGTGTTGAACGATATTTTGGGCAGCAACCCGCAGGTGGTTATCTCCCCTACCGCGGTGAAATTGACGTCAGAGTTGACCCCCGCTGACCCCTAATGGTTTGTTCCAGGACCTATAGACCTGCTCTTGGGTGTTGATGTTTTAGGTTTGATCTTGTCCGGGGACAGGCGGGTTTTACAACCCTGCGGTTTGATGGCTTTGCAAACCATTTTTGGTTACACCTTTTTTGGACCCGTGTTGAGGGGCTTGGTCCCACGGGTTGAAAATGAAATTGTTACCGTAGGGCTCTCGCTCTCGGACGCCGTCCAGCGTTTCTGGGAGGTCGAGGAGCCCCCCAAGGCTCCCAGAGTCGATCCAGCGGAACAAGAATGCGAATTGTCGTATCAGAATAATACGGGTCGCCTCGCTGATGGTCGCTTTGTTACTCGGTTGCCTTTTAGGGCTGCACGCCCCCCTCTCGGTCAGTCTCATGCCCTAGCGGAAAAAAGGTTGTTGTCCATGGAGCGCCGAATGAAGAGGGATTCAGATCTTCGTGCTAAGTACATTGAGTTTATGCGCGAGTATGAGGCTTTGGGACATATGTCACGCTCGACTATTGATTGGCGTTCGCTCGAGCACTATTTTTTGCCCCACCATGCGGTTTTGAAGACGCCTGGGGGCAAAATTCGGGTGGTTTTTGACGGTTCGGCCCCTACGTCAAATGGGGTTTCCTTGAACTAGTGTTTGCACTCCGGTCCCAAACTGCACCGGGACATTTCGGATATCCTCACCAACTTCCGCCGTCATCAAATTGTTTTTGTGGCTGACATCCGAATGATGTTCCGTCAATCGGTTGTTCACCGAGATGACCGGCGTTATCAGATGATTTTGTGGCGTGAGCGACCTTGTGATCCTATGCGAGTGTACGAGCTGAACACTACCACGTACGGTCTTACCTCCAGTCCGTATATTGCCATCCGGACTTTGTTGGAGTTGGCTCATCGGGAGCGATTGAACTACCCCCGTGCAGCGGCCATCTTGGAAGATTCAGTATATGTTGATGATGTTTGCACTGGGGCTTCCATTGCTACGGAGGCTTTGATTTTACGGGATGAGTTGATTGCGATCCTGAAGTCAGGTGGGTACGAACTGCGTAAGTGGTTGTCAAATTGCCCTGATTTGTTGCGAGATCTTCCGGTGGAACTTCCGGGTTTCTGCCATCCGGCAAGTGTAAAGTTAGCCTCCACGGGTTTTGTGACGCGTCTGAACGAGGGTACGCGGCCGTGGTATTCTTGCGGACTATTAGCCTATCCGGTCATGTGGGACTACATTTGATAATGGCCAAGAGTATGGTGGCTCCTATCAGGACTAGGTTAACTATTCCTAAGTTGGAATTGTCGGGAGCAGCCCTCCTTACGAGGCTCCTCAATCATGTTTGTGATACTTTCGGTCGTACCGTGGAGATTTCAGATGTTTTTGCGTGGACTGATAGTGAGATCGTTCTTTGTTGGCTTCGCACCTCCGTGCATAATTTAGAGGTTTTTGTTGCGAATCGGATTTCACAGATCCAGAGTTCAGCGACCCCGCTGATTTGGCGACATGTTCCAGGGGAACTGAACCCCGCTGACTGCGCTTCGCGAGGCTGCGAGGCTCCGGTACTTGTAAACCATTCCCTGTGGTGGGGACCAGATTGGTTGTCGCATCCTGCGGCATCTTGGCCCCAGAATCGGTTCTCTTCTCCAGAGGCGTTGCCAGGTTTACGTGTGGGCGTTATGGAAACGCAACCTGTCTACGACTTGAATCCTCTGTTGGAGAGGTACAGCTCTCTGTCGAAATTGATTGGGGTTACCGCGCGGATCCGACGTTTCTTGCTCCACGCACGGAACCCAGCTCAGAGGGCATTGACCACGGAATTGGCCTTGTCGCCCTTGGAACGCCAAGAGGCCCTGCTATTTTGGGTTCGTGTGGTGCAAGTGGAGCTCTTCGAACCGATTATTGACGCGCTTAAAGGAGGATCGAGAATTAAGGGTTCGATCGCTCGTCTGAATCCATTTCTAGACGCATCGGGTTTGCTTCGAGTCGGCGGACGACTTCGAAACTCGAACTTGCCCTATGGAGCTCGCCATCCTTTGTTGCTCCCCAAAGGGGGGACTTTGGTCAGTTTGTTGGTGTCTGATCGACACGTTGCTAACGCTCACGCAGGCTGCAATGCCCTTGTAGCCTTTTTGCAGCGTGAATTTTGGATTTTGTCTGCCAGACGCACTATTCGCGGCATTATCTTCAGATGTATGCCGTGCTATCGTTTGACGGCCACCCCCACGCAGCCCATGATGGGGGATCTGCCTTCCGACAGAGTCTCGGAGAGTCGACCATTTGCTTGTGTGGGCACGGACTTTGCCGGCCCCTTTTTGGTAAAGACCTCGCAGCTTCGCAACGCTCGATCTGTCAAAGCGTACTTGTGTGTGTTTGTCTGTCTGGCCTCCAAGGCAGTTCACTTGGAACTGGTAAGTGCCCTCAGCACGGAAGCGTTTCTTGCGACGCTAGGTAGATTTGTATCCCGCCGGGGACTGCCATCTCTGATCCGCTCTGATAACGGCACCAATTATAAAGGCACTGACCGTTACTTGAATGAAATTTGTAATTATTTGAATAGTGATAAGGATAATTTAAGATTTGCAATGTCTCGAATGGGCATTAAGTGGCAATTTGATCCCCCTGTTTGCCCACATTGGGGTGGTATTTTTGAGGCTGTTGTAAAAGTTACAAAAACGCATCTCCGCCGAGTTATTGGTGAAACGATTTTAACGTTCGAGGAACTTGCTACGGTATTTTGTAAAATTGAGGCTGTCATCAACTCGCGCCCTCTCTGCCCTGTCTCGTCGGACCCAAATGACCTGGAAGCATTGACTCCTGGTCATTTTTTGATTGGCCAGCCCCTTACCGCGCTGCCGGAGTACCCCTTCAGGGAGGTAAAATCATCACGCTTAAGTCGGTTTGAGTTGCTACAGCAGATGACCCAAAGCTTCTGGCATCGTTGGTCGCTAGAATATTTGCACATCTTGCAGCAGCGCGTTAAGTGGACTGACAAAACTGATCCTCCTCACGTTGGAGATCTTGTACTAGTTAAGGAATCTAATTTATTACCTTTGTATTGGCGTCGTGGACGCATTGTAAATTTGTTGTATGGGTCTGACGGGGTCCTCAGGGTTGCGGAGGTTATGGTCGGAGATTCGGTTTTGAAGCGAGCTGTAGCGAGCTTAGCCCGCCTGCCCATTTATTAGCAGACAGAGCTCCTCTGCCTGGAGCGGGGGATTGTTCGGGACCGGTATTTTACCGCGGGTATCATTCGGTTGATAATCGGCGAAGAAAAAGACACGTCACTATTTGACGTTTGACGTCTGCCATTTTTTAGTTAGTATAACCTAGAATTTGACCGTGTTGGTTTGAGCAACCTTTTCTTTGATTTGTATTTGATTTTTGAGAAAGCATTCGGGACATTTGATTTATGTTAATTGGAATCAGTTCATAATTGAGGCCAGGCGCTCCTATCGAGGAGTTTTGTTTTTGCCTGCCAGTGTTTGGAGCCTGAAGTGATAAAGTTAGTGACGGTAGTTTGGTGGGCTATCATCAAGGAGCCAGGAAGTGTTCACCAGGACACGCGAAGGCCTCGACATACACACTAATCCTCATACACTCAGATACACATATCGAAGCCGCCCTGTCGAGCAGCGGATGAAGCTTCCATCAAGGTAAAAGCACGTTTTGTTTTGTACCGGACCGATACCTGGCGCATCTTCGGTATGCCACGCTTCTTGGAAGCTATAGCTTAGCGGGGTTATACCGGTCGTTCTAGTCCAGGCCTCTATTCGGGTCAGGAACTCGTCGGGCCCAGCCCTGACTTCAACCGAGTAGAGTCTTGCAAGCCCGGACTAGTAGCGAACAATATTTATGATTAGAAAAATGCGATTTCAATGAAAATTATTTTAATGCGAACGAAGTTATGCTTCAGCTTGGCTCTATAATCGATCGGTTGTCCGGCTTCCGGTGTCTGTCTCTTTGTCCAGCCGTTCTCAGTTCGCAATTCTCAACTGATTCTCGTGACATTTTGGGATTATATAATTTTTTGTCGAGTCACGATTTCGAAATTCAAAAATAATATATAAATATATTTTTTAAACTCGCAGGCTCGCGCGTTCTTCAGCTCACAGAATTGTTATGTTTTAAAAGCACTTAATAATCGAAATAAGTAAAACTAGGACAAATAGACGAATTTGTCCGTAAAAATCTAATGTTATATGGAATGAGGTATAATTAGGTACAGTAGTCGCTATCAGATATATCCGAGCTGCCAAAGTGCTCACAAATATCTGAACACGTCTCTAATGCCTCGACAATAATTAGTATTGGATCTATTTTTAGCAAAAGTCTAACTCCCTACGCCGGTTAGATAAGGGCTGGCAAAGGTCGAGCCACTCTCAATAGTACAGGTAAGGAAGTGACCTCTTGGGGATATCGTCTATTAAGCAGAATAGTACAGGAGCTGTATGCATAGTTTATTTTATCTATGTCTGAAAAGTTTTGAGATACAGGGGCTATTTTTTAAATAGTGACATTACGTCCGAATTGTAAGCATGATTATTAAAAAAAGTTAAGATCAAGATGGTACTTCTTGAAGTGACAATCCTTATTATGCTGCAGTTTTTAAGCTATTTACTAAAAGTTATTATTTTGTAACAAGGAATGCACAACAAACTTATTCAAATCAGCTGAAAAGAAAGAAAAAAAATCAGAACATAATTTATTATTGTATTTAATCCAATAATAAAGTCAACTTTAAATATTTTACCCGGCTTTCCAATAAAAGTATACAAAATAAATTCAAGAATAGTTTTGGTTATTCTAGTTATACCTTTAGCTTTAATATAATTTAGTTTTTCAGACTAAATTGGCACATTTACAAAATTTATTAAAAATTACGGTATTTTTATAATTTGTATCGGTTCGACGCGAGAACAAAGCGCATAACAAATTGTCACTGGCACCTCCCTTCGTACTGCGGCCGCAATTCTATAAATAAATTAAACATATCCTGATCAATTGCCCGCTAGCTCTTGACCTATAATAATTTCACAAATAAGTGCCCCTTATTCGCTACATCATCTTCATGTGTCAGGAAATTCTTTATCCATCTTCGACCCAAGTAAAGCCAACCACTTTGATGTACCTGGTAACTGGAACTTCACTCAACAATAGACAATTTCCATTTTATTTGCGTTGCGGCCAAACTCGATTCCAGATGATTACCAAATAGATTAGGTTCAATGGAATCTAACCAGTGAAATGTAAACATTGAGTTTGAGCAATTTAATTGCTTTTAACGAACGCGATAGAATTTGGATTCAGTTTCTAAACAAGTAAACTGGTGCTAAACTACGACTGATTAAACTTGGGGAAGTTTTGAGATTCGCAATAACAAGGTTAATTATTAAGGCTTTATAATATTAGTAAGAATAAACAACGATAATAAATCTTTATTGCACCTCAAATAACATAGTTTTTTTACGAAATCAGGCAGATTAAATAATGGTTAAAACAGGCGGTCTTATCGCTTTAAAGCGATCTCTTCCAGATAACCATTGGATTGCAGATTTTTTTTTAATAATTGTAAATGTGTGTAGTCACGTAATGTGTTGAACGCGCGTTAGGACAGTTTAACTGTCATTTTTCCATATAAAATTTGACGTTTAGATCTACCTAAAGTTTGTACAATGCGTTACGTGATCGACCTGCAGGAATACAGCAAATAGAGCGTTATAATACATCTAAAAACTAAACCAATAAATACAAACTTCAATAACATTAATAACACGATTAAAAGGCAACTTAATGGAGCGACAACTATTATTGCTTCAACTGATTTTTGAAGATGGGAATGGGAATTCTAACCCCTATGTTGTCGGGTTCGAATTTCACCACCCCGTTTCTTACCGTGGGTGTCGTAAAAGTCGACTAGGGAAATTAGGGGGACTAGGGGGTTGAAGTGTGTTGTGGGTGATTGGCTAGCAACCTATCACTGCGATACCACATTTATTTTATGCTAAAAGTGGCAAGTGGCTCTGGCTACCCATATTAATAATAAAGGCGTGAATTAATGTAACTTTGTATATGATAAATAATGCTGATAATAGGGAATATTCATGAAATTTTTTTATTTTTTTTATCTATTCTATAAGTAATTATATAACCGGAAAAAAATATAACACTTTCACAATATTATTAAATAAGCTAAAAAAAAATAATTAAAATTACTATCATTTTCGGAGGATCAAAACGCCACCATTTTGGCGCGCTCATTTGTGACGTCACCGTGCAGCTTAGTGCACGGCGGTTCTTAAACAAATTAACAACAAAGTGTTTGATTCACACTTTTAATAAATGTGAGTGATTAAAGCTTATAAGATCAACTTATTGTAATGGAAGAGCACACACAAGCTTATTATAAATATTGTATTGTCCCTATGTGTGAAAATCACATTAAAACTGCAAATATTTTCATATGCCCAAAGGTGCAAATATAAGGATAAAGTGGTGTAAGGCGATGAGGAGAGATAATGTATCGTGCTTGAGTAGTTTATATTGTTGTGAAGATCATTTCGACGTGAGTATGAAATATGTATGTACCTAAAATCTTTTTTATTACGACTCGCGAACAATATAGGTAAACAATAACCTAACCTCAAAATTGTATTTTATACTTATTCATAAAACTATTCTGATTCCCAATTTTTTTAGTTATTAATGTTACAAATATTATGATTTTTGTAGATCAACAGCTGACTACGAGTGTTGATTTTGATCAAGAAACGTTTTAGCTAAGTTTCTTTGTTTGCACTGTTGATCGAAGAAAGTTAAAAGAATTTTATCCTTTTTACTGAGTGACCTACACAAATTTGTTTTATTTATAAGCCTTGACGAAAACAACCTAGTTTGTTAAAGTTCATAAAGATGTTCTCAACATTTAACATTCCTAATAGGTACCTACATATCTTTGATTATATAATACTAGCTTCTGCCCGCGACTCCGTCCGCGTGGAACTCGTTTATACTATCTCTATACCAAATTTCATCCAAATCGGTTCAGCAGTTTAAGCGTGAAGAGGTAACAAACAGACAGACAGACACACTTTCGCATTTATAATTTATTATTAAGTAAGTATATATAAAATATATAATATAACTAGCTTCTGCCCGCGACTCCGTCCGCGTGGAACTCGTTTATATCGTAGCTCCCCCCATATCCCCCAAAGGGATGAAGTGGGGGTGAAAGTTTGTATGGAGCTACGATATAAATGAGTTCCACGCGGACGGAGTCGCGGGCAGAAGTTAGTATATATAATATATAAAGTTATAGTATAGTAAAATAGTATATAGTATGGATAAATATCTACTAGTTTTTTATTCCACTTATTTAACAAAGACACCTATTTGAAGTAGTTTAAAAGTCTAGCTATTTGAATCGCCAAAATAGGTTATAATTATTTAATTGACCAATCTCACGAGTATAAAAACAAGGAATATGAAAATTTATTGAATATCTGTAACTTATTTACCTTGCAGCTTTTACTCCTCTTAGTTCAGCGGACGTAAAGTCACAAATATTTGCGAAGTATGTATTAAATTTAGTCATCATGAACACATCAATTTTAGGCAGATTATCCGACTGTGCCTTGACAAAACCGCCTTCAGTCATTGTGGCGAGTCTTTTTTCACTTAATAATTACCAAAAAACACTGATTATTTATCATAAACAGCGGCCAAACAATGCGAATAACTTTCAATAATCATACTAACGACCTGCACGGTGACGTCACGTTTCGCTCCGCCAATAGCGTTGCGTTTTGGAAATTTGCGAGGGAATTTGAAAAATAGTACTTTTAAACAATTTATTTTATCAATAGAAACACGATAATTTGAAAAAATAATCATGTGTGTATATTTATTAAGCAATATAGATTACACGTGATTTTTTTTGTCCATTTCTAAATCCCATGCATATTCCCTATTACACGTTTCAACTCACGTATTAAATGACACTACGGGCGACATGTTTCGAGACACATTCGGTGAATCAAGCGACACCGCCGCGAAAACACTCATCCTGAAGAAGAACTCCCGAAGAGTTCCAAACATTTAATATGTGAGTTAAACTGTGTAATTATTAGAATTATTTCAACATGTCTCACGAAAGTTTAAATTCGATTTGTATATGATTTTGGAAGACGGAAAGAGATTTAGTGCATCTTATATGCAACTTTAAGAGGAAACACAAGGGCCGTTTTTCCATACAAACGTAGTCCCCTGTTTTCTCACTGGATAATGGCAGTAGAGCAATAACTTTTTTTCCATAAATCTATGGCTACTATTGACATGTTCCTATGTTTTCCTCTTTTCATAAATTTATTATTAAAAGAGATATTATACCTTCAAAACCATAAAAAAATGCCAGATTTTCCGCTGTGTTCAAACATCCAGAAACCAATTTTAACTAGATCATAAAAAAAACAGGAACACGGCCAAAGTCTTTCTTTGATTTTTAATAAAAAAAATAGTTAAATAGGTCGTTTTGAGAAGAAATCAGGCGACTACGAAACTTTGTTTTTACGTACTTTTAATAGGTATTTTCGGTCCAAGCTGCAGTTGTCTCTATCGCGCTCTGCGGGGGGAGGATTGAGGTTGGTGCGACATCAATACATTTAAAAAATACCTATTTCTCAATTATCTCGCCCTTAGTGTTTCCTCTCGTGCAAGCAGATTAAAGAGGTCCCTGAAGTAATTGTTGTTTCACGCTGAACATAACCCATTGTCAGTCGTTCCAACTATTCAGAACGACATACTGCTCCCAGGCCCACGATAATAAGCACTCTAACCTCGCGTCGTAATACAATTCAACGGCATGCGGATCGGAATTTAATATAATATGTTCCTTGGAAGATGTGTGCCGGTACGGTTGTTCTGTACTAATCAGTAAACTTGCTTACTGATAAGTCGACGTACTCTGTCGGTCTGTTTACGTTGTGCCCATTGAAACTACTTCAGTCACTTTGGCACTCTTTGGGGGAGGCATATTTCCAGTAGTGGACGTCTTTCGGCCGGTATAATGATGATGATGAATCAGATTCAGATTAATTTATTCACAATATAGGATAACATTCTAAATTACATGTTAATTTACAAGAATCCCTGTTGAGATCGTCAATAACATTCAATTAAATAAGAAGAACAATAAATAACAATTTTAATATAACTACTATGTCCACTTACTTTACATTTGACTGATAGTAATTTGTAAGCTATTTTCAAAGACGTCAGAATCATAGGCTCTTAAGGCGCCATAGGTTCAGTGAAGTTTTTGAAACAATATAATGCGTCTCTTTATAATAATATGGTTTAAAAAAAATACGAATAGTGTTCTTGAGGCTTTTCTGCAGCGAGATCAGTGATTTGAAACATGTTTAAGCAATTATCGCTTGATAGAAAAAAATCACGAACATAGGTCTAAAATACATTTAAAATATTCTTAACAAATTATGCACAAAAGCTAAAAATATTAAAATTGCTTCTAAAACTCGGCAATATCATGTTTGAGAGAACTCAGAGATTACTTTTTTATTTATTTAAACGGCCAAAAAATTTAAATTAAAACACATGATATCCGCGCTTCCGAGCACGCACATGCATCTCGCTCACGCTTATGCTCAGTGAGAGGGAGAGAAGACCATGAACCTACGGCGCCTTAAGAATTCAGTGGCCACTTAAAATTATCACCCATCCAAAAACTCCGGGCGACTATTACTCAACGCAGATCAACACTTTAGCGTAAAATTAGAGTAACGAGGTCAATTTAAGCGTTGATTCAAAAGCTCGGTTCAAACGCTAAAAGCTCAAGCAGTCAGCCTCATTCATTGTTAGTTACGAAGCTACTTCCAGTCATGAAGTAGTTTTGAAGCAGTAGACATTTCATTCGAGTGCCGCCGCCAACTTTAGTAGGAATTGTTGAAAAATACTCGGCTGTATTTTATTTATGTTTTGAAAATAGACTTGACATAAGAGGTTTTGAAAGTGACTTTTCTTATAGAGGGCAAAACTTTTATTTTGCCGGAAATAATGACAATTATTTCTCAAAAGGTTTTGCGGGTTTTTGGGACAAGCTGACACGGAGAAACTAGAGTTATCTTTATTCCCCAAAGTTAAAGGACAGCGAAACTCTTGATTTCGTAGTTGTAGTTTTTGGTTAACTCTTGGGTGATAAAAAATGCATAATTTTTTCCAAGCTTTCAAATTCCTTTTTACTTTACTTTTTTTAATTTTAATAATATTTTGTAATGTACGCTTTATTGCAATCATTTGATGGTTTGGTATATATATATATATATATATATATATATATATATATATATATATATATATATATATAACAACACTACCTCATCAATTTTAACATGAGGAAACTACCCTATTCTGTTTCAAAAGGTTTTGCGGGTGTTTGGGTCAAGCTGACACGGAGAAACAAAAGTTTCTCTATTCCCGAAAGTTAAAGGACAGCGAAACTCTAAATTTCATAGTTGTAGTTTTTGGATTATATGAAACTTGCTGTGCCCGCTTCAATCCGCATTTCAACAATTATTTGCGAGACATAAAAGTATTTTTTAGCGAAGGGCATATGCGCCCTTCACTAAAAAATCATCAAATTGTTTCAGGAATTTAGGCGTGAAAAGGGACAGACAGAGTTACTGAACATTTCCTTCCTTTTCGATATACTGTCTGTATTACATTTGCGCAGTATCTTCTGTTATATATATATATATATATATATCTCTCTTCTCTATATATATATATATATATATATATATATATAATCGTAAATAGATATATATAAATGTTAAAGTCCTGACTGACTCACTCACTTAAATCAACGCCCAGCCCAAACCGTTGAACCTAGAAAGCAGATTTTTTCACAATAGGTAGGTATTTTTGAAAATTCTACCCTTAAGGGGATAAAAAGTATGTATGAGGATGGAGTAAAAGTTTGAATGAGAGACGTGAAACTTTGTGTATAGACTCCTTATCAAAATGCAAGAAAAATAATTTTAGAGTTTTGGAAAATTCTACCCCTAAGGGGGTTAAATAGGGGTGCAATGTTTGTATGGGGAAAATATATTTTTTTGAACTAGAGACTTGAAACTTTGTAAAAAGATTACTGATTAAAATACAAAAAAAGATACGATCTGCGTTTTAGAAAATTCCACCCCTAAAGGGGTTAAATAGGGGTACAAAGATTGTATTAAGGAAACTCAATTTGTTGTGCTAGAAACTTGAAACTTTTTAGTACAAAAAAATAGCTATCAGCGTTTTAGAAAATTCCACCTCTAAGGGGGTTAAATAGGGGTGCATAGTTTGTATGAGGGAAACTTTTCCTTTTGAGCTAGAAAGACAGATTACTTATGTGAATGCAAAAAAAACTTAACACGTATTGACAAAATCCACCCATAAGGGCGTTAAAAGGGGTGAAAAGTTTGAATGGGGGAAACATTGTTATTTAGCTAGAGACTTGCAACGTTACAGATAGATTACTTAATAAAATATAAAAATGTACTTCCAGCCTTTAAGAAAATTCTATCCTTAGGGATGTTAACAAGGGATGCTAGGTTTGTATGAGAAACACTCTTTTTGAGCTGGAGACTTAAAACGTTGTATAGAGATTTCCTATCAGAATAAAAAAAGTTATTTTAGCGTTTAGGAAAAAATCCACCCTTAAGGGGGTTAAAACGGGATTGGATATGGGACCGGGATATGGTGACCAAGAATAGAATAGAATCTTTATTTGCTTAGAATAGGTAGGTACATTAGTGTCCTTAGTTGGTATATGACGGGATTGGAAGTCCAAAGATTGTGGGTTCAAATCCCGCTCGTGGCGAATAATTTTTAATTTTCCACTATGATCGAAATTTGGAATTTCGTTAGCGGCCGTTTCTGCTTAATAAACATTTACTATTTAAAGGTAGCTCTTTCAGACATTTCGGTAACTTATTAAATATTGTCATGCACATCACATAACAAAGCAGTGACTAGAGTAGTACAATGCTGTCCTAGGAACGCAATCATGCACCAACCGTCCAGGATTTCGTTGGTTTCTAGTGTTTCTATTTAAAAATAGAATACCTATTTTTTTTACACTTTTCGAGTGAAAGAGTTGACCGCTCGAAAGTCAAAAATCGGTCCCCAACTGACATATATTTTAGTTCATACAAAAACATAGATTTCGAGGTCCAGCGCTCGATTTTTTCCCCTGACTAGGTTACTTTACCAATATAAACGCAACCATCACCTTTTCTACACGTATTTATAGCAAAATAATGAATAATTTGATAAAGTCACCAGAAAAGTATGGTACAGTCAGCGTCATATAGTTAGTAGCAGCCAGAGTAGCCAAATATTTCGGTACACGTCTTTATTACTGTAAGAATAAGGGTGTGTTACGAAATATTTGGCCACTCTGGCTGCTACTTACTATATGACGCTGACTGTACAAGAGAAGCTAAACATTAATTTAATAAAAAATTGTTTTACTATAACTTATAACTACGGTTATTAATGTCGACTCTAATCTCCCCTGCGTGAAAAAACAAAACCATTCACAAGAACCCAACATAGAAATTACGACTCAATGTTGTAGCATAAAAGGTTCATATTCAAAACCAACGTTTTAATGGTTCGCATTTCTGTGTCTCTCTTCGCGTCATTGACAATCCTCTCACACGCATTATTTTAATCATAGGGTGCAATTTCACATTCACGGTCTTGAATGGCCCGACGCGTTTGTCATGCCCGTTTTGAGTATTTAAATGTGATTGACTTGTTTTGTGTATTCTATCGGTAGGAATTAAGTGCTTGCAATTATGACACTACAATCGTATTTATTTTTATTTCATTTTCGAGCACTCGAACGTCAAAAACCGCCTCCGATGCCTGTCCTTACTTTTTAAACGAAATACTAACTAAAGCTGATTGCGGTGAAAGACATGTAAATAAAGTAATAAAAGCTTAAAAAGTCCTTTCTTGTTTTTTTTATAACTGACTGATATCCAGCTCTAGGGCAAGGAAAGCGATTGAGACAGTCAGAAACCCACACGGGCAGAGCTGCTGGCACAGTCTAAAGGATTTAAGTTTGTTTTGAAAGGGGTTAATAAATCTCTGGAACTACATCCGATTAAATTTTTTTTCATCGTGGACATGGGCTTTATTTTATCTGTGAAATTCACAGGCGGACCCGCGCGAGCAGCAAGTTCTTTAAAAACACTGTTACCTGTATCGGCATTCGGCACGATTTTATAACGTAGGCTGCAATTCTGGAAAGCCATAAAAAGCGTGGAAACGTCGTAAAGTGTAACCGCCTGAAGTCGGTTTAAAAATTAATGGCGTGAGATTATTGTCCATTACCTGCAAAATATCTCGCATTTTTTTAGCTTTCTTAAATAAAAATACAGTATATGGGTCATACAGACACGGGAAAACAAAAATAGACAATCTTTAAGACTACAGGACTGTGGAGCTCCATTTCTGAGTGTCTGGTGGACATGGAAGTTGATGGAAGGCATACCGCCAAGAACTATCGTGAAAAACAGAGTCTGTATTTATTTAATCGTATGGCATACATTATTTTGGCCTTTAAAGTTTGTCACTCTTTTGTACCACCCAGGGGACACGTGCAGGGTTGTGGTAGGTAGCTCCTGTGCGCGCGAGTAACAGTTCTCCCCCCTTTGTCAGGTGAGTGGGCAACTCGACTGTTAGAATTTCTTAAGCCGCCCGATGGTTTCTAACCCGGCTTAACGAAGTGCTACTGTCATAGACATCAGCCGGGATCAACTGCTTAGCGTGCCTTCCAAAGCACGGAAGCGCTCATACATATTAACCACTCAAAGATCAGGCGGTCACCCATCCGAACATCTTTTCTTAACCTGCGTTATCGTTTCCGACTCGCAGGCGCCAGTAGCCTATGAGCAGTTCGACAGAATCTGTGGAAAGTATGTGGAAAACCTGCATTGTGAATAATTCGGCCTGTGAAAAGTTGAGATGGCAGAAAAACTGTGTCTAATCTAGCTGCCTGCGCAACTCCGCCCGCTTATGGCAGAGAACATTATGAAGAGACGCAGGATAGCATATAACCTTTGTCCATTCTGAAGGTTTATTCTATATACTGGTGTAACATTTTTGAAATCGGATGAAAGGATTGAGAGGTTTCGGACAGTCCCCCTACATGCAAAGAAGCATCACTGACTTAATAATCTTTAAAAATATTAGTGATAGTTACACGTTCGTACAGTGCTGACATTGTTTTTTTCTTCAGAAATCGCACTCTAGGGTTGCAATAACCCTTAATGAATGCTGCCAACACAAAGAGTTCTCAGCGAACGCTGCGTAGAATGGAATCCAATTCTTTTCAAAGGCATTTGTTGGAAGACAAAATGGCTTTACTTAGAAGGAATGTCATTTACGGTATTATATGAATTCCAAAGAATGTCCTACAAGATTTTATCGGATGATCCCTAAAACGACATTCCTACAATGACGTCGGCCGGAAATCGGTGACACTCAACATGCTGAGACATAACGAGCGATTTCTGATACAAAGCGGTACAATACTGCTACATGCTACGGCGTAGCAGACGTAGCGTCGTATATTAACCGCCACGCCTGCTACGCCGTAGCATGTAGCAGTATTGTACCGCTTAGTATTTCGTGACACGGCATAGGATGGCATTTTCTTCTAGTAGTCTGTCGTTAACTTGTAAGTCTGTTTGATTCTTAATCAACAGGATTAGTCGTAAGGCTGCTTCCGATTTAGCGGGGCGAAGAAGAGTTTACTGATGGTTCTTATTTTCGGTATAAGTATTACACTTGCAACACTTTCTGTCTGAAGTGAGTTTGAAGAACCAATATCAAATTCAAATTCAAAATATTTGTTGCTGATCAATTTATTAAACACGCATATGACAAAGAATTAAAAAACCGGCCAAGTGCGAGTTGGACTAGCGCACGAAGGGTTCCGTACTATTCATCCTACTGAATATTATAAATGCGAATGTTTAGATGTTTGGGTGTTTAGATGTTTGGATGTTTGTTACTCAATCACGCTTAAACAGCTCAACCGATTTGGATGAAATTTTGCACGAAGATAGTTTATATTATTATTATTATTTATTTATTTCAGGCATTGCCCATATCACATCACAAACATACAACATAATACAATATAACTTAATCAATCTAGTTTATCCATTAATTAAGAATAAAATAAAAACAATAAAAAACATGTCAGATACTAATGAAATTAAAATTAATAATAAATAAAACATTGAAATTTAGTTAATTAATTAATTGATATATATTATTTCTAGAGTCCATGTGAATGGAGTTCCAGTGCCTCCATAGTGGGCTGTTGATATTATCAGCAATGGCTCTCAGGAGGCTGTTGGGACTGTCACAAAGGCGGCGCATCAGGGAGGCCACTCGCTTGCGTATTATCGCACAGAAACCGTCCGTGCGCTCCTCGCAGAACATACCGGATGCGCTACAATATCGTGGGAGTCCCAAAAACATCCTGCACCCATTATTATACTGGACGCGCAGGGAGTCATAGGTTTTTCGGGTATACTTGGTCCATAGGCTGCAGGTATAAAACGTTTGACAGAAGGTCTTAAAAAGCGTCGTCTTAACCGCTTTCTCACACCTTGCAAACCTACGGACCAGCATATTGCACCTCACCGCATATGCCGCTTATAGCCTGGATTTAAATATAGGATAGTTTTTATTCCACGCCTGCCTTAGCGCATGGCGAATTGGCACCGTAAAAAACTGACTTTACCACAAATACAGCAATGGACAGGCATACAGCCTTTGTGACTGTGAACGCGATAAGCCTGCGCCTGACGGGCCGATTCCAGATAACTTCCCAGCCTGTTTGTACGAACTTTTATCAGCTAACTGACAAAATATAATGCGAATGGCTGGGTATACTCAAATGAATGCAACTTATTGTGAGGTCCCGATTCGGATTAAATGCTTACCAAACGCAATCGATACTTTCTCTCGGTTTTTGTTCTATCGTTTTTGTTTTGCTTATGCAATTCCGGACTAAACTAATAATTTTATTGAATATTGCATGAAAAACACACTTATTTTAACAATTTATCCGTTTTAAATTGTGCATAGTTTCTTTAACAATGTCAGAATTGACAAAGAAAAACACACACAGATAATTTATCATACTCACCCAAACTTAAAAGCGAAGTTAAATAACAGCACCGTTTCCAATTCCAGAAACTCGGACTAAACGAGATACTTTACGTATCATGAGTGAAGGCCGCAAAGGGCTCACTTTGCCGCTTAGAGTTATTACGCACCAGTGATTTCCGCCTAAAATACGGAGTGTCTTAAATAACACTTGAAAACCAACAAATATTAATTCACGAACTGCATAGGCCTTGGAGGCGATGGAATTAGAAGTAGGGCCCATTTTGCAAGACACAATTTGGTCAAATAGGCATCGTCATTAGTCAAGAGACAATGTCAAATAAACACTTAAAAACATAAACATAAAAACATAAAAAACATAAAACATTTATTTTCTTAATCTTGACATATTCTAAAAGTTTTACATAAAGACAGACTTGTTAAAACATAAGTATGCAGAATCTTCAAGATTTGGTATGTGCCATTCACAAGGGTTTGCCTGGTTCCTACACTAGGCAAGGCCTGTCCCGCAGGAAACCAGATTACAGCCAACTAAACAAAATCTACCAAATTGACGCGAATTATCCAGATTATGTTGGGTATGTTAGGTATACAAGTATTAAATTACAACCAACTAGCAAATTCAAATATTTCGTAGTATATATGGAAATTAGGGTGAAATTATATTAGTACTCATTGTAGCGCATATTGTATTTGTGTATAATATATGTTAAGGGTGTGTGAGTGATTCCTTTTAGGAGGTAAGTAGGCTCTCAGTTTCTGCGTAAGTTAGTGTGCTCAGCCATTCGTGGAGTTTTCTTTTAGTTTGGTTCACAGTTTTTGATTAGAAGTCTGTTGTTAACTTTATTATAAATGAAAGGGTGAAGGAAATTACTGAACCTTCTTGCGAAGACTGTGTCCAATTGAGGGAGTGGAACTTTGAAAATTCGTTTTTGTAGCATCGCACTATATAACAGGGAGACTTCAGGACTACCGCGTGCATCTTCGTAGTGACTCGCATGATGAATAAAGAGCGTACAGTCAGGCAGTCAGCACATTCATGTCCTTATAAACACCGGTCGACGGATACCTACTTCCCTTTTTTAAAATCGTTTTTAAAACAGCTCTTTGTTACCTTTCCAGCGTAATCGTACTAGTTTTTGCTGCACCTCCCCAGGTAGAAATGCAGTATGTCAACACCGACTGACAGATGCTGACATAAATGAAAGTCTTTCCCTGCAGCATTACGTAGATTCCTGAACACATTGATCAGTTTTCGCACTCTGTTTGCTGTTGTACTTAAGTTTTGCTGGAAATCAAGTTTCTCGTCTATGACAACGCTAAGATATTTAATGTAAGGGGTCCTCCTGATGCATTCACACGAGCAGTCTAAGGGTTGCGGACCACCATGGACGCATTTGTGGATTTTTAAGACGGGAAAATAAGCAGGTGTCGTGCCGACGCCTTTGTTTTGTGGAAACAGATGTATTTAGTTTTAGATAGGTTAAGGGTCAGAAGATTATTTTAAAGCCAGCCTGCCACCTTTTTTAGACCATGCTCCGCGGAGTTGACGACCTGTTCCCATGAGCTCCCATAAAAAACTATAGCTGTGTCATCGGCATAGCAAAAAATATCGGCTTTTGCAAGGTTAGTACTGGCCAAGTCATTGACGTACATGATAAAAAGTGTAGGCCCCAGGATAATGCCCTGTGGGACCCCGTAGTTTGTGGGTAGAGGGTTGCTTTTATGGTAGTCAGCAGTAACACATTGAGTCCGGCCCGTCAAGTAGCTCCTAAACCAGTTCAATGTGCTTCCTCTGATACCACTGCATTCCATTTTTCTCAAGAGAATGGGAATGGAGACGGTGTTGAACGCCTTAGCCAGGTCCAAGAATGCTCCAAGGCAAGCATAACCTTTATCCAGATGACTAGAAATTAATTTTATCATGCCTATAACAGCATCCTCTGTTGATCTGTTTCTCCGGAACCCAAATTGTGAATCAGATAGAAGTTTATATTTCTCCAAGAAACTTACCAGTCGCTTGTTAACCAGTTTCTCTAACATTTTAGAAATGTTAGAGAAACTTGCCTTTGCCTGCCTGCCTTATCTCCAGTTTTGTGTATAGGGGTGACTGCAGCTACTTTCCATCCCTTAGGGAATGTACCCGTAGATAGACTTAGGTTGTATATAAAAGCAAGTGGTGTGAGGATGAGACACTTTACTGCCTTTACAAATCTGTTGGTAATGCCGTCAAGTCCAGGGGCACTATTAAGTTTTAGGCTGTTTATAATGAACTCAACCTCTGCTTCATCAGTGGGTAGAAAAAACATGGATTGCGAAGGACCTTGAAGTTCGACTTTAGTTACCAAGTGCTCCCCGGTACTGTTAGCTGTCATAAGTATATCATTAGCAAGACGCTTACCTATCCCAGAGAAATAGTCATTACACACATCCAGGGAAGCTGTCAAGTTGTCTTTGATTTGAGTAATCGCCTGGAATCCTTGTTTAGGCTTTTTTGTGTAAGATATGTCTTTGATAGTATTCCAGAGATTTTTTGTGTTCGTTTTATTTTTTTCTAGTTCCATGGAGTCGTGTTCGTGTTTGAGTTTTTGAGAAGATTATTGTAAAAATTCTTGTACCGAGTGTATGTTTGTTTTAAAATGTTGACTTGAATCAAGAAATTAATTAGGAAGACCACTAATACATATTTTGAATGAAACAAATATCATTTTGAATTCAGATGAATATCTCGAACCAAGGTAAAGAATTCTTAGCCCAATAACTTTTGGTTTCATTCGAAATATTATAACTCCTTTTAATTAATATCTTGGTTTAAGTTCAAGAATATTTACCTGGAAGTAAGTAGGTATGTACTGAGCAAACGCTTGAAAACGTTTATTATCACTATAATTAAAGCAAGGGGCGGTGGAAATGGAGATATTATGTTTTTTTTTCTCCGTTAGATATAGGTTAGTTCAAGCTTATAAAATTGATAAGTCATCAAATTGGGCATTATTTTGTAAGTACTCCTAGTTGTCGCTTTCACTAAAATATGATAACAACCACTCTTTTTGGTCGCATTATTACAGAAATAAAAAAAATGGTAAAGTTTACAACTCCAGGTGTGTATAATATTATCTTCAATCGCTGCAAGATTTATTACGATATCGGCTTCTTTTTAAACCGCCCAAGTTTTCCCGACAGGCTAAGCTCTTCCACAAGCTCTACATAAACTTTCGCAAAACATAAGAAAGCTCGAGGCTTGTACAAATGAAATAAATCACCACGACCACTCGCTTCATAATAATTCTGGGGAATTACCCAACGCTGCCGTACACCCGAAAAGTAACTGTTTTCCACGACAGTCCCGTTTTTGTTGGGAATTGTTTACCACCAGCAATCTTTGTTGACTTTCGTCGACTTCTACAACATAAGTACCTACATAGTACTTGGAAAAATCTTTTGAACAAATACAAAGCGCTAATTGAGACTAACTCCGAGGTTATCGTTTTAGTCCTCTTATGATAAAACCATATTTAGAAAGAAGATAACGTGAATAAATGGTAGGTAAATTAAAAAGGTCATTGGGCGTTTTGTTCGGACATATGACCCATACACAAACGAAATAGGGCTAGGTATGTAGGTAAATGCATCTGGTACTCAATGGTATGAGACACATTCTTGCAAGCCATGGAAGGATTGAGAAAAAAATATAAATCATTTCTCATTATCTTCTTTCTCACTATCTCGTACACATACTGTTGAATAACTTTTTTCTGCCGGTTGATACATGAAAAAGAATCACATATTTAGAAAACTGAGATTAAATTCTCTATTTTAAAACTAGTTTGGTCAAAAACGCCCAATGACCTTTGGTGATGTCAGCGCTTTTGTAAAAAAACAACTTTTCTGACGCGAATCGTTTAAGAGCTGAGTGTGCTCTTTAGCCAATATCTTAATTACTGTCTATAAAAGACAATTGAGCTTTAGTTTATATTCTGGATTGCTATAAATATCTAACAAATGATGTTGGTGTCGATAGCTGGAGATTTCATATACTTTTGCTTCACCGAAAAACTACTGGTAAATATATAAAAGGTAATATTCTGTGCATCATCGGTACGGTCGGCCCGACAAGGAACTTAACACGTAATTTGTACCGTGTTACTTTTACAAAGGTGTACTGTACAGGCCGGAATTCGAACCCACGACCGCCGTTGAATTGAATACATAGATACGTGCCTTTATCCATAAAAGGGTAGGCAGAGCACATGAAACTTATGCTCCAGTGCCACTTTTAGCATTATTAATGTGGGTACAGATCGACAAATGTGATATCGCAGTGATAGGTTGCTAGCCCATCGCCCACATCACACTTCATATCTGTTCCCTTATTATCGTGTCTCCTCCGTCAAAGATCTGGGTGTAGTGTTTGACACGCGGCTCACTTTTCACGAGCATATTTCTTCTCTTGCCACTAGCAGCTTTCGGAGACTGGGTTTTGTGATCCGAAACCTTCGCCACTTTCATGATCCGGTGGCCATAAAAATGGTTTACAATGCCTTAGTAAGGAGTAAGCTGGAGACTTCGTCGATCATATGGAACCCCTATGAATCGACGTATGCCTTACTCCTTGAGAAGGTTCAGAAAGCGTTTTTAAGGTTCCTCTATAAAAAAATATCCGGATTTTATCCGTATCTGTACCCAACAAAGTACCTTCTCGGCTCCCTCGGGTACAACTCCTTGGAGGTCAGGCGGAATTGTCGTCTGATGATCTCGGCATGTCAGGCCTTGCGTGGTGAGTCGGACTGTCCCGAGATTGTAGAGCGTCTGGTGCGACTTTATGTCCCTGATGTCCCGAGGATAGCCCTGAGACCTCGACAGCGCGACTTGTTGGCCGTGCCGTCGTCGAGGACCGTGTCGCTCAGGAATTCGCCGTTGCCCCGCGCCCTCTCACTTCTCAATGCGCTCCTGACATCGACACCCGAGTGTGACTTGTTTGCGTGGCGATGGGCGGCAGTGTGTAGTGAATGCCTGAGATCCTGTGAGGCGATGGATACTAGGTGCTCTACTGTTCCAAATTAAGCTGTTTGTTTATCTTTTATTGTGAACCTTTTATTGTTAATTTAAGTTTTGTGATGCATAGGTTTATAACTGTAATGTCATAAAATGTTTTTATAAATAAATAAATAAATAAATAAATTATGACTATTGCGACATCCACTGGAAGAAAGGGGGTTGCTTTTCTAACCCGACACCGCACGAGTACCTAATTGAATATTAACACATTCACTGCCAAGAATCGCTACGCACTACGCTCGTAGCCGATCCCGTGGTTTTCCTCGTTTGTAGCGGCAAGACTAGGCGGGTTTCTGGCAGTGAAAGTGTTAAGACGAAAGTAATCAAAAGTTAACTCACACTCCATAGCAATTAGAGAAGGTTCACACATAGCCAAGGCCGCGGTGGCGAGGGATCCAAAGCGTGGAATCCTAAGATATTCAATTTCCTTGCTTCGGAACGTCCTTTGTCTGAACTAAACGCTAGTAAAATTTTAAACAGTAGGCTCGTTAGTTGTTTTACAAAATTGATCTCTAAAACTTCTACTTACTACAAAAATTATAATACATAAATAAATAAAAAATCAGCCTATATATTTCCCACTGCTGGGCACAGGCCTCCTCTCATAGATAAGAGGGAACGGGCAATAGTCCCTACGCTGGCCCTGTGCCGGTTGGGGACTTCACATACACCTTTGAATCTTTCGCAGAGGTTTCCTCGTGATGTTTTTCCCTCACCAAAAAGCTAACGGTTAATATCAAATGATATTCCGTACATAAGTTCCGAAAAACTCATTGGTACGAGCCGGGATTCGAACCCACGACCGCCGCTTGACAGCCGCATGCCTGAACCACTAGGCTACCGTAGCCTAAGAAAGGGGGATAATGCAAAAGGTTAAATTAGTTTCTGCCATAAATAAAAAAAATTGTAGACCCTTTTATTGCCAGTTCTCCTTTTTTATGGGTTCCGTAGTCTAGTTGGGCCATGTCTGTTTGTCCTTGCGTCTACGACTTAGCTAAGTGACACTCACTATACTAGAAAGTAATTCGGCATGAGTATATAAATCAATCACGCCGACAAAATGAAGGGATAACATAAATTAAAAAATGTGCACACTTACATTAGGGGTATTTTTTTTTTGGTAATATACTACAAATTGTTGTACTGTTACTGTGATCCCTGTGTCTCGTATTAAGCATATTACTGGAACTCAACAAACAGGCAGAAACTCGCGGCTTGCGGACTCTCCAGATACCCTAACTTTAAACGTGTTCCCTGCTGATGTTATTTCCAAACGCTCCGCCTGAATAATAATTACTTAGTGACTCATAATGATATGTAACTTGATTATCCCGTTTAATGTATTGTTTGTGTCAGTCGAGGTGTTGCACTCCGGGAGTGCCGGCAGAAGTGAAAACTCAATGACATTGTAACAGTTTTTCGATCAGGTCACGTGTCTTACGAATTTTCAATCTGACGAATCTGTCGGTCACGTGACCTGTCGTGAGTATAACATTTTTTCCCCATCATAAAAAGTGCACAGCGCCGCTAAAGAAGTTTTCACTTCAAAAGATAGATGTTAAGAACAGGCGGTCTTATCGATCGAACGAGCGATCTCTCACCACCAGTCACCAGTGTTAATGAACATGACTCTATTTCCAGCACGTCTATGATGGGACGGCCGCGACATACTCTCGATTTTTCTCGCACTCTGAGGAGACCAAGGAAGGACACCGCAAGAGAACCAAGCTAACCGACGTGGCACTCCGGATCGCTAAACTTAAGTGTCAGCGGGCGGGGCCCATAGCACGTAGAACCGATGGCCGTTGGAGCGGTAAGGTTCTCGAGTGGCAACCACGTACCGGAAGGCGCGGCGTGGGTAGGCCCCCGACAAGGTGGACTAATGACCTGGTAAAGGTTGCGGGTGTCCGCTGGATGCGGGTGGCGCAGGACCGGTCGCTTTGGCACTCTTTGGGGGAGCCCTATGTTCAGCAGTGGACGTCTTTTGGCTGATATGATGATGATGATGATGATACCTCTTGTTCTAAGTCTTCTAATAAGGGAGCTAGCGCGCCGTCGCGTGATAGACGCGCAGGGTCGTAAGGATGTCTGTGCCCGCTTTGTTATGGCAGATATTGGTGCTGGACTGTACATGGTAATAAATGTATGAAATAAAAGCAACGCGAAAATCCTATTTACCTTTACAAAAAAAACTCATTTGAGTCGTGCAGACGATCACACGTTTTTGCATCCACTTATCTTTACCATCAAAGAGACTGAAACGGTTTCTCCATTTGCATAATTTCGCGTCGTGCCCACTGGGTGGAATTCGGGCCTTTTGAGTTTTATTTATTGGTATTCTCATACAAATTGTTGTAAATAAATTAAAATTGCATCGTTATACCGTTTAGTTTGTCTCAATGCTAACACAGTAACCGTCGAAAATCAGATAATTTAGAAGCATAATAAATAAATCAAGGTGCCAATTATGCACATAGTCTGATATATCAGACGATGGCGGGTAAAGGGTTAATGTATCTGTAAACTTTCTAACTCTTTTAACATTTAGTTTTTAAGATATTTATTAATATTTATTTTATCCTTTAATTCTTTTGGGTGTTTATTTATTAAGTAAGTATTAAGTAAGAGTCTATTTATTGGGTAAGATGTATTCCGATGTTCTTCGTCCGTAAAAATATTAAATTCCGGTTTATTTTGCATGCGATTTGTTAAGTGACGAAACAGGTATAAATAAATGTTATCCGTTATATATAGCGGTATTCCGTCGCGCGTACAAATTTCAATCACAAAAGGCACGCAAGATTTGACTCGTAAAGAAAGCACAGGTTTTTCCAGTTGGTTTCATTGATTCATAAAGTGCTTACACATGGGGATATGTATGGAGTAGCATACTCGTATCAGCAAATGCAATAGTCTTGTCAGTTTAAAAAATGAACTCAAAGCATGGCTGCCTAATGGCTGCTCAACAAACCGTTCTGTAGTTTCAAAGAGATTTTAAACCTAGAATAATATAATTATCTAATAGCTATGTTAATAACATAAGCTTACTTTAATAAGTACTAGTGACCCACCCCAGCTTCGCACAGGTAGGTATTATATTATACATATAAATATTTCTCTTGAATCACTCTATCTATTTAAAAAAACCATATCAAAATCTGTTGCGTAGTTTTAAAGATCTAAGCATACATAAGGACAGACATCGGATATGTAGTGATGGTGATATCTAATGTCCACTTTTAATTATTTATTATCAATAAAGTATGAGTATGAGTAAATTTGGGGGAGGCCTATGTCCAGCAGTGGACGTCGTTCGACTGATATGATGAAGATGATGAGTAAATTAAAGCGGTATGTCGAAATTTTCCATGACCTTTTTCCATCTAATTTCTGATTTAGTTTGAAACAGCGTTGAATGTCTTCTTGTCTGCCTACTTCGTAGCTAAAATATTTTTGAATGAATCTTTAAAGCGTTAACTTGAAACTCAAGTGACTCTGGATAAATCCTATTATTTTTCTTCCCAGATCTTCCCCGGAACATGAAGACGAATTTAAGAACTTTCGTCGAAACTAGGTAAGTTTTCCTTTTCTACGATTTCATCATTTTGTTTGGTAACTAAAGGCAAGGGAAGTTTTTTGATGGTAAGTTCTTTTATCATTTTTTTAGTACTTTTAATAACATTTTGTGTTTAAAATGAAAAGAGAAGGTCTGAGTTATTATTTACTTAACTTTGTTATTTGAAACTATGTCATTAACGTCATCATATTTAAAATAAACGATTAATAGGTATATTTCGATCACAATATCAATTTATCAGTTAATTTATTGTTTTCTAAAGTAAATATAAAATGTTGATAGATCAGTAGAGCTACCACGAGTGGCTATCAAAAAAACACATTACGATACAATTCTCGACAACGAATCAACGAGCTTCGAATAGATTTCGATTGTCACAAATTCGAGCCGTCAGTATTAGGTTTAACCCTAATTCACAACTTTGATTGTCATTTTCTATACCAACTCCGTTAACACAACCATTCTGATCCGAAAATGGTACAAGTTATTTGTATGTCCGCATATACAGATGTCCGGATGCGCTCCTCTTCAGGTCGCTTTACTCAACCGATTGTCGTGAAATGTAGTGAACAGGTTCTATAATTATATAGATATTTTTTGTCGATCAATTTATCGAAATCAAAAAAAAAAACATGTTTTTTGCTAAATGACACACTGGCTTGCGGTTTTTTTAGCACACAGAGACACACTGTTCACACCTGTGTAATTTCTAAAGTGTATATTGCACATCTTGTTCCATATCCTTCGCTTACCATATGCTAGCAGCACAGCTGGAAACCATTCCTTTTCCGTCCGGTAAAGTAAAATATTCTGCATTTTTGTACGCCACGCTTGCCATTCAATTTTATATCCGCAAGCTGGAATCCGCTGAGAAATCCTGTGCCAGGGACGCTCGTTAAAACCTGATCTACTTATACTTAGCAAGTACGTGGCCGATATTTACTTGGGAGATAATATTCGGTCTGATATGATACTTAAGAACGACGTAGACAGAAAAAAATGTCCTGTTAAAGCAACGAACGAAAAAACCATATAATGCGAGCTCCTTACAAACTATCCAAACACGTTCTCAAAACCCAGTATCCGCATGTTCGAACTAAACGGCTGCCTGGCATCGTTTTGACACCCCGCCCGCAACCTCGCATAATGGCAATGGCAGCAATGCCATGGTGCCATTGCCATGCTATGGGGCCATTTCGCGGCGCAACTTATACTTCTACTAGGTTCTGCCCGTGACTTCGTCCGCGTGGAACTCTTTTATATCGTAGCTCCTTATATACAAACTTGCGCCCCCTATTTCGCCCCCTTATAGACGATGATTCCCGGAATAAACACTATATGTATACCAAAATTCATTTTAATCCGTTTTTGCGTGATTGAGGTCCAAACTTTAGCATCATAGCCTAGCGGCGGCTGCGAGTCGGAAACGATAACGCAGGTTAAGCAAAGATGGCAGCGGTCAGTTTTTGGATGGGTGACCGCCTGATGTTTGAGTGGGTGGTTAATATTTAATATAAATGAGCGCTTCCGTGCTTTGGAAGGCACGCTAAGCAGTTGATCCCGGTTGTCTATGACAGTAGTCGTTAAGCCGAGTTAGGCCTTCGGGCGGCTTAAGAACTCCTAACAGTCGAGTTGCCCAGTCACTTGACAAAGGGGGGACAACTGTTACTCGCGTCCGGAGGAGCTACCTACCACATCCCTGCACGTGTCCCCTGGGTAGTACTAAAGAGTGATAAACTTTAAAGGCCAAAAATAATGTATGCCATACGATTAAACAGTTTATGAATTAGGTTTAGTCACGATTTTCGTTACGGTGTTTGAATTGTGCTGAAGTTTACCAACAAAGTGAAAATTTAATTGATAAAATAAGTATAAAGTCAAGGATAATCCTACTAATATTATAAATGCGAAAGTTTGGATGGTTGGATGTTTAGATGTTTAGATATTTGGATGTTTGTTACTCAATGACGCTTAAACGGCTCAACCGATTTAGATGAAATTTTACACGAAGATAGTGTATAGCCTGGATTAAAATATAAGATAGCTTTATCCCGTTTTCACGCAAACGAAGTCGCGGGCGGAAGCTATTATTAAATAACCCTTCAGCTGTGGCGAAAAAACATGGCCGCTTACCCACGTCTGTGGCACCTTCTGAGGGACGCTCCACCTCCAAGGTTTGTGGGGTGAAGTGATTTGGTAAAATTAAAATTTCTTTAGTTTTTTACATAATTACAGCCAGGGTTTTGGACGAAACTCGATCTATATTAAATTATCTAACTGCAACGATATATCGTCGTTACATTAAAGTCGTATTAAGGCTATCTAGCTGACCTCGTCACCAGGTCACCGAAGTTTACGACATATTTTGGTAATTTTAAATATAATAAATTGGATATTTGGGGTGTTTAATGGGTTTAATTTGAAGAAATTAGTGTTATACTTATTCGAAAAACATAAAATGGGATGCTAATGAGTATTTTTTTTTACACTAGACCATTTGAAATATTCTACCAATATAATGCCTTCACTCAGAAGTTGCTCGTGTGGGCTTCGATTTACATGTTTATATCTGAAGTGTTTTATACTGTATGTAATCAAATTCATGCCTAAACAATACATTTGGGCCATCAACTAGGTGTAACCGAAGCTTTTTTTATTGTAGGTGCAGCAGGTTTTATGTGAGAGTAAAATGAAAAAAGTATGTCTACTTTGACACAAAATAACCTCTTCCAAACGACTGCAATTATCAGAGCAACCATGGGCTTTAAACCAAACAAATTTGGTGGGAAGCATCTTGATTAAATATCCTTTCAATTAAAATTACAACATTAATACCAGTTAAACAAAAAACACGTAAAACATGAACATTAAAACAATGAAAATCAAGACCATTTCGAAAAAAAATGGTTTGCTTAGTATGGATATACCCTTACCCACACCATGAGTTATGATGTCAAATAAAACTCTAAAAATATGAAAGGAAAACTAAAAACGATATGATACAGAGACAGAATACTGGGTGGAACAGATCGATGGACTTTTAAGCAAATGGGATATAGATCAGGTTTAGTGCTTTACTTCTCACCTAGTAACCATATTAATATTTCTAACGGTTACCGAGATACAACTTGTTAAACTTTGGTGAAAAAAACTGTATGTTTCAACCCTATCCAGCAGATTCAATGAAGTCAGCAAGATTCTTGTGACTTGTGACATGTGTCAATTTCAAATGAAAATAATAACTATGTATAGTATTAGGGTTGTCACTAAGATAAAATATTTCGATTTTTATGTTTTTTTTTTTCTTTTAAATCCAGCTTAACATTTATAATAGATCGTTTGTACGTCACTTATATAACACTGTCCTTTCAGCTTAGTCCAAGGAAATGTTCCTCCCTGTATAATGGAAAAATAAACCATCTTCGTCTGTAGCCCCCGACAGGATGATCGGGGTAACTTCCTCGTTAAAAATAACACGAAACAAAAATATTTAATTAAATAATTTGTTTCGTGAAAAGGGTAAAGGAAAAACGTAAAACTGTAATTGTTTCTAAGTATAATGCCATACAATATTTCCGTAACTTCGCAAACAGAACATTTCATTGGGTAAGGGTGAAGACACATCTATCAGCATCGAATCGCATTTTGTAATACAGTAAACGTAATTTTGTATGAGATGCGTCCGCATCAATTCACCCTTCCGCATGCGGACGCATCTCATACAAAATTACGTTTACTGTATTACAAAATGCGATTCGATGCTGATAGCCCACCATCTGCTGCTGCTGCTTCACCCTAAGTAACCATTGGTCGTCATCGAAGAGTAAGCCTGCCTTTTGCGAGAAAATACGGAAAAAACTAATTTTCTCGAAAATAAGACGAAGCTAGATCGGTCTCTCGGCCCCGTAAACCCCTATACTGCAAATTTTATCAGAACATGATTACAAATATATATAAACAATTTTACATCACGTGTTTTTTCACGTTTTATCTATATTTTGCTAAAAGTTTGAATAGGGTTCTTTTTAATTTCTAGCCAAGTATATGCTCGCCAATTTTCAAGTCTTTAGATCATAGATTCAAGGGGTTCCCATACAAACTTCAAACCCATTTTTTAACCCTTTGGCACCCTTATCTTTATATTTTTTATAACCTATTGCGTGGCCGAAGATCCATTGAACGTTTTAGTGAAAGTTGCATATTAATCCATTCGATAGTTTTCCCATGATACCCAGACTAATATCCTTTTCGTTGGGCTGTTGTATTAATAAACAGATAGATGGCGCGCTGTTGCGTAAAGTAAAGACGACTTTATCCAAATATTCTCAAATTTGGCCTGTGGGTCATCGTAACTCAATCAAACTTTTTTATACGTTTAATACGGTTTGTTGGAGTTCAGACGCCGACAAAAGTCTGGAGAATGACCTTCTAAATGCGTGGAAATTGGTGAAGTTCTGCATCGCGCTATTCAAGTTTTTAATGTATGTTGTATAAATACAATTTCCTTCAATCTCTAATTATTATGTCTCACTGACGACCTCAACGAACTTTCACATTTATTATATGTAGAGATGGTTTTTTCGTTCGCTGTGTAAAACTATGTTTCATCGAGGTTTTATCAAGGAAATGAAATGAGACTTCCTCACTTGACGGGGTGGGATCGGCAAGCGGGTACCAACTTTATCGAGAACTTACTGAAGTCGCAGACATAATACTGACAGCTTGCGGACAAGTGAGGAATCTGTGCGACATCAGTAAGCTGAGGCCGAAGGTAAAGCGGAGAGAGCGGCCGGCCACATTAGGCACCAGATGTCAAATGGCCCCGAAATTACCAAAAAAACAAGCAAAAAGATTATTATGTGAAGTAAAGGCATCAAAGGGTGTCTTCAGAACACCTCGCTCCCAGGGGCGCTCATCAGGCGATTGAGGGCTATGCTATGCTGAGTAACCTCACGTCAAAGTCGAGTCTTATTTCCCCAAGTAACTTTTTTCAGAAACCGTATATCTATCAAAAATACCTACCATTACAAAACAAATCTAACCTTACCTAATACTCTCGACTCGTTGAGTTGGCTTTGTAAAAAAGTTTCATCGTTTGGCTCGCTTCCTATCTTCCTTTGATCGTTAAGGTAAACAACATCGTCAAATAGGTACCTTTTGCGATACCTGTGCTGTATGTGACAAGCTTAATAGTGGAATAGCATGCAAACTGCAGTTTATACTTTATCGCCGCTAGCGGATTATATCGAACCTGCCGCTTCTCAGCTTCGCTCTATATCGCGTAAGCCTCGAAAGGTATTATAGTTGCGCACGAAACATCTGTAAGGCCGCGGACTGGACGCCAGCGGGGAGCGGGGCGACGAGCGGGCGGTCATACATTGAACTCGCTCCAATGTATGAACAGCTGCTCGTGGACCCGCTGGCTGCTGGCGGGCAGTCCACGGCCTCAAAGCAGTTTTATTTTTATTTTTATTTGCTTCAGGCAACAAGGCCCATATATACCAACACCTTACAGACTAACCACCTTAAGACTTAATATATGAATATCATCATCATCATATCAGCCGAAAGACGTCCACTGCTGGACATAGGCCTCCCCCAAAGAGTGCCAAAGTGACCGATCCTGCGCCACCCGCATCCACCGGACTCCCGCGACCTTTACCAGTCATCATTCCACCTGCGGCGCTAGCACAACTGACGCCGCGCCGCGACGCGAGTCGAGAAAGATCTATACTCCTTTTTTTCTGATTTGCACGGTGCGAGTGAGACAAGAGCCGCTCAGTCGCGCGCGAAGCGACTGAACAGCAAGTTGTGCTAGACGCGCCTTTGTATCGCTGCAATGTCGTCGTTTGTAACCGCTTATTAGACCTCGACCACGACTTACTCAGCAGCAATAGCGGTGAGCCTTAAGCCTCCCACAGACTGGCGTGGCCTGCGGTGCCACCGTAGGCCGCGCCAGTGTGATTCAAGCCTTATGTGGTAGCTAGAGGCACGCTCTAATTTCTCGCTGCCACGTAAAAGAAGGCTGAAATACTGTGTTTTGGTTATAATTCAACCCTTGATTTTACCTCGATATGGAATAATTACCGGGAAAGAAAGAATTATTGAGTTGCTGCTCGCAGATCGCTTGCTATTGTTCCATTTTTTCCATACTCACCGCCTCGCAACCTTGCTCAGCTCTCGTGAATTGACACCCTAAGTAACAAACATTCCAACATAAAACACTTAATGCGTATAAAAATACAGTGCAAAGAACCGAAGAGACGCTCCAACACGAAAATATTGAATACATTGTTGCTTGATTGCATAAAATATTCGTAAAAATCAAACGTAGACAAAATTCATTGCGATCGCGTTTTGAAATCCCGCATAAATTTCCAATTACATTTAAATACGACTGTATAAAAAGCCGGGGTTCCGTGACGTCACGGGAACAATGTAAACATCCCGACTTGACGTTAGGCCAAATTGCGTCCATGCCACAGTGAAGGGAATTGTTGCAGTCATTTAACTTTGTGATTTTATTGGGCAATCAGAGCTCCCGGGAATGCTGACAATGAGAAACCTTCATTTATCTCTAAATAATCAATGACTTTGTAATTGTAAATTTATGATAAGTTAGCGTAAAAAAATGAGAATTGAGGTTAATTGTTGGTTGATTTCAGTGTAGTAAAAAAGTAAGTAGACAATTATTGATAGGACAAAATCCATATTAGGTACGGTCGAATTCTCTAATATCTATAAAGACTACCTTTCAAAAATATCTACACATGTGTCTTATGTCAGTAACAATAAAGGCTCTGTATAGATCTTTATGAAAGGTTGTCTGTGTAGATATTGGAAAACTCGACTGTAACATACTTTATGACAAAGTACTCAAAGGAGAAAAAACGATAAAAACATTACGCACATGTGACAAAAGACGATTGTGGCAAAATGCGTATGGGGATTAAAAACCCAGTGGGGCGAATTGCGTTCGGGGCACCCATCTAACAAATCAACACAACGAATCCGCCAATCTCAGGCGTCTATAGGCTACGCTGTCTGCTTACCATCAGGCAACATTAAGGCGTTTAACCAATAACAACCGGGCATTTGACCTGTGTTGCCTTTTTAAACCTGTAAAATTGTAGTTGACAGACATGAATTTAGTGATGTCGTGCCGTGGACAGGGACAAATGTCGCAAACTGGTGTTTGATGGTCGTAAAGTCCACGATGAAGCATGGTTTAAAACACTCGCACAGAAGCGAGCCAAGCGGCATCAATGTGGCACGTGTTCGGCGCGGGCAAATTACACCTGCCAGGCTTGCGGTCGTGTGTGCCGCTCCCGCATTGGCTGACACAGCCATGGAAGACGTCTCCCTTCTTGATGCTGCTTGTATAGTCTGTAATAGACATAAGGCCATTGATGATGATGATCCCTATACCACGCTGGGGACGGAACGATATATATTAAAACTGAAATCACCTTTGTGTGTTACTTACTGTACTTGCTGTTATATTTGCACTGTCACAAACCGGCCATTATATCGTAATATATGCTCACGACTCCTACCCGGGGTTAATTCGGACATTTGGCGGAAATTCTGTCCTACACAGTAGTTGAGTTAATTGCCCGTGTTCATACTAAATACTGTTATGATTTCCCGTGGCAGGCCAGCCTTACAATTAGATAAATAATATTTATTCCTCAAACACAGTGTGCTTGCACTACACCCGCATCCGGAGGAAATTGATGCGGGTCCTCCGTGGATGCGGATGCATCTTGAAAAACCTCATGTTTTTTGTACGAATTGTCTAAAAAGGTTTAAATAACCTAACGAAATAGTGTATTTATTTAGACGTGTCAGTGTCACTTAATCACGAAAACTTTATCACTGAGACTATCATGAAAAGACTTTAAGTGCTTATCACGAAAACTTTACCACTTAAAGACAGACGGCAGAGGCATATCACGTCAGACTAAAGTCTGTGCTAAAGCACGAAATAATCTTTTTTTAGAAAAGATACAATTAGATAATATTTTATTATTAATTTTTATGAAATATTGATCTAAAAAAAACGGAATTTTAAATAGCCTGTGTTTGTAGGAATACAAAACAATACAAATAATAGGTACTCTTTATTGCACACCTCAATTTACGAAAACAATACAGAACAACAACAAATAACAAGTAGAGGTCAACAACATGCACACAACTATTTAGTGGGATGTTTTGAACGCTCTGTTGCGCCAAAATGTAAATAGGTACCTAGTCAAAATGATTACAATTTAATTACTAATTAGCCCAAAGAAAAAAATATCGTCTGGCGTGAACGCAGGTGAAGAGATGGCAGCGGAACGTCTGAAAGTTTAAATAGGCGATATGTACTAAGAATATTAGATTCGCTGGGAATAAAATATCAACTCTTTGCCTAGTAGCTAAGGTAAGTTTTATTCATTAATTCATACTAATATTATAAATGCGGACCAACGGCACAACCGGGAAGAAACGCTAAGAAGATGATGATTGATGACCAATATTATAAATGCGAAAGTATCTCTGTCTCTCTATTTATCTATCATGTTGACACTGATTTGCCGGCGCGGAGGCGGTACGTTATTACGACGCTGTCAGAAGTCAGAGTCAACTGGCAGTCCATTCTTTACTGATTCTATACTGCACGCTTTCCTGACAGGAGTGAGATGAGCGCAAGCGGGGCGGTACGAATACATGATACTACTACTAGTAATGCAATGATTTAATACTGACAGTATACCGCCAGTTGAGAATATTTGTGCGACATCAGTAAACTCACGTAAACGCACAAAATACCGCACACCTACCGATCACGCATCGTCTAGTTAGGAAGTCGCCTAAGTGTGAATGCATTTATTACATTGAGG
The DNA here is from genome assembly GCA_947578815.1 of Epinotia ramella. Lineage (NCBI taxonomy): Eukaryota > Metazoa > Arthropoda > Insecta > Lepidoptera > Tortricidae > Epinotia > Epinotia ramella. Next base: position 4,003,683 of record OX388214.1, on the reverse strand, counting down.
GCCTGTTTCACAATCACCGGATAAAGTTATCTGCCAGTTAAAATTATTGCTATCCTTTTGTCCCGTCATATAAATTAGCGTTGCGTTGCGTTGTTAGTTAGTTAGCGGTTAGCCTAGTGGGTAGTGACGCTGCCTACGAAGCTGAAGGTCCTGGGTTCGAATCCCGGTAAGGGCAAATATTTGTGTGATGAGCATCAATATTTGTTTCTGAGTCATGGAAGTTTTCTATGTATTTAAGTATTTATATCCATTATATATATCGTCGTCTAGTACCCATAACACAAGCCTTACTGAGCTTACTATGGGACTAGGTCGATTTGTGTAAGATTGTCCCCTAATATTTATTATTTATTTATTTATTTATTTATTTATAAGTGACAGCCAACATGTATCTGACGGATATGTTTTAACTGGAGATTGTGAAACAGGCCCTTGACAATACATATTTCTGTTACTCAGTCAACCAAGACAGATCCTGCAATAAACATGCTCAAAACCACTACACAAACATTGCATCCTCATTAAAATGCGAGCTTTAATTAAAAGGACATCACAAGCAATATCGCAGTAGCATCGCGAGTGTCGAATAGAGCTACACAAACCTCATGTAACATGTCGTGACAGCTTGAGGCAATCGTCGTTTGACTTACGAGTATTGCTCAACTAATGCCGAAGTTTCGGGTTTCAACCGACAGTTCTATTCACAACTCAGTTCACCTCACTGATATTCACTTGTGTATCCTGACCCTCAGATTGATTACAACTACGCGCATTGGAGGTAAATGTGCCATTTTACGAAAAGTTGTACACTCGACGTTTTTTTTAATTTTGATATAATCGGGTTTTTTCTACTCAGAATCGAGAGCACTTTCGAATGCTAAACGAGAAAAAAAGTGTCCCAAGATTTTTTATTCCATTCCGTTACCGTTTCCATACTACGCTTGTATGGTGGTAACAGAACGGCAAACCGAAAATTATATGTAACATTTTGGACAGTTTTTTTCTCCTCGTTCGAAAGTGCTCTCGATTCTGAGTAGAAAAAGCCCGATTATATCAAAATTTTAAAAAAAGTCGAGTCTACACCGTACACCGCTACGTGGTCAGTAGGTATGTGGTTTGTGTTTCTGAAGGAAAGTAAACAACAGAGCTCCCGCGGATGCGCTGTATTGAGAGCGAGTGAACTGCATTTTTTTTTGTTTTTTTTTTAGCTGTCCACGCAACGACTCCTCAAAATGCGTCTGCTCTGGAGTCGCGATCATGAGCTACGGTATCTGCTTACCGTCAGGCCGTATGCTTGCTTGCTACTGTCATGGTACACGTAATAGTATTTTATACAATCGTTATAGTAATTAACCCATTCAGGGCCCATGACGACACATATGCGTCAGACCGTCGTAGTCGCTTTCCGCTACATACGAAGAAAACGATGGGCTACGAGCGTAGCGCGTAGCGATTCTGGGCATTGAAAGTGTTAACGAGAGCCATTGAAGTCGAGTATCTTGTTTAGGCCACAGTAAGGCATAACTTTTGGTCCAGTTTAATAATATAAGTAATGTACGTACAAAGATTACAGTAGAAAAATCTTATACTGGTTCGCTTTAGGCGAGTCGATAAGTGTTGTGAATTTTAGGCCAATTTTGAATTGGATTATAATACATGTTCGGAAACAAAGTGATGTAGTTTAGTTTGTTGTTTAGCGTCCCGTAGGTATGGGAAATTCAGAAACCGAGTACCGACTGCACTCGAGCCGGTCATCAAATCCTTTTGCCAATAAAAATTCAAAGTTACAGTCAGAATAGCCGGTGAATTTAATGTGCAATGGCTTTCAGATTAGAATCCACAAGTGTAGACAGTAAACGGAAAAACGTCATTACATAGTCCGCATGCTGGCAGTGTTTACCGAGGTACCCCACGGGAAATATGCGGCGGCGGTTAAGGGAGGGACACACGGGTACCCTTAAAACGGGTTACCTACCTGTCACAACCCCGGAAAATTGCTTCTCCGAGCGATTCATTTTTGGCAAAGTTTCATTTGTCCGAACGGATTTTTTGCAGAGACCATTAATTTCTCAGTATTTTACACAATTAAAACGCGAACTAGTGAACATCAAGAGAAAGAGTTACCAATTATTTACTGTACTAGTATCTCTAGTTCAATAAAAGTACTTGTTAAATCTTGAATATTTTTCTCCGCACTCCTGCTAACTAGCTACCCACGAGTACAAGTCAAGGTAGCAGCTAGCTGGCATAAAACAAATCTTACCTAACCTAATAAGTAACAAAAGCTTCGAATTGTCAATGGTTGCAGAAAAAAATACCTTCGGCCAAACGAAACCTTTGCGAATGAGTCATTAAAACCAACATTCGTCACATTTTTTTTTAATATTTTTGAAAATTATAGATGTTGATATGTTGGTACGGTCACACCTTAAGCATGGGCGTTGTCGTACACGTCATCCGTAAACTAAAATTGTAAGACACTCTTAACAACCACCTAAATCACGACCCGGCCAACGCGATTCCTACAAAATGCGAAATTGAAAAACTTGCTGCGCTAAAAAGTTGATAGTGTTTTATTTATACCAAAGTTGGAATGCCGTTTGCCTTTGGAGACCGCGAGACATCTTTATGAAGCAACCAATTTTTAATGTTCTGTTGCCGTCAAATATATGTTTACTCCTTTTCAAAAAGGCGAAAAACGTATACAAATCTATAACGATTCTGAGCATACCTCGGGAGAGCTGAAGCTGACTTAGCAAAGAGTTTTTAAATTAAGGAGCAAAGACTTTATACTTGATTTTAAATTGTTCGTTCCCTATTTTGTCTGTAGCTTTTGCCTGCGACTTCGCCTCCATAGAATTTGATACACTGTTCATAAGGTAAACGTCCTAAGACGTTGCACTAGTGTTTGGCATGGGGACTGTCAAAGTGGCATGGCTTAAATTCCAATGAAGAAAACTCCTCTTAGTTCGAATTTAACCTATAGGTATTAGTCCATAAGCCCACTCCCAATACACCTACGTCTCATGACAACACGATAAAATACATGGCAGCAGGTCGAGAAAGTTGTGCTGAGCAATAATCAGAAGATTATCGCACCTAAAGTTTGTAAGCCACCTTTGACACCGTCTGCCAAGTACTTCCGGCCATTTCAGGGCTGACAGACTCAAGTTTACTCTCTCAACGATTAAAGGGCTAAATGATGCCACATGTCTCGTACTGTTGTCACATGACGTAACTTACCCATACACATTTTGACCGGAAGTGAATGATTTTCAAACTTTCGGCCAATTTTAGGTGCGATAATCTTCTGATACTTGCTCAGCACAACTTTCTCGACCTGCTGCCATGCTTTTTATCGTGTTGTCATGAGACGTAGGTGTATTGGGATTGGGCTTACGGACTACATTGCTTTGACATGAAGTGCCTAAGCTACATACTAGTGCAACTTCGACTACTAGGACGTTTACTTAACCATCCCGTCGTTTAAACGCAGCATTTTAATGTAGGAGTGCAGTAAAGAATATGTACTGGCTTGACTGACATCGGTTGTCACAACAGTTTGGAAGTAGTCGATTGTTTCAATCCAGCGATAATCGTAAGTTACGTTCGTTAAAATCTGTCACTAAGAAAAGTTTGACAGTTCTCTATGGGATGACAGCTTCCGGCGCAGTATTTAACGTTTACCGGTCAGTTAAAGTGTGGTCGTTGCAACCTGCTAGGGTGGTTTTCACCAAACCGTCTGTGATCGTAAGCGGTGTTCGTTAAAATCAGATTGTATGGAAAGATGGCAAGTTTCTATGGAATGACAGCTACCTTATTTTTTATCGTGTGTCGTCGCCTCATACAAACTGGTGTCCGACAAGTTCTGCCACTACGACACACGATAAAAAATCGTCCCGACAGAGGACATAGGTAGTAGGAACCAGAGGCTTTTTTTTTTTTTTTGGGATTTGTATGGGATTTCACAGCTAAACACGAACGCGGTCGTAACGTTTTGTTTCGGTAAAACTTATACTAGAGACTCAGGGCGTAGCCGTATACTATAACGTTGAACATTCTGTATTAGTAAGTTGGTGCAACCCGTCCTTAGTGGATAATACGTGGTCATAAAATACTTTGACGGCCGATTTAGCCTAGTGCACCCTGCCTGTGAAGCTCCCTGGCATCGTTTTGACACCGCGCCCCCATCCACGCATAATGGTAAAGGCACCATTCTGTGGGGCCATTTTGCGGCGCTACGTTAACTTCTATGTTTTTTTGCGTTCGCTAGTATATATCCTTACTAATATTATAAATGCGAAAGTGTGTGTGTTTGTATGTTTGTCCTTCTTTCACGTCGCAACGGAGCGTCGTATTGATGTGATTTTTTGTATGGAGTTATTTTAGAAGCTGGAGTGTGACATAGGCTACTTTTTCCAGCGGGAAAACATCTAATTCCCACGGGAAAATTCAATATGTTACATTTTCCTATAACCACGCGGGCGAAGCCGCGGGCATCAGCTAGCATTATATAAATTAAATATATCGTCGTCTAGTACTCATAACACAAGCCTTATTGAGCTTGCTATGTATGGGGCTAGTTAAATGTGTGTAAGATTGTACCCTGGGCCCTGACTGTTAATTAAACGACTTCAAAAAAGGATATGGATATGTATGTTTGTCCGCGATTATCTCGCGTTTCGCTGAACTGATTTTGACGCAGTTTTCACCAGAACGTAGAAAATTTCACGCTGGTGGTTTATTGATGTTTTGTTTGTATTTCATTTGGTACAGTGATTTTGTCTATTCATTTAATTGACAAGATAAAAAACATTCTAACTCTTTCTGATGACAATTTCTATACGAAGGTACTTTTATTTCTATACGAAGGTACTTTTATTTCTATACGAAGGTACTTTTATTTCTATACGAAGGTACTTTTATTTCTATACGAAGGTACTTTTATTTCTATACGAAGGTACTTTTATTTCTATACGAAGGTACTTTTATTTTGAATCAGTGCAGTGGTTTTAAATGTGAAAAGGTAACGAATAAACAGACTGTTACAAATTAAGGCACCTCTAGATTTACAAAGGTGCACACATTCTTTAAAACGGAATGTTTTAAAACGCTCGCATTCATTTCAAATTTTAACATTTATTTAATAGCATATTTTGTTTTGGGGAAAAATGTTGTCCTCTAGTCCTCCTTTACATAAAAGTATAAACGTGTAGATTAATTAAGAAATGCACACATTTTAGTCCATTTATACTGGGTACCTATCTCAGTCGCTAACGTTTCAAAAAAAAGTGTCCCGTTAGACCAATTTTGGTACGGAGCACAAAACAATTATACCTATCACCAATACTTTGCATAAATGTACTACGATAAATACATACACGTGTATACCTACACATAATTGTGTTCATATGCGAACGAAAACTTCGTATTGTCCGGTGGTCCCGCTGTCCGGCTATAGCTATACAGGGTGTAACATAAATGGAGTGTGAACCGATCAAGGGCATAACAGGTATCGTGTTCTGATAAAAAAAAACTAAGTTTTTTTTTTGACGCGATTTTTTTTTATATTTGTATGGAGCAAGTCGCCCCAGTCGGCCAACGCTCCATACAAATGAAAAAAAAAATCGCTAAAAAAACAATTCTCTAATGTTTTTTGTAGCTTATTATGAACAACAACGGCTTTAAGCAATACAGTATCCCATATTTACTTCAAAGTTCATTGTTTTTGAGATATTTGGCATCAAAGCTGAACAATTTTTAGCCAAAAAACTGGTTTTAAGGCCATAACTTTTGTGTTCATTAGTTTAAAATAAAAACCCTAGACACGTTTTTAGTGACGTCAAAGACGAACCCAACTAAGTATGTAGATTTCATATATGTTAGATCTTTCACGTCAATAGAGATACGAAATAAGTGTTTTTATAGACAATGTTTAAAAAAATCATACAAAATTAAATATTCATTTCATTCAAAATCCGGTAAATAAAAATTGAGATTAAAGATTGAAGAACCGATTTAACCGTTTGATTTACAATTCTATCTGTAGTGAAAAAGTAGGAGATACGATTCAAAACTTGTCAAAAATCGATGAAAACCTCGGGTAACCCCTTAAGTAGGAGTACGGAAAAAAAATCTGTGTCATAGGAAATAGGTTATCAGTCGTCTAAGAACCAAACTGTGTGCAATTTTTTTTAATTTATTGGTATTTAAGGATAGTGGAAGACTCCCCAGGACAGGGATACGTGGAAGAAAAAGCGGGAGGCTTTGCTTTTTTGCCCAGCGGTCGGACACTTAAGGGTATTAAATAAAAATATATATATTTTATTTATTTAAGGTTAGTCAACAGATACAACACCAGGCACTAAGGAACTAAACTTAGTCTTAAAACAAGGAAAAGTGTCAAACAAGCCAAAAAAAATACTCATATTCATTTACAATATAATACAATTACAATAATTAACATAATTCAATTAAAAGGTACAAATTTCGTGTTACACAGTTAGCATAATTTCTTATTTCAATACACCTGTGTCTTATGACAACACGATAATTAATAGGTATGCATGGCAGCAGGTCGAGAAAGTGGTGTTTCATTTTAACTAGTGATACCAATTTAGGTTCATTAGGGCTTATACTTTCGGCCCTTAAAATATGTTCTTATGGAACTGACACCCTGTATAACTGTAGGTTCTCTATTAAGTTCTTCTTCGGTACTTCAAACTCGCATACGAAGGGTTGTTTGAAGTGGCACCAGTAGCTCCGCAGGCCTGGGTTCACTGCGTCCACCACCACGCAATGGGGTTCTTTGGGGTCTCTAGAACCAGACAATAACCATCACAAGTTTCGCCATTAACGTTTACACTTTTCATACGCAGCCTCCTTGCGGGGGTCGAGCGCATGGCTGGCGAGACCGACGAAAAAGCATGTGAAATTATCTCTCAACCAACATCAACTTTCTTCAAATAAATTATTAAGGATATCCCGGATATCGTGCTGTTCCCGATTCATATATAATAATAATAATAAATATTAGGGGACAATCTTACACAAATCGACCTAGTCCCATAGTAAGCTCATTAAGGCTTGTGTTAAGGGTACCAGACGACGATATATATAATAGATATAAATACTTAAATACACAGAAAACTTCCATGACTCAGAAACAAATATTCATGCTCATCACACAAATATTTGCCCTTACCGGGATTCGAACCCAGGACCTTCAGCTTCGTAGGCAGCGTCACTACCCACTAGGCTAACCGGTCGTCAAAATATATTATATTTTTTAAATTCCTATAACGGATCAAACCGACCGTGACACTAGCTAATAAAACGTAATACGTTGAAAGATTGCAATGGTAATGGCTAAAATCTTCAAACAATTTATGAATCAATAAAGACCCAGTGCGTTATAAAACCAAACAGAAGGAGCCTGAGAACGAGTACTAATAAAATAGAATGAAAAATAGGTTTCCTACATGTTTTTTTTTTCCAACTGATCAGACATCAAACAACAGTTTCTGTATTGTTGTGTTCTGATTTGAACTATAATTCTTTTAGCTGGGGCGTCCACCGTAATAAAAGCATGTAAAAAGTCTTTTGGAGTAATCTATTAATACTCTTACCTGCTTTTGTCACCGTTCCCATTCGCCCACGTCGAGAAATCGGTATTTTCTATATCCTCTCCTGTGAACAATATCGACCAATGCAAGTACATCGAAATACACAACTTTGTTACGCTGCACTATTTCGAGGTTGCACAATTATTTTGTACTCTTTCATCGATTAAAAAACAGGGAATTAAATTATAGTTTTAAAAACTAGGAAGGCATCTATTATAAATACTGCCCTAAAAGGAAACTTGAAAACCCCCGACATTTTCATTTCAAAGTTCAATATCTCAAAAACCGCTGAACAGATTTTGATTAAACATGGCTAAGAACACTCGAGATCACATCAGCTTTTGAATGAAACAAACGTCTTCAAATCGGTTTATCCGTTTGGGAGCTACGATACCACAGACAGATACACAGACACTTATAACACCCCTCTCGGGGGTTAAAAATGAGCAACGGTAGCCTAGTGGTTTAAAAGCTACGGTAGCCTAGTGGTGAGGAAATCGGTCTAATCCCAAAGGTCTATTTTCCCTCTGGGTTGGAAATCAGATGGCAGTCGCTTTCGTAAAACTAGTGCTTATGCCAAATCTTGGGATAAGGTGTCAAAGCGGACTTCGGGCTCTTTTAGGGCACAACCGGGAATAACGCTAGGAGGATGATGTTATAGCCACTAGGCCTTAAGTCAGTCAGTGCTAAGCTTCGATCGACGCACTACAACGTAGTCCAGAGGGGTAGTCACGTAACGTTTCCAACGTGCGTTAGGACAGTTTATCTGTAATTTTTCCATATAACCACGTTTAAATCGACCTAACGTACGCACAATGCGTTACGTGATCGACCTGCAGAACAGTTTAATCTCCATATGTAGCGATTTCCCGTAACCCTCTGACGCATGTGTGTTGTGATTAGCGATCCAGGTTCTATCGCACGGTGTCGTAATTATTGCTAATGATGAAGAGGGGAGAGGCAGTTGGTTAAACCACTCGGCTCTGTGAAGAACCTCTTGAGGTTCACTCACACAGCACGCAGAACGTCCTACAGATGGGGATAAGCTCACCATCCTCATTCCTCCACACTGTATCGTTGACCATACTGATGGCGAAGAGGGGACAGGTAGTCGGTTAAACCACCGGTGTTCCTCAAGATTCACCCTAACAGAACGTCTTTAAGATGGGGATTAGCTCACCATCCTCATTCCTCGACACTGTATCGTTGACCATGCTGATGGCGAAGAGGGGACAGGTAGTTGGTTAAACAACCCGTGGCCCTCAAGATTCACCCATACAAAACGTCCATAAGATGGGGATTAGCTCACCATCCTCATTCCTCCACACTGTATCGTTGACCATGCTGACGGCGAAGAGGGGACAGGTAGTTGGTTAAACCACCGGTGTTCCTCAAGATTCACCCATACAGAACGTCCATAAGATGGGGATTAGCTCACCATCCTCATTCCTCGACACTGTATCGTTGACCATGCTGATGGCGAAGAGGGGACAGGTAGTTGGTTAAACCACCGGTGTTCCTCAAGATTCACCCATACAGAACGTCCATAAGATGGGGATTAGCTTACCATCTTCATTCCTCCACACGGTGTCGTTGGCATTACTGATAGAGAAGAGGAGATAAGTAGTTGGTTAAACTACCCGTGTCCCACAAGATTCACCCATACGGAACGTCCTTAAAAAGAGCTCACCATCCACATTCCGCCACACGCTGTCGTTGGCATTGCTGATGCCGAGCCACGCCAGCAGGATACTGCCAGTGCAGCCACGTACACTGGGGTAATGCATCTTCCGCACCAGGCCTTGAACCACGTTGAACTCATACTGAAATCAAGGTTTGGCTCTTTACAGTACTCAGCACATTCAGTGCCAAAGATTTCGTAGCGAACGCTCATGACTGCTAGCATGGGAATCTTGGTATGTAAGGGAAAGCGCCCAACTACCGGGTTTCTGACACTGAAAGTGTTAACATGATAAAATACTCGTTCGGTCCTGGGTAAGAAGATTAACAAAGAGAGTGTAATTAGAGAAAAATGGATGGAACAGTTACAAGGGAAAGTCCTCACCGAAATTTATTAGACCAAACCGGAGAAATTGTACAGAAAGGTACCCTAAATTTAAGAGCAAGTATGTGGACTGTTATGAAAGTAAATGCAACAAAAAAAGTTTGTCAGGATCGTAGCAAGTGGAAGTATATGATTTCTGCGGGAAACTGGCGTTCTGTGGTTGCCGTATGCTAAACCTGTCATTTTTTACTGATTACTAAAGTAGAAAGGTAGCAAACATACATACATAAACTCACGCCTGTATTTCCAAAAGGAGTAGGCAGAACACATGAAAACACAATTCTATTCGACAACTTTTATAACACCCACGGGAAGAAAGGGGAAAGTACTTTTTTTTATTGGCGAGTAATGCGACTTATTTATTTAACATTAAACTAAATCGTGCAAAACGAACTAGTTATCCGTCCTCTATTCTAATTCGACACCACACCGGGAATAAGTCTGCGGCAAAGGGGGTCCAAGCATAAGGAAAATAAGGTCACCCGTGATTTAGGCACCGCTAGCTTGCCACCGGCGTCTGCGCAAGTCTTCTTGGCTTCTTGCCATGTTTCTGCGCTGTACATGAGCGTGTACCTTCGCCCCAACTGTGAGTCGTGTATGTCATCTGAAATGTACAATGTATAATTGTCAATCCTATATCATCATCATCATCATCATTTTGTCCTGCAATAACAAAAAAAAAACCCTGGGTGATTCGCACGTAGCGTTTTTAAACGCCCAGCGGTTAAGTTTACCATCTTTGTAGAAAATAATTTGATAATTAATTAATATAAAAATCACAAAAAAAAAATTGTTGCTTGCTATTGAAAATAGATTTTGTAAGATTCAATTCAGTTAGCTACTGAACACCACAGTTAATATGGGGGCGGTTAGGAAAGCGGTTGAAACGCCCGTTACATTTTTTTGAGAATCACCCTTCAACCAACTCATCTAACTTCACTGGGGTCTGGAAGGTGATTGTACCGACCGACCCACTTTTGTCGACATCTCTCGTCTGTATAATAATCTTGTATTTGTTTACTTTAGATTGGTTTATCATGGTTGTGTCGAATGTGTCCTACCTACTGCACAGTGTGCATTATTCACTACTAGCTTCCGCCCGCGACTTCGTCTGCGTAGACCCGAGATAAAAACTATCCTATATTTTAATCCAGGCTATAAAATATCTTCGTGCAAAATTTCATCCAAATCGGTTAGGCTGTTTAAGCGTGATTGAGTAACAAACATTCAAACATCTAAACATCCAAACATCTAAACATTCGCATTTATAATATTAGTAGGATGTAGGTACATACCATTCTGTTTAATATTATTATTTTGTATATTATTTTTTTTGTAACTGCTCTTTTTTTAGTATTTAAGTGGCTAAGCATCTTACATTGATTTTTGTACCTACTATGTTAGTTTTTTAGCATATTGATGTATTATCTGTTGGTGATCCTTTAAATACTTAAGAGGGGGCGTACCGCCAGGGAAAAATCAGAAATCACCCGCGCGCCCCGTACCTGCCGCGCTGATGCGTCTATTGCTGCCCCGCTCCTTCTCGCATAGTATATGCCCCGACAGTCAGATGAAACATGATGAATACCTATCGATAATTATAATAAGTGGAAAGAAAGACAAAATATGTAAGTACCTATATTTGAAGATATAATTTTCGCTAGTAACTCAAGAGTTTCGAGAGCTATAACTGAAATATGACCTTCCGTTTTTTTACTAAATCACGTAAGGGTTTAAATTTAGCATAATAATGTCTCGTAAAAGGCTAAAGCAAAAAAACAGCTATAATCGAATTTAAACTTTTGTGAGACATATCTAAAATACAACTAATAAATCCACGGTTAAAAAATTAACGTATTAAATTTCACGGCAGGCGACATGTTTCGAACTCTTCGGGAGTTCTTCTTCAAAACAAACATCGAAAACACTAATCCTGAAGAAGAACTCCCGAAGAGTTCGAAACATGTCGCCTGTCGCGTCATTTAATACGTGAATTAAAAATATTAGTAGCATTAAAAAAAAACTGTAATTTATTATGAAAACTTCGATCACGTTTATGAAAGCCAGATTTGCAGGCCACTGTGTGGCGGCCAAATTTTTCAATTCTGACCCCGTGTCATGGTCGGCCTTATCACGCGATAAGTGACAGGATAGAGCGTCCGTCACTGGCTGACACCGTTTGATAGAACGAGACGATGCCCCTATCTTGTCACTTATCGAGTGATAAGGCCGACCATGATACGGGGTCTGATCTCGGATTCGTACTTGGAGACAATGGAGACGCTTTGGCCCTTTAGTTATCAATTTTGAACATACTCGTATAAAAGAAAAACTGCAAAATTGTGTTCACTTTTTTTAATATAAAAATGTCCAACTTCGCAGGCATTAATTCGGGTGCAGACTCGAAAATTATTATTACTCCAAAAGAAAGAAGGCAAAAAAATATGCATAGTGACGAAAATCCCATTCAGATATCTCAAAGAATTACGAAGCTACAACCGTTTTAATATTGCTTGTTAGAGAGAGAAAACGCAAACGGTGTGTGACGTCACATTACAGGATGCTGCCGGCAGGCCGCGTCGACGGCGTCGCCGACCACGATGCGCGCGGCACGTTGCCGCCTTCTGTGACGTCACATTCTTCCAGCGTCATCGTTTCATATGAAGTTGCGTTTTGCGAAAAAGGGACAGAACAGATCCCTTCTTAAAACTTTGGACACTAATTATAACTTCGTGATTATTTAACCTTTTGCGTTGATTTTTTCTCCATTTGACTAAATTTTTTATCCTTCTTCGAGAAAATATCACATTATTTTATTTAGTGTCTACGCCCCTATTGTTGTAATCTAAAAGCGTCACCCGTGATGACTTTAAAGAAAAACAATGTCAATAATTACACGGTTCACCCACGTATTAAACCTCACTACGGGCGACATGTTTCGAACTCTTCGGGAGTTCTTATTCAGGATTGAGTGTGTTCGCAGCGGTGTCGCTTGAATCACGACAAGATTCAAGCGACACCGCCGCGAAAACACTCACTTTATAGAGTACAAATTACTTTAATTACCCAAGGAATACCACTACCTACATTTTGTTGCTTAAAAAACCACCGGAGCTATAACTGAAATATGGCCTTCCGTTTTTTTACTAAATCACGTAAGGGTTGTAAGCTAGCATAATAATGGCTAGTAAAAGCCTAAAGCAAAAAAAAGCTATAATCGAATTTAAACTTTGGTGAGACATGTCTAAAATACTACTAATAAATCCACGGTTAAATTCACGCATTAAATGTCACAACAGGCGACATGTTTCTAACTTTTCGGGAGTTCTTCTTCAAAACAAACATCGAAAACACTCATCCTGAAGAAAAACTCCCGAAGTGTTCAAAACATGTCGCCTGTCGTGTCGTTTAATACGTGAATTTAACCGTGAATTTATTAGTAGCATTAAAAAAAAACTATAATATATTATGAAAACTTCGATCATGTCTATGCAAGTCAGATTTTCAGGCCACCACTGTGTGGCGGCCAAATTTTTAAATTCTGATCTCGGATTCGTACTTGGAGACAATGGAGACGCTTTGGCCCTTTAGTTATCAATTTTAAACATATTAAAGAAAAAGTGCATAATTATGTTCACTTTTTTAATATCAAAATGTCCAAGTTCGCAGGCAATAATTTTTGGAATCTGCACTCTCGATAACCCTAAAAGCGACACCCGTGATGACTTTAAAGAAAAACAATGTCAATAATGTCACTACGGGCGACATGTTCCGAACTCTTCGGAAGTTCTTCTTCAGGATGAGTGTTTTCGCGGTGGTGTCGCTTGAATCACGACAAGATTCAAGCGACACCGCCGCGAAAACACTCATCCTTAAGAAGAATTCCCGAAGAGTTCGAAACATGTCGCCCGTAGTGACATTTAATACGTGAGTTGAACCGTGTAATTATTAGTACTGTTTCAACACGTCTCACGAAAGTTTAAATTCGAAAAGCAATGTCCGCCATCTTGGAATTCAAAATGGACATCATTTCTAGAATCTTCACCCTCGAGAAGCCTGCCAATGTATGTTGTTCTTTAAAAAAAACGCGCATATTAATTTACAACGAATATTTCAAAAAATTTAAATAATGCGACCACTTTTTGAAATATTTCTGACTATGAATTCGTATTTAGACCTCTCAGACATCGATTTTGAACATAACCAGATTTATTCTCAACTAGCGATCCGCTCCGGCTTCGCACGGATACTATATTATACATATAAACCTTCTTCTTGAATCACTCTATCTATTAATAAAAACCGCATCAAAATCCGTTGCGTAGTTTTAAAGATCTAAGCATACATAGGGACAGACAGCGGGAAGCGACTTTGTTTTATACTATGTAGTGATAGTGATACTCGTAGTGATAATCTTTCATAAAGTAAATGTCACGAATGACAGAAAAATGTTCGTCTAGTTTTGCATGTACTGCACAAATTATTCTAAGAAGCCGGTCACCGGCCGATTGCTGCGTAATCTTATAGTTGTATTTTGAACTTTAAGATCTATATGTTAAGGTCGACTTTTAAATATTTTATTTCAAAAAGTAGCAAAATATCTACTGGAATGTAATGATACGTTCATTCACTGGACGAATATACTGGGTCACAATATTATTGAAATAATTATGTTCATCGTGCTGTCGTGAGAGCACAGAACGTAGTCCTCTCGTCTCAGCGGAGCGATTGCGACTGACTCCGCCCGCGAACGGCAACAAAAGATATACAGAACCGCACGAAACACGCGACGGGAGAAAGGGTATCGCGCTAAATAAAAAAGGCCTATACGCCAAATACGTTTCACCTCAATAAGTCTGAAAAGGGACTACATAAAAATACCCCGCTAGTACTTTCATTAGGTAATGTGAAAAGCTATTATACACTCAACTTTTACTTAATTTATATGCACGGGAACCTCACACTATTGAAATTGAGTAAAAATAAGACATGTTTTGGCGGTTCTTTTCTATCGAGGCAATTTTGGTTTTGTATGGTTTTGTTCAGACGATTCAATTGCAAATATGATGTAGTTTTGGTATGTTCTTTTTTCTGGCATTCGCTTTAGTTTGTCATAGGTAAATATTCAATCTAAGGACCCCGATTTCGCGGAGCGCCCCCTCTTAAATAAATAAACCATCGATGTTTTATAACGAAACTGATAAAAAGGTTCTTACCATTACGGATACAAATCACAGACGATACCAGTAGAAATAAACTCAGAAGATACCTGAAAACACAAGTGAGTCCAGGGATCCATCGCATAACAACCGGGGTCCGAATTATGGAGGCATTTTTGAGCTGTCAAACTTGTCAAAGTGACTTCTCATTCATCAGCTCAGTGATATTGATGTTCACGTAATAAAATCCTATTTTTTTACATAGTTTTCCACCTGTTAGTGATTCTTCAGATTGCCACAATGCGTTTTGCGTGCCAAAGTGGACACCGGACTCTTTTAGGATGCAACCGTGACAAACATTAGGAAGAAGACGAATGATTCCTTAATGATTTGTAATGGAAGGTTAATACAATTTGTTGCCTGCATGCATTACATAGCACAATAAGTTGCTCAATATCTATTTTGAAATTACTTACGTTTTTTGCAATCGATATACATTAAAAATTGATGATGACTATGACAGCTCAAAAATGCTACGAAAATTCCGGCCTCTGCTGGTAACAAGTTTAACTTGTTTTACAAGCGGAAACGTTCTGCTCCTATCATTAGAAATATATTTGTATTACAATTTGTAAATCGGTATGAAATTGACCTCAGACAAAAAAAAATGGTTTATTAAAATCTGCGAAAAAAAAAAAAGTATGCGTGATCTAGTAAAATTATCAAAATCACGGCACAAACTATTGTTCGATTTATAACATCTGTTATAATTTATTACTCTGTGCTAATAAGTGAATCAACTTTTTTTGAAGTTATATGTCCGAGAAGAAATCGGTCGACGAGTTTCATAGAAGAATGAT
Source organism: Epinotia ramella (assembly GCA_947578815.1). NCBI lineage: Eukaryota > Metazoa > Arthropoda > Insecta > Lepidoptera > Tortricidae > Epinotia > Epinotia ramella. The sequence continues at coordinate 3,987,974 of OX388214.1, read as the reverse complement.
TATAATATGAACACTTTAACATGCTTAAAACATGGCCCATTGAGAATGAAATGTTAGACTTTATAAAATCACAGTTCAAAGAAGTCACCGAGAAAACGTTGCCATACAACCGAGCAACAAGAATAACTTGGTTCAACTGTTATTTAAGTAGGTAAGCAGGTAGTAAAGCACATTTTTATGAAAAAATAAAGCCATACGAAAAAAAACCCTCTTTCGTAAAGTAAATCGGTAATATCACCTCATATCTGCAAACAACTCCGTATCAGGCCACAACAAGCACTGGTTTGATAAGAACTCTGTCACCATTTAAAAGTATGCGGGTACAGTTAGCTACGAATGGGAAACAATTAGTTTTGACGGGGCCGTGGCATCATTTATGTCAATGTAGGTTAACATGGCTAATTTATGCCTTTTGTTTTAATAACAACGTGTTTATAATTTTCCGGAATGCTCAGTTTGGCAGAACTTGAACGGTTGACAATCCGTGAAGGGTCATCTATCATCTAGTTCAGAGAGGCAACACTAGGGGCTCTGTAGCTATAGAATTCGCGAGCCGGTCTTTTTAGCATTTTTTTTTTTAATTTAATCTTTATAATGATTCTGCTCACATCATGAGACTCAGTTGAGAAATGCGACCTGTACTGTAGACAAGAACAAGGAGACAGACGCAAAGAATTTTTCCCTAAGCTGAAACGGATAACTTTGCGAGATAGAATTTGACTATGCTCTAAGAAGTTTGACAGCCAGAAGACTCAACTCATGGCATCCCGCTCTACCTCATTGCACGTATTCTTTCATCGAGACTTTTCGTACTAGCGTTAGGATAATTCAACTGTCATTTTCCCCCAAAAAATAGATCTACCTAACAAACGTACGATTCGTTACGTAATTGACCAGCTGCTGTCAAATAATGGTACTAAACATTGATCGATTCGGAGAATTTATGCAAGACTTTACACAAAATTGTTTCTACCTATTTGCAATTTCACAAACAGCAAGTCACCAATCACATTCGTTATTCTTCACAAACTCAAAAGCTTTCGTGTTCTTTCCTCACCGGACCAAAAATCTATCGAAGATTTTACCCTGAGCAACCACGAGCTTTTTTTCTTCTATACCTTTATCACAGTACTCCACTCTAGGGACATCCTCTTCTGTCATTTCAGCCGCATTTATAAACAGACCCGCGTGGTTTCGGTCCCGTATTACAAAGTACGCAAGCAATATTTCCGTTGTAGCATTATTTATTACTTAGTCTCATTAATAAGACTTAAATTGTATTAATTAATTTTTACTTAACAAAATAATAAAACTAAAACTTAATATCACACATATTATCATACTTCTTAACACTTACAAAAATATAATTAACGAATAAACCCTAACTAATAGTCATCGATATCGATATCGATATCATCGACTTTCCCTGTTCCCTACGAGCCGGCTTTCGCGATCTCAATCCGCCATGTCCTAACGGTCCGCGGGCCGCGCCTAGCCACATGACTCCCTAACAGACTCCGGCACTGAACGCACGCCGCTCATGCGCGCGTTATCAGTTGGCCGCCTTTTGTCTCGCGACTTCACGGAGTTTTAATATATTCCTTGCAGTTAATAACTGTTGGTACCTACTTGTGTAGTTACGGCCTAATTTAATAAGTGCAGTGTTTTCCCCCGCTTTGGGGTCCGAGGTACGGGAGTAGGTGATTATTGGGAGTTCTGACTCACTTCAGAAGGCTGCACTGCTGGGCGTTGACTCGCCCCCTTCGCTGTCCTGCGCCAGACGCCAGTGCTCCCAGGACAGTATCGACCAGCTACACGGCGATCCAAATTTTATTACCGCCTGAGAAGGCTACTCGACCCACGTACCGACCCATAGTTAGATGAAATAAATTGTAATTGTAACGTTTGTGGTACATCTCCTTTGAGCTCATCACTGCCCTAGATACCAACGCTACAAGTGGCGCCCAACGTGGGGCCACTAACCCATAAGACAGCGTTACTACCGTATGTCGCCAGAGAAGAATAGGATCATTAATGAACAGGTAGATGAGATGCTCCAGCTGGTCGTTATAGAACCGTGTGAGAGCTCATGGTCATCTCCGATTCTTGTGGTTGACAAGAAAGACGGCAAGCCAAGGTTTTGCTTAGACAGCCGCAAACTTAATTCCGTGACAGTTAAAGACGCGTATAGCCTCCCATACATATCGGAAATCTTAGATAACCTCAAAGACGCGAAGTATTTAACAAGTATAGATTTATCTAAGAGTTTTTGGAAAATTCCTATAGCTACGCAAGACCGTCAAAAGACAGCTTTTTTTGTCCCTAATCGTGGAACTTTTTGTTTTAAAACCATGGTTTTCGGTCTCACTAACGCTCCTGCGACTCAGCAGCGTTTGGTCGATATGTTATTTGGTCCAGAATTCGAGCTTAAAGTGTTCTGTTACTTAGATGACATTATCTGCGTAAGTGACAGTTTCGAAAGTCATGTGTCCCTATTGTTGCGTGTCTTAGAAAAACTACAACAGGCTAACCTTACAATCAATTATGAAAAAACACAATTTTTCAGGGAAAGTTTGAAGTATTTGGGTTACGTGGTTGACTCTCAAGGGCTTCGCACTGACCCTGAAAAAGTTGAGGCAATATTAAATTATCCCACTCCAACTTCTAAAAAGGATATAAAAAGATTTCTAGGTACTGCTTCATGGTATCGACGTTTTGTACCCAACTTTAGTACAATCGCAGGGCCCTTAAATAAGTTAACTTCCAACAAGAAGGGCGCTTCCCCATTTGTCTGGATTGCAGAAGCTAATTCCGCCTTTGAAGCGCTCAAGCGAAGTCTTACCTCATGTCCAGTTTTATCTTGCCCTCATTATGATCTTCCCTTTGAGGTGCATACCGACGCGAGTAATTACGGCATAGGGGCTATGCTATGTCAAGTAATTCACGGACAAGAACATCCCATAGCGTACATGAGCAAGTCCTTGACAGGCCCGGAGCGTAATTATAGCATTACTGAGAGGGAGGCACTCGCTGTTCTCGCTGCCTTGGAACATTGGCGATGCTATTTAGATAATGGCCAGACCTTTACCGTTTATACGGATCACTCGTCCTTAAAGTGGTTTTTGTCACTTTCCAATCCGACAGGAAGGTTGGCCCGTTGGGGTGTAAGGCTATCGGCGTTCAACTTTAATGTGAAACACCGTCGGGGTGTCGACAATATCATCCCTGATGCGCTTTCTCGTTCAGCCCCTGTACACGCCATTACTACCTCTGACTCATTGTCTCAAACATCTGATTCTTGGTACAAAAATAAATACAATACTTGCCTTAAATCTCCAGCTAGCCTTCCTAACTTTACTATAAATAACAATATTCTTTACCGTCTATCGAAAAATAAGTGTTCCCTTACATCTGAGTTTGCTTGGAAAGAGGTGATTCCCAGTGAGTTGCGTGAGCAACTAATATTAGAAAATCACGCAACGCCAACTGCTGGTCATTTAGGTATTCATAAAACATACCACCGTTTAGGCTTGCGGTTCTACTGGCCTTGTATGTTTTCAGACGTTGTAAAGCTTGTTTCTGGTTGCTCGGTATGTATATCTCACAAAGCACCGAATCACACAACATTGGGACTTATGGGTAGACCCAAACAATGCTCTCGCCCGTTCCAGATGATATCAATTGATTTCGTTGGCCCTCTTCCCTCTAGTAGGAAACAAAATACGTTTTTACTTGTAGTAGTATGCTGCTTTTCAAAGTTTTGTCTCTCATTTCCGCTGCGGAGAGCAAACGCGGAGGCAGTTATTAAGCATATGGAAGATTCCGTATTCCTTGTTCATGGGGTGCCTCAAACAATATTTTTAGATAACGGAAGCCAATTCATTAGCAAAAATTTAGAATTGTTCTTCCAAAAATACAAGGTCCCCAATGTTTATTTTACGCCGCGCTACACTCCTCAGATAAATACTGTGGAGCGTTACGATAAGACTCTTATCTCGTGTATTTCCGCATTTATAGAGGATGATCATCGAGTATGGGATGTTAACTTGCCAAAGATAACATTTGCTATGAACAATTCCGTCAACGAGGCAACGGGTTATACACCAGCATTCCTTGTTTACGGTAGGGAGCTAGTAACATGCGGTTCACACTACTTGGATACCGATCTTGGCAACGAGATTATTTTCTTACCTCGCGACGTCTATACCGAAAACATAGGCCATCTGGCAGCAATATTTAATGAAGTCCAAACGCGTCTTTGGCGTGCTCATGCTAAAAATACGTCTCGATATAATCTAAGACGTCTCTCAGCTGAATTTAATATTAATGACATAGTTTGGAAGAAAACTTACTATCAGAGTGATAAAGACCAATATTTTAGCAAAAAGTTGGCGCCAAAGTTTATACAGTGCCGCGTTGTAGGAAAACGTTCTCCATTAGTTTACGATTTACAGGACATGTCAGGCAAGCATCTTGGCACTTGGCATATTAAGGACCTAAAACTGGTTAATCGTTCAGGCTAAGTTATCACAGAACTTGAGATGATTTTTAAATATTAGTAAAAAAAAAAAAAAAAAAGTAATTTCTGTAAAAGCGGATTTTTGTCAGCAAGAGAAGGAAAAATCCTTCCCTGGGGAGCGGGGTAACTGTAGCATTATTTATTACTTAGTCTCATTAATAAGACTTAAATTGTATTAATTAATTTTTACTTAACAAAATAATAAAACTAAAACTTAATATCACACATATTATCATACTTCTTAACACTTACATAAATATAATTAACGAATAAACCCTAACTAATAGTCATCGATATCGATATCGATATCATCGACTTTCCCTGTTCCCTACGAGCCGGCTTTCGCGATCTCAATCCGCCATGTCCTAACGGTCCGCGGGCCGCGCCTAGCCACATGACTCCCTAACAGACTCCGGCACTGAACGCACGCCGCTCATGCGCGCGTTATCAGTTGGCCGCCTTTTGTCTCGCGACTTCACGGAGTTTTAATATATTCCTTGCAGTTAATAACTGTTGGTACCTACTTGTGTAGTTATGGCCTAATTTAATAAGTGCAGTGTTTTCCCCCGCTTTGGGGTCCGAGGTACGGGAGTAGGTGATTATTGGGAGTTCTGACTCACTTCAGAAGGCTGCACTGCTGGGCGTTGACTCGCCCCCTTCGCTGTCCTGCGCCAGACGCCAGTGCTCCCAGGACAGTATCGACCAGCTACACGGCGATCCAAATTTTATTACCGCCTGAGAAGGCTACTCGACCCACGTACCGACCCATAGTTAGATGAAATAAATTGTAATTGTAACGTTTGTGGTACATCTCCTTTGAGCTCATCACTGCCCTAGATACCAATGCTACACCGTTCAGAAAGTCAAATGTATAAATAAGTAAAAGAATCTTTGAATTCAGATAAGGGGTTCTGCAGATTACTTTAACGTAACTTACAAAACTACCTCACAGAATTCTCTTCTCCGCTCCCGACTCCTGCGGCGCCCGTGTGACAGAAATATGAGAAAGAAAAAGAAGGAAAGACGACGTTGCTCAGGAGTGTTTATTATACAGGCAAGAGCGGTACCCTACATGCCTGACAGAAAGCCCAAGGCAACTGGAGTCCGGGCGCTCATTCGCAAATTGCGTAAAAAAAAGAACAACAACAATTCAAATATTTGGTCTGCAAGAAGACCTCAATAGCTCTTCTAAATGTCAAATCTAACAGCTACAATTAGTACAATTACTACGGTATCTGTGGGCGCAGGGAAGGAAAAGGGGACAAAGGACCGTGCGGTAGAAAACCGTAGGCCGAAAGGGACGAATTGGTCTGTGGAATGAAGTGAGCTTAAGAGGCTGACAAGACCTAATTTGGTGAAATTGATGTTATTTAAGCAGTTTCTTAAGAAAAACTATTTGTTTTAGCACATCGAATAAAATATATGTTAATATTCCCTTTTCACGAAACAAATTATTTCATTAAATATTTTTGTTTTCGTGTTATTTTTAAAGAGGAAGTTACCCCGATCATCCTCGTAGCTCAGTTGGTAGAGCAGTCGAGCGTTAATAGAAAGGTCGCAGGTTCGAATCCTGTCGGGGGCTACAGACGAAGATGGTTTATTTTTCCATTACTTATATTCTTTCTCTGTATTATATCGTTTATATGTTAATATTCACCATTTTTCAAAGACTATGGACGGGCTCGATACATAATTGGACGAAATCGGCTCGATAGAAAATAATTGCAAAGATTGGTCTTAAAATCACATAAAACGGTTCTATGTCTTTATTTTTTTGACGTATGGGTCTGCAATTAAAAACATGAAGTCAACATATTCATACCTAACCGCTAACGAGTCATATTTCACAAATAATCTACCCTTTTTTATTTCAATATTTATGTAGGTAATATATTATCTTCAAAAACCGGGCCGCCCAGTAACACTCGCTCTCCGATACAAATAGACAGTGTGCGCGCTATCCAAAATCCTCAAGGGCATTTTGGTGTTTACAGCGTCATAATGGAAGCCTGCCGTACCTGATGTTCCTTGTCGAGGTTTCGGGCGGCCGCCACTAGCTTTCTTTATAATCGAAGGCATGCTGATTGTCTTTCTTATTCTGCACAATTTAGGGGTTTATCGCGTACTTATTTTATTGAAAAACTTATTATTTTCTTGCCAAATTGTTATAAATCTTTTACACGAACTGATAGATGTTTTTTCTACTGTCAGAATTTGAAGTTGGCAGACAGGCCATAGAGCGGATGATGTGCGAAAGGAGGTTTTAAGTGAAAAGAGTATTATGGATGAGCGTGACCAATGGCGGGTGAAAGAGAGGGCGATAACAGTAGCATTAAGTGACTTGAATACACATGTTGGTGAGGAAACACATAATATTGTTACGAGCGTGGGGGGGTAGGATAGAGTTAAACACCTTTTTAACACGACAATAGATTTATTCTGCGATTTACACAGGGTAAAGTCCTCTGAGTCCACATGTACTAACGCTGACAACTCAATTAACTCACACAAGTGACTGAGTTCGCGCCTACTAGTACTGACACAGCTACACTTTACTGTTACGCACTAGACCACTTCACTAATCACAACTTTCCACTGTACTTCTTCAACCAGTTCTCACCCGATACTACTCCCTTAGTATCCCATTCTGAGAACTCCACTCTGAAGACTCCACTCAACCCTGACTCCTCTCAGGACTGACTCCAAGTCTCCTCTTCAAGAACTCACTTCAAGACTGCCTTCCAAAACTCCTCTTCAAGAACTCACTACAAGACTCCCTTCCGAACTGACTAGTACTGCGAACGTGGTCCCCTTATATACCCCTTACCGAATATTCTAGTCCTTAATTTCGATCTTCATTTCGTTGTTCATTTCATTACTCACTTGTTTTGAGTAGCATGGGCTTTCAGATAAACGTGCTACGTCCACGTTTCTCGAATATTCCAAGCCCATACATTCGTCTATAAATTTCCTTAAGCATCGAATGTTCTATTCGCTTACCCTTTCCATGCTACTCGGCGTTTTGAAAATGTACTCACCATTAATTAAAAACATACAAAAAGTGCATGTCGATCGCTGGTCTCGAACCCGGGCAAATCGGCTCTTCGACCGCCGTTTGTACCGCTGGGCTACAGATGTCTTAGCTTAGTCGACACAGCGAATTTTGAAACACCTTGACGGCGAGTCACTATGCCAACAAAACTGTTATTGACCCCGCCGTCGTAACAATATTGATGACTAACTGTACTAGTGGCAATGGCCAACTCATTAAAGGGCATTTATGTTGAATGTGGTTAATCTTATCTGACAAGTACCTACTGACTCATGAATCAATGGTTGTCAGTCATGAATAGTGACATGTAGTGGCTCTGTGACCTGAAGACCTAGCGAGTAAATTTTTAGGGTTCCGTAGTCAACAAGGAACCCTTATAGTTTCACCATGTCCGTCTGGCCGTCCGTCCGTCTGACTGTCCATCCGTCTTCAGCTTAGCTCACTAACCATTACTACTAGAAAACTGTAATTCGGCATGGGTATATAAATCAATCACGCCGACAAAACAAGAGAAAAAAAATCTTGAAAAAAATTTTTTTTGGGGTACCTCCCTACACTATAGTGGGGATGTAATATTTTTTTCTCGTTAAACCCATTGCATAGTGTGGGGTATAGCTTGTTCAAAAATATTATGGGTTTCTCCAAACAATTTTTCAAATTAAGTAGTGATTCATTTGCGAGATATTGCGCTGTAAATCCCAAATTCTTGTTCGTTCCCCCCCCCCCTGCCTGCTAAATGGCTGCTACTGGGAATGTGAAAAAAGGGCAGTGGCAGCAGTACATATAATCAATTTAAACGGAAAACTATCACGGCTAAGTAGGCATAACCTAGTTACCGAGTAATAGTCGACCAACTTAAAAATTACTTAGAAAAGCCAATTTCCGTACAAATTCGACCGACGCAACCATTTAGTTGGCTTGCGCGTGTCGGTGTAACTAAGAAAGACAGGCAACTACGGAACCCTACACTGCGCGTGACCTGACACGCACTTGGCTGATTTTATTTATTTGAAATCTTTAAGCTACAAAAAATTCCATATAAATATCGAACCTGATCACAAAATTGCATTAGGTTTGTGAGATGGACTTTATATATATATATATATATATATAGGATGTAGGAGTATTTCCGCAACGCGCATGCGAGTTCCCATGAGTTGCAAGAGTGCGTAGCCTACGGTGACTGCTTACCACCAGGCGGGTTGTACGCTAGTTTGCCACCGACGTGGTATTTAAAAAATGCCGTAGATACTAGTTTTTATGGTTTCACGATCGTTGCCCACCAAGAGGAGAAACTAGACTTTTTTGGGCAGCGCTTTCTTGCCACTATTATGTGAAAAAAAAACATTCCGCCGAATCTATACTCGTATTCCACCGGATAGCCGGGGGAAGTCCCGTAAAGTAATAAAGTGTTATTTTCCGCGTGTTTATGTGTTGTTTACCTTCTTTTCTTTAACCTATTTTCTTTTGGTTAGGGGAGTCCCAATGCTTCTAACTAAACATAAAGCTAACTTTTTGTTATTTTATTTTGATGTATCACCCATTTACATGTTTTTACAGCTATATACGATAATGTCGTTTTAACTTCGATTGACAGACAGTCTTGTATGTATTAAACAATTGTTAGAGGGATAGAAATTTTATTTATTTATTTTGTTACAAACTGTTGTATCAAATTAGTTTTCAGTAAACTTTGGGCAAAGCGGAGAGAATTTTGTTTTTTTTTTTATGTTTTTACTAACTTATTTTATATAGTACCTATGATATTAAGTTACCTACCTATATCAATTTTTCACGTCCTCTGGGCACCACTAGCATTCTTGCACCACTAGCATCGAATCAAATCGACTGTGAGATGTATAATATTGTTCACGACTGAATATGACTTAAATGAGAGTAGAATTATTAGTCGCAAGTGGAGGCCCTGAGTACTGGCTGGAAAACAAGTTGTCATGAAAAATTCTGCACATTATATGCATGCTAGATTGCTATTATCATTATTAGACTATTGTTATAGGTTCCATTGCAATGGGAACAGCCAGATTTCCTCTAGGGTATAAAAAAAATGCTTTTATTTCCTATATGCAGCCGTGTAGTGTTGTGTTCCTTGAGGTAAGTAAAGTCGCCACAGCTGCCTAGGATGCTCTGAGTTGAGAAAAAAAAAACATTCCAACAGAAAAAGGGACCTGTCTCGGTCTCACTCTTTCGGTGGTAACATAATAATATTAGGCGGCCTATGTCATACAGCCAATTCTCAAATCAATGAGGGTTGGCAACGAGCACGAGACCTCTGGAGTTGCAGGCGTCCAGGAGCTACAGTGACCGCTTAGCATCGGGCGGAGCGTTAAGTAGTCATCATCTTAATATAAAATATACTAGAAAAATAATATAAAGTTCGTCCTCAAAGCTTGCACGAAAACAAGCTATCGCGCAAAATAAAAACTTAAGGAACTCCGCGCAAACTTATTAAAACTAAACTTTCTTTGCCGGTTGACATTAATGAGAAACTAAAAAGAATCATTCAATTAGCCCAGTAGGGCATTTCTCCGGAGTGGCATTTTTTAGTGTCCAGGGCCAAAAATTCTTCAAATAGGTGCGTGATATTTTTGAATAAAATCTCACATATACTTCAGGCTTTTTGATACCTGGACAGCTATTTAGATATTCTGTAGATATACATATGTTTGAAGAAAAAAAAAAATAGCGCCCAAATTGACGTTCAGTGGGAGCGTCCACTACCCAAGTTGGTTTAAACAAAAAATCATAACCCAAGATTGGAGTTATAGTACATGTTTTACATCGGTTCACGTAATCAACATTAGTTTCCCCCATATATAATCCATATTACGATAATTTATCTATTAAACTTACTCAATAAAAGCATTTTTTCGAAGCGTCCGGGGGTAACACGTAAACTCAGTGACATTTAGAAAACGCGTCGGCATCATAACAAAGAAATGGCGTAGGAATCTCGCGACGCACACGCCGGTAGCTTTAGTCGCACCACGTTTGCCGACGAGAGCGGACGCCGGCTGATGTCATATAGGCAGCTACTACAAAGGTTTGTTCGTCGTTCGGTGAGTTTGGTTACGTGTTTTTTTGAATTCGGTGAAGCTATTAAATTGTGTAGTGTTTGTGTTTTAATTATTATAAAAGTGAATAAGCAATCCTCAGAAGTATGTGATTTCGTATTGAATAACTCTTTCCCTGTACTATCTATACTTTTTGTATAATTTCCAAATATCGATCAATATTGAATTCGGTGACATTGATTTCCGCGGATTCGGTGTACTTTTTGGTCACCGAATTCAATAAAATGAGGACCGAAATCAATCTTTATGTATAAATGATTGCTTTTTAGGGTTCCGTAGTCAACACCCTTATATTTTCAGCATGTCCGTATGCCTGTCCGCCCGAGGCTTAGCTCAGTGACCATTACTACTGGAGAAGTGTAAATTGGTTTGGGTATGTAAATCAATCACGCCAACAAAACGGTTAAAATAAAATAATTAACAAAAACTGGGTACTTGTCTTACACGTAAGGTGGGAATGTAATTTTTTTTTGTTAAAAAGTAGTGTAGGATATTAGTAAATATGTAGTTCTAAAAAAAATTGTTTAGTAAAACCATTTGTCAATTCAGGGATCTGTTAACTATGTGGTTTTAAAACTCTAATTCTCATTAAAGTTTAGTGCTGGCTAAATGATTAGTTCAGTCAAGGGTACAGTAACATACGTACATAAATAAGGACATAAATCTGTACACGCTTTTATGACATTGACAATAGAGTCCTGTACAGATATTTATGTCCTTATTAATGTACGTATGTTAGTAACCTTGACTGTACCAGGCTATAAACTATCTTGAGCCGTTTAAGCGTGATCGAGTAACAAACATCCAAACTTTCGCATATATAATATAACTAGGATATGTCCCACGGCTTACTATGTATGTAGGTTTGATTATGATCCTGGTGCTGAGTGTAAGGTCACTTGAACTTCCTATGGTAAGCTGTTTTGAGAATAAGGGTATTTAATTTGTTTGTAGGTGTCGACACAACGAATCCTCCTATTACTAAAGGGTCGGCAATGCGCTCTTGGTTATTCTGGAGTCGTTAGGCTAACACCATAATATACTCCTTACGTCGGCATAAATCGACCTGTCTTCTTTATTCTCCCCTAATCCTATATATATTATAAATTAATTTATAAGTAATAAAGCGTGCAGTATTTAAGTTAAACATATTTACTTTTTAGGATGCTTACTTATTATAAGAGCTATACAAAAGAAGGTAAATATAATATAAATAATTAGGGTTTAGTTACTATGCTTATTGTACTTTATTAGCCGGCCGGCCGTACTGCCGCTCTAAGCCAAAATGGGCACAAGTCTATATGTGGCTCAGCGTTACCTTATTCTCAATACAGCTCATCTTCGGGAGCTTTGGCGACCTTACTCACCACCTAGAACACAAGCCGTATGTGCACTATATTAAATACTATTTAAACACGGTTACATCCGTATAATCAGAAACAAAAGCAATCAAACACATTATAAATTATCATCAAATTTGAACAGTCATATTTGTATGCAACTGTATGGGAAAAAAAATCGTGTTCTTAATTATCTGGCCACGACTGTATATATATATATATTTTGTAAGTGTACCAATTGGAAATAAAGGTTATTTTGTAGCAAAAAACATTGTTTAATTTCAAATAAGATTTCGGTGTAAGCATTTTTTGAATTCGGTGATACTATTTTATGAATATTGATTTCGGTGTGTCTGTTTGATTTCGGTGTACGCAAAAACTCGAATATCCCATGAACTACAAGGTTCCTATGAAGGCCTTTACCACCAATATTTTTTAAATTTAGGCCTTTTCTTTAATACCGAGGTCACCAATCGAAAAAGTGAAAAAAAAATACGTTCACCGAAGTCAAGCAAATCGAGCCGGCTCGGAGAATCGCCCAGTAGCGTTAAAACGAAAAAAATATAACGGTTTTTCCTGCAATTTATTTCACGAAACTTTCTAGAAAATCTCCACGCGAGGGGAATAAACGTGGAATGTAGGTAGGATGGGAATATTATTTTTGTGCACTCGTGCTGTAAAATTTTATTCCACGTTACACTATTTTCTCAGTTTTTGACTCGCGTAATGTGTTAAATGAAATATGTGTTTCATACGGAGCAGGTATTTCTATGAAAAATGTCCTCAATTTAGAAGTTCAGGAGTTGAGATTTGCGTAGAGAGTTTTATGAAAGGAGTTGGGCGAACATTTCAATATTTTAGTAGCTTGAATATTGTTCGCCTATATTGACTTTCTCGAGTCTCAAACATTATGTTACTGAACGGGTTTTTATTAGTTTCTTGGAATATAAATAAATTATGAAATTTAAGGATAAGCCTGCAGCCTTACCTAACCTAACCCACCAAAAATCTTATTAACAGAAGTTTTAAGAGTCCAATAACTAGTGTAGCTTCGACAATCTGAGAGCACTGTTTCAAAATAAATAAATAAATAACTTTTGCATAACTTTTCATACGAGCGCTAGGACAGCTGAACTTTCACTTTCCCATAAAAAAGCCATTTAGATCTTTCTAACGCACGCGTACCTACGAAATGTTATACAATCGACAGCCTACAGGTCGTTCACGTAACGCATTGTACGTACGTCAGGTAGATCAAAATGTCACTTTTTGTATGGAAAAATGACAGTTGAGATGCCCTAACGCGCGTTTGCAAAGTTACGTTCAGACCCCATATCATGGTCGGCCTTATCACGCGATAAGTGACAAGATAGGAGCGTCGTCTCGTTCTATCGAACGGTGTCAGCCACTGACGGACGCTCTATCCTGTCACTTGTCGTGTGATAAGGCCGACCATGATACGGGGTCTGGACTGATTTTAAACTACCAATTGATGATTGTACGTAAGTACTGTGGAGAGGCGATATACCGTTAATGACTACTCGTACTTATATTGTCTAATACCACAAACCTGCGCATTTTCCCTCAACACGTGAAAGGAATTAAAACTGTCGACGCAGATCACAAAACAAGAACAATGTCTATATCTCGTCTTTAACAGAACCTCTTACAACAGTTCCAACTCCGTTACAAATATAAACCATATTCTAATGGGATCTAAGTTGATTTCCCTTTGATGTAACTGGGAGAAAAACGTCTGTTTTGTAGTTAGTTTCATGCTTCGAAGACGAGGTAATTCGAATAAATTATTTACTGAAAGGTAATCTCGAGAATTGTTTAGAAACGGAGATGTATAATTTGAATTTAATTCCATATTTTTGTTTCATTCGAAACAGTTTCATTGCGCTTCGGGGATTCTAATAATTACTTACTTGTAGAATCATTTCAGTAAGGTTTAGATGGAGATAGATAATTAAGAAACAATTTATTGTTCACGTCAATTTGAGCATACTAATTTATTCTCGTAATACCAAAAGTTCTTATGAAGTTCTTGAAATCCACCTCTGTTGGTATACCAACTCACATTTTCGCTACATTTATAAATGTAACGAAATAACAAAGACAGTAGGCTTGGCCAGTATTCGACTTACGAAATATGATATCGCCCTGTCATGTCCCCCTACGTTACGCATTGGAGTGGACTGTATAAATGGATGTGTGAGACTGTGAGATGATGATGACAACGTTAACACTTCAAGACTGGTATTTACTAAAATATCAACAGAACCAGCTAATAACATGACAAAGGCAGATCGACAACTGACCACACATCAAAGAAAACATATAAAAGCAGAATACCAACAAAAAGGTTACATTTCTATATAAAAAGTGTCGGGAGGGAGCGAAAAGGGAAAATTACAGTTGGAACGTACGTTTGAAATGTTATGTCATCGACTCATCGTCGCTCTGTTTCAAGAAAGACATTTGATTTCCTTATGACACGCTGGAGACTTGTCATATTCTGAAAGTCTAATCATGCCCCTTATTTGAGATCTTAAAATTGAGTTACAGACTCAATAATACGCACATTTATAAAAGAAGGCGACGAAACTCAACTCTTAAGTTACCAAATGTACTTTTATTTTGGCAAAACATGTAACCACTAGTATCACGTTTGCCAAGTAACTTTGGAAAGTTATGGTAAAACTACGGAGTAATAGTCAAGCCAGTCTTTGAACAAATACAGTTGAGATTAATAAGTTGACCGAATTGCTTCCGGGTACTATTCAAAAAACCACTCTACCGTTCAAGTTAAAAGATTCAAATTCCAATGACAGTGTTATGAAAGAGTCGGTCACAATAATCTCAAATCTACGTATATTTGTTTCCTGAAACTAGCAACTTCTGAACTACTTAGTTTGTGCTATTTTCCGTCGATAAATATAGGTTGTAGTCACTAATTATACGAGCTGCCCGCGCGGTGAAAGAATTTTGGAAATCGCTTCAGTGGTTCGGGTGATTACCCAACACATACAAACTTACAACGCTACAATCTCAGACTTTACCTTTTTATAATATTAATAGCTGCCCGGCCTGGTTTCGCATGGATTGCCCGTTTTCCCGTAGGAATGAAGCATTTTCCCGCGGTAAAAAGTAGCCCATGTTCATCAGGGATAATGTCTGCTTCTAATGGTAAAATATTTTTTCAAATCGGTCCAGTAGTTTCGGAGCCTACTTATTCAAAACAATCAAAGAATCAAATCTTTCCTCTTTGTAATAATAATAATAAATACTCTTTATTGCACCACGACACGAGAGAAACATCTTAAAAAAAATTTGCTTAATAAATAATGGTAACAACAATGGGTGGTATAATATTAGTGTAGATGTAGATTATTTAATAGCTACCCGCGCGGCATATTGCAAATAATGCAACCAAAACCCGCGGGATAAAATATAGCCTACCATACAGAAAGTCCATTATATTATAACCCGGTTACAATATCTGTGGACTTGGCGTCGATGACGTTACGTCGGCGCTCTGGTACGGCGCGGGGCGAGCGCGGGTAAAAGAGAAGGGGGAGGGGCTTCACATTCCAGCGAGGTCCACAGATATTGTAACCTAGTTGTACAAAGCTACAATCTCACAAAACTTTTAATAATATTAGTATGAAGGTATAGATTAAGGCTCGGTTTGAAACAAGCAAGTTAAAACAATAATGTAGGAAAGTACAAGGGATGTTCAAGAAGTTCTAAGAATCGGTATGATTACGTCTCACAAAATCTGTTATCTCATATCTTATATCACTGGAGTCTGGTGGGTGATTGCCATTGGTTTCTTGGTTAGCTTCGGGTACCTACCTCTAATTTCCTGTAACTTGCTACTTGATTTAATCTACATAAAGTAATCATTATTATTTTTTTAACTTCTCCAATTTACAAACATTCTACATTTTTATAGGCGAAAATTTTAATGTACCCTAGCTACTTAAACTTTTGCCAATGTTTTACTAATCAGGAAATCTGAATCTTCATTCATGTAATTTTATATGATGTTTTTTTTTGCTCTTGATCTTAGACATGTGCGAGCTGTGGTCACCTAGGTATAAGTGGCTTACTCATAGATTCATCTTACTTATAGATTTTTGGTCTTTAAGCCAAATGTATTGTTCAGATGGGATCCGTTGGTGGTCCTTAAATAAATAAATAATAAATAAAGATGTTCATTTCTGTTCTGATGGTTGAACGAGCGAGCGACGCCAATGAATTCTCCGTTTCTGCTTGGGCAAAAATGCTTTCGTATGTTTGTCCGGATGACCAGCAGTTTTCCTCTACAGGTACCTGTATTATGTTAGAATATACATTAGTATTATTTGTCGGAACTTTACTCTAACCCTTAAATTAGTAAAATTAAAAAAGTCGTGTTTTCAGCTTTGGTCGCCCTGTATAGAAAAAAAATAACTCAAATAAATGCTACCAGGCCCCTATTTCACCAACTTGTACGAACCTGACGCTGACAATTCGCCATACATTGCTTGTTCTACAAGTTAAGGTGGTCGCTAGGTTACTTGTGGAACCGAACCAGCAATGTTTGGAGAATTGCCGTTTTCAGGTGACAATTGTCAAGTTGGTGAAATAGGGGTCTGGTGTCTAAAAATGTGTGCATTAAGAACACTGCCAAGTTAGGGTTAAGACTGCTCGTGACATCCTCTAACTATTAACGAGCAAGGGGTAGAAAGACTTGCCCTTCTATCTTTACTAATTCGCCCCGTAGGGGTGATAAGGAAACATTTCGAGAACGTTCCTTCCGCCTGAGCTAAGGGGCACTTAAAAGTTTGCAGGGGTCAAAGCTTCGTGGATGTACTAAAAAGTTTGAATTCTAAGTAGTTGCGTTGGATATTACTTTCTAGAGTATCATATTGATTTCAGACCCCGTATCATGGTCGGCGTTATCACACGATAAGTGACAAGAAAGAGCGTCCGTCTCGTTCTATCGAACGGTGTCAGCCAGTGACGGACGCTCTATCTTGTCACTTATCGTGTGATAACGCCGACCATGATACGGGGCCTGGTCATACTTAGGTATTCCTTTCTGTTGAGATGTTAAAAATGCTTTATCGTCTGCATGATCATAATGTTTATAGACACTTGGGTAGTACTGTACTTGCGAAAGAAGTTTAGGTCAACTTTTTAGAGCGACAGCAACAAATTTTATGTTCAGGAGATACCACTCAATCCAACAACATCACATGTTGGTATGTAATGCACCTGTTCATTCAAACGAAAACTCCGTTGTAGCCACTTCGCCTCCCAATTTTTAAGAGTAGTAGCTTCCATCAGGTCGGCAGTAAGATATAAGAACTCACAGCAAAATAAATGTGGTTGTGGTATTCGTACTTAAAATATGATATCATCATCGACTCGCCATGTGTGCTTAAAAAAGACATTTGATATCCTTATGAGACTTCTAAACGGGCCACATTGTCCTGCAATTTCTGGCTATTGCTGTCTCACGCTGACTTTGTACGCCAGAGCAAGATGCACATACTTGCCGGCCACACATTGCCATAAAAATGTTGCCCGTTTAGAAGCCCCATTACGACATGCTGGGGACATATCACATTTTGAACACACATTTGAGTCGTATCAGGAATTGTGGATGTCGATTTTTTATTTCAATGAAATGACGACTTTGAGATGTTAAACAATATGCAGGCTCAAATGTTTGGCACGGTTCCGTACCTAAGCATACCAGGGATTAATCTACCTACTACTAGCATTTCTATATTAGGTATAAATGAGTTTTATAGAAAAATTGATAGTTTGCGATCTATGGCTTCTTCATGTAGTTACTAATGTTACTTAAGTGTATTTATTTTGGTTCAAATTTTTGGTAGGAGTAAAAAACATTAATATCTTCGTAAGCCCTAAGGTCCCCACGCAAAGGTTTAAATCTGATCTATTTCTCTTTATTTGATAGCATACGATTTTATTTTGAATCCCCCTCCTAATACGCTTATGAGCCCCAACATAATTATAATCAACCATTATCACAAAATTATTGGAATTTGTTCAGAATCTTAAACGCTATGGTGTCATCATCATTATCACCATCATCATATCAGCCAAAAGACGTCCGCTGCTGGACATAGGCCTCCCCCAAAGAGTGCCACAATGACCGGTCCCGCGCTGGTGTAACACAGCTGCTAAAATCATAACTTTTCCTTTCGGTTGTGCCGTAGTCGGGCAAGAGAGGGTATCACTGTAATCTAAATGCCTTATTTTTCTGCAACAAGTTTCACTTTAGTGCTGTAAATATGTCAGTAACTGCATGCTTTCACCGCGTCATGTCAGTTAGTTTTGCTCAAAAAAATAGCCGTTTTTAGTGAAAACGTGAGCCTGCATAATGCTTACCTGCTTGCATCGTTGCCATAATTATGTACACAAACTGACACCCTATTGTGTTGAAGTGAGACGTGATTGAGCGTAAATTTTGATGAGTTTGGTCTAATCGATGAAGTTTTATTAAACCCGACGCAAAGAGAGGGGTATTATAAGTTGAACGTGTCTGTCTGTGGTATCGTAGCTCCCGAACGGATGAACCGATTTTTAGTATTTTTTGTCATCATCATTCTCCTAGCGTTGTTCCCGGTTATGCCCCTAAAGGAGCTCGGGGTCCGCTTTGACACCTAATCCCAAGATTTGGCATAGGCGCTAGTTTTACGAAAGCGACTGCCATCTGACCTTCCAACCCAGAGGGAAAACTAGACCTTATTGGGATTAGATCGGTTTCCTCACGATGTTTTCCTTCACCGAAAAGCTAACGGTAAATATTCCGTACATAAGTTCCGAAAAACTCATTGGTACGAGCCGGGATTCGAACCCACGACCGCCGCTTGACAGCCGCATGCCTGAACCACTAGGCTACCGTAGCTATTTTTTTAGTATTTTTTGTGTCATATATAATTTTATCCCGAGTGTTCTTAGCCATGTTTCATGAAAATCTGTTTAGCCGTTATTGAGATATTGGACTTTGAAATGAAAATGTCATGGATTTCACAACTTTTCTAAGTTGTAGTTATGATTAAAGAATGGACTGCCTGTGACTAGGTATTTTGCATTATTCTGTACGACACTTTCTTTTGCCCGCGATTTTGTCCACGTGGAACTCGTTTCATAGCTCCATACAAACGACGTATGGGTCTGCAATTAAAAACATGAAGTCAACATATTCATACCTAAACCGCTAGCGAGTCATATTTCACAAATAATCCACCCTTTTTTTATTTCAATATCTCTGCACTATTATCTTCAAAAACCGGGCCCGCCCAGTAACACTCGCTCTCGTTTACTCCGCTACAAATAGACAGTGTGCACGCTATCCAAAATCCTCCAGGGCATTTTGGTGTTGACAGCGTCTTAAGCGTGAAAAGGTAACAGACAGACGGATACCTACAAAGAGTTACTTTCGCATTTATAAATTAGAGTAGAATATTATATTTTAATGTGTTATAAGACTTGTAAGTAATCATTTTTATAAATATACCTAGTTGTATTGATGGTAATAATGATTTATAGCATTGAGTACTTCATAAATTAAACATTTGAAATACCACCGATACCACAAACATAGCTTAGACCCATCTTGACAGACAAGACTTTCAATCAAAATACCGCTTTCTAATCGGTTCAACTGTTTGAAAATTACGATGTTACAGACAGACAAACAGATATATATTAACATGTGTATGAATGTTGCTATACATTACCATGTGTGTCTGTCACATCATCGTATCAGCCGAAAGCTGTCCACTGCTGGACATAGGCCTCCCCCAAAGAGTGCCACAATGACCGGTCCTGCGCCACTCGCACCCAGAGGACTCCCGCGACCTTTACCAGGTCATCAGTCTACTTTCTGGGGGATAGATCCCACGCTGCGCCTGCCTTTCCGCCCTAACGGCCATTAATTTTGTGTACTGTGTCTGTGACAAACATACAACTGTTTCCGTCGCGAGTTAAAAATAGATTATGCACAACAAACAAAATCAATTCAGTTTCAAATACTTACACTGTGTAACCACGAGACGACGCTCCACGCATCTGGTTCAAAACTTCAATAACATCAAATAGAAAACCACAGTAATAACTCACAGTAGTTATTGAACCGTAACATATTAAACATTAACTTCACCACAGCCTTTGCTCAATAAAAACCCTGTTTAAATCCGGCTTTTCCGGGCCGCGAATTAACAAATCCGGACTTTCCAATCACAGACGGATTATAGCATTGTTACCAGAAATGGAAAAAGAATCCGGTCCCAGGTAAACGCTGTGACCGCGCAAATTAATTCTGCAGCTGGCATCGAATTGTCGTTGACTGGAATAAATTGCCGAGTGGTATGGCTTAAGGGCGTGCATTGGAAATGATTATTTAGAAAACAATTAGGACTGATTTTCAAATATATGATTCGAGACTAAATTCTTGTTTATCTGATTAAATCTACACATGATTGCTTAAAAATGGCTCTAAAAAAACGTTATGTCTTAATTTTCTTCGTTTGACTCGGCCTACTCGAATATTACATTATTTAGCGAACCAAATAAGTTTATACTATGGTATTTGACCTCATCTAAAATCTCACTTAATTAAATATGAATAAGACTTCACTAAGTTACGTATTTACATGACGTAATAAGGCTAATATTGGTGTGATGAATATGCATATTGATTTCTGACTTTTAGAAGTTTTCTACGTATTTAAGTATTTGTATCTTTTAAATAGATTATTGTCTAGTACCCATAACACAAGCCCTATTGAGCATACTATGGGGCTAATCCGATGTGTGTAAAATTGTAGCGTAATCTTAACATCGATACATTTAATAAAGCTGATGAAGTGATGAGGTTCGAAAGTCTGTACCGACATGGAAGATATTCGAAAAAAAGTTGGCTAGCGATTCTTAGAATCGATAATAGAACACGTTCCAACAGTTTTTAGATTTTTTATCTGTTTGTCTGTTTATATGTTTCATATGTTTGTCTGTTTATCTGTTTGTCTATTTATGTGATCACGCATCACGTGAAAACGGTTGAACGGGTTTTGATGCAAACTTTACTATTCTATCGAGAAAATCCCAAGATAAGAGTGAAAAGGGGTTAATAAAATTGGGTTAAACTTTGCACGTGAACTCCTTGAATCTATGAGATAAAGACTTAAAAATGGGCAAATTAATATTTATTTTTATCAGTCCGCGTGTCGCGCATGTGCCGCGACTAATTTTTACCTGATTTCAATGGAGCGCAGGTGTCAAAAAGTTTTAAGAGTGTAGTTGAACCACTGCTTTAGCCAATATATTTACTGTGCTAGTGGTAGCTTGTTACTGGAAAACAATATGAACGCTTGCAATTCCGGACACGAGATGACATTACTTTTAAAAAGCTTTTATTTTACTTGCGAATTCATTTCTACAATGTTATGGAACGAACGAGTGAGTAAATAAATATAAATAAATAAATATTTGGGGACAATCTTACACCAATCGACCTAGTAGCAAACAAAGCAAAGTTTGTACAATGGGTACTAGATGACCATATACATACTTATATAGATAAATAAATACTTAAATACATAGAAAGCATCCAAGACCCAGATAATATTCGTGCTCATCACACAAATAAATGCCTTTACCGGGATCCGAACCCGGGACCTCCGGCTTCGTAGGCAGGGTCACTACCAACTAGGCTACATAGGTCGTCAAAGCGAACGAAGTTCTCCGTTTCAGCTAGGGCAAAAAATATTTCGTATGTACAGTCCCGCTGTTCTTCTTTTCAGGCGCCGTATCATGGTCGGCCTTATCACGCGATAAGTGACAAGACATAGAGCGTCAGTCTCGTTCTATCGAACGGTGTCAGCCAGTGACGGACGCTCAATCTTGTCACTTATTGCGTGATAAGCCCGACCATGATACGGGGCCAGGTCGTATTTCTCAACCGGTTCTCGTGAAATTTTGTGAGTAGGTTCGTTAATTAAGTAGGTATATAGATTTTTAACGATCCAGTTTTTTTTTAAGACATTCGCGATTTCTACAGCTCACAAAGCCACTAATTTATAAATGCCTGTGAATAAATTCGTACATCTAAAAATCTCGGCAATAGAAGCTTGTAACAAATATGAAGTTTTTGACAGAAACATTATTTTCAAGTAAAACGCGCTTGCCTAACGTAATCTACAATTAGAGCACAATAAATTAAAGAGGTAAAACAAACACACAATTACAAGCCGTATCCCATTTGACACGCTTAACAAATAAACGGAACAGATAAACAATTGAACAAATACACAATTGTCAAAGCCTTTTCACGCACTGCCGACTAACAAACCCTTTTATTTCGAATTCAAGCTAAAACCCTCCTTAAACTGATGAAACACGGTCCACATTTCAGTTATCAGTACGACTCTTTAGCAAATGAAACACTACAGCGTGTGAACTGTGTATCAAGTGCCGATATGAACTTGTATATATTATCGAGAGCATTATGAACTTGGCATCTAGCAGCATATCGTACACCGTTCAATAAGGCCGTGCAATAATAATATGTATTATTTCGGCCACATACACGGTGCTCGCGAGGAATCCAAAAGATTTTAACATCGCATTCCTTGGGTCATTAGGAGTAAAAAAAAATGTACCTGAGTCAATTTCAGCAAAAAAAAAAATTTTTTTTATTTTTTTAGGGTTCCGTAGCCAAATGGCAAAAAACGGAACCCTTATGGATTTGTAATGTCTGTCTGTCTGTCCGTCCGTATGTCACAGCCACTTTTTTCCGAAACTATAAAAACTATACTGTTGAAACTTGGTAAGTAGATGTATTCTGTGAACCGCATTAAGATTTTCACACAAAAATACAAAAAAAAAATATTGGAGGTTTCCCATGCTTAGACTAGAGGTTTCTAAGATATTTTTTTTCTAAACTGAATAGTTTGCGCGAGAGACACTTTCAAAGTGGTAGAATGTGTGTGTGTGTGTCCCCCCCTGTAACCATGCAGAGTTACCATGCAAACTTCCACCGATCTAGTAAGTAGTTTTTTTTTATACGTCATAAATCGTAAACCGCAATTTACCTTTCATTCAACGGATAATGGTACGGAACCCTTTGTGCGCGAGTCTGACTCGCACTTGGCCGGTTTTTTTATAAAATGTGGATGACAACTATTGCTTCCCTATGATACTTATAAATACTTTTTAATAAAATGTTTCCGATATTTTTTCCAAAAAAGATGAATTTAGTGAGGGTAGCTGTCACTGTGATGTCTGTCAATAGCGACGCTAAACTTAACAACATAAGTGGCAACGTCGCGATCAAAAGAGCTTATTACACTTAGTAATCACAATAAATAGTTTACATGAAAATGTATGATATCTTCAAAACTAAGCCGGATTTGACTCTGGTTCTTCAATCAATCAATCAATCATAATTTATTCATCAGAATATATGGTACATAAGGTGTTTCTTATATAATTTTTAACCCTAATGACCCAAGGAATGCGTGGTTAACATCTTTTGGATTCCTCGCGAGGACCGTGTATTAGGTCGTCGGAGAGAAGTATCTATTGAGAGACTCGTGGTCCAGGGAAAGATCGAGGGCAACAGCCTAGTTGGTACCCTGCCTACGAAGTAAGAGGTCCTGGGTTTGAATACCGGTAGGGGCATTTATTTGTGTGATGGGCACGAATTTGTTCCTGAGTCATGGATGTTTTCTATGTATTAAAGTATTTATTTATCTATATAAGTATGTTTATCGTCGTTCATATTTAGTTCAAGCTTTGCTTAGTTTGGGACTAGGTCGATTTTTGTAAGGTTGTCCCCTAATATATATTTTTGTTACACGCCTAAACACGCTTGACCCCCCCAAGCTTGACCCAATTAGCGTGGCTGGTTAAAAAAAAATACTCATTGTCTGTTTTGTGACGAAAATGAAGCATAAAAATTATGTGAAAATTTCACATCCATACTAATATTATAAATGCGAAAGTGTGTCTGTCTGTCTGTCTGTCTGTTACCTCTTCACGCTTAAACCGCTGAACCGATTTGGATGGAATTTGGTATGGAGATAGTTTGAGTCCTGGGGAAGGACATAGGATAGTTTTTATCCCGGAAATCATCCCTCAAGGGGATGAAGAGGGGGGTTGAAAGTTTGTATGGAGCTATACGATATAAACGAGTTCCACGCGGACGGAGTCGCGGGCAGAAGCTAGTATAAATATAAACGGACAATGAGTTTTCATTTTTTAACCAGTCACGCTAATTGGGTACACAAAATTTGAAAATGCCCATTGGGGCGTGTATTGACACGCAAGTATGAAGACTCACAGACCGCAGACTTGCGTGGGCCGCGGCGGCGGCCGCGGTAGCGGCTGATAATCCTTTTAATGATTCAGACAAGTCCACGTCTTGATTATCATAGCATGCAACTGGCCGCCACCGCAAGCCGTGCCAGTCTGTGAAAAGGTTATGGAAGGTCTTTTTAAACCGGCGTTTTTATTTTAATGTAGCACCTACTGCACACCGCAGTAAAGAATCTGTACCAACACTGACATCTTACTGATGTCAGTGTTGGTACAGATCACCGCACCGACAAACGCGGAAGTGACCTCAAATTGGAATGCATACCGTAAGTCATCCCAAGTGTGGTAGTAGTTTACGAAATTACGATGTTGTAGAGGTATTTTTTATTTACCTCGCTTTTAAGTCGGTAATAAAACCGACTCCGAATTCTAAATTGCTAAAGCGTCGTGAATATTGTAGAAAGGGATGCGAAAACAGTAAACAATCGGAAAGTCGGCACAGCACGAATCGTACACCGGCGGGCATCTGTTTGCCCCTCCCTACGTGACGGGAATCGCTAAGTAGACTTTAAACTCTTTACAAAAACTGAACACCGGTTCTTGGGGTCCGTGTCCGTAATGGGAAATCTGTCAGGTTATTTATTGACACGTCCCCGAAAAATAAAAGTTGTTGAAATAAAACATATTAACGAAAGAAATAGGAATGATGACTAAGATATTTTTGTGACGTCATTCGAACCAGTTTTTGGAGAGGAACAAATGTTTGTATGGGAGCAACTACAATTAAAGAACATAAATAGCTAAAAAATTTAGATAAAGATTGACCTCGCTGGCGGCAGCGCGAAACGCTTCATACTGTGTGTCTATACAGGTGTGACGTCACATTTGTATATTTGTACCAATCGTAGTATGGAAAATCAGGTAAATTGTTGTTTCGGTCGCGAAATACTGCGTTTAAGTACATAGTTGTCATACAATTTTGTTTCTAGAAAAGCGTAAGGATTCTATTGGTAGCTTTTAATTTACTCTTGGACAATAAAAAAAAATGCATATTTTTCTAAACTTTCAAGGTTCATATCTTTTTATGATTTTAATTATATTTTATAATTTATACTTTATTACGATAATTTGATGGTTTACTATCCATTTCACTATGTTATCAATTTGAACATGAGGCATCATGCCTATTGAAGACTTAACTTTAGGTCACCTAGGGCGGGCGGGTTGGACCAAACCGTCTGTAGTCGTAGGCGCTGTTTGTTCAAATCTTAATGTATGGATAGTTTGACAGGTGTCTATGGAGTGACAGCTGTTGGCGCCATATTTAACGTTGATCGGCCTGTAATTGCAGTGCTGCAACTCACTTTACAGGCTGGCAATCTAATATTAGAATTTAGTTTTTTTTTACTGAGGTGAAGGCAAACAATTCAATTCATTTATTTGTCTGTAAAACATAGGTACAGGTAGATTGGTGTTATAAGAATCAGTATAGAATCACTATGTTCTGGCCATGAGGCGTACAAACAGTCATTAGCAAATGACAAAGGTGGTACATTTGGAATTAGGTATAATTACAACAATATAAAAAACGAAAAATATTCGGTAAAAAAAAAATGGTTAATGAGAAAAGAAATGTCAAATGTCAAAATAATTCAGGAATAAGTAAATTAATAAATTAATTTAATTAAAATAATAACAAAAAATAATAATGTCAGATATTACTGTATGAAGTTATGTCGTCTATTAAAAAATCCGATATTGAAGAGTAGGACTTAGTAATAAATAAGTCATTTACAAAGCTTATTTTTAAATTCCTGTAAAGGCAACATTCTTAAAGCTAAGGGTAATTTATTAACAATTTTGTGTGTCATGCAAAAAACACTCTTTTGCATGAGTGTGGTACCTGAAGATACAGAACAAAGGTTATGACTGCGATAGATGCTACGCTTAAATACATCTGATACCTTTACGAATAGTGCAGAGTTTGTTTTAACAAATATGGCCACTTCTAAAATATATAGACATGGCACTGTCAGAACCTTTAGTTCTTTGAAATGGGGTACACAACTGTCTGTCTGTTTCAAGGCACACATGGCTCTAAAACATTTTTTTGCGCCTTGAAGACTGCCTCCCTGTTCGAAGATTTCCCCCAGAAAATGATAGCATAGCGAAGGGCTGATCCAACGTATCCATGGTAGGCTGAACAAGCATACGGCTACCGTAGTCTGAAATCACAACCCTTCCAAGCTTTTATTGTTCTGAGGATTTGCTCAATCTCAACACAGCGCGTCTTCGAGAATTCGGGCGACCTTACTCAATACAATAAAAATCTGAAAAAGATTATATTAGGACACTATGTAAACAATCATCATCATCATATCATCTGAAATACGTCCACTGCTGAACATAGGCTCCCCCAAAGAGTGACACAATGACCGGTCCTGCGCCACCCACCATGTAAATACTATTTTGAAATCATTTCCGAAGAGAGATTGCATTCAACTTAAAATTAGCTACAGCTTCTAAACTACTGGTGATTTTTTCACGAAATTTTTAACAAAATTTCGTTATTTATTTATCTAAAATCCGGACGGGGCTTATTACAAAATAATCATTCATTTGGAAAACGTGATTTAATACCTTCCGCCCGCGACTTCGTCTGCATGGACCCGGGATAAAAATTTCATCCAAATCGGTTGACCCGTTTAAGCGTGATTGAGTAACAAACATCCAAAAAAATTAATAGGTTTATACAAATGTCGCAAGTTGATCCGCGCACGAGCGAAGCGCGCAGCATATCGAGACATAGATCCTATGCTGGGTAATAAAAAGTTTTCCGACACTTTCTTGGCTGACTTTTTCTAGGGTTTATGATAATTTTTCGATTTGCTTATCTGTATAATTCACCCTCAAACGGTGGAAGTCAGTGTTTTTGTTTTCAAGGCCACTTTCGCATTCGGTGGGGTGATTTTGGTATGCAAATTTTGTAGGTAGGTACTTTATCGAAAGCTTAACTACTTAATGTCGCCCAGATTTCCATGTTTTCGGTATTTTTGTCAGTATTATATTCATTTAATAGTGCAGGCCATTCATCTCAAAATATGGTTACATAAATATATATTTATGGCGTTGCAGCACAGTCGTTGATACTCTGAGAGGAACTTCAATGAACCATTTTTACTAGATAGATAGATAAAAACTAATGAACAAGCTGTACCACTCGCTACCCGAGTCAGTAATTAGCTATGGACTAATTGCGTACGTTTAAAACTTATCTTGAGAAAATTAGTAATATTCAGATTAGAACAATAAAACATGTATTAGTAGATAAAAAACCGAAAGAGAATGGTAATAAAAACTATAAGTTATTATATAAAATGCTAAAAATCCTACCAGTGACTATGACTGGAACAGGTTTAAAACAACAATTTTAGTAACGAGCGTATTATCCGCCAACAAACTGTCCTCAGTTTGGCGGAACTTTATTTGTTAAACTAGCGTATAAGATTTTGTGAGATAAATAAATAAATAAATAAAAACTCGAAAAAAAACAGAAATAGATAAGTACAAATGGCAATTGCTCTACCGACAAGGGTCGTACTTACTCTACAATTAAAGAAAGGTCATAAATGTGACAAATGCTTCGACTCAAACACATCATCTTCAAATCGGAACCATAAAAATCGTATCTCGGAATCTCCGCCATTGTCCCCTCCGTTAAGGAGGAACAACCAACAGAACTCACGTAAAACACTTTTTACGACCTAGCTGAAAACAATCGTGACGAAACAATGTCTTTGGAGGCATTTACAAGTTTCCTTTCCTTCGATATAAAAGTCTGAACGGCTTGACGAAATACATTGACAGGAGTTACAGCTTTGGTCAATACTATTGAGCATCTCTTGTTTCTTTATTACCTTATAAAAAACTAGCTTCCGCCCGCGAGTTCGTCTGCGTGGATCCGGGATAGAAACTATCCTATATTTGAATCCAGGCTATAAACTATCTTCGTGCAAAATTTCATCCAAATCGGTTATGCCGTTTAAGCATTGAGAGTAATTTCGCTCGTCTGGCGGCGCCTTAAGGCAGTTGGCGCGGTCCTGTTTGGAACACTGAAAGATTTGGCATTGATATACATGACTTTCTCAAGTGTCTCATCGACTGGTTAATGTCTCAGTTACTTAATTATCTAAATAACTTCCTGAAGTCCAGGAATGCTGAAATTTAGTATGCTAACTATGATAACAATACAAACCATAAACCAAGTAAGAAATCTGCTACTTTTCCAGATTTCGATGGCTTAGGTGCCAAGTACGTAAATTTTTACGTAAGAAGTAAAATAATTTAATTGGATGTTTATGCCGACAACCCTCCTCTCAAACGATGGCTTAGGTGCCAAGTTCGTAAATCATTACGTAAGAAGTAAAATAATTTAATTAGATGTTTATTTGATCTGCCGACAACCCTCCTCTCGAACGTCACACTCTCGTAACTCCACCACTAAGGGAGTAGTTTTTCTGTACCCTGATACTGTGTTACTTATTCTGTCACTGATGATGTCAATTATCACAACGAGTCACACAATTGTGTCACGTAATTGGTGAGTCTTTGTCACCTTCGCCCTCACCAGCCCTTGACATTGATGTTAACCTGACACAGCATTGTTGTAAAAATGTTTTATTTTAGTTCAGTAAAACACACAAAAGATATGTGTGGTTGGCTGCTTTCAGTGTAAAGTAAGGTACTGTATTATCGGTGTGTACGGCGGAGATTACGAGAAACGAGACGGTACGAGCTCTGATAATCTTCTTCTAGCCGTATTCGGCCTCAGCGACTGATAATCAGCTGCTGAGCGTCGCTGGTGCGCAATCAGGTGACTGACATATCCATTTTTTGCGGCGAATGTGCGACCACAACGACCGTACTACGACCATATACTACGTATAGATTGGTAAGGGTATTTTAAATTAAATACTTAGTAGCAGTTCAATTATTCTCATTCATTTTATTATGATTTTAATTTTATACTTGGAACCTAGCACACGTCTATCTACGATTACAGTCTGGATCAAAGTGAGGCATGGCGCAGGAGTAACTAAAAGATCTGAACAAAGAATGATTTAAACTAACCATTCACTCAATGAATAGGTCTCATTCATTCCCTTAACAAAGTAGTCAAATCAGTTACCTTTTATTTACAGATATTTATAATTGAACGAATTAAGTTCTCTTTACAGCTTGGGCCGAAATCTGGACTTCTGACATACGAACGATTTTCGGCCCAAGCTGACATAGCATCTATAAATAGGTAGAAAGGCGTTCCCAGTCCGCTCTAATTACTCACATTAGCCCGGGATTTCGCGGGTTTTTCCCGGGTCCGGACTCCGGACTCCGGACACCGGTTGTTGACGAAAAAATGTTAATGACCTTACTCTACCAGGTTTAGAATGACCAATGTTTCCTGTCAATGGGATTCGTTACGCCCTTTTAGGGTATGTTATGTAAGCGATGTTGTTTTAGGAAAGAAATGGTGTATTGGAAATATAACGGGTTTAATATAGACAGTGAAGACAGATAATATTATACTCAAGAACAGAGAAAACTTTGGTTAGTTGTAGTTTGTGTACAATATTCATAACGTTAAAGTCCCCAACCCGCATTGGGCTAGCGTGGGGACTACTGCCCGTTCCCTCTCATCCATGAGAGGAGGCCTGTGCCCAGCAGTGGGATGAATATAGGCTGACTTAGTATATTATTATTATAGATATATTCATAAATTTAATAATAGTAACAAGCCGCCCGCGCGGTTTCGCCCGCGCAATACAACAGACCGAATAACATAGTCTATGTCAATCCAATCCCGAAGGTCTACACTGATACGATACTGGTGAAACAAGTTTGAAATGAGATGAGTAGTTTCGGAGATTACCCCACACAAACTTACATAGCTACAAAGTTTACCTCTTTAGTATAGAACAAGCGAGCGTGGTTTTCCGTTTCAACTTCGGCCAAAATTATTTCGTATGTGTGGATGTACAGATATACATTATACGGCCGTTCTCTACAGCAGGTCCGTAACGAATTGTAAGTACGTTAGGTTGATCTAAATGTCAAGTTTTAGGGTTCCGTAGTCGACTAGGAACCCTTATAGTTTCGCTTTGTCTGTCCGTCCGTCCGCGGATAATCTCAGTAACCGTTAGCACTAGCTGTAGTATATGTAACATATTGCTAGGTAGGCGAAGTACTTGTGTACAATAAAGTATTTACATACATACATAAATACATACCTCAAAAGTCTTTATTGAAATAATAAGAGCTTTTAACGGCTTCGATTGGGTAGATACTTTTGATGCTGACTGTGCCTTCGCGAAACAGGCCACTGGTGGTAAGAAAACACGGAAGCTTGCTTAACTAAAGAACTCACAAGGGCGTTATAAATCCTTTATAGATATGAAGATTCTTTGTGTTGACAGCTAGCGACAAATGCAAGTTCCTCAATCTCAACACAGCGCATCATCAGGAGATCTGGCGACGTTACTTACCACCAGGAACACAACACCACATACAGAGCAAGTAGAGGTGTGTCTATTTATAAAATGCATTTTTCATTGAAGCATTTCAAAATAACTTTTATCCAGGAGACTTTCTTTTCCCGCCGCATTTATTTAGGATATCGGTAAGAACCCTTTTAGGATAATTACGCGATGCTTAAAGAAGTCTTTGTGTTACAAAGAACACAAAATATATGGGTACCTCGACCCATTTTTTCAACACCTTTTCAGGGACCTCCTTATTTCGGTTGGATTCTCGCAATCTTTGTTAAGAAGCTTTATGGCTTAGGGAAATTCGTTAATTTAAATTCTACCGGTCGTAAATGTCACTTTTTCTGGAACTTGGCTGATTTAGGCAAAGAAAAGTACTTAAAAACGCAGAATATATTTTATTTCCTTTGCTCATGCTATAAAAGGACACTGCTGGACTTACAGAAACTATCGATTTATTTTGGCTATTCAATTATATATATACACGGGTCAGCTGGTTGAATGCGTAAGGTTTGGTTAGGTAGATGATGATGAAATGTATTTTACATTACATATGGTGCTACTTTCCCGCACTAGTACGGAAAAGGGCACTTTCCGTGCATATGTCGAAACTTTAAAGAGCCATATGTACAGTAAAACGTTGTACGATACACGTGCGAATAGGTAATTCGCAACTCGTGTCGATTTAAAACACTCCCTTCGGTCGTGTTTTAATTTATCACCACTCGTTGCAAATTTCCTATTTTCGGCACTTGTATCGTAAATAACTATTTTTGCATGGAAAAATTACAGTCGAGTTGTCCTAACTGTCGGTCACGCATTCACCCCTGTTTGATAGGACAATATGAGGTACCCAATTTTGCTCAATGGGAATATTACCATATTTTAAAGAACTAAAAAACAGTAATTTTGATGCATACATTTGATACATACATGCATAGATTCACGCCTTCATTCCCAAAAGGGGTAGGTAGAGCACATGAAAAAATATAGTTTCCATATCTATCTGACAGAAACCGGGTCGATTAAAATTCGAACTAAACCTTCTACTGGATGCATAGCGAATTTTCATAGTTGTGTCTTATCTGTAATTGGCTGAATCACTTCACTCACTCACTCTTTGCAATCACTTTTTGCAATCGTGTTACAGTTGTGATTTTACGGGTTTACATAATAATACACCAAATGTGAAAAATGGATTTGTTAGAAGTCCGTGCTCTAACATTTTTTCTGCTTAATCAATATATTTGATTGAT
Source organism: Epinotia ramella (assembly GCA_947578815.1). NCBI lineage: Eukaryota > Metazoa > Arthropoda > Insecta > Lepidoptera > Tortricidae > Epinotia > Epinotia ramella. The sequence goes on along the minus strand of OX388214.1, from coordinate 3,955,825 downwards.
TAATTTAAATGTGTATATTTGTCTTCGTTGCGACAATAGCCGACTGCATTAGGAACAAAAGGTATAAATCACTCTAATCAAAGCCAAACATCGATCTCGCTATAACTCACGTCCTCACATCCATCACCCTCGTTGTCAGCAAACGAATGCATTCAGCAGACATGCCTGGTCTAATGACAAATCCATATCCATACTTCAGGCGAGGTAGGCACTTGCCTTTGTTTGCAATTTTCTATTTTGTTTTATTTTGTGCAATCTAATTCTCACAAAAAAAATATTTATTTGAGTCATACACAGATTTAGGTTCGTGTATATTTAGCTTTCGTGTGGATATTGTCAAAGTTAAGGGCCTAAGTTTTTGGTTGGACTCTCCATCCACTTAAACGGCTTCTCCTCTTATATATTACTAGCTTCTGCCCGCGACTTCGTCCGCGTGGAACTCTTGTATAACGTAGCTCCTTACAAACTTTCGCCCCCTTAGACGATGATTCCCGGAATAAAAAGTATTATATACTCGTATGTTAATCCAGGTTATACACTATGTATATACCAAAATAAAATTTAATCCGTTAAGCCGTTTTTGCGTGATTGAGATCCAAACTTTAGCATTCATAATATTAGTAGGATTTGCAAAATTTCCAGGGACACGACTCGCTTGACAGACCCTATTAGCGCTCATAGCCTAGCGGCGGCTGCGAGTCGGTCGGTAACGATAACGCAGGTTAAGCAAAGATGGCAGCGGTCAGTCTTTGGATGGGTGACCGCCTGATGGTTGAGTGGTTAATATAAATGAGCGCTACCGTGCTATGGAAGGCACGCTAAGCGGTTGAGTCCGGCTGCTGTCTATGACGTAGTCGTTAAGCCGAGTTAGAGGCCCTCGGGCGGCTTAAGAACTCCTAACAGTCGAGTTGCCCACTCACTTGACAAAGGGGGCACAACTGTTACTCGCGTCCGCGGGAGCTACCTACCACAACCCTGCACGTGTCCCCTGGGTGGGTAATAAAGAGTGACAAACTTTAAAGGCCAATAACTACAACATTGAAACATAATATATTACAAGCTTGGTATAAAACCAAAATCACATAACTGGAAAGTAAATATAGTTAATTATTACAATATTTAAACGACATGACAAAATAAGGGTTTCCATAGAAACTGCAGATTCAGGACTAAAGTTTTGGTTAAAAATTAAGGGTTTGTTGAATACTTTCCATACCACGGAAATAGTTCTTTAATAGCGTAAATAGATCAAGATTCGAATAACTGTAAGAGATTATATAATCGGTGACATATAAAAAAGATAAGCATTACTTTAATTGTCATAGCTATTACGTGAGGTAATAAATAAGATTCGGGTAGGCTTACCAGTGACGCCACGCGTTTGTATGACACAACTTCTTCCTAAGCCGCCGTCGCGGAAACTGACGAATTCCGAGCTTGTTATTTCATTCACACACATTTGCGTAAACAGAAATTAGGCTTCATTTGTGTAAAATATGATTTATTGTAAATCATTCTATTCGCTTTTAAGATGCGTATTTTGAAATGCCGCGGTAATGGAAGCCGAATTTGATACCCCCGGTAATAGGCGCCGTTACCTTATATTCTACCACTTTGCCGACGTGATAAACATAAAGGTACCTAAACCAATAGCAAGCATAAACCAAGCTAACTAACTTACTACTAAGTAACTTGCCATTAACCATCTTATCGGTAATAATTACATCCATAATACAAAGTGGCAGTCTAATTATTAACCCATCAATTGGTTTACATCAGCTGTTTTGTCAATTCAGGTCAGATATTTTCTCTCATCGGGACCTCGTAGCAAGAAAATAATGACCCAATCACTCTTTCTGAGCCAGGTGACTGTGACACTTTACATAGGCCAAGAGACAGTAACCTTTTACGCATTGCATAACGGACTGTATATTTTTGTTGTTTTCAGCCTTCGTCAATTGAAAGAGTGCTTACAATAGCAGAATTAAGAATGTTTTTAACTTTTGACAAACATAATTATATTTATATACTAAAATAGTGTTTTTGTGCTGCACGCTAAAACTCGCGACAAATTGTTGATCAGTTTTTCATTATAATCATCATCATCATATCAGCCGAAAACGTCTACTGCTGGGCATAGGCTGTTCGGCGGAGATTGCCTATGTGATCGGTCCTGCGCCACCTGCATCCAGCGGACTCCAGCGACCTTACGTGGTCGTCAGGGTGGGGGGCTGCGAGAACTTCTCCACCCCAACGCATATTACATTTAACAAATGAATAAAATATTTTACAGTACATATGGTGCTACTTTCCCGCACTAGTGCGGAAAAGAGCACTTTTCGTGCATAATAATATGTCGAAACTTTAAAGAGCCATATGTACAGTAAAACGTTGTACGATACACGTGCGAATAGGTAATTCGCAACTCGTGTCGATTTAAAACACTCCCTTCGGTCGTGTTTTAATTTATCACCACTCGTTGCGAATTTCCTATTTTCGGCACTTGTATCGTAAATAACTATTACAGTACATATGGTGCTACTTTCCTGCACTAGTGCTGAAAGAGCACTTTCCGTGCATATGTCGAAACTTTAAAGAGCCATAATTATGTACAATAAAACGTTGTACGATACACGTGCGAATAGGTAATTCGCAACTCGTATCGATTTAAAAAACACCCTTCAGTCGTGTTTTAATTTATCACCACTCGTTGCGAATTTCTTATTTTCGGCACTTGTATCGTAAATAACTATTTTATATTATTTCCGCTCATAGCTATTCGAATAGTATTCGTGAATAGTATTACTAGGTTAACACGATGACGCAGGCGAATTTATGTACCTTCGGCTCTCGGACTAGAGCTGTCATAGGCTGATGAGGCGCCTTCATACATAAGTTATGAGATTATGCTGAAACAAATGCGCCGAGAGCTCTGAGTAATGCCAACTTTAAAAGGTTAATATAATAAGTTACTTTCCTAGAAAACCACATCCACTAAACTAGGTCCAAGGCGTACTTCCAGCGATAGCCAATTTAATTGGAATCTAATTTAAATTCGATTTATTAGGTCATAGAGTGGGAACAACACATTAAAATAACGTTTTTATATTAAGTTATTTTTGGGTCATTTATATTTTTGTTGTTATTCCCGTTAGCCAGGAGACAACATGACAGAGTTTCATAGCACACGACGTTAAAAGAAATCAAATGAGTTATTCCATAGGTTCCCCTATATCTCACAGACTTTTCCTCTTTATAATATTGTTATAGATATTTGGCAAAATGGAGGCACCATCGTACCTACATTAAAGAGCCAGGCTCTTGTCAGTTGAGTGTAATTTCCAGCTTATTCTACAAAAACCCATACAGTATAACAGTACGATTATTTGATATTCAGATATGCTTACTCGATGAGTAATGATTGCAAGGATAATACATACAAAAGTATTCTACAATATTGCAAAACAGAGCCAGTTTGCCGTTAACCACAACGTCCTAAAAACGTCATGGACTTATTCAGCAGAGTTCCCAAAGGGTCCCATTTTGATGTGTTTCACGCATGTTTACCCAACCCTTTAGGCCACTGTCCCGTGATGGAATTATGTACCTATTGTGTAATACAATCTCCGTATAACGCTGTATGAGGTTTTCGCTGATGGAGTAGATTCAAGCGAATGTGAAACGGATCTCAAAAAGTCAAGACCCGCTAAAGCTATACGATAATATGTGGGTGGTGTATACCTTCGATATGCATAATTTCATTTGCATCTAATATAATCATAACACTACCTAAACCCTTGTTTGCCATGCAAGTGGTTCTCTCTGGAACCGTATAATTTTCAGGATGATTAATACAAATTATAAAAGTAATCATAAAAGTTTACAGTTTGAGAAAAACTATAACCCTATAGAAATAGCATAATGTCGGATCATAAGAACTCGGTGTACGTGGGTTAAATTCGCAATATGTTGAACACTTTTCTATCGTGTTTATATGTTTCAATAATAACAAAATTGGGAGGAAGAAACCAAGAGCCGGTTCTTGAATTGGCCCTTTTTGTATGGTCTTAACTCTTCGCCAAACGAAAACAACTGAAATAAAACAATTAGGAATCAGCGATATAAACAATATATCATTTTCCGCTTTATCAAACGTATGTAAAACGTACGTAATAGACGTATATCTAGATCTTTAATGAGTTTATCTCCATTTAGGATAATGAAATGCGAAATTGATTTGGGAAAATCCGGTACAATACAATACAATACAAATATTCTTTATTGCTCACCAGACATAGTAAAAACAAAATAGAAAAATAGAGGTAAAATTAAACATAAACAGTGGTAGACAACAGGCGGTCTTATCGCTAACAAGCGATCTCTTCCAGACGACCTTTGGATGGTGGAGACGATGCAAGAAAATATATGATTTGAGTAGGTGAAAACAGAAAAACAGAATATAAGAACAACTTAACTATAAGAAAGACTATACACTTACATATCGGTACCATTGTATAACAGCGAAATAACAAAAAATAGAATATGATTGGCGGTATACTGTAGGTTTCTTGATATGAGTTCAGAAGAGGAAATTCAGAAAAAATATATAATAACGGGTTTCCCGACAAGAGTGGACTTTGAATTACCCTAATAATACCTAATTAAAGGGTTATCTGTCCGTCTGTCCGTCTGCGGCATAGATCAGTGACCCTTACTACTAGAAAGCTGTGCTGTAACTCGGCATGGGTATCTACAGTAGAATTATTTGGGGTTTACCACTGACAGATAGTTTGCCTTCATTTAATTTTCAACTTTAACCTCATACAAATGAAGTATAGTTATTTCTAAATCGGTAGACGTGGGTAACAGTATTCTGAAAATAGCTTTATTTGTATGACATCAAAGTTGAAAATTAAATGAAGGCAAACTATCTGTGAGTGGTTAACTAACAGTAATAGTAGTGTGTGTAATTAGTTCAAGACAAGTGCCCCCCTCCCCCTCTGCCGGCTAAATGTGTACTACTAGGAATGTGAAAAAAATCTTGGCAGTAGTAGTAATGAATTTCAGCTAGTTACCGAGTAATAGCCGACCAACTTAAGGGTCCTTACGCCTAAAACGAGCGTATTTTGCAAAATGCTATCAGTTTTTCAATAAATACTTATAGTTACGTCGTAATCTTGAATGAAAAAGGAAGCATTTTGCAAAATACGCTCCCGCTTCTGCTTATGTGGGCTCTTAATTTGTACTTGGAAAGGCCAACATTAGTTTAAATTCGGCCGACGCTGCCGCACCATTTAGTTGGCGCGCGCGTGTCCATGTAACAGAGATAGACAGGCAACTACGGAACCCTACACTGCGCGTGGCCCGACAAGCATTTGGCCGGTTTTTTTTAGAGTGCGAGGGAGGCAGGAGTCGCTCAGTCGCGCGACACGACTTGGCCGCAAGTTGTGATCCCGAGATATAGTGAAGAATAGACGCCTCAGCAAGGACGCTACACAAAGCGAGATGCGTTTTCTTCTAGACAATCTTTGGGGATATTTTATTGAGAGGTATAATTTATTTTTCAAAGCCTAAATTTAACCCTTATAAGCTGTAATTTCCCGTCATGGTTGAAAATTAAGAAGGCAGCGCTCCTGCGAAAACCAGTGTTTACGCCAATATCTCAGAGTTAGGTACCTGACCTGCTAACTGGTTAGTTAGTATTCATGAAATGATGAAATTCTAAATTTCAGCTCACTACTGTCAAGTCATGTCATGTCAAGTAAAATGAAGACATGTTAGTACCAAATGCAGGTATTTACCCATACTCCAGGCAAAATACGGTTTTGAAAAACATTAATTTATAATAGAGTTTTTTTTGTTGATTTCATTTCAAAATGTTATTCTAAGTCAAGAATCCGACAAACTTTCCACCCGGAAGTAATTATGTAGATATAAATGAAGCATGCTTTATCTTTTTTTGTACGATTTATCTTGAATATTATAGAGCAAATGTAAATTAACCAAAATAACGACAAAAACATTTATTAATATTTTTACTGACTTTTTAGAAGCCAGTTAACTTATAATTTTTTCGATGTCTAAATTTTGTCGGATTTATCGCTGGGTAACTATTTAATTGATAATATATCCGTTATACATAAAAATAAGCTATTATAAATTATATCCAAAATGGATATTTTTTCCATACAAGTTGTCAGTTCATTGCCTAGACTACCACCTGAGTAATATCTGAAGGAATGATTTATTAATGCTGCAATATCTAACTTGCAATTGGAGCTACCAAAAGCTCGTAATAAGCTCGAAAGCAGACGCTGCGTTTCAATTTCGCCCGCTAATAAATACAAGCGGCTTGAAAGCTCCCTTTTAAATTGCGTTTTATCTCGATGAGGCAGAAAATGCTTTTGCTGGAGAGCTTTTTGTTCGCGTTAACAAGTTAGGGTTATGCTGTAAGCTTGGAAAACAAAAAAAAACAGTGGGCGACATGTATACATGAAAATCTATCAATGTATCAGGAAGCTTTTTAAAGTGCTAAGATTTCTGTTCTGATGCTCTTAGTAAACGAGCGAGCGAAGAGAACGAAGTTCTCCATTTCAGCTCGGGAAAAATTCTGTCGTATGTCCGGAAGCCCGGCTGTTCTCTTCTAAAGGTCGCATATCTCAACCGATTCTCGTGAACATTTGTGAACAGGTTTCATAATTATATAGAATTATTTTGTCGATTCTAAATTTTGTTTTTTTTTTTCATATCCAGTCGGTATTCAGCCACTAACTTGCCCAATAGACCCAAAATGTATGATTAAGAGTCCGCAGTAAGCTCGGCCGAATTTCACCTTCCCATACAAACGAAGTCTCGTTCTCATTTTAAAACTACGTGACCTACATGAGGTATCTATGTCACAGCCACTTTTTTCCGAAACTATAAGAACTATACTGTTGACACTTGGTAAGTAGATGTATTCTGTGAACCGCATTAAGATTTTCACACAAAAATAGAAAAAAAAACAATAAATTTTGGGGGTTCCCCATACTAAGAACTGAAACTGATTTTTTTTTTCAATAAACCCATACGGGTGTCTATGGATAGGTTAGAGGTTTTTTTGAGGTTTCTAATAAGTATCATTTTTTTCTAAACTGCATAGTTTGCGCGAGAGACACTTCCAAAGTGGTAAAATATGTCCCCCCCCCCTGTAACTTCTAAAATAAGAGAATGATAAAACTAAAAAAAATATATGATGTATTACCATGCAAACTTCCACCGAAAATTAGTTTCAACGAGATCTAGTAAGTAGTTTTTTTTTAATACGTCATAAATCGTAAACCGCAATTTACCTTTCATTCAACGGCTAATGGTACGGAACCCTTTGTGCGTGAGTCCGACTCGCACTTGGCCGGTTTTTTTTACTATGGCATCTGAAGCTACATGAACTAATTACAGCCTGGATACCCTGCCGGGGCACCTGGATGTAGCTCATGTCATTGTACATGCAAAGTTTCGTTACAATCCAACACGCAGTTTTAAAATGAGAGCGTAACTACGTTTGTATGGAGAATCGAGCTTACTGCGGACTCTTAATTCAGAAGAATGACGAAAATCCCGTTCAGATATCTGAAAGGATTACGAAGGTATAGTCAACAGCAAAGGTAGATCATTTTAGTACCTTCTCACTTTAATTACTTTGACGCATCCCAACTGTAGCAGAATTGTCGGTAAATGCGACAAAGTACTTAAATGATCATCTATATTATTTAATCTAATATTAACTTTTTGACGTTTAATGTATTTGTGCATTATAAATAAATGAGTATGAGTATGAGTATATTTGCTGCTGATTTTAGAACCATTTTAAATGAGAATCTGCGGGTGTAAATGAAGGTGCGTGTTGCGGCACCTCTTAGAGAAATCATTTTACTGCATCGAAGACTACATGAATAATGAATAATATCAGTCTACCTTTTAATTATTATCTATTTAACGTTGACCTTCGAACTTAGTTTAAACAATTTATGATATTAGCCATCATTATATAAATTTTTATCTTTATTGGACATAGATATTATTTGTTATGACATGACGTTTTTCATTATTATTACTTTATTATTGATTGTTTTTCATTGCTAGATTGGACATAGATATCCTTTATTATGTATGACATGACGTTCTTCAGTATTATTAATCATACATTTTTGATATGTAAAATAGTCTATATAGTGTAGGTACTGGTTGCTATTATTTGTTTGTTTTACTTTGTATTTAACAGCTTAATTTACATGTACTTCACACACAATGAAAATTGTTTTTGAATGAATAAATGAAATGAAATGAAATAGACAGAAAATTACCCCCTCTTAAACTTTGGACACTAATTACACTTTTGCGTTGTTTTTTTCTCCATTTGACTTACTCGTAATCTTAATCCGTTTTCAAGGAAATACATCATTATTACATGTAAATACATCATATCTACACTCCTATTTATAATGGCTCGGGTTTTGGGATATTAAGCGACTAAAGCCTCCCACACCTGACGCGGCCTGCGTTACGTTGTTTACTATTGACCGCCACCGCAAGCCCAAAATTTGACATCCAAATGCGCACCTCGCGTCATATAACGTAGTATGACGCGAGGTGCAAACTTAACTTGGTCGGGTTATATGTACTTATGTATGTTTAAGAACACACTTTAAATTGGAAAAAACTGCAAAAAAAGAACTCGTAGTTTAATGAATATGAAACGACCTAAGTAACCATAATTTAATATTTAATCTAATGTACCTTATTTTTGGAAGATAGTTGGCTTAATGAACGAGTCGTGCCAAGAACTCCCAAGAGGAATTAAGATGTTTTTTTAAAGTTTTTAAAGTAAAGTCATAAACGAGTAGAAAAAAACAGCGACACCCAGTGAAAAAGTTAAGCCAGTTTTCATGTTTTTTATGATGTCTGTGGGTCCGATTTGAGTCCTCGGCACAGGGATAAAATAAAGGGTAAATAATATAATTAAAAGTCATTTTAATAACCGAAGCTTACTTTAATACGTATAATGTTGACTTAGTTTTGTAGTATCCAGTAACGATGCTAACGACGGACGCAGCATAAAATGTTATTTTCCTCCTTTTATTTGAAATTTTAGTACAAAAAAAAAATACTGTCTATTTCTATAGACACAAGATAACGTATCTTCACTTTTTTGTCTATCAAATCAGAACGACGACGGAGACTTGCAAAAAACGATGTCATAGGGATATCCCTTTCTTTCAATTAAGGCGAATGGAATCGCAGTCGGTAAATTTAAAAATGCTTATTATTTATGACGTTAGCACAAGGGGTCAATTCAACTTTGAAATTCTCCTAGGTATATGCTCCTGGGTGTTTTATAGATGTATGAGTTATATAAATTATCTAGACTTACAACAATTGACGAGCTTTCAAGAGAAAAAAAACTATTAATGGAAACTCTTATTAAAAACCTTAAGACTACTTTAGCCGCCTTATGGGTCATAATTTGCGGCAAAATGGTAATTACGTCGTTAATTAAAAGCCAGAGGTTTCGTAATGACCGTCATGATTTTTGGGTACGCCGACTTATAACAGTTATTGCGATTTATGAGTTAGATTGAGATTATAATTAATCTTTGAATTAGTTTGCCTGAACAGACATGAATATTAATGATATATTTTTTTCCTTTCCATTTTGGTTGATTGCCTACACTAGTGGCTTTATGAGGTGTTAACTCGCGAAAAGCTGAATCAACAATTTTTGGTGAGGTAGGGCACAGCGAAATGTCATCCCGCTCGAATGTGGAGCAGACCAACTGGGGAAGTCGCCGCCTTGCAGAAGACCACAGCCATAATAACAGTTCTACTTGCTCTGTATAGTGTTGTGTTCCTGGAGGTGAGCAAGGTCGCCAGAGCTCCCGAGGATGCGTTGTGTTGAGAGCGAGGGAATTTGTTCCTTCAGCTGTCAACACGGCGAATCCTCAAACATATCAAGGGTCGGCGACGCCCATGTTACTCCTTTGGAGTTGCATGCGTCTATAGGCTGCGGTGTCTGCTTACCATCAGGCGGGCGGGTACGCTTGTTTGCCACCGTAGTTGTATCTAAAAAAAAAAATCGTGTCCATCCTGTTCAGAAATTCTCATGAGAGTCGGTTGACAAATGCGACCTGTAAGGTGGTTTTCCACCGGATGAGCGCGGATTGAATTGATTTTTTATTTGCACGCTAAATTGAACCGTACTGCTGTACTGTTAGAGTGCAAATCACACTGAAGATTATTTTCAAGCGCTTGACATCGCGGGAAAATTTCTTCAGTGTAATGTGCATTCTAATAGTACGGCAATACGTTTCAATTTAGCGTGCAAATAAAAAATCAATTCAATCCGCGCTCATCCGGTGGAAAACACCTGTAGAGGTTAACAGCCGGACAACCAGACAATCCAGACATACGAAAGATGTTTTGGCCAAGTTGAAATACGGCACTTCGTTCGCTTCAATTTCTTGCTCAATATACCATTTTAGAGGGGATTATAAATTAGAGGAAATTATTAACATAATGTGACGTAGCGGATAAGCTCCAGGAATGTCGCCTTCGTTGGTTCGGTCACGTCTCTCGCAGGCCATCTGACTACGTAGGGAACAAATGACTTGACCTAGTCCTTGACGGCCCTCGACCCCGCGGCAGACCTAAGAAGCGATGGCTGGATGTCGTGGAGGCCGACATGAGCGAAAACGGGCTCACAAAAGAAGACGCCCAGGATCGTGTAAAGTGGAGGAAAGCGTGTAGGAAAGCGGACTCTGGCAAAGGCCGGGATAACGCTAGGTAGAAGAAGAAGAAGACTTTATATTCTTATTTATTTTCTTAACATGGTCATTAACAATCTAGTAAAATGATTTGGATTTCTCCCGAGCAATTTGTAAAATAGGAATTTCAAATAACAAATAATTTTCGTACTTTTTATCAATGATCCGCGTAACATAATTCAAAGTACCTTTTAAAGGGCAACGTGGATTTATTCCCCTTGGCCCGATGGCTTCAATTGGCTTCGGGCAACTTGAACTCCCGAAACACACCCGCCAAATCAATTCCATATTTCACTTAATCAAAATAACCAATCTTGTAATTGAAAATGTTTCTGTGTTGTTGTTTTTCGATTTGCAAAGGCCAGGATTGGGTTGAAATCTGTGGGGAAATGGTTTTTAATTAATGCTTTTTATAAACTTTATTTACTTGATTGATATTTAAATAAAAAATGTCTTTTTGGTTGACAGGACTCTGCTAAGTGTATTTCTTGTTCAAAAATAAATTCTGTCTTTGTTGGATGTTGGTATCGAATATCCAGTGGCAAGTATTTAGTCATGGATTAAAAATTACACTTACTTTAAGACTCCCCTAAAAATAGCCCTCCGAATCGCTAAACTTAAGTGGCAGTGGGCAAGGCACATTGCACATAGAACCGATGGCCGTTGGAGCGGAAAGGCTGTCGAGTGGCGATCACGTACCGGACGGCGCAGCGTGGGTAGGCCCCCCCACAAGGTGGACTGATGTCCGCTGGATGAGGGTGGCGCAGGACCGGTCATTGTGGCTCTCTTTGGGGGAGGCCTATGTCCAGCAGTGAACGTCTTTCGGCTGATATGATGACGATGACTTTAAGACTAACCACAATAGTGGTAAACAAGCATACGTCTGCACTGGCGTCCTTTTTCAACATTATTAACACAACGAATTGAAATATAATTTAGCACGCAATGTATTGCAGTTACAAGTTCTCATAACTAATATCGCTGACGTTTATCAAAATCGAATACGTGAAATAAATGTCATGTTTCACATTACAATGCTGCTCGAGAAACAAAAATTTTTTTTTCATCATTATGTCAGCCGAAAGACGTCCAATGCTGGAATTGACCTCCCCCAAAAAGTGCCACAATGACCGATCCTGCGCCACCCGCATCCACAAGTCCACAGCCGATATAATAAATATATATATGTCGGCGGCAGATCGTTAAATACGCCAGATCACGAAATTCCTAGGCATATCGTGAAACGGCGCCATTTCATGATATGCCTAAAAGTCGGCTAGGCTTATCACGATGTGCCTGATAAACAATACGGCAGATCGATTAGAGCAACGCATTCGTCGATATTCCTAGCTCTATACCGGGCACATCGTAAAATAGTTTATTTCTTGGCCACTGGTGGCGCTGCACATGCGATGGCGGCCGTTTTTGTTGGGGGCTAATAATCAGGGCGGACAAAAATGGTTTGTCATAAGCGAACTCTGTCTTAGGTCGGTTAGGTTAGGGTTCACTTGTGTCCCTCAGACCAGAAATAGACACCCCGCGCAGCGGGGTGGCGTCGACTCGCTGGAGATTATCAGTCCGCACTTCTTATTTTTTTTAATTTACCTAATTCAATTTTGGACACCCTACTTACGTATAACGGTGAGTATTGAACGATATGCCGGCGTTTCATGATATGCCTAGGAATTTCATGATCAGCCTAAACGTCACTGGCTTGGCCAAATCATGAAATGCCGGCGTTTCATGATATGCCTAGGAATTTCATGATCTGCCTAAACGTCATTAGACAAATCGTTAAACGTTAAGTTTTGAACGATAAGGCGGATGTCCTTTAGCCAAATCATGAAATGGCGGCGTTTCACGATATGCCTAGGAATTTCGTGATCTGGCGGATTTTACGATCGGCCGCCGACATATATATAAACGTAAAAGTCCTGACTGAATGACTTCAATCAACGCCCAGCCCAAACCGTTGAACCTAGAAAGCAGTTTTTGGTAGGAATTGGTAGGAATAAGAATAAGAATGAGTTCATTTAGCACACGAAACCACTACTTTTAGTACCCACTAAAAAGGGATTTTTTAAAATTCCACCCCCAAGGGGCTAAAAAGGGGGTTGAAAGTTTATATGGGGATGGAGTAAAATTTTAAGTGAGAGACTTGAAACTTTGTGTATGGATGCACTCCTTACTCGTATTACAATACAAGAAAAGTTATTTCAGGGTTTTGAAAAACCCACCCCTAAGCGGGTTAAATAGGGGTGCAAAGTTTGTACGGGTGAAATTTGGTTTAGAGATAGTTTGAGTCCCGTGGAAGGTCATATAATAGGTTTATCCCGGAAATCAGTCCCTAAGGGGGTAAAATGGGGGGTTAAAGTTTGTATGGAGCTACGATAATAACGAGTTCCACCGGATGGAGTCGCGGGCAGAAGCTAGTAATACATATAAGGGGACAATCTTACACAAATCGAACTAGGTCCGTAGTAAGTTCAATAAGGTTTGTGTTACGTTACGATATATTTAATAGATATAAATACTTAAATACATAGAAACACTAATATGTGCCCTTACTGCGATTCGAAACCAGGCCAGTGCTACCTAGCTGCACCGTGGGAAGCTGCACCTTAGAATTATAACTACACTTTGCGCGCCGCTAGCGGCGATTAAGCCAGCCGGTTGGCACACACGCTCACGGCCTGACGCTGCTTACGGGCACGATAAAAGCTGTGACCAATTATTAAAAAAAATACTTCGTCATGAATTATTTCCGTTCGAATAGGTACTTACTGAAATTATTCAATAGATTCAGCATTTTCATCACATTTAAATTCAATAACCGAACATTTAAATAGAAAAAACAATCATTAAAAACTACATTAAGGTAATGCAATTGTAGACACAACATAAAATAAATGATTCTTAAGATTATTGCCAAAATAAACCGTTTTTTATTTCACTCAATAATTATAAAGTCATTTCGAAGCGGTGTCAACCCTAGCGCCGCCTTGTGCCGATTGGCCGGCACGAGTGGGCAACGACCCGCGCGTTCAAGGTCGCTCCATTGTTAAATTTTGTAGGCATGCGAAACAGTAGGTATTCCCGTTTTTATTTGGACTTGAGTATCTGTTCGTAGAAATATTATATAATCTGTGCCCAGGCCCCTAAGCTTAGTAGGCGGCGTCACCGGTCGATGATGATGATGAAATCACATTTAACCCGTCAGTTTTCTGACTTAATGTATGTTTGTATGTGTCTGACATTGATCGTCAGTTTGTGATGGCTATTAACTACCGTTGACTAGCTGATGGTTAAATAAATGTTCCCGAACATTATATTAACATGTATTGCAGTATAACTTCAGCTTGCAGATATAATCCCAGAGGCTGCATTGAGCTCAAATTCGGAATGCATACCGTCCATTAATGGCGAATTCTGAACATAATCAGGACAGCCGTCGCCTCGCCTAGCTTCTGTATTAGAATAATTTGGATGGCTGTGGCTAGATTGAAATGTACGCCTTAATCATCGTTTGGTTTTGAAAATATTTAGATGATTAAGAGTTTAATGAAAATGCAGACTTTCTTGGTTTGAAGACGTTTTTCGAACAATTACGAGAAAATTTTGAAGGTTTTGGTGAGTTGGTGTAAGTTAGAGGTACATTTTTTTACGCGGTTAATTTTAATTACAATTGAAAGTACCTTATTCAATAAGAGACTTTGTTAATATCAGATCGGTTTTAGTGATATGCGTAGGTTATGTGATGAAACCAGTGCAATACTTTTTACAATATTGGTGTCTAAATAAAAATAGAAGTAAAAAAATGAAAAATGTTTGCTTGACAATTATGTACTTAAAGTTAATTGGATACAGACATCATCAGTTGTTTCAACTGCCTGCCTGATAAATAACTAAATATTAAAAACATAAAGAAAAAATACATATGGTCAGGGCTCATCGTACACGCTACACGATCGCATCGACTGTGCGCGATAAGAAAGTGTATACAGGCCCTTCACTTATCAAAACTAGCGCGCCCTACACGTTATCAATTCCAATTCCATGCTGCAGCCAAATAGACCCATACCTACATAATAAGATAATAACAACGTAATAATTCAAAAAAGGTTAGCACTTAGGACTAAATCGTTCTTATGATTGCTATGCTGGCTATAGTTAAAGGCAAGGGTACTCGTAAAGGGTGTACCCTTACCCAAGGGCTCTCAAAGTCCTTTCGAGCACCCTTAAATTATAGCAATTACTCTCTACAAATTACTTGTATTCGCGGACATGTATTTAATGGCGTTCCTAAGAAGGAACGCCATTAAATATATGTCCGCGGACCCGACACCCAAAAAAGGAAATTGCCAGATTAGATCCCGTGGTTTCCCCGCTAATTAGTTTATTTAATCGTATGGCAAAAAGTAGTAGAAAGCGGCTATGGCGTAGGCGTGCTAGGCCGGTTCCTGGCAATGAAAGTGAGTTTACCTGACTGGTACATAGCACTTTCACTGCCAGGAATCGCTACGCGCTACACTCGTAGCAGATCCCGTGGATTCCCCGCTATGTAGCGGACAGCGGCTACGGCATAGTCGCCCGCTAGGCTGGTTCCTGGCAGTGAAAGTGTGTGATTACCTGACATTTAGTGCCAGGAACCACTCGTAGCCGCTTTCCTCTACATACGGAGTTCCCGGTGTTATCGGCTACGAGTGTAGTGCTCTGCTCTGCCAACGATATATGCATACTGTTGGATCTGTGCTTCAACATCGACTAACTTTTTAAAAACGCCTTAACACATTCATTGCCCAGAATCGCTACGCGCTACGCTCGTAGCCGATCCCGTGGTTTTCCTCGTGTGTAGCGGAAAGCGACTACGGCGGTCTGACGCATATGTGTTGTCATGGGCCCTGAATGGGACGGACGGACCATTTAACGCGGGAATAGCCTAGATTGACACTTAGTGATTGATGCTTGGAATAGTTGGAATGTTAAACGTTACTCTTATCGTAGAATAGTTGATTTGATCTAAATTCATTTAACACATTCACTGCCAAGAATCGCTACGCGCTACTCTCGTAGCCGATCCCGTGGTTTATCTCGTATGTAGCGGAAAGCGACTACGGTGTAGGTGCCCGCTAGGCGGGTTCCACAGTGAAAGTGTTAATATGAGTAGAAAAACCGGCCAAGTGCGAGTCGGACTCGCGCACGAAGGGTTCCGTACCATTATATATAATAATAAGTTACAATAGAATTTGTACGAAACTATTACTTCTTGAAGTACATTTTATAAGTTGGTCGACTATTACTCGTAAACGTGTAAAGCCTACTTAGCTGTGATAGTTTTCCTTTTAACTTCGTTATATGTACTACTGCCATGAATTTTTTCACATATCCCAAAACAACCATTTAGCTAGCAGGGGGTGGGGACACTGGAGTCGAACAAAAATTAGCACTTTAAGGCTTAATATTTCACAAACGGATCGTTTAATCGAAAAATTGTTTTCACAAACCCCCAATATTTTTAAAAGACCTATCCAACGACGACAATAAAAAAAATCATCCCCACTTTACATGTAGGGGAGGTACCCTAAAAAAAATGTTTTTCAAGATTTTATTTTACCACTTTGTCGGCATGACTAATATGTATATTCATGCCAAGTTACAGCTTTCTAGTACCAAGAGCCTCTGAGCTAAGCTGCGGACGGACGGACGGACGGACGGACGGACGGACGGACGGACGGACGGACGGACGGACATAGCGAAACTATAAGGGTTCCGTTTTTGCCATTCTGGCTCCGGAACCCTAAAAAGCGATTACAATCGGTATTTTTGATCCATGAGTCTTTTATTGCCAAAAATACATACTCATATAGATAAATTAATAATATGAAGTCTAAAATCACACGTGACTCGGATTCAAATATTCTGATACATGTCAATTCGATTGGAACCAATCCGTCCAAGTTGCCAGGCAACCAATACACTTACCGTATCGAAAAAATCCCTTTCTAGTACCCTTGCGCCATACCCTTATTAAATTATTTTATCAGATATATTTATAAGGTCAGATATAACAGTGGTCTGATCAAGAGTTTTTGAAATAAATTTCTTCGACTGTTGATTGTTATTATTAACTAACAAACATATTATAAACTAGCGTTTGCCCGCGATTTCGTCCACGCGGAGCTCGTTTATATTGTAGCTCCATACAAACTTTCGCCCCCCTTTGATGCCTTTTAGGATAAAAACTATCTGGTACTTCCCCGGAATTCAAAGTATCTCTATACCAAATTGCATCTCAATCGGTACAGCGGGTTAAGCGTGGAAAGGTAACAGACAAACAGAGTTACTTTCGCATTTATATTATTAGTATTGATTGTATGAAATGAAAAGGATCCTTATGGCTGAGTTATATGATTTTATAGATTAGCTTACTCAGAACACCTTTTTTTTTTTGCAAAATTTTTACTCCGCCGCAAACTTGGTGTTTTTGTGACCCACCTCACCATAGTAGATGCTTGTAGGCTTTTTAGGGTTCCGTAGTCCGTCTGGCCATCCGTCCATCCGTCCGCTCAGCTCAGTAACCATTACTACTAGAAAATTGTAATTCAGCATGGGTATATAAATCAATCACGCCGACAAAACAGAAGAATAAAATCTTAAAAACTAAATCATTTATTTGTTTGTTACAAAATTACGCATTAATACGAAATTAGCGCGTATACTAAGTTCTGATATTAGAATCGATCATTATTTTATGCTTTATCATTTGGTATGCGTTTCGTGAAGGACTACCGTATACCGAAACTAAGTCAAATGTCAAATTCGTGTCACTTATTATTTTGTTAGATTTTATTGATACATTTATTGAGATTACACGTTGATACGTGCGAATATAAGTTTCCATATTAGAATCGATTCTTTTTAAAGTTCTGTCGTTGACGTTATCAAAATTATTAATAGGTTAAAGAAAAGACAAATCGATTGCGCCATTTTGACAGTGACGTCAAAATGATGACAGTCATGACGGCGCTTTTCCTCAAGAACAATAAATTGAAAAATCAATGAGAACGTTGAGATCAAATGTTTCGAAAAAAAAAATAAGTATCGATGTCGGATAAAAACTATCCTAAGCGGAAGCCAGAATAATAATCTATAAAACATTTTTTGATATGTTCTTCCGTTCATTGGAAGCTATGATCATTCGGGACAAAACAATATCTGAAATGATACTGGCTGATTCGTTGTTCAATTCAGAGATTTATTATAAGTGTGGATTATAAGTGTAGATTATTAATAACAATTGAGACCAATATCATTTGAAAGCTCTTAACAAGAGAATTGGAATTCAGTTTTATTTAGCGAGCGCCTACCTGCCTCCGATTATGCAAAGGTAATCCCATTTATTTAATCGTATGGCATACATTATTTCGCCTTTAAAGTTTGTCACTCTTTAGCACCACCCAGGGGACACGTGCAGGGTTGTGGTAGTTAGCTCCTGCGGACGCGAGTAACAGTTGTTCCCCAGGTAATCCCATGATAGTAGTTTACGAGGCGCAAACTTATGCTCGGTGATGTCTGCTCTATACTTACTGAATAACTCTAGATCAGCGACAAGGTATTTGTACACGCTACCCTGTCATTAAGCTGAGTGGAGTATTTTTCTCTGACGCTTTAGTCTTCGCCATAGTTTTAAGCAGGTATATTTATTTTCCATGTTTTAGTCTAAAAATTTGACGAAATGTTCCTCGAACGGGCGAACTGGTTCCTTTGGTTCTTTCAACTTCACGGACTCTGATCCGTCTCGGATGAAAACCTTGTGAAAATACATAAATAAGTGAGTCTAAGCTTACCCCTTGGTGTTCCGGTCGTGTATAGGAATTTTCTTTATATATTCGAAAATATCACGCCGCTCGCAAACACCGTAAACTTCACAGTTAAAAATATTATCAAAGTATCAAATCAGTTACAGTGTAACTGTTCTTTCACAACTGTTTTCCTCATACCACTATTCAAAACGAAGTATGCACCGTATATTTAATGAAATTGATACGACCTATTGTTTTAAACTCGGCGCATTCGTCGCGAAGCATCACATAATAGACCCCTAGGCGTTATAATTCGCTCCTTCGATTGTTTTATGGGGGGAGATTCTAAAGATTTACAACAAGTTTTATGGGTTCGCTGTTGTGTGTCTGTGTGTATGTGTGTCGGTATGTGTGCTAGTTTCCAGTTATATGTTAAGTATTACACTGTTAACAGACGTAGACGAGGAAGTGCTACTTTTGATTGTCTAGAATTTTAACGACCTTTCTACGAGTTCGACTAGTAGCGACTAGCTATCGATTATTTTCTCGCTGAAGACACGTACAAATAGATAGGCCTTCTCCTATTATTCCTAGGTAAAACATTAAGATATAGGTAGGCATTTCGTATATTACCCAGAGGATTGATGAATATACCTTTAAATCTAGATTTCTATAGCTATCAATTTTGGCATCTTTTTTGAGCCTTCAGACCCCGTATCATGGTCGGCCTTATCACACGATAAGTGACATGATAGAGCGTCCGTCACTGGCTGACACCGTTCGATAGAACGAGACGACGCTCCTATCTTGTCACTTATCGCCTGATAAGGCCGACCATGATACGGGGTTAGGTCTAAAGATTTCACTCTCCATTAAAAACCGGGAATTATGCAAAACTCTGAATATCATTATAAAAGGCTCTATTTAACACATTCATTGCCCAGAATCGCTACGCGCTACGCTCGTAGCCGATCTCGTGGTTTTCCTCGTATGCAGCGGCAAGCGACTACGACGGTCTGACGCATATGTGTCGTCATGGGCCCTGAATGGGTTAAACTTTAAACAGAACTGAGATAAGAAGCGTCTTGCGAAAAACCTGACAGTCAAATAACTCCAGATAAAATGTCAGAAAGTATGATTCAGCCCAGGAGGGAGAAAATAACGTTCAAGGTAGCTTACACGGGGCGAGTTGGTGGGCGAGTAGATGGGCGAGTTGATGGGTGAGTGGACGGGTGAGTTGAGATGATCAGTGCTGAGCTGGTTGACCGCATGGACACATTCACTGCCAACAATTTCGTAGCGCTACGCTTGTAGCCGATAACATTGGAAAACCGTATGTAGAGGAAAGCGCCTACGAGAAGAGCGCTTACCTACCGGGTTGCTGGTACTGAAAGTGTTTGTACACATTCAAGTGACTTACTTGCTTCTTAGTACGAATGATACTGGTCGCCTGCAGTAAAATTAAACTTCAGTCAAATAAACAAACAAGACATTTTAAGGTCCGACAAGCGTGGGGACAACTCATTCCCTCTCTTTATAGCTGCACGACGGTAGCCAGAAGTTTAGTACTTATGATGAAAACTATTTCTGTAAAAAAAGCGTACGCGTTGCACCCGTGAACGAGTTGTTAGATTTTTTTTTTCCTACTTTTGATTCAAGGAAGGAAGCTCAAAGAAAAATAAAAAAGCGCATATTTAGACAGATTCTTTTACTGACTGTAAAATTTTGAATAGTGTATTGAAGATATAAAGTTAATTTCTTACAAATAAAAATCTGTTCCCTTAAAATCTTCGTAGATAAAACATTTTCTGTAGAATGCGAGTAACTGCCTTTGTCCGCCGTTAGGGTAGTAACTCGTGCCGTGTGAGTAGCCCTTAAGAGTTTCGCTTACCCGCGCAAATTGATTTATTCTTCCCAACAGTTTAGAGGCCTATTTTCTTGTTCTTAAATATTAGGATGAATGTTTGTCTCTAAATTGTGGTGGGAACTTCGTTATTTTCGCCCTTTGCCGAGATTTTTTGGAATCTGACTATTGGGAAAAGAGTTTGGTTTCAGTTATTTATTTATGTCACTGACCTTTCTTGACTTATAATAAGGTAACTAAACGTCACTGTGTTTGACACTTTCAATGTAAGAGGTGATTTGACTAAAGGACTTTTACCTTATGGGCTGTTTACACTTTGATTAGTGATTAGTAGTTCATTTATACATTTGATGCGAGTGCGAGTAGTTTTTGAATGGACTCGCACTAATCACTAATCAACGTCTAAACAGGGCTTTAGTTTAGGGAAAGTGTAAAGTTTTTTTGGGTCTGATTCCGGAATGCGCTACAGGAACGGGATTAGATTGGAATAGTTTTAGTAGATATAATTCGCACCTAATTTAAATAGTTTCTAAACCTGACTATTAATTAGCGTGACTCAATTAGGTGTCTGGGATTCTATTAAGATTATCTTTATGCACAGTCCAATGGCGAATCAGATTTGGTCGTGTGCTACGGAAAACCAGTTGTTAGACTTCAATACATTGATGATACCTATACTAACAATGAAGAGGCATTTTTGGATGAATGATGTACATAGTAATCTCTGAAACATTTTTTTTTTTTGGAGAATTGGATCTTGGGAATTGACATAGGATTTTATAACGTGGCTTTGCTTGCGTTACAATACACGGGCAAAGCTGCGCGGGCAGCTAGCCAACTATATACACGATGTTTTTTTAATAGTTCAAAGAACTTAAAAAAAGGGTTTTTTTAATGTATGAAAATTGTTTTTTTGTGTTAATATTAATTTTAATCATCCAGCCGAGTGACCGCTAGCCGCCATCTTATGTAGATTGAAACTCTAACCGGGTGAATGAACTTCGCGCATACAAGATTTTTCAAACTTAATTACCTTTTATTACTAAAAACTTACCTATTTTTTTTTCACGAATGATTAGTACGTTTTGGATACTTTAAGTGGGCTTCGGCTCTAAGACGGTTAAAAAAACAATATAGTTACAAAAGACAAGAGTTATTCCCTGTCACTCATCACCAGTCCTAAAATCACTATCAATTCTAAAATCTCCGTTTCATTTTCAGCTGAACCGACTCCAAGCGGCCACAACCGGTTAAAACCGGTTAAAAGCGGTTTACGTAACGGATTTAACTCTGCTGAAACGTGGAAATTAAAACGAGTCCACATCGGTGTTTGGTTAGGGATCCGTGGTGTCGTTAATGCTCAAATGTATGAATTTTACCTGCAACCATTTCGTCGTCACAAATTCGTCGAATTTACTGAGGGGGACTCTGGGGTCTTCAAAGTGTGCTTTTTCAGCGGATTTCGAATTTTTATGCGGAGTGCCTGGTTAGCCTAATTATTTTTTTATTTTATTACGACGGTGGCAAACAAGCGTACGGCCCGCCTGATGGTAAGCAGACACCGCAGCCTATAGACGCATGCAACTCCAAAGGAGTAACATGAGCGTTGCCGACCCTTGATATCTTTGAGGATTCGCCGTGTTGACAGCTGAAGGAACAAATTCCCTCGCTCTCAACACAACGCATCCTCGGGAGCTCTGACGACCTTGCCCACCTCCAGGAACACAACACTACTACAGACCAAGTAGTAGTGTTATTATGGCTGTGGTCTTCTGCAAGGCGGAGGTACTTCCCCAGTTGGGCTGCTCCAAATTCGAGCGGGATGACATTACCTACCTCACCAAACCTTATTTTTTATTGTTCAAAAGAGAGACCAAAATTATCCGTCGTTCTTCTTTAATAGCATAGCAACAGCTTAACTTAATAATACTTGCACGCAACACTTTATATTATAACAAATATTTCGAGACTGCTACAAGACCAGTGGTCCTGGTTTTTTTTTTTTATTCTAACTACGAGCTACAATAAAACAACTATCTTGTCACTCTGAAAAAAACCTGCGGGGTAACTGCGTACGAAAACGAGCGAGCCTCTATAATTTTCCCTACAAATTAATGACAGTTGATAATATTCTAAAGCGCGTTCGAAAAGTTTCGCCATTGACCTGCTGGTCCGCTAAAACTCGTTCCAACTACTCAACCACTAGAACACCGACAAAGCCGAAACTACCTACGTTTAACTGAATTTACTTTTTTTAGAGTTTCGTAGTCAACAAGGAACCCTTATAGTTTCGCCATGTCCGTCCGTCTGTCTGTCTGTGTGTCCGTCTTCGGCTTAGCTATTACTACTAGAAAACTGTAATTCGGCATGGGTATATAAATCAATCACGCCGACAAAACAGTACAATAAAATCTTGAAAAACCTTTTTTTTTTAGGGTACCTCCCCTACACCTAAAGCGGGAATGTATTTTTTTTTCTCGTTAAACCCATAGTGATGGGTATCGTTGGATAGCTCGTTCAAAAATATTACGGGTATTCTAAAACCATTTTTAAAATCAGTGATCAGTTCGCAAGATATTGGGCTTTAAAGTGCAAGAAAATATATTGATAGATGTAATAAAATTAAGCCTAGCATACAATCTATCACAATGGAGATTAGGCTAAGTTTAAGGGCAATTCTGTAAGCTTTTTTTATTGAAATAAACAGTTTACATTTTTTTGTGTTTTTTTTTTTGTTCGAGTTATGTGTGTGTGTCCCCCCCCCCCCCCCTGCCGGCTAAATGGCTACTACTGGGGATGTGAAAAAAATCGTGGTAGTAGTACATATAATGAATTTAAAAGGAAAACTACACTAACTAAACTACAGGGAAACACACACGGACAGGTAATAGGCATAAGTAGTTACCGAGTAATAGTCGACCAACTTAATGTGTGCTTGAAAAGGCCAATTTTCGTACAAATTCGGCCGACGCAACCGCACCGCCCGTCGATCTAACTAAGGCAGACAGGCAACTACGGAACCCTACACTGCACGTGGCCCGACTCGCACTTGGCTGGTTTTTTGGCTGTAAAGCGCACGCTGAGCTGGGTCCATTTCGTGACAAAGCCTGGTATACCTATTTTTTTATCATCTGTGTCAGCGAACGAAAAAACCATAGAATGCGAACTCCTTACAAACTACCCAAACACGTACCTAAAACCCGGTATGCGTATGTTCGAACTAAACGGCTGCCTGGCATCGTTTAGACACCCCGCCCGCAACCTCGCATAATGACAATGGCACCCATTCTGTGGGGCCATTTTGCGGCGGTTCTTTGACTTCTATTGTTTTTTGTTTGCTGACCTGGCCCCGTAGCATGGATGGCGTTATCACGCGATAAGTGACAGGATAGGCGCGTCGTCTCGTTCTATCGAACGGTGTCAGCCAGGGACGGAAGCTCTATCCTGTCACTTATCGCGTGATAACGCCATCCATGCTACGGGGCCTGTGTACGTTTTTTGTCACGCATAAGGCCGGTATCGCACTGGCGCTAACTAATGACAAGTCTAATATTGACCGCCTCGGCCAGGCCGCGCCAGTATGTGAGAGGCTTAATGTCAACTCTACTATTTAACTGAGGGCCGCGCCAGTGTATTTTCAGGCTTAAATGTTTGCGTTTGAGTTTGAATTTAGACACGGATTAGGTTAATGCCATTACTACACAATTTTAGGTTTACGGGAGACTTGTCGACTTAGGTAATAAATCTGTACTTAAAGTTACTATTTCGTGATCGGATGATCTGATTAGCTCGTTGAGGACAGCTTTGAAGAAAGTTTTAAGCGGAGTAAAAAGCTTAATTGTTGTGATAAGGGACATCTTAATGTTATTTGCGATTTAAATTCAAATAAAGGCTCTAAAAATGGAGGATACCTTTGAAACGTTGTTGAATTTGTGTATGAATTTCATGTAAATTATTCAATCTTGTCTAATTTCATTGTTTTTTTTTTTTTAAGTCAAATATGTATGTAACGGAATGGAGCCTAAGCAGTCGGTGGTCAGGACGGAGGAGAATAACGTCCAGACCCCGTATCATGGTCGGCCTTATCACGCGATAAGTGACAAGATAGGAGCGTCGTCTCGTTCTATCGAACGGTGTCAGCCAGTGACGGACGCTCTACCTTGTGATAAGTTGTATCTTATCGTGTGATAAGGCCGACCATGATACGGGGTCTGAGTTTCCGCATAGTGTCTGGACAATAAAGGTGTCAGTGTCAGGTACTCCTGAGAGTACCACCTTCTGTATCTGACCCTTGACCCAGCCATTAATTAGCGAGAGTCTCTCAAGATGTTAGTCGAGACTCTTCGATATTAAACCGTTCGCAGAAACGACTATCGGGACAATTATCGTCGAATCAACATCCCAGATGGCGGTTACCTCGTGGGCCAGGTCTAGGTACTTGCTGACCCCCTAGCACACTAAGTTTTATGTCGGACATAAAGCATTCGTCCCTTTCTGGCAAATATGCGAGTGCGAGAGGGACGAATGCTTTATGTCCGATATAAAACTTAGTGCGCTAGGGGGTGTGGTGTGGCTATGAATTGTGATGTGCCAACTTGAAGGACATGTAATATGAATGATTATGGATATTTGAATATGAATATATATAAACAGCTATTTCATATTTGTCCCACGTAGTATGTTCCGTATACCTACAAAGTATATCAAGTTCAATCTTAAAGGTAAATAACTCTTTTGTTTGTATTAAATTTAGGACGCCTCAAGAAGGTTAAAGAGTAAAGGGCGTAGGTATGTTATTTCTCGATAATTGCATGTTTATGTTTAAGATGAAAGAGGTTATAGGCTGTTCGATGTGTTCAAATATTATTTTTAAATAATATCATTTATTTTCTAAAGAACATACGATTAGACCATTTAAGTACATCAACTAAATTAAGTTAAAACTAAGTTAAATGTGAAAAGGCCGTTGAGGCATTTTGCCGTCGAAACTGGTGGCATTGCCTCGCTGTACTCATACTCATACTCATTTATTTATAATGCACAAATACATTAAACGCCATAAACGTAGCATTAGATTAATTTTAATTAATTCGAATTTATTTATAATTATCAAAGAGTTATTTTTTTTTTCAAAAATGCAGTATGTGTAATGTATTGCAGTTCTGATACGTTTCGCGAGAAAGTCACCACCTCTACGGCCACCAGTTACGTCAACACTATCGGAGTCTCTCTTATCCTGTCCAACAAACATGGCTAGGTACATGAATGATAAAACTCCATGGAACTAATTGTGACTGAATTTTTAACTAACTAAAAAAAAAGTATGGAAACTTATTACGTTTGGTTTATGACATTGTGTTTTTAATTAATTATTCTCGCTATTTTTTTTGACATTAGATTGTTTTTCTAGAAACATTCTAGACTAGTATTTTTTATACAATTTTTACTTCTTTTTTTTAAGTTTTAAAATTGCTTTAAGAAATTAGCTTAATATTAAGTCCCTAACTGACGATTTAAAAGTGCTTGTTACTAGGCCTACTTGAATAAAGATCATTTTGAGTTTTGAGTTTTTGAGTTTTGAAACGTTTCACCGAATGCAAAAATGGTACTTACGCCGAATTTTCAAAAATCGTATTTGTTTCTCAGTAACCATTACGTTTTTAGGGTTAGCTAAAATGGAATTGTATAAAACCCATTAGTTTAGGATCTTTGTATAACAAACAGTTCACAGAATCTGAAAAATAAATATTTTCGATGAAATGAAAATGCGGCGAAACATTCAGTACATGCAACGTATACCGATAAAACAATTAAATTCAATTCATTTATTCCATAACAATTTTACAATCGTTTCGGAAATAAAATATTATCAAATGTACAAGCTAATAAGTAAAATTTCACATGCATAACAATATTATTCAATTAATTAACAATTACATAAAAATAAATTAAATGTGTAATCGATTTTAATACACTATAATAACTTATTTATTTATTGCTTGAAAAGGGTAAACCCAACCATGTAGGTATTATTTGTCTATATTATTTTGGCTGCTCGAGTGGTTATGCCCGCTTATTTCATAGCCACGGGATAGAATATGGCTACCTGGGACTCAATTCTGGAACTCTTTATTAACATTAGATTGATATCGCATACCAACAATACGATGACCACGTCGGTGGCAATCAAGAATACGGCCCGCCCGATGGTAAGCAACCTATAGATGCTTGCAACAAAATCAAAATCAAAATATTTAACAACTCCAAAGGACTCGGATAGGCGTCGTTGCCAACCTAATAAAATTGGTCTATGCACCTATTAATTTCTAAACAGTGGTATATGTACTCATTCGCCTACTCCGAATGTCTTAAAAAAGTTAACAGTTTAACGTAATTAATGAACCAGTGTAGAATTTAAATTCTTGTCTCCGTGTTAATCCAGTTGCCCCGAAGTGGCGGATCGTGGTATTCTTACGCCAAATTTCGTTTAGTGAATTCAGTAAGTCACAAGAAAATTAGTATTTACGTACATTCATTTGGTTCAAAAGAAATTCCGATATTTATTTATTTAACTACCGATCGTAAGCGGCAGTGTATAGGCTTATGAATTTGCCTACATTAGGCTACTGGTTTCATTTGTGGCTGAATCGGTATGCGGTGTTTTGTAGTTTACCAAGACTTGACTGATATCGCCTAGGTCAGTTTTTTTTTTTTTTTTTACTCTCGTTACACATGCATTACCGCCTTCATACCGCCCCGCTTCCGCACAACCCATCAAAAAGTATTCATTCATGTGTATTATTTGCGCCCCGCAATAAATAATCTAGAAAAGAGGCTGACAGTTGACTCTGACAGCTGACAGTTTACTGATATCGTACTGCCTACACGTCGACCTAAGGGTGAGTATCCACCTTAGCTGTGCTAGGTAGCGAGGCGGTTAGCGGGGAAAAAATGCACCAATAGGACGAGCACCACCCCGCTACGCTATTGGTGGATTTTGACCTAGCTCAATGCCTCGCAACCTTGCACAGTTCTGATGAATACTTACCCTAAAGAGGCCGGGTTGCACCAAACCGTCTGTAACCGTAAGCGGTGTTCATTAAAAAGCGGCCAAGTGCGTGTCGGACCACGCACAACGAGGGTTCCGTGCCTATTAAAAAGGTCTTATCGTTACTGAAATCTTATGGCACTTACGTCCTTTTCTTTAAGGAAGGCAGTTTTTTAGAAATTCTCAAAAACCTTTGAACCGATCTTGTTCAAAACAATTTTCGCTGAAAGAATTTAATAAGCCCTATGAGCCTGATTTTTTTCATATTTTTAAAATACACGGTTTAAAAATTAGAGGGGGGGACACAATTTTAGTGACTTTCGAGGCGATTATCTCCGACTCTGTTCACTTAATCCAAAAAATTGCTGAAATACCTTATATTTATTTTGAAAGGCCTATTGATTAATGTGGCACACTGTGGGCTTGCAATGAAAAAAAATGTTTTGACTTTCAGTTTTATGTATGGAGTGCACCCCTAAAACAATTTATTTTTAGTAATTTAATTACAAAACTATGTAGCGGTTAACAAAATACACCTATCCTCAAAATTTTATTGCAATTTAACGTTGATCGGTCTGTTATTGTAAGTTGGTGCAACCAGCCGGAAGTGTCGGAACTGGGAGTTAGGAAGTCATAATACTGGATATCTGTCCTGTGTTAAAGGGATGAAGTGTACCAAACTTGGTCGAGGGAATTTAATTAAGTCCTGCTTTACATAATACCGCTCGACATCGATAATAAACAAGGATTATTTTTAAAATTACGACTCCCCGCTTTCTAATTAGACACGGGGCGCGGTGAAAGTTTTTAAATTTATGACAATCTGTAACACGTTGCGTTTAGTTTCGGGAGAGTTCCAAAGTGAACTAAGAGTCTGTTTATATATAACCTTGTCGCTTTAAGGACGTTTATAAAGCTTATACAGTTTTCGGGTCAATCAATATGCAATTAAAATAGTTATTTAAGCCATATTGTTACTAACTTTTTATGGATCACTTTTGGTCGGAAATACTCTTATTTTTGTTTGAATTTTGGGTTCTGTTATTATGCACACTTTGATATAATGCATGTTATCCAATGTGGTATTAAAACAGTTTTTTTTTACATTACCAACTGACAATTCAAACAAAACCTACGAAAATACTCGGAAAATAACAGTTTTAAGTAATTTGCAATACAATAGTTGGTAGTGACCCTGCCTACGAAGCAAGAGGTCCTGGGTTCGAATCCCGGTAAGGGCATTTATTTGTGTGATGAGCACGAATATTTGTTTCTGAGTCATGGATGTTTTCTATGTATTTAAGTATTTATTTATTTATATAATTATGTTTATCGTCGTCTAGTACCCGTAGTACCTTTGCTTAGTTTGGGACTAGGTCGATTTGTATAAGATTGTCTCCAAATATTTATTTATTTATACTCCATCTTTAATGCTCACCAAAAATAGACAACAGGCGATCTTATCGCTAGAAAGTGATCTCTTCCAGACAACCTTGGGGTAGTGAAGACGATACAAAATAATTATGTTATTTGAGTAGGTGAAACAGCTGTGTAATACAGCATTTCATAAAATGCTATTATGAAAAAAAATGCATTAAGTCAAAAAAGAAGACCATTCAAAACTGTGTTGTCATCAAGTCTATGTTCCCTATAGAAGCGCGTTTTTCACGTTTCACTTAAAGTTGCAGCTTTAACTATCAGTCAAATTCCGTATTAGATTAAATTTTTGAGGGTGAAATCAAAAAGCAAACAGGGTGTAAGTGTAATGCAATTAACTTGTTTGTTATTGTAACAAGATCCCCGGAATCCAAAAAAGGAATTTTATTTGTTACATTCACTAACAAAACATTTAATCAAACTTTTTTTCCAGGTCAACGGGCAGAAATGTACGCGTTGCGAACTGAAAAATAAACTATGAATGCACCCGACCCGATGCCGGCACAAGACCGACCGCCGGACCCAAACACAACACTGGCCAACGAGACACGCGCTCCAAATTTAAATTTCAACGACTCATTCAGTGAACTGTATTTCCGAACGCTCAACGATAGTAACTGTACATTTGAAAATGGAACATGTAGTGATGTGAGTTATAATTACTGGGCGTTGTCGCTACTAGTGTTTCCATTGTTGACTTTGTTTGGAAATGTGTTGGTGATCATGAGTGTGGCTAGGGAAAGGAGTTTGCAGACTGCCACGAACTATTTTATAGTGAGTTTGGCGGTCGCGGACCTGCTGGTGGCAGTCGTTGTGATGCCGTTTGGCGTTTATTATTTGGTGAGTCTTTATAATTTTTTACACTAACACATTCACTGCCAAGAATCACTACGCGCTACGCTCGTAGCCGATCCCGTAGTTTTCCTCGTATGCAGCGGAAAGCGTAGGCGCCCGCTAGGCGGGTTCCTGGCAGTGAGTGTTAAAGTCAATTGTTTACACAAATAAAATGCATTTGACGTACCTAACTTGTCAGTAAAGCAGAGGGGTAATTGTTTAACTTATCGCACGAGCTTTACAGATAGGTTAACTGTCATTTACCCAATTAAAAAAATACATAGAGACTCACTTAGAGATAAGTTTAAAAATATTAATATAATGACATTACATTGTCAGTATATCTATGAAAATATTGTGTATGTACATAAAAACATAGTCAATTTTAGGAAAAACTGTGAAATACATAATATTAATACTAAAAATAAGCATAAGCTCGTGGTGCCCAAAAAATAAAAAAAACATTCATGGGTAATTGTGTAAGGTTTTATAACAAACTTCCAGGAAACGTAACTGAGTTATCTATTAATAAATTCAAGAACTATGTGAAGCGTAAACTTATTTCAAAAGCTTATTATAGCACACAAGACTACATGAATGATAAAACTCCATGGAACTAATTGTGACTGAATTTTTAATCAATAGACTAATTATTTAATTATCTTTATATTATGTTTTTTGACATTAGATTGTTTTTCTAGAAACATTCACTAGTATTTTCTATACAATTTTTACTTCATATAAAATTATTTTTTATTTTTTATGTTTCATAAAATACTTTAAAAAATAACTGAAGATTTGAAAGTGCTTGATTTGAAAGGCCTACTTGAATAAAGATCATTTTGAGTTTGAGTGAGTTTGAGTTTAAATTTAGATCAACATAACGCAAGTATGCAACAACTTCAGCAGCAACTTCATTAATACAAAATGTTATTGCAGCGTACCCTCTTTGAATTAAAACAAATGAAATCATTTTAGGCATAAAAACAACACTATTAACTAGACCACCCTATTCTTCAGAACGCTATAACTGCCATAAGTATTAATGTATTTACATGAAATAGTACACTACACCCCGCTGTCTGTGCCGCTGTGTTGACAACAAGAGACAAATGCAACTAAAGTCTGTTTCTTTAGGCATTTCAAAGAATGTAAACAAATTTTCTGTTTCATTAAGACTGTAATACGCCATGGCCATGAGCAAGTTACTTGGTTTTATTTGTTTATATTATTTAACGAAACAAACAGACTATACTGTGTTCTATCACGTTTACCACATTCACTGCCAAGAATCGCTACGCGCTACGCTCGTTAAGCAGTGCTAAGCGCCTACAGCGTAGGCGACCGCTAGGCAGGTTCCTGGCAGTGAACGTGTTAATCCATTCACGGCATGCTGCGGTCATAGCGCTACGCCGCAGCCCACTACGGCGTAGCACAAGTAGCGTTGCTTTCGCCTCGAATCAAATCAATCAAATCAAAATATTTATTCTGTAAATAGGCTTACGCTAGGCTCTTTTACATGTCATCTTATAACTATATATTGATATATATTCTATTTGGACATAAATGCATCCTTATCTACTACGAATTCCTTTACAGTATAATAAGCTTTCTGTAAAAGCTGTCGTTTCACAGTTGACTTGAATTTATTAATTGACAATTCCGTTAAATTACATGGTAACTAATTATAAAAGCGCACACTGTTCCCCATGAATGACATATTATTTACTCTATTTAAGCGTAATCTCGGAATCGCCAATTTATTTTTATTTCCAGTGTTATAATTGTGTATGTCACTATTAAATTTATACATGTCCATATTTTTCCTTGCACACATTATATTTTCGTAAATATATTGGGAAGGAAGGGAATGAGTAAAGTCCACATGTAGTGAAAATAACTCGTATCGCGTTGACGCATGTGTGTTGCGATTGGCACTTAATGCATTACTACTAGAGTTTGGCTAATAAAAGATGAGCTTAGAAAGGACAGGAAATGTTTAAAAACAGCGTGTTGCAGTACCGTGTATAACGCGATAATATAATATAGATATTTGATCCATTATTATTTGTCTCCAATACAAACAATGAAACTTATTAAGCAGAAGGAATTAGAGGTACATGAAATGAAACTCTTTCTTCGTTCTACTTTATATTTAAGAATCAGTCAATCAATCAATTGAAATTTAGACGAGAAACAATACTTGAACTTTTTTATGATACTCTTCAATGTGAATAATATTAGCTGTAAGCCACTCTTTAATTCTCTTTAAAAGCAACAACCATCCAATTTATTATGGAACATTCTCAATTAGCATATTAAGTATCAAGATTATTAGAACATCATACAAATTTAAGACATTTGGCACATTTGACAATGATATGCTGTTGCTATATAAAAAGTTTAAATAAATTTCAGGCTCATCTTCTATTAGCCAGACTCTATTACTTACTTACTATTACTGACTCGATCATAGCCTCTGGCGAAAGAGAACGCTACAATTCCATACTCTTCGCCACTTTATTACCCCTTTTTATAATCATAAAATCGGTTCCTAAATTGAACTCTGCGCTTTAAGGTGGCGGCCCAGGTGTTTAAATCTTCAGCAGCGTTAATGCAAATTAGTCAACTATGTTATTAGCGCGCACACCGCGAATTCCTAATGTAATCAGGCGAATTAATGCCACCGGCGAAACACGGAATACATTACGTTTTTGAAAATAAGTTTACGGTTGTTCTGTACAGAGAGCTATGGTATTTCATTTTGAGCGCAGTATTTACAGACCTGGAGAGAAAGCACTGCGGAATATTACCTCTCTCACATTTTGGAGCAGACCGATGGAAGTACTTTGTTGGACATGTGTTCTTTGTTTATATATAAGTCTTCTTGTGCACTTGTTTCTGTATGTTCTCCAATAAATAAATAAAAAGACGTCACTTCTGGACATAGCCCTCCACCAAAGAGTGTAAAAGTGTCCTCGCCTTAAACACCCATAATTCCTTAAACCAACTAACAGATAACAAAAGCTACGTCCTAAAGGCAATTACTAGTGGTTCAAGAAATTATGGTTGTTGTACAATTTGGAAATTTAAATTTGTTTTGTCATCAGAACAAGCCACAACTAAATAGCACCTTCTAAGTCATAACACGGTGTGTTAGTTTCACAGTGCCGGAACCCGTTTAAATGGCGCAACAATGCAACAGCCCACAAAACAGTACCGAGATTAAATTTGACACAGGATAAATAATAGTATACAACGTGTTCCCGCCAATTTCCGTTAATTGAAAGGGGGCATAGCTTAGGTCAAATAAAGGTAATTTCTCCAAGACACCAGTATCTTAACTCTTACTGTTAGCAAGATATTCAACATTTTAATTTAATCAGTTATGCAACTTTAACCAGTGTAAACGGTTTTATGACGTGCATGTCATGTGATGTCATTTGAACATTATCACATTTGACACTAACTTTTCATTAACGCTTAAGACCCTTGTACAAAAACCGTTAATGCTAAATTTAATTATTTTGTATGAAAAACGAAAAAAAAACTTTTTTTTTTTTGAAAAACTAATTATGCTACTTTGTTTCGGTGAATGGACTCTGCAATATGCCGAAGTTCAAGGAAATTCAGAAAAACACCCTGTATAGTTCAAGGTCCTTTGTGTAACAAAATCAAGAAAAGTAATATCATGGCATCCCGCTCACACGCACTTGCCCCATAGAGCAACATCTTTAGTATATCGACAGCTCGGAGATGGCGAGAGTCAAGTTAACCGAAGCTGCTAAATTAACTGGCCAGCTTTAGGTAATGTTCACACTTTGACTGCCAGCGGGGCTAGCACAACTGACACCAAAGCGCGACGCGAGTCGAGAAACATCTACCCTCCTTTTTCTAATTTGCACGGTGCGAGTGAGAGAAGAGACGCTCAGTCGCGCGCGAAACGACTGAGCAGCAAGTGGTGCTAGACGTACTGGAACAAACTCAGAGGGCCTACGCCGTAGTCGCTTTCCGCTACATACGAGGAAATCCACGGGATCGGCTACGAGCGTAGTGAGTAGCGATTCTTGGCAGTAAATGTGTTACGTACAATTATTGACAAAATCAGGACACGCATATTAAACAATAAAATAAGCAAACAAATAAACACATATATTATAACGTTATGCTGTGGTGTCAGACACCTACAGCGCTGATTTCCAGCTAGTACCGTTGGTGGCTCACGGAAACGCCGTACAATTGTACAGTTGGACTACAAAGATATCGATACGGGCAAACTTACAAAAATATGTATCCTGCTCATACATATTTCGGCTGATAATCATATCAGCCGAAAGACGTCAACTGCTGGACGTAGGCCTCCCCAAAGAGTGCCAAGTGACCGTTAACATAATGTATACACAACCTTGATGGTAAGTCAATAAAGTTGTAGTTATACGAGTTCATATTTTTTTCACTTTGGCCGTATCGATCTCTTTGCAGTCTGCCCTTAACGCCACACTAGGGCGTGGACTAAATCTGTAATTATTAACTCGCTATAAAAAAGATTGAAACACAGTTATAATAATATAATTATAATATT
Source organism: Epinotia ramella (assembly GCA_947578815.1). Taxonomy (NCBI): domain Eukaryota; kingdom Metazoa; phylum Arthropoda; class Insecta; order Lepidoptera; family Tortricidae; genus Epinotia; species Epinotia ramella. The sequence continues at coordinate 3,921,459 of OX388214.1, read as the reverse complement.
AGGGGACAATCTTACACGAACGACCTAGTGCAAAGCAAAGCCTAGCAAAGCTTGTACTATGGGTACTAGACGACGATAAACATACTTATATAGATACATAAATACTTAATACGTAGAAAACATAAATATTCGTGCTCATCACACAAATAAATGCCCTTACCGGGATTCGAACCCAGGACCTCTTGCTTCGTAGGCAGGGTCACTACCAACTAGGCTAAAGCGGTCGTCTCTCTCTATATTCCTTCTATACTCCTTTTTACGTGAACTGTACCGGTACAAATGGAGCGGATATGTGCGACGCAACAATGCAAGGAAGCCGTCGAAGCAGTGCCGAGACTTTGGCTCATGTTTAATTAGTTCACGAGCTTCCGAAGCGGGGAATTAATTATACACACAACATTGTTGTAAATAGTATTTTGTAGGTAAGCTACGGTAGCTTGGTGGTTCAGGCAAGCGGCTGTCAAGCGGCGGTCGTCGGTTCGAATCCCGGCTCGTACCAATGAGATTTTCGGAACCCATGTACGAAATATTTACCGTTAGTTTTCGGTGAAGGAAAACATCGCGAGGAAACCGGTCTTATCCCAATAAAGTCTAGTGTTCCCTCTGGGTTGGAAGGTCAGTTGACGGTCGCTTTGGTAAAACTAGTGCATATGCCAAATCTTAGGTGTCAAAGCGGACCCCGGGCTTCTTTGGGACACAACCGGGAATAACGCTAAGGGCATGAGTAATTTGTAGTTTTGTCGAGTTTTAGAGAGTTTACCTACCGCAGATGTCATCACGCTTATATTTTGAGTCCAACATAGCCAAGAAATGTCACTACATTCTTTACCAAATTTTCTACAACTTTTATGTTATTTCTACTCAGTATCTCGATTTCCCAAAATTTCCATACAATTTCGAGGACAAGTAAAGTTCATGTCTGATAACTCCTGCCACTGTCGGACGACGTGGAATTACAATAGGGATGCGGACTAAGATTTTTTTACGATGCCTTTCGAACCAGTTTTTGGAAAGGAACAAATGTTTGTATGGGAGCAACTACAATTAAAGAACATAAATACCCAAAAATTTGAGACAAAGTTTGACGTCGCTGGCGGCAGCGGAAAACGCTTCATACTGATGACGTATGTACCCTAGTATGACGTCACTTGTACAAAGTAGTTGTATCATTGTATATAAAATCCGGTAAATTGTTGTTTCGGTCGCGAAATACTGCGTTTAAGTACACTAGACAGCAAAAGTCCATGGTCAATTCAGAAACAGTTTCGCTTGTCCGCCGAATCCTAAGCCATCTATGAGCACAACGTGTAGTATTATTATAGATGTAAATGTAAGCCTCAAAAGTTAAGCGAGATTTCACTAGATGGCGTTGTTAGCTGATTTTTAATGAAATAAAAATTGTTTTCGTCCGCGTCTTCGAAATTTCTATTTACTTGGATAACCACCACCTACTATTTTTGTATTTATCGAGTCAACTTTAACGCATTCCCGATTTTTTGTTTTTAACAACACACCTTCGTGGAGGTATTATTAAATTTTCTTCTTCTTGTTAGTGTTTTGCACTAAGAGCGAACTCCAAACATCGAATAAATTACAAAAACATAATTTGGCTGGACGCGGCCGCGGGTTTGAACCCGAATTCTCAGGTCGACTTTAAACTGCAGTCTATTTGCCACTGGGCCATTTGCCATTTGGATGGTAGATTGAAATTAATCATCAGTTTGTTTTTTTATACCTACAGATATCCATTACGACTACGTTTAGTATAATAATTGAAGAAGGTAGATAGATGACATATAACTACCGTAATCTTTTTTATTACACTCACTTCGTATTCATTCGTTAGCCGTTTACCAATTGATTCCTTTCTTTACTAATATAGCAATGAGTTATCGATTGATCTTTAAAAGATCACAGTTAATTGCTATTTAATATAATGTATAAACGTAAGTAGTTTTTACATGTGTTGTAATATTAATGATACTTAATCTAATTACCTACTCGTATCTTACATTGTTGTTATTATGTAATACTGTTGTTACAGCGAAAAAACGGTTGTTTTATGGGCACAAAAGGAAGGATCTAGTAGATCAGGTCTCAATCATACCATTATTCAGCGTGCAGCTATGGTGAATGGTGATGACCTACGAAGAAAGTTGCTTATAACCGATAAGCCACTTCCACGCAAGTGAAGAGTTGAAGACACAGTTCGCCGTTGCTAACAGATGCACAGAAAACGGCACGGTTGTAATTTACCCTATAGAATTTAAATGATGGTGAAGTGTTTTAAATCCAGTGAACACGGCCGTTTAAGTTTATGATATCGTAATAATACGTATGATAATGTTCGCGTAGTTCCTAACATGGAGAAGGTGAAGAAGCCGACCAAACAGTGCAGTGCAGTTTACATTTAGATTTATACATTATGTTTTAGGAAAAGGCCGGGTTATGCTAGACAAATTAAAAACAAAAACATTGCTTAGTAGGTATGATGTTTGCATTTTTTTTATCGCTTTACTATTCGAAATGTGATTGTGAGTTATTATTACTTATTATTAACTATATAATCATAAGTTCTAACTAGTGTAAGTAACCGTGAAAGTCCGAATAATATTATTATCATTATTAAAAAATCAATAACAGTTTTCATTATTTGAACGCTCACATAGGTATAGATATATATATATCTATAAGTATGTCAATTAACATCTAAATCCGTTCGATTGATTTGAATGTTAGATAACCCGGCCTTAAGTTAATAATTGTTAATGTTATATTTATTGGGGGTATATATAGCTTCAATCTTTTTCCAATTTTCGGAAATGAAACTTAAGCTATCACCTTAATTAAATGTTAGAAAAGTTGCTAAGTAACTATTACTAAGTTCTATTAAAAAACTGCGTTAGCAGTACTGCAGTTAACGAAATAAACACAATAAAAACAAAAAAAGCTGTCTTAATTATTTAAGTTATTAATATTTTATTTCATTAAACGATTTTTATTTATATCTAAAAAACTTCTATCTAGAAATACAAAACTATAAAAAAGCAAAAACATAACTTATTCTACCATTAACAGGGAATCGATCTTCGATCGATCTTGGCTGCCGAGTTTATAGCACATGTCTCAATCCACTGGGCTGTCGCATCATTTTAATTACTAGTGGAAATATAGCATTCACATATCAGTTGTATCACACTTAAATAAAGCTATTGTAAATTGGTATTTGCTAATAATTAGTATAATTACACTATTAGGAGAATACTTCTGGTGATAATAGGTGTAAATTTATAGTAAATTGGCTTATGTTCCGCGATGTTCAAATACCATCGCCAAGAACGCCATCTAGTTTATTTATTGCACACAACGTGCAACTATGCGAGTTGAAGACGTCAAACCATTCAAGCGAAACTAGGCCATGCATTATTGCAGCCGATAGTACATGGTTGTCATAAAATCATGTTTCTATAAAACCGTAAGGATTCTATTGGCAGCTTTAAATTTACTCTTGGACAATAAAAAAATGCATCATTTTTGTACACTTTTTCAATGCTCATATCTTTTTATGATTTTAATTACATTTTATAATTTATACTTTATTACGATAATTTGATGGTTTACTATCCATTTAGCATCACTACGTTATCAGTTTGAACATGAGGCATCATGCCTATTCCGTGTAGTCCGATAAATAGGACCAGCAGGAAAAAAAAGTCCATGTGGTCCATCAGTAGGACAAGGCAGTAGGACCTCGTGGCCAGAGGGCTTTTTAATAGTGTTGTCAAAGAATATGGAAAATGGTAAAACAATAGGAAAATATTTTTGGGACTTTTTTGTCCTATTAGGATCGGAACCGCTCTTGATTCTTAGTGGAAATAACATAATAATACTAGAAAAAATCACAATTATTTATAGTGCCATTTTTTTTGAGAAACATTCAACTAAGGAAGTACTTAAAGGAGCCACAATAACAAGCAAGCAAGGACAAGTGACTAGCTGTGTATATGTTGTGTTGTGTATCAATCAAAGTATCAATCAAATCAATCAAAAAGAGCTTGTGACTTATCAGCACGCATGCTTGCTTAACCACCATGGTAATAATAAACTTTAACGATTTAATTATAACAAAACGTCTAAGATGTAGACAAAAAAAAAAACCTACTAATATTACAAACGCGAACGTTTGGATGTTTGTTACTCAATCACGCCTAACGGCTCAACCGATTTGGATGATATTTTGCACGCTAGTGTATAGCTTGTATCAAAATAAAGGATAGTTTTTATCCCGGGTCCACGCTGATGAAAACGCGGGTGGTATTTTACGAAACAGGCTTTGAAATATTGTCAAATTAAAAAAAAAGTAACACAAGGGAATCACAAAGTTATAAGTGTCCAAAGTTTTAAAGAGGGGGTATATTCTGTCCTTCTGTTTTCCGCAAAAACGATTGCCATTTACTAAGACGGTCGGGAGTTTTCTCTCTTTATGAACAGTAGCTTCGTACTTTTTTTGAGATATATGATCTTGGGATTTTCGTCATTGGGCATATTTTGTAGCCTTCTTTTTTTTGGAGAATATAAAAAAAAATATATGCAACCCTATTGTGGGTCACACAGATACTAACAGCCGTATTTATAAACGTTCTGTAAGCCTATTTTAACTAAAACGGAGTTGAAATTCGTTAATCTAAATCTGTCACTTTGACATTTGTGTTCGTAAGAAAGGGACAAAGAACATTTTATTCCGCAGACGCATCTAAAGTTTTATAAAAAAAAAGAAAAACATAAACAAATGCCTATTTGGAACCGCAATGCGCTACCGAATATGCCCTTGCTCGACTCAAATCCCATTTTGAGTCAATAAGTTACTAAAAATCATTGAGATTGGAAAATATTTAGAAGTGGAAAAATTTATTCTCTTTTTGTATGGACGAGTACTTAGTATCCCAAAGGTATACTTCCCTTTTAAATTCTGTCGTAATTGTAAATATCAAGTTTAAAGCACCGTATATGTAATAGCTACTTGCATGGCAACCTGCACGGATGAGTAGCGTGCAAAGGGCAAGAAGTTAAGTGGATCCAGTTAGTTTGTGATCTTAGCTTGTGGTTGACGTTAGTTGCCGGCAGTTGTTATAAGTTCGTTTGTTCCGTAGTACAACAATTTGAGCGCGGGGCGGTAGTTGGCTAAATATGAGTTGGATATCAGTAGTTAGATATTGAGAGTTCTGGGCCAGTTGTTTGGGATAGAATTACCACTGCTCGTGTCGCCCTGCTCCACTCACGGACGTGGTAATTCTATCCCAAACTACTGGTCCAAAACTCTCAATCTCATATTTGGAAAATGCCTAATCGCATATTGGAGCAGATCTCTCCAATCGCTTACAGTAGGGTAGAATTAGGGATTCAAGCTCACTTATCCTAAAGACAGCGAGATATCTTATTGACCAGAATTGTCACAACTTGGAAATGTGCTTTCGTTTGACAATGCGAAAAAACAAGAATAAAAATTGCAAAAGGCTTAACACAACGGGTACAAGCTAGCATTGCACCCACCAGATCTCGTTCTGCTTGAGAACCAGATCTCGTAACGCACCATCATAGCCCAGACTTATTATGGGTTGAGCTTTGAGCTTTGTCGGGCTACTAGGTTTATTACGGTGTTTGTCACACTCTAACACACAGAATTGGCCAGAGACGTCTGTTAGAGTATGGGATTGATATATGATTTTCGACTTTGATTTTCGAGATTGATTTTTGAGTTTGATTTTTGAGTTTGAGGGTGGGATCTCCAACGTTACCACGACCGTCTGGCAATGTGGATCACCCGTGTCATTACAGTACGCAAGGTACAGTAACACGCCACCGCGTATGTGTTTAACCGTCACCACGTTATAGTGTGTTGTACATCGCATGCCCTGCCCAAGGTCGGGTTATTAAAACCAAGCATGGTGTATACGCCACCGCGTTACCAAGTCATTGTCACAAAGTTGGCCAGTCCTTGGACAAGAAGTGGTAAGAGCACTGTAACCATCGGTCTGTATAGCCACAGATACTCCGTCATTTCTGTGATCGAAATTTTTATTTATATCAACCTTCTTTAAAAACTTCAAAAGCGCGATGCAGGCCTGACATTCTGATTGGATCATTGATGTGACGACACACTGGTTGATACGATCATACATGAACCAATACAATATAACGTAATCATATCACTAAGTAAGATCTTAAAGCAAAACAAGCTATGATGTTTATTATATAAAGTATCACTTCGTTTCAACCTGTTCAAAGTTGCCACACCCTAATTGGAATATGTAGCAATCAAACTGATGCTTTGTTCTCCTCGTACTTCAAAATATAACATAAGCAAATAAGTGACAGAGTATATTATAATACCAAACGAATAAAATAAACGAACTGGATACTGTTTGTCCTCGTCACACTTCAAAAATATTTCATAAACAAAAAGAGACAGAGTATCTCATACGACCAAAGAATAAAATAAAACGGACTGGGTACTGTTTTTGCCTATGTATGTCTAACATCTGAGATATTTGTACATACATTGATTTATACTATCACGCTTTCAGGGTGCAATAGGTACACCTCATTTTCAACATCATGATTTGTATTGATTTGTTGACTAAAGTTATATACGAAGAAACTATAGGAGAAGCTTGTAAGTTCCCGCTTTTTTCTACGTGAGCTGAAGTAAATAAACTGGACTGGTTTAAAATTAAGCAAACCGGTGGAAATATAATTATATAGACGTGTTACCACTGACGTTTAATCATACACAACACATACACTTGTCTCTTGGTAGAAACGACGCATCTGTTTAGTTAGTATTATGTAGTTGTTAGATCTGATTACGTTTCATTGTAATTGAAAGCACAAAGAGTTAGCGTAATGACCGTGTGATACTGATATTGCTTACGATAGATGTTCTTGCCTCGGTACCATGATACTAAAGATATATAAAATAGATATTTAACCAACTGTCTACAGAGAGGGTTATGTTTTTTGAAACTGTTTTATTGTTTAATGAAACTTATAATCCTCTCAACATAATATAAATAAATACATTGTAATTTTAAATAAATTTGTTATGATAAATAGATTTGAGTTTCTTAACGTTTTATTTGGAAGTATTTCCCTTTTAAATTTCAGTAATTAAATCTGTAATTCAATGTCTTTACTTAATTATACATAAATTGTTTTTAAGAAGTTTTCAGCAAACTTAAGTGTACCTGAAAGAAATCCTATGTATAAAGTTATGAGATTAAAAATGTTATCTTGTTGCTGTTGCTAGCTTAATGAACCTCTAAATATTTAGTTACGGACTTAGTGAAAACTACCTAGATATACTGTTTTAATGTTTAATGAATAATTTTATTACATCAAAGTTTAAATAAATATGTTTTGTGTCGGTACATCCACATAACTCGATTCCCACCAGTTTGTCTTATTACGGTTGCATTGCCTACGAATAATTTAGGTAAATATTTTCGGCTCGCTGCTTAACATACGTTGGTAAAGGTATTCCTTGATTCAGGTATGTACTTGTTAAAACGTGTTGCAATATTTGCAATCATCGGTTTCATTGGATAATTCGATACTTTGTCGGCATATCTTTGTGTTAAACATACTTTGTAGCCGAATATGTTCAGTTTTGTAAGCAATCTGTTTCTTTTTACAATCGGTAAACAATGGGCACATTACGGTCTAGAATGGAATGCTATGAATTAGTACTTAATATATATTTTAATATTGAAGAAAAATATCGACTCATCAACTATTTCCTTATAAAACGAATAATCATACAGTTTGGTATGCATTTATTTCCTAAATTTCTGTGTAGCACCTAGAATTTGTCGACGTTTCTTCGAGTGAACCGCAGCTGTGACCTTCACTTAAAATGTTAGTAAGTATTAAAATAAGTTGCTTTTTGTGAATACATGTTTTTAAATTATTTTTTTATTTAATTTTCATTTCTTTTTTGTGAAGGTCTGACTCTGAATATTCTACACACGTGCGTACGCCTTCGCCAGAGCCGAAGAAAAATAACATAAAGAAAAGAAACTCAACCTCGACCTCAAGGTAATTAAATTATTTTAAGATTTTACGATACTAGCAGTTGCGTATAACATTTAAATGTGTGTTTTTATTTTATTTTATTTCATTAGGTCTGAATTAAGTCGTGGTAGCCTAGTGGATTAGGCCTCTGATTTTCAAACAGTAGGTCGTCGGTTCGAATCCGACCCGTACCACTGAGTTTTTTCGGAACTAATGTACGAAATATCATTTAATATTTACCATTGGCTTTTTGGTGAAGGAAACCTGCATACATCGGCGAAGAAATTCAAAGGTGTATGTGAAATCCCCAACTAGCTCATACCCTCTGCACGAGAGGTCTGTGCCCAGAAGTGGCACGTTTATAGACTGGTGATAATTTATTGATAATAATTTTAATTTTTAGGTCTGAATTCGATTTCACGGAGCAACAAAGACGCTCACCATCGCCAGTTGTCAAAAAAAGAAAAACAAAAAGCAAGGTCCCAGCATCAACCAGTAAAGCCAAAAAATCCGGTTCCAGGTACTTACTTGATACTATTTTAATTAATATCAATAGTGTGACTTAAATGCGTTAGCTCGTAATATTTTTTTTTATTTTTAAATTAATTTTAATAGTGTGACTTAAATGCGTTAGCTCGCAATAACATTTTTATTTATTCATTTCAGTTCTTCCAAGAATCCACCAGCAACTGACATTTTCAAGATCATACAAGCAGAGGAAGTCGGCGGCGACCTTCATTCGAAAGCTTTCAAGACCACGTCATCATTTACAACTCGCGTGTCAGCGGGTTCCTGTCGGCGTAGTACGATAACGGAAGGTACATTTTATATCGATCTGAAAGTGTATAACGTTGACGATTATCTAAAGACTAACGTTGAAGAACGCTATAAAAAAGCGTTAGCGTCTGTCAAATTACAATGTGATGAAAATTCCCCTGAGTGGAATCAGTTGCAAATATTCATGGGTAAAGCTTACCGTATCTTTGAAGATTGTGAGCCCATTTATTATACTAATTCCAAGAAAAATTAGTTTATCAGATCAATTTTGTACAAGCTCATTAATCCTGCATTTTGTCTCCTTTTAATTTAAAATTTGTAAAATTAGAATATCGTTTGATTGAGTTAACTTTTACACTGTTGGTTAACCAACTTACCTATTCACGTATTAGTGCTAATTACTACACATTAGATTCAATTTGAGAGTGTATAATGCAGACGATTTTCTATGAGACTGACCTTAAATAACGCTATAAGACGTTGCGTGAGTTAAATTACAGTATAGTGAAAATTTCCCTTAGTGGAATCAATTTGCGATTTGAATATTGTGAGCTTATTTGTTATACTAATTCCAAAAACTAATGCATAACAGATATAAATTGATTACAGGCTCATTAATCCGGTCTTTCATCTCTTTTTAATAATTTGTAAAATTATAATATCGTTTGAATGAACTAACTTTTGCACTGTTGGCTAACCAACTCATCTATTCACGTGTCACTGCAAATTACTACACATTCGATTGTTATTGCACCATTCGTAATATTTTACTTGCGTCAACCATTCTTGGTAATACGATGTACTATTAATAAACATATCTCGACGGCTTACAATAACAAAAGTATATCAGGATTGAGTCTAATTGCGACGTTTACAGGGTGTTTCATGCAAAAGGAACAATAAATTAAAAATACGGGCTTTGCTCCTCAAACTGAAGTACTTTTGTTCCTGTTACAGAAAACACCTGGTATTTATTCTTATTTTTACATCATTATTATTATTTCATAATGCCTTTCTGCGTACCGTGTAGCACATCTGTAGAAAAGATAAATTGGGTAGGTCATCTTAGAAGCAATGCGCACAAAACAAAAGTTCATTCTAGCAAAGCACTAAGTGATAACATTGAAGTGGTAGAATCGGCATTTCGTAAGCGTATTATAACATATCGAGTATCAGCAAAAGACGATCAAAGTCTGAGATCTGTCGATGAATTTTTGAACTCTGTTAAAAATGACATAAAGTGGCTTTTAGATGAATCTCTTACAAAACACACGTGCGTAAAAGTTAATTTTGAGCTCTTTGGTATGTTCTTAATGTTTAAAAATAACAGTCAATCAATGAAGTCCTTTGGAACTAAAAATAAAATTTTGTATTTAAGTTATGATTTTGAATCACTGTTTTGCGAGATCGTGAGTAGTCTTAAGACAAAGTTTGAGGAGTTTCAAGATCGCGACAGTGGATTGGCCTTTGTCAATAATTCACATTTAGAGATTAACATAAACAAGTATCAACCACTACGAGGTTCAAGCTACGTTGACCTACCAAAATGCATTAAAGACAAGAAAGCATGTATAAATATACAGAACAACGATCAGTGTTGCTTTTTATGGTGTGTAACAGCAGCATTGTTTCCTTCTAAGAAACATCCTGAAAGGGTCTCGTCGTATCCTAACTATCGCGATGTATTGAATATTTCTCAAATGTCTTTTCCTGTCACATTTGATGACATTAGAGTATTTGAAAAGAACAATCCAAAGATATCAGTAACAATTTTTGGTTTGAAAAAGAATAAAACTGTAGTAGGTCCTCTTTACAAGTCTGAGATTTCCAATGACCAGAAAAATAAAAAAAATATACATTTGCTTTTATTGGACGATGGTAGCCATCCACCGCATTACGTTTTGATTAAAAATTTGAGTCGTCTTGTACGTAAACAAGTAACAAGTCATAATAGTAAGATATATTTTTGTGAAACCTGTCTATTATTTTTTATGAAACAGGAGGAACTAGCCAATCACTTGTGTACGGGAGTAGTTACTGTTTTACCAGAAAAAGGAACAGTAATTAAATTCAAAAACTTTGAGCGGAAACAGGATGTTCCATTCGTGATATATGCAGATTTCGAATCGTTGTTACAATCGCCAGATACTAGTGATTTTAGTGATAATACAGACACGAATCATTCACCTAACACAACTACTCTGCATCACCATGTACCAGCTGCCTTTGCATACTACATTGTAAATAATGCAGATCCAACCTACAATCATTACGTATCTTATCGCGGAACCGATTGTGTTGACAGATTTATTGATGCAATCTATAAAGATGTTGCAAAAATCCATAAAGTTGTAACTACAAATACTCCAATGGTATTCAAAAAGAATGATGAGCTGAACTTTTTGAATGCTAAACGATGTCACATATGTAATCATTTACTTTTCTCTGACCGGGTTCGAGACCACTGTCACATTACAGGAGGCTATCGTGGTGCAGCACATAATCTTTGCAACTTGCAATATAAACGACCCTGTTTTGTTCCCATATTTTTTCATAATCTGTCTGGTTATGATTCTCATTTATTTATTAAAAAACTGGGTGAGGCACCAGGAGCGGTAAAAGTTATTCCTAAAACTAAGGAAAACTATATTTCGATTACTAAATTTATTCCAATCGAGAACGAGTATTTTCAACTTCGTTTCGTTGATTCCTTCAAATTTTTAGGTACTAGTTTAGAGAAACTAACTGAAACTATGCAGAAACATGACTTTCTTCATTTACGTAAATATTTTTGTAACGAAAAAGAATTTCAATTACTTACGCGCAAAGGTGTGTTTCCCTATGAGTATATGAATAAATGGGAAAGTTTTGAGGAAAAGAGTCTTCCATGTATCGATTATTTTTACAATTCGCTGACTAATGAGACCATTTCTAGAGAGGACTATGACCATGCACAATTAGTGTGGAACCAGTTTAAAATTAAAAATTTAGGTGAGTATACAGACCTTTATTTACAAACAGATGTTCTTCTGTTATCAGATATTTTTGAAAAGTTTCGTGCTACTTGCAAGCAACACTATGACCTAGACCCAGCTTTTTATTTAACTACTCCCAGTTTATCATTTGACGCAATGCTTTTGAAAACTGGTATAGAATTAGAGCTTATAGATGACTTCAACGTTCTGAAAATGATTCAATCCGGAATCAGAGGAGGAGTCTGTATGACCTCCCGACGGTATGCTAAAGCTAATAATAAATACTTACCTCACTATGAACCATCCCAGATAGACTCATACCTTGTTTATATCGACTGTAATAACTTATATGGTTACAGCATGTGTCAATATTTGCCTTTATCAAACTTTAGATTTTTAGAAAATCATGAAATTTGTGCTTTAAATATTACACAAATACCTGATGATTCGGATTATGGTTATATCCTTGAAGTGGATATTATTTATCCAAAACATCTACATGATAAACATAACGATTTGCCATTTTGTCCTGAAAAATGTATACCGCCAGGGGGTACACAATATAAACTTGTACCTAATTTATATGACAAATACTACTATGTGATCCATTACGTACATTTAAAAACATGTCTTAAACATGGTCTAAAATTAAAAAAGGTACATAGAGTTATTACATTCAAACAGGCTCCGTATTTAAAACAATATATTGATTTGAATACAAATTTACGTCAGAAGGCTACATCTGTTTTTGAACAAGACTTTTGCAAATTGTTGAATAACAGTATATTTGGTAAAACTTTGGAAAACACCGAGAAAAGGGTACAAGTGCGGTTAGTTAATCAGTGGAACGACAATAGTAACAAAACAAAAAAGAAAATCTCGGCAGATAAATTGATCGCAAGTCCTAATTTTCATAGCGCATCAGTTTTTACTGAAAATTTAGTAGCAGTTCAATTGAAACCAGACATTATAATTTTAGACAAGCCGATATACATCGGTTTTGCAGTACTTGAGTTATCTAAAAGCCACATGTATGATTTTCATTACTCAGTATATAAAAAAAAATATGGTAAGCGTCTACAAATGTGCTACACGGATACAGATAGTTTTGCGTATTATATAAAGACAAAAGACTATTTCAAAGACTTAAGGATAAACTTTTTGTCTTATTTCGATACTAGTAATTATAGTGTTGATAATAAATATTTGTTACCAGTTCAAAACAAAAAAGTACCGGGTCTTTTTAAAGACGAAATGAATGGAGATATGATTATAGAGTTTGTAGGACTACGTTCAAAAGTATACTGTATTAAAACTACCAATGATGTTATCAAAAAAGCTAAGGGAGTGAAAAAACCAATTGTGCGCGGTTTTCAGATATCAGATTACGAAAAAACACTATTTGAAAAGGATGTAATAAAAAGAAAAAACATACTATTTAAATCAATAAAGCACGAAATATTCACACAAAGTGTTAACAAAGTTGCTCTTTCAGCTAATGATGATAAGCGTCTGATATCTGACAACCAAATATTTACAAAAGCTTGGGGGCACACCAGTATACTGTTTCATTGATATTAGTTTTCGCAGACATTTCTGTATAAATTCAAACCTGTGATGTATTATGTGCAGTTAAAGGTCACTAGTAAATCAACATTGCATGTTAAGTGAATAAATGTTAAAATATATATCCTTATTTATGTATTAGATACGATTCTATGTTATGATAAGTATATGACAGCCACTGGGTTCTTACAAATGATTTTTTATAATAAACAAATGTTTTTTCTTATCCTTTTGATCTTTTACTTATCTATCCACAAACCCTCATCTAACATATTATATAATCTTACAATAATTAATGATTCACCTTAATTGACTGGATGATCTAACTAGCATCGACAAGTTGAGACTTGTTTTAGGTATGCACTGAGGAACATGTGAAGTTATCACATAACATTACTGCGCATTCGAAATTTGCTGAAACATCATTAGTTAACCTTTATAAGCGCACATAATTTTATTTACTTACACTTCGGCAGCATCGAACGCAGGCACGAACACTCACGAACGTCGACCTAGTAAGTTATTTTATTTTTATCAGGATCTTATTATTTTCACACTTAACATGTTTCATTTTTTTAATTAAAAAAGTTGATTTAATATTAAATACTTATGACCCATAACTGCAAAAAGATTTTTCGTAATAAAATTAGCATTACAATTTAACCCTTGTGTATTATGGTTTACTCGAAATCGTATTACCTTTATTTTATAATAAGGTACTAACTTTTCTCGTTTTCTTTTGTTAGATTTCTCGAAAATGGGTGAAAGCGAAGATGTACAAATTGCATTTTCACAATACGCACAAGATCCGTTCGAGCTACCCAAAGAATTTGATGACAGCGAATTATACAAAGCAGTTAAAAGAACCATCGACTTTCCGAAAGTGAAGAAACGCAAAGCTAACCTCAAAAATAAAGTAGTGAAAAGGAGCCAAGGTCACCCACCATCTTTCGTCATAAACAACGAAGCAGGCAACGGGAGTAAGTTGATAAAAATTCAAATAATCAACATCAAAGATGGCGTACCAATCCAAAACGAAGAGGAGAACGACAACATACTACTGAGTGCGCAGTATGTGGCGAATGATGGATATGATGAAATTATCGACAGCACAGAATCTGTGATAAATAAAATTTCCAAGAAGTTATGTGGATATAGTGTTAACTATTAAGTTTTTGTGAATGTATATGTATATGTAAATAAGTAATAAACGTTATTGAAATAACTTATGGTTTTATTCTAATCTATTTTTTCTGCTAAGTTTTTAACGCAGTTGATATTGTCAGTGAAACAAAATAGACTATTATTTTATTATTCATTTTATTGTCTTTGAACATTTGACCAGTCTTGCCAACCAACTGCATCAAAAACTTAACACCATATTTTCACAAAGGTAAAAGTAAAAACAACTGTTATGAATTATACATTTATTTTTTAAAGAAAGTTTATAATAACAAATTATTTTTTGTCTGAATACCACTTTTTAATACATATTGCATTTTTTAGCGCGCAGTTTTTCTTATGATATATACAAGTATAATGACCGAGGAAGCAATATTTTTTATGTAACGCTTCTAAATTAGGTACAGTTTTTTCATCTAAACCTATAATAGTACAGTCTGAACATAGGTTCTTCACCCATTTAATTTTCTCCATACCTTTAACAAAGATGGTTTTGTCTTTAATATGGTTAGCAATTATTCTTTTAAATTCTCTATAATCTACATAACCCTCATACCACGAAATACCCAAATGTTTTTCTATCCATCTTGTCTGCCTCTTTTCACTTTCCGTTAATTTAGAAAATGGAAAGGGAGGTTTAATTAAAAAAACTTGGGTATATTCCAGCGTGCTGTATGCAAATTCTTTAACAATAAATTCATTTTCTGTTGTTTTAAACCCTTGAATATCAACGAATATATGCTGCATTATGATACCTTTTTCGTAATACCACTCAGAGGCTTATATTCAACAATACTATCATTTAAAATTAGACAATAAGCCGTGGTTTGCTTAGGTATATTTGTTTCACACTCGAATTCAACGCGCACATCCACTGGACCAGTTTTCAAAGTTTCGCTTTGTCGAGAACAGTCGATAACAAATAATGGAGCGATACTTTTGAACTCTTGCGGGCTTAGTAAGGGGGCTTGAGGACGGTTATAATAAGACTGTTGAAATTTTGCATATTGTTCGTATAATATAGCAAACTTTTGTGTTGAAAAACTGACGTCAAAACTTTCATACGGGAAGTAGCTTGAATTCAAAAAAACTTTAACATCTCTCAAATTGCAGTGATCAAAGTGTGTCATATCCTTAACAGGCTCTTTGTGACGTTCTGTTTTCAACCCAATTAAAATGTAACGCGGCTTTTCTATTTGAGATGAAGTCTTGATAGCCCAAGAATGTTTCGAAGTTTCGGGTAAGAGTGGATATTCATACAAATCCCAATTCCTAAATGCTATCTGAATAGTACGATCTCTTTCCAAATTTTTTAGTAAGCTCAATCTTTCTCGATCAGATACCTTAATATGAGGCATACGCCACACTATTTTAGTTATAGAAAAATGGTCTATATATTCGTCTTGATTTAGCTTAACGCTGTTTAAATTAGTATTAGATCTTAGAAGAATAAGTTCATGCTTGCAATTAATAATAATTTTGTTATAATCCTCAGCAAACCCAAGAATTTTGTTTAAAGGAACAGACACGGAAAATGTTCCATTCGAATTTTTCGTTCCGTTGATATCCCACCCCCATAATTTAGACATCGATGCTTCGAGTTCAGTCATGGATACAAGAGATTTCATAGTAGTTGTAACCCCTACATTTTTATTTTTATCTACTTCGATTCCATTTAGCTCGTATCGAATATCTTGAAATAAATGAAGTATGGGGTTATTTGTAAAATGAATAGTTTGTACCGCAGCCTTCGTTGTTCTGTTGAATGCGCCAATATTACCCTCTATGTATAAAGAGCTTGCTGCTGGTAGCACATAAAGATCTTGCTGATTAATAGGTATACGTATTTCATCGTTGAAGTTGAAACTTGTTACGTACGGCTTATAGGAATGATATTCAAAACTCTCGATGGAGTTATCGAAAGTGCAAGGTTCTGTTAGATTTAATATGCTCATTTTAATAGGCCCAAGCTTTGGAGAAATAATTTATTTTGCTTCATCAGTTGCACTTTAGGTCTTATTTTCTTGATTGCTCGTTGAGTACTAGTATTGTTTTGAAGTGATACTGACGTTTTATTGAAGTCTATCATTTTTTTCTTAAGTGTAAATATATCTGAATTTCTTCACCACGTAGATTAACCAAATTATTATTAGCATCTAATATTCTAATGGTAATTGAACTTAAATTGTTTTGAGTAACAGGAAAGTAAATCACGTTTTTAGGCGTTTCTATGATTCGGTATCCAGGTGGAACATTCGGTCCGAACTCGTACAATATATGGCTAGGTTTTCCGTTAACAAATGATCCACTCACTATATCACATTCGATGCGGACTATAGTTGTCGATAGAATGGAGACAGGATAAGGAGATTCTGTTAATATATTTGCTTGAATAGATTCCGCTCCGAAACCGAGTAAACGACCAATAGAACTTTCTTTGTCAAAATAAATATTTTTTGTGCACAAAATTGATGTTTTCAAGGTATTATTATTGCATGCTAGTGTAAATGTGCATCCTTGAACATGTTTTTAAGGTAATCTTCAATATCTTGGAGTTCGTATGAACCTTCAGGAATTGCAATTACTTCGCTATTACCGTAATGGAATTTATTATTTCTATGGTCTATATTGGGAATTGAATTAAAAGTTGATATATACAACAGCCCGCATTCATATTCACCATCTAGTTGTAAAGCGGGAGAATGATTCGTTATTAGAGTAGCAGAGTTTCCAGTTATAGACAAAGTGAAAGACATGATGTAAATGGCAATCTGTTTATTGTTCCTCAGTATTTAAACGGTTACACCAATAATTTTTTAAGTATCTTAAGCATAAGTGTCCACAATTTACCGTGTTAAACCTTTGATAAGTGTTATAATTATAATTAATATCATAATTCTTTAAATACCTCTTTAATTCTAACGGGGGTGAAAGGTCACCATAACTATTGAAATATTCACAATAATTGTTGTCTTTAACATAGGCTACCCAGTGCGTACCATTATTTTCGGAAATATCTAAGTTAACAATCCCGCATTCGATATTTTTAGGACTATTCGGTAAACTGTCCCTCATATAAACTCCACGAAAATGAGGAATATCTGAAGAGTGATTCAAAATATCAATATTCGTAAGAGCGCGTCTGGGTAACCTCTGATCTAGTTTTTTGAAGTTTTTATACAAAAACCTTTTCCCTGCCTGTACGGTTTTATATGTAACCCCTTTCCTAGTGCAATAGATTCCATCATCTTGTTATGGCGTTCTGATTCAGTCAAGTTTTTTCTTGCAGCTTTATAATCACCTACAGCTTTAGCAATTCCTGCAGCTCCACCTGCTAATGATCCTAATGCAGAAAGTCCAGCAAAAATAGGTATTAGCGGTAAGAAACCACCAGTTTTCGGAATCGGTATTAAACGCGGTACCTTTATCCTAGGATCTTTAGTAAAATGTTTTTTTGCAGCAACAAGTGCTCGATCTATTATCGAACCTTTTGTCTTAGATTTCCTTTTTAATTCAGCACGTATTTTAGACACAAAACGTTTGAATGGTTTTATTCCTGCACCAGCTTTTATTTTAGATTTCATCACTTTGCTGACCAACCAAGAAGCAATTTTTTCTCCCCTCCCTGCATCTTTCGCCTTTTTTCTTTGTTTAGCCATTTTATACAGTTCTAAATCTGCACAATGTCTATCAGCTAGATCGGTATATGTATCGTAGGCTATGTCGTGCTTCATGCATGCATTATCTAAAGCATTAATTCCTTTATCACCTCGTTGTAACCGTTTGCGCAGTTTTGTACCAGGCCCACAATAGTTATAACCAGGTAAATGCAGTTCGAATGGTAAATGGTTAATAGCAATGTTTAAAAGACCTCTTCCTTTCATATCCCGTAATATAATAACACATTAATTGAAGAGAAAGTATATAAATATTACTTTACAACAGCGTTTCTATCAATCCAACTGTTTTCGCTATCATTTAGTCCTAACCATTTAACATACAATTTTCTACCTCTTTTTTTAATAACTTTTTCTACAAGGTAAACGTCTGGGTAGTTAGTTTTTAGAAGTTCTTCTTCATAAAATGTACCGAGAATGTCTTTTTTATGTTGGTCTTGTATGTGATACGTAACAGGTTTGGTCTGATTCACATGTTTAATAGTAAAAAGTTCAGTTGACCAATTAGGTGTATAACCCTTATCAAAGGCGCTTTTATACTTGCTAATGCGTACACAATCTCCTATTTTGAATTTATTCAATTTTTGTCGCATATTGGATTGCGTCTTTTTAATATTTTTTAATACTTGAATTTCATTATCGAAATGAATATCGATAGGTTTAAATTTTGTTGTGCGATGTTCAGTTTGATTATAAGATTTAACAATATCATGTAATG
Organism: Epinotia ramella; assembly: GCA_947578815.1. Classification (NCBI taxonomy): domain Eukaryota; kingdom Metazoa; phylum Arthropoda; class Insecta; order Lepidoptera; family Tortricidae; genus Epinotia; species Epinotia ramella. The sequence goes on along the minus strand of OX388214.1, from coordinate 3,902,494 downwards.
GTTTTCCAACCCATTTGTAATTACCAATCAAACTGAAATATTTGTATAACCTGAACTTAAGTGTTTTTATCAACCTTTCCACAATGGATGCCTTTTTGATTGAATACGTTGAGTAATGATTTATCTTCAAGGATTTTACGTATTGATGAAATTCGTTATTGTAAAACTCTTTTCCGAAGTCGGTCTGTAAGTTTTTAGGTTTTCGCTTAGTTGATTTTATAATTAATTCAAATGCATTTTTCACTTCCGTTTTCGTTTTAGATTTAATAGATACACACCATGCATATTTTGAAAAGGTGTCAATAACAGTTAATATATACTTGTATCCTTTGTTAACTGTATGAAATTTTTGTATATCAATTAAATCAGCTTGCCATAAATCATCGATTCCCTTTAGTAGAACTGACCGTCGCTTAAAGTTTTTTCGCGCTGATCGATGAATCTCGTTCACTATTTGTTCCTTTGTCATTACTAATATTCCTCAAAATACTGTCAATCTCCTTATTTGTATAAAAGTTTAGTCTTAACTGAGCAGCAAGATCATGAATTTTTGCATTTATAGTGTCAAATATGGAGTCTATATACTTCTTTTCGTACATGTTTTGAATGTATTTGTCAACATACTGCTTATTTACTACATCATCGGGTGATAAAGGTTCCGCTACTCCTTTTAGTCTCAAAGATTGTAAATCAAAATGTCCTGCTTCTGTACGAAGCAAAGCCTTATACTTGAGTTCGGAAATTTCACTAGTACGCAAGCGTTTATGAAGGTGGTGTCCGAATTTATCTATATTCATATTTTATACTTGAAAGTCAGACTTAAACTGTTCGAAAAAATCTAAGTTAATCTTTTATATATGATTGTTTACTAAACCTGCTTCACGTAATTCTTCAATAATAGATATGATCTCGTTGTCCAACCCCGTATTACCAGCATCGCGGGAAGCTATAAGTAGTTTTAATCTTTCTACCAGTTCGTTTGGATCATCCCAAAATACATAAGAAATATTTTTTTTTACTTTTTTCATGGTTGGCAGCCCGGTGCCTCGTTTGTATATTTCATTACTTACGGAGCGATGTTTGGTTAGTTTGAAAAGCGGTTTTATGACATATAAATATTTCATACCCTTGTTGCTTTTTATCGGTTTATTTGGGTTGAAATCACGTCTGTGTGCGTTTGTTTTCAATAGTAATATTTTGTAAAGGCATCATATTCAGTCACTTCATTCAAATCAGGTAATTTCTTAAACAATAATTCATGTAGTCCAGGCGTCAAACTATATTTTTTACCACATATTAAAAGTTCATCATCGTTCACATAAATTTGTTGAGATCCGAGCATCAACCTACCACGCTCTGTACGTAAACCAAAAGGAATATTCATATTAGGATATTGTTTTTGCCATGCAGGGTCGTCGCGAGGAGTTAAAAACGAATCTGACGTTCTAAAAGAAACGTTATTTGATGTATCAGAATCACTCTGATTTAAATTATCATTTGCTGCAGAGATATTGCTGTCATTTGATTCCTCTTCTGTATCATCCGAACCAGATCCGGATTTATAGTTTCTCGGTAAAGTTTTATTGATGGAAGTTTCTTGCTTTTCATCTTCAGATGGACTATATTTCAAAGTTTTTACTGACTTATTCCATTTAAATCTATCGTTACTCAAATCAGTTTCGTTCAAATTCAGGTTGTCATTATTATTTCCATTTTTAACCATTTCATTTAGAGGATCTGTTATGGGTTTTAACATGGTTTCTAACATAATATTATTATTAGTTTTTGCATCTCGAATAAGTTTAACTTTCTTCTTTACTGATTCAGCAGATCGAAGTACTTTTTGTTTAAAAAGTTTTTCATTGTTAATTTCGTGCTTTATGTCCATCTCGGATGGTATCATTTTAAGTAATAAGTTTTTATGTTAAAATCATACTTTATGTATAATAAGAGTCAATCTAACAAGATAAACGTGTCAAAACCTTTCCTATAACATCCGGAATTTCTATGACAATCTTTATTTATAACTAAGTAACTATAAGGCTTGTTCCATATTTTTCCACATATTTCGCGAAACTGAGCCCATGACATATCGCTTCCTACATGTTCATCATAAACGTGCTTTAAATTAATGTCATCTTGTTTAAACAGTATGATTAAGTTAGCATTATCTCTAATCAATTGTTTAGGTATTTTACTATAAGTTTGATTCAGATAGAAACTATCTATATTTTTATGTCTTCCCATAGCAAAGTAATCTCGTATATTGTTCTGATTTTCACATGCCACATCATCAAATATCATAATTGAATTAATATTAGCCATATGTGGACTTAGCACTTCATCATTTTCACTGTATTTTTGAAACAAAACTGAAGGAATTAATTTTAAAACTTGTTCTAAAAATTGATACATTGGTTGGAAAAGAGTTTTGGAGTAAATGTAAACATTTTGAAAGCGTAGACCTTGTTCGTGTAACAGCAAGCCGACAATTAAATTTGTTTTACCGCAGTTAGATGGACCGCAAACTATACAACGAATAGTGTCAGGTAAAAGTTTACCATGTCGAAAATAGCGTTTCTTTTGAGCAGAACAAACGACATCCAAGTGTAATCTCTGAGGTTGTTTTACAAACTTCATGTTGTGTATCCAATAGACACGTGTAATTTACTTGAAGGGCTTTTTATAAATAACATATTTTGACAAGCTTTTGATATATATTCGTTAATTTTAATTTTAGTTTTAGGGTGCTAAACAGAGATCTGGATATCAATCAGGATAAAATAAATTAGAAGCAACTTTAACAATCCTAAATAAGCGATTGTAGAGATGCTTCAATATGCGATTAGGCATTTTTCAAATATGAGATTGAGAGTTGTGGACCAGTAGTTTGGGATAGAATTACCACGTCCGTGAGTGGAGCAGGGCGACAAACAAACAACCCCAACCCAAACAACTGGTCCAGAACTCTCAATATCTAACTACTGATATCGGTTTGGTAGGATCGCAGACGTTCACGTTATGTTTCGGCTATTATCATACAGACAATCGTATATGCACAAGATTAATGTATCTGAATATCTGTCCTTATCCTATACTAGCAAACGAGCAATATTTGTATATATTATATTAGAAAACACGTTCTCGAAAACGACTCTAACGTTTCTGATAAAGTTTGGAATGTATACGTTATCCACGTTAATCACCTGACCCCGATCACCCAGGGGAATTAGCGGCAATTATTTTATATTCAACTAGGAAAAAAATATAATGTTCGGTTATGGCGCTTCGAAGAACGCTGCCGCGTCACGCTCCCTTCGCTCGCTCGGCTCGCGCGCTGTAGGGTCGCAGTTCATCTAACAATCTAACCGTTTTTTCCCCTGGGGGATCAGGCTAGGGGATTAACGTGGACAACAGCGGAATACAGGAGGTTCTCATATCTGGGAAAATTCGTTTTCTCCATATTTTTACCGGCGCTGAGCTCAATCGCCCAGGGACTGTTTCTTAATCCCAAAAAAAAACGCGATAATGTCCAATTCACTGCCTAAGTCCTCCGCCGGTCCCGACTGTCCATACAAACATAGTTTGGATCTCATTCTAAAATGGCACACTGGAGCTCTAAGATTTTTATAAACAATGCGATCTGCCATATCTAGGTCGAAAACTAGTATCTGTAGATATAAATTATTAGGGAATTTGTATGCAAATCCTATTCGCTCTATATTTTTTTTCTAATTTTAGAATCTAGCAACTTAAAAGTACTTTTCGACAAATTTCATGTTATTCTAGCATGTCGTTTTACAATAAGAAAAAAACTACGTTAATACTACAGGATATAAAACACTATGAAGCAAAAACCACAACATATCTAATAAGCATCAATGTTACATTCAACCGAACACAATGCAATTAAGTATCATTCCAATTATAATTATAATTACGTCATGTTAAAATACGCACGAAATTAACCGAATTGTTCGAAACACGTATAAATCAGGGGGATGTGTTTTGAATTGTCATTCCATTTACGATTACGTTAACCCTTTCTGGCCGACTTAATACAATCGTGCGACTGATTTTGAAAAAAACCTGTGCGCGCGCAAAGCTTTTATTCTTTACTGAGCCGATAATCGATTGATTGTGCAGACACTAGCGCCGCGCTCCAATAGTGAAACTACGCACTCAATTAACCGAAATGTTCCAAACACTCCTCCTCTCCTCCTCTATGTCCTTATACATACATCCGCGGAATGAGTTTTGAAGCTGCCAGCTTAAGTATTAATAATCACTAAAACTGAGACTCTTACAATGTGTTCAGGTTTTATTTATCATGTGTTTTGTACGGATTATTTATACATACCTATAATAAGGAGAAATACAATATTAAACATACCTAAATCAAAAACGAATTTGGTCGGGCGTTAATTATGTCGGGCAGCGAGCCGCAGCAAATATGGGAAAATATATGGACTCCGGAGGCGTATTCTCGTGCCACTCAAATCAAATTGAAATTAGATATGAACTGTACCATGAAAATGACGCTTTCATTTCTATCCACTCAACTTTCCGTAACTACGAGTATGTAGCTGACCGCGCGGATCCGCCGCGTGTAACAGAGAACCCAGGCAAATTCTGTAGATCTATTTCAAATAATGGTGTGTTTTTTTTTTAAATCAGTAATGTATTGTATAGATTAGTATTTAGTATAGCGGTGTAGATTGGCGACTGGAGATACACTCTGTGTGTTACTCTTAAGTATAGATATCAACAGAGGAGCGAAACGTGCCACCCTAAGAGACCGAGAGATTCCTTCCTATACAGCTAAATTAAGAACTGGTCTAAAGGTGGTTTGATTTCCATACAAAACGTCTTTTGAAATTCGCAGGCTAACAACGTGATATTTGTAGAAACTTATGTAACAAACATTCATAAATTGGCTTTGTGGGAGATTCTCCCTTTCCTAGAATAATTTGAGAAATTAGTTTGGGACGTGATACTTTGGGAAAGATTGTACGTTTATCATTTATGTATAATATCGTCTTTCTCTTAACATATTATAAATTATGTTCGAATATAATCCGTACAAAACACATGATAAATAATACCTTAACACACTGTAAGAGAGTCTCAAATTTAGTGATTATACCTAAGCTGGAAGCAATTCAAAACTCATTCCCCTGATTTATACGTGTTTCGAACAATTCGGTTAATTTAGTGCGTATTTTAACATAACGTAATTATAATTGGAATGATAATTGCATTGTGTTCGGTTGAATGTAACGTTGATGTGCTTATTAGATATGTTGTGGTTTTTGCTTCATAGTGTTTTATATCCTGTAGTATTAAGTGTCGCCAGGCTCTCCATACAAACGTAGTTTTGTTCTCATTATAAAACGACATTTGTCCAAAACTACTTTGTTATTATAAATTATTAAAATGAATATATTTTTATATTAATAAATTAATTATTTTATGCAAGTTTATTCTAGGAAAGGGGGAGTTTCGCACAAAAGGAAAGCCAATTTAAGAAAGTTTACTACATATGGTTCTAAAAATATCACGCTGCTAGCGAATGTCAGAAGACGTTTTGTATGGAAATCGAAACACCTTAAAACGGCTTATTATTGACATGTTGATGTAAATATGACAAGGTGTTAAATGTTTGTATTTTAATTCTGACTGCACTTAATACTTAACATATTGGGCCCATTACACACTGTCACATGTCACTCGGGTTAAAATGTAAGTTAACTAAGTATAAAGAGACAAGCTTGACTTTGATTTCAGAAGTTTGAAGTATCGTTTTGTACAAAAATAAGCCTTGTATCTCTACAGCTAACGTCAAACATGCATGCTGGTTACGGGACCACCTTCGGTTAGCGACCACCTGAAGGAAAAGGTTTTTTCTATTGAAGATAACATCAATTCTACAGACCCTATTGAAACAGTCAACCGTATGTATTTGTTTTAATAATAATAATAATAAACTTCTTTATTGCAACTATAAAGTTTTGTTATAGAATAGGAATGTACTAAAATAACGAGAAAATATCCTTTTCACTTCACCAACTCAGCTAAGTGGTCGCTAACCGGCACATGAAATTAGGTGGTTGATAACCGGCGAAATGACCCTATATTTGTTTCGGCTTATTACAAAGGTGCATAAGTGACACATATATTTGAAGTCGACTGTACAAATAAAGGCATAGGTACCTACCTTATAAGACACTAATATTGTCAATAGGACAAACTGTACCAAGATATTCTCATTTATGGCAACCTATATGGATTGGCACTCTTCATCATCGTTCATCTTTTACAATTTCTAGTAATCAGAAAAGAAAGAAAAAAACAATTATAAGTATTTAAAATAAGTTTCTGTCAAAAAGTTCATTTTGGTACAAGCTTTTATTGCCGACTGTACTTTTCTGTATACCATCAATACATCAACTACTCATTAAGACGATTCTAACGAGCCCAAACTCAACGGGGTTACGTCAGTTAAGTACTGAATTCCCATGGCCACCTTCTGTCTCCATCATCAGATCAGCTCGATGGTACCATAATATTGAATTGTCATCCAAACTATACTTATACCCAAAATTTCAGCTCAATCGGTCACCGGGAAGTGGATCAAATTTAACTAGCAAGATTTGATTACAGACAGACAGACAACAGGACAGGTGAAACTAAATAAAAGCTTGAAAAAAATATATCTTTCCCTTATATTATGGTAGTCCGTTCAACTGTCAACTTTACATATCAAGTTATCTGGGTTATAATAATAAATAAATATTAGGGGACAATCTTACACAAATCGACCTAGTATAGATAAACATACTTATATACATAGATAAATAAATACTTAAATACATAGAAAACAGCCATGACTCAGGAACAAATATTCGTGCTCATCACACAAATAATTGCCCTTACCGGGATTCGAACCAGGGACCTCTTGCTTCGTAAGCAGGGTAACTACCAACTAGGCTAAAGCCGCTTTAGCGGTCGTCCAGGTAAACCTGTAATATGCTATAATACTCAGTAGAATGGCCAAATGTATCACAAGACTCGTATTTCTTGAAAAAGTAGGTTAACCTACATGTCTAATAAGAGCAATAACAGTTTGAAACCTACAAACATATTTAGCCGCCGACATGTTTGTTGTAATGCAGATTAACTAACGCCACAAATGGTCAGACCTCGTGTTTAAACACCCGCTTTTAACGAAATGAGCCTGTCATTTTGACGAGTCTCAATTTACGTGGTGGCGCGAAAATACGCGCGAGAATAAATGCTAGGTTGTGGAAATATGGTTGGTATGGTTTATATATATATATATATTTGGTGATGAGGATCATTACCATCATAGCCCTATATACGTCTCACTGCTGGGCACAGGCCTCCTCTGAAGGGTGGAAGGGTTGGCAGTGGTAAGGGTGATGAAAATATTTGGTGAAAACTATTGAACGTTACAAAATGCTACGACGCGTAAATGGTACGACTTTGTTATGGAATGTCACAGCATCACAGCAAGAAACATTTTCATTAATAGTTACTAATTCCAATTGAGTAACTATAGGATTTATTTTGCTTCTACCGGAGACAAAATACTCTGTTCACAAATAATATATGACTATACTTGCTTCTACCCGCGACTCCGTCCGCGTGGAACTCGTTTAATTGTGTCGTAATTCCATAAAATCCTAGGGGTCCTCCCCTAAGGGGGTAAAATGGGGGGATCCAAGATAAAGACGAACTTATGTCCTTCCCTGGGACTCAAACTATCTCTATACCAAATTTAATCTAAATCGGTTCAGTGGTTTAAGCGTGAAGAGGTAACAGACAGACAGACAGACACGCTTTCGCATTTATAATATTACTAGGTTCTGCCCGCGACTTCGTCTGCGTGGATTCGGGATAAAAACTATCCTTTTAATCCACGCTATCTTTGTGCAAAATTTCATTCAAATCGGTTAAGCCGTTTAAGCATGATTGAGTAACAAACATACAAACATCTAAACATCCTGTTAGCATTACTCCTGAACGCCGCTTATTTGACATTGATTTGAAAATATTTATTAAAAGAAGAGGGTAGTTAATACTATTTATTTGACGTATGACGGTAGGCAGCGCAGGCATTAATCTAAACTATGAATGAATACATTCAACACGATGTAACAATGAATACAATCATTACGGGTAAAGAGGCTTATTTATCTACCAAGGCCAACAAATACACATAAAAGAAAAATAATTCGCTTTCAATAAGAAGGAGGACATACGTATCCACAGAGTCGAGTCCTTATATAAATTGTTACTTACTGTATTGTAAGAAAAAAAGTTAATGGGTTTGTTGTCATATAACTGGGGCATAATTCCGAAAAAATAATAAGAATTAGATTGAATTATATAGGAGGGCTCGAGCTAGCCTGAATGAAAGAGATTAGTTTACCGATAAAGGTCGAACATCGAATGAATGTTCTGCCGAATATTAATATCATCGAAAACATTTTTGTTTTAAGAAACAGTAAACTTTTATAAAACGAACCAAACTTGAACTAATGGGTTCCCAATTACCTTTTAGCTGTACATAAAAAGAGAACGATTTTTCAGATAAAAAAAACGATGATATGAAAATTCGGCGAAACGATGCATTCGGTGTAACTTTGGACGGTAAAATAAGAGACTCCCAAAATTACAATCATAAGTAAGTCTACTTATTTATTTCCGTTTATACGGGCTACATGTACCAGATAATCTATTATATATGGCCACATGATTGGGTGATTCGATTGATGATATTTTTCCCTGTTATTCCAAGTATTTTGGCCAGCGCTATGGCAAGCAATTAAAATCGAGTGTTGCTATTGTCAACCTGATTGATCATCATCATCATCATCATATCAGCCGAAAGACGTCCACTGCTGGACATAGGCCTCCCCCAAAGAGTGCCAAAGTGACCTGTCCTGCGCCACCCGCATCCAGCGGACTCCAGCAACCTTTACCAGGTCATCAGACCACCAGCCTACCCACGCCGCGCCTTCCGGTACGTGGTCGCCACCCGAGAACCTTTCCGCCCCAACGGCCATCGGTTCTACGTGCTATGTGCCCCGCCCACTGCCACTTAAGTTTAGCGATTCGGAAGTCTATTTCGGTTACCTTGGTTCTGCTGCGGATAGCCTCATTTCTGATGCGATCACGCAGAGAAACTCCCAACATAGCCCTCTCCATAGCCCTTTGGGTGACTTCAAGCCTTCTTATAAGGCACCTGATTGATAGTAAACCCGAAATATCGGTGTGATGAGTACGCTATTCAGTCCTAAAAGAATGTAACTTAGAATACATACAAACTATATTACATAAGACCATAGCCATAATAACACAACAACTTGCTCTGTAGATAGATATGTGCAGTAGTGTTCCTTGTGGGTAAGGTCGCCAGAGCTCACGAGGAGTCGAGAGCCAGGGACTCACTTTTGTCACGACGAAACAACGAATCCTCAAATAAATAAAAGGTTGGCAACGCGCTTGTGATGGTTCTGGAGCCGGAAGCATCCATATGCATGAGTAGACAATCTTCTTAGACAGTGTCTGCCTACCAATACGCTTATTTGCTACCGTTACATTTATATTTTTTGTAAGCCTATGTTGTGTCCCACTGCCGGGCAAAAGCCTTCCCTCCTAGCCTTCTGACTATCCCGACTCATTGCCAATTAACCGTTATATTATGAAATAAAAAGCGTCATGAATTAAACCTCCAAAATGGCCAGGTACTAACCTTGGAAAACAGCTTAAAGTTACATTAAAGTTTAAGCTATATCCACACCAGTGTGTACTTACATGTGAGTACCGTGTGTACCCAGCTTTAAGCTTTGCGGTCACCTCTTTAAGCCCTGGCTCGTGTATACCCGCATGACTAAGGTAAGGGCAAATACACAAATTGTAAAGTTGGCCAACTATAATAACGTACCTGGGTTGCGGGCGGCGATATGAGGGATTTTGTTTTTATTGTACTTTGAGGGTAGTCTACGTATTTGTAACTTTTAACCGAGATAACTGCGAGGCTCGCGAGAGATTATGCAAAGCCTTTATATTTTACTAGTTTTTTGCTTGAAACTTGGGGCGGGTTGTAACAAACCGTCTTTAATTGTAAGCGGTGTTCGTTTACATTTGAATGTATGCAAAGTTTGACAAGTTCCTATGGTATGACAGCTGCCGGCGCCATATTTAACGTTGATCGGTCTGTCCGTAAGTTTGTCTTACCCGCCCTCATCTTGTCTAGTCATTGTGGCTTAACTGTCCCACACACCTCCGGGGTGTTCATTCGCTCGAACGCGGCTGACCGATAGCAAACACATTACTACTATTCATATCATTGACGCGTAGTTGCAGTCTCCAAGAGGCAACCGACGGATCGCGGTATTTGAGCTCCAGAAGTATTGTGGACTGCCCTGTGCAACCCAAACTGAGCCAACTTGGAATGCGGCGGAAATAGAAAAAATGTATGAAAAATACTTTTTGTCGCGAGGCAGCCGCTTAAAACAGCGGTCTGCTGAAAGTGTGTACGCTGTTTATATAATGAAATGCTACAGGGCGGTTCCGCAACGCTTCGGTAGCTCAAATACCGCGAGCCATCCGGTTGCCTCTCGGACTCTGAAACTACGCGTCATTGCTTTAATTATAGGTCACAAACGGGTAGTCTCGTTGGGTAGTTGGGTCCTTAACTAGACAACGGAGTACGTGTTATGCGATAGAGCGGGATGACATGATTTGATGTTTTTTCGCTGTCAAACATCGGTTTTATTAGAGACACCTCATTTACAGTAAGTGCTATTGATTATGCTGTATATTTAAACAGTCTATTTTTGAGTCCTTTATAAGTATTATTTATATCAGATAGTTTCTGCGATAAAATTGATGAACATGAAGGTATTCATTTAATAATTGTTTTTAAGTATATTTTAACGTTTTATACCGTTTATATAGATTTTGAACCACACCCGTTTATACTTACATAGTTTAGAAAAGTAATTTCATATTATTACACAGACTTTTAATTATATTGCAACGGGCACCTCTTAGTATTAAAAATAACATACGAATGAAAGCTTGAGATACCAAACAAAGCCTTTATATTTCTCTTATCCTAAAAATCTGTTACCATCACATTAAAAAAGTCCCGCCTGTGCATTGCACCAATTCCAATTTATTCTAAAGGTCATATTAGTCCACTTCATCGTCGTGTAACCCTATTACGGGGTCTCGAATATCACTCCTGAATAGGTCCCCACGATCGGAAATCGATTCTATAGCATCGCGTTTCTATGTAAACTGAACGATAAACGAAAATGTAATGTTGATGAAGCTGTCGACGTGAAAATTTAAACTCTACGTTAACACGGGATCCCCTGATTTTGCCAAACATGTTTCACCAAATGCATCGTTTCGCCGAATTTTCATTTCATCGTTTTTTTTCTGAGAAACCGAAACTTTTTAGATATACCTAAAAGGTCGTTGTGTAGAACCCATTCGATTAGGTCAGGTTTGTTTTATAAGCACCCTGAAAGGTTAAAGTTTCTGAAAAACAATTCAGATTCAGATTCAGATTTTAATTCATAAAATACATTATTTTACATGTCAAATTGAGTAGGTAGGTTTTATACATGTCAAGGTAGTTTTAATTATAAATAGATATACAATATTCCTAAAAAATAATATTAATTGTTGTTCAATGTTTTCGGATTAGCGAAAATTCTGCCAAACATTCATTCGATGAAACGTTTGTCAGAAAAACAATGGTAAATCCGTTCGCACCCTCAGTGCCTGTAGCGCACTAGGTGGGAGTATTGCTCGTAGGTGCCTTCCTCTAGTTAGCGGAAAACCACGGCATCGGCTATTCATGAGCGTACCACTACGAAGTCGTTAGCACTGAATGTGTTAAGGTGTATGTGAACTTGTGAAGCCCCCAACCCGCACTGGGCCAGCGTAGGGAATACTACCTAGACCCTCTCAAACATGAGCCTGTATAAAGGCTGATAATGATGTGTCAAGAGGAGGCTAATCCGGTCGCCCAGTTCATACAAAAAAGGTCTAATTCGGGTCCGTTTGTCATAGACATTATTGTAGACAGAGTTTTGTTGAAGTAAGCCACCAATAAAGAAGTTACGGTAGCCTAGTGGTTCAGGCACAGATACAGATATCCACTAGATAACTTAAACACTTCAATCTGTATGAAAACCGACCGTGTCACTTTTTTCTACCTACTTTGACGTCACACGGGCGAATTAGTGATCTGAATTCCCCGTTGTCCGCGGAAAATCGATTCTGCAATAAGATATTTTCTTAATATTCACGGACAACCGGCTACCACAACAGACGCGCGCGGAATGTAAGTGGACGGCCAACTTGGAGTCCGAATTCTGACACGCGAAGTACATGCATTTGCGTGATCTATGTATATCTACATCTGGGGGTTCAGGCATGCGGACCTTATGTACGGAATATCATTTGATATTTACCGTTAACCTTTCGGTGAGGGAAAAACATCGTAAGCAAACCTGCCTATATCTGCGAAGAAATTCAAAGGTGTATGTGAAGTCCCCAACCCGCACTGGCCAGCGTGGGGACTGCTGCCCGTTTCCGGTCATCCATGAGAGGAGGCCTGTGCCCAGCAGTGGGACGTATACCTGATTGATTATAAGTAGATTTATTATAAGCAGCCAACGCAACGGTAGTCTATTTGTAGAAATACAATTTTGTATTACGGTCGTGGTCGACATTTGAAAAACCACAACATCTCGGATAGGACCTCAAATCTGACCAAACTGGATGGCTGTTCAGACCCTTTACAAATTAATGAAAGAAGAAAACAAATAAAAGAAGAAGCCCTTTACAAAGTTATTACCTAGCAGGGGTAGCATTATCTTGAAATTAGCGACTCTACTACTTTTTAGTTTAGTATTTGTTTTATTTCCTCTAATTACTTTCTATTCACTAGCGTTAACGGTCACTGGTTGCTTGGAGGTTCTCTGTAAACGTTTCAAACGTCAGTAACATCAACGCAATCCCATTTAATTTTATGGAACTCTGTGTAAAATCTCGACTACAATTAAACTAATTTCGCAAAGTATTAATTTGCAATTATACTGAGGTTTTAACTTGGCTTTATGAAATAGAATTGTAAGCTTTAGTTTTCGTTTTGATTTTTATGGAACGATTGATGTTTGAAGGGATGGAACAAGAGACGTCACTATTTTTAACCGACTTCAAAAAAAAAGGAGGTTCTCAACTCGGTTGTATTTTTTTTTTTGTATGTTTGTTACCTCAGAACTCCGTCATTGATGAGCCGATTCGTAATTTTTTTTTTGTTTGTAAGTATATGCTTCCAGGTGGGTCCCATTTTTTTTTTAATTCAGTTTGATGATGGGATCCATGAGGAATTGAGGGAACTCCTCAATTATTTTAGGCACGCGTGTAGTGATTTTGGTATTTTATATTATTTCTCGTGTATTTACACCCGGAAATCATAAATTTGGTGGAGTGGAATTGATGATGAAGACCACAGATGACTTATGGAATTCCTCAATTATGTACTTAAAAGTACTAAAGTACGTCACAGATTCTGATAAGATTCCGTTGCAATAGCAACTAATGAAGCCCAAAGGTGATCCTTGTGGAATCAACGGAAGTCCTCAAATATTATCGGCCCACATACAGCGATTGGGTTCTTCTCTTTAATAATCAACGCATTTGCTTTCGTAAATCAGTTCATGTGGTAAATTGGAAAAGAAATGTTCTCGTGGCTTGGCGGAGTACTAAATTGAAGTCGGTTTAAACTTTGTTTTTAAAGTAAATGATTTAATGTCAAACAGCGTCCATTTAATAGATTATTGTCTTTATTAAAACCGTAATAGGAATTCATAAAAAATCGGCCGAGTGCGTGTCGGACCACGCGCAGTGTAGAGTAGTTGCCTATCTTTCTTAGTTACATCGACACGCGCGTGCCAACTAATCAAACACATGACTCGAACAAAAATTTGGACTTTAAAGCCCAATATCTCGCAAACGAATCACTTACTAACCATTTACTAAAACCCATTATATTTTTGAACAAGCTATCCAACGATACCCCACACTATGGGTTTAACGAGAAAAAAAATTACATCCCCACTTTAGGTGCAGCGGAGGGGTGCCCCAAAAAAAAATTTTTTTCAAGATTTTATTCTTCTGTTTAGTCGGCGTGATTGATTTATATACCCATGCCGAATTACAGTTTTCTAGTTGTAATGTTTACTGAGCTAAGCCGAAGACGGACGGACGGACGGACGGCCAGCAAACATGGCGAAACTATACATTATAACAAAAAACCCTATTTTGACTACAGAACCCTAAAAAGCCTAACTGACCGTTGAACAATGTTTTAGTTAAAACGCTCATTTAGCTTATTTAACGTGTGTTAAAAACTATGTATGTATATAAATACTTCATTGTAGGTACACATGACAGGTAAAAATACTGACGGTGTAAGGTTAAATCGGTACAAAAGCGTGCTTATCCCTGTAATGGATCTCTTCGAATTATATTATATCCCTTTGAACAATTGATTGGAGAGTAACTAAGAGATAGGCCAACTAACACGTTTACAAATACGTATTTAATTTACCTTTATGCTACAGTAAATTCATCTTAAGGCGCCGTAGGTTCATGGTCTTCTCTCCCTCTCACTGAGCATAAGCGTTAGCGAGATGGAAGTGCGTGGTCGGAAGCGCGGATATCATGTTTTTTAATTTAAATTTTTTGGTCGTTTAATTAAATAAAAAGTAAACTGAGTTTTTTCAAACTTATTGCCGATTTTTAGAAGCAATTTTAATAGTTTTAGCTTTTGTGCATAATTTGTTACGAATATTTTAAGTGTATTTTAGACCCTATGTTCGTGTTTTTTTTCTATCGGGCGAAAATTGCTTAGTCATGTTTCAATTCACTGATGTCGCTCAAGAACTATTCGTATTTTTTTGAAACCATATTATAAACAGTCGCATTATATTGTTTCAAAAACTCTGTTCGCTTAACTTCGCTGAACCTACGGCGCCTTAATACACTTAAATACAGGGTGGAATCTTGAACGTGATCCAAAATAGCAAAATGTGAATCTATCCATGATTCTGAGCAACTTTTATTATGGGACCAACTTTGTGTTATGCCAAAAAAATCCAACTATTTCATTAACTCTGCTCATTTTAGACTGACAAGAATGTATGAACAGGTGTGTTTTTTTTGGCATAACACAAAGTTGGTCCCATAATAAAAGTTGCTCAGAATCATGTATAGACTCACATTTTGCTATTTTGGATCACGTTCAAGATTCCACCCTGTATACTAATATCAAGTACAAATAAAATAAAAAATCTATACACATAAAATATTTATAAAAAAAACACATACTATAAATAAATAATAATATACTATAATAGTTTGATTCACAATCCTTCGCTAAGCCTCTTCTAACTAATTGGACCGTAATTTGACATAATATTCGATTGAGTATGTTGGCAGTATGGTTCTATAGTTTAGATACCTATTAACAAGTCTTTAAAAAACGACTACGTTTGACGACCGGTTAGCCCAGTGGGTAGTGACGCTGCCTACGAAGCTGAAGGTCCTGGGTTCGAATCCCGGTAAGGGCAAAT
Source organism: Epinotia ramella (assembly GCA_947578815.1). Taxonomy (NCBI): domain Eukaryota; kingdom Metazoa; phylum Arthropoda; class Insecta; order Lepidoptera; family Tortricidae; genus Epinotia; species Epinotia ramella. The sequence goes on along the minus strand of OX388214.1, from coordinate 3,886,805 downwards.
ATTTGTGTGGTGAGCATGAATATTTGTTTCTGAGTCATGGAAGTTTTCTATGTATTTAAGTATTTATATCTATTATATATATCGTCGTCTAGTACCCATAACACAAGCCTTAATGAGCTTACTATGGGACTAGGTCGATGTGTGTAAGATTCACCTCATATTTATTATTTATTTTTATTATTAAAAAAACAGTCACCGATGGTGGCTTTATAAACAATATAAGAAACAGTTATTATATTAAGTGCAAAAGGAAGCTGTAAAACCAATATTTATAAAAATTTCAAGGAAACACTATACACACAATATTCACAATATTCTAAGGTTACAGTAAACATTATAATAACGAACGAGCGATATTCATCGGAAGTCATTTTAAACTTTAACGAACACCCCATAAAATACAGCACAAAATCCCAATTCACTGTTTGATATTGTATCGCCTTTCACTTGCCTTACACTCCAGAAATATGGCGGAATATTCGAGATTTACGCTCGCAGACCGTAAAATTCCCCAACAAAAGACTCAGCCCCGAACGTCCCTTACGACCTTACGCTACTTTCCTATACCCAACTGCTTGTCATCTGGGGTTCCAACATGGCGAAACTCACTGGATAAGTCTAGTGTAATAGGTCGTTTAGCATCTGAAGATTGGCTGTGTCTTGGTTATTTTGTTGGCTTCCTAACTTTGCCGCCAATTAGCTGAATACAGTAACGTCTAAAGCCTTTTATAATATAATTCATAGCTAATTAACCATATACTTATTTTATATATATATGGCCCGTGTGAGTGAAGCTAATGGTTTCGTAGCGATATACTCGTAGCCGATATGCGAAAAACCCTTTGTAAAGGAAAGCACCTGTGAGCAGACCGTCCACCTAGCGGGTTCATGGCGCTGAACGTGTAAAAAACTTGTCAATAGTAGGTAAAATAACGTTACAGTCATAGACAGTTCACTATAAAATAAGTTCAGGATTAAAGACGTTCCGTTCCCGGAAAAAAACTCAATAGTGAATATTCGCTACACGCGGGAATAATCCCCAAGTTTCCGCAAAAAAGTCAAGAAAACGTGAATAACTTTCGAAAATTCGCGTTTGTGTCTGGGCGTATATATGCATGCCCTTTCTTCACATGAGTGTCGTAAAAGTTGACTAAGGGAGCAGGGTTGAAGTGTGTTGTGGGTAATGGTCTAGCAACCTATTACTGCGATATCACATTTGTCGGTCTTCTATACCCACATTTATGCTAAAAGTAATATTGGAATATAATATGTTTCATGTGCTCTGCCTACCCCTTTTGGGAGTGAAGGCGTGAATGTATTTATGAATATGCAATCAGGCCCCGTAGCATGGATGGCGTTATCACGCGATAAGTGACAGGATAGGCGCGTCGTCTCGTTCTATCGAACGGTGTCAGCCAGGGACGGAAGCTCTATCCTGTCACTTATCGCGTGATAACGCCATCCATGCTACGGGGCCTGAATCAACAATGGCCTAGATATCAAATTAATTTCTTACCTAATACTCCTTACTTTTTAGCAATTTTTTTATTCATTACCTACTAACTTGTGCTTCGCCACAATCATAACTTTTAAGTGGGTAAGTAATCGTTTTCATCGTGGAATCTTTTTGTGGAATACCTTTTTATTACAACTGGTACTTTTGTAGCAAAACGTTTGTTTCTGATTTCATGTCGTTATCTCCCACGATTTAGAAACTAATTATACCTAATCGATAAGTTGGTACCTACCCATTTACGAGAATGCATTAATTTTTTTACCGAGACTTAGTGGAGATATTCTGCACTTAGACCAAACCATGGTCAATGCAAACATTGAGCAATCTTAAAATGACTAAAATTTAAATATACAGACATGACTTCTATTTCTTCCGGAGTCATATCACGTAACGCATTGTACGTACAGCAGACAGCATAAGTGCATGGTCATTCCAGAAACAGATTCGCTTGTCCGCCGATCCTACGCCATCTATGAGCACGACGCACGACTATTAGCGAGATTTCACTAGATGGCGTTGTAAGTAATTTTTTGGCAAAAATAAAATTGATGTTTTATTGTCTTTTAAAACTGTATTCTTGTGGGTTACCCACCTATTATTTTTACATTATATTTATCAAGTCAACTCCAGCCGCGTTGCCAATTTTTTGTTTGTCACTCACCTTTTTGTGGATTTATTCATCTTTTTCTTATGTTTGCGCTACGAGGAAATATTCAAACATCGAATAAATTACAAAAACACTGATTCCCACCATAACTTGGCTGGGCGCAGATTTGAACTCGGAACCTTCCAGTGATGATAACTTAGGTCGAGGTAAACCTGTCTAGTTACCATTGGGCCATTATGACAGTCGAAAGATTGGTTGAAATTCGTCATCAGTTTAATTTTGTATGCGAATATTCGTCACATCACAACTACGAATAATTGAGGAGGGTAGACTGTATTGTAATACATAACTACCATCCAATTTCTTATATTTCTTATGGCACTTACTTCTTGTTCGTTTGTCGGCCATTTACGATTCGATTTCCTTCTATACAACCATAACAATGAGTTCTCGATTGATCTAGTTAAAAGATCACAATTAATTGGTTAAATATAATGTAAACGTAAGTATATAGTGTTAACATATGTTTTGTAATATATATTATACCTTACTACATACTCGTATCTTACATTGTTCTTATTGTGTTTTTACGAATAGAGTTGTTACTGCGAAGAACGGTTGTTTTATGGGCACAAGAGGAAGGATCTCGTAGACCAGGTCTCATTGATGCCGCGCATTATGAAGCTGTGAAGATGACCTATATGAAGAAAATTTGTTTAAGCGGATAACCCACATTCCACACAAGCGAAAGCCCAGTTCGTTGTTGCTAACGGAAGGCCAGAAAACAAGGTTGTAATTTGGCCTATGATATGGCTGTCTGAAGTGAAGAGTGAAAAAGTGAAGTGTATTAAATCCAGTCAACAGGGCCATTTAAGTTTATGGTGTTATAATAATACGCGCCGTGATAATGGTCGCGTAGTTCCTAATATAGAAAAAGTGCAGATGCTGTCGCCCAAAGAGTACGGATTACGTTAAGATTTATATATTCTGTGACGTTTCACCTTGGGTCTCTCAGGGTATACTCGTATAAATAAAACAACCATTGGGTGCTATTAGCTCAGGCGCGCAGACGTGACCTCGCTCACCGACAGCTAGCCGGCGACTGACTCGAGCTGTCGGTTCGCCACAGCACAGCTGCTGCCCTCGCATATATATTTGTGGTGGCTATACGCCACATCTCTCCTTTTTTTACAAATTACATAATATTTTACAATATTACACTTTTACTTTAACGGTTTAGTCTACAAGTTTACACCGAGAAATTAATATTTAAATGGTGCATTTTTATTCCACACATTCATAAAAATATCCTTATTTATCTAGAATAGAATTCAGGAATACCTTTTTACGAAAGCCTTGTGTGACTAAGTTTAACTTAAGTGTATCTCTCTCTCTTTTTTTTCAATCAAATTCAAATTTCATTTTTGCAAATACACAAATTACCTTTATAACATTTACCTCTAGGAGGAGGATGTCACGAACATATAAGCTCTGAATAAATTATACACCGCTTATGATTATGATTTGTAAACAAGTGAAATTGAATATTCCTGCAATATTTTTTACTAAAATTATATTGTGAATAATTGTCAACCTTATAGTAATAGGGGTATTTCTTACCCAAATATTGGTAACATATGTACTAAAACTTGCCATTTTAGCAATCTATAGGATAAGGCGGTTTTTGAAACATCATAAGATATAATTTATTTATTTATTGTCCTAGCTATTCATTGAGATAATGCGGGCAGCATCTTTATCACAATGCCACCAGAGGCTGTTTTAAGATTTAGTTTAGTTATAACTTTGAACTTGGATTTTGATACTTCGCTTTTATTTTATTTCGTGGAAGTATAAAGTCTTAATTAGCAAAATAATATGTTAGCTAATACGATTGTAAAATTGAATAATAAAATTTCATGGCTAATTTTATAGCACTTTTTCCATTAATGCTTGTGCACCTATAAATGTCAGTAACTAACTACCACGTTCGGAAAGTTAGAAAGAAAGCCACGGGCAGAACCAGCGTAAAAACTCGACCAAGTATATGTATATACATACGATATGTAATTATATTCTTCTGAATACCTTTATTCAAGCGTCGATTAAGAAACTTTCTATTGGAAATTCCACTGTATAATAAGTGGATTTTTTGACATAACCGCTTTTATAATTTTTATTTGTTTTTTTGATTAAATTAAATTATTGTTATATTATGTACTGACGATCCTTTTAGGTGAACTTTGATAACTATGACATACATTTAAATTAAGTGGACATAGTTATATTTCAATTGTTAGTTATTATTCTTCTAATTATTTTGATTGAATGTTATTGTATGTTATTGACGATCACAATAGGGATTCTTTTAAATTGACATGTAATTAATAATTTAATCTTATATTGTGAGCAAATGAATCTGAATCTGTAATATTAAAATATTAGTGTATTTTAATTTTACCATACTACGGTTTGGAAACCCAATTTATTTTTAACTTTTCTGGTAAATCACGCACACATGTATTGTAAGGTAGCTCCTATATATTTATTTTATTTATTTGCATACACACTACACGGCTCATATTTACCAATGTCTTACTAATTAGCATACATTATTAAATCTATCCAATGACACACCAATAATGATCACATTTACTTAATTTCATCTAAAATGACTACATTTTACCCACAATTGTATGCTGGACATGTAATTGGTTGATCTTGGGGCATGTTTTGAAGAGTCAACGCGATCCGACGGATTAAAATCCGATCCAGTCACTTTCATACAACTTTATTTTTTAGTTTCAGATATGTTCTCTGATTTTTTTTTGCAAGATGTTTATTTCTTATTTATAACTTAAATAGACATAGTATACCCTGAAGTATTATGGTTTAGTATCTATCTCACATTCGTTTATTTCCTCAGTGTTGGGTGAGACTAAGTTGCTAAATTCGCAGATTAAAATGAGATGAAGCTGTATTTCCTGTTTATATTATTCATTATTAAACTGATGATCTGATAAATTAAAACTGATGAAATATAGCAATACAAGCAAAACTATTTCATATATTTTTTAAATCTCAGTTCCATACATCGTCACAAAGTTTGGTATGGAAGTATACAACTTCTATTAATATGATTAGTTTGGTGGCCTTTTTCTGGTACCTATTACACTGCCACGTTTAACCTTTATTATTTTATGTAAGTATCCATTACTTCGTGTCATGCACTTGTAGAGATCGATATTTATTCCACAGAGGCGCACTAAATACCTTTTTTCCATACACATACACTTTTTAGCGTTTGGAAAAGTAGGTAGTACTAGTACTTGATGTCATCAAGTTGATGAGAAGAAACGCCAGTCTGTTCTCAGTTTTCAATTTTCGGTTTATGTAATTTTTCCGAAAAATATACATTATTCTATGATATTATAAACCAGGGACGGCTGTCAATTTACTAACTAGTTACCAGCCACATTGCACAACTGTAGCTAAAGCAATACTTATTATAAGAATATTAACTTATTCTCATTAAATTATTCCCGGCATTACTTGGCAAATGACCGGGACGTATTAAGATGAGGTCTTCAGTTAAAGAACTAAAATTTGAAGATAAGAACTTTTACATATTTGCTCTTGTCTAACAGTAACAGTCAAAAAATATTATCTGTATTTGTAATTTGATTTGGATAGCATTATTTAATTACGTTGACTGCTAGCACATAAACATGTTTATAAAAAATATTTAAAGCCAATTTTACCGTCCTTGCTCCAATACATATTTTCCAGATTGCCCTTGGCAATCTAACCATCAATAAAAAGGTATCTGAATATTTTTATTTTACTTCATTATTTTCTTGAGACCTCATCTCAATCAGCAATTATTTTGCTATACCCACCTTATGGGATTGGTTTGTAAAATTAGCACATGCCCTGTTTGTTTTTTTTTTTTTTTTTTTTTTTTTCACATTATGGACTTGCTTATAAACTAGCATACAACTTCTGGAATTTTACCCACATTATGGGTTAGCAACTGACGCTTGTACTAACTCACATCATGAGCAGAATCAATTATTTATTCATTTTCTTTGACTATTTATATGACATGCATTCCATGTCATAATTGTGTATTAACTCACATCATGAGCAAAATCAACTTTTTATTTACTAAGTATTTATGTGACATGCATTCCATGTCATAACCACATTTTGGTCTATTTATTTGCTATTTATGTGAAATGCATTTCATGTCATAACCACATTTTGGTCTATTTATATAATATTTGTGACATGCATCCCATGTCATAACCACATTTTGGTCTATTTATTTGCTATTTATGTGACATGCATTTCATGTCATAACCACATTTTGGTCTATTTATTTACTATTTATGTGACATGCATTCCATGTCATAACCACATTTTGGTCTATTTATTTGCTATTTATGTGACATGCATTTCATGTCATAACCACATTTTGGTCTATTTATTTACTATTTGTGACATGCATCCCATGTCATAACCACATTTTGGTCTATTTATTTACTATTTATGTGAATAGCATAACCAGATATACATCATATATCACTAGTTATGTGGAACTCGGGGAGATTTCGCTCTTTAGCACTTGGTGGGGGTGTGGTGCTTTTGATTTAACCTTGGTAATTTTGATTTAGAATACACGAATAATTTATGTTTCATAGTTACGAAATATATTCGTAACCACTAGATATATGTTATTATTAATGTACTACCACGGATAGCCGGTAAGGTTGTGCTTTCTTTAGACGTGACTAGAATTTACCGTTTAGATACTTATAGCCAAATAAGGATTTTATCAATTTATATAAATGCCGTTTGTATAATGTGATTATAATTTAAAACGATCATGTACTACGCCTCATTGATGGGCACGATCCTAATTATGATAATTATTATTCTGGCCTTTAATTTCAATCCACAAAACTATAGATAACAATTACTACTGCATAGGTATAGATGATTTCTTTATAGTATGATAGTAACGTTAATGTAATACCTATATTCCATATTTTTGTCCTGTCTTGGATTATTTCCCCACAGACACGGTACAGGAAATTATTCATGTATACCTCATCATATATTTTATATATATATATATCACTTTATGAACCTTGAAATATTTTACACCATATGCTCAATGGCATATTTTACACTGAGCGCGTGCTCCCAGGCACCTAGCATCTACATCTAAACACTTTCCTCCACCGTGGTACCTTTGTTGTTGTTTGGGGCTTACCTATTCAGTGTACCTATTAAATACGCTACTCGAATAAGTAAAACGCAGGTTTAGATATATTCAAACTCACACTTGTTATTATAATTAGTGCGATTTCATTTTTTTATTTTTTGAAAGAAGGTACTTGTATGTTTATCGGTCAATCAACTTTTCTTGTCCCTTGGCTTTTCTTCATGGTCAGTTACCACGACATGTGTATTTGGTAAATTTTCTTATAGCCAGATAAACAGTCTGTTTGAACATATAATGTTGCATCCCGCAAACCGTATTTTAGCAGAAACATGGTTGTCTAGGGGACAAATACAATTTTCATACAAATCGGGGACATTCTACGTTCCTGGCAACTGGTGCAATTGCACCAGTCGAGGGCAAATTAATATCTGTTAATACAGTTGTCATTTAGTTTCACGCTATAATTAATTGAGTAAGGAATGCAACGACAGTTAGCAACAGCAACATCGTATTTCTCGTAATCCCCTTTTAGACAGCAAATAAGACGGGGAGGACACTAAAAAGTTGATTCACCTCTATGCTTTAATAAATACCTTCTGCTGTGTCGTTAAAATACTACGAGTATCCAAGTAGATACTTAAAGAAAACATAAACAACACAACACTAAATAAGTTGAGTTTTCGGTTTTATTGCTATCTCACTGCGAGATTAAGTAAAGGACTGCACCTGCAAGGTGCACAATATTATCTATAGATACCAATGCTAAAGTACTCCTCGTATTCTCATTTCTGTGTTGTCTGCCACTTTGTAAATGACCATTTTGATATAGTAAATCAATCAATAATATCATTCTCGTTAATTATATATGTAGAACTAGGTTACAAGTCACAACGACACACACGAAACACTGAATAAACACTCAACGAACGGTACACTGAATAGTTGTTATGCCTCGATAACTTTTATTTTATTGACACACACGGGTTCGTATTTGCTTCTTCCTTTCGTTTTAGCGTTTTTAAGAAACCCAAGGAATGTTTTAAATATGGTTTGTCACTTACTCGAGGACTCGTCGCCAATGTGACGTTTCACCTTGGGTCTCTCAGGGTATACTCGTATAAATAAAACAACCATTGGGTGCTATTAGCTCAGGCGCGCAGACGTGACCTCGCTCACCGACAGCTAGCCGGCGACTGACTCGAGCTGTCGGTTCGCCACAGCACAGCTGCTGCCCTCGCATATATATTTGTGGTGGCTATACGCCACATATTCTATAAACCGGGTTATCCTAAATAAATTTAAAAAATATATATTGTTTCAGTAGGTAGGTATTAATATGCCGTTTGCTTTCTCTTTTTTATATTCCTTTACTATTTAAAATGTGATATTTCATAAGATCAAACAAGTGTAAGTAACGGTGAAAGCCCAAATAAAATTATTATGATTATTTTCAAATCAATAACACAATAATTCATGGTTTGTTTGAACGCTCACATATAGGTAAAGATATATTATGGCAATTAACACCTTAATTCGTTCTGCTGATTTGAATGTTAGATAACCCGGTTGTAAGTTAATATTGTCAATATTATATTTATTGGGGTGAAGCTTCAATCTTTTTCCAATTATGGAAATGAAACTTAAGCTATTAACTCAATAAAAATGTTACAAAGTTGATAGGTAACTATTACTAAGTAGTATTATAAAATTGCTTTAACAGAACTGTAGTGAACAAAATAAACATATTAAAACATAAAATGCTGTTTTAATTATTTAAGTTATGAATATATAACTTTTTTTTATGACTAATATATAAATTATGTATATAAAAAACTTTCATCTATAAAAATAGAACAAATATAAAAAAATACAAAAACATAAAAACCTCCCATTAGCTGGGATTCGAACCTCGATCGTTCTAGGCGGCTGAGCCTAGAGCACATGTCTTAATCCATTGAGCTATCTCAACTTTATAGATAAAGGTGGAAATCTAGCATTCACATACCAGTGGTATCGCACTTAAATACAGCTATTATAAATTAGCATTTAATAGCCTTGTTAATAATTATACTAATATGAGAATATTTCTGGTGATAACAGGTGTCAATTTATAGGTATTTAATGCGTCTAGTATAGTGCTTATTTTCCGCGGTATCTCTAAATAGTAGCGCCAACAACGCCATCTAGTTTAATTATTGCGCACCACGTGCAACTGTGTGAGCAGCAGACGTCAAACGATACAAGCGAAACTGGGCCGTAAGGTGTCCATGCATTATTGCAGCCGATAGTACGTTCTAGGTAGATCTAAATGTCAATTTTTATATCGAAAACTGACAGTTGGACTGTCCTAACCTCAGGTCGATTTGTGTAGGAATTTCCCCACATATTATTATTTATTTACTGTCTGTTCTTTGACCCCTAAATCTCTAAAAGACAGTTTTATTACTTTTAACTATACAACTAAATCCAATCCCTTTTTTCTGTAGCCACTCCGCCATGTTGCCAAAAACCAGTAAACCATACGAAGCTCATTCAGAGCGACCATGTTTTTCCTCCGAGAGTGCCTCACAAAAGATATCGAGAATAACGGCACAAAGCGGCCACTGAAAGCTCCAAGTGAGGCCATTTATTACAAGCTTTTTGCTAGCTTTACCTACTAGTATATTTGTGTGTATTATAAAAGTCTATTTTCTGCGCGTAGTGATGGTGATATTAAAATCGGCATGTTATTTGAATCCAATGAACGCAGTGTTATAAAAATACTGAGATTTGGAAATTTTGGTATTTTTTTCCGTGCTAACTGATAAAGAAAAAAAATTGTCTTATTTCTTTTTCCGTTTTACGATTCACCCTTGTTTCACCGACAAACTTTTCATCGAATGAATGTTTCGCCAAATGTAAATTTCATCGAAAACACATTTTTTTTAAACAGTAAACTTTTCAGGATTGTTATGTTATAAACCAACCTCACCTAACCTGATGGGTTCTACACAATATCCTTTTAGCTATACCTACCTAATAAAAAGAAAGCGGTTTTTGAGAAAAAAAAGTTCGATGAAATGAAAATTCGACGAACATTCGGAGAAAACATAACAAAATTTGGAAAATTGGGGATACTTTTTCTATATCGGAATCAATATTTATGAGTACTTAAGATTATGAGCTGGGCAAACCAAAAATAAACGTAAAAGGTTTTTTTTTGGGAAACTACCCAGAAAAAAAAAAAATTCTACACGCTTCTTTTGTGCCGCAAACTATCCATCCGTTTTATATTTTACTCAGGCAACAGTTTTGTATTTTATAACAGATATTGTTAAATGGCAGAATTTACTCGCCATATACAAAAGTTGTCGTCAGTCTAATGTAGCTTTTATTGAGAAGTGCGTTCCAGTTTAACCTACTAGGCCCTGATAACCCTGTCCCTACCTCCTTTGGGAAAACGGGCGTGAATCTATGTATGTATACAAACATTGCCTTTCACATTCACCGCGCAACTTTCTACTCTATCAAAGACGTCGCGTCATAACCACATCTAAAAGCGTATCAAAACGTTACAATGTAGTAAGTAAACCAACACATATCACATACATACCCAACTTATTCATATAAGTCATGCATCGTGGCAGCTGAAAAGGGGGTTTAACACAAGATATCTGATCTTGTGTTTCGCATTCTGATTTCCTGACAATATGCTCTGTGTGCTTTTTCTGTTAAGCAAGCAGCCAACGAAAAAACCATAGAAGTCTAAGTAGCGCCGCAAAACGGGCCCACAGAATGGGTGCCGTTGCCATTATGCGGGGTTGGGGGCGGGGTGTCCAAACGATGCCAGGCAGCTGTTTAGTTTGAACATGCGCTAACGGTTATAGGCTCGTGTTTGGGTAGAAATTTGTAAGTGAGCTCGCCTTCTATTTTTGCATTCGCTGGAAGCGAGCACACGTAACTAATGAAATAATTTTGAATATCACAACGCTGGCTAACAAGCATCAAAACGGCCTGCCTTATCGTAAGCAGACACACTAGCCTGTGGACGCTTACGGCGCCGGAGTCACAGGTGCGAACTCTTAATTGATTTGAGAATTCGTTTTGTTTACAGTTAGAGAATACAAGAAAAGAAGAAGAAATTATTTATTTAGCACTCTAAAAACTTAATAAAAGAAACAATTACTAATACCTATAAAGTGCTGTAATAGACCTTTAAATCTCAGCACGTGGAGTGAGGGCCCCAAAAATTTAAAAACTAGTAATCAAATTGGAGTTCTTAACGTGTGCGTCGAATCGACCCAAAGCTTTTTCGAGATGATAAACATTCTTTCCTCCCACATCTCACTATCTCGCAATACACTCCATTGCCTTATCAACATTTACCTCCTTCTGCTCCGTAACCCTCGGCATCAGGCAGCAAATCCCCCGTGGAAATGTGTATAGAACCTTGCTCAAGTATAAATAAGTTTCTGTGTTTTTTTTGTACATGTTTTTGTTGCCGACTGTAGTATTTTTGCACAGCCATATCAACTACTCGTTGAGATGGTTCTGATGAGTCCCAACACGCCAGGTTTATATTGTAGTCTAGGAGTTGCTATAACCACCTTCTGTATCCATCCTCAGATCGGCTCGGTGATGCCATAAATATTGCGTTGACACCAAATTTACAAAGGTATGGCAAATTTTAGCTCGGATAAGCGCGCGGTTGAAAAATGGTTTGCTTTGCTTTGCTTGAAAGACAACTTATGTACATTTACTTACTTAAATGCTAACAGTGCAATCCATATCCACTCACTTGCTTGTGGCAAGCACAATTGCCAATTTCGCGGACCCCTAAACTGATGGTGGCAACTGTGGTTGCCAATCGAAGTTTGGTGCTTTGATAATGAAAAATTTGAAGCAGTTTAGGCTACCTTTTTTAAAATTCGAAAGCAAGTGAGTGGATATGGAAGCTTGTAAGAAGAAAGAAAGAAAGATATTGTACATGTGATTAAAAACTTAAATTCACCAAAATGGATGCCACTCAGCATATGCCACCAGCAAGACATGCTAAAGGCGCGCATATAACTTAAAATTATAACTTATACGTAACAAACTTAATACGAACGAATAACGAGTGTATTATTTAAATCTCTTAGGGAATGCGTAAAATATAGCATAGTTTTTATCCCGGGTCCACGCAGACGAAGTAGCAGGCGGATGCTAGTAATTATATAAGATGTCTTTTTGTGTACACTGTCACACGAAATTTCTTCTTCCAAGAAGTTTTAGTTCTCATTATTTAGTATTCTGTATCAAAATTGTTGAGCAGGTCGATAACGTAACTTTACTTGAGCACTGTGGGTCTACAGGTGCATCTTTTACGGAAATTTAAAATGCTGTTTCTTAATTCATAACAACCTATTTAAATAAAAGACTAGGTCCAAACTCCAAACTTAAGAAATTTTAAATCCCATTCTCTCCCGCAGCTACACAGCACAAGCAAACTACTACAACACTTTCCTAAATCCACAATCCCCAATAAACCTGAAAGTCATTTTATGACACAAAATAAACAGTTTACGATCACAATGATCAAGAGCTGGTATTCTCAACAATTGCAGACAACTCGCGTTAGATGAACCAGTATATTAGGATATTTCGGTCAAAAATTTCATTTTTGGTACAAGCTTTTATTACCAGCTGTAATTTTCTGTATAGGGGGAAGTCTCTTAACGCCGGACTAGGTGCCGTCTGGCGTAAAGAGACTGCCCCCGTCATCAACTACTCATTGAGACGCCGATTCTAACGAGCCCAAACTCAACGGGGTTACGTCGGTTAACTACTGAATTCCCATGGCCACCTTCTGTCTCTATCATTAGATCAGCTCAATGGTACCATGATATTGAATGGTCATCCAAAGCTGACATGTAGGGCCGTCCAGTATAGACTTATACCCCAAATTTCAGCTCAATCGGTCACCGGGAAGTGGGTCAAATTTAACTTGCAAGATTTCATTACAGACACCGCGACAGGTGAAACTAAATAAAAGTTTGTAAAAATAACAAACAGTTGGTAAACTCACTGCGACCTTTGACGTACAAATAGCAGAATAAGATACTTATTGTCATATAACAACTAAGGACACTTATGTACCTACTTATTCTAAGCAAATAAAGATTCTATTCTATTCTATTCTACGGAAACGACAGTTTTGCCTTTGCAAAGTTTATCCTTAATTAAGTGGCAAAATCTTCTAGGCTCAATTCCTGTGATAGACGAACCTTTTATAAGCCTACAATTCCTACAAATGTGTACGGAATCTTCGGTGCGCGAGTCCAACTGGCACTTGGCCAGTGTTCTCACATTTTTACAATGCAACAGGGTGAGATAACGGATATATCTTTTGCATTCGACTGCTTGGGGCGAGCGGCGAGAGAGTTTGTGAATAACTTAGGAAAGACCGGAAAGGTATCTCAACACACTTCCGCTAAACCAATATTCTGAAATTATGTTTGCACTTCACAGGGTAATACTTTTGCGTTATCTGAATTTAACATGAGGTTTTTATGCTGGATTTATAGCTTTGCAGGTAATAATTGAATAGTGAATTTCATACTATTTAAGTAATCAGACTTATATCTTGTTATCAGTGATTTGTTCTTTTATGTACCTTTTAAATATTATAGTAATGGAAAAATTGTGATTATGTTGGCTTTGAGAGGCTGTACCTTTGTAAGTTTGGAACTAATTTTTAATAAAAAAAAAAAATAACCAGGGTATAGAGAATAGACCTTCGGGGTGGATGTAGCCTGTATTTTATCCAGCGGCTTCACTTGCGTTCTGTGTATTTCACAAGAAATAAACTAATAGACAGAACATTAGTTACTACGGCGCTGCCACGAAAATCGAATGTGCCATGCTCACTGGTAACCCCCACTCTTTGTTTTGGTATACATGAAAAATGTTCCCAATAAGTACTGAATTATTTGGTACTTACTTAAAACAAATTGTACCTCAATAATTTCTAGAGTAATATTAATCTAATTTGGTGTTGCTGAAAAAAATTTAATTCTTCAAGTGAGTTGCGTCTGAACTTCAACCTGTTTTTTTTTCAGTTTAATGGAGCGTGGGGCCTACCTGCATTGGTGTGCGACTGCTACATCGCAATGGACGTCACATGCTCCACGTCCAGCATATTCAATCTGGTGGCCATCTCCGTCGACAGGTGAGCGACACACACAGGTGACTGGACATAATGACAGACTTATCAATAGACAGATGAAACACGGATTGGTTCATATTATTCATACCAATCTGACGTCATGTTTTGCACTCTTACGCCTGACATAAATGAAGCTGGCGCATCAGATAGCGAAACTGATATAGTTCTGTCGTAAGATAACTATGAATCCGTCTCAAAACTGTCGAGTTAAATAGAATAGGATAGGACAGACAAACAGACGCAGCCAGACAGAAAAAAAATACGCCAGTACCACATAACAAGTGTACTCGTATCATCATAGCGTTTTCCCGATTATATCTACCTTAGAAGAGCCAAGGGTCCGCTTCGGTACCTAATCCCAAAATTTGGCGTGGCACTAGTTTTACGAAAGCGACTGCCATCTGACCTTGCAACCCAAGGAAAACTAGACCTGGAATAAGTCCGGTTTCCTCACAAAGTTCTCCTTCACCGAAAAACTACTGCCAAATATCAAGTGATATTCCGTACATAAGTTTTTTTTGAAAAACCCAGTGATGCAAGATTGAAATTCTCATGCCTTCCCGTTCAGCGACAATAGCTCTGTAGTAAATAACAGTAATGCTCGTAAATGCCATACATGTTTAAATATTTCACTGCAACAGAATACACTGGCGCTTAAACCCATTCTAAACAGTCTGCTGAAATCACGCGCTCTGCATACAAACGTATATTATTCAAGGTAATGCCCGCGAGAAGATGTTAGAGGCCTTTCACACCAGCTCTCTGCATGTGTCTATGACTGGAAAGATATCTAACAGTTTTCCTATAGCTACATTTATTTTATAAACCGTTCCAAGATACAATATATTTATTCAGCCGATAGGTACGGTATATAAGAAGTAGTATTATCAAATAATTACATCGGAAATTAAAAAGGTCGCGTATATTTTTTTATGTGTGAGTCTTACATGTAAGATTTCAATTTAAACATGTTAGATACCAACTAATCGCGAGATCATTACCAAACCTGCCAGTCGGTCTGTCTGTTACCTTTTCACACTTAAACCGCAGAACCGAGCCCCGGGGAAGGACATATGATAGTTTTATTAAATCATCCCCTAGAAGTGTGAAAGTTTGTATGGAACTGCGATATAATCGAGTTCAGCGCGGACGGAGTAGGGGCAGAAGCTAGTACACCGTAAAGCGTTTCTTCCTATTCGCAATTCTCCACAAATGCATTTTTTCACAATACCAATTTGCTGTTCTCAAAAATTCCAAACCGAAGGCTTTGCTCTTCTATAAATTAAGCAATGAAAACATTTAAATTTCAGGACGTGTCAACAATATTTCCCATTCGATGGATTTTCAACACGTTTGCGACATAACATTAAGGTAGGGTAACTTTGGACGCTGACTGTACGTCGCTTATAATTACGGACGGGACAACACATGTTCAGACATTAAAACCACATGTTTCATTCACTAACAAGGAATTAATCTAATGCAGTGGTTGAAAACTTTGGGGTAATTTCCCTAAGAGGGGTATTATGGATATGAATATGTAGTATATACTCGTATACATATTACAGTAGCAAATTGTCGTACTACACGTTTTATGTAACCTTCATGTTTTCAAGCACGCCTTTTTGTAGCACAAGAATGTTGGCGTGCTAGAGAGAGAGAGAGAGCTAGCGATTGAAGCGAGAAGAATGGTTTCGCTGGCCCCGTGCGCGTGCTCAAAGGCAAAGAGTAGCATCAAAAACTACAAGAGATAAGGATATGTGGTCTTAGAAGCGACACCGATTTAGAAAAAAAAAATGCATTGACACATTTCCGAAAAAGCCTCATTAATCGGGAATCGAACCTGGTCAAATCTGTAGAAACATCGCAGTTCGTTTTTTTATTTGCGTAAAGTAATAGTGCTGGATGTAAGTAATGTAAGGGGCAAGTGTTGCTAAGGAACCCTGTGTCTACGATCATAGGAAAATATCGTCGGCTACTACCCATATCCATAACACGATCATTATCGATTTGTGTAAGATTGTTCCTTAATATATAGTACATTGTTTAACGAGGGGCGTAAGTGGAATATTGCGAACAAGAGTCTATCAGAAGCCCGACGCCGAAGGCGGAGGGCTTTTGATGACTCGAGTTTGCAATATTCTTACGCCCGTGTTATACACAATGATTTTCATCACATTTGCGAGGAAACAAATACATTTTAGATGAAATGAATACCTACAAATTGTAATAAAAACTGCAACATGTCAGTCGTCCATTTTGTTGAATTTGACGTGAGGCGCGTATGGCAAAGACCCTTCGGTATACAGCCACGATTTGAAAACACTTAAAAACATTTTACATAGGCACTAAATAACTACATATTAAATCTGTAAATAATTCAGTTAAACATGTTTCAGTCGTTTTTTAAATTTAAATTTATTTATAAATACGTTTTCAGACATCGTATTTGATATAAAACCTCTTTGCTTTGTAACTACCGCATGAGTGACGGATACAATTTAAGAAAAAAACCATTACGCCCGTGGGCGTAACACAGGCTATTACAGCTCTGTATGTCTGCGCATTCTAAAGCCCTTTTCGAGCAAGTGTGATGAAATACTTATTTATTAAAATGCCATACTAAAGTTGTATGTAGTGAAAAGGATCTGGTCGATCGGGGGGGGGCGCAAAGCGCTTAATTGTGCCCATGAAAAATAGCGCCGGCAGACACCCCATAGAAAACTGTCAAACTTCCCATTTTAACGGCGTTAACTGACATGATTACCGACGGTTTGAAACAACTGACTCCAAGTGTTAACTCAACTTTGTATTGGCGTCCAATCATACAGGTTAAGTGAAACTTTAGTAACGTCGTTTCTCTAGCAAAATAGTACATTACTACAGAGGCCGGGAAGTAAGGGGTTGCCGGCCGAGTACATATAGATTGACTTAATTTTCATGGCTGAACGCCGTGATCCTGTGCCACAGATTGTGGAATGGAAATTTAAAAAGACACTTCGAAGCTCATTAATCATTATGAAGAACACAACGTCAATATTTCATTGCATGTTTGAGAAAATGTTATTTTCTCAAACATGCTCGGAAATGTACGCGTTAATATCACGAAATGAAGACGTGAAGTTTCTTGTTTATGGCTCCCTACATTACTTCTTGGCCTCAGGCCAAGAAGTAATGTATGAAAACCCTAAGTTAAACCATTACTGTCCGCTACTCTAACTTTTTAAATTTGCTTACTAATATTATACTGACAAAGGAAAATTTACATACTGCCAACCACCACTAGACACTGTAAGCATACTTGCTTCATAAAAAAAAAAAAAAATCTATGGTACTATACTTTATGTGCGGTTAAACATGGTGCTCGAACGGCTTGTTCAAATGGCATGTTTAAAAAATAAAAAAATCGCAAATTACCTATTATTTAATTGATTACCTAGTATTTATTTTATTTTTAATATTTCCTCACATCGTTTGAGAAAAGTACTATACAATCCTCGGCCGGAACAGGGATTGCTGGACTCGTTGTATTCGGCCTCGTCTACGACTCGGCCGTCTACCCCAATCTCGTCCGGCAATCCCTTACTTCACGGCCTCTGCAGTAATCTACTATTATTTATTTCCTTTCTATATTATTTGAAAGACCTTTAAAAAACTTGATAGAGCCACACAATAGAAACGTCGCTGGTAGTGTGAAAGACATCTTACAACGGCTTGTTTTAATATTGATTCGATGTGCAAAGCAGCTCCAGACGAAACACATTTGTATGCAAAAGGTAATTAGGCGTGTCTCGACTGTCCTTTACCGTGAGTTAGTGTTATTGTATTCGGAAAATGGAGACTAGAATCCAATTCTTTGGAGTTTGATTACGTGTATTTGCATAACGACTTGTAACTGTTGTTGTACCTATTTTGGTTTTGAGACACTGAAATTGGGAGAAGTTACGGTAACTAAGAAAAAGTGACTGCTCTAGTTTTATCTATACAGGATGTGCCCTGAAACAGGAGCAAAAAATTAAACGGTAGACTATTGAGCTTGCGAGCAATTATTTCTTGGTGGTTTTAATAGAACAAAAATATTTGTTTTTGTTTTTTTTTTTTCTTTAAAGTAAGTTCACGTGTATGTTTTACCCTTCTGAGGTGACACAAGTAGTTTTTTTTCACACAAGTTTATCTTAAAAAGACTAACAAGATAACTAATAAATAAAAAAAAACACATAAATATCTTTTAAAAACAAAAATGCAAATACTATTACGACTCACATGATGTTACCTCAAAATCTTCATTGACTGCTGTGCTATGATCTCGTGGTGCCAAGATACATATATTACTTGAAGGTCATAACTTTAGCTTAACATTACTCCAAATAAAAAAAAATAAAAAAATTGGACACTAGGGGTTATTAGTGTTATTACAGATGCTCTATGGAAGCGTCCTTTTAAATATTTGTCCCTGTTACAGGCCACACACTTTATATATACGGGGTGTGGCCTGTAATGGGAGCAATAAATTTAAGGGCTGACTCTATGTATTATCCGCAGTGATTCTGTAAAGGTACCAGTGTTTCAAGATTCTTGAATTCGGAAATAATCTTATCTGAAGTTGTGATACCTAAGTAATGGATCTCGACATCTCGATATCGTAGCATGCCAGTCATTAACTATCTTGGTAGAACACTGGGCACTTTCGTAATTGCGATTATACTAACTTTGGTTTTCTAATTCTTTTTGTTTTTTTTTTTCAATTTTACAAGATTTTTTGGTGTTTTTGAAGTAAAACAAAATGGATATCATTCCAGTTAAGCAAAAGAACACACGTACGCTTTTACTTATTTTTTTTTTTCTATTTTTTTTTCTATTTTTTTTTCTATTTTTTTTTCAATTTAACCACTTGGAAATAATTACTGATTAACTTAATAAGCCACCGTTTAATTTTTTGCTCCTATTACAGGCCACACCCTGTATACGTAAAAGTCCTGACTGACTGACTGACTTAAATCAACGCCTAGCCCAAACCGTTGAAACTAGAAAGCCGATTTTTTCACAAAAGGTAGTTTATATAACGTACCCACTAAGAAAGGATTTTTGAAAATCCCACCCCAAAGGGTTGAAAGTTTGTATGGGCATGGAGTAAAATTTTTAGGGAGAGACTTGAAACTTTGTGTATGGACTCCTTATTACAATACAAGAAAATAATTTTTAGGGTTTTGGAAAAATCCACCCCTAAGCGGGTTAAATACGGCTGCAAAGTATGTACGGGCGAAATTTGGTATAGAGATAGTTTGAGTCCCGGAAAAGCTACGATAAAAACGAGTTCCACGCGGACGGAGTCGCGGGCAGAAGCTAGTCTCCATTTAATAGTGTGCTCGCCACTCAAGAACCCTTCCGCCCCAGTAGCCATCGGTTCTACGTGCAATGTGCCCGCCCACTGCCACTTAAGTTTAGCGATTCGGAGGGCTATATCGGTACCTTAGTTCTGTTGCGGATAGCCTCGTTTCTGATGTGATCACGTAGATATACTCCCACTCCCTGGGTGTTTGGATAACTTTGAGTGGGTGTCTTTCGGCTGGTATGATGATGATGAATGTGGAACTATATCATCATTCACTTGCCCCTATTGTATATTACTCCAAATAAATACTTTAAGTTGACGCAACATGTCTTGTCCGTGCAGCCTGTCACCTCGTCACTCACTTCTTAGGCTGGAAACAGTGCTCGACCGACGTCAGCGCGTATGGTCGGTCGCGCGTGTTTTACTATGGCCGCATACGCGCTGACGGTGAGCATCGGTCTGAACGCACAGTATGCTTTCTACAGCGATAGCTACGCCCGACCGAGCATACGCGCTGACCGTCGGTCGAGCACTGTTTCCAGCCTTACCTGCTCATATCGTCTCGTCTCTCACGCAGTCCATCCACTTTTTTCTTGTTCTACCTCTTCGCTTACAACCCTCCACATCTATATCTAATATATATACTTTTCAAGTGTAACTACACATCTGACTAGTTAGTAGATACTATCTACTTTTCGATGTAGAAATGTACGACAAATTGTCATCCCTGTGACGATTTTCTAAATTGTGAAATAAGGACCAGAAGAGTTTCAGCCTGTAATCGCCCACTGCTGGGCATCGGCCTCTCTTCAAGTACGCAATGCATCACGATCCTGAGCTAGTCTTATCCAGGGGTGACCCACGATCTTCCTAATATCGTTAACCTGTCGAGCTGGTGGACGGCCGACGCTCCTTTTGACTAGAAGTGACCAGCGAAACGAAAACATTTTGGTCTACCTGCCATCACTCTACCAGTACTCGTTACAGTAACATTGTAGAAGAAGAGTGGCGCAGAACCGGTCATTGTGGCCCTCTTTGCTGAAGGCATATGACCAGCAGTGGGAGTCTTTTAGCTGATGTGATGTTGATGATGATGTGTAAGGATGTCTCCAAATATTTATTTATGAAATGATTGTCCACAGATACATAGCAGTAACGCAGCCTATTAAATACGCGAAACACAAAAGCAATGCTCGAGTATGGAGTATGATTTGCCTGGCCTGGCTCGTCTCTGGTGGCATCGGCAGTCCAATTGTGCTGGGGCTGAACAACTCGCCGGAGCGGAATGAGGACCAGTGTCTGTTCAACAACACAGACTACGTCATATACTCGTCGCTGGGGAGCTTCTATCTGCCTTGTGTCATCATGATGTTCCTCTACTATAATATATTCAAGGTAAACACTTTCATTCTATCAGGTTCTCGAGTGGCGACCACGTACCGGAAGGCGCGGCGTGGGTAGGCCCCCGACAAGGTGGACTGATGACCTGGTAAGGTTGCGGGAGTCCGCTGGATGCGGGTGGCGCAGGACCGGTCACTTTGGCACTCTTTGGGGGAGGCCTATGTCCAGCAGTGGACGTCTTTCGGCTGATATGAGGAAACACTTTCATATCCACTTCTAATTCGCCTCACTCTTGGCATAACGGTCATGGTCTTCAGGTAGCTGCAGTTCTAGGGGGCGTTGATGTAGTTTGCCTCACAATGCCTCGCCATGTCTCTGGCGTCAGGCAGCACTAATAATACGTTTTTAATATTTTACATAATTTTGCAGGCGACTGTACCTGGAAGTGTTTATCAATTTAATCCCGCCTCAAAACATAACCGTGCCGCACCTGAGTTGGACAGTTGCCCTCGTCATATTAACGTCGCAGTGTAGGTACGGCGTAGGTGAACAGTATTGCAACTATAGATTCAAAGTTTTATTATTTGCACACATTATTTTTACTTAGCGGGACTTAATCGCGCGGAATTAGATTTATTTAGTAACTTATTATAGATTGATCGACTTTTCGTATGTGTCACAACATCCTCGATCGCGATCAGACTAAAAAAATGTTATTGTATTGCAACAACTTTAAAAGGCTCGATTTGCGAACGGAAAGTAGAATTATCAGCCGGTGTTAGCACATTCAGTGCCCAGAATCGCTACGCGCTACGCTCGTAGCCGATCCCGTGGTTTTTCTCGTATGTAGCGGAAAGCGACTACGGCGGTCTGACGCATATGTGCCATCATGGGCCCTGAATGGGTTAAATACCTGTAGTCAAAATTGAGATCTTAGAATAATGAAAAACTTTCTTTTGGCGTACTGCCACGACATGATAAGTTGACTGAATTACTGAGTGACTGGATCACTACCTGATTTGGGAAAGTACCATAAACATTAATAGTACTAAATACAAATAGAATCAATCAAATAAGTTATCACAGATCCTACTAATATTATAAATGCGAAAGTTTAGATGTTTTGGATATTTGGATGTTTAGATGTTTGGATGTTTGTTACTCAATCACGCTTAAACAGCTTAACCGATTTAGATTAAATTTTGCACGAAGATAGTTTATAGCCTGGATTAAAATATAGGATAGTTTTTATCCCGGGTCCACGCAGACGAAGTCGCGGGCGGAAGCTAGTTGTGTAATAAATAAGCAGGTTACTTGGCTTTAGCTACGTCAATGAATAAGGCAGTTGCCTCCACCGTATTATATTCCAATACATCAACAAGTCCCACATAGTAAGCATTCGTAAATCATATGACAGTATTATCAAATCAGGTAAAAGTTATTTGGGTATGTTCTGATACGTAAATTCAGTTTCGAACTAAATAAATGTTATGCTTATTTTTTACGCAAGTTGCGCGATATAGGAACACATATTTATCAAATAATATATAAAAATACAGAGCGTTAAGTACGAACGTTATGGACAGTTGTCAGGCAACAAACATCAAAGACTAAGATTCTATTTTCAAAAACTTTTTAACAAAAAAATGAAACCGCAGAAAAAAACTGAAAAGCAAACAATAATAAACCTTTTTGATTTAGTTTAATAACTAAGTTCTTAAATTAATCTAAGTGTACCTAAGTAATTTTGAGTCGGCGCCAAACAAGCATTTTAATGAAGACGTTGCACTGTTAATTTGATTTGGTGTAACTTGTACTTGTTTGGATAATCTTTGTTTATTGATTGTTTGGCGCCGACTCAAAATTACTTAGGTAAACTTAGATTAATTTAAGAACTTAGTAATAACTAAACTAAATAAAAAAGCTTTATTATTTTTTGCTTTTCAGTTTTTTTCGGCGGTTTAATTTTTTTCGTTATTTTTTTTTTATTTTTAAATTTTCTGTGGCTTACTTTATTAGTTACACTACACAACACACACACACATCACACAATCAATTGAACAATCAATCATCCCCTGTTTTCCTATCCTTCGGGTTGAAATTTTTATTTCAAATTTATGTGAGACCAACTTGGAGGTATATACTTACTAATAAAAAAAGAATTATCAAAATCAGACTACTCTGTAAAAAGTTATGCGTGGTCATACATAAAAAAAATATATATACGCGTTGACTTGAGAACCTCCTCCGTTTTTTTCGTCGGTTAAAAATACTTCAAAACCAAGTTGCCCTACTGTTTATAATTAGCTACTATTCCATCCTTTGTTCCACGCATGTCACGTAAAAGCCGTCGCTTCGACATACCCCTTTGTAACGTCGTCCTGAGGGTTCGTCCTTTAAGATCCAGGCAATAAGGTCGAAATTCCCGTGGTTTTCATAGTAATGGAATAGAACCGTCAAGTCGCACGTGCATTTGCGGTTACGTGAGGATTCGAGCTGTCGTCACGTCGGCCATATTGTGTGACGGGATAGGCGCTGCCGTAATGCCTGACACATTCTACCCGTGTGTGGAAAGCGACCAGTTGAAATAGCCAAGGATGCGCTGTATGGCCTGAATCACACAAGCGCGGCCTACGGTGGCGGTCAATAGTAAACTTGACATTCATTTAACATTATTACCAAACTAACAAAATATGGACAACATTGGTCTGAAATAAATGCATTTTTTTTTTTTTTTAACAATATTAGCTACCAAATCTGGGGGCACAGCCATTAGACGAGCCAAGCGAAGCGCAACGCAAGGGCACTACCTACCTTTTCTCGAAGCGGTTCGTCGTTTTTTTGAACCCTCGTAACTTGGGTTTGGATTATACCAGATAAACAAAATTCTCGGGATATGATGTCAATAGTGGACTTATTAAACATTATAAAGTTTCAGTATATTTATTTACGACGACGGAGTCTAGGTCGATACATACTATACCTAGATACTAATTATTGACTCTCGCCATGAAAAGATCCAAGTTATAAGTAGTTGGGAAAAGGTTTGCCGAAAGTGAGCTCCACTTTTTAGCTGTCCTCGCGAGAAAACTGTACGCAAACTCTTCTTACGAATCAGTGGCATAATAAATATCAACAACATAAGGGTGGAGCCCACGTCTGGGCTGTTATTCTATACGCGCTATGCGCCTCACCCCACCTGTCACGCTTAACGAAACTAGACCTCTTCCTATTACGCTTAGTCACTATGAATCGTGGCGTCAAAGATAATAATAATATATTTGGGGGTGAGCGTTGAGGTGAGATTAAAACCAGTTACAGAATAGCTGGGCTGCGCCTAGTCCAAAGATGGTGGAACTGCACTCCGAAATCTATCCAGTAGAATAGCAATAAGCAATAAGCAAGCCACTTTTTCGAAATCTTCAAGGCTATTGATGTAGCGGTTGATTTCTCTATTAAACCACAAACTAGACAAACCCCTTTGTCCAACATAAACTTATTGCAGCGTAAATCCTGCTCAATCATATCGTATACTATGAAAATAAAGTTGTAACGTCAAAGCGTTTGAAACAAAGACTTGAATCTCAGATTACCCAACAACACTTACAAACTTAGGTTTACTGAAGTACTAAAATGTTCTAATACCTGCGCTGCCGACATGGCAAAACAATGTATCTCACAGTTACAGTGTTTTATGCTACATATACAGAAAACAATTTTTATGTAATCACAAATATTCAAGGTTTAGTTAATAATTTTTATTCTTACATACTTTTATTTAGTTTCACCTGTCCTGTTGTCTGTCTGTCTATAATCAAATCTTGCAAGTTAAATTTGACCCACTTCCCGGTGACCGATTGAGCTGAAATTTTAGGTATAAGTATAGTTTGGATGACAATTCAATAATATGGTACCATCGAGTTGATTTGATGATGGAGACGGAAGGTGGCCATGGGAATTTAGCACTTAACCGGCGTAACCCCGTTGAGTTTGGGCTCGTTAGAATCGTCTCAATGAGTAGTTGATGATGGTATACAGAAAAGTACAGTCAGCATTAAAAGCTTGTACCAAAAATGTTTTTTTTTTGACAGAAACTTTTACATGTATTACTGATAGGACGACGGTATGAGTTTGGTGCCTGAAATAAATATCTATTACCATGAGGTCCCGGACTTTTGGAAGGCACGCGTGGGACAAAAGACAACAGTGCAGAGGCCCTTTAAAACATAAATAATATAAAGCGAGAGATACACATGGCGGATACCATCCCCGAGCGCACACATGATACAACCGGTGGTTGTCCCCGCCAGGTGCAAAGACTATTGCAGTGCAACACTGCTGTGCTGCGATGGAAACTCCGGTCATGGGTTACTATTAGGTTGAATGGTGGGTGGTCTGGATAATGGGTTATGGGAGGAAACTATCCACTAGTTTCCTCCCATAACCTGCTGTGACAATTAGTCTCAAAATTGTGAACAGGCAGGCGGTGACTCGCCAACTCGTTAAGTGGGCCCCACAAAACAGTCGTAGGTACTGTAGACAATGGAGTGACACGTCTGAGCGGCTGTGAGGTTGTCGAGAGGTGAGTCTGCGGTGCGCCAGATCCCGGTAATCCGTTCAAGGGCAAGGGTCGTTATGACATTTTACACTTCCAACCTGGAGCAGGTTCCGCTCTTTCCACTTCACTCTGTCGTGCAACATGTTGAGCGATATTCGACCTTAAAGACGTGAGTGACCCGTTTCAATGTATTTTAATAAATAATCATTGCTCATTTATTGTTATGTTTTACTTGAGCCAGAGATTTCCCTTTATTTTTATCAACGTTCCGGACGTGTCACAAAAACTTTGGTCACGTCACGGGACGACTCTTAAGTCCCGTTTCAAAATAATGTGCCACAATCGTAAAAGTTTAAACAAGATATATAGAGATTTCCCTGTAACGTTCGCGTGGTGCGAGACGCTGACACGATATTGTGACGACTTTTGACTACGAGAGAGTGCGTGCGAAAAAAAATATTCCCATCCCAATATAGTGCTATATTGTTTAGAATCAAAATAATTTAAATAATACACAGCAATTTAAATACTAACTCTTTAATGCAGTATTTTATTTTAACAACAACGTATACGTAAGAACCATATATCAAGAACTTTAGTAAATAATAATAAATAATTACCTACTATTTTGAAAAAGAAAAAAAAATCTTTTTAGTATTTGTAAAACGACAATTTTTGTGATACAGCGTTTCGTCATCACACGATAGTGCGGGTTGAAACGGATATTTGTTTTGGAACATCGATAAACTTATGCTCTAGTTGATGCCGCCAAATCTGATGCTGCGAAATATAATGATGTTAATCTGAATTATAGGTTTCGACAATTATATGCGGGAATATTGTGCCTCTACTATATACATGTATATTAATTAGAATTTGGTACAAAGTAAGTAACAGAGTAAACCAGCAATGCGCATTTTTGCGTGTATGAAGGGTCCTTACGTTACGCCTAAAACGAGCGTATTTTGCAAAATGCTTGCTTTTTAATTCAAGATTACGACGTAACTATTAGTATTTATTCAAAAACTGATAACGTACATAAATAACTATTTCTTAATCTAGGGGCTAACATGGTTTAAATTTTCATTTTTTTTTTCTAAACCTAAAATAAATGAGTTTTCTTGGGAGTCTTTTTCAAATTTAGCAGTGATAAATGTCGTTTCAGTACTCAATTTTGCAGTAAACAAAAATCATTAGGTACATAAATTATTACAATTCACATCACCAAATCTTTTACGAGGGGCTGACATGATTAAAAATCAAAGATTCATTTTAAAAAGTTGATAAAAACCCTTCCGAGTTTTCTTAATTTTTTTGGTGAAAACAGGATTACATTATATTTTAATACCGCAAATCGTATTTTTATTTTGCCCTAAAAATAATATGATAGCAAATTATAACTTTATGTTAACCCATAAAAAAATAATCACAACTATAGGACCTACGATGCCGTAAATGTATATTTTTTTAAAAGACGTATAAATCACGCTGCACAGACGCCGCGCGTCGAATTTTTTTTTTTTTTTTTAATTATTAAGAGGTTAAGAAATGATTATTTAATTACGTTATCAGTTTTTGAATAAATACTAATAGTTACTTCGTAATCTTGAATGAAAAAGGAAGCATTCTGCAAAATACGCTTCCGCTTCTGCTTATGTGGGCATAATTTTTCTCAACATAATGATAGATGATCGAAGTTTAATACGGTATCAGTATCCATTCCGCCTTGACAGAGATGGTTTAACCATAAGTCGAAGGACATAGGTACACTATTACTTTTTTTAAAGATTACTTTTCACGGGTCTTTCAGGCCATCGTGTATTGGCATAAAATACAAAGTCAAGATACATACATTACATACAGGGTGTATCAAAAATAGGGTGTGAACCGAGCAAGGGCATATTCGGTAGCGCATTGCGATTCCAAATATGCATTTGTTTATGCTTTTAATATTTTGTTTGTTTTTGATTACATTGATATTTTTGATTTGATCAAGCAATGTCATCAAAAACAAGGACTGCAGTAATGTAAACAAAAACGAATCAAAAATTAAAAAATTAAACAAATGCATTTTTGTATCGCAATACGCTACCGAACCGGCCCTTAATCGATTCACACCCCATTTTTGATACATCCTGTATATTCAAAAGTCTAATTTTGTTTCCTACCCTTGCAAATCGTCATAATTTTCCAATTCATGCCTTTTACTATTCCTCAGGCAATACGGCAGCGAGCGAAGAAGCAGCGCTCAGCGAAAAGCACCTCATCAGGCATCGCCTCAGCCTCCAGCGGCACAGCTGCCGTGGTGATCGAGAACTTGGCTCAGACTACCAGGCTGCAGAGCACAGAAGACAAGCCCACGCAAACAGGGTCGGCGTCGGGCAGCAATGAGGATGAGGAGGATGACAAGTGAGTCTCTTTCGTTCTTTTATGCCCTTCAAAATCGTTCATCGGGCAATAGGGCAGCGAGCGAATAAGCAGCGCTCAGCTAAGAGCACGTCGTCAGGCATCGCCTCAGCCTCCAGCGGCACAGCTGCCGTGGTGATCGAGAACTTGGCTCAGACGACCAGGCTGCAGAGCACAGAAGACAAGCCCACGCAAACAGGGTCGGCGTCGGGCAGCAATGAGGATGAGGAGGATGACAAGTGAGTCTCTTTCATTCTTTTATGCCCTTCAAAATCGTTCATTGGGCAATAGGGCAGCGAGCGAATAAGCAGCGCTCAGCTAAGAGCACGTCATCAGGCATCGCCTCAGCCTCCAGCGGCACAGCTGCCGTGATGGTTAGGAACTTGGCTCAGACGACCAGGCTGCAGAGCACAGAAGACAAGCCCACGCAAACAGGGTCGGCGTCGGGCAGCAATGAGGATGAGGAGGATGACAAGTGAGTCTCTTTCATTATTTTATGCCCTTCAACATCGTTCATCGGGCAATAGGGCAGCGAGCGAATAAGCAGCGCTCAGCTAAGAGCGCGTCATCAGGCATCGCCCCAGCCTCCAGCAGCACAGCTGCCGTGTTGGTTGAGATAAAATGCGAATGTGCGAATGCGAATGCGAATGCGAATATTAAGGAAGTAAACTAAAAACTCAACGTACGTAATCACTTTTGAATCATTTTATTTTACAATCAAGCATAAAAAGCAATCCTAAGTCACTACCCAAGTAAAAGTGCTTTCTATTGGTCAAAATTAATCACGTGATACGAGTTGGCGCGCTTTACGCATGCGCGAGTCGGCGGCTCGGCGGCAGGCGGCCGGCGCGGGCGAAACACGCCACGACTTGCACATATTCGCATTCGCAAAACATTCGCATCGTTTAATGCGAATGCGAATGTTGATGCGGATATTTAAAATGATGCGAATCATTCGCATATGCGAATGCGAATGCGAATATTCGTAACATCCCTAAGTCAAAAAAAAGTCAATAAATAAATAAATAATTAAGTCCAGAAGGATCTATTCTTTGCTTTACCAGAAAACAGGAGCAAAGGATACGGGCGACTGAATCCGCGATTACTTTATGGTAAATGATTTCTAATGGAATAAGTAATCTGTGCATGAATTATGAGTGATGATTGTAATGGATGATGAGTGAAATGAAGAGTGAACTTTATGTGCCATTGAACTTTTTCAGGTTATTAACTATGGAGGTGGCGAGTTTGCAAAAAGAGGCTATTGTAGATTTTTTACGAATGACAGCAAAGCAAAAAAAAAGACCGGGTTGCACTCCGGGAGTGCCGGCAGAAGTGAAAACTCAATAACATTGTAACAGTTTTTCGATCAGGTCACGTGACATCTTACGGTGTCACCCTAAAAATGAATTTGACGCTTTATAAACAATTATCAATTATTTAGGCGGACGGCCCTCAGGCGCGTTGGGTGCGACGGGCCGGCTCGCCCGTCGGCGGCGGCAAACAAAATACCAATTTGTTTTTGCCATTCCCAAAAATTTTTCAAAGCTTTATCTCTTTAGGAATAACGTCCAAATTCGAACAATTCGAATTTGCAAGAACAGCAGACGGCGGCGGTGAACAAAATATCAATTTGTTTTTGCCGTTGGTAAATATTTTTCAAAGTTTTATCTCTTTAGGATTAAATTCCAAATTTTAATTATTCGAATTTGCTCAATAGCAAAACGGTGAAGGACGCTGGGACAAAATTACAAATTTATTTGCAGAATATGCTATTGCAAAAAGTGTTTAACGGCTTTATACTCTTACGAATAGCGTTCAGTTTTGAATGATGTCGAATCGACTAGCAGCAAAATATAAAAGTTTGCGACCTTCACATCTGACGTCACAAAAATCTGTCGCGTATTTAACAATTTTTCCCCATCCCAAAAAGTGCTCAGCGCCGCTAAAGAAGTTTTCACTTCAAAAAAACTGCAGCTTATATGGTTATATATATGGAGATTACGATAGGTTATTTCGTTTTTAACACTCGGGTTTGTGCATTTCGGGCAGTCTTTTAAACGGTGGTCGACGGTGAGGTGTGATTGTGAGGTGCTTCCATCGCACGGGCAAAGGTCATCGGTGGTTATCTTGAAGCGGTATACGTATGATTATTTGTTCGCGTTTCGCTAGATCGGCAAGAACATGGTTGTTTGCAACATATGCCCGTACAATACAAAGTTAGGAAAGCGTGACGAGAGTGTAGTTGGTGTATGTAGTTACGAAGCCTGGAGCAGCTTTTGAGGAATTCTAGAGTAATTAAAACTTAACAAACGTGCAGAGGTAACAAACAAATAAGTTTTGACTGTGAGAATTAATTATCAAGGAACAATGTTAGTTGTTACATTTCAAACGTATTTTAATTTGGTCGTGGCCACTCACTCGCATTCACGAATCGCTAAACTTAAGTGGCAGTGCGGGGCTGCGTACATAGCACGTAGATCCGATGGCCGTTGGGGCGGAAAGGTTCTCGAGTGGCGAACACGTACCAGAAGGCGCGGCGGTCACTTTGGCATTCTTTGCGGGAGGTCTATGTCCAGCAGTGGACGTCTTTCGGCTGATATGATGATGGTGACACTCCTAATTTAATTGAAAGTAACATTGCTGACTCATTAGTGAATTTATTAACTAACTTACTCATGGTTTTTATGATACGTTAACACGTTCACCGCAACGCTACTCTTGTAGTGCTACGCCGCTAAACTCTTCGCATGTGTCGTTTTTTTTTTTTTTTTTTGAATGTGTGTCGTGATTGACGCTCAATGGGTTGAAAGCTTATGTTAGTATTTAAGGATAAGATTGCAATACCCTTTTAGGGTCCATGTGATACCTACTCCCGTATAATGTAACAACTGTGTATATTACCATGGTGCAATAAACAACTATGACAACTATGACTAAAAATGATGCACAAACATGCAATGAAATATTGACGTTGTTCTTCATGGGCTTCGAAGTTTCACGTTTCGGGCACAGCGAGACGAGAGACCCGTAATGGCATTTCATACAAAATAGGAGGCCTACGCCTGCAAGATGGTCTTTTTTAATTTCCATTCCACAATTTGTGGCACAGGATCAAGGCGTTCAGCCATGAAAATTAAAGTTTGATTTCTTGAAGCTATTTTAACTTATTTCATTGCATGTTTAAGAAAAGCACTATACATACCTCGGCGTGAAAAGGGATTGCCAGCCTTATAATAGGCTTAGGACTTTTCGTAGCATACCGTGGTTCTAAAATCTTTGGAGTCGCCATGTGTAAAAATTGCGAAGTCAAAGTCAAAGTCAAAAAGTATGATGTCTTATTAACTATAAAGATTTAGTGTAAGGCCTGAGTGGACGCCCCGCTCAGAGCGGGGCGTCGAGCGTCCATATAAATTGCATTTGTTTTATATGGACGCTGCACGCTCCGCTCTGAGCGGGGCATCCACTCTGGCCTTACACTTATACATACTGTCACATCGTTACTGAGTGCATTTTAATCGAACGTAATTAATGTTTTCACAAACCTATATAATAAATATAATAATACTAATTACTGATCACATGTGATGCTACAATATTATTTATCTAGTTATACATCCTCTTTAATGCCCGTGTTTAGTGAGTAGTGCAAATTAAATCGCAATTTAAAATTAAAAAATATTGACATAATCAGTTGACACTTTTGATACGAGACCGTCAAATTGGTTTTTGATTTTATCTAAAATGAATAATATTCCTACTTCCGAGATTAAATACTGCATAGAGCGGAGTTTGATTTGTTGAGTAAAGCTTAGCGACGTTTCGTTCGACCGATCACGTTTCGTCTGTTCAAATTAACGTTATATTTTCTAGGTTTAATTTTTATATCACCGTTATAAAATGCATTGTTAATAAATATATTACATTACACTATTTTTATTAAATGTCCTTTTTTCTTTATTATATATTATTCTACAACTAAAAATTCCATTGAATATAGAAGCATGATATGTTTCAAAAAGTCCTAAGCCTTTAATATAACTTCATACCTACTTTGAAGTTCACTTCGAAAATTTCACATTCGGCGACTCCTTGGATTTTAGAACCACGGTATGCTACCAAATGTCCTAAGCCTATGATCACGGATCCTGTACAGGACTTTGAGGCGGTAAGAGCAATTACGGACAGTTTCTAATATATAATTTTCAAACTTTAGTCTTCCGTCCATGAGCTAAGTTTCTGGCCTCTGACACACGAACTGACAATATATGATCCATATCCATATCTTAAGTTGCCGACTTTCTTGCCGCCGACACATATTCCACCCTCCCAGCCATCCAGAGCTAAGTATAACCACGAAATCAGAATTGCGAAGTTCGGATATCTCCATGTCTATCGCACTTATGGTTTATGGTACTCGAGTGACTGATACAGGGATGTACGAACTTCGATTTTCGTGTTAGCACCGCTGGGGCCGTAGACAAGGTTACAATCGACGAGCGCTAACGCTAACGCTAACGAATAAAATGTATGGGAATGACAGATGCCGACGAAACACTTTTCGTTAACATCTGTCATTCCCATACATTTTATTAGTTAGCGTTAGCGTTAGCGCTTGTCGATTGTAACCTTGTCTAGGCCCCCTGGGCTCACATCATGACGTAGGTACAGGTACTCTATGAAATATTAAAAATAATAGGTGTAAGAATAGGTACATTCTTGCCTATAAAGCTGAGACCACATTTGTATCATTTTGCCGATCACGATCACGCGTATCGTATCGAGCTCGCGTATTCTAAGTATGGACGCTCACTTTGGGCACCCCGTATCACTAGCATCGTCGCGTGAAAAAATGCGTCCATACTAACCGTAGCGTAGCAGCGTATCATATCATAAGCCCGTATCATTGAGTGTGGGCGCTCATCTGTAGGTATCCCCTTTGATTGATCGGGGAAAAACCGCCTCGAGAGCGATCACGGCGTATCGCGTATCAAATCATAACTTCATATCGTGATACAGTATCAAAACACGTCCATACTTACCGATCTTGATATGCGTATCCGATAGCGAGTGTGCGGGGTATAGGTATAATAGACGCGTGTCAACATCGATCCCGAGCGATCAGATACGGCGGCGCGCCGTATGATCGCGCTGTTTTTGCGTCCACACTAGCGATCTTGATACGCGTCGGTGCAACGCGATGGAGATACGATACGACAAAATGATACAAATATGGACTCAGCTTAAGGCCTTCAACACACTGGCGCGGCCTGGGGTGGCGGACAATAGTAAATTTTACAGCTAAAGACAAGTTTACTATCATATGATCCGCCACGGCCAGGCAGCGCCAGTGTGATGTGGGCTTAACATCTTTTTGCGGCTTAAAGTGTACTAACAGTAGGTACGACACTTTGACTACAGTCCTTCCACCCTCAAAGTTAGAGGTTTGCGATTAGAGTTGTGAGGAGTCTGGGGACAACCATATCTATTAAGATATTCCATAGGCATTCCCATCGCCCATCGAACATGCATGCAGCATCAGCTGGTACAGCTACCTACAATCATCATTATCAGCCTGTAATCGCCCACTGCCTATGCCTCTCTTTGAATACGCCACTTAATGTTATACAAACTAAGCGCACAATAATATGTGAATGTATGTATCTGCTCTACAAATAGAGACATGTCACACACTCGTGTCAGATTTGATTGCCCTATTCTATCAGGGGCCCATATCATGAAGGTACCTAGAATTTTTCAACTTTAAACCGGCAGTACTGGTCAAAAGGCCA
This sequence comes from Epinotia ramella, assembly GCA_947578815.1. Taxonomy (NCBI): domain Eukaryota; kingdom Metazoa; phylum Arthropoda; class Insecta; order Lepidoptera; family Tortricidae; genus Epinotia; species Epinotia ramella. The sequence continues at coordinate 3,852,837 of OX388214.1, read as the reverse complement.
GCACGGCTATCACAAGACGGCGCGCGAACTCCCACGATTTTTCTCGCACTATATACCTCTCTTTCTAAGTGTTCTAATAAGAGAGACGGATAGAGCGAGAAAATTCGAGAGAGCTCGTGCGCCGTCTTGTGATAGCCGTGCAGGCGTTATTTGTCAAGCGACTTATGGCCGGTTCCAATAATCAATCCACCGATAGATTTCCTTACCGGCAGTTACATTTTGACCGATTACTTACCCGTAGAAAATGTGTCAAAATGTAACTGTTGGTAAGGAAAACTATCGGTGGATTGATTATTGGAACCGGCCATTAGTGTTGCTATTTACACTTGTGAAATTGTAACTTGTAATTTAATTTCTTAATCTAATAATAATAACAGTTATAACTATCGAACCTCGCTTCGCTCGGCCGTCTATATGTACTCGGCCGGCAACCCCTTACTTCCCGGCCTCTACAGTAATGTACTATTATTATCTGGAATATGGCAGCCTATGAACAAAGTTAGGTCTTTATTTTTATTTTCTGTGTCCGTCGACCCATCATCTAGGGATTTTCCCGGTGGTATCGGAGAAGCTCGGGTCTGCTTTGACCATCGAGTTATATAAAAAGTGTATTAAGTTATACGTTAGACTTAGAGAGTTCGAATCACGCCGTGAATCTCACAAACGTGATGTATCCTCAAAGTAACAAAAGCATCCTTCAAAAACTTTCTCCCACAATGCCCATGTAGTGACAGGATCACATGTGACATCTCATTTCCAAGAGCCTAAGGGTACGTTCCTGAGTTTTATCTAACTTTCACATTGAATAATTTCCAAGCGGCTGGGCACTCGCATACGGTTTCGCAGCTTAGAAAAGTTGAGCGGAATATTGCTGAACATAGGGGTAAAAGGCACTAAAAATGTGTGTTCCGCGTAGACTTAGCTATTGCTTTCCTTTGGGTTGTGTGATGGAGAATATGATATTACTTTGAGTGCAAAAGCTTTGGCTGCTCGAAATGAATTTAATGGGCGTAAATTCTACAAAAAGCCTGCCTGGTAAAGGTTGCCTTTCACCAGTCAGTCACTTTGGCACTCTTTGGGGGAGGCCTATGTCCAGCAGTGGACGTTTTTCGGCTGATATGATGATGATGATGATACAGGTTTTCATTGTTAAGTGTACCTAGACGATTGCTTCGTTAATATAAGAGGATCGCGCGAAACGCGTTTTAATCCACCGAAATGATCGACTGATCAGCCTAAAGTGCAATACTTATGTATAATTATTTATGTCTCTCTCAAGCAGCTTCGACAGAACAGAGATGGGGGTATACGCTGACGAGCTGGCGACGACGCGGTCTGCGCGGTTCATGTTAGCGGCCGTCGTGGAGGAAACTGGCCTGTAGGTATACCTTTGTCTCTATTGTCCACAGAAATGAGTACTGCAGCAGACTGATAATGTTTCAAAATACTAAAGATTCATTTGAATGATTTAAAATCGGTAGGCAGCTAACATAATAGGCATGCGGCCTCATGTTCAAATTGATAACGTAGTGATGCTAAATGGATAGTAAGCCATTAAATTATCGTAATAAAGTATAAATTATAAAATGTAATTAAAATCATAAAAACATTAATCTTGAAAGTTTAGAAAAATTATGCATTTTTTTTTATTGTCCAAGAGTAAATTTAAAGCTGCCAATAGAAACCTTACGCTTTTAAAGAAACAAAATTGTATGAAAACTATGTACTTAAACGCAGTATTTCGCGACCGAAACAACAATTTACCAGATTTTCCATACAACGATACAACCACTTTGTACAAGTGACGTCATACGTGGGTGTCTATCAGTATGAAGCGTTTTCCGCTGCCGCCAGCGACGTCAATCTTTGTCTCAATTTTTTGGGTATTTATGTTCTTTAATTGTAGCTGCTCCCATACAAACATTTGTTCCTCTCCAAAAACTGGTCCGAATGGCATCGTAAAAAATCTTAGTCCGCATCCCTAATTATCACATCCCCGCGTTTACTTTGCTGTGGTGAAATCTGTGCAGTAGCGGAGTGATAAGGTTCGTCACTTTTGGACGTTAACATCACTACCTTAAAATAAAGTCGAAATGTGGCGAACCTTTTCGCTCCTCGGCTATACCTACCATTTTAGTTCCGTAGTCAACAAGGAACCCTTATAATTTCGCCATGTCCGTCTGTCCGTCTTCGGCTTAGCTCACTAGCTCAGTAACCCTTACTACTAGAAAACTGTAATTCGGCATCACTACATAGTATAAACAAAGTCGCTTCCCGCTGTCTGTCCCTATGTATGCTTAGATCTTTAAAACTACGCAACGGATTTTGATGCGGTTTTTTAAATAGATAGAGTGATTCAAGAAATAAATAAATAAAAATAAATATTAAGGGACAATCTTACACAAATCGACCTAGCCCCAAACTAAGCAAAGCTTGTACTATGGGTACTAGACGACGATAAACATACTTATATAGATAAATAAATACTTAAATACATAGAAAAACATCCATGACTCAGGAACAAATATTCGTGCTCATCACACAAATAAATGCCCTTACCGGGATTCGAACCCAGGACCTCTTGCTTCGTAGGCAGGGTCACTACCAACTAGGCTAAAGCGGTCGTCGAGGAAGGTTTATATGTATAATTTATAGTACACGTGCGAAGCCAGGGCGGGTTGCTAGTGGGTATATAAATCAATCACGCCGTCCAAACAGTGGGGACGTAATTGTTTTTTCTTCAAATATTGTGGGTTTCTTATAACCATTTTTCCACTTAGTGGAAGTGGTTTGCGAGATATTGGGCTTTAAAGCTCTATTTTTTGTTCGAGTCAAGTGTCTTCGTCGACGTCGTCGTCGTTGCCCCCCGGCAGGCAACTACGGAACCCTACACTGCGCGTGGCCCGACACGCACTTGCCCGGTTTTTTGTTGATAATCTTTGAATGGCGTATTGTTAGTTCATGAGCAAAAGCAAAAGAGATGTCCACCCGAAGGTCCCTTTATATTTCGATATATGCATCTAGACAGCCCCGGCATATGTAATTCATCGGCACACTATTCTGTGAATGAGTTCCACAGGAATGAGTAAGGTCTAAATCGGGGATGTCACGAATGTCAGTTGGCGAATGCGAATGCGAATGTGTATATTAAGGAAGTACACTAAAAACTCAACGTATGAAATCATTTTCATTCATCACAAGCATAAAAAGCAATCACAAGTTACTACCGCCCAGCTACCCACGTAAAAGTGGTATATATTAATATGTCCTGGGTTTTACCCGACTGCCGAAGGAGAGGAGGGTTATATTTTTATATTTTTCGAGCGTAGGTATGTATGTGTGAATGTTGTATTCTCTGGCAGCCTAAACCGTTTGACGGATTTCGACCTATGTGGTGTCGTTGGTTTCCTCTTAATTGTAGGAGTGAAATAGGCTAAACTATTTGTAAAAAGCAGTTTTCGAAATATCTTTTGTTTCCACTTGTCTGTAACGTATTACGACGGAAGTGCAGTCCTGTGACGTGCAACTCAAGGATCCACATAATATCAGCGTCGAGTCATCTTCTGTGGCTCGACATTGTGCTGAGTGGACTCCTTTTTCGCATTTCACGAAATGTCAAAATGTATAAGTACTTAAAAATATTGTTGTATTCTGTATTTTTGCGAAATAAACTTATTTTCTTTCTTTCTTTCTTTTATATTGGTCAAAGTTAATCACGTGATACGGGTTGGCGCGCTTTGCGCATGCGCGAGTCGGCGTCTCTGCGGCAAGCGGCCGGCCGGCGCGGGCGAAACACGCCACGACTTGCACATATTCGCATTCGCAAAACATTCGCATCGTTTGATGCGAATGCGAATGTTGATGCGAATATTTAAAATGATGCGAATGCGAATGTGAATATTCGTGACATGACGACCCTCGCCGATTTACAAAGCCATTGTCCATTAAAACCAGTAAGTACCTACTTTTATCAACGCAACCGGAATTCTGAGTAATAACTAGTAAAATAGTTTAGCCAGTTACAATAAAACTCGTGACTTCCTTTTCATACATGCCAAATTCTAACATCAATGAAAACCATAAGTTTGCCAAACTTGAACAACTTTAAAAAACTTTCTCAACGTGTTCCGCAAAATTACGTAAAAATGACTAGGAAAGTTTTTCTATTACGTAAACCAGATTTCTCCTTGTGACAACTAGAAGCTTTAAGAAAGTCATAAAAGTTGCAAATACTTTTTGGAGATTTTTATGAAAATACTTTTTCACTGTTAACATGACACTTTTAAGATTGCAATAGAGAGCTTGCCACCGAAGTTATTTTAATACCAAGTCGGTGGCAAACAAACTTACGCGATGGTAAGTTGTCACCGTCACCGTAGCCTATGGACGATTGCAACTCCAGGGGTGTTCCATGCGCGTTGCCGACCCTTTAGGAATCTATACACTCCTTTTTTGAAGAACCTCATAGTATACCTTGCCCATTCTTTTGATTATAGTTGACTAGCTGATGCCCGCGGCTTCGCCCGCGTGGTTATAGGAAAATGTAACATATTGAATTTTCCCGTGGGAATTAGATGTTTTCCCGCTGGAAAAAGTAGCCTATGTCACTCTCCAGCTTCTAAACTATCTCCATACAAAAAATCACATCAATACGACGCTCCGTTGCGACGTGAAAGAAGGACAAACATACAAACACACACACTTTCGCATTTATAATATTAGTAAGGATAACATGACGATGGTTTTGAGAACGACAGTTTGAAGTTATATTTTGTATCAACTATATAATTTTGTATCAACTTAATAGGTCTTCTTTTCTTATCTTATTTAAGAGCTAAGCATTTGTTAGTTCAAAGTAGGCCCCCCTTCTACTCCTCTACTATCTGCTTAATAGGTAGGTACTTATCAGGTACTTATCAATATTTTTGTAACAACCGAGAGAGAGACAGGTTGCCAGAATCATTATAATCATCATCATCGACCTGTATCGTCTACTATTATTACTACTAGACTAGTCTGGTGGAATTAGAGGTCCATTCCAGCCACTACACGCCACCACTTTACGGCCACAAGTGGTTGGATTCGGCCACTAGTGGCCGCCACAAGGTACGGACGAGTTCTTTCATACATATTGTATAGCACACGGAGCGTTTAGTAGCCGCATCCGAGCCACAAGCAGCGGGAGTCGCTCGCTACTAGTGGCTGCGTTTGGTGGCGGCCTCTAGTTACCTGCGGCCTCTCTTAGGAGCACCAAGGTCACCTGATATTTTTTTCCAGGATCATGGCGAACCTAGCCTCCCCCATTCCCATGATGGACCCCAACACAAACAACGACTCGGGATACGCGCCGTCGAACATTGACGGAGACACCAAGGACCACAGTCCCCCGACCTCCCCTAAAGACAAGAAGAAAGGGGAGAATGGGGCGCCTAAGCCGAAACCGGAGCTCAAGTAAGACAGTTTAAAAGGAGTAGCTATCGTTTTTGAAACTATGATGCTCTTATTCATAAACGTTCAACCTAACTACTTCAACTGAAATGCCGTAAATATCATTTTCATCACACTTGCTCGAAAAGGGCTTCATAATGCGCAGACATACAGAGCTGTAATAGTCTGTGTTACGCCCACGGGCGTAATGGTTTTTTTCTTAAATTGTATCTGTCACTCATGCGGCAGTTACAAAGCAAAGAGGTTTTATATCAAATACGATGTCTTAAAACGTATTTATAAATAAACTTAAACTCAAAAAACTACTGAAACATGTTTAACTGAATTATTTACAGATAATATGTAGATATTTAGTGTCTATGTAAAATGTTATTAAGTGTTTTCAAATCGTGGCTGTATAGAGAAGGGTCTTTGCCATACGCGCCTCACGTCAAATTCAACAAAATGGCCGACTGACATGTTGCAGTTTTTATTACGATTTGTATTCATTTCATCTAAAATGTATTTGTTTCCTCGCAAATGTGATGAAAAACATTGTGTATAACACGGGCGTAAAAATATTGCAAACTCGAGTCATCAAAAGCCCTCCGCCTTCGACGTCGGGCTTCTGATAGACTCTTGTTCGCAATATTCCACTTCCGCCCCTCGTTAAACAATGTACTATTCTAGATTTAAAATTTGTGATAGTAAAAAAGGGAGAAAACGTATTTTATTCAACAGCAGCGTTTTAAGCAGCCGCAGTAAGCTCGATACTCCATACAAACGTAGTTACGCTCTCATTTTAAAACTACGTGTTGGATTGTACCGAAACTTTGCATGTACAATGACATGAGGTATATCCAGGTCTGTAATTAGTTTATGTAGCTTCAGATACCATAGTAAAAAAAGTACAGCGAATTTAAGTTTTTCGTACAAAACTTGTTTTTGCTGTATTTCGTTTGTTTTATGAACTGGGACCATATAAACTAATTACAGACATAGATATACCTCATGTCATAGTATATTATGCAAAGTTTCGTCACAACCCAGCACGTAGTTTTAAAATGAGAGCGTAACTACGTTTCTATGGGAAGGTAAAATTCGGCCGAGCTTACTGCGGACTCTTAAGCCTGCAACACAGGCCGCGCCAATAGCAAATTTCACAGCCAATGACAAGATTACTATTGACCGCCGCGGCCGTGCCGCGCCAGTCTGTGAGAGGCCTTAAGGGGCTCCCATACGCCAATGACCTTCGATCTGAATCCCTAAGTGCAAGGCCTGAGTGGACGCCCCGCTCAGAGCGGGGCGTGCAGCGTCCATATAAAACAAATGCAATTTATATGGACGCTCGACGCCCCGCTCCGAGCGGGGCGTCCACTCAGGCCTTGCACTTAGTTTTCTAATGTTTTTTGTAGCTTATTATATTAACAACAATGGTTTTAAGCAATATAGTATCCCATATTTACTACAAAATGCATTGTTTTCGAGATATTTGGCATCAAAGTTGAACAATTTTAGGCCAAAAAACTGGTTTTCTGACCACAACTTTTTGTTAATTGGTTTAAAATGAAAACCCTGGACCAGTTTTTCGATTCGAAATAAGTTTTTTTTTAGACAATGTTTAAAAAAATCATACAAAATTAAGTATTCCTTTGTTTCAAAATCCGGTGGACTAAAATGGAGATAAAAGATTGAAGAACCGATAGCCGTTTGATTTATAATTCTATCTGTAGTGCAAAAGTAGGACATACGATTCAAAACTTGTCAAAAATCGATGAAAACCTCGGGTAGCCCCTTAAATCAGCTCTTCAATAAGCCGGAACGAACATTCGAAAATGACATAAGGTGGCGCGTCCATCACTCGGTGATTGTGGATGCATCGGGCGACTAACGCAATCAATCCAAGGCCTGTGCAAAGTGCTGATAGTGCAGTCTAGTTAGAGGATTCTCGTCCTAATTTAACACTTTCACCTGAAAGTGTTCAATTTGTGTTGTATATTTTTATTTAAATATAGCCAATGCTTAAATAATGCCCATACCGGTTAAGGGAAAAGTCTACAAAGCCGCCGTCAGACTAGCCTTAACATATGGCGCGGAATGCTGGCCACTGAAAAAGCAGCAGGAACACCAGATGCATGTAGCCGAAATGAAGATGCTCAGGTGGTCAGGAGGAGTGACGCTCCTTGACAAAGTACGCAATGATCACATTCGCGGCACCTTCAGGGTGAGGCCAATCCCGGAAAAACTGCTCGAATGTAAGTTGAGGTGGTACGGGCACGTCATGAGAAGACCACATGACCATATGACACGAAGAGTGCTTAACTTAGAAGCTGGTCCAAGAGGCTGTGGCAGACCCCGTGGCAATCAGTTGTTGACAAGGACCTACGTGCAGCCCAAATAGACCCACAGACGACCCAGCGGAGCTAGCACAACTGACGCCGCGCCGCGACGCGAGTCGAGAAAGATCTACCCTCCTTTTTCTGATTTTCACGGTGCGAGTGAGACAATAGACGTTCAGTCGCGCGCGAAGCGACTGAACAGCAAGTTGTGCTAGACGTACAGGATAGAATGTCCTGGCGAAGAATGATTAGTAGAGCTGACCCCAACTGAAATGGGATAAGGCGAGGATAAAGAAGAAGATAGCCACAAAAAAAGTTTAGATAAATACTTACTTAAATAATTAAATTAAAATACTTTTTTTTTTTTTTCATGCGAATGTCAACTGTCATTATTTTTAATGTGTTCTGCCTTGGCCAGTCTCATTTCTGTGTGTTTATAATAACTTCATAGTAACTAAAATAATTAATGAACTACCGTCTAGTTCTAAATAAATAGTAAAATTCTAAAAGCGTAAAATTACCTATTTAAAATAAGTAGGTAAATTGTTGTTTTGGCCGTGAAATTCTTCGTTGACATATACTGGCGCGGAAAATATATGAAACTGTCATTAATTTCATAGACATTACGCGCCAGCTCTTGCGAATCGACCTGTCTCTGTATGTGTAGTATTGAAACATAAGAATCCTACATTATCAATTAAATAATCCAATAGATAAGTTACAATTTACTCTTGTACGAATAAAAGAAACACTTTTATGGTGTCTCATCCATTTTATTGTGATAGGTAATTTAATTATTTATTAAAACTAACTTTTTTTTTTTTTATCGCATAATAATAGATATACTATAATCAATAAAATAAACGAAGAAATAATAAATACAACAACACAACAACAATAAATTAATTACAAAATAACTTACAAACTAACCTAACCCAGTCATAGCAAAAAGACCCCGTCCAGCAGTTCCGTCTGCGGCATGGAGCCCATAACGCTGGCGGCGTTACCTCTCTGTATTGCTAATGAAATACGTTGCGAGAGGTAAGCGCCAGCCCTATGGTCCCCTGAAGCGCCGCTGAGTCGCTCAGTCATTGCCCTCATAAATGATTTCATGTCAGCTGACCATGGACCCAATGTTTCTACCGCAAGCGCCGCAAACTCGTAGTCTTTAACTAAAGACGAGTATTTGCGGCGCTTCAACACCTGGGCCTGGTCAGCTGCAGCGCCGGCTTGAGAGCGAGTCCCCTGGATGTGGGACTGAGCAAACGTATCCACGCACGTTGCGTCCCACACCAAGGCTCTACCCAACCTCCACGGCACTAATGTGGCACCATCAGGTCGCTTGCCATCGTCTCTTGCCAAACCCGTAGGTTCGAGTATAGCAGGCACAGAAGCGGTAGCAAGCGAACGACGGACCAAATCGTTAATAGAGCCGTGGCGGTATAAGCGGCCGGCGCTTTTTGTACACGAGAGGCCATGCCTACCCAACCCATCAACGCTTTTGCCACAGACGCATGTATGTGCAACACATATTCTGGCCCCAAGCCTCAAGCAACAAGCAATTCTTAAGGTGCTTGGGTCCAGAACGGTGCCTAACTGTCGCGACGGAAGCGCGTGGAGCCAGTGTCCCGACTCGGGGGCGGAAACCACGGAATAAAGAATCCATGGATTCTTTATTCCGTGGCGGAAACCGCCAGGAGCCGGGCCCGTTCAAAATCGTCCGGGCTACTTTCTGACAGGGATGCTTGCACCTTTTTAAGGCGAGGGGAGTCCCAAGCTCGCTGAAAATGCCTATCGGCCGGGATGTCCGTTCCAGGGCAGGAGTCACACCATGCATCCCTGGCCCCCTTCAAACTCGCTATCTCATCGTCAACTATCTGGGGAAGGTTAAGAATGATACCGACGAGAGACAGCAAGCCATAAGCAGAGGACAGGAATGCAGGTAGGGCTACGCTAGCCGAGGTTCGAACGCCCAGCCCCCCAAGCCTTATTGGGAGAACCGCTTGAGTCCAAGTTCTCGTGCTGGAGTCAAAATCAATGTTCAATATTTTGGACAGTGTTGTCTGAAGGGAGGAATCAATGGATGACAAAATGGAAGAGAATTTCCAAATGGGACAACTGCGCAATAAATACATAAATTTTGGGGTGAATAAGCAAAAACGAATAATGAAAAGGGCCATATGAGGATTGATGTGAAAAAGTAGGTCGGATGTATCCTTGAACAAGTTTAATTTACAATTAACGACAGGGTTGATTGATTCGTCGAAAATCGGCGAACCTAATAGGGTGGGAGATGAATTGGAATAAATAAATAAATAAATAAATATTAGGGGACAATCTTACACAAATCGACCTAGTCCCATAGTAAGCTCATTAAGGCTTGTGTTATGGGTACTAGACGACGATATATATAATAGTTATAAATACTTAAATACATAGAAAACTTCCATGACTCAGAAACAAATATTTATGCTCATCACACAAATATTTGCCCTTACCGGCATTCGAACCCGGGACCTTCAGCTTCGTAGGCAGCGTCACTACCCACTAGGCTAACCGGTCGTCAAAATGAACGGAGACATTAGGCAAAACTGCATTAAAGTTGGTTAGTATGTCAATTTTATTTTGAAGTGGAAGGTGATCGGGGATGAAAATTTCGCATTTTGTGAAGTTCAAATAAAGGCCGAATTTCGAAAATTTATCGATGATTGTCCGCAAATCCTCTAGAACAATTGAAGCATCTCCGCCCAGAGAACCATCGTCCAAGTACCATAAATTGAATTTAGCATTTAGTGATGAGATGATGGGTTGAATTACTAAACTAAAAATGGCGGGTCCAAGCGGATCTCCTTTTTGACATCCCACACATGAATGTATAGTTTTGTCCTGATAAATTAATTTTGACGGCGCTCCGTAGCATTGCCACAAGTAATTGTAAAGCTCTGGGAGCACTTTCTTGGCTTCAACTAACAGAGCGCCGCGGTCTACCGAATTGAATGCATTTTTTACGTCTATTTTTACAAATACCTCATAGCCCGGACGATTCAAAAAAGTGCGTGCAGCATGCACCGCCGCCTCGCAACCGCCCTTAATGCCAAATCCTAGCTGCCGGGGCTTGAAAACTTTTGTCAGCCTCTCGCTAAATTTTCGACTGCAATTTTTTGAAGCCAGACCTGCCTGAAAGTAAAGCCAACGGCAATCGGGCGAATACCACCATCCTTCTTTGCTAAAGCAATCAAATTAGCACCGTACAAGACTGGAACTATTTCGGCGTTCACTTGTCCTGACAGCATCAAATTTATCAGTGCCGTGAGTTGCTTTAGCAAAGAAGCTCTCGTATCACCCAGTGAGAAAGTAGTCAGGTCCTTGAGGTGTTGAGGAGAGAGACTATCAAGCCCACCCGCGGACCCGTTAGGGAAGGATGAAATAGCCAGCTGGACGGCATCTTCGGAAACAGTGACGGTAGAGTTATCAGCGGATGGTGGATCCGGCAGTGTAGATGTGGCTGAAAGGACAGGGTGTTTTTCCTTCAGGGCGGCGTAGGTCTCGGCGGAGTGAGCAGCAAGGTCGTCGCGAGAAAATAAAAGACGGGCAGCTCCACTCACATTCCCTTCGGATAACTTATTTTCAATTGATCTGATTTTAGAATTTTGCGAATTTGGCGGCTTGTTTGATCTGTTACTGTAGCAATTTAGTGGGACGGAAGGTAAAACGGACAATGATGCTGTATTGAGTTTGATTTGTGAGGTGAGTGAAGCTTTGATGGATTTGTCTGCGTGAAGGACTGTGTATGGAAAGGTAAGTAGACGCTCCCACGCCCTAGAGGAATTTTCCGCGACCACCTTGGCAATGCAATCGGTGAGACAGCCGGCGACAGATATGCGAGCACCGCGAAGTATTCTTCCTACAACTGGGATGGTTTGATTTGAGCAGCCCTAGTCTTTCCGCTAGCGACGACGTTTGAGCCGGCGGTGCCGCAGTAGAGCTCCAGGCTGAAGCCGATGGCGCGGGCTGAGATGCGCTGGGCAGCGGGGGGTCAATAACCATACGAGTGCCATGACGGCGAGCGGTATGGATAGCGAGCCCCCGCTGCCCTTTATATTGTTTATCGCCGCCGCAAGAGGGGCAAAACAGTAACTCCGCCGGGTTCAAACTAGGCTGAGAGGGCATTTAAAAGAAAAATAAACTTAAACGACTAAAAACTCAATAAAAGTAGCATACAAATAGACAAATTTGGCATACTAAATTGTTTGTTTACGCGAACGTCACAATACAAATCTTGACAATTGACAAGGGTAAAACGCTGCACTTGTGCGCAAGCACTGTTGACGGGTTGCCCGGGATGCGTCAGCTGAAGTCCAATAGGGGACGAGTATGCGTCGTACTGCGCAGGTCTGTGCGTCGCCAAGGGAAACGAATGATGGGCTATTGTGGCGCCCTTTCAAAACTGCATGCCATAAATACTTTGGCTAATATCAAACGATTGGGCACTGCTCTCAGCTTGCCAACAATTGATGTCATGAATCAGGGGTCAACGAAACTGGATCTTATAATTGCAGACTTGTGCTTGGCGAATTTTAAATTTAAAAGCCCTTTACGGCCGAGCTGACATTTTATGACTTCTCAACTTGACTTGTACTTTTATTAGATAGATATTAAATTGCATTATAAATTACATAATTGTGGTTACCAGTAGTAGGTACGAGTACATATACGTTACGTTAAGTTAAGATACCTATGCGTATAAAATATACTTGTTTCTGATGGTTTGCAGTAAGTTAAACATTAGACAATGCAACTTGTGTTCTATGAGGGTAGAAGTTCGGTGGATGTGGCCCTTTTGCCGTGTTTTTGAAGTGAAAACTTCTTTAGCGGCGCTGAGCACTTTTTGGGATGGGGAAAAATGTTAAATACGCGACAGATTTTTGTGACGTCAGATGTGAAGGAGGTCACTTTTTGCTGCTAGCCGATTCGACTTCATTCAAAACTGAACGCTATTCGTAAGAGTATAAAGCCGTTAAACACTTTTTGCAATAGCATATTGTGCAAATAAATTTGTAATTTTAACCAACGCGTCCTTCACCGTTTTGCTATTGAGAAAATTCGAATAGATCGAATTTGGACGTTATTCCTAAAGAGATAAAGCTTAGAAAAATATTTACCATTCATTCAGGTCATTTAAGTCCGCGCGTCAGACAACACGTACATTTGTTCTGTTCCGCTAATTATAATTCTAAAAGGTGGTAAAATGTGAGTTTATACGGACGATATCCTCTTAAATTGAAGCTCGTGAAAGTGTGTAATAAAACATTTTTTACTTTACGAAAATCAGACCAATACTTCAAAAGATACAAGTGAATTAACCAAAAGTGAAACCGTTTAAACAAGCAAAAACTGACCTACGACAAATTCATAGTGTTCCTCGATGCACCGATAAGCGGGCAGCCTTGAAACAACCGGTAGCCGCTTGCCGCTAGCTCGATTCCCGAGCCCACGTAAGACTCAATTGACTGCAGCGTAAGGTTCATAATCGAATAGCAACTAACCAATAACATTGCAATATAATTATTACTTTGTCAGTGCTTATTTGTGGCCAAGCTCACACTTAGAATCTGGTTGTGCTAAAGTTTAAACCTGGAACAGCACGAGTAAGACTGTATCTGACACTAACTATGAATATCCTATTTAATTATCTGAAAGAAGCAGCGATTACTTGTTACTAACGAATAACAATATGAGCGTTCAGAGATCACCAACCCAACTGCCAAAATGTGATACGATATCGCCAGGAATGCGTACTGGTGGATCGCAACCAGACCTATCAAAAATAACCAGTCTCAACATAGACTCGCAAATTACGTATCGCAAGCGTAAAAAGCCAGCTGACAGTGATTGCACGTGCAGCGAAGACGTTAAAGAGATCAAATCAGAGATGTCTCGTATTAGCTGCTTACTGGAAAGGTATATTGGCTCGAACGAGCAAATAATGCAAAAGATGCAAGACAACATAAGCGAGATAAAAACCCAAATAACCGACATGAGAACCTCAAACGAGCAAATAATAAAAGTGATACAAGACAACGTGAATGGTGTCATGACCCAAATGAATGACATCAAATTGTCAACCTCTACCATGCTAACGGAACAGAACGATATAAAAAGTCATGTAACTAAATTAGAGGAAACGATATCCTTAAATGAAGGGAAAATAAAAGTATTAGAATCGGACCTAAATAACATTAAACAATCCACAGAAACAACACCTGCTAAGCTCGAAAATCAGTCACATCTTAGTGAGCAACTAATTAGAGAGATGCAAAATCGTAACCATAGAGAGAAAAACATCATACTTGTAGGATTGCCAGAACCAAACCTACCTAGCGCCGAAGAAAACATGACCAAAGACGAATGCGATGTACTATGCATATTTACTCCATTGAATATTAATTTCCCAAAGCCATCAAAAATCTTTAGAATTGGAAAATACTCTGCGAACAAAGCCCGAAGCATTAAAATATGTTTTGATGCACCAGATCCTGCCAAAACACTGCTGCGCAACAAAAACAAATTGCCAGAAAACATTAGAATCTACTCAGACCAAACTCCAGCACAAATCAGCTACCTGAATAGCATAAGAGACGAGCTAAAACGTCGAGAAAGCAATGGCGAGACTGATCTCACTATCAAATACTTCTACGGAATGCCGACAATCGTTAAATCGGATTCAAAAAACGACAAACAATAAGTAACTTTCTTCGTACCGATACCGATACCAAAAACACTTATGAAATATTGGACAGTTACCAGAATTTTCCCAGAATCCCAACAGAACATCAACCAACAAAATTTACAGCGAAACAAAATTAATGACCATCCAACAACTATACACATACAACAGTTGCATTTTTATAAGAAAAGCTATTAATAAGGACGCACACACCAGCCTATTGTTTACTAAGCGGAAAAATGTTTGTAATCTCTGCACCCGCCTGCGCCAAGCTAGTTTCCTTGTTTTACCTAAAACCAGAACTCGTTATGGTCAAAAAACAATTACTTTTGAAGGTGTGCGCCTGTATAATAAAATACCGTTAGTTATAAAGAGAGCGAGCTCGTTCAACTCATTCAAAAAGCAACTCGCACAGTATGTTATTTAAAATAAACTACTATTATAAATTTTGATATTAATAACATTCTCACGAATGAGGTGAACGGGCAAGTACCTACTACCTACCAAATAAATATACTAGTGAACAAATGTACCTACATATTTATAAACTGTTAATTTTTACCGATGAGCGGATCTTGTTATCTATTAATAATTTATGTATTTTTAATGTAATTAGTAATTTACCTAAACTATTGTTCTCATGGAAGTGATGTAATGTCTTATATGAGAATAAATGTCTTTAAACCTAAACCTAAACCTACCAACGGCAAAAACAACTTGATATTTTGGTCGCCACCGCCGTCTGCTGTTCTTGCAGATTCGAATAGTTCGAATTTAGACGTTATTCCTAAAGAGATAAAGCTTTGAAAAATATTTGGCAATGGCAAAAACAAATTGGTATTGTGTTTGCCGCCGCCCGGAGCCGGCGGCCCGTCGCACCCAACGCGCCCGTGGGCCGTCCGACTAAATAATTGATAATTGTTTATTGCGTCAAATTCATTTCATTTTTAGGGTGTCACGTGACCTGATCGAAAAACTGTCACAATGTTATTGAGTTTTCACTTCTGCTGGCACTCCCGGAGTGCAACCCGGTCTTTTTTTTATGTTTCACTATAATTTTCTGCAGTAGGTTAAAATTTCAATTAAATTTCTTCCACAAGGTTGTAAAGTGGATCCGACGGGAGTAATTCTGAATACATTGGCGACTAACGCAATCAATCCAAGGCCTCTGCAAAGTGCAGATAGGGCTGCCAGGCTAGATCTACTTACTGCCTGGACTGTAGAATATTTACTTACTAATTTAACTACCAATAAGAATACTTACTACGTGCTTACTACTAATACGTACTTTGTTTATAGTCAGATTAGCTTCCGTCCGCGTATTCGTCTGCGAAACTATCCTATATATCCACGCTATGAAGTATCTTCGTGCAAATTTTCATCCAAATCGGTAGAGCCGTTTAAGCGTGATTGAGTAACAAACATCCAAACATTCGCATTTATAATATTAGTAGGATATAATATAATACCCATAAGATGGTTGCCTGTCACCTTCTGACCATGCAAGTGCGAGGTTGACAGAGCTATATATGATAAAATGCCAATACGCCCGCTGTACGAAAAAGTGTTATCTATTTTGTGTTGGTGTTTTTACTTACATGGGTCACAGCTAGGGTGACCAGATGTCAGGAATTTTCCTAACATGTCAGGAATTTTAGATATGTGTCAGGAATACGGCCGGGAAAGGGAATTGTCAGGAATTTTCGCCAAATAAAAAAACAATAAAATTGTATACACTGTACACTTTTATTTTTAATCGCAATAACAAAAAAGGTAAAGCCACAAGTAAGTACTTTGCAGTTTCATAAATTGTAACTTATGAATGATGGTAATTATCTTTTTACGATATTTAAACATAAATCAATCAACATTGACACTACATCAACATTAACAATACGCCGCGAGCGCGAGCGCGTCAAGCTCGTGTCAGGAATGTTGGCCGAAAATCAGGAATTTTGTCAGGACTTTTGAAATGTGTATCTGGTAACCCTAGTCACAGCAGGGTCTGACAAAACCGATGTTTGGTAGCTCGAAAACTCAAATCATGCCATCTCGCTCTACCGCGTAGACTCTTTCTTCTAATCGTGGTCGTTATGTTTGCGCAACATCTTCGTGATAAACGCGCGTTTAAAGGGTTTGAGGTTCGTCGTGTTGACCTAGAGAAAAAAGCAGGTACCTTTCTCTCAACACAGACCCTAACATGGGCGTTGCCGACCCTTGATATGTTTGAGAATTCGCCGTGGTATACTGTCACCCGGAGCATAATTTCGAATCGATTGGTACCTCATTCATTGAAAGTATGTCATCGGAATATCTCTCATTAAATAAATAAATATTAGGGGACAATCTTACACACATCGAGCTAGCCCCATAGTAAGCTCAATAAGGCTTGTGTTACGGGTACTAGACGACGATATATTTAATAGACAGAAATACTTAAATACATAGAAAACATCCAAGACTCAGAAACAAATAATCATGCTCATCACACAAACATTTGCCCTTACCGGGATTCGAACCCAGGACCTTCAGCTTCGTAGGCAGCGTCACTACCCACTAGGCTAACCGGTCGTCGATTCCCTCTTCGATCGATCGATCGATCGGGTCGATTGTCTCTTTACTATCGAAATCAGAATGTCAAAGACAGGAGAGAAAAGCTACATCCCACGTGTCACTATCGTGACGCTGGCTCAAGCCATCATAAGATTTTTTTCTACTAATCCTTATTGGTCGATAGTAACATAAATAAAATAAATATATAAATAAATTAATATTTGGAAACAATCTTACACTAATCGACCTAGTCCCAAACTAAGCAAAGCTTGTACTATGGGTACTAGACGACGATACATACTTATATAGATAAATAAATACTTAAATACTTACATAGAAAACATCCATGACTCATCAACATATATTCGTGCTCATCACACAAGTAAATGCCCTTACCGGGATTCGAACCCGGCACATGCTTCTTAAGGGGCTCCCGTCAAAAATCAACGAAATTTAGTAGTTTTCATTTCGACACTCGTCCTCGGTTTATTAAAGCTAGCTTTGCAGGGGCAGATATGGGAAAGTTTGATTCCTGTTTAACATTTTTGATTTTGAATAACTTGAAAAATGTTAATACAGAATTAATTATCAATTTTTAACGAAAGGTCTGTAAAAATACAAAACCCGACACTTCATCTTCATGAATACTTTTATACACCCGAAACTCATACCTACTCATACATACTGAACTTACCTATAATTTTGATATGCGTTTTTATAATATTACTAATTAACACAAAAGTTATGGCCAGAAAACCAGTTTTTTGGCCTAAAATTGGTCAACTTTGATGCCAAATATCTCGAAAACAATGAACTTTGAAGTAAATATGGGAAACTATATTGCTTAAAGCCGTTGTTGTTAATATGATAAGCTACAAAAAACATTAGAAAACTAAGGGATTCAGATCGAAGGTCATTGGCGTATGGGAGCCCCTTAAATGAGGCTCGGATATTTAGATTACCTACTAACTGTGTAACGTCCTCTCTAAAGATAATAATAGTATAAATGACATGTGGAATAACTTCAATAAATAGTCTATACACACTTGACTCTAGAACTCATCCAAACTTTACCAAATTGATGAAATGTTTTATCCCTTCTATTTACAACTTTGAATATTGACAACCCTAAAGCCGACCATTCCCATCAAAGTTGGCGATGTCCCTCAGTAGAATGTCATAGGCATTAACGCTAACTCGCATCCAGGGCTGTTCACAACACATCACCCGTGTAAGTATGAGTATGAACCAGGGATGTTGCAGACATTCGCATCAGCAGCAGTTTTTGCGGATGCGGATGTAGTACAGTTCGCGACCAGGGGACCGATTTTTGACTTTCGAGCGCTCGACTCTTTCACTCGAAAACTGACAATAATTATGAAATGCTATTTTGAAATAGCGATAGAAAATTTAAAAACGAGTGGTATAGACCACTCGTATTAAATTCTAATGGTAGAAAGTATGTGCCTGCCATTTTGACACTACAAACGTATTTACTTTTATTTGATTTTACGTGCGTGCCACGCGCGTGTTCAGTATTTTCGTGATTAGTCAATAAGAATCTTCACTTCGTTTCTGTAATCTGACGATTCGCCGTATTCGCTGTTGGTGATGCGTTAGGTTTGCAACGATTGTAAATCATTCGCAACGTGTTCGAGTACTGCGTGACCCTAAAGACGTTGCGTATTTATGTTTTTGAGTGTTTTACCTCAAGCTCCGCATCCGCGGATGTGAGCCTAGTGTCTTAAAAGTCGCATCCGCGGAATCCGGCAATGATTTTCGTACAGTGGGCGTATGGCCGTTGCCATTTTATCACTAATCAATGTGTATAAAACATCCGTCGCTCTCGTTCTTTCATTCAAGGGCGGATTTAGGGGGGGGGGCACAGGGGCACGTGCCCCCCCCCCCCCCCCCTCCAGACGGTTGTTTAGTTTCTACTACTTTAATAAATACTAAGTTTATTTTTAACAGTTGTTGATTATTTCTACCCGCCTGCCCCAGAAAAAAATCCTGGATTCGCCCTTGCTTTCATTATTGTCAGACACCCTAGATACTTTTTCTTCTTATCTGCTATGAAAGAAATGGCTACCATCTAAGTTAAGATGATTTCGCTAATGTCAAGTTTGCTTATAAAGCTATTTTGTTCGGTAGTTTGGTCAGTCGTCAATAATGCAATCCGCGTCAGAAGCTCCGCTTAAGCAAGGCAGGCGTCCACCGCTGACCGCATGCGCATCCCCGAAGAAAGACTATCATGAGACGGCCGCGACATACTCTCGATTTTTCTCGCACTATACCTCTTGTTCTAAATGTTCTAATAAGAGAGAGACGGATAGTGCGAGAAAAATCGAGAGAGCTCGCGCGCCGTCGCATGATAACCGTGCTGGCATTTGTTCACTGGCTTTCACTGTCGATAAGACATCTGTCACGGACATGTATGCGAGAGCGAAAATCACGTGGTGTTTGTCATCACATCATCGCATGCCCGCGGGGCTGTCTCACAAAAGCGATGTTTGGCGGATAAAAAACTCATATCGTGGCATCTCGCTCTACGGCATAGCGGGTGCTCTATCGTCCAGTTAGGGTTGTCACCGTCGCGACACTGCGCCGGCCGCGCGTTTAATGATTTGAAGATTCGTTGCGTTGGACGACTAGTGGAAAATGCAGGTATCACTCAACATATCACATCCTCGGGGGATTTAGCGACCTTACACTGAACGCAACACCACATTTACATAGCAAGTATTGTGTTAGCGTGCTATATACACCTACACACTTCGCAGATACGGTAACATTTTATCTGCGTATAACTGGGCGCGAGAACAAGACGAGCGGGTCTAGCGAGCGAGACAGTTGTTAAACGTTGATTTTATCTGCGTATAACTGGGGAAGGGAGTTATCCCCTCCCCGGTTATAAGCAGATAAAATCTTATCGTATCTGCGAAGTGTGTAGCTCGCTCAACTAGAGGTGCGGTCGCTGTGAAGTGGTACTTCCCCGGTTAGGCTGCTCCAAATATGAGCGAGAACACATTCACCTAACTTTAGTCATTTTTCTCGAGCTATTCCGTATCTTGGTCTCATGATATATACAAGGAGTGAGCGGTGAGGCGATGTGAGACTAGGTGTGAATAGCAAAGCTGGGGCTGCGTTATTTAATTATGCACGGACCCCGAAATAGAAGTTTTTTTTTTTTTTTATGATATAGGAGGCAAACGAGCAGACGGATCACCTGATGGTAAGCGATTACCGCCGCCCATGGACACTTGCAACACCAGAGGTGTTGTGAGTGCGTTGCCGGCCTTTAAGATTTTCTTGAAGGTTTGAAGGTCGTATCGGTCCGGAAATACCGCAGGCGACAATTTATTCCACAGTTTAGCTGTGCGAGGCAGGAAGTTTCTGGAGAAGCGCACAGTTGAGGACTGCCAACCATATAAGTGGTGAGGATGGTAATATTGTCGCGTTGGACGATGGCGAAAAGAAGCGGCAGGGATTAATCCGAACAATTCCTCGGAGCACTCCCCGTTATACATGCGATAGAAAATGCAGAGAGAGGCCACATCTCTACGCAGCGCCAAGGGGTCAAGCCGATCCGAAATATGCTCGCTGTCGACAATTCGAGTTGCTCGTCGTTGGATGCGATCCAGAGGGAGAAGCTGGTATTGGGGTGCCCCTGCCCATAGATGAGAACAGTATTCCATGTGTGGGCGGACCTGCGACTTATAAAGCTGCAGGCGGTGGGCCGGTGTGAAATACTGTCTCGATCTATAGAGAGAAGTTTGCGGGACTGGTATTTTTGTCTATTATAAAATTTTGCCGGACCCGAGTGCAGGCAAATTGGGTCAACATAGACTCTTAAGAATGATGTATGATGAAGGTATTGTGAATAAACAGTTATATGAATAAATTTTGACTTTATTATTTTGAGGGTGGTTGGTGACTGGTGACACCAACTACTTTCCGGACGATCGCTTTCTGCTCGCTTTCTTCAGTGTGTACGACTTCGTGGACGTTTTTTAACCCCCGACGCAGAGAGTGTTATAAATTTAACGTGGCTGTCTGTGTATCTGTGTACCTGTCTGTGGTATCGTAGCTCCCAAACGGATGGACCGATTTGAATGCAGTTTTTATTGAGTCATAGATAATTTTACCCCGAGTGTTCTTAGCTAGGTTTTATGAAAATGTGTTAGCCGTTTTTGAGATATTGGACTTTGAAATGAAAATGTCGGGGGTTTTTTGGTAAACAAAGTTGCTTATTACTAGCCTCTTTCGTACTTACGCATCTTCCAAGAAAGTTTTATAATTCTTCTTTTACCTTACAAGCTGTCCGACTATGGAACTCTTTTCCTCTATATTTACGACGGGCGAAATCTAGTGCGTCCTTTAAATCGAATCTTATTTGTCTCTCCCATAATACTCTGTTCTGATACTGGTTTGTACTTTATTGTTGGCTAACACTGATGTGACTTTATAATATCTCCGCTACCCAATGGCTCTTAAGCGATAAGACCGCCCGTTTTATGCCTCTGCTCTTATATTCTCTGTTTTCTGTACTACTGTTCTGTGTTACTATTGAGGTGTGTAATAAAGAGTATTTGTATTGTATTTTTGTATGTATGTATGTAAATTTTTTATTGTACATGGAACAGAACACAACAACAAAACAATTATTACAGGAACACATGATACATGTACAAAGGCGAACTTATCCCTGAGAGGGATTTCTTCCAGCTAACCTTTGAGCAAATGAGTGGAAATTAGATACAGGCAAACCGAGACTACATGTGTCTCGGTTTGCAAAACTATTAAAAAGATAAACAAAAAGAAATTGATCAATTGATTAATATACATACTATTAAATAGATAATATATATTAAATATAAAATGATAAACTAAAATATATATTAGTAAAAGTCTTAAAATGCTAATAATATACAGTCAAGGAGCATTCGACAACCACAGATTCTTCAACTGCTCCTTCAGCTAGGCCACAGACTGACACTGCCTGAATGACGGAGGCAACGAGCTCCATAATTTGATCGAGTGTACCGTGAAGGATTTATCGAACGAACGGGATTTATGAGGAGGTATGGCTAAAGTAAGATTACCACTAGATCGGAGCCGATGATCGCTTTCTTCCGCCATAAATTTGAATCTCTCCGAAAGGTAGAGGGAAGAAGGAATAAACAGGACCGGTCGGGATGCAAATCCCAAAGACGGCGGATGGGCAACCATTTGAGCTGGGAGCAGAAGGATCAAATTTACGCAAACCAAAAATATACTTAATGCAGACGTTCTGGAATCGCTGAAGCTTGTCAAGCAGTTCCTCATTGAGGTCCAAGAACGCAATGTCCCCGTAGTCCAAAAGTGGGAGTAAAAGGGAACGGGCAAGAATGATCTTAGTTTGGAAAGGGAGGAAATTTTGCAAACGTTTAAGGGAGTGCATAGAAGCAAAAAGTCTCCTACTGACCTCTGTAACATGTGCTGACCATGAAAGTGTATTATATATTTTGTATTATAGCCTCGCATGCGCATCTCTTTCTGGTTCTTTTCTTGCACACTGCCCCGCTCCCTCGCATAGCTCGTAGGAGTACTCACACTAAGACTATTTTTTCTTGGTCGCTTTCCTTGTATTGTGCCTATCGGAAGGATTTTAGCTATATTGTCGTTTTCGTTTCTGTCTAAGATGTGACCGAAGAGTCAAATATCCTACGGACCGTGACAGCAAAATCTTTTCTCCGAATATATGTATAACACCCCGTTCACACTGCGTCCGTTTCCGTGTCCGGGAGGCATCCCTCTTTTTCTCGCTTGCGATGTTTCGCCCGAGTGCGAAAGAGACGGATGCCTCCCGGACACGGAAACGGACGCAGTGTGAACGGGGTGTTAGTTGGCAAATTTTATTCGTCTCTATAAAAACAAACGGAAGACTGTGAAATGCATGGAATTACAAGTCTTTTGACCTCCGAATAAGGTACTATTATGTCTGACCAAAGTTATTGCTAGTTATATTAAAAGTGAAAAAAACTGAAAAAATAACAAACTTTTAGAACGCCAAAATGAGGGCTGAGGGATATTCGAGTATCAATCGTATTATCTCCCATTCCGAGGTCGGTCCCTTTTATTCGGTTAAGTGACTAGATTGTAAGTCTAACAGACTGTAGGTACTACCTCCACAATACCTACGGGAAGGAAAGTGAATAAGCCGGTGACATCCAATTAAAAGATACGGCAATAAATCGTCGAGGCAGCTCGCGATAAGCCCAGTGCACTGCAAATTGATTCAGGTGGTATTAGGCTTGGAGCTATATTCATGATTTTACTATGCGGCTCGGCTGGCTCGATTCGTGTAAAATTGTCCCTCAATATTTATTTATTAACTAATCTGGGGATAATTCTATTCGTGTTTGGTTAAATTGACACTTAGTGAGTCATTATAAACCTACCTAAAACGTTCAATAGGAGAACTTGTCCTTTATACTGAAGCAAGCAATGGCTCATGCCTGAATGTGCTATTTACGTTATCCACACGGCACAAACTACGCTACGTAGCGTGTTGTGCATATTAAGTGCAATGAGGCTTTGTTCTGAGCGAGCGACAAACTGCAATGCGAGGCAACGTATTGAAAGAGACGGCGTTTCAAACAAAGAGTAAATCTTCCTGCATTTATATCTATGTTGTCGTGTAGTGAATACGTTGACGAGCTAGCTTAGAATATGCCCTGAGTGCACGCTCAGCTACGAGTGGGGCGTGGAGCGTCCATATAAGCTGCATTTGTTTATATGGACGCTGCACGCTCCGCTCGTAGCGGAGCGAGTACTCCGGCCGTACACTTAGTGGGTCAAGTCGCCTCGTGGAAAGCCTATTGTCAAGCTGTTCTAAAATGAGATATTCAGATTCGCAAGTCATCATTCTAGAACAAGTACTAAAGTTACGAGACGGAAGTACTTCCAGCTTACAGAAAATCGCAACTATAATAACACAGGGGTTTTTCATGATTCGAAGCTTATTTTTAATGAACACGTCGATAATATTATAAGTAAAGCTTCTAAGTCACTTGGATTTATAATGCGTAGTTCAGTTTGTTTTACACGTATTAAGACGCTGAAAATCTTGTATTGTGCTTATGTGAGAAGCAAGTTGGAATACGCATCTCAGATTTGGAATCCCCAATATAAAATTTACATCGATAGAATTGAGCGATTACAATCCAAATTCATGAAATTTATTTGCTATAAAATGCATATACATTACAGTTCATCTAATTATTTAACCTTATGTAAAAAGCATCACCTGATACCCCTTGTTAAGCGTCGTGAAATTGCTGATGTCTTATACTTGTTAAATATAATAAGAAGCAATGTCCTAATTTACTTGGTAAAATTCATTTCAATACTCCCATAAGAAGTTTCCGCCATTTTCGTCCTATTAGCATGTTCCATGTTTCCACTAAATATAGAAAGAATAGTTTTTTGTGCAGAGCAGGCAGGAGTTTAAACGAAGTTGTAGTTAAATTAGATATAGACATATTTTGTGATAGCATACAAGCAATAAAATCTAAACTGACAAGATTCTTCATGTGTGATACTTCAGGTGTAGGCTCGGGTTACTAGAGTTCATATATATTCTAATTTATTAACTACCTTGTACTTGTATATTCCCATTGCCATGCTTGCTATTGGTGCGCGATTGGTTACTGTGCGTAATGTACGCTAAGTTTAAGTTTGGCTATAGATTTATTTGTGTTAGTTTATTTCTATAAGTGAGAACCTGTAATTGGCTATATGGTTTTATTATTTTGTCTATAAATATGTTGCGCTGTTGGTTTTCCATTTATCAATAAATATATAAATAAACACCACTACTTGCGTGTGAGTATCTGGTGTTGTGTTCCTCCTGGTCAGTAAGGTCGCCAGAGCTCCCGACGATGCGCTGTGTTGAGAGCGTTCACCTGCATATCATATGGCTCTAGCTGTCAACAGAACTACTCCTCAAATCAATAAACGGTCGGCAGGCTGCTTGTTTCAGGTTCTCGAGTGGTGAACAGGTACCGGAAGGCGCGGCGTGGGTAGGCCCCCTACAAGGTGGACTGATGACCTGGTAAAGGTCGCGGTAGTCTGCTGGATGCGGGTGGCGGAGGACCGATCATTGTGGCACTCTTTTGGCTGATATGATGAGGCTGCTTGTGATTCCTCTGGTGGCCGATGCCTGTATGCTACCGTCGTTAAAAAAAACTTTAATATTCTCTACCACTGTAAATCAAAGAAAAAAAATTTTTCGCAGGAAGAAACTAAGCCGGCTCAGCAGCAGCTCAGTGATCTCAACTCCTCGCCGGCGCTTCAGATCAGCAGCGTCAGCCGCCAGGTTCACCATCTTCCGTGCCAACCGTGCGGGCAAGCTGCGTGCTAAGAGCTTCGCCAAGAAGGAGAAGAAGGCCACACAGACACTGGCTATCGTGCTTGGTGAGTAAGCAGACAGATATAAAGCTAGGCGACTGTGATCAGTCTTCTGGTGAAGAAGCATAGGCAGACTCACAGAAATCTTACCAACACAACGACAGAAATCAGGCAGAATTTGACCAGCGTTGGTAAAAGGCAGACTAACAGAACCACTGCAGAAGTATATTTTATCCTGCCTAGTTTCCGGGTGGTGACCATGTATCGGAAGGCGCAGCATAGGTAAAGCCCCACAAGGTAGACTGATGATCTGGTTAAGGTTACGGGAGCCCGCTGGATGCGGGTAGCGCAAGATAGGTAATTGTTGCACTTGTTGGGGGCCCTAAGTCCAGCAGTTAACCAGTGTCTAGGAGTGGATTAGGTCTTTTGGCTGATATGATGGTGATGATGATGATGAGTTCCAGCCACGGCGGCAGATTTAAAATGAAAATTTAATGACTAACCCCGACAAGTCCTTAACAACTGTTCCTCAACTTACTAAAGCGGTATTTTTAATTCCAGGCGTCTTCCTCGTCTGCTGGGCACCATTCTTCACATGCTCAGTCTTCGACGCCATCTGTACCAAGCTGGGCCTACCCTACGGCCCTGGGGTCACCGTGTTTATCCTCACCACATGGCTCGGCTACATCAACTCCTTCCTCAACCCTGTTATTTACACCATATTCAACCCTGAGTTCAGGAAGGCCTTCCGCAAGATCCTGCATTGCGGCACCTAGCCCATAGACTATCTGGTCGTGTATGATTAGATCCCTCAAGTAGTGTAGTGCCTTCGTTCCTGTCAGATTCTCGACTTAATTGGATCCCGACGTCCCAGGCTTAAAGTTCATAGCTTACTTGAAGAGATGCCTACGCTCAGCAATGAGCGATTCCAGGTAGCCGATGATGATGCCGAGAATTCTAAGACCGTTACTAAAATGCTCTCAATTATTGTAAGTTTAAGGCTGAGATTCGAAATCATGGCAGGTTCACTGTTTTAGTAGAGTTCCTTGGGTGTTTCAGGCTTGTGCACTCTCAAACAAGAGCTACGTTACTGAAACAACAACTTCCAAAAAATAGTATTGAGTAAGGGTAATAGGTAAGTAAGGGTAACAGGGGGTAAGGAGCATTGTGCTTCTTAATCTTGAAATCTGGTCACAAGGAACGAAGGTCTTGTGGCTCCTTGTCATACATACACCAATGAATAGAACAGTGGAAACCAAATCTAGTCCTTTATCGTTAAGTCAGTTGTACAATCGTACACGCAGTACTTATTCAGAAGTCTGTATTGATAGAATTCATCTTACATAATTGGATGTGAAGGATTTTGCAATATCTGAATTCTAAGCATTTATCCTTGTTCTTAAAAAAGACAAACCACACGACATTTAATGTCCATACCATACCTCTTATGAAAAAACACGGATGCCATTTGGTTTGCGTAACGCACCAGTGTTTTCCACATCGTTTTGTCCCTTTTTACGAAGGGGTTAAACCTTTTAACTGTAATATCAGAACCACAATATGGCGCACGTCAAGACTCTTACTACGTTGTCAATAAGTACTAATATTGCTTGTCGTCTGTACGTGGTTCTTAAGTCCTCGAGCTTTATAAGTAGTCATGATGGATATTTTATAAGTAACTTTAGGGTTCTGCCAAAGCATTGTATTCCATGTGATAATTGATATTTCTGATGGGGTTCTTCAAGAAAGTAGTGTAGGTACCTATACAGTTTTAAGGGTCGGCAAGGAACATGTGACACACGTGGGGGTCTGAGATAGAAGCCATTTTGTCACTTATCGCTGTGGATAAGACGTCACCATCACGTTCTGACTAGCATGCGAGTCAACAATCTTAGGCCCGTTAGTGCAAGCGAACCTCGAATGCTTACCATCATGCGGGCCGTATGATTCTATGCCACAGACATGTTATAAAATAAATGAGATGTGAATATTTCCAATTTCTTCCGCAATTGACGAAGATATCGTAAATGAGACGTTTGAGGATTTTTTCTCTGAAATCAGTCTGCGTGTCAAACAACGCTGGTGGGCTAGTGCAACACAGCAACTCCTATCTCGCTCGCACCATATAAATTAGAAAGAGGAGGGTAGGTTTTCTCGATTCGCGTCGCGTCGCGACGTCACTTGTGCTAGCCCGGCAGCTGTTTTTGACACTGCGCACAAATGCAAATTGTGTTCCTATCAATAATACTCACGTATCTCTGTCTCATAGATAATAATGATTTAGCAATGCCCTAGACAGATTAAGATAACTCAATAGGTAAAAAATAATTTTATGTCAAAACTTGACCTATGACGATTGGGTGACTTTAGTAAAAATGGGACGGGACTACTTTGATCGGCCTATAATTTATATAAAGGAATCATTATTTTAAGTTAGCGTGATCCTATCAGACAAACAGATAAAAATGTACCATAGGTAATGTATAATTCATTACCACTTGTGTTTCGATAAAATCGATAATAATGTACTAAATGATCAAGGTCACCCTAGGTTTCAAAGTCATCCTAGTCGATGGTATAGCAATCCCATCTTCATATAGTTAGCCTTAAATACAAATAGAGGCAACAACAACCTTCACCCATCTGTTTAATGGATTAATAGAAAAAAATTGTACTTACATTAAAAAGTATTTCGCCAATAGGTTTGCAAAAAAAAAATCTGACTGGACTTAAAAATAATAAAATTAAAAAAAAATTGTTTTACACATTGCACTTGATTAAAACCAATTTTATACTAATCGAAAGTATGAAGCCTACAAAATATACAAACGCTGGGTGGTCTATTTTGTCCTGGTCTAACTATTGGGTTGGCAGTTATAAACTTGTAAGTCGAAACTAGTAATTTACTCTCATCTGTTTAATAAATATATTCGTTATATTCCATAAGCTTCATACCTTCGATTAGTATAAAAATTGTTTAACGAACAATTATTGTTTAACTATGGAGTGCAAGGTAAAAAAAAAGTTTTTGGTTTATTTTTCTATACATGATTGTTTTTTCTAACCATTAGCGAAATATTGTTTAACGCACTAAATTCGATATAAAATACTTTTCATCCATTAAACATTTGGGTAAAGGTCGTGCCTCTATTCATATCTTCTACAAATAGTCTTTGATCATAATGTCGAACAGAGTTCTCAGCCCCTGAATCGCTCATGTATTATAGGCATTCCCCTGTGGTTGTGATCCTTAGCTAACTAACTGTAAAGCAATACTAAGCTAACTTAACTGTACATACGTAATTAGTACTGAGATAGATACATACGAAGTAAACTAACTAGATACCTACATAATTGAATCAAAGCTGCTACTGCGAACGCTTGAAAACGACGATTAGTATATTCCTAATACCACTATCTCTCAAATTGATAACTGCGATAGAATCGGAGATATTTGTAAGGTTCGCGGTTAAGGATAGCATTTACAGCCCAGGGAAAGAGTAAAGGGCTTTGCTCAAAATTGGTGCCTTTTTTTTGATGGCACACTATCGCCACCTTGTTAGATGTGTAGATTACTTCCATACAAACAATAGTTACTATTGCAGCTCAGCTCTAAAGTACATCCGTCTTGAGTTATGCGTCCTAAAAAAGGTACCAGTTGCCCATACATTTCCAGCAAAGCCCTTTGGGACCTTTTTAGTAGAAAAACATTCCTTCGCTATTCCCCTAAATAATGTAGCGAAGTTTTAAGGGTGCCATGTGCCATGTGCCGTGGCCAAAATGGCAATATCTGAACCTATATGGTATATCGCAAAATTCGCCTTCTGTCTATATGTATGTCACAGATATTGTACTCATAAACGATTACTTGGCCGGATTTATTAAATTCTCGGAGGTAGATGTGGTTCATACTTTAATCCACATCTACCTCCGGGAATTTATCCACTGACTTTGTCGATTAACGTCATCAATAAGTGACAATATAAAATTAAAGCGATAAAATGCTGTCCGTGGCATTAACGCCCTGTTAAGTATTTTAATATAATTATTTTGTAACGTCACAGACTGCGTCCGGTTTCTATCAGACACGGTCCAGCTTACCACCGAACTATAGCATTGTCTCTGGCACATGTGTTTTCTAGGAAGATCATTTCGCCATCTTGTGACTAGGCGCGAACGTGGGTTTGACATTTTCACATGCCACTGATTTGCACCAAGCTCACATATATAATACATACTTTAATTTTGCATTGCGTACAATGCGTGCTACCTAAGATTGCGACTCTGAAGTAAGCCTCAAGACGCCTCTAGGTAGGCTTCTTTCTGCTGCGCGATCGTCTCCCATTTGCGTTAGGTGACCGAGCCACCGAAATCTAAGCGATTTAGTCACTCCGATGATGTTAGGCTCTTGTATGATTAGATCTTGGCCCTTCGCGTTGGGCCGAGGATTTTGCGATTTTACTAATTTAGTTTGTTTTTCAGTAATGAAGGGATGTGATTGACTATATTCAACAAAATTAACATGAAATAGTTTTGTAATTACGCAAAATGGTCCGAAAAACGTATCTATGGAAATAGACGCAAGCAAAATCTTTCTTGCACGTTAATCCTACTTCACTGAAATCTGGACTTAATATGACATGTACTAAGGGTGATTTTTCTTTGCAACGAACTTCCTAATACCCTGTAATTAATGTGTAAAGCGTGTTAGCAAGTTAACAAAATAATGGCGTACGCAAACTTCGCGACTTGCTGTTTACTTTTGCAGTTAGCTCGAATTATAAGGAAGATTTTAATTAGTGTTTTTACGATGCGGATGCTATCATTTTACTTGCTTTGTTGGTTCGTTAGTACCTATGTGCGAGCCAAATCTTGCATCTTGACCAACCTTATCAAGTTGTTTAGCAGGTAGGTACACTTGGGCCAAGTCGGATGACAATGAAATATCATGGCCTACTATAAAGCTGGTCTGATGATGGAGAAGGAAGGAGACTAGACAGGCTATATTTTATCTGCCTCGCCATTGAAACTAGCAGCGTGATGATTAATTTCTTGAATCTTTGGGTTACAATTTCTTTTTAATCAGCACGGGCGACTAAGTGAACTCTCCATACACACGTAGTTTCGTTCTCATTTTAAAACAACATGAATATTTTTATAAGTACATAATGAGACCCGCCATGAGGTCGAACTAATTTCTGCTGCTATAAATTATAATAGAAGAGTTATAAGAAAAAAAATAAGCGAATGCTGATTGAAAGATTTAGTGACCGAGACAGATTGATCCGATAGCTTAGTTGGTTAGTAGCGAGTGCCTGTGGTCGCCGGCTTGAAACCGACTCGGAGCATTAATGTTTAGGGTTCCGTACCCAAAGGGTAAAAACGGGACCCTATTACTAAGACTTCGCTGCCCGTCTGTATGTCTGTCACCAGGCTGTATCTGAAGAACCGCGATAGCTAGACAGTTGAAATTTTCACAGATGATGTCTTTCTGTTGCCGCTATAACAACAAATACTAAAAACAAAATAAAATAAAAATTGAAGGGGGCCTCCCATACAACAAACTTTTTTTTTTTATTGTTATTATAGATAATGGTACGGAACCCTCCGTGCGCGAGTCCGACTCGCACTTGGCCGGTTTTTTTTTAATTTGTTCCTTTAATTGATTTAAAAATTAAGCGATTGACTGTATGAAATACGTTTACCCGCTCTCTTTTCCTATTTAAATTTCTAGCAACAGAAATTAGTTTTAGACCAAAACATGGCGGATCTCGATAAGTATACAGTTATTCTAGCATAACGTTATAAAATGTGAACCAAACTACTTTTGTATGGAGAGTCCAGCGTCCTGCGACCCCTTATTTGCTATAACAGTAAGGTTTGCCATAATCACGGAAGGGTCCCGAAATTTTACCGTTAATCGGATGGCCTGAGTAGCTTCGATAGATCGATTTGAGTTCGGTTTTTATCGGATGCCTCATTCATCGAAATGGTTTGAGAAAATAGGATCAGCCTTTAGCGTAAGCGTATCATAATCAATGGTACAGTAGACGTCAAAGATAGGTATACATTCTTCGCCTTATTTCAATGGAGTAAGGTGCAAAAGTGTAAACATATAGTGACGCGGACTGTACCTACTAAGGTTAGGGTGTTGAGGGCAAAAGTTCACGTTCGGTGATCCGAGATGAATGATGCGTTTCTAATAAAGTTTGTAGTTAAGGACGTCAATGAAGCATAAATACTTTTCATTTTCCATTTTGTTACAATTTTTTTTTTGTTATTTTCGATGCAATGTTTTCAGATTCTTTCGAATCAAGAAATGTATAATAGAATTAATTCATTCAAATTATCGAATATTTGGTAACAAATTACGAAATTTAAAGTTCATTCAACAATTATGACGGCCTTATTTTGTCTTTTTTTTTAATCCTTAGACTCCTATTGTCACTGTGTGTTTGTGTGTTTTACGACAAAGTTTTTCGAACTACAGAGCTGTAGTACAAAATAATTTCATGTTACGAAATAATTTTATTTATTCAATCACATCGTCTAATTACCGCGAAATTGTCAAAATTCAAACTATAGCCATGAATACTTCATTGTACCGTTTTAACTTTACTTACTCATACCGCATAAACAATTCCCTTTATTTGCGGGAAGCTAACAAAGTCGTTGGCTACAAAAATAATAATACTATGTATTTTTTTTTGTTATCAAGCAATGTTTTAAAGAAACCTTTGTGTGGAAAGCTACACACAATATTTCCCCGTAACCAAGCGTATAACGCTTGGTTACGGGGATTACAACTCTTTTAGAGCCATGATGTATGTTAATGTTTTCCATACCGAAATCATTCAAACAAAATCTCTATTCTGTCCTCTAGAACTTAAGTTACGAATCGAACTGTGCTGTAAATTTAATGCCAAAGACAATCCAGTTATAATTGTATAAATTGACGTAGATGTTTTAAACTAAATGTGTAAGATTAATGTAAAAACAATGTAAAGACTAGCTCGTTGTAAAATGGATGTTGAAATAAATGGAATAAAATTGAACACTTTGTTTTATTTGGAGAGTGCATCATGTCCGGCCACTTTTAAATAAAAGTGAGCAGTCCATACTAAAATGCAATGTGCAGTAAAAATAGTAGCCAAAGTGCGCAAGTGCACTCAGTAAACAGACCCCCGAACCAGTTGCTTAGCTGGCGTAACCGCTTTTATGTCGGACGCATTCGTCCTTCTCTAGCAAGTAAGTAAGTGCGAAAGGGACCAATACTTTTTCTGACAAATCGAGCTACCAGTGCAGACATCAAAACGACGTCCACAGCTAATATAATTCACGTTCATTTCTAATTTGATTAAATTAAGGACCTCAATTGAGGCATGGCCTTAGAAATGGCATACTTACTTGAAATGTTCCTATTTTGTAACCATTCTTTGGTAATTTGTATTACTAAACAATGTTTTGAGGAAACAAGGCTTTAATAGAACCTAAACATTAAAAAAAAACCATATAAAATTACTAAAAACTTTCGTAACCAAGTAGGACCAATAAAAAAAAATGTCCTTGGTTTGAACATAGTTTTTTAAGCCTAGCTGAGATGAGTCTAGCAAGAAACTCAGCTAGACTCAGAAGAGATCTCTCTGTCTCTCTTCCTCGCTATATACCTATCCCACATGGTGATGGGGTCAGATTTCCTTGTCTTATTTCTCCACTTCGCTCTGCCCTCAACATCGATATCGGATAAATTGCACTCTCTTATGTCTTTAAGCACTTGGGATCTGATCCTGAGCCACTATAGTAATAACCCCTTACCTCACCTCCACTTTGCCATGAAAGGACCACCTTTAAATGTCTTGCTCCCTCTTATTACTTTCAGTGAGCGTAAACTTATTTCGAGTGAAGCGTAAACTTATTTCGAAAGCTTATTATATTATAACACACAAGACTACATGAATGATAAAACTCCATGGAACTAATTGTGACTGAATTTTTAATCTATTATTCTCGTTATATTTTGTTTTTTGACATTAGATTGTTTTTCTAGAAACATTCTACTAGTATTTTTTATACAATTTTTATTATTATACTCTTTATTTTAATTTCGTCTTAGACTAGGTTTTTACAATAATTATATCTAAAAAGTAAAATATAAAACTATACATACAAAACATAAAATCATTATAAAAACCTAACCTAGGGTGCAGCCGGTAGCGAGGCGCGGCCTAAGCTACCGGCGGTCAGGGCGACAGAGACAGGAACCTCCTGACTATACGCGCAGTATCCAGGAGTACCGCCTTCTGTATCTGACCCTTGATCCAGCCGCCTAGCGAGAGTCTCTTGAGGTGATGGTCGAGACTCTTCGCTATTAAACCGTTCGCCGAAACGACTATCGGGACGATGATCGTCGAATCAACATCCCACATGGCTGGCTTACCTCGTGAGCCAGGTCTAGGTACTTGCTGGCTTTGTCCTTCTCGGCCTTCAAGAGGTTCTCGTCATGGGGGATGGTGATGTCGACGAGCACTGCCTGGCGTTTCGATCGATCTGTCAGCACGATATCAGGCCTATTGGCTAGAATAGTCCTGTCCGTGATCACAGATCGATCCCAATAGAGCGTGGCACGACCATTTTCGAGAACAGGTGCAGGTGTGTACTTATAGTAAGGCACTTCGAAGGCCACAAGACCGTATAGTAGAGCAAGTTGCTGGTGAATAATTCTGGCTACAAGGTTATGTCTGTGCAAGTACTCGCCGTTAGCAAGATGACCACAACCGGAGATAATATGCCTGAGTGACTCCCCGGGACGGCGGCATGCCCGACAAATGTCGACCGTACCGTCCTTCAGGATATACCTCCGGTAATTGTTCGTCATGATAACTTCGTCCGCAATTGCACAGACAAAACCTTCGGTTTCCCCGAAGAGATCCCCGAAACGTAGTCAGTTCACCGACGCGAGCAGATCTACATCGGGCCCTGTGAGGGCCTTGTAGAACCGCCCGTGTAGCTCCTTGCTCCTCCATACCGCCCTGCGGTCCTCGGCGCTCATTACTTTAAGCCTGCGCCAGTTCTCGTTTGCCAAGGAGAGCGGGGTGAAGTTTCCGTCTACTGCTACTACGTCGCGATGCATCCCACACTCGTTGTTTAGGAAATAATCCCTGAGGCTGCACACCTCGCGGTTGTGGAGATCTTTGGCATTTAAAAAGCCTTATTATTATTATTAGTATTTTATTATTATTTTTTATTATTATAAGTAAATTACTTTAAAAAAATAACTGACGATTTGAAAGTGCTTGTTACTACCTACTTGAATAAAGATCATTTTGAGTTTTGAGTTTGAGTTGAATGCCAGGACCCTGCTTAAGTGGGTGTTCCGCTCGTAGGCGCTTTCCTTTACATATGGTTTTGCATGTTATCGGCTTCGAGAGCGTAGTGCTACGAAAGTTCGCAGTGAAAATGTTAACGGTCATTATTCGAGCGTTTGCTCCGAATTACTTTCGTGATCACATTTTTGTAGAAGTGGCTGCAGATTTCGATTTCGTTTCTGGTTTGGTATCTTAGTTAACCGGACATTTAGCAAATATCCGAAAACGGCATTAAAATCTAATCTACGCCAGATTCTTCAAAAATATGTCCACGAAAGTGAGGCGGCTGAAACTGCAGACTCTCGCCACAGTCGCGAGCGCGCAAAATACGTTAAAATATGATTAGGATCGGAAGCAACAAGCAAAAATAGGCCATAATTACAATACTTACTCTGTGGGTATGTGTGTTGTGTTCCTGCTGGTGAGTAAGGTCGCCAGAGCTCCCGAGCGCCTGGGAGCTCCTGGAGCGCTCATAGCCTAGCGGCGCCTGCGAGTCGGAAACGATAACGCAGGTTAAGCAAAGATGGCAGCGGTCGCAGTCTTTGGATGGGTGACCGCCTGATGTTTGAGTGGTTTATATAAATGAGCGCTTCCGTGCTTTGGAAGGCACGCTAAGCACTTGATCCCGGCTGACAGTGGTCGTTAAGCCGAGTTAGATGCCTTCGGGCGGCTTAAGAAATTCTAATCAATCAATCATTTATTTTACATAAAAACATGGTGTACAAATAGGTATTACAATAAAAACAAGAGTATCACATGTTTTGCTGCTATTGCAACACGTAAAATGTAAGGTAATATTCATGTAATTAATTAATAATAGATACAATTCTATATTAAATATTATCCTGGAATGCGAGTATGAACTACCCAACAGTCGAGTTGCCCACTCTCTTGACAAAGGGGGGACAACTGGTTACCCGCGTCCGCAGGAGCTACCTACCACAACCCTGCACGTGTCCCCTGGGTGGTACTAAAGAGTGACAAACTTAAAAAGGACAAAATAATGTATACCATACGATTAAATAAAGAGCTCCCGAGGATGTGCTGTGTTGAGTTATCAACACATCATCACAAGGCCTTATATACACCTTGACAGATGATTTATACATCGTCTGCACGCGAGGGACAACGCCTCTCGTGACTATATACGCCAATCCGGGATCGACGTTTGCGTCAACATTTGGGGCACGCAAATAGAGGGACCGTATCATCGGCAACCACTTGCCGACAACACAACGACTACTCAAATCCATCAAGGGTCGGCAACGCGCTTGTGATTATTCTCGTGACGCAAGCGTCCATAGGCGACGGTGTCTGATTACTGTCAAGCAGGCTGCTTGTTTGCCACCGCCGTAGTACAAAAAGACCTCAAATCAAACAGAGCTCCCAAACAAGGGTGCGCTGTATTGAGCGTGTTCACCTGAATTTGTTCTGAAGCTGTCAATAAACAAATCCTCAACAGGGTTTGCGTCATGTTAAAATAGATATCGTAGTTTTGCTAAATGGATAGTAAAGCATCAAATTATTGTAATAAAGTATAAAGTACAAAATGTAATTATTATCATAAAAAGATATGGACCTTGGCAGTTTTGAAAAATATGCATTATTCTACAGTACAAGGGTAAATATAAAGCTACTAATAGAATCCTTCGAATAGTAATAAAAACCGGACAAATGCGAGTCGGACTCGCGCACGAAGGGTTCCGTACCATTATCTATAAAAACAGTTTTAAAAAAAATGTTGTATGGGAGGCCCCCTTAAATATTTATTTTATTTTGTTTTTAGTATTTGTTGTTATAGCGGCAACTGAAATACATAATTTGTGAAAATTTCAACTGTCTAGCTATCGCGGTTCATGAGATACAGCCTGAAAAAAAAAACTTTGTTGTATGGGGGCCCCCCTTAAATATTTATTTAATTTTGTTTTTAGTATTTGTTGTTATAGCCGCAACTAAAATACATAATCTGTGAAAATTTCAACTGCCTAGCTATCGCGGTTCTTGAGATACAGCCTGGCCACAGACAAAACGGCAAAAAAAACACGTTTGTTGTATGTGAACCCCCCTTAAAGATTTATTTTATTTTGTTTTTAGTATTTGTTGTTATAGCGGCAACAGAAATACATCATCTGTGAAAATTTCAACTGTCGAGCTATCGCGATTCTTCAGATACAGACAGGCAGACGGACAGCGAAGTCTTAGTAATAGGGTCCCGTTTTTACCCTTTGGGTACGGAACCCTAAAAACTGCGCCACAATCCACCATAGTCCAGTGTACCCGTGATGCTGAAGACTGTAACTAATAGAGGAGCATCGCGAGGGCTTCTTTATCCATACATCATCATGAAACCACGACCACTTTGTCAAGAATGAACGACTTAAGAGAGAGAATGGAATCCTTACGCGTTTATAAAAACCAAGTACAGAGGCTCTAGTATAAGTTTTACCGAACAAAACGTAATGACCGCGTTCGCGTTTAGCTGTCAAATCCCATAGAAATTCAGGGTAAAACGCAAACGCGATCGTAAAGTTTTGTATCGGTAAAACTTATACTATAGACCCTCAGTACGATCGTATTTTTAGTTAACCACTGACAGATAGTTTGCCTTCATTTAATTTTCAACTTTAATGTCATACAAATAAAGCAATTTTCAGAATACTGTTACCCACGTCTACCGATTTAGAAATAACTATTTAATTTGTATGAGGTTAAAGTTGAAAATTAAATGAAGGCAAACTATCTGTCAGTGGTAAACCACAAATAATTCTACTGTAAGGTGAGTTGGGGCAAGAGTAACATCGGGGGAAGAGGGTCAAAAGCTTCTCCAGCTAATTCTTTTGAATTGAGCGCCTTTTT
Organism: Epinotia ramella; assembly: GCA_947578815.1. Classification (NCBI taxonomy): domain Eukaryota; kingdom Metazoa; phylum Arthropoda; class Insecta; order Lepidoptera; family Tortricidae; genus Epinotia; species Epinotia ramella. Next base: position 3,815,179 of record OX388214.1, on the reverse strand, counting down.
GTACCGTCGGTAAAACAGACAGGCGCCTAGGCGCTCAATTCAAAAGAATTAGCTGGAGAAGCTTTTGACCCTCTTCCCCCGATGTTACTCTTGCCCCGACTCACCTTATGACAACTATGGACCTAAACGCAGTATTTCGCGAACAGCAATTTACTTACTTGTTTTTCCATACAACGATTAAGTATCTACAAATTGCAAAGTGTGAGGTCATAATTTTACTTCACGATTCATACTAATGTATCAAGTGTTTCGGCTGCTGCCAGCGAGGTCAGTCTTTAACTCGATATTTTGGGTATTTAAGTTCAAAAAAGCTGTTTCTTATGGCATCGTAAAGAAATCTTAGGTCACAAGCCTATTCAAGAAAGGGCCGGCAACGCGCTTCTTATTCTTCTAGTATCGCAAGCGTCCATATGCGACGGTAGCAGTCCGTATGCTTGTTTGCCGCCGTGGTAGTACAAAAAGTGCTTTGGAAGGCACGCTAAGCAGTTGATCCCGGCTGCTGTCTATGACAGTAGTCGTTAAGCCGAACTTCTAAAAGTCGAGTTGCCCACTCACTTGACAAAGGGGGGACAACTGTTACTCGCGTCCGCAGGAGCTACCTACCACAACCCTGCACGTGTCCCCTGGGTGGTACTAAAGAGTGACAACATTAAAGGCCAAAATAATGTATGCCATACGATTAAATAAAGTACAAAAAGACCTCAAATCAAATTAACCAGCAACACTAATGCTGACAAAGCGCCAAGAGACAACCCTAAAATTGTAGCACTAATTTCCAAAGTCCTCAGGCGCGATTGGCCTTATTTTAATTTGAAATGGAACAAGTCCCATTCTTGATTGGACCAATTTGCCCGGGCCGGGGTGAATGCAGCATTTTTACGCTTTGTTTACACTAATTCTAGCTCGGAATAGTCGGAATTGACCCAGGTGGAATTGGAATTCCGAGTCTGTTATTCCCTTTTACGTTACTTTGAATGGCGCGAGCTTTTTGAAAACGAATGGCTAATTTACCTTTAAGTCTGTCTGTAGATACATTTAAGTGCGTCTGTGCGCACGTAGCTATAGCAGTAGGTGTGTATTTCTAGAAAAGTGTGTACCAATGAAGTAGGGTCATTTCGCCGGTTAGCGACCACCTAATTTAATGTGCCGGTGGGCGACCACTTAAGCTGAGTTGGTGAACTGAAAGGATATTTTCTCGGTTTTTTAGTAGATTTCTATTCTAAAACAACAAAAAAATGCATGTACAAGTAATTGTCTCAATAAGGTGTGTAGAATTGATGTTATCTTCAATAGAAAAAACCTTCTCCTTCAGGTGGTCGCTAACCGAAGGTGGTCGCGTAACCAGCGAAATGACCGTTAAACTTTTAACTACAGAAATATCTTTCTTTAGTAACCGACGAGCGGGTATGAAGAATGTCTTGATAGATAGATAGATGGATAGATCATTTATTGATAAGAATATGAAAAAATTTACATGTCAGTTTTGCTTGAAAGTGAATGAGGCAAGAATGGTTTCTCAAGATCATAGCAAGTGGAAATCCCGTGATCTCTGCCTACCCCTCCGGGAAATGGGCGTGATTATATATATATATGTGATGTACGTATGTAAACTTTTAACTTTCCTCTTTGGTAAACATTTTTTTGAAGTGTAAACTTCTTTAGCGGCGCTGAGCACTTTTTGGGATGGGGAAAAATTGTTAAATACGCGACAGTTTTGTGACGTCAGATGTGAAGGAGGACACTTTTTGCTGCTAGTCGAACGCTATTCGTAAGAGTATAAAGCCGTTAAACACTTTTTGCAATAGCATATTCTGCAAATAAATTTGTAATTTTAACCAACGCGTCCTTCACCGTTTTGCTATTGAGAAAATTCGAATAGTTCGAATTTAGACGTTATTCCTAAAGAGATAAAGCTTTGAAAAATATTTGGCAGTGTCAAAAACAAATTGGTATTGTGTAGAGCATGGAATATCGGAGCCTTTTTCCAATACCGGTATTTTTCCGATATCGAAATTTTGAATATCGGTTTTCCGATAGGTATTTCGATATTTTTTCGATACTGGAAGGAAAAGGTAATAAACTGGAATTAAATAGCATTATAATTCAAAATTGACATTTATTTATCAAGGGATATTTGCAGCGAACGACAAATCAAAGGAATAAAATATAAATTAGTGTAACAAACTTCAACACTATAAAATTAAAATTTGTTAAACTTGAATAAAAAATGTGAAATAAAATAAATTAATTTTCGACTTCTAGAAAAATAATACAATTAGTGTAGTGCCACCAAAAATCAGTTTCCCAGGTAACCTCACTATTCAGTCTCTTACTCTAATAATAGACTAAATTGGTTCACAAACTCAAATAACAGTTGACACAATACAATACAAATCAAATCAGTATCAAATAGAAAAAAAAAGACCGGGTTGCACTCCGGGAGTGCCGGCAGAAGTGAAAACTCAACCACATTGTAACAGTTTTTCGATCAGGTCACGTGACATCTTACGGTGTCACCCTAAAAATGAAATTGACGCAAAATAAACAATTATCAATTACTTAGGCGGACGGATAATAACATAAATGAGTCTTAGTATCATCTCACAGATAGACTAATAGAATATAAACCTCTTAAGCCTAAATTAAACATCAACTCTTTGAATTGAGAAATTACCTACATTGCTATTATAAATCACAATGGTCTGAGTTAAAATGGTTTTCTGAGAATTTAGTTAGTCTCTTCTCTCTGTCCTTGTGAGTTGTGTCTTGTGTGACTTGTGTCACAATCACGCACGTTGTTTTTAAAGGAAACAAAGTATTTGGTATCACAGTACTTACAGTAAATTGAAACACCTACCTTTTGACTCTTATAACGCATTGCGTAGATTAATATTAATAATAAAAATGTGAATATCGAAAATATCGAAAATACCGGTTTTCGATTAATGTAATATCGATAATAGAATATCGGAATTTCATCCGATATTATCGAAATTTCGATATTATCGAATACCGGTATCCATGCTCTACACCCAACGCACCCGCGGCCCGTCCGCCTAAATTATTGATAATCCATACTAATCCATATCCATACTAATACTATAAATGCGAAAGTGTGTCTATCTGTCTATCTGTCTGTCTGTCTGTCTGTTACCTCTTCAAGCTTAAACCGCTGAACCGATTTAGATGAATTTTGGTATAAAGATAGTTTGAGTCCCGGGGAAGGACTCATGGACGGAAATCATCCCCTAAGGGGGTGAAATGGAGGGGTGAAAGTTTGTATGGAGCTGCGATATTAACGAGGAGAGACTAATGGGATAATTCTTCCATGGAATGTGGTTAGGTAACGCTACTAATAGTAGTACCTACATTTTATCCGGGGCGGTAATACAAATAATGTCTCATATCGTAGGGCTCTTTTATACCACGAATTTGGCAAAAAAGTTTACGGCCTGATGGTAAGCGGTCACCGTAGCCTATGGGCACTTGCAACCCCAGGGGTGTCACATGCGCGTGCAGGAGTGTATTTGACGCCCGAGTCGAAGGCACGATAAATGTGAAATCTGAGGCTTTCTTTATTATCGCCAGTGAAGAGAATACAATATTTACATCTCCCCACTGGCCAGGGGCACGCGTAGCAAGGGGTAATTGCCACTTTGTGCCTTGGTGTGACGTAAATTAATAAAACAAATAATTCAAACATATTCTACATACCCTGTGCTATATTAATTACCGTCACTCAGAATTTTCTTATCCCGCAACTCACCGTCATTCCCTCCCTCCTTCATTTATCAAAATGTTTTGTAACAACTAGCGCCACCTAGAGGTCCATATAGCAACTATGGTACACCAACAAAGTTGTCGAAACCGGATTTATGAAGCGACGTTGATCAAGAACGTTAACTGAATCAATTTAAAACTGTTATAATCATTTGTAAATTGTAACGAATACAAAACGAATGCATTCGTACGTAAAACAATATTCTGCATGATTAGAGAGCTTGGTCTACCAGAGTGCTAAGTAACTCGACTACTCGCCGACAGGTGGCGCTACTAGTAGTGAAAACACATCGCTTTATGTCACGCCCAAATATAAGTACACTGATAAACGATTACCTGTTATTGTGAAATAGAAATGACTGATCACTAGTCCCATCGACCCTTCTTATTCATCACATGCATAACAAACGATTCCTTTAAGATTTTTCATTCGCTTTACATTTTGCAATAAAAATGCAACAAGAAAATGACATTACAGTTCTTTGAAGTCTTTTGCCGTGTAATGTTAGTCGTCTCGCTTGCACGGGTGCGAAGCGATCGCGCATTAGAGGGAGTGAAAAAATGTGTCTACCGAGTTTGAAGTACAGCGTATCAGCTGACAAGCAAAGCAAAACAGTCGGTGCGCAACCATCTTGTCAAAACTGGAGTCGGACACAAATAAATATTATAAAATGTCCTAAATCGCTCGTAATGACATAACATTAACTTCGTATTTAGTAAAGTATTGTGTTTAGTTTACGTTGGTGTTGTTTTCAACGCGGTTATTATACATTTTGCTCAATATTTCGAGTTTTGTGTTGCGTCAAATGACGTCATGTATGTGATTATTAACACGTACCGTGGCTGTCGAGTTTGTAAGTATTTTCTTTTATTTCCTTGTTAATATTATTGGATTATTACCAATTAGGAGTTATTGTAAAGTGTTCTCGGTTGCTGGTTTCATTCATGATTAGTGTGGGGGAGTGCGTTTATTGTGTATCGGCGTTGTTTTTCATACGCGTCGATTTGGGTTGTTGGCAGTTTGCAGTGCCCTTGAAAATAATGCAGTAAAAATCACGTTCCCATCCGAAACGGGCAGCGAATCTCACTTTCTGTTCCATTCATCATGTCGAGGCAGTATCGTGTTCTAGCTGCCAGTTACCTATCCAATACACGGCGCATAGCAACCGAACGTCCCCTAAAATTGGAACCGCGTATAGAAAGTATATGTTTTGTATAAAACATTTAATGACTATATAGGTACGCTCGTGCTAAAAATAACGCTATATCAAGCGATGCTGTTACAATGTTGTAACGAGGGCTATGTTGTCACAAAAGGAGACTTAGTGTTTTTATTAGATATATAACTACCTACACGATCGCTAACTTTCCAATTTTCGGGCGGTGTGGCAACGATAATGTTATTTTAGATATTTCGAGGTGGATATGACAATACACGATTGCTAAGTAGCCATATGCTAATCATCTCTGTATTAGTGGGCGTGTGTAATCATTCCATCAATTGTTCTTGTATGTGTGGGTACCTACTTACTTCCCCACATAACTATGAACTAGCGAGAGGTCGCTAATATACACATTACTTACTACTTATATCAATTTCACAATAGTATTGGAATTTCTGGATATCGTTATACTTATACCTACTGCCTGATGGTAGGTACCTACTTGAGTAGTTATAATGAATTACTAATGAGACCAGTCATATATTGTTACTATTGTTACTTCTGACATTAAAATAGTAGTTTACATTAAAAACACACATTTTATTATCTACACGCCACACACCGCTTGTAGTGACGTGACACGTTTTAATTGATATTATCGGTTTTTCTCTTACAACAATTTATATCAACAAATTGGTTATCGATAGCGCCACCTATTACTAAATTTATAGAAACTACCGTTTGCTACGTAAGACACGTGCAAGAAAAAAGTTACAGCATACCTATCAATGATTTTTTGTAAGATCATAGAGTATTGAATAGCTTATTTAACTTAAGAGTTTAATACAATAATTTATTTCATAACACATTTAAAATATTTTTGCGGAGTTGAGGTTCGCATGGAAAAAAATTAACGACATTTTTTTTTTTAATGAGATGGCACCACTAAATTTTACCAACCTATTTACAAAGAGAGAGGCGAGATTTAAATAAACATTAAATTATTCAATTCGTGCATCTCTCCATTCAAATATTATGTAGGTAATAGATAAACGTCGTTATTCTCGATGAAAAAGAAATATCGGTGCCAGCAAATAGCGGCGTTTCTTTCGCTCTAAAGGCATAGATACGTACTTCTACCTATATTGTTTACAATGGTCCATCGGATTGGGCATATTGATAAACAGGGGCGCTTCGGCTATTGGAAATTGAATTGACAAGAGTACCCCCCTACCTCCCAGCCATGGCTGACCTAGATATTGACCCCATGCCGTGGAACTTTAATCAGTATCGATTAGGTACTCGAGTTGTCGACGTTTAAATATTATGTCCTAGGCTGTAAGCAGACTTGGATCGATCGATTATTGGAACGCCTTGTTCAGTATCCATATCTATAAAAGACAGGTGTTAACTTGGTTTATGACAGTATTGATGTGATGAAAATGTGCATCAATGTGCATCTTTACCCGGTGATACGTCATACATAAACAAAATTAGCATGATGCACTTAGCAGTATCTGCCGCCGAGTTTTATCAAACTTTATTGAGGCACATGACGAATAAATAAATCGCTTGGAGTAAACATCCAGTAACATGGGATTCTAGTTTTTGGTAGCTAAAGGGAAACTTGTAAAATTTCAAACAAGTCTCATTTTAAAATAAGTCATAAACCCTGACCTGACCTCGAGTTCCTGATCTGTCATGCGAAAAGTCTATGAATGAATTTAAACTGAATAACTTCGGTATTAAAAAAGATTTATTCAGAAAAGACAAGTTTGCCAGTCCGTTAACCCAATCTATATAAAATAATGTTACGTTTCCAATAATATTTTACACAGTGAATCATGTGGTGTATCAATACGGGTCAATGAATAGTCGTTGCTAACCACCATTTGTCATGTCATATAGCTATTAAACACGTGAACAAACATTGCATAATATTAATGATATTTTTAAAGCAAGCTCAAACTATACGCCATTCTTTAAAAAAAATATCGACGAAATGTCTAATATACGTCCTGGTAACTTATGTTACTCGTATGATGGTACATATCTAATAGACTTCATTCACAAATCACAATTTAGATGCTTGTAATAGTTTTTGCTTGTCATGGCGATCACCTTAATGTTGCAGTGTTATTCTTCCAAATCAACGCTCGCATTATTCATTTACATCTTCTGTAAACTTGGCCTCTCTTTGTAGGTCGCCATTTACATTATATTAAACAATACTAACTTTTTTTAATCGATTATGTTTATGCTAATCAACTTATGGCATTTGGCAGTAATGTGAAAACAATCAAGAAGCCTTTTTAGTCTGAAAAGCTTTGTGTACACTGCCATTATGAACGGGAAGAATTAAGACGGTTTACCAACAAAACTTGTTGTGGAATGAAATTACTCGGTAAATATTTGCGAACAAAATGCTTCGTAGTTTTCTGAAACGATGGTAGCTTATTACTTCTGTCCTCATGTGTCACTGGTGTCAGATCAGGTCTTTGGGTTAGATTAGGTAATTTAGGTATGTATCTGGCTAGAATATAATATTAATAATAATACAATAATAAATATTAGGGGACAATCTTACACAAACCGACCTAGACCCATAGAAAGCTCAATAAGGCTTGTGATATGGGTACTAGACCACGATATATTTAATACATAGGTAGAAATACTTAAATACATAGAAAACATCCAAGACTGAAACAAATATTCATGCTCATCACACAATTATTCTCCTTCATGTTCTTACCGGGATTCGAACCCAGGACCTTCAGCTTCGTAGGCAGCGTCACTACCCACTAGGCTTAACTGGTCGATATGTAACTTGAGATGGTTTTTTTATCTTAATAACAACGCCTCGGCATCTGAATTCCTATTAAGAAACGCATCAAAAAGTAATGATTTAAGAATATCTTTATATATATAGTTCAAGGTCATAGTGAGTAATTTATGGACATTCGGATTATAAAACAAAAAAACCCTCGCTAATCTCTCAACTAAAATTTATAAATGTAACATAATAGCAATCGCCGTGTATTTCGGAAAAGGGTTCATTTGCATCAAACCTGAGCAAAACAACGAGCGATACTTACAAACAACTTGCCTTTATAAATAGCCGGATATGTCTGCAACTGTGCTAATTAATTTGTTTACGCTTTCGATCGCGTTTGTTTAGGGATTAATTTGTCAAAACGTCTACCTTACATCAGGTAATCCGGTTGTTATAACTGAATTCCAAGTACACACTTACCTACTATACATTTTTCTCCTAAATATATCCAGTATTCAATAGGGTTCGGTTATTTCTTAGCACGTTGTTGGCGTCTTTGCTTGAAGTTGCTCCCTCTGACCTTCCTATCCTCTTTAGCAGCAGGCTAGTCCTCTTTAGTGCTAGGTTTTTTGTTTTATCTGGCAACTTGGAACCTTGGTTCTTCAACACTTCCGTGATAAAGAATTCTGACTGTTTTAATAATGTAAAGATTAAAAAGCTCGCCAGCAATTATAAATAACTGGCCATTGTAATATAATCAAACATCACTAATGAATAACTGCTATCAACAAACCCGATTCGTTATCACAAACTATGAATTTTCCTGCATTCCCCTGTTAATAGGTTAAAACTAAATTCGGAATTGTATAATATAATCGTATTTGCTATTACAGTAGTGTCGTTTCATTCGGTCTATTGCCGAACAAAGAGGGAATGGAATGGGATGAGCTAGCAACAATTTGTATTTCAACTTCCGCACGCGAGATAAGTAACATTCATGTGCGTGCTCATTCGATATATCAGTAGGAATTGGTGTGAATATTGAACTCAAATATGTATGCAGTAAGTTATATTTTGAAACCTATGGGCTAATATCGCTTGATGATGCAACCTGTTGTATCATAATGAGTGATATGGGGAATAAGGGCCTTAAGGGGCTCCCGTCAAAAATCAACGAAATTTTGTAGTTTTCATTTCGACACTCGTCCTCGGTTTATTGAAGCTAGCTTTCCAGGTGCAGATATGGGAAAGATTGATTCCTGTTTAACATTTTTGATATTGAATAACTTGAAAAATGTTAATACAGAATTAATTATCCATTTTTAAAGAGAGGTCTGTAAAAATACAAAACCCGACACTAATTCATCCTCATTAAAACTTTTATACACCCGGAACTCATACCTACTCATACATACTGAACTTACCTATAAATTTGATATGCGTTTTTATAATATTATTAATTAACACAAAAGTTATGGCCAGAAAACCAGTTTTTGGCCTAAAATTGTTCAACTTTGATGCCAAATATCTCGAAAACAATGAACTTTGAAGTAAATATGGGATACTATATTGCTTAAAGCCGTTGTTGTTAATATAATAAGCTACAAAAAACATTAGAAAACGAAGGGATTCAGATCGAAGGTCATTGGAATTCGTACCTACATGTTTTGGAATCATTTAGTAAACACTTTCATTGTGAAATCCTTGTGTAACATTACCTCAATAAGCAAGCCACCAAGATAATTTATTTTTTAGAAGGCATCGAATCAGAGCGAAGATATTATTTTTATTCAGAATGAATGAAAGGTATTATTATTAAACCTAACCTAAAACAATGAATAAACGAGTGCGGTGACTTCAATAAAAACTATGGCTGTTAGCAGAAGAATGGATATTTTGGTAAAGAATTTATCCTGTAACCAAGGCCGATTGCCAGCTAACCACTAAACCTATGTATATATATGTTATATAACTGTACTTACTCTATATAATATAATCTAACACTCTATTATGTTCTGTTTGACGTGGGAACTAAAAAGAATTAACGAAGAACGTCGAATTTAAATCTAGAGTATAGGTCGTAACCTTCAATTACTTAATGTAGCACTGGTAATTGGTAGTCTCGTTATTATACAAATGATTACCATTTTACCATTTGATTTAATGCAACGCCGATGTTTCCAGATCATTTTACAAATAAGTAGTTACCGGTTTTCATCCCAACCCTTCGATTTTTGACAGATATTTTTTACATTGTTGTTACAGTTTTTTTTTCTAATTCCAATAAATATGGGACTTGTTAGTTTCGATAACAAACTAGTTTCCTGCCGATAAACGGCGGTAAACCGGAATTGTTTGCAAAATATTATCATCATTTCTGTTCGTAGTGAACCTTATTTAAGACGCGGAACTAAATTTACTAGCTAATGGATTTTTTATAGCACGGTCTTCTATATCAGCTCTGTTCCATCCACTTTCAGTCAGGATCCATGTTCATATGGTAACACAGCATAAAATACAACCTTCAAACAACATGACGCGCATCACCGAGGTCATATCAAGATACAAAGTCAAAACCATCCATATTATCCGACTGAAATTCACATCATATCTGAAAATTAGCGTCCAAAGTAATTTGAGCCTGTTAGTAAAAGCATTAAGATTGAAATTCGATTGTTTGCGTGAGAATGACGTTTTTCATATTTAAAACCGGTGTATCGTTGATAGATGGGTGTGATGACGGATTATGGCGTCACCGCGATGTTTTTTGTGCGTTATGTTATGTGACTTATGTGGCAGCGACGCCTGCCAAAAGTTTGTAAACAAAGGCTGGGACGAACCTCTGTTTTAGATGAGATGTTGTTTTTGTCCCTTTCCTAAATGATAAATAAACAATTCTGTACCAAAGGATTATTGTTTAATGAGTGTTCGTCTGGGCGAGGTGATTATCGATGAATTTTATGACACTAAGTGATATATTATATAAAAGTTATAAAACCTCCACACTGCACTTACAGTAAATTGTAGTAATATTATAGATACTGTAGAATACGTTGGAAATTACGCCAATGAAAAGAGCCTAGCTCTTAAAAAAATATCATCATCATCATCATCATATCAGCCGAAAGACGTCCACTGCTGGACATAGGCCTCCCCCAAAGAGAAAAATATAGAAGAAAAAAAAAAAATATATATATAGGTAGTTAAAAAAATACAATAAAAATATAAAAAAATATAGTTGATGATGATGATGAATAAATGTGTATGATGCTCGATATCAATTACCTATTGACTATGAAGAAAATACTAATCGATTCATCGAGGAATTTGTTTTACCTACTGATTAGCTAATAATCGATTAATTCATCCAAAGGTACCGCTGATTGATCGTATACATCGAATGGAAAAATTAAGTCTATACTTATCGATAGATCGACGGAGTCAAAATAAATTAATGAACAATAGATTCCTAAATTATACAACAAATATAACATTTAAGAGGATTCGTGGTCATATTTTTTCTTCATTAAGATAAACTTTATTTAGTTATTTAAACTTTATTGCACAGACATAAAGTACAAATGAAATGGCGGACTTCATTATTAATGGTGGACTTAACTTTAAAGATTAAATTAGTTAATTAAAGGTTTACCATTTAATCTCACTTGTGGTTATTTCATTACTAGGAGGAGGCCTGTGCCCAGCAGTGGGACGTATACATAGGCTGTTTTTTTATTTTATTTTTAAGATAATAAGAAAGAAAGAAAGGACATTTATTCACTACACAAAATACAAACAGAGACAAAGGGAGTACAAATACAATACAATTGACACATAATGTGTGTGTCTTCACGGCAGTGAATAATTATGATTCAATTATCTGTTGTTTTAGTGAGGTAACTATGTGCATTTACTATCGAAAATAGTGCTGTGCCATCGTTTCCGGTTTTTGATTTGTATGTCTACTAGTCTCGACTTGTTTGTATATTAATGAGTCATATTCATATATTGGATTGTGTGTTGGTATTCATATCAGTACATACCTATACTCGTACCTAGATAGAAAATGACTCGTAGATAATTGGTAGAAAGTTGAAACAACTTCTTAGTGATATCGTACAGAAATATAAAATAGTAATAAATTAATGATGTATTTTACTTAACACGTAACCAGACAGAATAGTTTATATTAGACTATGATGTTCTTTAAAATATGATATGACCTCGTCGTGTCGATTTCGCACGCTAACAGCAAACGCACATACGGCCTTTGCGATGACCTTGGCCTTGACCTTGCTAGCAGGATTGAGGATTCTAACAAATTTGAGAGTTGATGCTTCATTCTAATAGATCGAATTCCGTGATGTTATGAGAGAATCGTTTCATGGGCTACGGCTACGGCAGAGCCGAAAGGGAGAACCCAATGATGTTATATAAAAAAGAGGTAGATACCTACGTTGTCTATATGAAATTCCGTGTTTAAAATGGCCACCAAATCAGACAGCTGAGACGTCCATTGACGACGCAACATTGAGGCAAGGTCATACAATTGGCTGAGTTTTAGTGTGCCACTTTTGGAGTGCTTATAACCTATCTACCTCTTTTTTTATATTACATCATTGGCAGAACCTATGATTTTAGCATTCTACGAGTATATTTGTATTTACATGTGTTCCACTACACCGTAGCTTTTAAGTTTAAATGAGGGTGACATACGAATTTTTAATGAAACGAAACTTTTTATTCAGTTACTTTTCCGTAGTCAGGTTACAGTTTTTAACTTTTTATGTATTATTAGCTTGTATTGTATTATTAGCAACATATCACTGCGGTATCACATTTTGTCGATGTTTTCTACCCACATTTATGCTAAACGAAGCACTGGAACATAAGTTTCAGGTGCTCTGTCTATCCCTTTTGGGAATGAAGGCGTGAATCTATGAATGTATGTATGCTTGTATTATTAGATTTTGCGGGCCAACCCGCTATTTAGACTTAAGCGTTCGCGCGTCTTCAGCCATTTTCAACCCACTTCCCAACATCACTCGATTTAAAAAACCGGACTCAAATCGGTTCATCCGTTTGGGACTATGATGCCGCGGACAGAAACCAATCACAAACAATATACATTATACACATACCATCGATACACATATTGAACTTATAGCTACCCTCTCCGTCGTCAAGTTTAAAAACGAAGTTCTCAGCAGACAAACGTTTGATTCATACAACTTCTTTTATGTTGATTCCTCAGAACCTCTTGTTGATAATCCTCAGCTGTCATTTCTTATTTTGAAAAATATTTTTGTACTTTAAAAACCAAGAAAAAACCTCTTGAACAGTCCTGAAGTATGAATAGTATAGTAGTATGAGATGAAGTAATAATAAGCATCTATCTATCAAATACTAGTGCCCTAGTGGCCATGTGAAGCTGTAGAACACGCGAGTACTTATGCCGTTATTTACTTATTCTTTTACATTTCGTAAACTTTAATCGTTAAAAGAAATCTATATAATTATATTGGACCTGCTCACATTTCACGAGAGTCGGTTGAGAAATGCAACCTGGAGAGGAGAACTGCTGGACAAACGGACATACGAGAGCATTTTGGTCCAAGATGAAGCGGAGAACTTCGTTCGCTTTGCTTGTTCGTTCAATAAACTTTATTATAAAATAATTCCATCGCCTTTTAGACATACGTACAAATTTCTGATCAAACTATACAATGGAAATTGTTAGCTATATCTGATGATTTGATGAAATATATATTTCAGTATCGCTGTGAAACAACATTAAAATAGTCCGGGAAAACCTCCACTCCCGTTATTGATCTCGAAGCTCCAATAGGCGAATACCACGAAGTGCGGAGTATATCAGCAATGTAGTAATGTTATGGTAACATTATCTGGGACATAGCAATGTCCTTAGTAATAGTAATATTATCTGGGACATTGCGTGTTTTGGGGTAGTTCAGTCACATTACATTTGTAATTAAACTTTCACTCGAATTGTTGAGTCAATGCGGGATTTTGGTTACGTCCTCCAATTTAACATTGTTAGTAAATTGTGTAATTTACTAATGAAAGTCACTCTGTACTTTTTTACAGTCTTTTAATTTTAGATGTTTGAGTATTTTTATTTTTGATCTAAGGTTTTATCTATAAGTAGCTATAGTAAGATGGAATATGAATGAGCTCTAATGTTATATTAGCATAAGTGTGTAAGTTAGACGACAGCCATTGAACTGGTCTGATGATAAGCCTGAAGTTCATAGGTTTCGTGTAAAACAATCGAGTGTAGCTTCTTGAAAATGACAGACGGTAATAAAAGTTTGTGTCTGTTTTCAGTAGGCCAACTGTTTATTTATTTCACTTCAACCCCGACATATCAAACATAAGCTAAGAATCACCTCGACAGACAAGACATTCTGTATAAAAAACGGTTACCTATCATAAGCTCGAAAATCGTAATTCCGAATATTAAAATCCCGAAAACGTTTCCCTTTTTATTAGTTGGCCGAATTTTTGTTTGCCCAAAATTACATTTCCCATATTATTATTTTCCCAATTCTCAGCTCGTTGCAATTTTATTTCGCTTATGATTCGAATAGACACTTCTTAAAATTCCAAAGGATCATTTGTCAACTAGTTTTTGGTGCCGTAAAGTATTAAGTCCGTAATATTATTATGCCGCTATATCAAAAAATCGAAATTGTAGCTTGTCGATGCAAATCATCGATGCATTGGTTTGACACTTTAACCTAACTAAAACCTAACCTAACCGCCAGCGTGTCGACATCACCCCGCGAACGCGCGGGGTGCCTATTTCCGCTCTAACGGACACAAGCTAACCCTAACCTTACCTACAAATAATACCATTATTACGATTATTTGTTGTTTTTTTACTGCGGGGGCTCCCCGAGCCCCCCTTTTTGGGCTTTTAAGAACTCGTCCAGCACTCTAGTTGCTTAAATGTTTTGGCCTAATCTAAGCCCCTTTTCTATCAGTTGTTTATTTTGTGAGGTCACAGTTTTAAACCTAACCTAAACCACTTATTAGCAAAAGTTCATTTTCGCATCGCAATTTTAAAGTGCACTTCTGTAGGGTTTTTAGCATATGTTTTTTTAATCGTGGCGGTAAAATGATATTAGGGAAAATGAGATTCAGATTTTACGTTGCGTCGGAATTATTAAAAGGTGGTTAACAAATCGGTTGTCAAATAATAAAGTTGGCAATCCTTCTTCTGGTTATTGAGTTTCGGGATAACGATAATGTGGGAAAGCAAACCAGCGACATTTCAAAAGTATGGTAAACAAAGTATATGGATTATAATATTTATAATATAAGAATTCGGTTAACCGTTTTCGGACAAGTGAAAATCGGGCGAGTCTTTTGCGACACTCCGATACCATAAAAAACACGTTTCATCAGTTTGGAAGCTACAGAAAAAAATGCTTTTGGGAGGGCTTGAGCCCTTTAACACCCCCGGATCCGCTACTGAGGTACTCTTATAGCTATCAATCGGAGTAGTATTTGAGGATAAAATAATGAGGAAAGCTAGTTTTAAATTATATGTACATATTCATACAAAGAACTATCTATTATTATACCTACCTACCTATCGATTTCATATCGTCACGGCCTGAAACCGCCTTGCCCGCACCGTTGATACGGTATCAATGTTAAGGTCAAAGATATTTCAATCAATTATCTATGTTTATTTGCAATCCTCATTACTGAAAACGTTATCTATACATGTTGCACTGGTTGCTGTAACTCGAGTAGGTTCACTAAACAGGTTCACTAAGTTAAAAGATTTAAAAGTATTCACTAGACTCACACACATGGGCGATTTCTCGAGTAAGTTGACATTAAAATCACCACACACAATAACACATTTTGTACTTAGAAAAATACTACTGAGCACTTCATCCGTAGCTGACTCGAATAGACTATAATCCGCCGATGGAGGTCTGTATACGCATACAATTATGAATTGATCCAACTCAACACAAGAGAGTTCTATTTGGCGCTCGATGGATTTGTCAACAATATCTACGTTCCTTACTTTTCAAATTCATCAACCTTTTGTCGATCTAACGCCAATTTATTTAAAGTTGTCCCCAAATTCATAAACTTTTGGCGGAGCTAGGCTATCATCAGTTTTTACTCCAATATTTAATCAAATACTGTATACGAATATTCTATGCGATATTTGGATAAACGGCTTCGATATTCAGTGTCCTTGCTTTCTGCGTATTTTATTCACCTGGATATATATTTCATCCGTCTCTTTCTAAGTGTTCTAATTAGAAGAGACGGATAGTATATCTCGGTCTTGTGGTGATGACTGTCATCTCCGCCAATGACTCAGTTAGTAGCCTCTTAGACTTCTATTCTCAGATATACGACTATACGCAGCTGCGTCCTACGTCAGCACCTATAGCTATCACCTCACCCGTCACCTTCCTGTGAGGTGTAGACCTCACAGGTCACCTCACCTAAGCGTGCGCCCCCGACTGTCATGTGACAGCCAAGATAATCTTACTCCAAGATATGTCATATGTTTTTTATAGGCTTTGTACTTGATATTTCAAACACAAGATAAGCAAAACTCTGCCGCTAAATGGTCGGGGACTGCTAATGCAGCTAGCGAGGATATCTCCCAGCCTTTCCATGATCCGGCACGGTAACGCCACCTATGTATAGACCCCGGTAGTAGCCTACAGCTCAGCTCTACCTTAGAATTTACCGATATCGATATTATAATCCTAATACCGATGGTTAATCGATACTTAATTGCAAACAGAAACTGTTTTAGGTTGGCAGGCCACCTACTAATTAGTTCATAACGGTACTTACCTTTGACGAAGCTAACAATAGTAAGTTTTCCCAGAGGGAATAGATTATATGGGACTGCGAAACTGTGATCTGTGAATTCAAACCAAGTTGTAGCGTCGATTGAAGAACGGGTGGACAAATACATTTAACCACAAAACGGTGTCACGAACAAACTGACTTTGGATCCATTTCATGTAACAAATACCATTTAGAACGAAGCTCGTATCTTTGTGTCGATTCAAAACGAAAATACGAGGTTACTGTAGGTGGCGAATTGACGATAGTTTTTAAGTTACGACTGTAAAATCAACAGACGCTTTTACTGGCAGACGGTCCATGAATTGCATAATTAGTTCTAAACTGCGAAACGTGAGAAACCTACCTAATAAATAATGCAGCAAAAAGTCTGATTGGCTAGATGCTTGCGGTGGTGGTGTTATTTTCCCATTCATTCGTTCCGCATCACCCATTGCGCCTAGATTA
This sequence comes from Epinotia ramella, assembly GCA_947578815.1. NCBI lineage: Eukaryota > Metazoa > Arthropoda > Insecta > Lepidoptera > Tortricidae > Epinotia > Epinotia ramella. The sequence continues at coordinate 3,798,139 of OX388214.1, read as the reverse complement.
TTTATTAAGGGGCTCCCATACGCCAATGACCTTCGATCTGAATCCCTTCGTTTTCTAATGTTTTTTGTAGCTTATTATATTAACAACAACGGCTTTAAGCAATATAGTATCCCATATTTACTTCAAAGTTCATTGTTTTCGAGATATTTGGCATCAACGTTGAACAGTTTTAGGCCTAAAAACTGGTTTTCTGGCCATAACTTTTGTGTTAATTAATAATATTATATAAACGCATATCAAATTTCTAGGTAAGTTCAGTATGTATGAGTAGGTACGAGTTTCGGGTGTATAAAAGTTTGAATGAGGATGAAGTGTCGGGTTTTGTATTTTTACAGACCTCTCTTTAAAAATGGATAATTAATACTGTATTAACATTTTTCAAGTTATTCAATATCAAAAATGTTAAACAGGAATCAAACTTTCCCATATCTGCACCTGGAAAGCTAGCTTCAATAAACCGAGGACGAGTGTCGAAATGAAAACTACAAAATTTCGTTGATTTTTGACGGGAGCCCCTTAAGTTACTTTGTTACTATGTAAATAAATTGTTACTAACAAATTAAAGACCTCGAAAGTTGGAGTTCGAAGTATGTAAATGATTTTTCATCACACTTGCTCGAAAAGGGCTTCATAATGCGCAGACATACAGAGCTGTAATAGCCTGTGTTACGCCCACGGGCGTAATGGTTTTTTTCTTAAATTGTATTTGTCACTCATGGGGCAGTTACAGAGCAAAGAGGTTTTATATCAAATACGATGTCTGAAAACGTATTTATAAATAAATTTTAACATAAAAAAATACTTAAACATGTTTAACTGAATTACGAGTATTTACAGATTTAATATGTAGTTATTTAGTGTCTATGTAAAATGTTTTTAAGTGTTTTCAAATCGTGGCTGTATACCGAAGGGTCTTTGCCATACGCGCCTCACGTCAAATTCAACAAAATGGACGACTGACATGTTGAAGTTTTTATTACGATTTGTATTAATTTCATCTAAAATGTATTTGTTTCCTCGCAAATGTGATGAAAAACATTGTGTATAACACGGGCGTAAGAATATTGCAAACGCGAGTCATCAAAAGCCCTCCGCCTTCGGCGTCGGGCTTCTGATAGACTCTTGTTCGCAATATTCCACTTCCGCCCCTCGTTAAACAATGTACTATTGCAGTACATATGGTGCTACTTTCCCGCACTAGTGCGGAAAGAGCACTTTCCGTGCATATGTCGAAACTTTAAAGAGCCATATGTACAGTAAAACGTTGTACGATACACGTGCGAATAGTTAATTCGCAACTCGTTTCGATTTAAAACACTCCCTTCGGTCGTGTTTTAATTTATCACCACTCGTTGCGAATTTCCCATTTTCGGCAGCACTACTAGCTGATTTAATCAATATTACTCATCTTTTTTTGGTTAGAAGCAATTCGTTAGACTGGTTCTTGAAAGTGGTTCCGAGTCTCGATGGCAGGGCAGGTGTCTTGCGAAAAGCGATGTCACGAGCACGACTGACTGACGACTGTGTAATTAACACGTCATAAAATCAGTCCAAAGCTGCTAGCTTTCCTGGTTTGCATATTAACATTAACCCAGTTGAGACTCAGATACGGAATGATCATTCAAAGAAGTCATTGATTATTATTTAAGAGTTAAACTGTGATTGGTGTCCTCCTCCTTTCCTTGATGTATTATGACATATTTTACAATGTTGACACCTTTAACTGCACGGTTAGCACAAGACGGTGCGCGAACTGTGCCGCGGCGAGATAGACTACCGTCTCTTTCTAAGTGTTCTAATTAGAAAGAGAGGGATAGTCTATTTACGCAGCTCGCGCGCTGTCTTGTGATAACCGTGCTGTTTCCAGTAGCTTATGCTTGGCCCTTTCTCATTTGCAATAAACATTCTCTCTCTATGACCTATGAATTTTCAGTAAAAAACTCGGAAGAAACTTGTTAAAGGATGAGCATTTACATAACCCAATTATCCACCGGGCGGACGTCGAAAGCTCTGCGAAGTCGGCGCGCGCGCCGTTTTCACTTTCATGGGCCGTCGCCCGGCAGCCTCGGCACACTTGGGCTTTGGGTCAAGGTCCTGAAGTTTATAGGGCACAGGTGAAATTCGGGCAGTGTGAACTGAAGGTGCAAATCGTTAGGTACAATGAGATAACGTTGTTTGTTGTAAAGCAAGCCTGAAATATGTACGCGCTTTTTAAAAAACACACATGTCAAGGTTAGCTAAAATAGATTTGTTGACCTTTTATGAATAAAGAAAGGACTTCGTTTTTTAGGAGTGACGGTTATGTGCAGCCTAAGAACTTAATTACTAGTTACTTTTGTAAACTTAAAATATATGTTGATGTTTCTGAAGTCGTTAACCGATTGAACCTCAAATTGTTCTCCGTAACCCTTAAACGAACAGAAACTTTAATACGTCGATTATGCCCATATATTGCTACAACTGCAATACATTGATAGAGAAAACGTTACCAGGGGAAAAGTAATTTTCAATATTATCCATATAATTTATCTTATTTGACGACCACTTTAGCCAAGTTGGTAGTGACCCTGCCTACGAAGCAAGAGGTCCTGGGTTCGAATCCCGGTAAGGGCATTTATTTGTGTGATGAGCACGAAGAGTTGTTAAGTATTTATTTATGTATATAAGTAAGTTTATCGTTGTCTAGTACCCATAGTACCAAGCTTTGCTTAGTTTGGGACTAGGTCGATTTGTGTAAGATTGTCCCCTAATATTTATTTATTTAATTTAAGGGATAGAACAGCTTTAAAAATAGACTAGAAATTAAACATTAATACAGACCCAGCTAGCTCTAACATTATTTATTTCCCTTGAAAAGCTAACAAGGACTTTAGGACGGTTTTATCATTCTATTTATATTAAAACTATGACATTGACCGTACTACAATCGTAACTAACGAAAAAAACGGTAAAACAAACGCTCAGCTGGAAGCGCACCACTATTTTAAGGTCAACCCGCAAGAATGTTGTCGTGAGTTATGCTTATGTAGCACAGAACGTGACTCTGTGGCAATTTAAATTCGTGTGCCCGGAAGATAGATGGCGCCGACTGTTTATAATGTATGCTTAATGCTTCTTGTCGTTTACGATTCGACGTTGAATGTTTTTTAATCGCTTTTTTATTTATTTTATCATCAAGATCTCTATCGCAAAGGTTCTGTGTAAAATAACAACTTACTAAGGTGGTTTAGTGGTGGTGGTGGGTGGTGGTGGCCGGCAACGGCAGAATTACACAATTATAGGCATATACCAATACATTACGATCTCTTGATTAATCAAGTTTTTTTTCTCTACGCTTACTTTATTTGTTTAGTGACATATTCTATATAGCAAGACGATACAAGTAATTGCAATTTAATGATATTTACACGCCTTATCGACCGCTAATTATCTCATTTGCCTAACCTATACCTACAATCTACACTTCGATACTAATATTATAAAGGCTAAAAATCTGTGACGTTGTATTGTACACTCGATCGCTAATCAAAAATTAAAATTAATTAATCAATCACCGGAACTATACTCATCCGATTTCAAAAATTCTCGCCAGTATATAATATGGACCTTTAGGATGGACATAGGCTATTTTATATCGTGACTCCGACTGGGTTCTCAATGTTCTAATAAGCAGCAAGTAAAATAATAAAGTAATTATGTGTCATATCCGCGAGGCGAGCCGAGAAAGTGTTCAACACGATAACGTACCTGTGGGTAAACGAACTTTGTAACCTTCGTGACAAAGTTACTTGAGTCGGTCACAATGTCGCTGCTGTTCACCTGCATTTGAATTTAGAACGGCGCGGCGTTAGTTCCAGTTTTGACCACTGTGTTACATAAACATGTATTGACTCGATTGTCATGCTTTTATCACAGAAACTGGGCATTACAGAGAACCCGGGCGGGATAAAATATAGCCTGTTGTCACGTTTGCTATAAGAGTTTACTATTAATTTCACTAATAATATTTAATTTAGGGGTTATTTTTAATCGAAATAGTGCACTATTATTGGGATTGGGACCACCCTTTATTATATATATTAAGAACTTATTGCATTTTAGTTTTGAATGTGTTAAATCAAATCCTAGTTTAAGCATAATTAACGCTGTAATACGGATTCTTGGCTGGTTATCGCCTGTGTGTTCATTCTTGCTTTAACCCTCTTGTCGACCTTTTGCCAAAATCTGTTTAATAATAAACGTTCGATGAACTGTATACTGTAAATCAGGGATATGCATCTGTTAACTTTGTTTTGTATGGGAATGGGAACAGGGTTGAAGTCGTAGGTGGAGCTAGCAACTTATCACTGCATTTTTATTTTAAACAGCCCTATTTCTAGAAGTAGCTTAAATTGAATTGCATTTACTGTCTACCCTCTTTGCGAATAAAGACGTCGGTTTATGTGTGTATGTCAAATTAGTTACGAATGAACTGGCGATAAGTTTGATAGTAAACTGATTAAATGTGCTGCTAAAGTTCAATGCACTGTAATGTACAATCATAAATATTGATATATGTAAAAGTATAATGTGACTATAACAAAGCCTGCCAATACTCTTAGAAAACCTTATTACACAGATTTCCGACTTGTTTTAACTCCGATGCAAACGATATTTAACATGTGTATTCTGGCTGTCTGTCGGTGGCAAACAGGTTCAGATAAACTGAACCGATTTAATGCGGTTTTTTAAAATCTAAAGTCTAATTTGTCCAGATGGTTTTTAGGGTGGTATTCCACATGTTTACGATCTTTGTCCAATAAGCGAAATCTGACATGCAATACATTGGACGGATCTTTGTCCAATGTATTTTGCCTCTCACATTTTGTTTAAAAAAACGTGAGACGCAATGATTATTGGACAAAGATCGTAAACAAGTGGAATACCTCCCTTAGCTATGTTTGTTGTGTCGGGGGTGTACAATTTTAATTATTAAAAATAGACAAGCTTCTTACCTGGCCCCTATATCACAAAATTTACAGGGGCACAGGGGCCTATACCACGAAACTTTACAAGCGTACAATTTGACAAAATTGTTAACTTTTTATATGGAAAATTGTACAATTTTGTCGAAATGTAGACTTGCAAAGGTTTGTGGTATAGGTAAGAGATGTGAGGTCGCGGGTGTTACTATACCTATAGTAGGAACCAGGGATGTTGCAGACATTCGCATCCGCATCCGCAACCGCGGATGTTCCTCATGATTTTCAACATCCGCATCCGCAAAAATTGATGCGGAGTTTTTGCGGATGCGGATGTAGTACAGTTCGCGACCAGATAGGGCCCCACACGGCGCGTGCCACGCGCGTGTTCAGTATTTTCGTTATTAGTCAATAAGAATCTTCATTTCGTTTCTGTAATCTGACGATTCGCCGTATTCGCTGTTGGTGTTCAGCCGTTTTTGAGATATTGGACTTTGGAATGAAAATGTCGGGGGTTTTTCAACTTTTCTAATCTAGATTAAAGCCTTATGCATGTTGTTGTTAAAAATAAATTTATTATATTCTAATCTTTTGAAAAAAAAATTTAAATGTAAATCTGAATCGACAAAACGATATATCTGAACCCGCTTATAAGATTTCACGCGAATCGCTTGAAAAATGCGACCTGTAGAGAACAACCGGACAGCGGGAAATCCGGACTTAGGTACGAAATAATTTGGGCCCAAGCTGAAGCAGAGAACTTGGTTCGCTTCGCTCGCTCGTCCAACTAGATAGCGCATATTCACTCACGTCGTGAATTAAAAAGATCCCAGGCTTATAACAGAATAACAACTCAACGGGGACAATGCAAATCGCATGTCATCGACCCTTTCGTGTCGTTGTTATCGTGTGACGAAATATTTTGCACTTGGCAAAGCAACATACATATCCTACTTGCAGATAAAAGCGATAACATTTGTAAATATATTTACAATCTTGAGGCGGTAGCGCTTTATCTGGAATTCGTATTCAATAATAGAGATATTTAATAATATTGTTTTCAGTAATTACCGATTATTCGTAAGTGTGACCCACATTAAATATTTCCAATGAAATACAAAACATTTCAACATTTCTCGCGCCATTTCGCTACAAGGTACACCATAGTGTGAGTAATGGTGTGAATCGGACAGAGCGGTTGCGAGAAATGTTGCCATATTAGAATCTATTCCTTACTGCACAGTTAGCACAAGACGGCGCTCGAGATCTCTCGCACTATTCGTCTCTTTCTAAGTTTTCTAATAAGAGCGAGACGGATAGTGCGAGAGAGCTCTCGTGCTGCCGCAGCTTATATTTTTGATGTCGGCTACACACTAGCTGTAACCTCTATTGCCATCTCAATTATTAAAAAAGAAATGCCACCCTTACTCGTTATAACAATGTTCAATTTCGCCCGAAAAGTCTGTAGAACTCCTGGTTAGTGCCCAAAACCATAACCCGAGCTTAGTGGGCAACTATAGCTTTGAAGAAAAGCCATGCATTTCGTTTGGCTACTTGCCTAGATATTGGCTACTAGTGCAGTGCAGTATATCGATATATTTTTTGTTACAGATAGTTAACCATGTTAGAGCAGGACGGCGACAGCGAGCCGGCGCACCATGCGCGCCGGCCCATGAACGCGTTCCTCATTTTCTGCAAACGTCACCGGAGCGTCGTACGCGATAAATACCCTAATCTTGAGAACAGGTGAGCTTACCTGTAACCAATTATCTGGCCCCGTATCATGGTCGGCCTTATCACGCGATAAGTAGCAAGATAGAGCGTCCGTCTCGTTCCATTGAACAGTGTCAGCCAGTGACGGACGCTCTATCTTGTCACTTATCGTGTGATAAGCCCGTCCATGCTACGGGGTCTGTAGTCAATGTCAATGATAAGAGTATAAGGTCGTTGCTACAAAAATCTAAACTTTCTATCGTAACTTTTATTCAAACGCAACTACCATTTCAAAATTTACAAAGCCTTCATAGCTTTGATATGATAACTAAGTATAGTATCTTAAGCATAATGGCTGGAATGGAATCGCTTCAACTCATCTTTACTTTTCAAGAATGAGTGTTGTGAGGGGAATTCTCAGTAGGTAGTTGTGTTGTGGGAATCACCGTGTAATTATAGCGCATGAATTTAATGTTGTGTGCTCTATTTAATTTTCGTACTCTGCGGATGTGATACTACTATCTAAACGTATAAATGTTTCAGTCATCACTCATCTTTTCTCACTTTAAGAGGGGGCGCTCCGCGAAATCGGGGTTCTTAGATTGAATATTTACCTATGACAAACTAAAGCGAATGCCAGGAAAAAGAACATACCAAAACTACATCATATTTGCAATTGAATCGTCTGAACAAAACCATACAAAACCAAAATTGCCTCGATAGAAAAGAACCGCCAAAACATGTCTTATTTTTACTCAATTTCAATAGTGTGAGGTTACCGTGCATATAAATTAAGTAAAAGTTGAGTGTATAATAGCTTTTCACATTACCTAATGAAAGTACTAGCGGGGTATTTTTATGTAGTCCCTTTTCAGACTTATTGAGGTGAAACGTATTTGGCGTATAGGCCTTTTTTATTTAGCGCGATACCCTTTCTCCCGTCGCGTGTTTCGTGCGGTTCTGTATATCTTTTGTTGCCGTTCGCGGGCGGAGTCAGTCGTAATCGCTCCGCTGAGACGAGAGGACTACGTTCTATGCTCTCACGACAGCACGATGAACATAATTATTTCAATAATATTGTGACCCAGTATATTCGTCCAGTGAATGAACGTATCATTACATTCCAGTAGATATTTTGCTACATTTTGAAATAATATATTTAAAAGTCGACCTTAGCATATAGATCTCAAAGTTCAAAATACAACTATAAGATTACGCAGCGATCGGCGGGTGACCGGCTTCTTAGAATAATTTGTGCAGTACATGCAAAACTAGACGAACATTTTTCTGTCGATCGTGTATTTACTTTATGAAAGATTATCACTATCACTATCACTACATAGTATAAAGTCGCTTCCCGCTGTCTGTCCCTATGTATGCTTAGATCTTTAAAACTACGCAACGGATTTTGATGCGGTTTTTTTTAATAGATAGAGTGATTCAAGAAGAAGGTTTATATGTATAATATAGTATCCGTGCGAAGCCGGAGCGGATCGCTAGTTGAGAATAAATCCGGTTATGTTCTAAATCGATGTCTGAGAGGTCTAAATACGAATTCATAGTCAGAAATATTTCAAAAAGTGGTCGCATTATTTAAAATTTTTGAAACATTCGTTGTAAATTAATATGCGCGTTTTTTTAAAGAACAACGTACATTGGCAGGCTTCTCGAGGGTGAAGATTCTAGAAATGATGTCCATTTTGAATTCCAAGATGGCGGACATTGCTTTTCGAATTTAAACTTTCGTGAGACGTGTTGAAACAGTACTAATAATTACACGGTTCAACTCACGTATTAAATGTCACTACGGGCGACATGTTTCGAACTCTGCGGGAATTCTTCTTAAGGATGAGTGTTTTCGCGGCGGTGTCTTGTCGTGATTCAAGCGACACCGCCGCGAAAACACTCATCCTGAAGAAGAACTTCCGAAGAGTTCGGAACATGTCGCCCGTAGTGACATTATTGACTTTGTTTTTCTTTAAAGTCATCACGGGTGTCGCTTTTAGGGTTATCGATAGTGCAGATTCCAACAATTATTGCCTGCGAACTTGGACATTTTGATATTAAAAAAGTGAACATAATTATGCACTTTTTCTTTAATATGTTCAAAATTGATAACTAAAGGGCCAAAGCGTCTCCATTGTCTCCAAGTACGAATCCGAGATCAGAATTGAAAAATTTGGCCGCCACACAGTAGTGGCCTGAAAATCTGACTTTCATAGACATGATCGAAGTTTTCATAATATATTATAGTTTTTTTTAATGCTACTAATAAATTCACGGTTAAATTCACGTATTAAAAGACACGACAGGCGACATGTTTTGAACACTTCGGGAGTTCTTCTTCAGGATGAGTGTTTTCGATGTTTGTTTTGAAGAAGAACTCCCGAAAAGTTCTAAACATGTCGCCTGTTGTGACATTTAATGCGTGAATTTAACCGTGGATTTATTAGTAGTATTTTAGACATGTCTCACAAAAGTTTAAATTCGATTATAGCTTTTTTTTGCTTTAGGCTTTTACTAGCCATTATTATGCTAGCTCACAACCCTTACGTGATTTAGTAAAAAAACGGAAGGCCATATTTCAGTTATAACTCCGGTGGTTTTTTAAGCAACAAAATGTAGGTAGTGGTATTCCTTGGGTAATTAAAGTAATTTGTACTCTATAAAGTGACTGTTATCGCGGCGGTGTCGCTTGAATCTTGTCTTGATTCAAGCGACACCGCCGCGAAAACACTCAATCCTGAATAAGAACTCCCGAAGAGTTCGAAACATGTCGCCCGTAGTGACGTTTAATACGCGGGTGAACCGTGTAATTATTGTCATTTTTTTTCTTTAAAGTCATCACGGGTGACGCTTTTAGATTCCAACAATAGGGGCGTAGACACTAAATAAAATAATGTGATATTTTCTCGAAGAAGGATAAAAAAAATTGTCAAATGGAGAAAAAATCAACGCAAAAGGTTAAATAATCACGAAGTTATAAGTGTCCAAAGTTTTAAGAAGGGATGTGTTCTGTCCCTTTTTCGCAAAACGCAACTTCATATGAAACGATGACGCTGGAAGAATGTGACGTCACAGAAGACGGCAACGTGCCGCGCGCATCGTGGTCGGCGACGCCGTCGACGCGGCCTGCCGGCAGCATCCTGTAATGTGACGTCACACACCGTTTGCGTTTTCTCTCTCTAACAAGCAATATTAAAACGGTTGTAGCTTCGTAATTCTTTGAGATATCTGAATGGGATTTTCATCACTATGCATATTTTTTTGCCTTCTTTCTTGGAGTGATAATAATTTTCGAGTCTGCACCCGAATTATTGCCTGCGAAGTTGGACATTTTTATATTAAAAAAAGTGAACACAATTTTGCAGTTTTTCTTTAATACGAGTATGTTCAAAATTGATAACTAAAGGGCCAAAGCGTCTCCATTGTCTCCAAGTACGAATCCGAGATCAGACCCCGTATCATGGTCGGCCTTATCACCCGATAAGTGACAAGATAGGGGCATCGTCTCGGTCTATCAAACGGTGTCAGCCAGTGACGGACGCTCTATCCTGTCACTTATCGCGTGATAAGGCCGACCATGACACGGGGTCAGAATTGAAAAATTTGGCCGCCACACAGTGGCCTGAAAATCTGGCTTTCATAAACATGATCGAAGTTTTCATAATAAATTACATTTTTTTTTTAATGCTACTAATAAATTCACGTATTAAATGACGCGACAGGCGACATGTTTCGAACTCTTCGGGAGTTCTTCTTCAGGATTAGTGTTTTCGATGTTTGTTTTGAAGAAGAACTCCCGAAGAGTTCGAAACATGTCGCCTGCCGTGACATTTACGTAAATTTTTTAACCGTGGATTTATTAGTAGTATTTTAGATATGTCTCACAAAAGTTTAAATTCGATTATAGCTGTTTTTTTGCTTTAGCCTTTTACGAGACATTATTATGCTAAATTACAACCCTTACGTGATTTAGTAAAAAAACGGAAGGTCATTTCAGTTATAGCTCTCGAAACTGACTTAGCTACTAGCGAAAATTATATCTTCAAATATAGGTACTTACAGATTTTGTCTTTCTTTCCACTTATTATAATTATCTATAGGTATTCATCATGTTTCATCTGACTGTCGGGGCATATACTATGCGAGAAGGAGCGGGGCAGCAATAGACGCATCAGCGCGGCAGGTACGGGGCGCGCGGGTGATTTCTGATTTTTCCCTGGCGATACGCCCCCTCTTAAAAAAGAATAGGTACTAGAGTCCAACTTTGCAAAAGCCAACAATATTCAACAAACAGATTTCCCTTGTGTCTTCGTTGTGTTCTATGTGTATATCTATATGAGTAGTTTTATTGTCGCCTAGTACCCATAACACAAACCCCATTGAACTTACTGTAGGAATGGTGTATGTAAGATTGTCCCCTAATATGAAAGCTTAGCGTTTATAAAGTATATGTTGCCCACTCACTTGACAAAGGGGGGACAACTGTCACTCGCGTCCGCAGGAGCTACCTACCACAACCCTGCACGTGTCCCCTGGGTGGTACTAAAGAGTGACAAACTTTAAAAAAGCCAAAGTAATGTAGGTATGCCATACGATAAAAAAAAATGTAAAAAAAACAAATCACAAAAAAAATTAGACAGGTAAAAAAAATCGGATGTAAAAGCAATAATATGCGTTTGACATTGCAGATCCATTACGAAGATTCTCGGAGAATGGTGGGCCAATTTGGACAAAGAAGAGAAAGCCTGTTACACAGGTCTTGCTAAACAGGTAATTTTCATAATTTCTCGTCTTCTGTTTACTAATACAGGGAATCGTCATTCCGTAGAAGATTGCTTGTAAATTTCTAACTTATATCAAAACTTTAACATCTTCAACTGTTTTGTCAAATCTTTGTAGTCTCAAACAATGTACGTTGTTTTGGTTTCAGTACAAAGACGCTTTCTTTAGCGCCAATCCTGACTTCAAATGGTACAAGCTCCCCGCCCCACCGCTCCGCACCCACACGTCCCGACCCAGAGAAACAAACGAAAAGATAAGTGAGTCTCCCGAACTAGAGTACCACGAAGTTGAGCTAGAGAAAACTAACAACAACTCAACCAAAGTCGACCTGAACAAGAAGCCTAATAACGACAATGTCTTCGAAGCCGACCCAAAGACTTTGTCTATGTTCACTCCCGGAAAACTGGCCGATGAAGCCCAAATGGGAGGTCTCAGCAGCCTCCTAGCTACCAAGACTGAAAACAAAACTCTAAACCCTTACTATTCACCTCCTTCTTATAAAATAAACACGCTCTCAAACGATGGCAGATCTCATACTCTTATAGAAAAGGCGAATATGAAAGGTTTTTCCCGCGAAGAGAGCATACGAGAGCTGCAGGACGCTCTCTCAGAAACAACTAAGATATTCGAAGAAGAATTCGACGAGCAGGGACGTGTTTATTACGGCGTCTTCAACGACCAGCTCACAAACCAGGATGTCATAAACCAGGTGGTCGAGAAACGCTACTCTAGAGACGACGAGTTCAGCTACCAGCGGCATTGGTCCGACGATGAAAAGACCATGAGATCTGACAGGTCGTGTAAAGGAAAGAGGTACCAGGAGTTCATGGCAGGAGGTGGACTGATAGTTAACAAGAGGCAGAAAAGAGATTACTCCGACAAAATGCCAGACGAAAACTACAACGCCTCGTGTAGTTGGGATCCTGGCAATCCGCGCGAGGAATTCGCAGAGTACGATTCGAAACAAGAGATGTCACCTAACGAACCACCGGCCGAAAGCGAATTTAAACCCGATGAACCCGAACTACCCAAAGCAGACAATAACTTAAACAAACCCTTTAAGGCTGCAGACTTTGACTTAGATGCGAAAATTAAAGCCTTGCCCTCACTTAGTCTAGAAAAATTCCAACAGAAGAAACGCGAGAACAAACGCAAGAAGAAGACTGCAAGCCTGAAGCCGAAGTCGTTCGAGAGCTCTCACATAGTCAACTCCGTTCCGAGACCGTACCCGAGCGACCGACGGGGGATGGTTGAGAACTGGCGTGAGGCTGTCATTGGCAGTCAGAAGCGAAAACCGAGGAAAATCAGCATCACAAGGCTCGAGATTAACAGTTTAATTTCTAGCGTAGAACTGAAGGAAGCGCATAATATCAGCCCTGAATTTAAAATTGCCACGGAAGCACCTTGCAGTGTCATCCAAAACATGGATATTTGTAAACAATCTCACGGCAACGTCGACTTGCTGGCACTGGCCACGCTGGCCGAGGTGGCCGCCAACACATCGAAAATAGAAGACACGTCTATCGTGGAAAACATCATGGCCGCCAACGCGGGCGAGCACGCTTCCAGGGTATTAACTTACCAACACCACTAGCCTTAAAAAAGAAGATATTCCAAAAATTATTTACTTTATAATCAGATAATATTTATATATAGATCTACTTTTACATACGCATAAAGATTAATATTATTGTACACTTTTAATTGTAGTTTTTATAAAGTAGATAATAGATTTTATTTATACGGAAATAAAAAATCTATATATATACTTTAGAGTACGGCGTATAGGCTGCTACGTTCTGCTTTATTAGGAATAAAGGGTGATAGATAGGTAATTATTGATATCACACAAAATAAAAAAGGCATAATCGCATATGTGTTAAGCTGTTAAGGAATACAACAGTAATCCCCAAAATAAAGTATATTTATGAAATAACACGTTCCAAATCAAAAGGTGATTTTCTAGATGGATCGTGTTGTTTTCATCTATTCATCACAATTTACGATAAGTTATGAATGCCAAACATAAGTCATTATGTAAGTATATACAACCTCATATTTTGTTTTCGTATAATATTAGTTTATTTAAATCGCCTTAATTTAGATTTTAAAATGAATACCAATACACCGTGTGCATAGACTGCATAGCATTTTTAATGGGTGTTTAATTTCGGTTCGCACGTCGTGCAAGTTTCATAAATTTATTTTTTATACAGAAGATTTTATTGCGAATAAAATTAATCAAGATACGAGTAATTTCGTCCCCTTTTTATCGGTTTTTTTGTTTGTAATCAGAAATATATCGGAACGTTTATACGCATGGTTATTTAGTTGATCGCTAGTTATCCTAAAGGCCTTAAAAGCCGGCCAAATTTATTTGTGAGTAAAACTCGCAATTTAGTACATGTGATAACCTTTTCTAGGAGTTAGATAATAATTATGTTTCTCTTATCAATCTTTACTTTCACTCTTTCTCTTTTATGAATTAATGTTTAATAAATCTACATTTTACTTACTTAATCCTAAAAAGAACATTCTCATTTTATTAACTCTTCATTGTTTTAGTAGGTATACAGAGTAATCGTGTCCCTTTAGGTACCTGAAATTCAACAAAAAATTCATGAGTATCATGAAACAAAAAAAAAAATTACGAACTTAAGTTATTTTAACAAATTTTAAGTTGACACCTTCGTCAGTAAATGTTTACTTTCGGAACAGTGTTTCTCAAATGGTTTTTTCTTGTTTATTTGTGATGGATTTACTTATAAAATGTTCTGTGATTTATTCTGTCGCCTATGTGGAGTTTCCCTAATCCGCGTGTGAAGCTTCTGTTGCAGGTCTAGTCTAGAATTTGTATTGAAATAATCAAGTACTAAATTCAAAAGTGCACTTATATTTTTTAAAGTTACAGACACGCGCCATAATGTGACATGCTCATCCAAAGACCAAATGTATTTAGTATAGTGAAACTAGGTAGATACTATACAATATTATACTATGATATTAGTTAGACGTATATTATAGTATATATCATACTTATATTAATACACCATGATAGTTATGACATTTCGAATGTCGCTTTTTTATTTATTATAGCTTGTTGCAATTTTGTTTTAAAACCATGTAAGTACTCTTCGCAGAGCTTAAATTTATTTGTTGATTTTTTAATAAAGATTTAACTATTGTTACGTTTTAATGGAAAATTGGTGAGCTTGTAAAGGTTCCTAAATGAGATTTAAAATTTGGCTTGGTCAGTATAAATAGAACATCACAATTACTGAATGTCTTATGAGAAAATATTTTTGCCTTGTGGAAGACGAAGCCTTATTTTACCGCACTAGAGTTAAGACATGTTGTAATGGGGCCATTCTGCGGTGTGGCGTGTACTTGTGCAGGACCGATCGTGTAAGGAGTTAGGAAAGTAGAAATAATGGACTAGGGAAGTGTATTACGTAAATTAAATAGTCAAAAGTAACTTTTGACGCACTAAGTCCGTTATCGTATGGTGCTAAGAGATCTGTTTTTAAAAATCATTTTGATGCCACCATTGCTAACACACTTCTATTTATCGCAATGGATGGTTGGTAGAAGTGATAATCTAATTATTATTAATTTTAAGCCATCGCTCGTAATGAACTTTCATTAAAGTGATATTGTTCTACCCTCAAGTTGGTTGCGGGATGAATGCAATACTTTTGTTGTTATTTGAGAAACACTGGTCTAAACTTTTCATTAGTTAGGGCCATAGGGCATAATAAAGTCCGCACCCAAAGCATATTTGGTCCAACCAAAGGATAAAATTGTTATGTTTTGTTACTGGAAAATGTGGTTCGATAATTATTATATCCTTTTATTGTAGAAATAAAGTTTATTCATATTACAAGCTTGTTTAATTAATGTATCTCTCCTAGTTTTTGTTTTTACACTATATTGTAAATCAAAAATTGATCCCAAGGCGGACTGCATAACGTTCCAAATATTAACGCCTACTAGCAAAGCTACCTATAAAAATATTTGTAAAATTGTGCAGCAGTCACTAATTGTACAACCCTAAAGACGAAGTAAGGTCAATTCGGGTAAGTGCGCCACACTACAGGGGAAAGTGCGCCTCCTTCATCAATCAGTCATATAAATCAATATCAGCACTTACCCCGGGGGCGCATTTTCCCCTGTGGTGCACTTACCCGAACTGACCATATCTAAAAATGCGCACATTTTTTAGTCGTCTTATTGCTTTTTATTCTAGAACTATTTTTTGGGTTCCATACAGCGCTAACGAGGCTTGTACGCACGATTTCTTTTGTAAACTTGAGGTTTAAAAATATTTTTGTCAAACATGCAATAAAATATTGGCGTTATGCCATGCGTCATGCCCCTTAAAAGTGCGGTGCGGCGAGACTAGTCCATAATGAGATTTCGTATATTTCGCCTCTTTTATTTAAATATCAGTTTGTAATGCAACATCATGGCATCCAGTAATAAAAAAATATCTAAGTATATCTTTCTTTGCATATTTGAGTGAAGCACTATACATACCTCGTTACCACGCTCGGCCGTCTACTAGGTCCGCAATCTCTATTTTCCGGCCTCTGCAGTTACGTACTCTAGAATATTGTCAGTAGGTAAATATTTACTTTCGGAACAACATTGGCGTTTGTGCTAGTAATCAAAATGTAAGACCTGTTGCATTAGTACATTACTACAGAGGCCGGGAAGTAAGAGATTGCTGGCGGAGTACATATAGACGGCGGAGCGTAGCGAGGCCGGATAGTTATGAGGTTGGCAACCCCTTTTCACGCCGAGGTATGTATAGTACTTTTCTCAATCATGCAATGAAATAAATAAAAAAATCTCAAAAAAATCAAACTTTAATTTTCATGGCTGAACGCCGTGATGCTGTGCCACAAATTGTGGAATGGAAATTAAAAAAGACCATCTTGCAGTCTCTAGTCTTGGTCTTGCTGCGCCCGAAACGTGACACTTCGAAGCCCATTATGAATTTATGAAGAACACAACGTCAATATTTCATTGCATGTTTGAGAAAAGTAACTTGTATACAAGTCTTAGTCTCTTTCTAAATAAAACCGGCCAAGTGTGTGTCGGGCCACTCGCAGTGTAGGGTTCCGTAGTTGCCTGTCTGCACGGCTATCACAAGACGGCGCACGAGCTCTCGATTTTTCTCGCACTCTACGTCTCTTTCTATGTTTTCTAATAAGAGAGAGACGGATAGTGCGAGAAAAATCGAGAGAGCTCTCGCGCCGTCTTGTGAAAGCCGTGCTGTAGGTATTTGTTACATCGACAGTATCGACACGCACGCGCCAACAAAATGGCGCGGAAATTTGGCCTTTTCAAGTGATAGTTTTCCTTTTAAATCCCGGCAGCAGGGGTAGGGGGACTCGAATAAAATTTTGGGTTTTAAAGCCCAATATCACACAAATTGGACCACTAATTTGAAAATTGTTCTTAGAATTCCACAATATTTTTGAACAAGCTATCTAACGATACCCCACACCATGACTTTAACGAGAAAAAAAATATATCATACTCACTTTACGTGTAGGGGAGGTAGGGGGGGGGGGGGGAGATTTTATTCTACCATTTTGTCGGCGTAATTAATTTATATACCCATGCGTAATTAAATTATAGCTTTCTAATAGTAAATGTCACTAAACTAAGCCGCAGATGGATAGACAGGCATGGCGAAACTATAAGGGTTCCTTGTTGACTACGGAACCCTAAAAAGGACCTACAGTTTTCGCTTTAAGTATCTGGACCATGCTTAAAAAATAGTAGATTGTATGACAAGGGTCTAAAATAAGCCATAGAGGGAAAATAGTTCGATTGGTATTTAGACCAGAGTTATAGGTACACTCTACTTTTCACTTAGATTGCGAGAAAATAATAAAAACAAAGATTATCCATCCACAGTAAATAATAAATTCCACGGCGAAAAGATTGTTCAATTACAAACTATTTTATTATATTTGGCGGCATGATTTTAATAAACTGTTTTGACACAGATACAAAATATTGACACCACGATAGCGCTATCTAGGCGCGTCCAAACGGCCGAACGCAGCGGACAGCATAGGTTGCATAAGATAAAGCGAGACAGACAGCACTCTATCCCGCTCAATCTAATAGCTTATGCCGTGTATGCACATGCCACGCTTGTACATTTGGACGCGGCTATAGACTGTCAGAGGTGTTCATTTTTTTTTAATAATTGTAACTTAGGAATAAAAACCAGCCAAGTGCGAGTCGGACTCGCGCACGAAGGGTTCCGTAGTACCATTATCTATAAAAACAGTTAAAAAAAAAGTTGGTTGTATGGGAGCCCCCTTAAATATTTTTTATTTTATTTTGTTTTTAGTATTTGTTGTTATAGCGGCAACAGAAATACATAATTTGTAAAAATTTCAACTTCAACAGACGGACGGACGGACGGACAGACAGCGAAGTCTAGTAATAGGGTCCCGTTTTTACCCTTTGGGTACGGAACCCTAATAAAAAGCACCTAATGTTTGAAATGAATTCTGTTTCCTGATTGGTCGATTTTAATAACTAACTGCCTTCTGGTTGTAATAATGATAAGCTCTTTTGTCATGAAATATGTATGCATATGTTCCCTAGGGGCTACATGTACCTACTTACTACTTTAGCCCCACTTGCTAAGCCTAATATGACATACTTTACGAGCATGAGAATTGAAAACACTATTTCTGTAACGTAACGCGAAACAGATTTACATTGTTGCGAAAATTAATCCAGGCTACCAGCTGGAACCTATTTAAATTGAATAGTAATATATCGATATTGGGTACATCACTATGTTAAAATACATGAGGCGTTTTTGAAACTCAGCTCTCCGCAGCTCAGCAGCTCAGAAAGTTGAACAAAATATAGATATCACAGAAATGCTACAACAATTTACAATAGTAATGTTAATGTAAAAACGTCTCATAAACGTCATAATTCCTACCGAGTTCGTTACTGAGTCCGGTAATAAAATAAAATAAAACTTCTTTAGTTTTATTGATATTGATAAAAAGTGTGATTTATGCTAACAACCCCGTGTAGTTTAAGTAATCGCTTCAAATCTGGATGACAATACAATGATCGCGGCGTCTGAACCATTGGTAGGTTATATTTTGTTTTACCAAAACAAAACATTGCTAAATATGCACATTTTTTTCTGATTTAACACTCCTTATTGAATTTTTATAACCGTTGTTATATTGGTCATAATGTAAACTGATCAATGAATTCGCATTGTGTGCATCTATCTGAAATCCATCGAATTTGGTATAATTCTGAGGCCCTACCGCGAAACGAAAACGAAATTCGTGTACCCTCTCCCCCTGTCGCTCGAATTAGCAAGTGCGACAGAGAGGGAGATACACAAACGAACTTAGCTTTTGGCAGGGCCTCCGTACCAGTCCGGCCTATGGGTTTATTAACAATTTCCTTGGCATTGTAACTCCAGGAGTTTGTGCCGCATGGCAGGATCGTGTTAGCAAAGCATCCGGAGCAAATCTATGGGAAGGCCAACTGCTCTGCGTCTGAAAACTCGTTGCTCTACAAGTTGACCAACTTTGCGATCAAGGATGAGAGTCTTCTCGAAGCTAAGGAGGAGCAGGAATGGTGGTGTGTCCGGGAAATGTATTATAATACAAAGGAGGGTAAGCTTTGCATTAGCAACAAATTATCTATAATAAGTATGTGTAAAATTTTAATATGTAATGTCTACTTGAGTCCTCACAGAAACTAGTTTCCGACCAAGACATATATATATATTATTTTTTTCTTTTTATTTAAACATGAAAAAATAAAATATGCGTACCGTAATACATCATTTCGCCAAACTGCGGAGCAGTTTGTTGGCGATGAGCTCACTTGTTATATGACAAACGTAGGTATACATAGAAATTACACTGTACTACCGGCCCGACGTAGCCCATTGGTGGATCCAATTGTGTATACAATGTTTATTTTAGCATACTGTTTTAAAATGAGACCCAAACTATGTTTGTATGGAGAGTTCAGTGACCTTGCAACCCTTAAACATGTCACAACTACATATAAGAAGGGCATGTGTTACACTAGCTTCTGCCCAATAAAATTAAATGCAAATACTCTTTATTGATCACCTCATACAAGGGAAGCAATTTCTTTGCCCGCGACTCCGACCGCTTGACCACATGGAACTAGTTTATGTTGTAGCTTCATACAAACTTTCACCGTTTATAAAAAGTATCCTATGTCCTCTGGACTTTATCTATATACCAAATTTCATCTAAATCAATTCAGCGATATATGCGTGAAGAGGTAACAGACAGACATTAACGCGTTTATATAACACTAGCTGCCCGGCCCAGCTTCGCACGGATTACCCGTTTCCCCGTAGGAATGAAGCATTTTCCCGCGGTTAAAAGTAGCCTATGTTCATCGGGGCTAATGTCGGCTTCTAAGGGTAAAATAATTTTTCAAATCGGTTCAGTAGTTTCGGAGCCTATTCAATACAAACACACAAACAATCAAATCTTTCCTCTTTACAATATTAGTGTAGATTAGTATGGATACTGCATTCACTTCCATTCCTGTTGCTGTTGATGAACTTACAAATACCTATCTGAACTGATAGATAATTTTTACAAAACAGGTGGGCTGTCGATTAGTTGCGTTACTCTGACGTTTTGCCTGAACTTGGAGCTTTAGGTTACTGAGCTGGCGGTATACCCACATCACCACCTTCCATCCTTCTCGTTTTTCTTCAGAACAGAAGGACATTTTTAAGGTCATCATCATCAGCCGATAGACGTCCACTGGTGGACATAGGCCTCCTCCAAAAAGCGCCAAAGTGACCGGTCCTGCGCCACCCGCATCCAGTGGACTCCCGCGACCTTTACCAGGTCATCAGTCCACCTTGTGGGGAGCCACCCTGCGCCTGTTTTAGGGTCACTCTCCTGTAAAAGTTATACATCAAGTTTGTAACACTTCCAGAATTTGAAGATGAACCACAAAGTCCCAAAGACATTAAAGACGAAGCCATGTCTGACTCGTTCCAACCAACCAGCCGTCTCAAGCATGACTTCAACCTATCCATCAAATCTGAAAAGTCCGGAGTCAAACGGATGGACACGGACCCTGGACCATCTCGAGCCAGCAGTGCTAACAGCTCTAGTAACATTTCGAGGCGGTTTAAACTAGACAATGGCAATGGAGCTCCGAGGAAAAAGAAGTTCAACCCAAAGACTGATTGCTGTTATGAAGAAGAGCTGTATGTGAAAGGCAGTGCGGCAGTCTGGTCGAAAGGTACTAACAAACATAACTTTTACTCAAACATGATACTGATGTTATGTTCCTTATAACCACATTTCGGGTGCGGCGAGACAGGCTCTAGGCTTGCTAAGTAACCTTTTTTTGATTAAATATAAATTTTATCACAACATCATGGAATTCAGCCATTTAAGAAATTTCTTTCACTGCTATTTTGACAAAAAGACTATACAAAAGGCGTGAAAAGGAATCAAATCTAATCAATTATTTATTCTGCAAATAGGCCACAAGAGCACTTTTACATGTCAAACGGTAATTTAAAATAAGATAATAATAATCTTACACAATAATAATTAAAAATTTGCAGATTAAGGACCGATATAAACGGTTAGCAAACGAAATGTCACTAAAGTTAATGAATACAAAACAAAATGGCAAAATATGACCATTACATTCGATATAAGGTCTGTTACATTCTATATAAGGTTTTAATTGCCAGCCTCGTATCACTATCCGTATAGATCTGCTTGGCCTGCCATTCCTATTTTCTCGGCCTCTGCTGTAATTCACTATAATGCTACTAAAGTTCTGACTTCTAAGATCTCCAGTTGTGTTATTTTGGAGCTTCAATTTGTCAAAGTTACCTACTTTCACATATTTGTGCTGCCAGCTATTTCCTTGCATGTTTCATTAGGTTTTTTTTTACCAAAAATATGCTTATTTATTAGATAGGTCATCTTCTTAAATGTTCCTTTTAATACCGATTTATTTTGAACTTTACATATTATAAAGAATGTGGCATCCTAAATTCTCATCCTCTCGAGGGGACAAAAACATCTCACTCTCACTGCTGCATCATTATGTGACCTAATTAGCAACCGTGAGGTCTTCAAAACTTTATTTCAGACTAGCTGCCCGCGCGGCTCTGCCCGCATATTACAGTAAACAAGGGCGAAGCCACAGGATAAAATATATTCTATGTCAACCCTGAACATCCATTCTATGTACAGTTTTTGGAACCGGATGAGTAGTTCTGGAGTTACAGACAAACCTACGATCTGACAAACTTTTCCTCTTTATAATATTAGACCTCTTTATAGACAACGATTAGTAAACTTCTTTATTGTGTGCTGATGTAAAAATAACATCATTGCAGGTTTGATCTCCACACCAGCCACTAAACTCTCCAGCGCTGAGCACAGAGAAACAATCGCCTGCTACACCATAGAGAACCCCATCCAGCACGCAGCCTTTGCAAACTTCCACGTGGCCATAAACAACACAATGCTCCTAGATGCACTCAACTCTCAGATCGGTGACGTTAAAAAAAATATAAAAATAGAAGATTCTACAGCGCACCTCACCACTACAGCCATGCCATCGATTTTACTCATAGACAACAAATGCCTTAGAGTCTATGCCACAGATGGGAGAGAATACATGACTAGCATACCTTTTCAAGTGAAAAAAGTATGGCCCATGAAATACGGGGTGTTGTTAGAGAAAGAGGCAACGCAGTTGATGCAGAATTCAATGCTGCCAACATCTTTTTCCAAGTTGAATGATTCTTATAACAGCACGTTCTCAAAGTCAAAGACTTTTGGGAATATGAGCGCGAAGCTTAGAGCAGAGTCTATTTCTGGTTACGATCAAGATGTGCCTTTACCTACTTGTTTTTCGCTTACCCATCCTCTGGACGAGGTGTGCCCTATATTGATGAAATCTCCGTCTCACGGTCTTCAATATTACAACGACGGCGACTTACAGATTATATTTGTAAGCACAACGCCGAGTATAATCTTGCTTTACGATTGCAAACTGGCTACGCATTCCTTATGGAAAATTCGAAAAGCATCCAGAGATGAATGCTTAGCAATGTGCCCGAATATGAACTCGACTACAACAGCTTTCAGCCAGTCTGTTGACTTCGCCAGCCCGATGCATAGTAACATAGGCAGGAACACAACAAATCCTCTAACTGGGAGTCCGTTCCATTCTAAACGCCTTGGTACTCCGACCCGGTCAAGACTGGACAGTCCACTAGCGACCGTGTTCCATCAACAAGGCTTGTCTCCCCACCATTCCATCGGACAAGCGTCATCCACGTCAATGATGGCGCCCAACAATGTCCCAACACCGCCGACTCTGCCTTTATATCCAGATATTTGTCTCGATCACATCTGGTCCGATAGCCAAACTATCCGGAGGGATCCTATAGAGAACGCAATGGATATAAAGTCTTTCTTGCATACTGATTTGGTTGGACATGAGTACTTGTGTTTCTTAGTGAAAGTAGCCGGGGCGAGTAAGCTACAGATCATGAGGCTTCAAAAGAGTCACTCTTATGGACAGTTGTGTAAGACGAATCTGATTGTGGGCAGTATATCGACGGTGTTAGCCAAGGATGCTGTGGTGCTGGACCATTTGAATATGATTGCGTTGATAGACGAATCTGGGAATATTATTTTGCAGAGTGGGAATCATGTTGTTGGCAAGGTAAGAATTTTGCGGAGATATTTTAAGTACTTATTTACGAACGAGATTTTGAGTGATTGCTTTCTTCGTTTGATCGATTCTGCTTTCCTTTTATAGTATCCATAGTTTTCATAAGCAACACATCATTTTAGGATCTCTCGTCGTTTGTGCCATCGTAATTTTCGAACGAATTTATTTATAATGCACAAATACGTTAAACATCAAAATGTTCATATTGGAACTTCTATTAAATTACTTAGATTTTTTTTAAACTAGCTTCTTAAATCATTTGAGAATAATCGTTTTCGCAAAGTATCACGTGACAAACTAATTTCTCAAATTATTCTAGTTTATACAAGTTTATTCTAGGAAAGGGGGAATTTCGCGCAAATGTTAAGCCAATTTACGAAAGATTGTTACGTAAGTTTCTTAAAATATCACGCCGTTAGCCTGCGAATGTCAAAAGACGTTTTGTATGGTGATCGAACCACCTTAAAAGTTAAGATTGTGCTAAGTTATAAAACATATCTTTGTGTAAAACTATTGAAATAAACAGTTATTTATTTTTAATAACAAAATAAAAACGCTGTATGTGCGTAAGGCGTCGTACTAAGAGTGACTGGTTGTATAACTCGTTGAACCGAGCATGCTCTATTTGCTGAGACTTGAGAGCGACTGTCAAATGGTTGCTGGTTCGAATCCAGCACGGTGCACATATTTCAATTTGAAATTCAAAATTTTACTCATGTAACTGAATTTAACGTTTTCAAGGTACACGTTGGCGGAGTACTAGCCCGCCTAATAGACTCGCCCTACACGAAGCGATCCGCCTTCCAGTCCCCGTTCCCTCGGCGCAGCAGCTTGCTACCGTCCCGCTGCAACGAAACCTTCGACGATTCCGCCCTACATATGTTGTCGCCCGTACCTCACGTGGCCGCGTCGAGAGTGGAAAAAGATACTTTAGGTGAGTGTGCTTATGGTTGATTATAGTTTGACTCGTTCCCTCGGCGCAGCAGCTTGCTACCGTCCCGCTGCAACGAAACCTTCGACGATTCCGCCCTACATATGTTGTCGCCCGTACCTCACGTGGCCGCGTCGAGAGTGGAAAAAGAGACTTTAGGTGAGTGTGCTTATGGTTGATTATAGTTTGACTCGTTCCCTCGGCGCAGCAGCTTGCTACCGTCCCGGTGCAACGAAACCTTCGACGATTCCGCCTTACATATGTTGTCGCCCGTACCTCACGTGGCCGCGTCGAGAGTGGAAAAAGAGACTAGGTGAGTGTGCTTATGGTTGATTATAGTTTGACTCGTTCCCTCGGCGCAGCAGCTTGCTACCGTCCCGCTGCAACGAAACCTTCGACGATACCACGCTACATATGTTGTCGCCCGTACCTCATGTGGCTGCGTCGAGAGTGGAAAAGGAGACTAGGTGAGTGCGCTTATGGTTGATTATAGATTGACTCGTTCCCTCGGCGCAGCAGCTTGCTACCGTCCCGCTGCAACGAAACCTTTGACGATTCCGCACCACGTATGTTGTCGCCCGTACCTCACGTGGCCGCGTCGAGAGTGTAAAAAGAGACTAGGTGAGTGTGCTTATGGTTGATTATAGATTGACTCGTTCCCTCGGCGCAGCAGCTTGCTACCGTCCCGCTGCAACGAAACCTTCGACGATTCCGCCCTGCATATGTTGTCGCCCGTACCTCACGTGGCCGCGTCGAGAGTGGAAAAAGAGACTTTAGGGGAGTGTTCTTATGGTTCATTTTTTATTGACTTGTACCCTTGCGAAGCAGCTTGCTACCGTCCCGCTGCAACGAAACCTTCGACGATTCCGCCCTACATACGTTGTCGCCCGTACCTCACGTGGCCGAGTCGTGAGTGGAAAAAGAGACTAGGTGAGTGTGCTTATGGTTGATTATAGTTTGACTCGTTCCCTCGGCGCAGCAGCTTGCTACCGTCCCGCTGCAACGAAACCTTCGACGATTCCGCCCTACATATGTTGTCGCCCGTACCTCACGTGGCCGCGTCGAGAGTGGAAAAAGAGACTTTAGGTGAGTGTGCTTATGGTTGATTATAGTTTGACTCGTTCCCTCGGCGCAGCAGCTTGCTACCGTCCCGCTGCAACGAAACCTTCGACGATTCCGCGCTACATATGCTGTCGCCCGTACCTCATGTGGCTGCGTCGAGAGTGGAAAAGGAGACTTTAGGTGAGTGCGTTTATGGTTGATTATAGATTGACTCGTTCCCTCGGCGCAGCAGCTTGCTACCGTCCCGCTGCAACGAAACCTTCGACGATTCCGCCCTACATCTGTTGTCGCCCGTACCTCACGTGGCGGCGTCGAGAGTGGAAAAAGAGACTAGGTGAGTGCGCCTATGGTTCATCATAGATTGACTCGTTCCCCCTATTGTCGAGGTATTAGAGACGTGTTCAGATATTTTTGAGCACTGGCCGCTCCGATATATCTGATGGCGACTGTACCAGGTGATGATACAGATAGCTCTGTAGACGACAATGGTTGTTAAGAGGGAATAATGTTACATTGCAGGTCTTCGTGGCATAACGGACGCGTGCGGCGCCCGCGCAACACTTCTGTTCGACAACGGTTCGATGTACCGCATCTCGCTGCCCGTGGTGGCCAACTCGCGCCTGCTGGAGTACGGGCTGTCAGCACTAAAGGCGCAGCAGCCCAACGAGATCACTATGCAGGTATAACGTTACTAGGCAGGGTTCGAAAGTATAATTATCAATGATAATTATCAATGATAATTATCACGACAATTATCATGATAATTATCACGATAATTAATTTTGACGACCGGTTAGCCTAGTGGGTAGTGACGCGGCCTACGAAGCTGAAGGTCATGGGTTCGAATCCCGGTAAGGGGAAATATTTGTGATGAGCATGAATATTTGTTTCTGAGTCATGGAAGTTTTCTGTGTATTTAAGTATTTATATATCTATTATATATATCATCGTCTAGTACCCATAACACAAGCCTTAATGAGCTTACTATGGGATTAGGTCGATTTGTGTAAGATTGTCCCCTAATATTTATTTATTATTATTATTTATTATTTATAATTATCAATGATTATTATCACGATTATTATCATGATTAATTATCGTGATAATAACAGATGTATAATTATCGATTGATAATAACAAAGAATTGCGCTCGTGTAAGTGAACTGTATTCGAAGTATTCGAACGTGTATTTCCGCACTTGTCTATCCGAACGCACGCAGTGTCAACGTGACGTGCCGCGCCGTGGGGATTGTTACAAGAAAAATTCAGTTCGGATTATGCAAAAGTTGAGCGAACTCGAGTGTCATTGCTTCTTATACTGTTGATAATTATCAAGAAGCGTAATTATCTTGATAAGGTCGAACCCTGTTACTAGGTCCACATTATCTTGCTATTCTGCTATTGTAGTAACTTATCGTCAGGTGACAACCAAAACTCACTAAGTAACAAATACCTACTTAAATAAAAGGTCGTACCTCGATATCGACTACGTACCGAGATACGAGGTTTGATGAACAGTGACAGTTTTGGTAGTGACTTGGTTGTCAACAGACGTTATCATGGCATACGATACAAAAGTCAAATCGGCTTATTTTTAGGAAACGTTGCGTTGGTATGGAATTTGTAGGGTTTACTTGCTTGTGACGTCACAATCAAACAACGTACTTATTGTTAGTTTTTATGAATTTAAAAATCTTAAAATAGCAAACGTAAATGAAATATTAATAGTTTCCGAATAATTTTGTAATTTTAGTCTGTTGCTAATGAAAAAAATATTTTCACTGTTGTCAAATACCCTATTCCGTAAAGCAACGCTTGATTCAGTCATAGTTAAGCAATGACGGGTAATTTTCGCCCCAGTCCGCTCAGTTCGGGTTGCACGGGGCGGTTCCACAACACTTCGGGAGCTCAAGTACTGCGAGCCACCCAGTTGTCCATATACAGGGTGAAATAGTAACAAACGGCGTGAGCTCAGCCGCCAAAATTTATGGAACAGCTGGTTTTTTTTTTGCGATTTGGATAAAACTTACTATCCAATTTTGATTGAGATGACCCACCGAATCACCTCCCAAAATTTGAACGGTGAATACTATTTCACCCTGTATATCAGTGTATATTTCCCAGGTGATCATCAAATGGTACGGAGTCCGCAACGCCCCCGGCACGCAGGACCTCACTCCACAGCAGGAGTGGGCTATGTTCTCCAATCTTCTCCTCTCACTCATAGGTAACTTGATTATAGTTTTCTTTTTTTATCTTTGCTACAAATACAAAAGACGAACTTAATGCCATAAGGCATTCTCTATAAGTCAACCTTTGCGTGCGCGGTATGAGAATAACCCAGAAATATTTATATTATTATTTTACATGAGTCTATTTATTTACCTTTATTAGGTAAATAAATATCGCGTTAGACCCGTGTAATAGTTATTTACGATACAAGTGCCGAAAATAAGAAATTCGCTAGCAGTGGTGATAAATTAAAACACGACCGGAGGGAGTGTTTTAAATCGACATGAGTTGCGAATTTCCTATTCGCACGTGTATCGTACAACGTTTTTCATCACACTTGCTCGAAAATGGCTTCATAATGCGCAGACATACAGAGCTGTAATAGCCTGTGTTACGCCCACGGGCGTAATGGTTTTTTTCTTAAATTGTATCTGTTACTCATACGGCAGTTACAAAGCAAAGAGGTTTTATATCAAATACGATGTCTGAAAACGTATTTATAAATAAATTTAAACTTAAAAAACTACTTAGACATGTTTAACTGAATTATTTACAGAATTAATATGTAGTTATTTAGTGTCTATGTAAAATGTTTTTAAGTGTTTTCAAATCGTGGCTGTATACCGAAGGGTCTTTGCCATACGCGCCTCGCGTCAAATTCAACAAAATGGACGACTGACATGTTGCAGTTTTTATTACGATTTGTATTCATTTCATCTAAAATGTATTTGTTTCCTCGCAAATGTGATGAAAAACATTGTGTATAACACGGGCGTAAGAATATTGCAAACTCGAGTCATCAATCTTCTGATAGACTCTTGTTCGCAATATTCCACTTCCGCCCCTCGTTAAACAATGTACTATTACTGTACATATGCCTCTTTAAAGTTTCGACATATGCACGAAAAGTGCCCTTTCCGCACTAGTGCGGGAAAGTAGCACCATATGTACTGTAATAGTTATTTATGCTACAAGTGTGGAAAGTAGGTGATTTCCGACGAGTGTCATTTTTATACATGAGCGAGTGAAGCGAGCGAATGTATAATTCGACACGAGTCGGAAATCATCTTTACGCGCGTGTATCATACAACGTATTACTATGCCTTGTGTGAGGAAATATATTAAATGTTTAAATGTTGGTTTAAAATAGATCTAGGTTAAAATTGAAGAACCCAGGTAGATTGTCAGGTACCTACTTATTATCTGGAATTGCATTTACCAACTCCACATCTTTTGCAGTCAAACTTATTCACTTAAAAGTTAAAGCCATTGTATTGTGGTTTTAGAACACAATTAATTTTGAGTAACTCAATATAACGCTGTACCGTCGTAGTTCTAAGAAACATACTGACACTATTGAAACGCAATAAATCATTATTATTATTGATTACTCACTTTCACTCGACCTTTTTAACATATTTACATAAAATAACTACACAAAAGATAAGATAAGATAAGATAAAAATCATTTATTCAAGTAGGATTTCACAATCACTTTTGCATCGTCAAAGATTACATTGTATCTATCGGTTTTATCACCAATATTACCATTCTGTTATACAAACACACATACACATTTCTTAATTAAAATAACTAAAATAATTCATGTCACCTAATTCTAAGTAATTCAATGTATGTCTGTTTCAATTATTATCAAGGTGTTTATGTAGCCCTATAAGAGACCAGTCATCTTTATCATTTAAAACTCACAATAAACAACAATGGCGGGCTTTTAGATACATGCGCGCTCAACATATGCGCATTGCGCATGTGCAAGCTGCCATACTGTCGTATTGTAAAAGGCATAAGAAAGATATGCGTTCAGCCAAACACATTAAGTGAATATTTAAAATTAATTTATTTATTGACCAAATTCAAAATTCATAAACATTAATAAATCATTTTATACGTTATTAGCAGAGCTCGGATAGGGTGAGCTGTTTTGAGAGTTTGCATTACATGGACATACCTGTCAATGGTATTTGTCCAAAGTGTAATTTAATTAGGTACCTTACTTTGTTGAATTATATCTATACTTAAGTCGATATCAAACGTAAGAAGAAATACGTTGAAAATAGTAAATATAGAAAAACTGATAGTTCTTTTACACAGAAACTTTATAATAAATTAAAAATCGTAGAGAGTACTCTTTTTGCAATGCATTATCATTATAGTTTAATCATAATCAATTAAAGTTTCGTTTTGTTTTAATATTTATGTTCAGGGTGTATCCATATTAATATTAACGCATGACATTAATGACATAAGAATAGCTCACCCTGTCCGAGCTCTGGTTATTAGTATTTATGTACCTTTTATATGAAAGAAAACGTTTAATTGAAATATTTGTAAAACTTTTCTCGAGTAATAAAAAGTCTTTGTGTCGGGCTGACGACGGACTTGAAAATTAAAAAAAAAATTAAAAGTAAAAAGCACTAGTGCGAAAAAGTGGCGCTTTCCGCACGATTTTAGTGCTTGGAAAACGCTATTTTCGAGCACATGCATTGTAATAGTTATTTATGCTACAAGTGTGGAAAGTAGGTGATTTCCGACGAGTGTCATTTTTATACATGAGCGAGTGAAGCGAGCGAATGTATAATTCGACATGAGTCGGAAATCATCTTTACAGTACATATGGTGCTACTTTCCCGCACTAGTGCGGAAAAGAGCACTTTTCGTGCATATGTCGAAACTTTAAAGAGCCATATGTACAGTAAAACGTTGTACGATACACGTGCAAATAGGTAATTCGCAACTCGTGTCGATTTAAAACACTCCCTACGGTCGTGTTTTAATTTATCACCACTCGTTGCGAATTTCCTATTTTCGGCACTTGTATCGTAAATAACTATTACGCGCGTGTATCATACAAACTTTTACTATGCCTTGTGTGAGGAAATATATTAAATATTGAAATGTTGGTTTAAAATAGATCTAGGTTAAAATTGAAGAACCTAGGTAGATTGTCAGGTACCTACTTATTATCTGGAATTGCATTTAACAACTTCTCCACATCTTTTGCTGTCAAGCTTATTCACTTAAAAGTTAAGACCATTGTATTATGGTTTTAGAACACAATTAATTTTGAGTAACTCAATATATTAAACAACAAAAAGACGCTGTACCGTCGTAGTTCTAAGAAACATACTGACACTATTGAAAACGCAATAAATCATTATTATTATTGATTACTCACTTTCACTCGACCTTTTTAACATATTTACATAAAATAACTACACAAAACTGACAATAAACAACAATGGCGGGCTTTTAGATACATGCGCGGTCAACATATGCGCATTGCGCATGTGCAAGCCGCCATACTGTCTTAAGTATTGTAAAAGGCATAAGAAAGATGCGTTCAGCCAAACACATTAAGTGAATATTTAAAATTAGTTTATTTATTGACCAAATTAAAAATTCATAAACATTAATAAATCATTTTATACGTTGTTAGTATTTATGTACCTTTTATATGAAAGAAAACGTGTAATTGAAATATATGTAAAACTTTTCTCGAGTAATAAAAACTCTTTGTCGGGCTGACGACGGACTTGAAAATTTAAAAAAAATTGAAAAGTAAAAAGCACTAGTGCGAAAAAGTGGCACTTTCCGCGCGATTTTAGTGCTTGGAAAACGCTCTTTTCGAGCACATGCATTGTAAAATAATAATATAAATATGTGTATAAAGTGCGAGCCCGGAAATAAAGGAAACGATCAAATTACTGGGGTGTTTTTATAAATCTACTAGTTACAAATGCAAAAAAAAACTTTATTGCATTCCTACAGAAAAGATATTTTTTACAATAGAGCATAAGAAAGCAAATGGTAAAATCCATACTAATATTATAAATGGGAAAGTACAATACACATACGTGTGTTTGTTTGTCCGTCTTTCACGGCAAAACGGAGCGACGAATTGACGTGATTTTTTAGGTGGAGATAGTTGAAGGGATGGAGCGTGACATAGGCTACTTTTTGTCGCTTTCTAACCCCCCACTTCCCTAAAATGGGGGGTGAAAGTTTGTATGGAGCTACGATATAAACAAGTTCCGCGCGGACGGAGTCGCGGGCAGAAGCTAGTAAATAAATATTTGCGGACAATCTTACACAAATCGACCAAGTCCAAAACTAAAGCAAGTCCTAGAAAACAGCGGTCTTATCGCTTTAATCACTTCCATTTATTGATTATACTGCCACATTTGACGACCTCTGTAGCCTAGTTGGTAGACCCTGCCTACGAAGCCGGAGGTCCCGGGTTCGAATCCCGGTAAGGGCATTTATTTGTGTGATGAGCATAAATATTTGTTCCTGAGTCATGGATGTTTTCTATGTATTTAAGTATTTATTTATCTATATAAGTATGTATATCGTCGTCTAGTACCCATAGTACAAGCTTTGCTTAGTTTGGGACTAGATCGATTTGTGTAAGATTGTCCCCAAATATTTATTTAAATATTTATGTCACAGGTCGTTTAATGCTTACCATGTTATCATTTATCACTGTAGATAAAAGCGGTTCCTTCGCCAACGCACACTTGTCAGAATGAGAATGAATATTGACCCTAACAATGGGGATGATGACTAAGATTTTTTTGTGACGTCATTCGAACCAGTTTTTGGAGAGGAACAAATGTTTGTATGGGAGCAACTACAATTAAAGAACATAAATACCTATAAATTTGAGATAAAGATTGACCTCGCTGGCGGCAGCGCGAAACGCTTCATACTGTGTGTCTATACAAGTGTGACGTCACATTTTTATATTTGTACTAATCATAGTATAGAAAATCAGGTAAATTGTTGTTTCGGTCGCGAAATACTGCGTTTCAGTTCATAGTTGTCATACAATTTTGTTTCTAGAAAAGCGTAAGGATTCTATTGGTAGCTTTTAATTTACTCTTGGACAATGAAATGAAAATCATATTTTTTCTAAACTTTCAAGGTTTATATCTTTTTATCATTTTAATTATATTTTATAATTTATACTTTATTACGATAATTTGATGGTTTACTATCCATTTAGCATCACTACGTTATCAATTTGAACATGAGGCATCATGCCTATTCCTTGCTTTGCGATTGCAAATATTCGGGTAATAACAGTATTCGGGTTCCGGTGATATCGTATATTTCGACATAAAAACGTCTAAAAGCAAGGTAGAGAGATATAAATACCCGATAAGTCATAAGTCATTTATTGATAATATTCTAAATATTACATTGATGTCGTAAAAAGAGTGTGTGATAATCCACTTTTTAGGGTTCCGTAGCCAAATGGCAAGAAACGGAACCCTTATGGATTCGTCATGTCTGTCTGTCTGTCTGTCCGTCCATATGTCACAGGCATTTTACTCGAAAAATATAAGGTGTATTTGAATAAAATTTTGAAGATGGGATGGTTTAGGTTTAATTTCTTATTGTTTAGTAATTTATTATCAAAATGTTAAATCTTATAATGCTGGTATATTAACAGCTTTATCTAACCGAATTAGCTAAATAGCTTTGTCATTGAATTACAAAATAAAAAAATTTAGAGGTAAAAATACATAAAACTGAAAGTCAAAAAAATTTTTTTCATTGCAAGCCTACGTGTTGCATATCAATCGATAGGCCTTTCAAAATAAGCATAAGGTTTCTCAGCATTTTTATAAATTAAGTGAATAGAGTCGGAGATAATCGCCCCGAAAGTCACTAAAATTGTTCCCCCCCCCCCCCCCCTCGAATTCTTGAACCGTCTATTTTAAAAATATGAAAAAAATCATGCTCATACGGCTTATTACATAGGGCTTATTAAATTCTTTCAGCTAAAATTGTTTTGAACAAGATTGGTTCAAAGGTTTTTGAGATTTTTCAAAAGAACTGCCCTACTTAAAGAAAAGGACGTAAGTGCCATAAGATTTCAGTAACCTTTTTAATCGGCACGGAACCCTTCGTTGTGCGTGGTCCGACACGCACTTGGCCGCTTTTTTAATTTTCTCAAGAAAATTGAGATACTACCCGCGCATTTTACATTCACAGGTAGTTGGTTGAATAACTGTTCTACATGCTCACGGCCTAAATGTTTAATGTAGTATTTCCTCACAGGCTACGACGTCGAAAATCTCTCCCAGTCGCACTGCGACGAGCCCGAGCAGGAGGTCGCCACCAAAAAACAGCGCACCTCAAGCGACGGCACCACAGGAGACTGGGAACACCTCCTAAACTCCAAAATGCATAAAGCCGTCGGTAACTCGCTGTCGGCCATCTTGAATCTCACTCTACCGACAGCAGACAAACGGAGAGTGAAAAAGAGTCCAAAAGAGGAGAAGCAATCGCAGTTCAACACGAACGCTCTGCTTTTCCCGTATACTGTACAACTGCTATACGCGTTCCATCTGATTTATGAAGAAATCAAGTTGAACACTCTGTTGTACAGCGATTTGAAACCGCTGGCGGCCTTCTTGTATCAAATCGCGAAGGACCTGAGACTAGATTCTTACGTCAATCATTATTGGCTGGATTTCCCGACTGATTTCAGCGTCGATTACAATTCTGATGACTCGCAGATGAGTGACGCTGTGGTTGAGAAGTTGGCGCAGCCTAATTACTTCACCAGCGAACCGCCGAGTATCTTCAGCTATCTGAATTCGATGATGAAGGATGTCGACGTCGGATATTATCCGTATTTGACGGATGTGAACGATATGTCGAAAGATCTGATTGAGGTAAGATTCTTGTTGAAATGGTTAGACTGATATTTATTCACATAATAGGGAAGATGCAGCTATATTTACCATTATTTTGTGACCAAAATGTTGAAAAAACATAAAATAATGCACACTGAAACGTTTCCGCTTTAGTTTATACTAATTTCAAACAATAATTACGATTTGAAGTAATGTGAAACGGAACGTATTAAATCCAACAATCATCGTCGTGACGTGACTTCTGTCAAAAGTAAAAACTTAGGCAACTCCATGACATCTAGAGACGAACCACGGACAAAAAATGCGCTTTTTATTTTATTTCTTTTATTATCTGTGTTGTGTTTGTCACGAATAAATGTTTTGATTTGATTTTGATTTGAAAAAAATATGGCGAGTGACACACATGAGTGACGTCACAGGAACTGCAGGTCCGTTTAGGCGCGAAAGTTTAAATTGTCAGTTTGTAACATGATTTTTTTACTATAAATTATAGTATTGTAATTTTTTAATACTTTCGTGGTCTATATACGATTTTTTCAAATGAAAGCAAAAATGAAAATATTGCATTTTCCCTATTATTTGCTGCTGATGTTAAAATTTGTGCGGAACTGCGGATGCGGATGTCTGCAACATCCCTGGTTTCAACTGAGCTGATCTACTTATCTTCAAAACAATAGCATTCAAGTCAAACAATACTATTGTGTGGTAGCACGTGCCATTTTACAGGCTTTATATTAACTTGACCTGTTCGCATGTAAATATGTAAGTTGTCTGTCAAAATTTGCAATCAATTTTTCACTTGCCGTTATCCGATTGAGCTGAAGTTTTGCGTATTTGTACATTTTGGATGACAATTCAATATTATGGTACCAACGAGCTGATCTGCTGATGAGACGGAAGGTGGCCATGGGAATTCAGCTCGAGTTTGGGCTCGTTAGAATCGTCTCAATGAGTAGTTGATGACGGTATACAGAAAAGCACAGTCAGCAATAAAAGCTTGTACCAAAAATATTTTTTTGACAGAAACTGACTACATATCTTGACAACCGCTTTAGCCTAGTTGGTAGTGACCCTGCCTACGAAGCAAGAGGTCCTGGGTTCGAATCCCGGTAAGGGCATTAATTTGTGTGATGAGCACGAATATTTGTTCCTGAGTCATAGATGTTTTATATGTATTTAAGTATTTATTTATCTATATAAGTATGTTTATCGTCGTCTAGTACCCATAATACAAGCTTTGCTTAGTTTGGGACTAGGTCGATTTGTGTAAGATTGTCCCCTGATATTTATTTATTTATTTATTATATACTGCAATGCAAAATCTGGTGCCGTATAATACAAAATCTTTAAGTTAGTATTATTTTGCAGATTTTATCAATTGTCGGAAACGGTCGTAACTGCGGCGTCCGTACCATCTCGCGGCGCGACAACATGGCCGCCAGCACGCCTCGCCCGCGACGCGGGAACACGCACTACCAGGCTGTCCTCGCTATGGTCGAAAAAGGTATAAACATGTGGCCTGAAACTTATTCGATATTTTAATTTATTATTTACTAGCTTCTAGATAATATATGATACTTCTAGAAAGAGCACAAAGAGCGGTGCTTAAAATTATACTCGAACGTGCTATTAGGTGCCCGACAGCTGTGTTGTACAAGGATAGAGGTATTTTTATTTTGCGAGTTGCTCTAAAAATGCACAAAGAAACGTTAAGGTCTTCAAGTTATGAAACGCTGACGCAAAAAATAACGTTTCGTATTCCTGTGGCGACTAAGTCAGTTTTTGCTAAAAGATTCTGCTCATTTTTCCATCCTTGCTTATACAATAAAATATGCGCCAAAGTTCCGTTCAAGGACTGCTCTACCAGAGGAGTAAAAAGTAAATTACAGACATGGCTCAAATCTCTGTCATACGAGGGCTGCCTTTTAAGTTGTGTCGTTTGGAAAATCTAAAGACAATTTAAGTGTTAAATGGTATTTATTGTTTTTCAAAGTAATCACCGTGATATGTAATACACTTTTTCATTCGATCGAACCAGTTTTCGAAACACTTATTCCAGTCCGAAGTCGGGGTCTCCAAAATGGCCGTTTTGTATGACTCAACCGCTTCTTCAGGCGTCTGGTACCGTTGACCACGAAGTCGTTGCTTGATTTTTGGAAAAGTAAAAAAATCGTTAGGGCTTAAGTATGGACTGTACGGCGGTGTTCCAGAATTTCGACGTTTTGCTCTTTTAAAAACGCAATAGTTTGCCGGGCGGTGTGCGAGCTCGCATTATCGTGGTACAGTCTTATACGACGTCTTGGGTTATTTTTTCGAAACTCGCCGATGACTTCTGGTAAACAGACAGTGGTATACCAGTCAGCATTAACCGTTTTACGATCCTCGAGCACGATGGTGGCAACGTGGCCACTTTTCGCCACAAACGTGGCGACCATTTTTTTCGAAGTGCTCCGTGAGCGTATTACTTTGGTCGGTTTTGGCTCATCTTGGAACACCCAAACAGTCGACTGCTGTTTAGAATCGGGATCGTAGGCATATATCCAAGATTCGTCACCACTGATAATGTCGTAAACATGTTTCGAGTTTCCTCGGTTGAATTGCCGCAGGGTTTTGCGACACCATCGAACGCGAGCCGTTTTTTGGTCTTCACTGAGTAAATGTGATCATGCGGGTAGATCTGTTTTTGACTTTGCTCTGGCATATGGCTTGACACAATTGGTTACTGCGCCTACGCGAATCCCAGATGTGGAAGGCCAGGAACCTTCCCTGTTGGACCTTCTGCTGACCTCTCATCCGGTTGACTACCATGTATCCGTTGAAGCCCCACTCGGTTCTTCGGATCATTGCTTGATCCGGAGTACGGTGCCACTCGCGTGCCCGCCGCGTCGGCGAGTTGCTTGTGGCCGCCGTGTGTGGCACTATAGGTCAGCAGATTGGGACGAGATGCGGTCCTTCTTTGCATCTTACCCTTGGGGGCAGGTTTGCTTCACGCCGGATGATCCCTACGTCGTTGCTGATTCTGTTGCTGACGTGGTACTGCAGGGAATGGAGCTTTTCATTCCTTCCTCTGTGGTCCCTGTTGGTGGCAAATCCCAACCCTGGTTTGGTCGCTTCTGTAAAATGGCCTCTCGCCGAAAGCATGAATGTTACCAAGCCTGGGTAGACGCAGCGGCAGTACGGGATGAAAAGACTAGCGTATTAAAAAAGGAGTTTAACTTTGCCTCCAGGTCCTTTAAAAGAGATATTGCCAGAGCAAAGTCGCTGCATATTGGTAGAATTGGTGAGAAATTAGAGCGCCTCCCGTCGGGAACTCGTGCGTTCTGGTCTCTTGCCAAAGCTATCCAGGGGAATTTCTGCACGCCATCTTTTCCGCCTCTGCACATGGATAACGATTCATTGGCCCACGACGCAAAAGACAAAGCCGATCTTCTGGGTAAACTCTTTGCGTCCAACTCGACTTTGGATGACGGGGGAAACGCGCCGCCGACCATTCCACGGTGCGAGAGCTGTATGCCGGATATCCGGTTCAACCAAAGCTCGGTGCGTAAAGCTCTTCTTTCCCTCGACACTCATAAGTCGAGTGGGCCTGATGGAATCCCTGCAATTGTGCTGAAGAGGTGTGCTCCCGAGTTGGCTCCGGTCTTAACGCGTCTCTTTCGGCTCTCTTATTCTTCTGGCGTAGTCCCGACCTCGTGGAAGTCAGCTTTGGTGCATCCGATCCCTAAAAAAGGCGACCGCTCAAACCCGTCCAACTACAGGCCAATAGCTGTTACCTCCCTTCTCTCGAAGATAATGGAGTCCATTATCAACTGCCAGCTCCTTCGGTACCTAGAGGACCACCAGTTGCTTAGCGATCGACAATACGGTTTCCGTAGAGGCCGCTCGGCTGGTGATCTTCTAGTCTACCTGTCACATCGTTGGGCACAGGCGATCGAGACTAAGGGTGAAGCATTGGCTGTTAGTTTGGATATAGCGAAGGCCTTTGATCGGGTTTGGCACAAAGCACTTCTTTCGAAGCTACCATCCTATGGGCTTCCCGAGAGATTATGTGTATGGGTCAGTAGCTTTCTAGCAGACAGAAGCATTAAGGTCGTAGTTGACGGGGAATGCTCCGACTCCATGTCTGTGAATGCTGGTGTCCCCCAAGGTTGTGTGCTGTCGCCCACGCTATTCCTTATGCATATCAATGAAATGCTGCAAATCAGCGGAATTCATTGTTATGCTGATGATAGTACAGGTGATGCCTCTTACACCGGCCGTACCAATATCTCTCGGGAAATCGTCATCGAGAACCGGAACAAACTTGTGTCTGAAATTGAGACTTCCCTAAGTGCAATCTCTGAATGGGGTCGACTTAACTTAGTCCGTTTTAACCCTACCAAGACACAGGTTTGCGCGTTTACCGCAAAAAAGTTAAAGTTCGACGTGTCACCTTGTTTTGAGAGCACTCCCCTGACTGCCGCAGCCAGTATCGGAATCCTTGGCGTCGACATTTCGAGTGAAGTCCAGTTCCGCGGCCATTTAGAGGGTAAGGCCAAATTAGCCTCAAAAAAGCTCGGTGTGCTCAATAGATCGAGACAGTATTTCACACCGGCCCACCGCCTGCAGCTTTATAAGTCGCAGGTCCGCCCACACATGGAATACTGTTCTCATCTATGGGCAGGGGCACCCCAATACCAGCTTCTCCCTCTGGATCGCATCCAACGACGAGCAACTCGAATTGTCGACAGCGAGCATATTTCGGATCGGCTTGACCCCTTGGCGCTGCGTAGAGATGTGGCCTCTCTCTGCATTTTCTATCGCATGTATAACGGGGAGTGCTCCGAGGAATTGTTCGGATTAATCCCTGCCGCTTCTTTTCGCCATCGTCCAACGCGACAACATTACCATCCTCACCACTTAGATGGTTGGCAGTCCTCAACTGTGCGCTTCTCCAGAAACTTCCTGCCTCGCACAGCTAAACTGTGGAATGGATTGTCGCCTGCGGTATTTCCGGACCGATACGACCTTCAAACCTTCAAGAAAAGAGCGTACTCCCATCTTAAAGGCCGGCAACGCACTCACAACACCTCTGGTGTTGCAAGTGTCCATGGGCGGCGGTAATCGCTTACCATCAGGTGATCCGTCTGCTCGTTTGCCTCCTATATCATAAAAAAAAAAAAAAAAAAAAAAAAAAATGTGGTATCCAGCGTGAGATCAACTTTTTTACGCCTAAGTGATCATGCAAAATACTGTGAACACTGGTCCCTGAAATACTTAAGGAAGCTTCTATCTCACGGTATGTCGCATGGCGATCTTCGATGATCAGTTGCCGTACAGCATCAATGTTCTCCTGGGTTACGGCTGTTTTTGGTCGACCTTCACGATGTCTATCACCAAGACTAGAGCAACCACGCTGAAATTCTAAATATCAGCGTTCCACAGTCCGAAGGCATGGTGCTTTATCATTGAAAACCGTAGTCAACTCTTCGAAGCACTGAAGTCGCGTTAAGCCCCTTTTGAAGTTGTAAAAAATTATCGCACGTAAATTTTCCTTCGAAATTTCCATTTTCACAACTGACTTGTCAACTTTGAACGAACGCTGTACTAAAACGGTTGGGCCGATTTCGAGTCATTCTTTTGTTTTCGAATTCTAAATTCAAATATTTTAACGTGACACTAGTTCTTTTTTATGCAATCACGGGAGGGTTGCAAACGACAGAACTTAAAAGGCAGCCCTCGTATGAGGACATTGAGGATATCTTGAGGATAGTCAAATGAAGAAGGCACACACATCCTCACTCGCACACAATTTCACACACAATCACTCACTTACCATAAACAATGTAATCTAATCTTACCATATTTAGAAATAACAT
Source organism: Epinotia ramella (assembly GCA_947578815.1). Taxonomy (NCBI): domain Eukaryota; kingdom Metazoa; phylum Arthropoda; class Insecta; order Lepidoptera; family Tortricidae; genus Epinotia; species Epinotia ramella. The sequence goes on along the minus strand of OX388214.1, from coordinate 3,758,121 downwards.
AAAATATGTAAGTATAACTAGATAATATTTAATATCAGAGACGTAGTTAGAGGAATATTAAACTGTCATCTGTATTAACGTTTCAAATGAATATAATTTGTACTCTACACTTGAACAATCGTTTTGGTTACCTAAGAGACAGGCTACGCCTAGTGTAGGAACCAGTGTAAAGATTACTGGAATGTATACTAGTACATAATTATTTCTGTTTGTATTTATATGTAGTTTTTAAACTTCTTATGTACAATAAAGAATACTTTTACTTCTGCCCGCGACTCTGTCCGTGTGGTACTCGTTTATAACGATTTTTTATCGGGTGTCGGCGCCTCATACAAATTGGTGTCCGACAAAGTGTGAATAGCTTCGTATAAAATGTTCTGCCACTGCTACATCCGATTAAAATCCGGGCCCGACAGCCGACAAGTGGAAACCTTGTGTAAGGGTGCTTACAGGGCATTGTTACCTGAACAAGCACATGCAAGCGTTAGGACTGTGTGACACAAGACAGTGCAGACTCTGCCTTGAAGCGGAGGAGACGCCTACACACATAGTCCAGGCAATAAACTGACAACTTGTATGGAAAAAATGACAATTTTGGAAATAATTTATAATAGCTTATTTTTTATGTATACCGGATATATTATCAATTAAATAGTTACCCAGCGACAAAATCCGACAAAATTTCAGACATCAAAAAAATGATAAGTTAATTGGCTTCTAAAAAGTCAGTAAAAATATTAATAACTGTTTTTGTCTTCATTTTGGTTCATTTACATTTGCTCTATAATATTCAAGATAAATCGTACAAAAAAAGATAATGCATGCTTCATTTAAATCTACATAATTACTTCCGGGTGGAAAGTTTGTCGGATTCTTGACTAAATCATCTTAGAAAAACATTTTCAAATGAAATCAACAAAAAAAACGCTATTATAAATTAATGTTTTTCAAAACCGTATTTTGCCTGGAGTAACATCCTTACCGACTGCCCATGCCTTATGCGCAGCCGTAACTCCTTTCTGGGCAAACACATCATGTGCCCGGAGGAGACCAAATTTCTTGAGGTCAACATTATCCAGCCATTATTCGAGTTCGCAGGACTTGACCAAGAATAGAGATGATGACTAAGATTTTTTTATGATGTCATTCGAACCAGTTTTTGGAGAGGAACAAATAAATGTTTGTAGAAAACAACTACGTTTAAAGAACATAAATACCCAAAACATTGAGACGAAGATTGACGTCGCTGGCTGCAGCGCAAAACGCTTCATACTGATAGACACACAAGTATGACGTCGCAATTGTACAAAGTAGTTGTATCGTTGTACGGAAAATCCGGTAAATTGTTGTTTCGGTCGCGAAATACTGCATTTAAGTACATAGTTGTCATACAAGTTTTTTTCTATAAAAGCGTAAAGATTCTATTGGCAGCTTTAAATTTACTCTTGGACAATAAAAAAAAATGCACAATTTTTCTAAACTTTCAAGGTTCATATCTTTTTATGGTTTTAATTATATTTTATAATTTATACTTTATTACGATAATTTGATGGTTTACTATCCATTTAGCATCACTACGTTATGAATTAGAACATGAGGCATCATGCCTATTATAGTAAGTGGCGGTCGCACTGATATAAGGGCTCTCACAGCCTCTACTCTCTCTAACATAAAAGTTACTTGGTGCTGTTCATGGGATTTCCATATAATTGAACTAGCTTCCGCCCGCGACTTCGTCTGCGTGGACCCGGGATAAAAACTATCCTATATTTTAATCCAGGCTATAAACTATCTTCGTGCAAAATTTCATCCAAATCGGTTAAACCGTTTAAGCGTGATTGAGTAACAAACATCCAATCATCTAAACATCCAATCATCTAAACATCCAAACATCTAAACATCCAAACATCTAATCTTTCGCATTTATAATATTATATGATTAGTTTCGAGCCGGCTTCGAACATACGCATACTATGCATATAATAGTTGATCAAGTTCTTATAAATATATTCGATATATAGTGATAGAGCTCTTGTGGACACTGACTCAGTGTTTACTTGGCAAGGGTTGCCAGCTATTCCTTTAGAGATCTTCGCTTCACTTTGAATTCAATGTTCCACACTTGAGGCCCCTGTAGGTATGTAATGGTGGTGTCGTTCCTGGTGGTCTGTTTTTTGAATACTACAACGGTGGCAAACAAGTATACGTATACGGCCTGCCCGATGGTAAGCAGAGACCGTAGCCTATGTGATTTTGCGATCGCAGAAGAATCGCAATCGCGTTGCTGACCCTTTATTGATTTGACAATTCGTTGTGTTGACTGCTAGAGACAAATTCAGGTCACACATAAAGCGCATTTTCGGGTGCTCTGGCGATCTTACTCACCAGGAACACAACACCACATACCCATAAAGAATGGTGTGTTAACCGAGATGCTAAATAAACGTTCTTCTTTCTTCTTCTTCTTCTTTCTTTCTTAACCCCTCCTCTGCCATCGACCCACAAACACAACACCAAATACCATCAAAGCATGGTGTGTTATTAACCCACCCCTCCTCTCCCATCGACCCACAAATGGTCAGTGTGCGTCAGTGGGGGACAACGGACCAGAAGTGCCGAAATTCTGGATCGGAGGTGTTAAGGCTGCGGTCTTCCGTATAACTGCGCTGTTAAAGCAAAGGAGACTTCGTTGGCTTGGTCACGAACATCGCATGGACCCCGAGAGACGACCTGGTCAAGTCATGCGCGGGCAGATGGCGGACGTGAGCAGACCTGTTGAGCTTCCAGTCTTGAGATTCAGGGACTCTTGCAAGCGACACATGATCAGTTTTGGGATCAATCCCAAAATTCTAATCTGACTCTGTCTTAAGACATAAGGCTGGGAAAGACGCGCCAACATGAGACCTGAATGGCATCACGATATTAAAATCGGGACAACAAAACACTACGAAGATTGGCTCGTGAACCACAAGCAGAAAAGACTTCGGCGTGCTTTATCAGCTCCTACAGATTCACAGTTCGTTTGCAATCGATCTGGCAAGAAATCCCGCGCTGCTATAGGACTATATAACCACCAACGTAGATGCGGCAATCCATAGGCTCCTAAGCGCTGCAACAACGATCTGTCATAGATGCTGTGGCTGTGTACTTTTCTAGTTGGGCTGCTCCAAATGTGAGCAAGATGACATTCCGCTGTGCTCTTTTGTGTTGTTGTTGTTGATGCCCTAGGTCCGGAAGTGCAAAGGGCCTCCGTTAGCTCGCGCCACGTCTTGCAGCTGGCTCCAGCTCAGTCCAACGGCTCGCAGCTCACTCTAGACAGTCCTCAGTATGCACAAGGCGTCTGCCGTTTCGTCTAACGCCCGGCGGCTGCCTTTCGAAAGCAATCCTCTCGTTGCTTGTGCCACCTCTTCGGATGGTGTGGCTGGTAGGAGATTGATGGCATGCCTCGTATCGTTTTTGACCAGTACGTCTAGCACAACTTGCCGACAAGTCGCTTCGCGCGCGACTGAGCGTCCCCTGTCTCACTTGCACCGTGAAAATTCGAAAGAAGAGGGTAGATCTATCTCGACTCGCGTCGCGGCTTGGCGTCAGTTGTGCTAGCTCCCCAGAACACTGCTAGTCGGGCTCTGCCTTCCTCCTCTTGAAATATAAAGCTAGTAAAAACAATGAACATTGTCCGCAGGCATAACACCACGGGACCTGGACAACCTGCCGCCAGCCCTGAGCCTAGCGTTGCTGAGTGTGTGCGCGCGCTGCAAGGCCGCGCCGCCGGCCGCCTGGCCGCCCCGCGCATGCGCGCTGGCCATGCGCGAGGACCTGGCGAGCGAGCACAAGCACAGACACGAGTACATGGAGTGTGAGTATACTGCAGGTGTAACCGCGAGACCTGGACAACCTGCCGCCAGCCCTGAGCCTAGCGTTGCTGAGTGTGTGCGCGCGCTTCAAGGCCGCGCCGCCGGCCGCCTGGCCGCCCCGCGCATGCGCGCTGGCCATGCGCGAGGACCTGGCGAGCGAGCACAAGCACAGACACGAGTACATGGAGTGTGAGTATACTGCAGGTGTAACCGCGAGACCTGGACAACCTGCCGCCAGCCCTGAGCCTAGCGTTGCTGAGTGTGTGCGCGCGCTGCAAGGCCGCCCCGCGCATGCGCGCTGGCCATGCGCGAGGACCTGGCGAGCGAGCACAAGCACAGACACGAGTACATGGAGTGTGAGTATACTGCAGGTGTAACCGCGAGACCTGGACAACCTGCCGCCAGCCCTGAGCCTAGCGTTGCTGAGTGTGTGCGCGCGCTGCAAGGCCGCGCCGCCGGCCGCCTGGCCGCCCCGCGCATGCGCGCTGGCCATGTGCGAGGACCTGGCGAGCGAGCACAAGCACAGACACGAGTACATGGAGTGTGAGTATACTGCAGGTGTAACCGCGAGACCTAGACAACCTGCCGCCAGCCCTGAGCCTAGCGTTGCTGAGTGTGTGCGCGCGCTGCAAGGCCGCCCCGCGCATGCGCGCTGGCCATGCGCGAGGACCTGACGAGCGAGCACAAGCACAGACACGAGTACATAGAGTGTGAGTATATTGCAGGTGTAACCGCGAGACCTGGACAACCTATCGCCAGCCTTGAGCCTAGCGTTGCTGAGTTTGTGCGCGCGCTGGCCATGCGCGAGGACCTGGCGAGCGAGCACAAGCACAGACACGAGTACATGAAGTGTGAGTATATTGCAGGTATAACCGCGAGACCTGGACAACCTGCCGCCAGCCCTGAGCCTAGCGTTGCTGAGTTTGTGCGCGCGCTGGCCATGCGCGAGGACCTGGCGAGCGAGCACAAGCACAGACACGAGTACATGAAGTGTGAGTATATTGCAGGTATAACCGCGAGACCTGGACAACCTGCCGCCAGCCCTGAGCCTAGCGTTGCTGAGTGTGTGCGCGCGTGCGGACCATGGGAGTGTGAATAGTACATATACAAGTATACATGTGTCCCAAAAGTCAACGTCAAGCTGAAAAAGTGTGATAAGTTATCAAAAAAATAGCAATAAATTATTTTAGTGAAACTTTAACTTACATCGCATCTTTTTAAATGCCTGTATTTTTTTAAATACATAACTTTTGAGTTATTATGTGTAGATGATGTCAGTAAACTCTACTCTCGGTAGGTCACATTTGTAGAAAATTTCTCATTCGTAAATTGACACATTCCCAGTACGACACATTCGTAAACTGTCTCAAAATGTCACTTTAGGGAGGTAAAACGAGATTTACACAAGACGTGATATTGGTACAATATTACTTTTCAATATGCCTAACATTTCTAGATAACTAACCGACCTACCATGTGGTGGTTCGAATTGGCATTTGCTTTATTTGTATAAAATAACCCATTTGCATAGGCGAGAACTACATACAAAAGGGACCTTACTTAAGTGTTTTACTTATAACATGTTACACGTGGTGACTCTGTATTCTTCCACAGCGCTCGCCCTCGAAGCCCTAGAGAAAGAGACAGCGTACTCTCTAAACAGCGCGCCGTCTGAAGAGCCTCAGGCGAAGAACGAGGACAGCGATACTAACACCGGCATGGAGCATCTCAAAACTAAACTGCTGAGTCTACTTTACCCTCGGGACCACAGGTAAAAATGCAGAATTATTTAGGCATGGTATTGACACGTCACATTCGTGAAGTGCCACGTTTCCTGTGACAAGCATTCAGAAGTGCCGTGTCTACTTTATCCTCGGTACTACAAGTAAACATGCAGAATTATTTAGTCATGGTATTGACACGTCACATTCGTGAAGTGCCACGTTTCCTGTGACAAGCATTCAGAAGTGCCGTGTCTACTTTATCCTCGGTACTACAAGTAAACATGCAGAATTATTTAGTCATGGTATTGACACGTCACATTCGTGAAGTGCCACGTTTCCTGTGACAAGCATTCAGAAGTGCCGTGTCTACTTTATCCTCGGTACTACAAGTAAACATGCAGAATTATTTAGTCATGGTATTGACACGTCACATTCGTGAAGTGCCACGTTTCCTGAGACAAGCATTCAGAAGTGCCGTGTCTACTTTATCCTCGGTACTACAAGTAAACATGCAGAATTATTTAGTCATGGTATTGACACGTCACATTCGTGAAGTGCCACGTTTCCTGTGACAAGCATTCAGAAGTGCCGTGTCTTATTTATCCTCGGTACTACAAGTAAACATGCAGAATTATTTAGTCATGGTATTGACACGTCACATTCGTGAAGTGCCACGTTTCCTGTGACAAGCATTCAGAAGTGCCGTGTCTACTTTATCCTCGGTACTACAAGTAAACATGCAGAATTATTTAGTCATGGTATTGACACGTCACATTCGTGAAGTGCCACGTTTCCTGTGACAAGCATTCAGAAGTGCCGTGTCTACTTTATCCTCGGTACTACAAGTAAACATGCAGAATTATTTAGTCATGGTATTGACACGTCACATTCGTGAAGTGCCACGTTTCCTGTGACAAGCATTCAGAAGTGCCGTGTCTACTTTATCCTCGGTACTACAAGTAAACATGTAGAATTATTTAGTCATGGTATTGACACGTCACATTCGTGAAGTGCCACGTTTCCTGTGACAAGCATTCAGAAGTGCCGTGTCTACTTTATCCTCGGTACTACAAGTAAACATGCAGAATTATTTAGTCACGTTCGTAGTCATGGTCTTGAGACGTCACATTCGTAAAGTGTCACGCTTCCAGTGAGACGCATTCAGAGTATGTACTAGTAGACGCTGAAGACAGGTAGAAAATATTTTTTACAGTACAATGGTGCTACTTTCCCGCACTAGTGCGGAAAAGAGCACTTTTCGTGCATATGTCGCAACTTTAAAGAGCCATATGTACAGTAAAACGTTGTACGATACACGTGCGAATAGGTAATTCGCAATTTCCTATTTTCGCCACTTGTATCGTAAATAACTATTTTAGGTGCACCTTGCTGATTACAAGGCGGACTTGTCAAGTTGTTGACATATTATGCGACGCGAGGATGTTCGGACTGGTAAATTTGTTTTGTTGGGAAAGATCAGACTGGAAAACTAAAACAAATACAAATTATTGACATCACAGGCAATCACATGGCATTTACAAACGGTTTGAAAAAGAGGGGGGAAGTGGATGACTAGTTGACTAGTCACTAAATTGTATTGTTGTTTAGCTAGCAAATAAAGATTAATAAGAATGCCTGAGAGTTGGCTCTACGAAATATCTCACAACTTTTCACGGTGGAAAAGTTTCGAGAATTTGCCTCTTTTTTACATGGAATGTTTTTACACTGACTCTTTCGGATACATTTTTCATTTTAGGAAGTAATGTCATAAGGTGCAAATTTTGGTATCGGATGAATTCACTTAGCACATATGTAATATACGTAAAGCTAAGCTAATTCAGCCATCCGCCACCCCCTGGGGGGTAGGTGGGGGGGGGGGGGGGGGGGGGGGGGTTGGCATTCAAAGTTGCAAACCGCCGCGCTTCAGGAAAAAGAACGTATCTATTTACCTAACACCTCGAGTGTGGCGTCATTTTCGGATAAACCGTAACTTGCACTTGCACAGAATCAGTTCAAGACAAGCGGTAGCAGCAACTGCGAACCTCGGCGCTGTCTCCGGTGTACTCGACTGCCGAATACTGTGCACCGGTCCGGCTGGGTAGCGTCCACACCACCAGAGTTGACGTCGACCTGAAAAAGGCCATGCGACTTATCTCCGGCACGCTCCAATCTACTCCTTGCTACTGGCTTCCAGTACTTTCTAGAATCGCTCCACCGGACTGACGTAGGAATGTCGCCCTGTTACGAGAAGTATCGAAGATCGATAGGTGCCCGTGCCCTGTGCCGATGTGGACCCACAGTTCAATATTGTCTTGTAGCTTCGAAACGCATGACACAGCTAGAACCACAATATCTGTTAACGCGCCATCCATGTGTGCGTGAGCGCACGCACACATCACCGACGTCTACACTACCGCGGCATCAATTTCAATTTCAATTTATTTATTTGCAACCTTGTACAATTGACACATGCAACTTAAAGCTTGGCAATGCACAGGACCCCGTTAGGGCATAGCAAACGTTATAATTAATTATTAGGTACAATACAACAAATATAAAACACTAAACTAAACAATATTTAAAATATAAAACAAGTTTAAATAAGTTTAAATACATTTGACTAGTTAAAACGTTAAAGTACAAAAAATAAAATAAAATAATAATCACTTTCTAAAATATTAAATTAATTTTTAGAAATAATTTGTAAAGACAATTTGTAAAAATATGTTTAAAAATTAAAAATGTATAAAATGATTAAATTTTAGGCTAAGTAAAATTAATCCAATAGATTTAAATTAGTATCACATTTCACATTAAAATATATTCTTTAGAAAATCATTATTTAACTAGATAAAAAATTGTATATTAGGTGTCAAAGCGAACCCCGGGCTCCTTTAGGGGCATTACCGGGAATAACGCTAGGAGGATGATGATAAAAAATTGTATATAAATAATTCTATAAAAAAATGTATATCTACCTTATTTCCTTTTGGCATTGCTTCATCTTGTCCTTGTCTCGACTTGTCCATTGATCGTATACGATTTGGCATCCATTTGACGGCTAGGCGAGATGGTGGGGATCGAAAACCAAAGCCAAGCCATCAATGGTTACCAATCGTATACGATAAATAAATAAAAAAAGACCGGGTTGCACTCCGGGAGTGCCGGCAGAAGTGAAAACTCAATAACATTGTAACAGTTTTTCGATCAGGTCACGTGACATCTTACGGTGTCACCCTAAAAATGAATTTGGCGCAAATTTATAAACAACTAGCTTCTGCCCGCGACTCCGTCCGCGTGGAACTCGTTTATATCGTAGCTCCCTACAAACTTTCACCCCCCATTTTAGGGAAGTGGGGGGTTAGAAAGAGACAAAAAGTAGCCTATGTCACTCTCCATCCCTTCAACTATCTCCACTTAAAAAATCACGTAAATTCGTCGCTCCGTTTTGCCGTGAAAGACTGACAAACAAACAAACAAACATTTTATACTCTTACGAATAGCGTTCAGTTTTGAATGAAGTCGAATCGACTAGCAAGAAAATATAAAAGTTTGTGACCCACATCTGACGTCACAAAAATCTGTCGCGTATTTAACAATTTTTCCCCATCCCAAAAAGTGCTCAGAGCCGCTAAAGAAGTTTTCACTTCAAAAATAAAATGAATATGATTATGAAATAGACATGTGTAAAGCGGGTTTTATACAGCTCTTGCCGTAATTTTAATAGACTGCCTAGCTACCTATTATTTTATTTACTTACAATTTTAAATAAGATTAGGTTAGAAAATACATTGTAATAAATCATAATACCTAAGTTCGACTTACCTGCAATATAAAGTTTACTGAATATTCGAACAATCACACCACAAAGCACAGTAAGTATCAAACAAAAACTAGTTATGCAGCAGAGCATTCGTCGGCACCCTCACTAAATGAAATCATAACGATTATTGAGCGAGCGTGCCGTTTTCCGCGCGGGTAAGTATATTAATTTATTTTACATAATGTCTCAAGTAAATTGTATAAAACTATATATTTTTTAAATCTGCGTGAATTGGGCTTTTCAACTATATTTTTTGTAAATACGATGTTGTACATATATTTTAAAGTATTGTCTGCTGAAACAAAAAATATTAGCTGATGTTGTGAGATTTTTTCATGTACCTTGCAAAATTTACATGAAAGGGTGTATTATTTATATTAAAAATGAATGTAAGTATCAGGAAATGACACCAAACTCGAGGTGGTAGGTAAATATAAGCTGATATGATTTTATTCCTAAAGCGCGGCGGCGTGTAACTTTGAATGCCCCCCCTACCGCTGCCCCAGGGGGTGGTGGATGGCTACCGGGCTAAATTAGCTTAGATTTACCTATGACAGTGGCGGATTTACCAGCAGGCTGAGTAGGCTCGAGCCTAGGGCGGCAAATTTGGGACCGTTCTACGGCGTTTTTTTTACGCCATAGAAATCAAAAAGATAACGTCTTACAGATAGAAGTCTGCAACAAATTTTGCCGATGACTCCTTCCTTTCCTCTCTCACTTGTCATTGCACATTCCGAGAGTAGCAAACTTCCTTATTCTAGAGTAAACAGCTAGTTCGCCGCCCCTCAACCAGTAATTGGCCTCTGCCCTCTTCGCCCACACTTTGTATGAGTGAAAAGAACGAAATTGTACGTGCAATTTAAACAAAAGGGCGGCAAAAACTATACAGCCTATACCTTGAAAATTTGTAAATCCGCCACTACCTATCATACATCTGTGCCATGTGAATTCATCCGATAGCAAAATTTGCACCTTCCATACGTTGGGTGACACTACTTCCCGTACTATATTGCTATAATATAAACGCATTTTTTTTTTTTTTTTTTTTTTTTTCAAATAATATTTTTGTAATTTTTGACAACCGTCAAGTCTCACGGTCGTAGCCAGACTATTTAATTAAACGCAAAAGAGCCGCCCGAGTCGATCGGGCGGTTCTTTTGGACGGCCATTGGACCCGATTCTACAGTGGCCTCTAAACTTCCTAGTTTTATTTAGGTGTCGCTAAAACACTTTGCTATTCTATGAGCAGCTGTCATAATCAAATGACAGCGCTAATTTGAATGTGACGTTTCTTATTTTAGGCGGTCTATTCAACTTAGTTTAGCTGTCAAAATGCTATTCTAGACATGTCGTTTTTACGCGAAAACACAGAAACGTCAAACTTAATCGACTAATTTTAGCGGCGAATAAAATAGTCCCGATTATAATTTGTTTACGTGAAGTCAAGTGGATAATTCTCATTTTTTATTTTCTATTTGAAATTACATTTTGAAATGGATGAAGAATTCGTCATGGCTGCTGCGGTGGCCGACGAGAGGGAGCATGGCGAGGGTGAAAAACTTTATTTAGAGAGGTTGCGTGATGCATCCAACCCATTCCACCGATCCGATTTTTATATTATTATACTATTTCTTTTTGCGGCTGTCAAGCGGCGGTCATGGGTTCGAACCCCGGCTCGTGCCAATGAGTTTTTCGGAATCACAATAAGGTCTGGTTTTCCCTCTGAGTTGGAAGGTCAGATGGCAGTCGCTTTCGTAAAACTAGTTGCCTATGCTAAATCATGGGATTAGGTGTCAAAGCGGGCCCCGGGCTCGTTTAGGGGCACAACTGGGAATAACGCTAGGAGGATGATACTATTTCTTTTTTGTGACGGTCCACCAAGTCACCGCCAAAAACTTGTTATTAACCAATTTAAAAGAAAAGAACACAGACTCTCGCAGACGGCATAAACCTCAAACAACTTGCATTTTTTTAATCTTGTAAATTTTGCCCATTTAAATATGATAAATTATTTTTACCTGATATAAAATGTGAACAACAATATTAAACATAGTATTAAAAGTAAATAATACAATAACACGGATTAAAATAATATGTACAATGTAAAAAAAGCACGTTCCCATACTCTTTTTTATAGATTCCATTCATTCATTCACTCAATTATTTTTTTAAAGTAGCAACATTCAATTCAACTTAGAAGTTTTCTTAGAGTATATACCTACAGAGGCGACGTAAGTGTCGCCACAATGAGGGACGGCAACAAAGTAGATGATTCCCGTGGGGTGGCCATGTAACTAAAAATTACCCCATCGCTTCCATACGTTTATTTTAAATAATGCGCTTTTATTGTAAGTAGTTTTTACTGAAGCTTAACACACATTCACTGCCTAGCAGGCGTTCTGTTCGCAACCACTAGTAATATTCAGCTTAATAACATGAAATATGATTCTAGTAACAGAACATGACATGTAGGTAATTAATAGTCCTTGTGCAAGCGGCTTACCTGGTAGTTTCTTATCAGCACAGTTATCCTGTCTGTGTTAGTAGCAACATTCAATTCAACTTAGAAGTTTTAGATAACGGATAAAATCAGGCTAATTTTAGTCAGCTTGACATTCTGGAATAGCACTTGTAAAATCTGCCGTCTAAATTATGTCTAAAATTTAGAAAATTTAGTTTTAGGCTATTTAAGCGATGTGCCCGTAGAATCGGGTCCACTTTTTCGGCTGATTGTGTTAGTTACTTATATTTATACTAAATGAATGATCGTAACACTACTGTTTATTTATATCTGGTAACACCGTATCTGTCAAGTGTGACACTTGAAGTGTCAAAATAATGTTTGTTTCGCCGAATCTTGCAAGTAATCAATCTGTTAATTTTGAATTGAATACTTTCTTTTTCGTCAACCTCGGCCGACATAACAGTCGCTACTGAACAGTAGAACAGTGTTAAACTACTTAAACTTCGTCAGTATATTATACAAACATAGTGTTATCTCAAGTGAAGACAAAAGAGGAATTGATATTTTAATACCTACCTGCCTGTGATTTTCTAACATAACCTATAAAATGGAGGCGTACTTGGCAGCACAAGAAGAATTATTCTATATAATAATGAAAGTAACATTGAACTTTAAGGAACAACCTAAATCACTTCTTACGAGAGGCTATTTGGAAACGAGAATGAAAACATTAGACGAATATTGGCACAAATTCCATACAACACATTTTGAAATTGTGAAAATGGCAGCAGGAATACAAAAACAGGTGTATCCTTACTTCAAAAACGAGTTATTTATAATAGCTGATGACACGTATAACAAAATCAAAGGTGTCATGGTAGATGAATTAGTGAAAATAAGCAATGTCAAGACTCAAACTGATTGGCAGGAACTCACTAAGTGCGCTGAAGAAACATGTTCTTTAATACAGAATACTGGAGCTAACTTGAATAAAATAACAGATTCACTCATTACAAAGGGCTACTTACAGAGTAAAATAAGCACCCTAGATGAATATTGGCAGAAATTAAAAACAACACATTTTGAAATTGTGAAATTGGCGACAGCACCAGAGAAAAAAGACCATGATTACTTCACAAAAAGATTATTTTTGAAAAGTGAAGAAGAATATATCACGGTCAAAGCCAACTTCGTGGAAATGTTGGAGAAATTAAGTAGTCCAGTACATGAACTTGACCCAAAGACAAGTGGTAGTCACTCTGATGAAGCAAAAAAAGGAATGGAAGAACCATGGAATTCCTTCAGAGAACTTTGCAATACTCTTATGGGTGATGAACCAACAAAGGACAACATAGAAAATGTAATTGAACAAGGGGCAGAATTGTTGAAATACTTTAAAACTACTGAAGACGCCAAAGATGAGGATAATGATAAACATCACTTTAAGACAACATATGTTGTCAATCGCACAGAAGTGAAGACAAACTTGAAAAGATTAATAAACCTAAAGGTGCTACAAGAAACATCGTCTAAATCTCTGGAACAGTTGCTATACACAACACAAGAATGCTTAAATAGTTTGAGAAATGCTGTAGACATAAGCAGTTGGGATCCAATTTTGATACATGTACTTACATGTAAATTAGACAGGAACACGTACATGATATGGGGTACAAAAGTCAGTAGCCTGCCTATGAATGAACTGCCTACACTAGAGACATTCACGCATTTCTTATTAGAAGAATCGAGGAGACTAGCCACTCTATACTGTCTTGATTGCGAGCAATATGGACATAGAAACTGTTAGTTTAATTTACTATGAATAGCAACATTTTGTATCTATGGTATTATCTTATTGGCTGAATGACCAAGTCACGTGGTTTTGTTTATTTACATTCTTTTAAATACCTAAACGAACAGACTATAGTATTGAGTATAGAGAATTGATAAAATCGCAAATTAAAAGTAACTGTTTACAGAAGCGTAGTGTAGCATAGCGTAGCGTAGCTTTAAGCTTTTAGTTGATCATACTGTGTTCCTACCCTTATGATGTTGGTATATATTAAACTTATGTATTAATTTAACTTAAGTCTATATATGTTGGTATATATATACCAACTTAACTATATAGTTAAGTTAAATTAATACATACTTGTAAGTTTCCACTTTTTCTAACCCCTAGCTAGGAAATCTCACTAAATGCAGTGTAAAAATAGTGATCAAATGTTTAATTCGATGCTATCGGTGGGAACCTGTAATTGGCTTTTTGTATTTTATCTCAATGTTTCTGTAGCTGTTGGTTCTCCAAATAAAAATAAATAAATAAATAAAGAAAACACTGTTTATTACATTTATTACTACATAAGTTAGCCAGTTAGATCAGAAAGAAGTGTCCAGTTTTAAGTTTTATACCCAATGTTCCCAAACATAAACTTATTTCGGAAGTGATGAAATAGATACATAAATTAATGAGTATGAGTTATGGTTAAATGAGTATAAGTATGAGTATGATATGGAGCGGCTACCAAAACTTGGTTCATTTACATACCCCCTTTGAATAAGCAAGTGCGATAGAGACACACGAACGAAGTTGTCGTTCGCGGTAGCCACTCTTGTTATTTGACAAATCCAAATTGACGCATAGAGATGTGACTAGTACAAAAACTTTGCCATAATATCTGATATTGATTATGTGTCAAATTGTCAATCAAGCCCCTGTAGTTAAAGCAACAAAGCGTAGTTTCAGTGTCAAAGAGGCAACCCGTCGGTTTGCGGGAACCGGGGCGGCTGTGGAACGTCCATGTGCTACCCGAACTGAGCCAACTTGAACTGGGGCGGAAATTGGAGGCGCGATGGAAAAAAAAACGTGTCACGAGGTAACCGTTTGATACAGGATTTCATTATATAAACAGCGTACACACTTTCAGTCAAACGCTGTTCCAATCGGCTGCCTCGCGACAATTTCTGTTTTTCATAATTTTCTTATGTTTTCTGCCCCAGTCCATGTTGGCTCAGTTCGGGTTGCACAGGGCGGTTCCACAACACCTCGGGAGCTCAAATACCGCGAGCCATTCGGTTACCTCTTGAACACTGCAACTGCGCGTCATTGCTCTGAATAGTATGTCGCCTCGACACTTTTTACCTGACAATGCCAACCATACATTGCTGTCTACAAGTAGTCAAATAATAGTACATTACTACAGAGAGGCCGGGAAGCAAGGGGTTGCCGGCCGAGTACATATAGACGGCCGAGCGTAACGAGGTCGGATAGTTATGTTATGAGGCTGGCAACCCCTTTTCACGCCGAGGTAAGTATAACTATTGCTTTTCTCAAACATGCAATAAAATAAATAAAAAAAACTCAAAGAAATCAAACTTAAATTTTCATGGCTGAACGCCGTGGTCCTATGCCACAAATTGTGGAATGGAAATTAAAAAAAACCATCTTGCAGGCCTAGTCCTCCAATTTTGTATGAATCAGAATCAGAATATTTATTTTGTTAAACATAGGTTACAGTGAAGGATGTTACATGAGCAGATATTAATAATGAGCACTATGTTTTACCCGCAATGCAGGTGTAAAAATAAAATAAATAAATAAATATTAGGGGACAATCTTACACAAATCGACCTAGTCCCATAGTAAGCTCAATAAAGGCTTGTGTTATGGGTACTAGACGACGATATATTTAATAGATATAAATACTTAAATACATAGAAATTTTCCATGACTCAGAAACAAATATTCATGCTCATCACACAAATATTTGCCCTTACCGGGATTCGAACCCAGGACCTTCAGCTTCGTAGGCAACGTCACTACCCACTAGACTAACCGGTTGTGTGTACAAAAATCATTGCATGCAGCTATGCAATAAGCAAATCATTCACTTATGTAACTAAAGTAAAGCATCAATACAATAATAATCAAATCAGTAGCTACACTAGTACTACTATCAATACATAGTTTTGTCATCATTATCATAAAAAAAGTCATTTATTGAATAAACAAAACTTGACAAACCGTCAGACAAACAAATGGCTTATTGTCTACTGACAGATCGCCATGACGCAGCCAATAGAAAAAAAAAAAAAAAAAAAAAAATTGAATAATAGCATTTGTCCATGTATGAAATGCCATTACGGGTGTCTCGTCTCGCTTCGCCGAAACGGGACACTTCGAAGCCCATTATGAAGAACACAACCAGGGACTGACGTAAATTTTTAAATTAAAGGAAAAATTCAAAAATTCATGCGCCCAGCCGGATTCGAACCGGCGACCACAGGCATTCATAGCCCGTCGCTACTAACCAGCTGCGCTATCGGAACAATCTGTCTCGACCACTAAATCTTTCGAAGATGTTCGAATCCCGGTAAGGGCATTTATTTGTGTGATGGGCACGAATATTTGTTCCTGAGTCATGTCATGGATATTTTCTATGTATTTAAGTATTTATTTATCTATATAAGTATGTTTATCGTCGTCTAGTAACCATAGTACAAGCTTTGCTTAGTTTGGGACTAGAGGTCGATTTGTGTGATTGTCCCCTAATATTTATTTATTTTATTTATTGTGCAGAATGGCGGAGGTGTTCAATTTGCTCCAATCCTCGATCCCCGTGACCATCGACCTGACGCAGCGGCCGGAGGTGTCGGACCACGACTTTATTGAGGAGCAAGAGAAGCATCTGTTCGCTATCAGCACTAGGACCATGGCGTTGCCCGTCGCGAGGTAAGCAGCACTAGGACCATGGCGTTGCCCGTGGTGAAGTAAGCAGCACTAGGACCATGGCGTTGCCCGTCGCGAGGTAAGCAGCACTAGGACCATGGCGTTGCCCGTGGCGAGGTAAGCAGCACTAGGACCATGGCGTTGCCCGTCGCGAGGTAAGCAGCACTAGGACCATGGCGTTGCCCGTCGCGAGGTAAGCAGCACTAGGACCATGGCGTTGCCCGTGGCGAGGTAAGCAGCACTAGGACCATGGCGTTGCCCGTGGCGAGGTAAGCGCACTAGGACCATGGCGTTGCCCGTGGCGAGGTAAGCAGCACTAGGACCATGGCGTTGCCCGTGGCGAGGTAAGCAGCACTAGGACCATGGCGTTGCCCGTCACGAGGTAAGCAGCACTAGGACCATGGCGTTGCCCGTCGCGAGGTAAGCAGCACTAGGACCATGGCGTTGCCCGTGGCGAGGTAAGCAGCACTAGGACCATGGCGTTACCCGTCGCGAGGTAAGCAGCACTAGGACCATGGCGTTGCCCGTGGCGAGGTAAGCAGCACTAGGACCATGGCGTTGCCCGTCGCGAGGTAAGCAGCACTAGGACCATGGCGTTGCCCGTCGCGAGGTAAGCAGCACTAGGACCATGGCGTTGCCCGTCGCGAGGTAAGCAACACTAGGACCATGGCGTTGCCCGTGGCGAGGTAAGCCCCTGTTGAACTGTGTTTCCTCATCATCATATCACTCGAAAGACGTCCACTGCTGGACATAGGTCTAGAGTGCCACAATGACCGGTCCTGCGCCACCCGCATCCAGCGGGCTCCCGCTCACGGCGTGTCTTCTTAGCACTATATTATTGTGTGGAACAAGTGTTGAACCTCCTCCAGTCCTCGATCCCTGAAACGTAGGCAGTAGAGGTGTAAATAATACAACGGGTCTCGGATATATCCGAAGGTTCATTCTATAGAATGAACATGTATTTAGGTAAAACATGGCTTTATATAGAGTCTCTGTATCGCTGTGTGAGTGGACGCTTACATAGGGTTTACGATCTAGATTCTTATCACTAATGGGTATAGTTTAACGAGGATGTGGTTCCTCGTGCGTAAACCATCTGCTTGTGAAATCAAGGTTATCTCGCCCCTCCACATCCTTGTGACCATCGACCTGACGCAGCGGCTGGAGTCCGACACGGACCACGACTTCATCGCGGGCCGGATTAGAAGGGCCGTAGTTTGGCAACCCCTGCTTTAGGTGGCCGCTAACCGAAGCTGGTGGCGTAACCGGCGTAAAGACCTTACTTTCTGTATGTTGCAGGGGCATGGTGACGCTGCGCAGCCTGCCGTGCGCGCCCACGGAGCCGCTGGCGCTGCCCGCGCTGTGCGTGGCGGGCCGCGCGCCGCCGCCGCGCGCCGCCAGCATCGCGGGTGCCGAGCCCGGCCCGCACACGCTGCTGTGGCCCAGCTTCCACAACGGCGTCGCCGCCGGGCTCGCGCTCGTGCCCATGACCGGCACCAGCATCGACTCCAGCTGGGTCGTGTATAACAAGCCGAGGGTGAGTCATTACTGTGCGTGGCGGGCCGCGCGCCGCCGCCGCGCGCCGCCAGCATCGCGGGCGCCGAGCGAGGACGAGTTGTGAACGGGACTAACCGCGAACGGGACGAGTTGCATTTGCGGGACGAATCACGAATGGGACGAGTTGCGAACGGGACTAACCGCGAACGGGACGAGTTGCCTTTGCGGGACGAATCACGAATGGGACGAGTTGCAAATGGGACGACTTGCAAACGGGACCAGTCGCGAACGGGACGAGATGCGTTTACGGGACGAATCGAGAACGAGACGGGTTGCGAACGGGACGAATTGCCAACGGGACGAGTTGCCAACGGGACCATATGCGACAAAAGGATATTTATACAACAGGGTTGTTGTACATACATCAACGGTTGGCTTTGCCACAGCTCTATGGTGCATCCAACCGGATAACTTCGATATCCATAATTTAATTTGCCATTATGGTAATTTGCCAAATAAATCATTTTCTCAGAAACCTTAGCATTTTCAGGTCAATTTAAATAGAGATCTGTAGATTAAGTCAGGTTTGTTAACAGTTTAATAAAGTTTACACTCTGACAAAAAGTTATCAGGCCAAATGCCAAACGTCCACCATATTTGCCGAAGCAATGAACAGTTTTCCAATGCGTTCTTGTATTAACACCACATGTTCAAATGATATATCTATTTGCAGGGCACACAAGAAATGTCAACGGAGCACGCCGGTTTCCTAATGGCCTTAGGTCTGAACGGGCACCTTAAAGACATGCCCTTTATGAACATGTACGAGTACCTGGTGCGCTGTAACGAGATGATCAGTGTTGGGCTTCTTCTGGGCATCGCGGCAACCTATAGAGGTGAGTCATCATAACCCTCATCACCACGACCAGACCCCGTATCATGGTCGGCCTTATCACACGATAAGTGACAAGAGAGCGTCCGTCACCTATCTTGCTCCTATCTTGTCACATATCGCGTGATATACGGGGTCTAAAGGGAACCGCTTCGAAATATTTGTCAAAAATTGGAGAAATTCTGAAGAACAGATCAGACCTATAGGATGTCCCACACACACGATTTGATTTATCTCGTCCCTTTTCCGCAAAACGCACCTTCATATGAACCGATTGTCATTTACTAAGACGCTCGCAGATCGTGACGTCACGATCTGCGAGCGGTCTCTCTCTAACAAGTAATATTTCACCGTTCGATAGAACGACACGACGCTCCTATCTTGTCACTTATCGCGTGATAAGGCCGACCATGATACGGGGTGAGATTGTCCCGTCTAAAACAAAAATGCATTCTTTTTAATATTCTAACCCAATTGTTTTAATCCCATTTTCACACACGTAAATGTCAAAATGACAGATAAGGCCAAATTAATTTTAACGGCGTTTTTAATGGGCGTTTATGAATAAGTGCATAAATGTGTTGTCATTAGGTACCATGGACCTGCAAGCTACGAAGATGATGAGTATCCATCTGGAAGCCCTACTGCCACCAACTCACGTGGAGCTGGACATTCAGCACGGCATATTGGTGTCAGCTCTGCTGGGACTTGGGCTCGTTTACCAAGGAACGCAGCACGCGCATCTAGCGCAAGTGTTGCTTTTGGAAATTGGTACGTAGAATATATAAGTATAAGTAAGGGAACCAAGGATGACCCGTCTCCTAATGACCCACGCTTAAAACCACGTTATCCACGTTAATCCCCTAGCCTGATCCCCCAGGGGAATTAGCGGAAATTATTTTATATTCAACTAGGAAAAAATGATAATGTTCGGTTATGGCGCTTCGCCGGACGCTACCGCGTCACGCTCGCTTCGCTCGCTCGGCTCGCGCGCTGTAGGGTCGCAGTTCAACTAACAACCTAACCGTTTTTTTCCCCTGGGGGATCAGGCTAGGGGATTAACGTGGACAACAGCAAAAAACTAGCACTTATGGTTGTCCAACCAAACTACTTCAAATTTCGTGTAATATTGTTTGTGACAGGCAAGCCGCCAGGCCCGGAGCCCGAGTCGTGTGCGGAGCGAGAGGGCTACGCCCTGGCGGCCGGGCTGGCGCTGGGGCTGGTGTGCGCGCGCGCCGGCAAGGACGCGCAGCCGCAGCACGCCACCGCGCTCCGCACCTACATGCTGGGGGGCGAGCGCGTGCACAGGCCACAACCTGGTATGTACAGCCGCAGCACGCCACCGCGCTCCGCACCTACATGCTGGGGGGCGAGCGCGTGCACAGGCCACAACCTGGTATGTACAGCCGCAGCACGCCACCGCGCTCCGCACCTACATGCTGGGGGGCGAGCGCGTGCACAGGCCACAACCTGGTATGTACAGACAGCTAAAAGGTGCGTATGAATTTGAGCTGTCTCGGGTTGAGGCACGCACGGCTCACCTATTTTGCTCTAATTCGTACGCTAGAGTCGGTCTTTTGCCCGTGCTCAAAGGCGCCTGAGTGTGCGTGCCTCCCGTAATTTGGACGTGTATCCGAGCGTGCCGCGGACAGAACAATGTAATTCGGTGAATTAATATGCACCACATGAATTAAGATTTTTGTACAACTGTTTCATCCACCACCGAGGCAATTTTCTCTTCTTTTTGGTAATAATTCGGCTCGCAGCGAGCACGCTGCCTCGCCCGCGCATGTTTATGTGCACCAAATTGGCTCTCGAGCAGCTCGCCACGCGGGGCGAGCATGCCTCAGGCTGAGCCGCTCAAATTCGTACGCAGATCTAGCAATGTCACGGTAAAGAGGTCTGAACTAGCGTCACTTAAGTCCTAGCTACAACTGTGCTTTTTTTAAAACCAGTTCTATGAGGCGTACGGGGGCGGCACGCGGACTAATGTACTGCTATAACCCTTTTTAATAACAATAATAATAATTCATCGGACGTTTGTACGGATTTGTTTTACTAACACCCCGTTCACACTGCGTCCGTTTCCGTGTCCGGGAGGCATCCCTCTTTTTCTCGCTTGCGATGTTTCGCCCGAGTGCGAAAGAGACGGATGCCTCCCGGACACGGAAACGGACGCAGTGTGAACGGGGTGTAAGGTAGAATATCTAGTTTATTAATGTTGACGACTGGTGCAGCTTTATGGGTGAGCCTACCGACAAGGGTATAAATTCCGGTAAGGGCTAATATTTGCGTGGGACCGTACTGTCAAACACAAACTATTTATATTTCAACGAATATCTTGTATAGTCTACCAGTACTTGATGTTTGCCATGATCTGTAACTTCGGGTTGAAAGAACTCAATCTCCTTTATTTTACCAGGCGCCCAACGCGACAAGTTCAAGCAGAGCTCCTACGCGATCCGCGAAGGCAGCACTGTGAACTTGGACGTGACGTCACCAGGAGCCACCTTGGCCCTCGGCCTGATATACCTGCGGTCCAACAACGAGGCTATAGCCGGCTGGCTGGCCCCGCCCACCACCGCGTATCTCCTCGACTTCGTGAGACCGGATCTGCTCATGCTGAGGATCATAGCTAGAGGTATGCGACATCATAGCTTTGTTGTCTGCAGGCCCCGTAGCATGGATGGCGTTATCACGCGATAAGTGACAGGATAGAGCTTCCGTCCCTGGCTGACACCGTTCGATAGAACCAGACGACGCGCCTATCCTGTCACTTATCGCGTGATAACGCCATCCATGCTACGGGGCCAGGAGTCTGATGAAGCTTACCCAATTGTCCGCTAGATGTCGCTGTAGCATTGGACGCGAGCTCTGCATCGCGCTAACGATGAGTCCACGTAGACTCCATAAGTAGCTTACTGGTACTCCTAGTCATCGCTAAGATCACTAGAGGTGTGTGACGTCACAAGGTGTCCGCGGTAACTGTGCTGTAGCGTCTCAAACGGGCTTACCCAATTGCCCGCTAGCTGTCGCTGTACCGTTCGAGGCGAGTGCTGCATCGCGCTAACGATGTGTCGACGTGGAATCCATAAGTAGTGTGCCTGTCAACTACTTGTTGCCGTGGTTACGTAATTGTCGACGCAGGAGGGTACCCACCCACTTATAAAATTGTGATTTTACCGGTTTGTCGGGTTTGTTAGCATTTTATACCTTTTTTATGGGCTATCATCTAAACTAAACGCGTTAGAAGTTCACGTTGTAACCATCTAATAACAACAAGATATAGTCGATTGAGACATTATGACACCTGAAAAACAATTACGATACGTTCTCAAATCATCCTGTGTTCATTTCTAACTTCTGTATGTGAGTGTTTATAATTTTTCCAAGGGCTGATAATGTGGGACAGCATTGAGGCGAGTGAAGAATGGATCGAGAATCAGGTGCCTTCGACCATAAGACCGTACTGTTTCGTGAAGCCGACAGATGAGAACATCGATTATGAAGCTATGAAGTGAGTTTTTTGACATATGTACATACGCCTTTATTAGACATAGATAGGTATAGAAAAACATTATTGAACTCCACATACTGTAAACCCGGATAATGGGACAAAACAGCAATTCGATCAAACCTCGATAAAAGTTTATTTTTAACCTAAATCAAAAAAGGAAGAGGATCTCAACTCGTCGGAAAGTAAATTGTAGGTATGTTCCTCGACGCCTAGTGAGACGTAGGCGGGCGTTTTTCAAAAAAAATGTACAAAACTTTTTTTTTCAAATTTCGTTTTTTTTTGTTTTTTTACTCAGAATCGTTGACACTATCGATCGTCATATAAGAAAAAAAAGTATGTAAGTTTGTTGTTCCAGTGCGTCACGACCATATAAATAAAAAAAGACTGCATACAAAAATGTGACTATCTGGAATGGAAATTTTGGACACTTTTCTTCTTGTATGAGGATCGATAGTGTCAACGATTCTGAGTAAGATAAACCAAAAAAAAAACGAAATCTGAAAAAAAAAGCTTTGTACACTTTTTTTGAAAAACGCCCAGGCAGTACAGGTGTAAATAATACGAGTCTCGGATATATTTTTTTTATTTATTTATTTTAGAAACAAACAGTCTTTTATAGTTATTTATAACGCTGGAACATTTTCTTAAAGCTAGACTTACAGTTTCCTTAATGAAAATACTTTAACATCATGTTTTGATAAAGTTTCTACAGAGTAAAAACAGAGCTATTTGTGCATACAAGAACAAAAGTAAATAACAATAACAATTATGAAAAATAAAGCAATAGTATCAGAGTAATAAGAATTTTTGTGTTTACAAAACTGAATACCAAAAAGGTTTTGTTGTTTTAAATCTGTTATAAAAAGCAGTAACATTTAATACTAAGATTCTTTTTTACTAGCGCCAATCTAATGATTTGGGTTATTTTATTACACTGCAAAGATAGTGTTTTAAATCCAGTAAGTTTCTCACAGAAAATATCGAGAGTCAGTAATGTTTCGTTGTACAACCTGCACGCCCTTCTAACAAAACTATTTCTTGCGTAAGCAGTCCGACTGCGGGGGATGTAAAAAAGGGGAAGGTTTTTAAGGATTTCCGCCATTCTTGGTTGTACGGGCCAGTCACAGTTGGAAACCTTATTAGCTGATAGCTGAACGATTTACTTGTTTTTGCTCTTTTATTCGTTAATTTTGTTGGTCAGTTATTTAATTAAATATACTTAATTGACAACATTTCATATTTTTGAGCTCTAAATTTTATTGGTTCTGTGTATTTGGTTTAAAAAGACAAATACGTTGATAGTTTATTTATTTCTCTAGAGTTCGTATTTAATTTGTTATTAATTTTTCAATATTTACTTATTCTAAAAGGGCGTAACTCCAATTCTACGCAGGAATAGCCTTTACCTTAGTCTTACCACGATCGAAAAAAAAGTGATCTGACATTGACAATGACATCTGACTTTGCCATTGTCACTGGAGTTGGAGTAGGTCTGTGGTGTGTTGTTTGTTTAAATTGTACTATTTGTTAAAAAGAAACGATTTTATTGTCGAATTTGGCTGTGATAAGGGATACCGATACTTACTGCATTATATAAATACGACACCTTGCATTCACACGGATCTTTGGAATTACTGCTCGACACCACTCCGCTTTATTTTTATACGGTACATGGAAGAAATGTTTGTCCGGTTTCTTCAAAGAGTCATTGTTACAACTTGGCACGAAACAATACTTGGTGTACTTAGGAGGAGTATACACCTCGTCAATCCACGCAGGTTTCTCCATAGTAGGCAATAAATCCCTATAATATAGAATCTTTTAATTTTATTTTACTTCCTTAGGTTACAGTCGTTAACATCGATAGTAAACAATTTACGTCAATGTCAAATTCAAATTTGTGACAGCAGAGCTTTTTTTTTTGTAACATAAGGCACAGGCTATCCATTAACTATGTCGTAGAATGGGTCAAATTAGACCATATTTTTAATTGTTTTTTAACTATATTCATATTGAAGTGTTTATAAAATGAAATGTTGTCAATTTAAGTCTACACATTAAAATTACGTGATTGAATATAATGAAAAAAAAAATAGTTTATTTTATTATCTAGTGTAACTGTTTATTAAAAAAAAAAAAAATTTCCTTTTCTCTGGAATCATAAAAATAAATTTTACATATTCATTGAATTCCTTTAATATGTTTTTCATGAATTATCTTTTATATATTATTTCTTTTGATCCTTACTTTTCACTTTATCGCATTTCTTTCTACGTATTGTGCATGTTGCATCACGGTCTCGGTACTGTATATCTTATTTAATAATACGTCGTCGCGTATATTAACTGCCTTCGGAGTCTTTTGCTCCTAATAATAATAGGCTATGCGTCTTTGCGCACCCTTTTCAATATGGCATAATAGGCCGCACCATTTGTGCGCCTGTATTTAGAGTCGCTTTAATAGTGCTCTTTAAATAATGATATATACCTTTTAGTACCGTACCAGAACATTTCATATTTGTCTTCCTGCTGAGAAGGCGAAATATAAGTTATAATTATAAGCAATTACTCTCGCTAAGGTTTTTAAGTCTCAAATGCAATTTATTTTTTAAGTCTCAAAGGGTCAATCACAATAGGTTGAAAAATAATGTCAATCAACAGTTTAGGTACCAACCAAAGTTTGAGCACCACTCAGCGACCAAATCCCATACATTTCTTCCCTAGTTCGGTGAAGCGGCGCGCCGATTCAGTATTATGTGCAAATCACGTTTCTTAGTTCTGTGTATGGTACGAACCACGGCAACCGATCCAAAAAACTTAAAAATATTTTTAGCGTAAGTACCTATAAGCATGTAATTCATTTCTAGGCCAATTTAAATGACGACAAATGTCCTTGCAATTGTACTTTGGTTCATAGCCATATGAAAATTGCAGACCAAATAATAAAAAAACAGGTCTTAAGTATACAACGTCTATGAAGTTAGCCTCAATCAAGTTGCATCCCGTCCAACCGTCAAACCCCTCTAACACCTTTGCGACGCCACTAGTAGCTAACATCACAGACGCGATAATTATGTATGTATAGACGTGAACACTGGGCAGTACAGTATTACCACAAACATAAACTTTACAACGATGTATGTACGTGCGTAGAAAGCATGTTTTGAAAACATTTTGTGACGACACGATCCGAGTCGCCACCGGACCACAGCAGCGGAGTCTACATCGGGCGGCGAGCGCCGGCGATGACGCACAGCACTCGCCGCACCGCGCCGCGCCGCGCGCCTCTATATAAAGCCCCGCGCGCCGAGTCGGCTAGCTAAGCTGACACTCTACAAGACTTGTATTCGTCCAATCATGACATATGCAAGTGTAGTATTTGCTCACGTGCCTAAGTCATCGCTCAAGCCGCTTCAGGTCATTCAGAATCGTTTCCTCCGTAAAGCGACTGGTGCCCCGTGGTACCAATCGAACCTCAGCCTGCACCACGACATGGGGATTAGCACCATGTATGGTTTCTTTAAGCAGGCTGCCAGACGTTATTTTTACAACGCTCCCCACCATAGGAATCCGTTAGTTAGGAAGGCTGCTGATTACGTTCCCATCCCTCCCCCCTCAGTCGTTACTCGGCGCTCACTGATTAGGGGCCGCACGGTCCGGCGTCCTAGGCACACACTCACGGACCCGGACGACGAAATCACAGCGTCCATCGAAAGATGGAACGCTGCGCTTTCGGCGTCCATCACATCGCGTACACTTCGGCGTTCCCGCCGGCGGGGACGTCCACCGCGAGATCGCGACAACACAGACACATACAGTCCCTATTCGTCCCGGTACCGCCGCATATCGGGTAGAGTCAGTCCGACCCAGGTCGGGCCTAGCTGAGTTTCTTGCTGGACTCTTCTCAGCTAGGCTAGGTTTTAGCGAACCAGCGATAAAACTCCCAGTAGTTCGACACCACTCACACCTCAGATTCGGTTGATACCGTTCAACCAATCTCACTGGAGCGCAAACTCGTAGAGTATTCCAGTGTATAAACTTTCCCGCGTGGTCGTGCCGGAGGCTTCCCCTGGATTTTCCCCAGGCTACCCTCCAACCATGCAATTCGACCGCTATATTGGGTCCGTCCTTATTATAGCCACAGTCAGGTTCAAAAAAAAAAAAAAAAAGTCGGCTAGCAGTCGCTCGCGCTCCGAACAGTGTGAACGTCTGCCCACCTAGTTAGTGCGGTGTGGGATACCGCGCTCGCACGCTTGGTTCCTTAGCTAGGAGGTTTTCTGGTAGCGGTGTGGGGATACCGCGCTCCAGGAACCTAACCCCCAACCTTCCTTCCTGTCCCAGGGATAAGCGGAGTGGTATTTTCCACCGCCCTACGCTCACCTGGGTTCCACGTTCCACGGGGAACTTCCGCTCCATCAACCCTAGCCAGGAGATACCGTCGCCCCTTCAGGGCTAGCTAACCGATCGCCGCGCCGTGGTCTCCGAGACCCTTTGCGTTTAATAACCCGTAGAGTCTGTATTCACTAAGCTTGCCGTATCCGCATTTGTTAGTTATTTAGGTTTTAATAAAGGGCGTACACGACCCGTATACCTGTGTTTATATTTCATTTCCTATTCGCATTCTCCCCACATCTGAGTTAGTCTGGAAACCTCCGCCCAAGGAGGATATGTGGTGGTCGGTTTCACCGCCCATCATCACAATTTTAACCAATCATAAGGCAGCGCTTTTGCTCGGGTAAAATCTTTAACGCCCATTGGCCGAAATTTTGCGCGCGACGCCGGCAGCTTCGGCGCCCGCCATTTTGTCTGGCGCCATGAGCGGGAAAGCACAAGTTCACCTGTCATTGCATATTGTACCTTACATATAGTGCAACAAGGTCTTTATTGAAATGGTCATACGTTCGATTTCATTCGGTACTTGTCAGCACTCGTCGGCGTGGACGAAGATTGCCGATGTAACTTATATTTGTGGTACTACTGTACCGTGCGAGGCATTTCGACGCTTTACCGATTTGAGGATCCGTTGTGTTGCCAGCTAGAGAACAATGCAGGTCCTCTCTCAACACAGCGCATCATCGGGAGCTTGGTGACCTTAATCACCTGGACCACAACACCAGATACCTACGAGTACAGAGCTAGTGGTGTTATTTATGGCTGCGGTTTTCTGTGAGGTGCTACCCCAGGTGGGCTGCTCCAGTGCGAGATGACGTTCCGCTGAGCCCTTTTAAGCTAAGCCTTTATCATTTCCAACCATTTTTCTATCATTTAACTTTATGTTTATCTTGTATCTCGAGTTGAAACCCCTTAGCCTCCCACAAGCCTTAGCCGTTCATCTCTGTTTTTGGGTATAGTGTCATCACCCCAGCCTCTTCTTATCAAGCAGTCTTTTATCACAAGGTCCTGACCATTGAGTTAGTTCTAATGTCTATTTCCTGTCTGTGAAACGTGCTACGTGTCCTGCTCAAGTCCAATCTCTCATGTGCTCTCATGATCATATTGTGATACCAGTATTTTTCCCCAGCCAAGCCTACTGCAACATAGTAGCCGGCGCGTGCTTCGCCCTCGGTCTCCGCTATGCCGGCTCGGGGGACACGGACGCGCGCGACGCGGCGCTACACTACACGCGGCTGCTGCTCACTGTGCGCGGCAAGAGCGTGGCGGAGCTCGCGGGCCGCTCCACGCTCGAGGCGTGTCTGTGCGTGTGTCTGCTCGCCGCGGGGATGGTACGTGTGCGTGTGTGTGTGTGTTAGTAACATAGTAGCCGGCGCGTGCTTCGGCAGAAGTAGGGAACTAGTTTAGGCAACTCTGTGTATTAGTCTATTTAAAAATAAGTACTTCTTTATGTAGCAGTACCAAGACGCAAAAACGCTGTTTTTGTTTGGCTTTTGCTCACTTATTTTTTATATAATTATTACGCTATCGGGGAGGATCTGTAGCTTATCGTCACTACTGTTTTAAGCTACTGTGTAGCATTTAAGCTGATGATCTTCTTATAAAAAAATAACAAATGTTACAGTTGATTGATATGCGGTTTTTTTTTTTTTTTCCATCTTAGGAAGCTAGGATGGAAAAAAAAAAAATTGGTATTGTCACAGATAATGGCGGGTCGCGGTGACATCGCGGTGCTGCGCTACTGCCGGCGCCTGCGCGCGCGCGTGCCCGCGCCGCCGCCCGCCACCGCGCAGCCGCCGCCGCCGCCCGCGCCCGCGCTCACACACGGCGGACAGGTAACTGTCTAAACTCAAACATGCATTCAAATAGATATTGACGTTGTGTTCTTCATAATGGGCAGGAGTTTTTTTTTCCCTTCATTGCATGTTTGAGAAAAGCACTATCCCACCAAAAACATTACATGTAAAGTGATGCCAAGACTCCATAGCTCATACAGCTTTCAGCGTGAAAAAGATATCAGATCGCAATTAGCGCCAAGCTTCCTACTCCACACGGCGTCACGTAACGAAAACCCATACAAACTTCCATCCCCTAATTTAAAGTTTGCGGAAAAATACAAACTTCAACGCCCTAATTTAAAGGGTGGGGGGTGATTTACTAAAAAACCTGAAATACGTAATAGTTATTTACGATACTAGTGCCGAAAATAGGAAATTCGCAACGAGTGGTGATAAATTAAAACACGACCGAAGGGAGTGTTTTAAATCGACACGAGTTGCGAATTACCTATTCGCACGTGTATCGTACAACGTTTTACTGTACATATGGCTCTTTAAAGTTTCGACATATGCACGAAAAGTGCTCTTTTCCGCACTAGTGCGGGAAAGTAGCACCATATGTACTGTAAATTATTATTTATAACAAGGAGTCCCTAGATACATTTTCAGACCCCTAGCATCAAAATTTGCGGAAGTCTCATACAAAGTTCCATCCCCTACTTTAAGGGGTTGGGGGGTAGAAGTTCCAATTTTTTGAATTATTTTGTTGATTGTGTAATTTGTGTACTAATACTAGCTTACATACCAAATTTCAGCTTTCTAGGACTTCAGGAAGTACCCTAGAGGTTTTGATGATCAACATCAGTCAGTGAGTCAGTGACGAAATCGGCGTTTTTTAGATATCATTAAAATCATAACTATAAGAGCTATGTTACTGAAACTTTATATGTTTAATAAGTCCACTATTGACATCATATCCCGAGAATTTTCTGTATATAATCCAAACCCAAGTTACGAGGGTTCAAAAAAATGACGAACCGCTTCGAGAAAAGGTAGGTAGTGCCCTTGCATTGCGCTTCGCTTGGCTCGTTTTGGCGGGGGCACTACCGTGCCCCCAGATAAATACTTCGGGGTGAAAAGGGGTTGCCAGCCTCATAACTATCCGTAATCGTATACGTACGTACTCGGCCGGCAACCCCTTACTTCCCGGCCTCTGTATTAATGTACCATTTCTCAAACTTGCAATGAAATGTTGACATGGCTTACTTCAAATTAGGTTCGGAAATACAACGTATCCGGTACGATGTGTGAAGATGATATGTAAAGGAATTTCATACAGCCTTACACACCTAGGCCTGTAAAGCAACCTTCTTTTGTTTCTAAACGTTAAATGGTGCCACAACGTCTTGGCATTCAACCATCAAAAAATGATGTGACAGCACTGACAGCCGTCATTCCCTGCTAGATTTACACTTGCTGTCATTGCTAATGTTTTGTTCAGACACGTATTATTTTGGAAAATCCACTTTGCTAAAACAGCAAAGAGTAAAAGCAAAAAAAAACGTATTATTTAGTTGTGTTAACCTACGAATAAAACAAATTGACGATTTATTTTTATTTCATTGCAAGTTTGAGAAAAGCACTATACAAATCTCGGCGAGAAACGAGGTTGCCAGCCGTGTATCCCTATCCGCCTCTATCTACTTGGCCTGCAACCCTTCGTTTCCCGGCCTCTATAGTAATTTACTATAACCAAACGTGTGCAGTCAAGTGCAAAAATATACTTGTATAAGTAACAAAAACGATACAAAATATCACAAATTAATTAAAATATGACAATAAATATATGTACGCATCATATGAAAATGTTCACATATGAAATGTCTAATGGTAAGTTGAGATAAAAAGTCAGAATTAGTACAAAAATGCAGTTTTTGGTTCGCCAAACTAAAACCCGCATTTTATTTGTCGGGGCACTATTCATTTTAATTACTTATTACAATTTTGATTTTCCTAATTTGTATTTCAATATTCCCCAGTTTGGGGAATGTTCCCAGGAACTAGGGAACTTTCCCGGGAAATTATTTTATGGGAATATTCCCGTTCCCGGGTATATTTCCTGGCACATCACTAAAGCCTCAAAGGTAAAGGTTTGGGGGAGGTGGACTGGGGTGCGTAATGATGCCTATAAAAATGTTGGAAATAATATTAGTCGCAATAACACTTTTCATATAATTCTTGAATCATATAACAACACTTAATATATTTACATACGATATAATTATAATTTTATATAATGATAATTTGATGTAATACCATTTAATATAACATACTTTAAATATAATGCATATTTCCTATAATGCACAAATGATATAATGCTGATTTCTTCTAATGCATAGTCAGCATAATATTTTTTGGTAGGCTCTGAGGCAGGTCGGTGTAGGAGGAGTGTTAGGTTGAATGACGACCCTACAGCGCGCGAGCCGAGCGAGCGAAGCGAGCGTGCCGCGGTAGCGGCCGGCGGAGCGCCAGAACCGAACACTTTTTTACTACCTATGTAATATATACTTACATAGTACAATTTGCAAACCGTTATGTTTGCTACATTTGCTATTGATAATAAAATATTATTCTACTTGATAGTTATGATATATAACTTGTATATAACATGAGCATTATACCATATAATGATTATACAAAATAAGTGTTATACCCGATGATAGTTATACAAAACAAACATATATATTTTGAAATTATTACCAACGTTTATTATATACAATGCGTGATTATATACCTTGAAAATATATCAAATGCTGTTATAGCGAATGAAATTATATTATTTACTAGCTTCTGCCCGCGACTCCGTCCGCGTGGAACTCGTTTATATCGTAGCTCCATACAAACTTTCACCCCCATTTTAGGGAAGTGGGGGGTTAGAAAGAGACAAAAAGTAGCCTATGTCACTCTCCATCCCTTCAACTATCTCCACTTAAAAAATCACGTAAATTCGTCGCTCCGTTTTGCCGTGAAAGACGGACAAACAAACAAACAAACACACACACTTTCGCATTTATAATATTAGTATGGATATGAATTTTGATCCCCATCATTACACACCCCTTTCGGCTGATATGATGATGATGATGACGTCACTAAATGTGCCCTCTTCATAATTTGACTCACATAATGTGTCAGATGGCAGTCCACTGCACCATCGGGCTGCTGTTCCTCGGGGGAGGCCGGGCCACGCTGAGCACGGCGCCGGAGGCCATCGGCGCGCTCGTGGCCGCTTTCTTCCCCAAGTTCCCCACGCACAGTGAAGACAACAGGTAAATGTTCACTTATCAATTCAGACCTCGGACAGGGTGAGCTGTTTTAAGAGTTTGCATAATATGGACATACCTACGTAGTCATTCAATGGCAGATGTGATGAAATTGAATAACGAATTAAATTATTCTATTTAGATCTTTACATAACTAGCAAAACAAATTAATTGTATAGCAAGCCTCTTTAAATGATAAGCATATTATTACATATATCCATATGAAAGTAATATAACTGAAATATGTATATATGTATTCTGTCAGTCAGAAATTAGAAGACGTCATAGCTAGAAACCCAGACTTAGATCTGTTTAGGGACTATGCTGAAAAAATTTCGGAAGGAACAGACGTGGACGGTATTTTAATGTACAACTTCACTCCGCTCACTTCAGTGGAAGTAGAAAGGTCTTTTTCCATCTATAAGTGGATATTAAACTCAAGAAGAAGTGCGTTGAAAATTGAAAATCTAGAAAAAATTATAGTTCTTTATTACAATAACCAATAACAAAGAAAAATTTGAATAAATAAATAATACTTACTCGTTTTGTACATAATGCACTGTCATTTTTGTTTAATTATTATTCATGAATTCTTTTTAATATTTCATCTTGAGGCATATCTATATTAACATCTACACTTGACATTAATGACGTAAAAATGGCTCACTCTGTCCGAGGTCTGCTTATCATTAAGGCGGTGCATTGGAAATTATCGCGTGCTTTGAAACGCCGTTCTGACTAGATTAAGAAACGAAGAGGTCTGATTTTCAGATATATGATTCTTGACTATATGATTGTTCATCTGGTTTAATGGATACATGATTGCTTAAAAATTCCTCGATAGAAAATAATCCAAAGTTGGGTCTGTATTTTCCTTTTTTTTACTCAGCCTACTCAAACGATACATTATTTTACGACACAATCAAGTAAATACTATAGTATTTTATCTCATCTAAAATCTCACTTTATGAAATTTTTATAAACCTTCACTAAGTCAGGTATTTATCGAAATTTGCCCAAAACAGCGATTCCCGAAGAGTGTTACATCTCTTTTTCTCGTGGGCGGAAGGCATCAGCGTGTCTTTGTCTAGGGGGCGTGTACGACTCAAATAAAGGCATCCCCTTAAGGGGCTCCCGGAACACGCCAATGGCCTTCGATCTGAATCCCTTAGTTTTCTAATGTTTTTTGTAGCTTATTTATAAGTTTAACGTGTGTAACGGATGGACCGATTTGAATGCGGTTTTTTTTGTGTCATAGATAATTTTATCCCGAGTGTTCCTAGCCATGTTTCATGAAAATCTGTTCAGGCGTTTTTGAGATATTGGACTTCGAAATGAAAATGTCGGGGGTTTTTCAACTTTTCTAAGTTGTAGTAATTAAACCAATTGTAGTCATCATCAACATCTGCCAAAGAAATGCCGTAATAAAACCATAGTAATGTCGTTAAAATGGCTGTGTATAACGAGCTCCCCGGAGCGTGAACAACAAGGTGGAACACAAAACTGATGAGCTGGGCGCTGGTCGCGGGAGTCCGCTGGATGCGGGTGGCGAAGGACCGGTCACTGTGGCGCTCTTTGGGGGAGGCCTATGTATTAGCAGTAGACGTTTCGACTGATATGACTTATGAACGACCACCTGCCCGGGGACCGATTTTTGACTTTCGAGCGCTCGACTCTTTCACTCGAAAACTGACAAAAATTATGAAAGGCCATTTTGAAATAGCGATAGAAAATTGATTAACGAGTGGTATTGACTCCTCGTATTCAATTCTATTGGTAGAATGTAAGTGCCTGCCATTTTGACACTATAAACGTATTAACTTTTATTTGATTTTCGAGCGCTCGAAAGTCAAAAATCGGTCCCCTGTCGTTCGGATGAGAAACCGAATAACTCCCCACAATCACAACCGTACAATTGTAAGAAAAAAAAACTAGAGAGCTATTTTGTTTTAGATATCACCTGCAAGCCTTTAGACACCTCTACGTGTTGGCCGTGGAGCCCCGCCTAATCCTGCCCCGAGACTTAAGCACAGGGAAATTATGCTACGCGCACATTCAGGTACAACCCTCCCTTTAGCCACCATTCGTGCAATTTTTTTATGTTTAGAACGGTTTCCATAACGATAGGCTAACGCAGTAATAGGCATGCGGCCTCATGTTCAAATTGATAACGTAGTGATTCTAAATGGATAGTAAACCATGAAATTATCGTAATAAAGTATAAATTATAAAATGTAATTCAAATCATAAAAAGATATGTCCCTTGAAAGTTTAGAAAAATGATGCAGTTTTTTTTGTCCGAGAGTAAATTTAAAGCTGCCAATAGAATCCTTACGCTTTTATAGAAACAAAATTGTATGACAACTATGTACTTAAACGCAGTATTTCGCGACCGAAACAACAATTTACCGGATTCTCCATACAATGATATAACTACTTTGTACAAGTGACGTCATACGCGGGTACGTCATCAGTATGAAGCGTTTTCCGCTGCCGCCAGCCCTGCCTTTGTCTCAAATTTTTGGGTATTTATGTTCTTTAATTGTAGTTGCTCCCATACAAACATTTGTTCCTCTCTAAAAAACTGGTTCGAATGGCATCGTAAAAAAATCTTAGTCCGGATCCCTATTGTGTAACCATATTATTTGGGTAGATTCAATGGGGTCATCCCATCGAGAGACATCAAATGAATAGGTTTTTCGGTCCCTCCCTGTATCAGTGTTGCTCGCAGGTCCATAATAGGGTATTTGACAACAGTGAAAATTAATTGTTTTTATTTTTATTTATTTTAAGATTTTTAAATTCATAAAAACGAACAATAAGGACGTTAAATTAATTTTGTATTAAGTTACGCTGCTAACAAAATTAGACATTTTTAAATAAAGGAAAAATTGAAAAATTTAATGCTCCGAGCCGGATTCGAACCGGCGACCACAGGCATTCATGGCCCGTCGCTACTAACCAACTGAGCTATAGGAACCATCCGGTTCGGCCACCAAATTCTTCAATCAGTTCCGTTAGGGAGGCGTGTAGCGACATCTACCAGAAGACTTAGGCTTCTTAACAAGGGCTACTACTACTACTTACTACTTGCTTTTTACTTTAATAAGGATGTTGTTTGATTGTCACGTCACAAGCAAGTAATCCTGGCAAATACCATAATAACGGAGCGTTTTTGACGTTTAAAAAAAGAAGCTGATTTGACTTTTGTCAAATACCGTATTGCGCAATGTGAAAATCATCTAAGTAGATATTTGTAAACATAGGCTTATTTCAGTGCTTTACGTAATAAAAGGAACGTTTGAGGATCTTTTCCGAATGTCCTTGCGACCGAACCTTTCTTGTGTAACAGAGGCTCTAGTATAAGTTTTACCGAAACAAAACTTTACGATCGCGTTTGCGTTTTACCCTCAATTTGTATGGGATTTGACAGCTAAACGCGAACGCGGTCGGTAAAACTTATACTAGAGCCTCAGGCGTAATTTTTGAGAGGGGACGTTTGAGTGGATCGTTATGCGAATGCGAAGGGATAAAGCGACATTTTGCGTACTGCACCTTATGCGTCCTAAACATTTTAAACCCCCGACGCAAAGAGAGGGGTGTTAAAGTTTAACGTGTCTGTCTGTGCATCTGTCTGTGGTATCGTAGCTCCCTTGAATGCGGTTTTTTTTGTATTACAGTTAATTTTATCCCGGGTGTACTTAGCCATGTTTCATGAAAATCTGTTCCGCCGTTTTTGAGATATTGGACTTTGAAATGAAAATGTCGGGGGTTTTTCAACTTTTCTAAGTTGTAGTTATTATATCTGCAGGTGATCGACTTGGGGGGAGCAATGAAGGTGATGAAAGCGCCGTGTATCATCCCAGAGCTGGACACGCTGAGGGAAGTCCGGGTCAACGACCCGCGGTACTGGCCCATCACCTTCCAGAGGGACCGCAACTGGGACCAGCTCAAGTGAGTAGACGCACTGTCATTATTTATTTATCTATACAAGTATGTTTATCGTCGTCTAGTACCCATAATACAAGCTTTGCTTAGTTTGGGACTAGGTCGATTTGTGTAAGATTGTCCCCTAATATTTATTTATTTCAGTACAACTCTCTTCGGAACTCCCCGTTACGATAAGTTATTCTATATATAATGAATCTACGTGCTTTGGTAGAAATCCCTTATCTGGTGGACGGCATTTATCTATCTTAATATTCTACTCGCTTGAGCTACACCTAAGTGTAGATGAGCACGTTTGCCTATCCGATATCGCAATGTTCTTTGTTTCCAGAACATTCCTGGAGTACTCGTGGTGCATCGATATAAAGCAGCGCGCCGGCTGCCTCTCGTACCTGGACGACCCGCACGGGTTCCTCTCCATCCTGGCGCAGACCCTGACCCTGGACAACACCAACATCTGGTCCGTCACGCCGGAGAACATCGAGCTGTTCACCAACGATGACAAGGTATGTCTTCAGCTAGCTAGACTCTGGGTTCCTCTCGTACCTGGACGACCCGCACGGGTTCCTCTCCATCCTGGCGCAGACCCTGACTGAACAGGGTAAAAGTAAAGTGTGCCCTGACGATTATTCCTTAAATAGTACTTCTGTGAACTGCGAAACTGGCGAGTCTGTCTTAAAAAAAAGTAAATTTTCAAAAACTGACTCGACAGAAAGAATAGTACATTTTTTAACGAGGGGCGTAAGTGGAATATTGCGAACAAGAGTCTATCAGAAGCCCGACGCCGAAGGCGGAGGGCTTTTGATGACTCGAGTTTGCAATATTCTTATGCCCGTGTTATACACAATGTTTTTCATCACATTTGCGAGGAAACAAATACATTTTAGATGAATTAATACAAATCGTAATGAAAACTGCAACATGTCAGTCGTCCATTTTGTTAAATTTGACGTGAGGCGCGTATGGCAAAGACCCTTCGGTATACAGCCACGATTTGAAAACACTTAAAAACATTTTAGATAGACACTAAATAACTACATATTAAATCTGTAAATAATTCAGTTAAACATGTTTAAGTAGTTTTTTAAGTTAAAATTTATTTATAAATACGTTTTCAGACATCGTATTTGATATAAAACCTCTTTGCTTTGTAACCGCCGCATGAGTGACAGATACAATTTAAGAAAAAAACCATTACGCCCGTGGGCGTTACACAGGCTATTACAGCTCTATATTTCTGCGCATTATGAAGCCATTTTCGAGAAAGTGTGATGAAAACCATATTATCGAATCAGCTCACAAAATTTCACGAGAATCTGTTGAGAAATGCAACCTGTAGAGGAGGACTGACATACGTAATCATTTTTACGTCACACCTGGCCATAATGTGAGTTTTACCGCACACTGCGCGTACGGTAAAATTCGCATTGTGGCCAGATGAAGACGTAAAATTGTGTACTCACCACGGGCAGTAAAAAAGAAAGCCCTCTATCGCATATTTACAACCCTCGCCTGCGGCTCGGGTCACAAATACCTGCGATTTCGGGCTTTCTTTCTTTTACAGCCCTTGGTAAGTAATGTACTATTGTAACGGATATGCAACGTGTCCTGACAATGTCTCGTATGGGGCTTCTAAACGGACAACATTTTTACGGCAATGTGGGGCCGGCAAGTATATGCATCTTGCTCTAGCGTACAATGTCAGCGTAAGACAGCGATAGTTGCCGGCCAGAAATTGCAGGAAAATGTGGCCCGTTTAGAAGCCCCAGTAGAGAGGCGAATCTCGTTTGGAGGTTATGTCATTAATGTCATTATAGGTGGTGATTCTTTGTATTTGTTTGCTTGTGCGGGAAGGGAACACTGCATGCGTGCAATAATACGCAATCTCATTATCACGAATAGACCTGCACGTTCAGGAACAGCAACACTGTTATTTATATTATTATTTTACACGGGTCTAACGCGATATTCAATAGGGGTGTAGACACTAAATAAAATATTCAATAATGTCATATTTTCTCGAAAAAGGATTAAAAATGTAGTCAAATGGAGAAAAAATCAACGCAAAAGGTTAAATTAAATAATCACGAAATTATAAGTGTCCAAAGTTTTAAGAAGGGGTATGTTCTGGCCGTTTTTCGCAAAACGCAACTTTATATAAAACGATGACGCTTGTAGACTGTGACGTCACTATAGACGGCAACGTGCCGCGCCCCGTCGTGTTCGGCGCCGCCGTCGACGCGGCCCGCCGGCAACCTCGCGTATCGCGAGGTCACACACTGTTTGCGTTTTCTCTCTCTAACAAGCAATATTAAAACGGTTGTAGCTTCGTAATTCTTTGAGATATCTGAATGGGATTTTCGTCACTAGGCATATTTTTTTGTCTTCTTTCTTTTGGAGTAATAATAATTTTCGAGTCTAAACCCCTATTCTGTTGTTTTTGAGGAGTTGGGCTCATTCCACCTAAATTTCATTTTACCTTTTTTTCAATAGTCCGAGATCTCCAAAGGCCTTAGTGTCAAAATACCTAAACTACAGAACACCTAACTTTTTTTTTTCATAATACCTTATTTGCAATATGGCTAGATTTTACAATATCTATGTTTCATAATGGGCAAACTTCACAATACCATAGTCGCAAAACATACTATGTTCAAAACAACCAAGTACCAGAATACCTAAATTTCAAAAAGACTAGTTAACCAGCATGTATACTTGCTACTTTAAGCTCCATAGACTGCAAATATTTAGGCATTTTGAAACTACGACATTTTGATGTGCTGGAGTTTTCAGCTTAGGGTATTTTAAAAATTTGTCGTATCTGCGATTTGGTATTTGAAACAAATGTATATTTTAATATTTAGGTATTATGGTCATGAGACGTTTTAGTTCAAAGTTATTATGAATTTTGTTCATTGTAGCAATTAAGACAATTCGATATTTAGGTATTATGAACCGACGGAAATTTGAACTTTAGTGTAATTAGTGTATTAGACGTTATGGAAATTAGGTGGAATGAGCCCAACTCTTTTTGAGTGGGTTGCACCAAACTTTCTAATCGTAAGCGTTGTTCGTTAAAATCTGACAAGTATCTATGGAATGGGAATGACAGCTGCCTGCGCTGTATTTAACGCTGATCGGTCTGTAATCGTAGAAGAGCTACGGTAGCCTAGTGGTTATGCATGCGGCTGTCAAGCGGCGGTCGTGGGTTCGAATCCCGGCTCGTAGGTACCAATGAGTTTTTCGGAACCTATGTACCTACGGAATATTTACCGTTAGCTTTTCAGTAGGAAAACATAGCGAGGAAACCAGTCTAATTCCAATAAGTTGCTAATAAGTATGTTTAGACATATAGGTGGACATTGTTAATAATTTGCTATTATGTGAACTAGTTAGTAATTAGAGGAGAATTAAAATGCATGTGCATGATTCAGAATTACCTAAAATTAAAACGAAAATATTAGGTTTTAGGAAGAAATTTTATGTATATGCATTGGACTCGAATGTACATTTTCACAATTTTGACATTTTGAATTTTAAACTTGTAGTTTTAAGAAATTGCTATGCTCAACAGAGCTCATGTTTAACTGTACTAGCTTTAAGACCTATTATACTAACATGAAAAGCAATAAATTATGATTATGATTATGATTATGAAGTTCTAGCTTCCCCTCTGGGTTGGAAGGTCAGATGGCAGTCGTCCTAATCGTGGGATTAGGTGTCAAAGCGGACCCCGGGCTCCTTTAGGGGCACAACCGGGAATACTGATCATGGTCTGTAATCGTCTACCGTTTTTTTTTTTCAGG
The DNA here is from genome assembly GCA_947578815.1 of Epinotia ramella. Taxonomy (NCBI): domain Eukaryota; kingdom Metazoa; phylum Arthropoda; class Insecta; order Lepidoptera; family Tortricidae; genus Epinotia; species Epinotia ramella. Next base: position 3,718,375 of record OX388214.1, on the reverse strand, counting down.
TGAAGAACTTCGTAAAGCACTACCTGTCTAAAGACAGCACTTCAGCCATCTGCGCTGACTGCCTGCTCATACAGAAGAGGCGAAAGGGGCTGAAGAATGAGGGCTTCTTGCCGAAGCAGTGCGTCTGCCGCACCTACAGGTATATAAATCATTATCTTATCTTATTTTGCAGTAGATACCGTTTTCGGGCACCCAAAACCGCGGCCAGGCTTGTTCCTCTTGAAGTGGCTGAGAAGGGGTGTTGACACAACATGTATTATTACTTAATAGATCGGAATGTTCAAATGACATGACATCAAAAACGTAAAAGCTGTCACCTGCGTGTCAAAAAACACACAAAACATTTGTTTACATGACACAGCTGTGCGCGCAGTTGTTGAAAATGAAATAAACCCTCCCACCCTTCACTCTCGCGGGGGAATGTTGTCATACACAAGCAATGTCAAAAATAGACTGTAATATAAACAAAACCAATAATATCAATGTGAACATAAACTAACAATCATAAACAAATGCATATACCGAATAAGGCTTTGCTCGGTTCACGCCCCCTGGCCTTTGATATTGAAGACAATAGGCATGATGCCTTATGTTCCAATTGATAACATAATAATGCTAAATGGATAGTAAACCATCAAATTATCGTAATAAAGTATAAATTATATAATATAATTAAAATCATAAAAAGTTATAAACCTTGAAAATTTAGAAAAATATGCATTTTTTTTTATTGTCCAAGAGTAAATTAAAAGTTACCAATAGAATCCTTACGCTTTTGTAGAAACAAAATTGTATGACAACTATGTACTTAAACGCAGTATTTCGCGACCGAAACAACAATTTACCTGATTTTCCATACTACGATTAGTACAAATATACAAATGTGACGTCACACTTGTATAGACACACAGTATGAAGCGTTTCGCGCTGCCGCCAGCGAGGTCAATCTTTATCTCAATTTTTTTGGTATTTATGTTCTTTAATTGTAGTTGCTCCCATACAAACATTTGTTCCTCTCCAAAAACTGGTTCGAATGACGTCACAAAAAAATCTTAGTCATCATCCCTATTGTGACGTTTTGTACGCCGACGAATGGCCATGTCGTTATAATAATATTATTAATGTTGTTAACTCTGTATCTTACAGATCTATGTTATACAATAAACTTTTCTGATTTCTTTATTGCACAAAAGAATATCTTATGATACATAAGGCGGACTTAATGCTATGAAGCATTCTCTACCAGTCAACCTTAAGGCAAAGCAGATAAAATCTTTTTAGTCTATTTAGAAATAAGTACTTAAATTATGTAGCTGTATCAAGACGCAAAAGCGCTGTGTTTTCGTTTGGTTTTTGCTCACTTATTTTTTACATATTTAATTACGCTATCGGTGAAAATCTGTTAATATCTCACTGTCACTGTGTTTAAGCTGATTATCTTCCTATATAAATAAATAAATAAAATAAATGTGGGCAGTGGTTGTGTATTCTGATTCTGATGCCGATAAAATGTTTCCATTCCACTTTGACGACCGCTTTAGCCTAGTTGGTAGTGACCCTGCCTACGAAGCAAGAGGTCCTGGGTTCGAATCCCGGTACGGGCATTTATTTGTGAGATGAGCATGAATATTTGTTTTTGAGCTATGGATGTATTCTATATATTTAAGTATTTATTTATCTATATAATTATGTTTACTGTCGTCTAGTACCCATAGTACATGCTTTGCTTAGTTTGGGACTTGTCTTAGCGGACATAAGGGAGCTTCAAATAAACTCCAAAATTGTATTTTGACAATTTAATTAAAATAAAACATGCTGGTTGTAACAAGATCGGATTGCAAGTGAAGGCAAGTAATTTTGACAGCCGTAGATTATTTTGGCGCCTGACGATATGTGTTAGGCAACGTTGTGAAGGCGCGTAGCTTTGCTCGGCCGGAACAGGACTAGATCGATTTATGTAAGATTGTCCCCAAATATTTATTATTATTACTATTTATTTATTATTATTCCAGCCGCGAGGAGCGAGAGTACGTGCAGAGTCTCAGCATGGTGACGTATGAGTGCGTCGTCAAAGACATACTCTGCGCGCTGCCCATCTGGACTACGTTCTTGAAGGTGAGTTGACCAATAGGGGTGTATACCACAGATATAGATATACATAGATCACGCAAATGCATCTATTTCGCGTGTCCGAACTCGGTCTCCGAGTTGGCCGTCCGACTAACATTCCGCGCGCGTCTGTTGTGGTAGCCGGTTGTCCGTGAATAGTAAGAAAATGCCTTATTGCAGAATCGATTTTGCGCGGACAACGGGGAATTCACATCACTAATTCGCCCGTGTGACGTCACAGTAGGTAGAAAAAAGTGACACGGTCGGTTTTCATACAGATTGAGGTGCTTAAGTTATCTAGTGTATATCTATATCTGTGGTGTAGACTCATGGTATAATTGATACCGTAGTATTGCTAAATGGATAGTAAACCATCAAATTAGTGTAATAAAGTATAAGTTAAAAATTATAATAAAAATCATAAAAAGATATTGGATCTTGAAAGATTAGAAAAAATATGCGTTTTTTTATTATCCAAGAGTAAAGGACCATGGGCAACTTTGTATGGAACTTTGCCCCAAAACCAACAGCTAAGAGTTAGGTCGTTAAATATTTATTTAAATCTACTTCATTTCGTTCTATAGGCACCAAGTTGAATTTCATTGCAGAACTGAGATATTCATATGTTAGTCAGCATGAATACGATCTATCAGAAAACGGGTCACTCAGAGAATACCGGTCATTAATCATTAGGATACCGAAGTGAGTAAAAAAAAGAGAGTTTTTAGCTAATTATTGGTTTTGAACGGTTTTATAGAAACAAAATTGTATGATAATTGATAACAATAGACACACTTAAACGCAGTATTTCGCGACCGAAACGGACTTAATTTTCCATACATGGATTATACAAATGGACAGCGGTGACGTCATACTTCTGTGTCAATTAGAATAGAATAGAATAGAATAGAATAACTTTATTCAACATCACATGACAAATAGTATGAAGCGTTTCGCCTGCCGCCAGCGAGGTCCGTCTTTGACTACATGGTTTATCTATTTATGTACTTTAATTGTAGCGGCTGGTTCGAATGGAATCGAAAAAAAATTGTAGGAGTCATGCCTATTCACCGTATCAACATATTCACTGCCAAGAATCGCTTCGCTCGTAGCCGATCCCGTGGTTTTTCCCGCTGAGTAGCGGAATGCGCCTACGGCGTCGGTGCCAACGAACGAAAAACACTATAGAAGTCTGAGTAATGCCGCAAAATGGCCCCACAGAATGGGAGCCATTGCCATTATGCGGGGTGTCTAAACGATGCCAGCCGTTTAGGTCGAACATGCACATACCGGGTCTAGGCACGTGTTTGGGTAGTGTAAGGAGCTCGCAGTCTATGGTTTTTTCGTTCGCTGGTTGGTGGCCGCTAACCTGAATATACAGTCGAGTTCTCCAATATCTGTACAGACTACCTTTCAAAAATATCTACACATACGCCTTATGTCAGTGACAATAAAGACTGTGTATAGATATTGGATAACTCGACTGTACTAACCCGTCAAACGATGTCACCATTTCAAACCTTATAACCAGAGCCCGTAATTTTCATGCCGATGACATCAATTTGTCGTCACGCTGCATATAGGATGATCCCAAATAGTTTTATTGTAATTATTAATCATTAGTCGTACAAATTACTTCAAAAGTAATCTATTCACACGTGGAATAATTAATAGGTACCCTGTATTTAGAATAATTATATTCTATTATGCTTTTATCATTATTTCCAGATAATAAAAACAATGAAAACCGACCCGTCGACCTACCACATCTGGCAAGTCAAGCTCCTCCTGTCCCAGATCGAGGCGCACAACAAGCGCGCCCTCAGCGACATGAAGGTCGACGGCCAGGAACAAAACGAACCGCTCATGTCGAGCGAGTTCACGCTCTCGATCAAACAAAAAGTCGCACACATTTTCGACAGCTGGGAGCACAAAATAACCCCCTACTTGAGAAAGTACTTAGGGTTACCGGGCACTAGAAAGATATCGACTTCCGACGACGATATTAAGAAGATCCTGTGCTCATTTTTGATCTTTCACGATTTGCCCAGAAACGTTTTGAAGGGGGTGGATAGCGATAGTGAATTGGAGGGTATTTTGGCGTTGGAAGGGTTGAATTTGAGCGTTGAGGCGGTGTATAAGATCGAGTCGTTGTTGAGATGATTGAAGTGTTCGGAGGGTTATGCGACGAGGTCGCGTTGTGCGGGCGGTTGTGTGCATGATTGGTGTTAATTTGTGTGTTTTGGAAAGAGCAGCGCTGCTACTCTAATTAAGGAAGTGCGATAGAGATAGAGACATTCAAGATTTTAACGTTTGTCTGTGAACTGAGCAGCATGAGACGACGGCATTAAATAACCATGAATTTCTCCCACTATTGTCAATCTCAAAAAAATATAGTAACGCCCATGAAAATTTGCCGAAGTTCATTTCTGACAAATAATTCTCACAAAGCTTAAACAGTTTTTGGTATTTTTGTAGTTGGCTATGTACTTGTCAGGGCAAAGATAACTTTGTAGCGGATATTATATGTAAGAGCACAACACAGAAATCTTGTAAATAATGTGTTTACTGTAAATAGTTTAAATCGGTACGAATAAAGCGTATGAAACACACTAGTTGTTGCCTTTTTTAACAGACGCTCGTTAACCCTTTCACAGCGTAAGTCGCGTGTATATTTATAGTGTAGGTACAGTTAGCATCACATAGTTAGTAGCAGTCAAAGTAGCCAAATAATATATATCGTAACACTTCCTTACTCCTATAGTAATAAAGACGTGTTCCGATATATATGGCTACTTTGGCTGCTACTAACTATATGATGCTGACTGTACAGCCTTCATATAACACATTCAGTGTTGACGTCTTCGTAGCGCTACGCTCGCATCCGATACCGGGGGTTTTCCGCTTTGTAGACAAAAGCGTCTACGAGCAGAGCGATCTCCTATCTGAAGGGCAATAGCAAGTTAGAAGCCTTGTGGGGGTTTGAGACCTTCTGCCGGTTAAGTTCTCCCTCAAAAGCCTAATCTACTATAGTTAATGCTCTAGGTTCCCCTCGAAGACCCGCCATAGAGCAGTCGAGACGAGAGTCGAGAGCTCTAAGCAGTCCGTCTATGGCGGGTGTGGATGTCGACTGCTCTAAGCAGTCCGTCTATGGCGGGTGTTGATGTGGACTGCTCTAAGCTGTCCGTCTATGGCGGGTGTCGATGTCGACTGCTCTAAGTAGTCCGTCTATGGCGGGTGTCGATGTCGACTTCTCTAAGCAGTCCGTCTATGGCGGGTGTCGATGTCGACTGCTCTAAGCAGTCCGTCTATGGCGGGTGTCGATGTGGACTGCTCTAAGCAGTCTGTCTATGGCGGGTGTCGATGTCGACTGCTCTAAGCAGTCCGTCTATGGCGGGTGTCGATGTCGACTGCTTTAAGCTGTCCGTCTATGGCGGGTGTCGATGTCGACTGCTCTAAGCAGTCTGTCTATGGCGGGTGTCGATGTCGACTGCTCTAAGCAGTCCGTCTATGGCGGATGTCGATGTCGACTGCTCTAAGCTGTCCTTCTATGGCGGGTGTCGATGTCGACTGCTCTAAGCAGTCCGTCTATGGCGGGTGTCGATGTCGACTGCTCTAAGCTGTCCGTCTATGGCGGGTGTTGATGTCGACTGCTCTAAGCTGTCCGTCTATGGCGGGTGTCGCCTGCTCTAAGCAGTACATGTATGGCGGGTGTCGCCTGCTCTAAGCAGTCCGTCTATGGCGGGTGGCCTAACTGCTCGAGCAGCGGGCAGTCGGGTGGGGAGCGTGCGCGTTGCGGAATGAAGAGCGCGGGCGGAGGTAACTGCGCTAGAGCAGTCGACAGCTCGAGCAGTCAGTGTATGCCCGGCGACTGCTTGACCGCACGATGAAATTTCACCGTGCAGTTAACCGCCCGAAGCAGTTGAAACGGTTCGTGTATTGCGAATGAGAGTTTTGTATGGAAACTGCAGATCACCCATCGGCGACCGCTTGAAGCTGCTGGCACTGACTGCTTAAAGCAGTCCGTGTATGGCCGCCCTAAGATGAAGAGTAAGGTTAATGTTTAGAAACTTAAAAGGGAAGATTAACTAGTATTTGCGCCATCAATACAAGACGCTAGCTAAATTTCAAATTAAGGGATAAATAAATAAATAAAAACCAGCGATCTTCTGGCATTCGCGGCCAGTCAATCTCACCCAACTGAGCTATCGGAACAGTGCGTGGTTCAACTAATTAATTATTCACTCAGTTTCCTCTAATTACGCCTCCGGAAAGTTAGGTGTGTTTTTTAACCCCCGACGCAAAAAGAAAGAGGTCTTATAAGTTTAACGTGTGTGTCTGTGGTATGGTAGCTCCCAAAAGGATGAACCTAGTTTCATGAAAATCTGTTCAGCCGTTTATGAGATATTGGACTTTGAAATGAAAATGTCGGGTGTTTTCAACTTTTCTAAGTTGTAGTTATTATTTGTTTATGTGCTCCTCAAGGATGAAGCTAAAATAAAGGATGAGTAGGTAGTAAAAGGACATTTAAAAATGAACTCTTTTATTGAAGTGGTAAGGGCAGTCTAGGCGGTGTGTTGGAGCAGCCAGTCCCTGTAGGCGCTCACGCGCACGAACATGTCGGGCGCGCCGCGCGCGCACGCGAAGCCCCACGACACGATCCCGACCTGCTGCGGCCGCTCCACGCGCACCAGGGCGCTGCCCGAGTCACCCTGGACGAAATCAAGTTATAAGTTTGCTCCTGAGCCAATGTTTAGAAACTTGAAGGGGAGAATTAACTAGTATATTCGCCACAGATATATATATATACACTAGATAACTTAAACGCCTCAATCTGTATGAAAATTTTTCGTAAATGCATTTACTTCGCGTGTCCGAACTCAGTCTCCGAGTTGGCCGTCCGACTGACATTCCGCGCGCGTCTGTTGTGGTAACCGGTCGTCCGTGAATATTAAGAAAATGCCTTATTGCAGAATCGATTTTGCGCGGACAACGGGGAATTCACATCACTAATTCGGGTAAGTAATACGAGATATAACAACTTATCATATAATGGTCATAATATATACGCTCACTGTGTATAAACTTGTTTAGTATAACGTACATTGCACATAATGAACGAAAGGTATAATGTCAAAATATATATTTTCGTAAAGTATAACGTACTTTAGAATATCAATTGATATATCGATTAAAGCGTATAATATTCATAACACCTAAGGCATTGAAAGAGTGAAATTAATTATTTTTTTGAAATCAAACATGCCAATTATTTTATCCTAACCTAACCGCCAGCGTGTCGACGTCACCCCGCTTCGCGGGGTGTCTATTTCCGCTCTAAGGGACACAAAATAACCCTAACCTAACCTACAAATAATACCATTGTTAAGAATATTTTTTTTGTTTTTTTACTGCGGGGTTCTTCGCCTCCCAAGCCCCTTTTGTGATTGGCACCGCCCCCCCTTCCCCCCTTTTTCTAGCTGCCCTAACCTAATTTTCTGTATTATAATCCTTATACGAAAATATACTGTGTTATGAACTTATGATCGTTATAGTTATGTATGTTATATGAAATTAAATTAGTCAATTTGAGTATCATTAATAAAAACGTTATATAATATGATTATTATATCAATTGACCGTTATTCCTTATAAAAGTATTGGTTTTGTTGTTATAGCTAACGTTCATTATATCGTGAACGTTATTAATATGAAAGTATATATATTGTTATTATATCTCGTGGGACGCACCCCACTAATTCGCCCTTGTGACGTCACAGTAGGTAGAAAAAAGTGACACGGTCGGTTTTCATACAGATTGAGGTGTTTAGTTATCTAATAGTGAATATCTATATCTATGGGTTAGAGGCTTGGGATAAAGATATCCAGAGGACGTCTTCTGGCTGAAATCATGATGAGGAAGCAAGTGGATCTAAGGAACTCACGTTGCAGGTCCCGTGTCCCGGCGAATGGAAGGTGCAGATCTCGATATGAGGCTCCACGGGCGGCGCCCTCGTATTGAACTCCACAGCGGCGCGCAGCACGTCGTCCACGCAGCGCTGCCCGTCGATGGTCTCCAGAGTCAGTTCTATAAGGGTGGTGGAGAGAGCGCCTCCGGCCTGTGGACATGAAAATTAGATACCTACTTGATAATGGTAGTTGATTTACTAGCAGTTTTATGTCTGTTACGCTGATTTCGAATTTATATGTATTTGGGAGTCCGCTGGATGCGGGTAGCGCAGGACTGGCCATTGTGGCATTATTTGGGGAGGCGTAAGTCTAGCAGTGGACGACGTTTGTAGAACTATATGAAATGGCATGACTCCGGCTATGAAGGCAAGCAGTGTTGATGGATAGAAACCCTCATAGCCATTTAAAGTGCGTCCATGGCTCTCTTCAGCACAGTTTAATTTACACAGCAAGCTATGAACTCACCGCGATCCTCCCCCACCCAGCAACCCTCGCCGCGACGCCCGCGCCAACCTCATCAAACGACAGCGGCACCGGCGACACCAGATTCGAGAACTGAATGTCCGTGCTGGTCACCAGCAACCCGATGTCGTTCTTGATGGTTGACGACACGTAGTGCTCGTGGGTGACGTTGCGGGCGACGTTGTACGAGACGCCGCCGAGGTTCCAGCGGTTGGTGCCCACGGTCAGCTGGAGAGAGCTGCGGGGGTTAGAGGCAAGTGTGGGGATCACCGGTACGGGTATAGAGAAACAGTAGATTATGTTTCACGGGAGCAAAATTATACATTTACGTCGACGAAAGGCGGTATATTTTATAGCGAGGGATTCAAGACGGAAATAATTTTACTTCCGAGTGGCATTTACTGTTTTTCACACCTGCTATGAGGTAGGTAGTTTTAAATTAAACAGGGGATATCAGGGAAGAAAATTACAACATCGAAACCTCATTTTGAGGGGTACAATACCTAACTATTTTCTGAATAACAGTTAGCCTGTTTCACGTAACTACAACTTAAAATTTTACCAGTCTGCTCTGTCATAACGATTGGCCATTGAACCAAAGCCCTGCTCAAAGGTTAGCTAAAAGAGATCCCTAGTAGGGATAAGTTCGCCTTTGTACTTGGATCTATTGTGGGACATGTAGGTAAGTATATTCTTTTACCATGTGTACAATAAAGTGCTTACATAAATACATATATAAAGTTATCTCGTCTCTTATTTGTAGGTATGCTGTGTGCTGACTGTACATCTTTACACTTCCTTACTTGAGAAGACGGAAGATGGTAGGGCACCTCATACGACATGACAACTTCATACTCAATATAATAGGCATGATGCCTCATGTTCCAATTGATAACGTAGTGATGCTAAATGGATAGTAAGGTCTGTCCACGATAAAAAGTGGTCAGCGTTTAATAAAAAAATAAAAATAAATAAAAGACAACTGACATCTGTCACTTTGATTGTTAAATAGCGGGAAGAATAAACTATCGTTTAGGGCTATTTGGAGTTTATAAATTCGTAACATTTATAAAATGTCGTCTTGCCAACTGGACATCCGAAAAAAGATCGTGTACACCTACAACCAAAATATCGGTATATCGCAAGGAAAGTTAGCCAAATTATTAAGTTCCGAAGTCAACCGTGCAAAAGGTATTGGCTAATTATCAGTGCAGATTGTCTGTTTCAAGAAAAGGTGGTTCGGGTAGAAAACGCGGTCCTGCTGATAAAACTAAGGCAAAAAAAGTGATCGAGCATTTTAAGAAGAATCCAACTCTCTCTGTCCGTGACGTCGCCAAAAAATGTAAGGTATCGAAATCGTATGTCCAAAAAATCAAGCAGCGTGCAGGTTTACGATCGTACAAGGCAACTACAGTTCCTAATCGCGATGCTACAAAGGATAAATTATGTAAAACCCGGGCTCGAAAGTTGTATACAAAATATTTGACGAAGTTTGGTTGTATTTTGATGGACGACGAAACATACGTGAAAGCAGATTTTAAGCAATTACCAGGTTTGCAGTTCTATGTGGCAAATCAAAGAGGGAATGCCGATAAAAAATTTACAACAAAAAAAGTTGATAAATTTGCAAAAAAATTCCTTGTCTGGCAAGCCATCTGTACATGTGGTCAAAAAAGCAAATCGTTTGTTACTACGGGTACGATTAACCAATCCATTTACACGAAAGAGTGTTTGAAAAAACGGTTATTGCCGTTTATAAGAAACCACACAGAGCCTGTCATATTCTGGCCTGATTTAGCGTCCTCACATTATGCCAAATCTGTTTTAGAATGGTACACTGAAAATAATATCTCCTTTGTACCGAAATTAGCAAATCCACCAAACTGCCCAGAACTCCGGCCGGTAGAGCGTTATTGGGCAATAATGAAAAGAAAATTGAAAAATAGTGGTCAAATTGCTACAAATGAGCAACAGTTCAAAAGAATGTGGGATACAACATGTAAAAAGATGACCGAAAGTGATGTACAGAGATTGATGGAAGGAGTCCGAAGCAAAGTCAGGGTATTTTACCAGTGTTAATTTGTTAAACAGGAGGTTTATTAATTTTCAAGAACACTAATAAAACTTTAATTTAAATAGCCCATGAAATTGTTTTTCTTAGTTTTTTTTTTAAATTTGTCGTTATAACACCGACCACTTTTTTTCGTGGACAGCCTTTAAACCATCAAATTATCGTAATAAAGTATAAATTATAAAATATAATTAAAATCATAAAAATATATGAACCTTGAAAGTTTAGAAAAAATATGCATTTTTTTTTATTGTCCAAGAGTAAATTAAAAGCCACCAATAGAATCCTTACGCTTTTCTAGAAACAAAATTGTATGACAACTATGTACTTAAACGCAGTATTTCGCGACCGAAACAACAATTTACCTGATTTTCCATAGGTACTACGGCGATTAGTACAAATATACAAATGTGACGTCACACTTGTATAGACACACAATATGAAGCGTTTCGCGCTGCCGCCAGCGAGGTCAATCTTTATCTCAAATTTTTAGGTATTTATGTTCTTTAATTGCAGTTGCTCCCATACAAACATTTGTTCCTCTCCAAAAACTGGTTCGAATGACGTCACAAAAAAATCTTAGTCATCATCCCTATTGAAGGAAAGATAGAGGGGAAACGAGAGCAACTCATAGAGAGAGTTGATGTTAGGTCGTATCGAGATGTCAAAGAGATTGCGTTGGATCGGAATAGATAGAAGGCCTACTTTGAGCTACACCGGAGCTTAGCTCTTAAATAAGAAGAAGAAACTTACTTGGACAGTGACCCCGAGCTGAACACAGCAGCGATGCAATGCGCCGCGGTCAGCACATGTCTCTGTCCTATGACGGAGCCCCCACACACGAGGCTCCTGATCAGGACACCGTTAGTCATGGCCGCCATGTACGGGACGCTGCCTTCGGGGGCCTGGGTGCCGCCCACGATACGGGCGTTCGGGTCCACGTGGGTGAAGAAGTCCACATCGGGAGTCTGGGTTGGTAGCGCTGGGAAGAACTTCATTAATCAAGTCAAGCGTTGGAAAGTGTTATCGTGATTGCATCCTCAAGGAGACTGCGTAGTGGATCAGTGGATGGGGCTCGAGGCCTGCCAAAGCATCTTAGTCCAAAATATAACCTCAGCGAGGTCAAGCCCCCCCAAACTTAAATCCGGGATCCGCCACTGGACCTGGGATCAAGCATTTTTTCTCGGAAAGATCTAAAAGGGCGTTTTTAAAAAAAGTGTACAAAACTTTTTTTTTTCAGATTTCGTTTTTTTTTGGTTTTTTTTTACTCAGAATCGTTGACACTAACGATCCTCATACAAGAAAAAAAAGTGTGAAAAATGTCCATTCCAGATCGTCACATTTTTGTATGCAGTCTTTTTTTATTTATGCCTATGGTCGTGACGCACTGGAAGAACAAACTTACATAGTAAGATATGGGACACTTTTTTTCTTGTGTGAGGATCGATAGTGTCAACGATTCTGAGTAAGAAAAACCAAAAAAAAACGAGATCTGAAAAAAAAAAGTTTTGCACACTTTTTTGGAAAAACGCCCAAATGTAGGTGCATAATTATAATACTTAAATACAACTCACGCTGTACAATAAACAGAACACTTATTTTTCTCAAACATGCAATGAAATATTGACGTTATGTTTCTTGGACTGCGAAGGGTGCGGAGCGGGTACAGGTGCGGCGGCGAGACGAGAGACCCATTATGGAATTTCATACAAAATTGGAGGCCTAGGCCTGAAAAGTGATCTTCTTTGTTTAATCTTCAAATGGTGACACAACAGCGTGGCGTTCATACATTAAAAAAAAAAGGTTTTTTTCACTTTCATTGCATGTTTGAGAAAAGAACAAATAGCACAATACATGCCTCGACTGGAACTAGGGATTGCCTGCGTCTATCCTCTATATGCCACTCGGCAGGCAATCCCTGATTTCCCGGCCTTTGTAGTAATGTACTATTAGTTATTTTAAACTGACTTGAAAAAAAATGTTTGTTACTTCAGAACTCGGTCATTTATCAACCGATTCGTACAATTATGTTTTTATTTGAAAGTGCTTCCAGTTTGGTCCCATTATTTTCAAAAGTTGGACATGGGTTTTTTTGTGTAATAATCATGGCTCGCGGAAAGCATTTCATTTGGTAAATGGAAACAAAATGTTCATGTGGGTTTCTTGGCGAAGTACCTACCTAGTTACCTACCTACTGAACGGAAACTAGTCGGTTTAAAATTTGTTTTTAAAGTTAATAAATATAGCTAGGTAAGTAGGCAACAAAAATAAGATAACAAGTTTGTTGATAAATAAATATGTTATGTTATATTGCGGTACTTACAACCAACATGAAAAATTTAAAGGTTATCAATGAAACTTGCGTATCAGCACCTAATTCATTTCAATCAGTGCCTATCTCGTGGATTAACATTAATCATGATCGATATAGTTATACCTAGTACCTACTGTGATTTTTCAATTACTTATGCATTATATTGGTAGCACAGTAGCATGACTGTTCATGGCAGCCTGATTCGATTTAGGTACAGTCAATATAAAAAAGAGGTAGGTTATAAGCGCTCCAAAAATGGTACACTAAAACTGAGTCAATTGCACCAACTTGCCTCAGTTTCGCGTCGTCAATGGAAACGTAAAAACGTGTCTCAGCTGTCAGATTTGGTGACCATAAACACGGAATTTCGAATAGACAACATCTACCTCTTTTATTATGACTTCATTGGGTACAGTCATGTTTTTGGCGACTAAGTAATTCCATAACTGGCACAATATGTTGCCCGTATCACGATACAAGTTACATATTTACAAGTTTTACTGGCAGTACGTTTTACCGAAACGTTTCATCGAATGAATGTTTCGCCAAAGTTTCATTCCACGGATTTTTGTTTTCGAAACAGTAGATTTTTCAGGATCGCTATAAGTAAAACAAACCTAACCTAATGCGTTCTTCACAATTACCTTTTAGCTATACCTAAACACATAACGGTTCATGAGAAACAATAATTCGATTAAATGAAAATGCGGCGAAACAATGCATTCGGTGAAAGGCAAAGGTTTGTCGGTAAAATTTAATAGTTAGGTACAGTAGTACCCAGTAGAGCAAACGTATAATACGGTATATCGAAAAGTTAGGGAATCCGGGCGACATTAGTAAGCTGTCGGTAAAGTAGAAAAAACCGCCATAGTCATTAAGCCCCGCCTATTGTAGGAGCGGAAAAAAGCCAATAGGAAGCGACGCGTGAGCGAGGGTACCTAAGTACCAACAAACCGTTCCGCTACCTCCTTCAGGGTAAATACTCGCCCTTAGGCATTGTGACGTTTCACCTTGGGTCTCTCAGGGTATACTCGTATAAATAAAACAACCATTGGGTGCTATTAGCTCAGGCGCGCAGACGTGACCTCGCTCACCGACAGCTAGCCAGCGACTGACTCGAGCTGTCGGTTCGCCACAGCACAGCTGCTGCCCTCGCATATATATTTGTGGTGGCTATACGCCACATCTCTCCTTTTTTTACAAATTACATAATATTTTACAATATTACAGTTTTACTTTAACGGTTTAGTCTACAAGTTTACACCGAGAAATTAATATTTAAATGGTGCATTTGTATTCCACACATTCATAAAAATATCCTTATTTATCTAGAATAGAATTCAGGAATACCTTATCAAATTGACGAAAGCCTTGTGACTAAGTTTAACTTAAGTGTATCTCTCTCTCTTTTTTTTTTTCAATCAAATTCAAATTTCATTTTTGCAAATACACAAATTACCTTTATAACATTTACCTCTAGGAGGAGGATGTCACAAACATATAAGCTCTGAATAAATTATACACCGCTTATGATTATGATTTGTAAACAAGTGAAATTGAATATTCCTGCAATATTTTTTACTAAAATTATATTGTGAATAATTGTCAACCTTATAGTAATAGGGGTATTTCTTACCCAAATATTGGTAACATATGTACTAAAACTTGCCATTTTAACAATCTATAGGATAAGGCGGTTTTTGAAAGATATAATTTATTTATTTATTGTCCTAGCTATTCATTGAGATAATGCGGCCAGCATCTTTATCACAATGCCACCAGAGGCTGTTTTAAGATTTAGTTTAGTTATAACTTTTAACTTGGATTTTGATACTTCGCTTTTATTTTATTTCGTGGAAGTATAAAGTCTTAATTAGCAAAATAATATGTTAGCTAATACGATTGTAAAATTGAATAATAAAATTTCATGGCTAATTTTATAGCACTTTTTCCATTAATGCTTGTGCACCTATAAATGTCAGTAACTAACTACCACGTTCGGAAAGTTAGAAAGAAAGCCACGGGCAGAACCAGCGTAAAAACACGACCAAGTATAGGTAGGTATGTATATACATATGTAATTATATTCTTCTGAATACCTTTATTCAAGCGTCGATTAAGAAACTTTCTATTGGAAATTCCACTGTATTCTATAAGTGGATTTTTTGACATAACCGCTTTTATAATTTTTATTTTTTATTAAATTAAATTATTGTTATATTATGTAAGTACTGAAGATCCTTTTAGGTGAACTTTGATAACTATGACATACATTTAAATTAAGTGGACATAGTTATATTTCAATTGTTAGTTATTATTCTTCTAATTATTTTGATTGAATGTTATTGTATGTTATTGACGATAACAATAGGGATTCTTTTAAATTGACATGTAATTAATCATGTAATCTAATATTGTGAGCAAATGAATCTGAATCTGTAATATTAAAATATTAGTGCATTGTAATTTTACCATACTATGGTTTGGAAACCCAATTTATTTTTAACTTTTCTGGTAAATCACGCACACATGTATTGTAAGGTAGCTCCTATATATTTATTTTATTTATTTGCATACACACTACACGGCTCATATTTACCAATGTCTTACTAATTAGCATACATTATTAATCTATCCAATGACACACCAATAATGATCACATTTACTTAATTTCATCTAAAATGACTACATTTTACCCACAATTGTACGAGTATGCTGGACATGTAATTGGTTGATCATGGGTCATGTATTGAAGAGTCAACGCGATCCGACGGATTAAAATCCGATCCAGTCACTTTCATACAACTTAATTTTTTAGTTTCAGATGTTCTGTTTTTTTTTTTTTTTTTTTGCAAGATGTTTATTTTTTATTTATAACTTAAAATTTGAAACATCATTAGGGTTACAATACCCCATACTTGATATCATAGTCATAGTATACCCTGAAGTATTATGGTTTAGTATCTATCTCACATTCGTTTATTTCCTCAGTGTTGGGTGAGACTAAGTTGCTAAATTCGCAGATTAAAATGAGATGAAGCTGTATTTCCTGTTTATATTATTCATTATTAAACTGATGATCTGATAAATTAAAACTGATGAAATATAGCAATACAAGCAAAACTATTTCATATATGTTTTTAATCTCAGTTCCATACATCGTCACAAAGTTTGGTATGGAAGTATACAACTTCTATTAAAATGATTAGTTTGGTGGCCTTTTTCTGGTACCTATTACACTGCCACGTTTAACCTTTATTATTTGATGTAAGTATCCATTACTTCGTGTCATGCACTTGTAGAGATCGATATTTATTCCACAGAGGCGCACACTTTTTAGCGTTTGGAAATGTAGGTAGTACTAGTACCTGATGTCATCAAGTTGATGAGAAGAAACGCCAGTCTGTTCTCAGTTTTCAATTTTGGGTTTATGTAATTTTTCCGAAAAATATACATTATTCTATGATATTATAAACCAGGGACGGCTATCAATTTACTAACTAGTTACCAGCCACATTGCACAACTGTAGCTAAAGCAATACTTATTATAAGAATATTAACTTATTCTCATTAAATTATTCCCGGCATTACTTGGCAAATGACCGGGACGTATTAAGATGAGGTCTTCAGTTAAAGAACTAAAATTTCAAGATAAGAACTTTTACATATTTGCTCTTGTCTAACAGTAACAGTCAAAAAATATTATCTGTATTTCTAATTTGATTTGGATAGCATTATTTAATTACGTTGACTGATAGCACATAAATATGTTTATAAAAAAAATATTTAAAGCCAATTTTACCGTCCTTGCTCCAATTCATATTTTCCAGATTGCCCTTGGCAATCTAACCATCAATAAAAAGGTATCTGAATATTTTTATTTTACTTCATTATTTTCTTGAGACCTCATCTCAATCAGCAATTATTTTGCTATACCCACCTTATGGGATTGGTTTATAATATTAGCACATGCTGTTTTTTTTTTTTTTTTTTTGTTTATTATTATTATTATTTTTTTCCCCACATTATGGACTTGCTTATAAACTAGCATACAACTTCTAAAATTTTACCCACATTATGGGTTAGCAACTGACGCTTTGTACTAACTCACATCATGAGCAGAATCAATTATTTATTCATTTTCTTTGACTATTTATATGACATGCATTCCATGTCATAATTGTGTATTAACTCACATCATGAGCAAAATCAACTTTTTATTTACTATTTATGTGACATGCATTCCATGTCATAACCACATTTTGGTCTATTTATTTGCTATTTATGTGACATGCATTTCATGTCATAACCACATTTTGGTCTATTTATTTACTATTTGTGACATGCATCCCATGTCATAACCACATTTTGGTCTATTTATTTACTATTTATGTGACATGCATTCCATGTCATAACCACATTTTGGTCTATTTATTTGCTATTTGTGACATGCATCCCATGTCATAACCACATGTTGGTCTATTTATTTACTATTTGTGACATGCATCCCATGTCATAACCACATTTTGGTCTATTTATTTACTATTTATGTTAATAGCATAACCAGATATACATCATATATCACTAGTTATGTGGAACTCGGGGAGATTTCGCTCTTTAGCACTTGGTGGGGGTATGGTGCTTTTGATTTAACCTTGGTAATTTTGATTTAGAATACACGAATAATTTATGTTTCATAGTTACGAAATATATTCGTAACCACTAGATATATGTTATTATTAATGTACTACCATGGATAGCCGGTAAGGTTGTGCTTTCTTTAGACGTGACTAGAATTTACCGTTTAGATACTTATAGCCAAATAATAATATTGATATAAGGATTTTATCAATTTATATAAATGCCGTTTGTATAATGTGATTATAATTTAAAACGATCATGTAACACGCCTCATTGATGGGCACGATCCTAATTATGATAATTATTATTCTGGCCTTTCATTTAAATCCACAAAACTATAGATAACAATGACTACTGCATAGGTATAGATGATTTCTTTATAGTATGATAGTAACGTTAATGTAATACCTATATTCCATATTTTTGTCCTGTCTTGGATTATTTCCCCACAGACACGGTACAGGAAATTATTCATGTATACCTCATCATATATTTTATATATATATATATCACTTTATGAACCTTGAAATATTTTACACCATATGCTCAATGGCATATTTTACACTGAGCGCGTGCTCCCAGGCACCTAGCATCTACATCTAAACGCTTTCCTCCACCGTGGTACTTTTGTTGTTGTTTGGGGCTTACCTATTCAGTGTACCTATTAAATACGCTACTCGAAGAAGTTAAACGCAATAGGTTTAGATATATTTAAACTCACACTTGTTATTATAATTAGTGCGATTCCATTTTTTTATTTTTTGAAAGAAGGTACTTGTATGTTTATCGGTCAATCAACTTTTCTTGTCCCTTAGCTTTTCTTCATGGTCAGTTACCACGACATGTGTATTTGGTAAATTTTCTTATAGCCAGATAAACACTCTGTTTGAACATATAATGTTGCATCCCGCAAAACGTATTTTAGCAGAAACATGGTTGTCTAGGGGACAAATACAATTTTCATACAAATCGGGGACATTCTACGTTCCTGGCAACTGGTGCAATTGCACCAGTCGAGGGCAAATTAATATCTGTTAATACAATTGTCATTTAGTTTCACGCTATAATTAATTGAGTAAGGAATGCAACGACAGTTAGCAACAGCAACATCGTATTTCTCGTAATCCCCTTTTAGACAGCAAATATGACGGGGAGGACACTAAAAAGTTGATTCACCTCTATGCTTTAATAAATACCTTCTGCTGTGTCGTTAAAATACTACGAGTATCCAAGTAGGTACTTAAAGAAAACATAAACAACACAACACTAAATAAGTTGAGTTTTCGGTTTTATTGCTATCTCACTGCGAGATTAAGTAAAAGACTGCACCTGCAAGGTGCACACTATAGCTAGGAACATACTCGTACTTGTCCCACGTACGCAACGTATGCAATAACTACGCACAATTGCTATCTATAGATACCAATGCTAAAGTACTCCTCGTATTCTCATTTCTGTTTTCTGCCACTTTGTAAATGACCATTTTGATATAGTAAATCAACCAATAATATCATTCTCGTCAATTAAATATCTAGAACTAGGTTACAAGTTACAACGACACACACGAAACACTGAATAAACACTCAACGAACGGTACACTGAATAGTTGTTATGCCTCGGTAACTTTTATTTTATTGACACACACGGGTTCGTATTTGCTTCTTCTTTTCTTTTTAGCGTTTTTAAGAAACCCAAGGAATGTTTTAAATATGGCTTGTCACTTACTCGAGGACTCGTCGCCAATGTGACGTTTCACCTTGGGTCTCTCAGGGTATACTCGTATAAATAAAACAACCATTGGGTGCTATTAGCTCAGGCGCGCAGACGTGACCTCGCTCACCGACAGCTAGCCAGCGACTGACTCGAGCTGTCGGTTCGCCACAGCACAGCTGCTGCCCTCGCATATATATTTGTGGTGGCTATACGCCACAGGCATCCTTAGCGATGAATAGGTTATGGACACTCACCTAAACTCCCAATGAAGAGAGATATCAGCAAAACTCCGATTGTGTACGCCATTGTGTTGGTTTGATTCACCCGCGTCTGAAGCTCGCATGCTTGTTCGGCGTTTATAACTGTTCGCTATCATGATATCCGTTGATAGTCGAAAGTACTTGCAATGATAAGTAATAAGACTAATTAGTGATTTATGACGCAGTGTCTTTAATTACTATCTGTCTATTTCATTGACTTGAGCGGCTACCGTTTCGTACGTTCGTATATTATGTCCGTGAGTCCGTCCCACTTGCATATTTCAACGACAGAGAAACAGATAGGTACACGACGAACGATAGCCATTCGCGGTAGCCGCTGTAATAATTACATTTTTTTGTACATTTCTGGCTCAGTAGGAAACGAAGATATTGTAATACAATACAAATACTCTTTATTGCACACCTTAAAACATGAAACAAATCGACATAACAACTTATAAAAAATAGATGTTAACAACAGGCGGTCTAATCGCTAAAGAGCGATCTAACCTTTAGGTAGCGGAGAAATAGCAAACAAAAAATTACAAAATAGGTAAGTAGGTGGCAAAATTGGAAGTAAACGAACTTACAACATACACAATTACATCAATAATAAACATATACAAATAAAGCATACAAATAAACATACATAAATTCCTACATAAATACTTATCATACCTATAGTGTTAACCATAGAGACGTAATGTACTGCGAATTGCAATTGTAACCTGAGTTCTGACAATTGTCAATTTGGTGGAAACGTTGCAAGTATGAACAATTTTTGAATCATGTCTGATATACGAGTACGTATAGGTTTCCGTGCCGAAAACTTAGTAAGTAACTCTATGGACGGGAGTAAATAAAACAAAGTTTCTCTGTTTTCTCTGTGTAGTTTAATTAGGTACAACAACAATAGTTATTTGTTATACAAGGGTGCAAAGTTGTATTTTACCCGCGGGTGTGGAATTGAAACACGAGCAAGGGAAAGGATTCTATAGTTGAACCACGTGCGAAGCTAGTGGTTCTCAATTAGAATCCTGAGCGTAGCGAATGTTTCAACACACGAGAAGTGAAATACATTTGCACCCGTGTGTAACACATAACTTTTCACCTTATTGTAGCGAGGAAAGTGCAACATGCAAAACAACTTAAAATATCATTTTTTTTTTTTACCTTAATTACAGTATAAATATATTATTATATAAATATTTGCTTAATTTATTCTGTTTTTTAGTATTTGTTGTTACAGTGGCAACAGAAATACATCTATGAACATTATGTATTATGAGCGTTTTACGTTTTGTTATCTGTCAAAAGCTACTTAAACACGCTCCAAGGTCCAATTACTTTCCCCACTAGTGGATAAAATGGCTTTGAAGGATAAAATACGGCTTTCCGATCGAGGCAGTGAGGGGAAAAATAGACAACCCTGCAGTCTCTGGTAAACACTTCATAAAGATTGTTCATACAGTTGTGCATTTCACGAGGCGAGTGGGCGCATTCTTTTAATGTAAAGTCGAATTTCATAAAATCCACCTCCCTCCGTGAAATGCAATGAAGTACCTATACAAAGAATGACTACCTAGCTCTCGTTATTCCTCGCTGACGTCACCACCTGCCAGCCCCAGCGCAGGAAGACAGTCGAGCACCAACCAACGGTCCCATAATTTGGTGAAATTGATGTTATTTAAGCAGTTTTTTAAGAAAAACTATTTGTTCTAGGACATCAAATAAAATATATGTTAATATTCACCATATTGCAAAGACCGTGGACGGGCTCGATACACAGGGTCATTTCACCGGTTAGCGACCACCTAATTTCATGTGCCGGTGGGCGACCACTTAAGCTGAGTTGGTGAACTGAAAGGATATTTTCTCGGTTTTTTAGTAGATTTCTATTCTAAAACAACAAAAAAATGCATGTACAAGTAATTGTCTCAATAGGGTGTATAGAATTGATGTTATCTTCAATAGAAGAAATCTTCTCCTTCAGCTGGTCGCTAACCGAAGGTGGTCGCGTAACCAGCGAAATGACCCTAATTGGACGAAATCGGCTCGACAGAAAAGAATTACAAACTTTATTTTTTGACGTGCAATTAAAAACATGAAGTCAACATATTCATACCTAAACCACTAATGAGTCATATTTCACAAATAATCCACCCTTGTTTTTATTTCAATATTTATGTAAGTAATAATTATCTTCAAAAACCGGGCCGCCCAGTAACACTCGCTCTCGTTTACTCCGATACAAATAGACAGTGTGCACGCTATTCAAAATCCTCAAGGGCATTTCGGTGTTGACAGCGTCTTAAAACCATCATCATATTAGCCGAAAAACATAGACTTCCACCAAAGAGAACCACAATGGTACATTACTACAGAGGCCGGGAAATAAGGGGTTGCCGGCCGAGTACATATCTCAACACATATGCGAGCGTAGCGAGGTCGGATAGTTATGAGGCTGGCAACAGTGGCAACCCCTTTTCACGCCGAGGTATGTATAGTGCTTTTCTCAAACATGCAATGATCCTGTGCCACAAATTGAAGAATGGAAATAAAATGCCGGCCTAGGCCTCCAATTTTGTATGAAATGCCATTACGGGTCTCTCGTCTCGCTGCGCCCGAAACGTGACACTTCGAAGCCCATTATGATTTGTCACTACAACCTGCTATAGTTGGTATGAGAGAGCATTACATACCTACCTTTAATTCCAAAGTCACAAATTGCATCATGTGTGAACGATACAACGATAGTCTAGCTAAAAAAAACCGGCCAATTGTGAGTTGGAGTCGCGCACGAAGGGTTCCGTACCATTATCTATAAAAACGGCAAAAAAATCACGTTTGTAGTATGGGACGGGAGCCCTCTTAAATATTTGTTCCATATTGTTTTTTAGTATTTGTTGTTATAGCGGCAGCAGAAATACATCATCTGTGAAAATTTCTGTCTATTTAACTATTACGGTTCATGGGGTATACAGATTATGTGATTTTACCTACGATTTTACCCCAATTTGTCACTACAACATATCGAAGTCATAATTGGGTGTAGCGTACAGATGTCAACAATCCGACCACATGTGCATGCCATTTCTCAGTACAACTCGTTTGACAGTTGGGTCAGCTGAGATACAGCCTGGTAACAGACAGACAGACGGACGGACAGCGGAGTCTTAGTAATTTAGGGTCCTGTTTCTAGGGTTCCTTAGTCGACTAGGAACCCTTATAGTTTCGCTTTGTCTGTCCGTAGGTCCGCGGATAATCTCAGTAACCGTTAGCACTAGAAAGCTGAAATGTATATCAATCACGCCGACAAAGTGGTAAAATAAAAAGTGATTTATTCTATTTTATTAGGGTACCTCCCCTATACGTAACGTGGGGAGTGTTTTTATTTTTCATTTCAACCCTAACGTGTGATATATTGTTGGATAGGTATTTAAAAATGAATAGGGGTTTGCTAAAATCATTTTTTGATAATGTTAATATTTTCGGAGATAATCGCTCCAGAAGTAAAAAAAAATGTGTCCCCCCCCCCTCTAACTTTTGAACCATAAGTTTTAAAAATATGAAAAAAATCTCAAAATTAGAACTATAAAAACTTTCTAGGAAAATTATTTTGAACTTGATAGGTTGAATAGTTTTTGAAAAAAATTACAAAATAATTTCTGGACGAAAAACTACGGAACCCTACACTGAGCGTGGCCCGACACGCTCTTGACCGGTTTTTACCCTTTGGGTCCGCAACCCTAAAAAAATCGATCGACAGTTAAATTAAGTACAACAATAAAACAATGTCCAGATATCGCTATTCCCCGTCACCCTCAGTAACAAGGGCCAGAGCAAGCCGCAGCCAGTCCTTGAAGCCGCTAATCCTGGCGTTCACGTCGGGGCGGCCGCGCGCGCAGGGCCAGCCCCACGACACGACCGCCACCGCGCGTCCGCCGCCGTCCACTAGCGCGCTGCCCGAGTCACCCTGGAACCATGCACCATGGAGACGTTACACTACGAAATTGGCGGACGGCCTAGTAAGGTCACAGAAAATCTAGTATGGAGTGACCTTGATTGGCAGGCCGCCGTGCAGGGTCGTATCCACACGGGCCGAAATCACGCGGCGGCCTGCAGTACGCCGATTTCTTACGTGTAGCGTAGCGTGTCCTAGAGCGAAAATATACCTACACCCATGGGTCCGTTTCACGAAGCTCTAAGTCACAATTTTACTAGTCTAAATTGGGAACACTGGTAAAATGATCAGCACGGCTATCACGCGACGGCGCGCGAGCTCTCTCAATTTTTCTCGCACTATCCGTCTCTGTCTTATTAGAATTCTGAACACTTAGAAAAAGAGGTACGAGAAAAATCGAGAGTATATCGCGGCCGTCCCATGGTAGACGTGCAGCACGGATATCACAAGACGGCGCGCGAGCTCTCTCGATTTTTCTCGCACCTCTCTTTCTAAGTTGTCTAATGAGAGAGAGACGGATAGTGCGAGAAAAATCGAGAGAACTCGCGCGCCGTCGCGTGATAGCCGTGCTGTCGTTATTGGGCAAGAGAGAAAAAGTCTTGTAGTTTCGTGACACGGACCCCAGATCATAAAACCGCTATTACCTATACGTTTATAGTCCGACCGCTTCACTCAGTACTCACCTGCTTGCGCGCGGGGGGTAAATACCTATAACGGAGGAACTCGCGGCGTGCAGGCGCCAGGCCCGGTCGGACTATAGAACCTGATGACTACCGACTATACCTATATTCCAACAATAGAGTATTTTTTCAATAATCTAATACCTACTACTAATAGGGACTTACCAAGATACTTACTAAATTCGCCGCTACCTACTATTATAAATTTGTAATTCGGGTATTACTTGTTTTACTACTCAACTCACACTGCACATGCCTTGTCCAGCACCGTGCTCGTGCTTCGTACAGAGCTCGACTGCTCGGTGCACTGGCAGAGAGTACCCGAGCTCGTCATTGGCCTGTCCCACTCTCTCCTCGCACTCTTCTGGAGACAGCGTGTCCACTCGCAGTAGCTGCAGGCGATCCGGAAACACGCCCCATAGCTGCAAATATCACACCACTATAAAGGCTCGTGTACGCAATGGGCCATCATCGAACTTCCATCGCATTCCATGGCATTCTTGCGTCCTGTCCTGCGGCCACGATGGCCCATTGTGTAGAGGAGTCTTTAGAGTGTATTCACACTATAGGAGACGCTACACAGGCTGATATCGGCAGGACTGCATGCAGACCGCCGCGTGATTCGGCCCGTGTGGATAGGTAAGTACGTGTCGGAAGCACGGCGGCCAGTCAAATCAAGGTCACTCCATACTAGATTTACTTGTGACCTTGCTTGACAGTCCTGCCAATTTCGCTCGTGCAATATCTCCTTATTACAGTGCCAATGTGAACAGTAACTAATGTAATAAATAATCTTTACCATACATTTTACGTAAGTACAGTCGCTATCAGATATATCGGCGACTGTACATAACTGTATACGATACAGTTGCAGGCTCCTGACACTAGCCTACATGCCCCGATATCGTTAATTCTACACCGATATCATACTGCACGATTAGCACAAGACGGCAAGCCCTTTCGAGCTCTCTCGCACTATCCGTCTCTTTTTAACCGACTTCAAAAAAAAGGAGGAGGTTCTCAATTAGAGAAAGAGATGGATAGTGCGAGAGAGCTCGCGCGCCGTCTTGTGCTGGTTAAACTGCTATGCAAAATGTTAATGGAATTTTTTTGATAAAAACATTCCAGTAAAAACGTAGGTAGTAGCCATTTGTCCCATGTGCTACCTACTCCATACATGATCCCATATACTGTGTACTTTATGATTCAATAACAAAATAATAATAAAAACTAGAAAAAATACTGTGTTTTCTTTAAAATTCAATTGCTTTGATCATTCCTATATTTGGTCCAAACTCGCCGAAACGTCTAGCCACTCCTTACCTTGAGATCTCCTCCAGTCTTTGGCGGGTTGACGATGATCACGTCATCCTAGAAGTTAATTAGGTTAATTGAGATACAACAACATGGACTTAGTAGCAGTATATTCAAATAGAAGTTAATGAAGCCAAATATGTAACGGCAACCAACAAGGCGAGGCACACCATTTCACCAACTCAGCAATTGTCACCAGCCCCCCTAGCACACTAGGTTTTATGTCCGACATAAAGCATTATTTGTCCCTCTTGCACTCGCATATTGGCCAGAATGGGACGAATGCTTTATGTCGAGAAGATGGATGCACGGCACGACCGTCTTCTGTGTTATAATAATAATAATTTGTTTATTTTGTGTATATATGAATGAATGAATGAATGAATAATTTATTTCAGACGTATATCCATATGGGTTAGTATACATTGTGAACTTATGCTATTGTTAGTACATTCAAATATAATGTCGGAATTTAATAAAACATAAAATAAAATAAAACATAAAAATAAAACATGAAATTCACCTATTTAGGGCTGGGATCTCGCATGAAGGCTGATGCATAGCCTGGTAAGTGGACAGTCTGGCCGGTTTGACAATGCGTTAAGGACGCCATTCGAACTGCCCCGCGCCCTGCGCACCAGCGAGGCAACGCGCTTACGCACGATGGCGTAAAAGCCATCCGTACGCGCCTCCGCAAACATGGCCGATGCGCTACAGTAACGTGGCAAACCCAATAGCATCCTGAACGCATTGTTGTACTGGACTCGCAGGGCGTTGAGGGTCCGCTGCGAGTAGCTGACCCACAGGCTGCACGTGTAAAAAGCAAAGTATATATGTATATTTCTTTTGTTTCACAGTGCTTTGGTGTTACTGTCATGCTGTGAAATGTATGGAAAAATAAATAAATAAAATAAAAATGTCCGACATAAAACTTAGCGTGCTAGCCCCTCAGCAGTAGTTAAAAATGTGGCTCAATCAAAAGTGACTCATTTCATTAGCCATGAATTTTAAGTTGCTGTTAAAGAACAATGCCTTTGCTCAGCAGTGATACCTACGCATAGAAAGTCCAATAAAAACATACCGACAACTTTCCCCAACCAGTGACATGCACGCGCTGCCCCCCTCCAACCCACTTGAAGTTCAGCTCGATTGGTTTGGCCTTGGCACTCTTTGGTAACTCCTCAGCCAGGTGCAATAAGCCCACGTCATTCTTGATCAGCCAGTTGTCCCACTCGGGGTGGTTCTCGTGGCCGGAGAAACGGACCACAGTATAGCCGGTGCTCAGGGAGTTGCTGGCTATTTGACCGCGAACAGTGCTGGAGAGGGAAAGGGAGTGGTCAATCGAGTCCCAATGTCTAGAAGCCATTTTCTAAGCAAAGAAACTAACTTTTATGGGTAATCTTGTGGACTTTTGGGAAGAGTTTACTATAAATAAATAAATAAAGTAGATTTTACAGGTGCTGTAGACATATTGATTTATTCCTGATTTTAACAGCTTTTGCATACCTAACTCTGTCTAGGTATATGTGTTACGTAAAAGGCTTCGTACATTTGTACGGGACAATATGCGGCCTGTCACAGGCAAGTATTGATACGCACAGTCATGCCCTGTTTATTTGGGTAGTCACCACGCGCGGCTTTAGTCAAAGGCGCGGGCGCCGCTGAACGTATTTGTCTATAAACACGGCTTTATGCATCGGACGGCGGATATAGTGAGCGAGTACTTAAAGAACTAAGGTTACTTACAATAGCAGCTGTAGGTACATCAGTCCACGACACCATCGGATCAATACAGTGTGCCACCGTCAGCACAGCCTTGCGAGTCACCAGTTACTTATATAAAATCAGCTTAACTGTTTCACTAGCATTGTCCTTGCGACAGCTGTCAGTCCAGGACACTAGCAACAACCGTACTTACGACAACAGCTGTCCATCAGTCCACGACACCATCGGCTCTATACAGTGCGCCGCCGTGAGCACAGCCTTGCGAGTCACCAGCGCGCCTCCGCAGATTAAGGTCTTCACCAACTCGCCAAACACGATTGCCACCATGTGTGGTGCGCAGCCGTCGGGGGCGTCTGTGCCGCCCACTATACGTGACGACTGGTAGAAGTCCAGGGGGTCGTAGGTATATTGGACAGGGAGGCCTGAAAGAAAGACTTGTTATTTAGTTTCGCTGGTAGTATTTACTTTCGGTCCCAGGAACCCGCTAGGGCATCGTATCGCGCGTCACGCCGCATCGTCTACGAGCGTATACGGAGAATTTGGCTATTAAGGCCAGCTCAAGACTCCTCGAAAAGAGACATTAAGCTCAGCAGTGCACGGTTACAGGGGCGCTAGCGCAAAACGAAAACGAAGTCGGTTCGTGTACTCGTATCTCCCTCTCCGTCGCATTTTCTTATTCGAGCGACGGAGGGATAACACGAACGAATTTCGTTTTCGTTACGCAGTAGGGTCTTAGGATGATAATGATGATGAAAAAATTTAACTTCGTACTACTACTGGGTACTTCATTAAAAATAATAGTAGGTATAATGGTATTGTCTTCACCTTCAGTGGAATTACCGGTGCCGCTTAAGAGAACGGATCATCGTTTGCTATTGGAATTCCAATTGTAGTCTAACCCAACACACACATAACAATTGTACGAAAAGTGTAGACACCATGACATTTAAGTTAACAAAATAAACATGATTTGGTTATCCAAATTGATAACTCTCTAAAAATGGTTGCATATCTTGGCCATCCAAAAAGGTGTATCGAGCTCCAAATAAAAACTTACCCAAAGAGAATCCTAGGATTCCTATAACAATGATCGAAGTTGAAGTAGACATATTTGTGGTTTGCTTTTGAACCTGTTCTCCTTCGTAAATTCCTCAAGGCTGTGGGTCGTGATCGCCAGGAGCGCAGTTCTTCACAGCCGTTCTCCAAACCCCTCTATTTTGGATAATTGTATTGCGCCTTGGATTAGAACAAGTACTGTTATGATATTCCATGACTTGACCGTCTATTTATACATGATACAGTATTTAGGTACTACTTATCTTTTTACCTTTACTGACTGATAATTTTTAATTGTCCTTCAAAGAAGTCATTAATTAGATTCGTTGTTGGCGCTATCCGATAATTAGGTCATCGTCCAATTTAATTCAATTATTTTTGTTTTTATGTCCAAAAGTTATGGTCCGACGTTGCTCAATGCCCTCTCTCTTTCAAAACGAATTCAATGTAGGTAATTCATTCAAACCAAAAAGAAACATTAGACAATGCAACTTGTGTTCTATGAGGGTAGAAGTTCGGTGGATGTGGCCCTTTTGGCGTGATTTTGTTTATTTATATTTCATGTGTTTGACATGTAGGTTACTAGTATCTAGTATTTCTGAACGAAACTTGTGCGTCAAAAGTTCAAACCAGTTCATAAATTTGCGATCATAATAATCCTTATTACATCGACATAAGGATGTAAATGGCATGATCGTTGACATAAGGAAATACATTTTGTTTTGGGTCTATGTAACGGCGTATTAAAAACTCAAAATTTTCAGAACTAATTTAAATTGATTTCCACTTAAGTGGAAAATTATTTAAGTGAAAGTTTGGGTGAATCAACTCTTATAGATATCAAGATATTATTCTAATAAAATGGCGAAATACGAGGGTAGAACAGTTTTTCTCACCTCCCATTCGAAATTCAAACTCTCAACTCTTTTGCATCTACCCCTTCGTGCGAAACACCGTCGAGACACGTGGTAAGTGGAATTTACCTGCATTTTACTGTATAATTTGTGGAGGAATTACTTAATAAACACCTTCAATTGAGAAAATAACTTATTTGCGGTAGTTTACGGTATGTTTTTATTCTGATTACCTAGGTTTATTCTGAAAAATGGACCAAGGTACAATCAATTCGGATAGCTACCCTGTTCTGTTGCTGCCAAAAAAGTGCACCTCGCTGGAAACCAATTGTGAAGTTTCTGATAATGTTTTTATAGAGCTGAATATCTCTTCTCCAGACACTGAAGGGAATGAAATGTGTATTTACACGGGGTTCTGTAATGTGAAGTTGATAGACAGCTATGATATGAAAGTGTGCCACAATGCAAAAGAAAACGGTCCTAGTGAGTATAATGATAATGACCTTATATCGGTGCTTGTTGATGAGGCTGGGAACCAGATAGCTGATGCGTACAATCAGAGTCAGGTCTGGATAGATCCTGCCCGGAGTCCATTTGTTTATAACCACTATGACACAGACCAGCAAGGCCATTACTCTATCTACCACAACACTAGAACCAACCACATAACTGTGGAACAACATAACACATACATCACCCAAAATGTGTACAACTACAACAAAGAGCCTACATACCCGGCTACAGATGAATTCGAGCATAAGAAGTTCCGAAAAGTCCAAGTCAGTGAATCAAGTACTCAGCAGACCACGACGGACCCAAACTTCAATTTGTATGAAGACGATGAGTTTGAGTGTGGTGTGTTTCTATCTCAGTTGCCGGAAGAGATTTTAAATGAGAAGGAGAACAGGGTTAGAGAAGAAAGGAAATACATTGGCATACCGAGTGAGAATGGGGCTCTGAAGCAGTTGATGTCTTCGGACATCCAGTCATCGACGAAGCAAAGGAAGACTATACTGTTTCTCGGTCACGACTCACATTATGGGCAGACTATACAGAAGATTGCTATGAATGATCCGTTCCTGGTGTGTTCGTTGAAGGAGGAAGTTAACTCACAAGTTGTCTATGGTATGTGTTTTTTATTGTTTTCTTTTTAAGGAATAGGTCCCCAATGTTTGTTAATACATTTGCAAAATATTTAATATTTGTGAAACATTTTAAAGCAATATCACTTTTTTAATACATACTTTTTCTAGCATTTGTGATGGTTAATTTGAAGCTGGGTAGAAATTAGAGATTTAAATATATTTTATCTTGAATTTGTGGTGTGTCTGTACATATTACAAATATGATAAGAATGTTTAGTTGGCTACACCTAGTGAAGATAAGAGGAAAGGGTTTGGGATAAACATTTGTAACAAAATAGTTCACACAATCCAAAATACAGCCTTAATTTTTAAGCAAGAAAGTTCAAATTTGTATGAGAGTTTTACATACTTGTTCATTTGAAATAATTTTAGTCATAGTTATACACACATATATAAATGAATCTTTCTTTCTTTTCTTTCATATATTTTAATAGGTGGGAATTGCGTTGTTTTCTGTCAAAGTATAGGTACACATTGTCAATAAGAACAACTTCTAATACTAATACCTACCGTTGCAAATAAATCTTACCTTATATTATCTTATCTTAATCTGTACTCCTATGTCAGTTGCGCCTTACTGACAACCGCCAAGTACAGTGGCGTTCATAAATATATGTATGTACTTACTTTACCAAATGTTCAAAAATATCTAAGCAAACTTATGCTGTTAAGAATAAAGTGGTGTTCACATGTTTTTGATCACCTTGTCCGGGGTCATATTTCGATCTCGTTTATACATACTTGTAGTTTCACGTAGCATAAAAGGTACTGCAATGTTATATCTAGGTACACAATCTTGGCCTATTTTCGCCATTCTACTCAAAGAAGTTTATTCTAGGAAAGGGGGAATTTCGCGCAAATGGAAAGCTAATTTATGAAAGTTTGTTACAAAAGTTTCTTGAAATATCAAGCAGTTAGCCTGCGAATGTCATATAACGTTTTATATGGAAAGCGAACCACCTTAAGAACTTTCATTAGTGAAGTTTGATTCTTTCCAATACGTCTCGAAACTTACCAATATTTCAGTATAGGTAATTTTCGTGACGTAGTGGAAGTGGAACAAATTATATTTCAACAATAAAGTTGCGATTCGCTAAACTTAAGTGGCAGTAGGCGGGGCACATTGCACGTAGAACCGATGGCCGTTGGGGCGGAAAGGTTCTTGAGTGGCGACCACGTACCGGAAGGAGCAGCGTGGGTAGGCCCACCACTAGGTGGACTGATGACCTGGTAAAGGTCGCGGGAGTCCGCTGGATGCGGGTGGCGCAGGACCGGTCATTGCGGCACTCTTTGGGGGAGGCCTATGTCCAGCAGTGGACGTCTTTCGGCTAAAAGTTGTGTAACGTAAAGTCGCGGGCAGAAGCTAATCAACTAAAATATATATAAAGAATACTGTATTTTTTCTTCTGTACATCTATGTCTGTTTGTTCTCCAAATAAATAAAATAAAATAAACTAAACTTGTATTTCCAGAGGAGCCAGACTACTTGAACCCGGGACAGAAGAAGTACCAGTGCGACAAGTGCAAACAGATCTTCGACCAGATACTCGAGTTCCGGCAGCACATGGTCGGTGACCACGTCAGCCCCAGGTACGGTGCCTTAACACTTTCGCAACCGGACTAAAAATGGAACAATTCACCAGAAACCGACAGAATTCGCTAGGCGTGTAAGTTCATACTACTGCCCGCCTAGCGGGCTCAGCCGGCATCTGAGCAAACATTACGAGTGCCCGCTCGGCCGAATTTCACCTTCCCATACAAATGGAGTTTCGTTCTCATTTTAAAACTACGTGTTGGATTGTGACGAAACTTTGCATTTAATTCATTTATATGGTTCCAGTTTATAAAACAAATGAAATACAGCAAAAACAAGTTTTGTACGAAAAACTTAAATTCGCTGTATTTTTTTACTATGGTATCTCAAGCTACAGTAACTAATTACAGACCTGGATATACGTCATGTCATTGTACATGCAAAGTTTCGTTACAATCCAACACGTAGTTTTAAAATGAGAGCGTAACTACGTTTGTATGGAGAATCGAGCTCACTGCGGACTCTTAACTCCTCCATCACCCTCCTACCCTTATTCCCGGTGCCCTAAATCAATCAATCAATCAATTATTTATTCTGCAAATAGGCCACAAGGGCACTTTTACATGTCAAACGGTAATTTACAATAAAATAGTAATCTTACACAATAATCATTTAAAATGATATATAAAAGGTTAACAAACTAAATGTCACTAAGTTAATGTAACAAAACAAAATTGCAAAATATGACCATTACATTCGATATAAGATCTGTATCCAGCATTAACAGAAGTTAATGATATTATTCAGTATTCCAGAGATGTATAAGGTCTCTGAGCGTCCAAATACAATTAATAATTATTCTAATATTCTAAGAGATGTATACGGTCTCTAAGCGTCAAAACAAAAAAGGAACATTAATGTTATATTGTCAGAGATGTACAGGGTCAATAACAATAAAACGTGTCAAGATCAGAATTATGTCTCTCGTCAATACGATAATAATAATAATAACACTAGTATTTAAGTAGTTAATTAGGTACTATGCCCTTGCAAGCATGAACAGTCCGGACTCCACAAACAGCACCCGATCACGAGTATGACGCATATCTCAGCCATCGCCTCCCTCAACCATATGTTAGGGAAGGTGGCGACCCGATCAACGACGCCACCGTAAGCAAAGCCCTTTAAGCGAGCATGACATATTCAAGCCACCGGACATTGATAATAGCAAAGATTAAGCGACTTGTTCGGCGAGAAACAGCATTACGTGCTCTCTTCTTACATAAAACGGTACAGTTAAAGGAACCCGGGGTCCGCTTTGACACCTAAGCCCAAGATTTGTAGTACTTTTACGAAAGCGACTGCCATCTGACCTTCCTACCCAGAGGGAAAACAAGACCTTATTGGGATTAGACCGGTTTCCTCACGATGTTTTCCTTCACCGAAAAGCTAACGGTATATATTCCGTACATATCCGGAAAAGTCATTGGTACGAGCCGGGATTCGAACCCACGACCGCCGCTTGACAGCCGCATGCCTGAACCACTAGGCTACCGTGCCTCGGCTCTTCACCACAGTAAATAATATATAACTTTTTATTTTAAACCTGACAGTTGCCTGAATAATATAGGTACCTACTAGAACGCAGTATCTCAACAAGAGTCTCTTAAGACCTTTGTACGGGTGTGTAATGTTTTTAACTATTTTCGATTTTTCATTAAGCATAAATCGAATTGCATAATTTTGAAATGCAGAAATGATTATTTAGTTTAAAAACAAAATGAATAAAAACAATTTGCTTAATTTCAGTAATAATAATAATTCAGTTGCATAGTAATGTATTTGCAAAACAGGAAATCAGTATAATGATCACTTTGTATTAATATTTAATGCTAATAACGTTCTTTTTCCAATAAAACCAAGTTCATAATCACGCCCCACTGCTGGGCACAGGCCTCCTCTCTCCTCTCGTGATCCAGAGGGTAATAAAATACCTCTTACCTCTACTTTCTTACCTCTAAGTACTCTTTTACCTCTACTTTCAATCTTCTTTAATATACCCTTATCACGAAACAAATTATTTAATGAAATATTTTTGTTTTCGTGTTATTTTTAACAAGGAAGTTACCCCGATCATTTTTATAAACGATATGATACAGAAAAATAATATAATGGATATACGTATATGTATAACTTATTTAATATTGTGTTATATAATGTATTGATATAATTTGAATATCGGAAGTCGATAAATGAGAAATCCCTATGACAGCTCGAAAGTGCCACGAGAATTCCGGCCTCTGGTAATGAGTCATGATAGTTTTTGCATTTTTGTTTTTAACAGATATTTTTGTGATTGTTTTAACTATATACAACGTGTTAATAAAATAACGCAAAACCTGTAAACAGTTTGTTCAGAATCCAGAGTAGAATGCGAAAAAAATAAAAATAAATTTTTTTGACGCGATTTATTTTTTACATTTGTATGGAGCAGGTCGCCCCAGTCGGCCAACACTCCATACAAATGTAAAAAATAAATCTTGTCAAAATTTTTTATTTTTATTTTTTTCGCATTCTATGCTCGATTCTGAACAAACTGTTTTCAGGTTTTGCGTTATTTTATTAACACGTTGTATATAAATATATTTTTTTTTAAATTAAAAAGCTACTATTGTCACCCCATGTCACGGACCCCTAAGGAGTCAATGAACCACACTTTAACAAACCCTGTTATCTATAGATAATGAAACCAAATAATATCTTATTCAGGACCTACGACGGCAGAACAGTCGGCGAGATCAAGTTTCTCTGCAACGAATGCGGGAAAAACATCAAATCGCAAAAGAAATTCGAGCAACACTGTATGAGCCACGGAGACCCAGAGCTAGAATGCAGCAAGTGCCACAAGGTGTTCGCTTCAAAATTCACCTTACGTGCACACAATAAGATCCATTCTCGCAAATACGGCTGCGTGTATTGCTCGAAAACCTATTCCAAAATGGACGGCTTGAGGAGTCACGTTGCTAAAGTGCATTGCATCTTCATGTGCGAGCATTGTGACTTTAAAACTAATAAAGGAAACGACTTAAGAGACCACCAGAAGGAACATAATGATGAATCAGATTTTGACACGTTGAGTGCTATGGATGAGTCGTGTGAGTCCGATATAATAACGTTGCAGCCTATGGACGCCGTGGAGGACGTGAGGAGTGTGAAGGATGAGGATATTAGGAGGGCGGACTCGGTGATAGCGAAGGTCATGTCGAATGAGATATTTGGGGCGAGAGGCAAGACGAGGCAATACAGGAAGTGTAATAAGGTATGTATAGTTTAAGTGTAGACTAAGCTAAGGGCAGCGATAAGAATCGACGACAGTTAAAATTGCTCTACAATAGGGTAGTTTCCTCATGTTAAAATTGATAAGTGATAACGTAGTTTTGCTAACTGGAGAGTAAACCATCGAATTATCGTAATAAAGTGTAAATTGCACAATATAAACAAAATAATATGTATTTTTTTATAGTCTAATAGTCAATTCAGTTCTGCCAAAACGATCCTTACACTTTAATAAAAAAATAATTGTATGACAACTATGCACCTAAACGCAGTATTTCACGACCAAAACAGTAATTTACTTGATTTTTCATACAACGATTAGTAGGTACAAATACTACAAATAGACAGCAATGACGTCACACTTCTATGTCAATTAGTATGAATCGTTTTGGCTGCCGTCAACCGCGGATGTTCTGCATGATTTTCAATCTCATTAGTACAGTTCGCGACAATATACTGTGCGCTTCTCCAGAAACTTCCTGCCTCGCACAGCTAAACTGTGGAATGGATTGTCGCCTGCGGTATTTCCGGACCGATACGACCTTCAAACCTTCAAGAAAAGAGCGTACTCCCATCTTAAAGGCCGGCAACGCACTCACAACACCTAGTGTTGCAAGTGTCCATGGGCGGCGGCAATCGCTTACCAGCAGGTGACCCGTCTGCTCGTTTGCCTCCTATATCATAAATAAAAAACATAAAAAATATAGGCGCCAACACGGCGCGCGCCGCGCTCGTGTTCAGTATTTTCGTCATTAGTCAAAAGAATCTTCCTTTCGTTTCTGTAATCTGACGATTCGCCGTATTCGCTATAAGTGATGCGTTAGGTTTGCAACGATTGTAAATCATTCGCAACGTGTTCGAGTACTGCGTGACCCTAGAGACGTCGTGAAATATCCGCATCCGCGGATGTCTTAAAAGTTGCATCCGCGGCATCCCTAATCTTAATCACTACCATGAGCAAAAAAAGGTACACCCTCGGGTAGCAATTCTGCGCAAAATGTAGGTACAGTTTTATTTGCTCCTGAGTGTTTCAGATTATGATTCAGTGCATGAATTCAGACTTATTTTTTACAAGATTTAAGTATATTAACTTGACCTGTTCGTAAGTAAGTGTGTAAGTTGTCCGTCATGCAATCCATTTTTCAGACACTTGCCGTTATCCGATTGAGCTGAAATTTTGCGTATTAGTATAGTTTGGATGACAATTCAATAATTTATTTATTTATTTATTTATTTATTTATTGCATATAATTAACACTATAACAGTCTAGCCTTACGTGCTAATCGGCGTTACATTTATTAATAGCTAACATGCATTATTTAGTAACAGGTGCAGTGAAAATATTATCATAGGTACATTTAATTTAAATTAGGATACATT
This sequence comes from Epinotia ramella, assembly GCA_947578815.1. Taxonomy (NCBI): domain Eukaryota; kingdom Metazoa; phylum Arthropoda; class Insecta; order Lepidoptera; family Tortricidae; genus Epinotia; species Epinotia ramella. The sequence continues at coordinate 3,681,846 of OX388214.1, read as the reverse complement.
ACAGTAGAATTTAGTAGTTATAAAATAATTGATTAAATGTCATTGAAGGATAAATAAATCGAGGAAATACAATAATTGTTTAAAGTCATAACCAAATAAGTCATAATACGTCAAAATAAATAACAACACAATAATAAGGTACCATCGAGCTGATCTGATGATGGAGACGGAAGGTGGCCATGGGAATTCAGTATTTAACCGACGTAACCCCGTTGAGTTTGGGCTCGTTAGAATCGTCTCAATGAGGTTGATGATGGTATACATAAAAGTACAGTCGGCAATAAAAGCTTGTACCAAAAATTAAATTTTTGTCAGAAACTTATTTTTCACTTTTTTTTGGGAGCTAGCTCCACTCTATAAGCATCCGCAAGCCGGACTGTGCTGGGACTGTGTGAGCGCAGCCTAATTGTGGAACGATTTCAACTGCCGTTGGTTATTGACGATGCCATTAACCTTTTGACAGCCAAAACAAAACGCTGCCTACCTGACGCCAGTGACAAATTAGAAGTTACGAGCGAGTATATAAATTATCGTCGTCCGTGGCCGTCGGCGTCGTGGCGACAATGGCACGACTTTTAGTTGTGGCTTTTAGTTGTGACTGTGGCTGTCAAAAGGTTAAAAACAACAAATGTTAAATGGCCTGACGACGGTCATAAAATGTCGAGTAAATATGTCTATCTATTAGGGATAATCTTAAAATGAAGTTTTTGTGCGGCATTAACTTAACTACCAAGGTAGTAAGTGTGTATGTGCGAGTTCATTCAACCCGCTATTTGAAAACATTTAACTATCACATTATACCAAATAAGCACTGATAGCGGGATAAAAAGAATTGACGTTTCAATCATTAAATTTAATGCAGTAATTGTTACAATGTGACTGGATTTGCGGGCGTGACTTAAGTTTATTTACGATACTAGCTGCCTTCGCACGGATTACCCGTTTTCCCGTAGGAAGGAAGCATTTTCCCGCGGTAAAAAGTAGCCTATGTTCATCAGGGTGAATGTAGCTTTCCAGTGGTGAAAGAATTTTTGAAATCGGCACAGTAGTTTTTGAGTTTATTCATTACAAACATACACACACAAAAAAATACAAATCTTTCCTCTTTATAATAGTAGTATAGATATAGATATAGATTAACAAATATTCATGCTCATCACACAAATATTTGCCTTTACCGGGATTCGAACCCAGGATCTTTAGCTTCATAGGCAGCGTCACTGCCCACTAGGCTAACCGGTCGTCACCCGGTCGTCGTCGGCCGGTCGGTCCTCGGTGGTATTTGATGATTATTACAGCTAAACATAGGTATTCGATGAAATATAGGAATGTACATAGCTAGGTAAACGAAGCAGTTGTTTACCTACTTGTCTCCATTTTTGTATACGGCACCAGCCTAAAGGATGACTCACGCTAGAACGGGACGTGTCCGGCCCGGGCCGTTTTCTCAGAAAAACGACGGCGTTTTTGCGCGGCCCAAGCCCGGCAGGTCCACGGCCGAGGCTCGGAAGCGGCTCGGTGTCGGCCCGGTGTCGGTCGCTCATATGTAACACCAACGTTTGACGGCCGGTCTACCTACAACCGAGGCTCGGACGACGCTCGGTCCCGGCCCGGCCCGCACACGTTCCTGTCATATCATAAGCCGAGCTGATATTGACTACGTTTACCGACCATTCACATCAAAACCAGTGAAAGTCTGACCTCCGAACACGCAGTTGTTATGACCCTCGGAATTGTTATACATATTGGTTGAATGGTGAGGTGGATTGGAAAAGGTTGTGAATATTATGACTGTCACATTGATTATTAAAAATCGTTCATGAGACGTTGTTTGCAATGGCTGGGTTCTTTTATCAGAAAATGTATACGAGGAACCTAATAATGAATTTCAATCAACTCTTTTTACCCGACTGCCGAAGGAGAGGAGGGTTATGACATGGCATGTTTTTTTATGGGATCTTGCTTATTTTTGTATGTTATTGTGTTATCATCAATATACAAATTATAAATGCAGTCCCATTCTTACTTTTTCATTTTTTGTCCCATTCACTATGCTCCAATGCAATTTGAGAAACGCCACATCCTTTTAAATTCGTCGGCAATTTTCCTCCACGTCTCTTCGTTTGGCTGTGGCATCACCTCTTTCATTAAACAATAAACTATTGCTGGACGAGTTTCGTCAACAATTTTACAAACGGTAGAATAACCCATTCGAAAATTGAGCGAGAGTGTTTTGAATGAATCCCCGTAGTCAGGAATCTGCAAATAAATTTAACCTTTAGTTTATAATTTACAAATGGATTTAAATGTATGGATTCAAACGTCGTAGGTACCTATTATTATTGGGTAGCATTACCTATAAAAGCTACGGTAGCCTAGTGGTTCAGGCAAGCGGCTGTCAAGCGGCGGTCGGGGGTTCAAATCCTGGCACGTACCAATGAGTTTTTTGGAGCTTAGGTACGGAATATTTACCGTTAGCTTTTCGATGAAGGAAAAAATCGTGAGGAAACCGGTCTAATCCCAATAAGTTCTCATCAAAACGGACCCCGGGCTCCTTTAGAGGCACATCCGGGAATAACGCTAGGAGGTTGATAATTAGTATCATTGATTACCTATATATATTATTGGGTAGCAGTAGCATTTCTTAATTTAATTTGTTTTGACGTAGATAACTTGCACCTCAAGCGTCAACTCCGAGCGATTGACTGTTTCCTACCAAAAACTTTTAAATCCTTATAAATGAACCTAAACGTCCTATTAGTCCTATACTATAAGGCAAAGATATGCTCTTGTGGATGAGAATAGGCTAAGGAACAAAGTGGCCCAGTGCTGCTTGGACACTTTTCGTCAACATCTTCGCAGATGCTGTACATACCTGTGCAAGTTTCCTCACGATTAAAACTATCGACATTCTCCACTCACACTAGCGAGTCGACCGTCGCGCACGCCTCCCAAAGGTCCGAAGCACCATTGCGTCGTGAGCGGGAAATACATTCAAATAATAATAACGCGCACATTTATGTTTTCACAAAATTTCAACTCTTCAACGTCACACAAACAATATAGGATCTGCCCACCTGACCGTACACAAACACAGACACCATAGCCTATGAATACTTGCAACTTGTGTAGTATAACAAGCTTGTTCTCAACCCTTTATTTAGACTTCTGATTATGCTTAGTCGAATCGCGGCGTCAGGATATATTTGTGAGTGAGCTTAAAATAACAAACAGAATAGCGGGGCTGGAGAAAAATGCACACTCACACTCTCATAGCACATACCTACTCAGATTTTATTGGATTATTTATTCGATATTGCTTACCTTAAACAAAGAGCTAGTCGATGTTCGGAGGATATAGGTTTCAGGAACCTTGTAATTTTATTTTCCAAACAGTGTTTAACTTTATCATGGATAGCACGGAAAGAATCTTGTGTCATGTGAAAGTAATCATAAAATTTGTCATCATAGGTCCAAAGATCTTTACACAAAATTTCGGATTCTCCTCTTTCTTCACGGGAACGCCAAAGCGGATGCACGCCAAATTGTCTTGAAGAACATGGTGCCAAATCTTCTTCTTCGTCTTGAATTGTTGCAACAGCCAATATTACATCGAAATCAGACACTCGACATTTTATTATTTTTATTAGATATGTATTTAAGATTACGTATTTATAAGATAATATAATTATGATGCAAAGGGATTATGTTGCAGTGCTCGAATAAATTGCAATGACAATGTCAATGTCTTGGTAAATGACATTAAATAGCGAAAGCGGCCCGGTCGCGGCCCGGTCGCTGCCCGTTGTGATTGACACGCAAAGCTCGTGAGCGGCCCGGCCGCGGCACGGTGTCGGCCCGGTGTCGGCCCGGCCCGGTGCGAGCTCGGTGACATGTCGTTTGCATAATGTCCCGGCCCGGTGGCCGAGCTGCGGACGAGGCTCGGCTCGTTGCAGGCTCGGACACGGCCCGTTGGCGAAATGTGACAAACAAATAAGCTCGTTGACGGCTCGTCACGATTACGGCCCGGGCCCGTCACGGCCCGGTCTAGCGTGAGTCATCCTTAAAGCGTATCTCATGGCAAATTAATACTTAGTTAAGTATGGCTCGCCCCGTACATACAAAAAGGTACTTCTCACAAACATAGTGTAGGCACTTTTTTTTTTTTTTTTTTTTATGATATAGGAGGCAAACGAGCAGACGGATAACCTGATGGTAAGCGATTACCGCCGCCCATGGACACTTGCAACACCGGAGGTGTTGTGAGTGCGTTGCCGGCCTTTAAGATGGGATGGATGGGATGGGATGTTTGTGGAAACAGTCAAGCTACAGACCTCTTGTTTGTATGGACGACCCGTTTACTATCCTCTTAAGGCCTCTCACAGACTGGAGCGGCCTGCTGTGGCGGTTAACTCGATCACGGCGTGGCAATTGACAATAACCGTCAAGCTTACTATTGGCCGGCACCGCAGGCCGTGCCAGTGTGATTCAAGGCTAATTATCACGTAACCTGTCATGTACAGTCGCCGTCAGTTTTGCATAAGTTTATCGCCTTATTACAATGGCATAAAGGTGGGCGGGGCACTTTGCACGTAGAACCGATGGCTGTGGGGGCGGAAAGGCTCTCGTACCGGAAGGCGCAGCGTGGGTAGACCCCCACAAGGTGGACTGATGAGCTGGTAAAGGTTGCCGGAGTCCGCTGGATTCAGGTGGCGTTCCGCTCCTTGTGGCACTCTTTGACTATGTACTCGTACAGCAGTGCACGTCGTTCGGCTGATATGATGATGATGCAAGTGGAAACATATCTTTGACATGGACTTACATTGTCGTCGAGTTATTGGTGTGACTGTACACCAACACTAATATCTGCCACAACTAAGCGCGCATAAACATCTGATACGACTCTTCTAGGGCCGTTCGGGTTCCGATATTTTGCCCGCTTTGTTATGGCACTTTGTTATCCATCCGCCTCTTTCTAAGTGTTCTAATTAGAAAGAGACGAATAGTATATATATCTCGCCGCGACACAGCGTTTCGCGCCTTGTGATAACGGTGCAGGAACTCACTAGTCCATATGAAAATACTTCCAAATGTTGACAGAAAAGTGTTAAAACCCGCCGGCTCTCCTGGGAACTCAAAAGGTTAATATGAAATTACCAGCACTGATATCTGACATACTCATCGTCATCATATCAGCCGAAATGCGTCCACTGCTGGACATAGGCCTCCCCCAAAGAGCGCCACAATGACCGGTCCTGCGCCACCCGCATCCAGGGGACTCACGCGACCGTTATCAAGTCATCAGTCCACGTTGTGGAGGTCTACCCACTGCCACTCGAGAACCTGTTCCCGCCCAACGGCCATCGGTTCTATATAGTACGACTCTTCTTAGGTGAATTTTTCGCTCCGAGCCCTAATCTTTCAAACAAAGGTCATTGTCTCTATTATCGCAAAGCCGCTAGCTACCGCGTACGCACGTGCCACTACAACATTCATGTTGAAAAACAAACGGTATCGTCATAGTATTAAGGTTCAAATTTAATGTCACTGATATTCTAGATATTACGTTTTGGTAGTGTAGGACGATAGACTGCCCCGAAGCTATACGGCACTCACATTATTTTGATACTTTGTGGTGTTAAAAGAAAAGCGGCCAAGTGCGTGTCGGACCACGCACAAGAAGGGTTCCGTGCCTTTTAAAAATAATAGAATAGAATACAATCATTTATTGACCATAACTTAAAATAACAATTTTCTTTAGATACAGTACTAAGCACAGCCTGTATTGTGGTAGTCAGATCGAACACGTGAGTTACAAATATCATGCAGCTATTAAAAGAAATGTAAAGTTTTTTATTTTTTTACACAAATTGGGCAAAAACATGCAATTTGTTGAATGTGTGCGTAGTGTAGTGTGAATGTCGAGTGAATGAAGGTAGGAGAGTGTGTGTAGTGTGTAATGTAGGAGAGGGAAGGATGCAAATGGCTCTTTACTTCAGGGCTTCTTCAGCCTGTTTGTAAGTCCAGGACAACAACAGCTCCCGTATTATCGTCTTAGCCGCGGCAAGTCGGCAGAGTTTTATGTCACAGACTTTCACGATGTGATTATAAACACGAGGTAAGGTAAATTCTTTGAAGCGTTTTGCTAATGTTGTTTTTGCAGTAGGTATCGGGACTTTAAAAACACTTTTCTTTAGCAGGTCAGGATATGATGGAAGTTGCAGAATTGTCTTGTGAGTGAAGATGGTGGCTCGATACAAAAATAATTTACGAACGCTTAATACTTCAACTTCGTTATAAAGATCTACAGTAGGATAGACCCGGGAACTACGAAGGGCCACCTTCAAAACTGCTCTCTGCGCGCTTTCCAAGATTATCAGTAATGATTTACCACAGCTACCCCAAACTAGAATACAGTAATCTAGGATAAACTGACACAGGGCAAGATAAATCAGTCTCAACAACTTTTGATCAGCACAATTTCTTAATAATTTCATTGTGTGTATAAATTTGCGCACTCTGCTAGATGTAACTGCAATATGCTTCTTATTCTCGTCTAAAAGAACACCCAAATACTTCACAGAATCAACTCTGCCGATACACGCGCAATAACATCCTGGGTCATCAGTCACAACGAAAGAGCGGCACAGTTCGAAGCATGTATTTTAAGATTACTCATTGGGACCATAGGGCGCGACGAAGCTGTTTTATGAAAACATAAAAATTGCGTTTTGGCTGTATTAATCGTAAAGGTCGTATCGTTACTGAAATCTTATGGCACTTACGTCCTTTTCTTTAAGGAAGGCAGTTTTTTATAAATATCTCGAAAACCTTTAAAGCGATCTTGTTCAAAACAATTTTCGCTATAAGAATTTAATAAGCCCTAAGCCTATGTCCATGATTTTTTTCATATTTTTAAAATACACGGTTCAAAAATTAGAAGGGGGGGGGACACAATTTTAGTGACTTTCGGGGCGATTATCTCCGACTCTATTCACTTAATCAAAAAAATGGCGGAGGAACCTTATATTTAATTTGAAAGGCCTGTCGATTGATGTGCCACACGTGGGCTTGCAATGAATTTTTTTTTTGACTTTCAGGTTTATGTATGGAGTGCACCCCTAAAAAATTTTTTTTTTTAAATTACATTACAAAAATATGTAGCGGTTAACAAAATACACCCATCCTCAAAATTTTATTCAAATGCACCTTATAGTTTTCGAGTAAAATGCCTGTGACATACGGACGGACAGACAGACAGACAGACAGACATGACGAATCTATAAGGGTTCCGTTTTTTGCCATTTGGCTACGGAACCCTAAAAACACGGTTATTTATGATAAAGCGTTGTATATTTTTTATATATAACAAAATCTAAGGTAACAATGTAACATTAAGATTAAAAAGTTTAACATAGGTAATAATCAACATTTTTCCGTGTAGGTAAATGAACTGTTGTCCGTACTACTTACTAGATAAAATCGTCTCATAAAAAATCAGATATCAAAGTCCGTAAACACAGCCACGGTCGTTATTCAAAGCTCTCTGTCGCACAAAAATCCAAACAGTATGCAATCAAAACCCAGGGTCACGTAAGCAGGTCGTCAAGTTTTTAACAATTATACTTGCAATCTGCCTACGTTGCTAATCCAAATGTAACGCATTCCAGGTATGCGATGTATGCCTGAAGATCTTCGACCGCATCGGCGACTTGAAGCGCCACCTCATCGAGCACATCATCAAGAGCACCCTCGACAAGATCCCCGTCAGCAGGAACGGCACCCTCAACATCCAGTGCGAGGTCTGCCAAGCGGAAATGTTCACTAAGGTAGACAGGTACAAGGCTCATCTTCGCGAGCACGCGAAGCTCACCATCTACAAATGCACATTCTGCGACAAATCCTTCAGTGACTCGAGCAACTTCTCTAAACATAAGAAGATTCATGGCACGACGTATCTCCAATGCGATTTGTGCAGTCGGAAATTCAACTCTAAACGCATGCTGATACAGCACATGGAATACCATAATAAGAACAAGCCTATACCTTGCCGGTTTTGCAATAAAATGTTCTATTTCGAGTCAATGCTGAATAAACATATCAAATGCGCTCACGCGAACACTCTGAGTAAATTCAAATGTCGATTCTGTTGCAGCTATTTTAAGACTTTGAAGGATAAGTGGGACCACGAATGGTCCATTCATAATGTTAGGAAGATGATTGTTGATTGTTTGATCTGCGACTCCAAGTTTAGGAAGTATACTGAACTGAAGAAGCATTGCTCTATGGTGCATAATGTTGAGATACCGCCCGCTAAGAAATTATGGCCGAAATAGGCAGGACCTATAAAAAAAGCGCTAAATGCATACAGGCTGGCCTGAGATGCAGATACTTCGTAGTTTAACGCGAGATTATATGTGTTTTCTACTATTTTTAACATATACGGTGCTCGCGAGGAATACAAAAGATTTTGAACACACATTCCTGAGGTCATGAGGAGTAAAAAAAAAATGAGCCCGAGTCAACTTCAGCAAAAAAAAAAGTTTATTTTTTATTTTTCGTTTTTTTAGTGTTTCGTACCAAAATTGGTCCAACGGAACACTTATGCGTTCACTCGGAGGCTGTCCGTCTGTCACAGCCAGTTTTCTCGAAGATCGTTTGACATAGGAAGCTGAAATTTGGTGTAGATATAGAAATTTATGGCCTAATTACATAAATAAAGTCACAAAGGTGTAAACCCCAACAAAGGGGGCACTTTGGGGGGTAATAAGGGGTTTCGCAATTTTTTATAAAATGTGGATGACTATTACTTTTCTATGAAACTTATCCTTTTTAATAAACCGTTGCCGATTATTTTTCCAAAAACGGATGAATTTAGTGAGTGGTAGCTGTCACTTTTATGTCTGTCAATAGCGACGCTAAACACAGGTGTGGCAACGTCGCGATCGAAAGAGCTTAATACACTTAGTAATCACAATAAATATTTTGCATGAAAATTTATAATATCTTCAAAACTAAGCCGGGTTTGCCTCCGGTTCTTATATATTTTTTAATCCTAATGACCCATGGAAAGCGGGGTTAAAATCCATTGGATTCCTCGCGAGCACCGTGTACAGCCGCCGTGTTATATGGCATGGTTATTATTGTCTGATTAATTGATAATGTTAACAACATTAGTCATAGATGATCTAAAAACTTGATTTCCCAGAATTGTTTGATAAAACAGTGCCGTAGAACCTCTCAACTTTCCTAGTCCTCTAGTCTAATATCACCTAATTATGCGACACGATTTACAAGTAGCAAAAAAAACTAAAAAAGTCATTATTATTGGCAGAAATTATGAGTTGGCACTCCGACTTACATTCCGCGCGCGTCTGTTGTGGTAGCCGGTTGTCCGTGAATATTAAGAAAATATCTTATTGCAGAATCGATTTTCCGCGGACAACGGGGAATTCAGATTAATTCGCCCGTGTGACGTCACAGTAGGTAGAAAAAAGTGACACGGTCGGTTTTCATACAGATTGAGGTGTTTAAGTTATCTAGTGTATATCTATATCTGTGGTTTATTCATTATTCATAGAAGTAATGTACCTATGTTAGTAATTATGACTCGCACAATTTATAATCGGAACACTATTGGAGTTTTAACGCTAATAGTTAATATGACCAGACCCCGTATCATGGTGGGCCTTATCACACGATAAGTGACAGGATAGAGCGTCGATAGAACGAGACGACGCTCCTATCTTGTCACTTATCGCGTGATAAGGCCGACCATGATACGGGGGCAGGGTTACGTCACTGTTCAATCTCGCCAAGTATCCCAGAGCCACGGACCATCATAATTTGTACAAGTTGTACTTTAGCAAAAGTAGTTTAATGATTTAGCGAAGTGGTCGCAGTAGATAACAAATAATATTCCTCTATTTAAAGTTGAAAATCAATTGAAAATAATTAAATATTAAAAGTAATCAAGAATCATGAAATTGCAGATCTCAGCGTTAGTTATAAGAGGTAGCTAGCGCCATCTATTGAAGTATTGAGAAATCTTTACTCGTATTGTAGCTAGGGTATCGTTGCAAAGTTACGTATGCCGTCAACAGTGGCGCTAGCGTCGCTGGGTAGTGTTAAGATAGTACTTATTCAGAGTTTTGCCACCGGCAAAGTTAAGTTTGTTCATTCACAACTTACAATTTTCTGTTTGTTTTTATTTTTATTTAAGGGTGTTTTTATAGAGATCAAGACTGAGATTATGATTATTATGAAGTTATACTTTAGGTGTTCAGAATTTGGCCACCGGCAACGTTAAGTTTGTTTACTTACACCTTTTTTGGTTTTATTTTCATTTGTTTATAGGTGTTTTTATAAAAATCAAGACTACGATTATGAAGTTATACTTTAGGTGTACGGGGTAACTTATATACTACTACTTGGTTCTTGCGGTCGCTACGCGGTGCGGGAGGGATGTGTTTGTGTGACGTTAGAGTTAGAGCTCAATTTAGCGCCCTCTGCTGGCGCTATCCCGCATTCGCACCACTAGCACCATTTTTGTATGACTACGAAAATAAGGTTTTACAAGTATTTAGTGTTGTGAAGAACGATGTAATTACGAAAGCTTTTCTTATATTTCTATAGATTAAGTTTTGTTTTTATATTCATAGTTGTTTCTACTTTTGTTAACTATTTCTTTAGTTGGACGGGCTTATTTAACTGAAAATGAGTTTGGTTGGGACTAAACTTGCAGTCTAACTACATTTATTAATATTAAGATTTTTTTTATTTAAACAAATAATCTGTTCCGTGAATATCACCCCTTATGAAAAGATCACCAAAAGGAATTTTCACAAAAATAAATAGTTTTGTTGCGCGTGTGATTTTAAATAATTGTTCTAATTTTAAAACCTGAAGAAGAATATCAACACATTAGATAAAAGCCAACAAAAGTTAATTCTGAAGAGAAAAATGGATTTCTCATTCATAAGCTGTTTCTTAGTTCGAGATTAAATCTGTGAACTAAACTTTTGTACTGATTTATTTATTATGAACTTAAAAAGTTTTATATTTGAACATTTTTTTTATACAACATTGTTTTTTTAATTTAGTTTTCAATAAAACGTTTCAATACATAGTGTATCTTTCATTTCATTTGCCTTACGTATAGAATCGAAAATAAATAAATAAATATTAGGGGATAATCTTACACAAATCGACCTAGTCCCAAAAACTACTGCTAAACTACTAACAAAAGCATGTACTATGGGTACTAGACGACGATAAACATACATATATAGATAAATAAATACTTAAATACATAGAAAACATCCATGACTCAGGAACAAATATTCGTGCTCAGCACACAAATAACTGCCCTTACCGGGATTCGAACCCAGGCCCTCTTGCTTCGTAAGCAGGGTCACTAACAACTTGGCTAAAGCGGTCGTCAATTCTTCCTGTTTTGGCATAAGTATGTTTTTTACTATAATCAGCCAAACGCAATAATTCTGTGCCCTGCCCTGTCTAACTTCAAACCAAATATGTTGTATCGATTCTAACCTACCTACTTGGCACATGTTTTGTTATGCGTTCCTTCGGTGACTTTTTAAAACTAGCGCGTGCTTTAAATGTACGACTATATAAGTCCTCTTGACAGTTAATCACGGCTTCCATAATGTATAAAATGTACAAAGAATACTCTCAAAGTTTGAATTGAATGATAGAATTTTGACACTAAATAATTATCACTTCAAAATCCTAATACAAATGTTTGGAACACATGGTAAAGTGTATGTTAAATAAAGGATAATATTTAATCGCAAACCACAGACATCCACTACTAGCGCCCTCTACAAATGTTTATAGCAACACTATTAAAAAAATAAAGTCTTGTCTACGATTTGTCTTGTACATACATCCGTTGTTTCATTTAATAGTAAAGCCCATATAAATTATTATAAAACATTAATAAGCTATTAACCAACTGTACCGTCATTCGAAGCCTAAATAAATGAGAGTGGCAACACTGATTTCCTAAACGATGACGGTTGAAGTGCCTTATTTCAGTACTGGTCACCCTGTTTCCTGCGTTTCGTTCCCGCCTAAATACCCTACCACCAGTGGCCCGTTTCACGAAGCTACAAGTTACAATTTTACAAGTCTAAACTAGCAACATTGGTTGAAAAAGTCACTACAAGCGTTTCTCCAAACTACTTTTGTACAAATTGTAAAACTCAAGTTACAATTGTAAATTTTGAACCACAGACATTTTTTATTATTTTATTGATTGAAATTGCTTAAATCGAACTAACGTTTCTCCAAGATTTTGTTAAATTGTCAACTTGTATTGGTCACATTGTAAAAAAAACTACCTAGCTTCCGAGCTAAGTAAACTTGTAAATTGTTCTGTTCTGTTCTGTAAATACATTTTATTCGAGCAAAATGTGGCATTCGTGGGACTCTACTGTTGACGAAGATAATGATGCGGCTTCTAGTAGCTTCCGCCAGCGGTTACCTAGAATTTTCCGGACCAGAATGAATACTGGGTTCCGAACCTCTGTTTATGAATTCAACGAAGGTTTTTTTTTTTTGCAAAATTATTCAAGTTTTCACTTCTACGGGCACTCCCGGAGTGCAACCCGGTCTTTGTTTTTTGCTTTCTATACCTTACGGTGTGTACAATCGCCATCAGATATATCGTAGCGAGCGGCCAAAGTGATCACAAATATCTGAACACGTCTCTATTGCCGAGGCATTAGACGTGTTCAGATATTTGTGAGGGACCTTGGCCGCTACGATATATCTGATGGCGACTGTACTTATATCTAGTACTATCAAGTACTATTTTATAATAATAGAGAAATGGCAGTCTCGGGTTATGTTTATGTTCCGGCGAACATAAATAAACTACACAATAATAGTTTTCTTCTTTTGAAAACGTTATAATTATAAAAGTCACGTACATAGAAAATAATAAACAAACGTCAAAAACATGTCAAAACATCAACAAGTTTTTTTTTAAATATGGACGTGACAGAGACTTGTTAAATCGAGATGTCATTTACTTGTAATCGAGAATATCGTACAGTTTTATTATTCTACCATGGAAGGCCACCATCGAGAAACACTTGTACTTGTAAATTGTAACTTTATGTTCTTGTTACTTGTTCGATTGTAGTTTGTAACTTGTAGCTTCGTGAAATGGGCCACTGACATTATATTAGTAAAATATAAAACCGTGTATTGTCAATTGTGTATTCGCCAGTTTTATTGGCATGGCAAATTATACTTGTATATGTTTTTGTTTTCAGAACCGTGCCAGGGCACGAGGTCTGTTAAAGACTTCAAGCAATGATATTTAACCCAAAGGTAGTAGTCGTTCCGGGGAGAACGCTCTACTATTTACACACAAAATTACAAATAAACATACTCTTCATTATGTTAGTGTAGATAAGGTGAAGAACAAAAACGTGGTAATCTTAACCCAGTAATATTCATAAAAGTAATTGTTTCTTTAACTGAATTTGCGAAACAAGCTAGTCAAGGAGCGTTGCAAAAAACGAGCTGGTTCCTGTTTAGTAAATAATGCAATCTGACAAGTTTTACTTAATATTTGCACAATTTAAGACAAATTGCTAGTCAAATTGTACCTACATTTCTACAAATTGCAAATGTTTGTCATTGGCTTCATTTTTGTGAGTAATTTTAGATTGTAACATTTACAAAGCGAAGCTCAGGGGCCCGTTTCACAATGCTACAAGTTACAAATTACAAGCGGAGGTCTCTTTTCAATACCTTTTGATAGAAAGAGACTTCCGCTTGTAACTTGGAAGAGTAAGTAAGTAAACATTTATTTGTGATACCTACACAGGTTGCATAATAGATGATAATAGTAGTTATGTATGAACTTAAGTGGCAAAAGTCTGCTCGCATTCAAAAAAAAAAACTCATCTCCCATATTTGAAAAAATAACAAGATTGTAAATTAAGATAGGCTCAACTTAATTTGGAGACATTTGTGAATATTATATATAAAAAAATACATATTACAACCTTTATTACTTCTCATAAATTTAGTTTGATTACAGAACTACCTGTCCCCATAAATATTCCCGTTTTCGGCGCGGAGTTTTTTCCCGCCGAAAATCAAATATTTAAAAATCATGAGCCACGAACGAACCGGGTGCTATATGTATATATATTGGCTTATGCATATGTATATGGTAAAATTAGTAATAGGGCAAGCAAACTAGATGGCAGCACTAGTTGTGACAGTTGACGGCTTGAAGTTGCCGATCTATCTCAGTATATTACACTCTTATCTATGGACTGACTTGAGCTGTCGGTTCGCCACAGCACAGCTGCTGCCCTCGCATATATATTTGTGGTGGCTATACGCCACACGTGGTATTTCCTATCATAGGTAAGTACTATTTGTCCGAAAATACCCGTTATTAATTAAAAAAACAATTTATTTATTGCTCTGTATTATTTTCATCAACATAGATTATGTCCAAATCTAGTTTTCCATTGCGGCTTTAGTTTGACGAGACACACTTGACGTGCGTTCAAAACCAGCGATGTATAAATAGGCTATTCAAATTGTCGAGTCGCTTCATGGTCGATTTATTCATTTTTCTGTCACTAGTGCTGTACCAATGTGCTTGTACACTGTGATTTTCTTACTCGGTTAAATCGATTATAAAAGCAGAGAAATGAAAATTACGTTTTTATATTATTATCTACTCTTGCGTTCCTGACCGATTGACACACAGCGCACGGCCTAAACCGCTAAAGATGTAAGCATGAAATTTGGCACATATATTCTTTACAGTACGTGGACGTGTACTAAGAACGGATTTTTCGAAATTCAACCCTTAAGGGGGTAAAATAGGGGTCGAACCGTTATATGGAAATCGTTCATTTGGAAAGTTAAAGACTCGAATCTTTGTATGGAGTTTTCTTACTAAAAAACAAAACAAATGATTTAGCGTTGTTATAAAAATTCATCCACTGAGGGGGTCAAATAAGGGTGCAACGTTTGTATGGGGGAAACTTTATTTTTTGAGCTAGAGACTTGAAACTGCAGAAATATTACATATTAAAATACAAAAATAAGAATTTTCAGTGTTTTAGGAAATACCACCCCTAAGGGGGTTAAACAGGGGTGCAAAGTTATTATGGGAGAAATTTAATTTTTTGAGCTAGAAGCTTGAAACTGTTGAAAGATTACTTATTTAAATACAAAATAAAAACCTTAAAGCGTTTTGGAAAAATCCACCCCTACGGGGGTAAAAAAGATGTGAAAAGTTTGTATGGGGGAAACTAATTTTATAAGCTAGAGACTTGTAGCGGTGCACAGCATCGGTGTGAATCGGTGTGCCGTGTTCTAATCGGGCCTTTACACATAAAGTTCGGACCGCGGGAAACGCCTTGCGCCATTCCCACCCTCGTTCCGAAGCGAGCAGGAACGTAAGCAATCCCTTCAGAAATTTGTTCAAGATGCTTAGGGAGTACGTGAACATACTAAAAGTCTCGACGAGTTCTTTCCTTCTAAAAATACTGTAAAAAAAACTAAGACTTTTTTAAGACTATTTTTTATTTCTCTGTCGGTTCTTATCGATATTTTGAATCGATACAAAATTATTACAACTGCCGCGTGCTAGTCGATGTTGACGAATCGATTTCGCGCGGATTATGTTTCTCGTCACTAAATTACGCTTGTGACGTCAAATTACCTTCGCAAAATGTTACACGCTCGGTTCCCATACTAATCGGCGCGCACTTTCCTTCTATCTTGATATAGTTCTGTGGAGTAATATGCCTATACGGTCTCAATAATCGGCTTTAATAAAGTCGCGTCTAGACAACTACATATTTTTTACTACTAATTCGTTCGGATAAGTTCATATTTATTCATACCTAAGTATATGTAATAGTGATGCATTGACTTTTGCACTGTTAACACTGAAAAGTTTTAAATTTGGCCCGATTGACC
Organism: Epinotia ramella; assembly: GCA_947578815.1. Classification (NCBI taxonomy): domain Eukaryota; kingdom Metazoa; phylum Arthropoda; class Insecta; order Lepidoptera; family Tortricidae; genus Epinotia; species Epinotia ramella. Next base: position 3,665,856 of record OX388214.1, on the reverse strand, counting down.
CATTATTATTATTTGTTTAATCGTATGGCATATATTATTTATATTATTTTGGCCTTTAAAGTTTGTCACTCTTTAGTACCACCCAGGGGACACGTGCAGGGTTGTGGTAGATTGACGATTGACCCATTTATTCAAAAATAAAGTCGGGTGGCAACCGGCAAGCACTTTTTAGTTTTTTTTCATACAAACGTTTTTCAAACAACATTGCCTAGTTATGAATCATTATCATATTATTTTTGTTGTATTTAGTCAGGTATGTTATTCGATTCCCGGTTTTTTTAAGTCTGCATTATTTTTTGAAATAAATAGGCCATATTTCCGCAGTTTACAGCGACTAACTAGCGACCCGCCCCGGCTTCGCACGGGTACATACATATAAACCTTCGTCTTGAATCACTCTATCAAAATCCGTTGCGTAGTTTTAAGGCGCCGTAGGTTCAGCGAAAAATATCGTCTCAGGGGGTGCGGCCCCCGCGCGCGCGGGGAGCGCGGGCCGCAGCTCTCCCGCCGTGCGCGCGGAGTGGAAACACACAGTACAGAGTAAACAGTACCACAACGAAGCGGCTAATTCGTATTCTAGTTTAGACGCGGACTTGCGGTTTTTAGAACTAAAGCAAAAATTGTAGTTACTGCAAAGACCGGAAAGTAAATGGGTTGCCAACCATGTGTGTATTAAAAAATTAAGTCAGTAGGTATAATAAAATAGAGACGGGCGCTGACGGTATTACACCCGGTAAATTCGCCAAACTAACCACCCGATATTTACTCGCTTACACCCGGGTAGAGAAAAAAGAGAGAAGTGGAGTAGAGTGGTGAGGAAAGGAGTTGAGTGAAGAGGAGAGGAGTTGAGTGAAGAGGAGAGGAGAGGAGAGGAGTAGAGGAGAGGAGTTGAGTGAAGAGGAGAGGAGAGGAGTAGAGGAAAGGAGTTGAGTGAAGAGGAGAGGAGAGGAGTAGAGGAAAGGAGTTGAGTGAAGAGGAGAGGAGTTGAGTGAAGAGGAGAGGAGAGGAGTAGAGGAAAGGAGTTGAGTGAAGAGGAGAGGAGTTGAGTGAAGAGGAGAGGAGAGGAGTAGAGGAGAGGAGTAGAGGAAAGGAGTTGAGTTAAGAGGAGAGGAGTTGAGTGAAGAGGAGAGGAGAAGAGTAGAGGAAAGGAGTTGAGTGAAGAGGAGAGGAGTTGAGTGAAGAGGAGAGGAGAGGAGTTGAGTTAAGAAAAGAGGACGAATTTCAACTGGGATACTCACAACTTATTGAAATCTCAAGTGCTATAAGTGGAGAGGAGTAGAGTGGAGTTAAGAAAAGAGGACGAATTTCAACTGGGATACTCACAACTTATTGAAATCTCAAGTGCTATAAGTACTTTGCTAGGGTGCTTCGCTAAAATTTATTGCGTGTATGTACAATGAATTTTAGCGAAGAACATTTATAGTATGGCGGAAATTGGCCAATTTGATAAAAGTCGTGGACACGTCTTCTATATACCTAAAACTGGTATGGATGTGTTCCTTGTTGTCTCCAGAGTACGAATCTACCGGTTTTAGTTAAGGGAGAGGACAGACATAGCTGTGACGTCACCAAGATGGCGGCCGACGGTCATCGATTTTTGTTCAAATCTCGGGTTCTATTTTTCTGATTGGTTTGTGTGAGGTGTCATTTGAAAGCATTATAAATGTTCTATAATTCATTTTATGAGTTCTGTTTGTAGTCAACCGTTTGTAAAAAAAAAAAAAAAATAGATTACTTTACCTTAGACGTTTGCTTTCTTACCATCATAATTCGAGAAAGAGATACTTTAGCGTGATAAATGTCATTATAAAAAATATCAAACATTTTATAAGCTTGCCAATAATATGCAATTTGTCGTCGTTAAATAAAAAACATGTCATTTATGGCCAATTCCGTAACGCAAGTCCGCGGCAACCGGCATGCTGCGTATGATTGAAATTTGAAATACTACGAAAGTTCAAATTTGGTGTTCCCAAATGAAAGGTATTGTTGTTTTTGTTGTTGCCCTAGGGTACCCCCGTGGTGCTTAAGGTCTGCATAACCTCTCGCCACGCCTCTCGATAACCTCTCGACTCTGGAGACAACAAAGAACACATCCATACCAGTTTTAGGTATATAGAAGAGATGTCCATGAAAATCGTGAAGGAGACGACTTTTTGCGATTTTGCCACCGTACTATTAGTATAAATAAATAAAAACTTGTTTGTCATACCTTCTTTATCGATAAATGTTTAAGAATCATCAGCGACAGTCAATAAGAGCAGCAGTTGGTATTACCCAGTACAGGATATATTATCTGGTGTATGTGTGTGTGAGTGTGTGTGTGTGTGTGTGTGTGTGTGTGTGTGTGTGTGTGTGTGTGTGTGTGTGTGTGTGTGTGTGTGTGTGTGTGTGAGAGAGAGAGAGAGAGAGAGTGTTTAAGTGGGTGAGTGTTTGATAAAGAGACTGAGACAGGTAAGGTAGGTAGAAAGTAAACTACCATTTTCTACTATTTTGTTTAATTAGGTAAATTATATGTTTTATACAAGTTTTTGGTATTTCACTGTACCAATGATTCGTCACCTTTCGTTGTAGATGTCGATCGATTAGAAGACGCTCCTCTAATTGGCATTCCTCGCGCTTGCCGTGAGTCCACTAATTCTGGCAGTAAATGATCATAGTAAACCTATAACAATAAATATTAAATCCATAAATATATGCTAGTAGTGTAGTAGTAGTAGTACTTATGAGTACTATGGTAAGTAAAAGACTATGTCATGTAATATAACTTACACGTCCTTCTTTTGTCGCGAATTGGAGACAGAATCGTTTTCATTATTTTTTTCGACATCGTCGCAATCGTTTTGTAGCAAAAATCTGGAAATAATAAATAAATAAGATTTCGTTACACACTATCTCTCTCTTTCTCTCTGGCCATATAAGATAGACAAATACTATCTCTCTCTCTTCATCTCCCTCGATCAAACCATCCCCCGAACCCACTAAAATATACAGTGTTGTCACATGTTCAGCAAATCCGTTTTTTTCAAGATTTCGCGATCACAACGCCATCTACCGGGTCCAACTGTTTTTTTTTTCAAACCATCCAGGGACCCACTTAAATATCTATACACAGTTTCATCCAAATCGGTCCAACCATGCGTCATTTCAATTGTGATCACGACGCCATCTACCGGGGGTCCAACTGTCTTTGTAAACCATCCATGCACCCACTCTCAAATATGTAAACGAAGTTTCATCCAAATCGGACCAGCCGTTCCTCCCCATACCACTCCATTCCTCTCCTCTCTGCTGAGAGTGTGACTGTCACGCGAGTTTCGGTTGCGCCACGCTCACGTACTGACTAGACTAAAATAATTATTACTTACTCATTCGATGGGATGGGAACACGGTTTCGTTATTTTCTTTGTAGCGGTCCAACAAACTAAAAGAAAATGATTACATTCAAAATGAATAATTCGGTATGATATTTACAGTTCCTACTTATTTAATAAAAAAAACACTATTCATATAATTTCTTCGGAATATAGCGAACTACAACAGCGTCACACAGCCAGTAAATACACCTACACTACTGCATTTATTATTTATCTGTGATTTCACTTACCGTTTCGCATTTGTTCTTCGGGCAATCGCTCTGCAATTCATAATATGACTCCTTCTCCTTTTTTTAGTTTTATTCTTTTTATTCCCCATTATAGGGAGCACGCAGAGTATATTTTTTGTAAGAAATGCACTTGGCCGTACGGATTCGGGAGCACGAGTCGCGCGACACAGGTCCGTCCCCGAACGCAGCTCGCTGAGCACTGAACGGGTGGCGGCCGGCGGTCGGGCACGAGTAGAATCGCAATTATCGATATTTTCGAATTATTATTTTTGATTGTTTTTATTAAAAAAAATGTATTCACTGATTACCATCTAAAATACAAATACGCAATTTCTGATGCAAGTTTCATGTTGGTAGCTAATTTTAATAAAATCTAATATCGTTTTAAAGAGTGTAATTAGAGGTATGTTGGCGATTTTTTTCTATCGAGCGAAAATTGCTTAATCATGTTTCGACTCACTGATCTCGCTGCAGAAAAGCCTCAAGATTACTATTCGTATTTTTTTGAAACCATATTATTGTACACAGACGCATTATATTGTTTCAAAAACTGCCTTCGCTGAACCTACGGCGCCTTAAAGATCTAAGCATACATAGGAACAGACAGCGGGAAGCGACTATGTTTTATACTATGTAGTGATAATATTTTAAGAAGCTAAAACGAAGAATTTATTTATGGCTATTTTATGAATTAGCTGTATGATGGGTAGGTTGGTTGACTGGATTAGCGATTTAGGTAGTCCGAAAAACGTTTACTGTGTGGAAAGTGAAAATAACCATAATATCTAATTATATAGGTACATACCTCGGAATCTGTTTGCTGAACAAAGAATCCACTCACGCTGTTCTAAAATAACTTGGGCCTTTTCTTATCACACGCGTTCTCTACGGGAGCGCGCTGCGGACTAGGAAGAGCGGTGGCAACGAATCAACATAATAAAACGAATAAGGCCCCCCGCCCGAAGATGACGTCAGTGACCGTCATTTCGGGAATTCCGCGAAATTGAGGAATATAACAGAGCAATTATAGACCTTGTGGTTTTACAATAAGGTTTATGATACTTTAACATAAGTATAGGTTATGTTTTTACAACAACGAATCGTGACCTAGTGATGTGCCGGGGAATATTCTCGGGAACGAGAATATTCCCCAAGCAGGGGAATAATTGAAATAGAAATTAGGAAAATGAAGATTGTAACAAGAGCAATTGATTAATAGCCATGATTGAGCAAGAGATTAATAGCCATTCGCCAGAAACTGCTTTTTTATACTAATTTTTGGTTTTCATTTCAATTACCATTTAAAATGTGAATATATTCATATTTTATTATGATATTTTTATGAACTTGTGATATCTTGTATCGTTTTTGTTACTTGTAGAAGTACCTACTTATGTAAAATTTGTTTATTTCGGCTGGGGGAATATTCCCAATAACTATGGGAATATTCCCATTGTTCCCGGGAATATTCCCATTGGTCCCAGGAATATTCCCATTGGTTCCAGGAATATTCCCAGGAACATTGGGAATTTACTTTTGCGGATAAATTACACTGGTTAATGTCTTGGTAAAAAAATGAAGGGCCAAACTTATCATGGAATCCCTGATAGAAGATATTTGTATATATACATGCACAATTTCAACATTCCCGTATATTCCCGGGAACGGCACATGGCTAGGCCAGGTCGTGGCGCTTCTATCAGGTCTCCGTCCTGGATTTCAACATTCCCGTATATTCCCGGGAACGGCACATGGCTAGGCCAGGTCGTGGCGCTTCTATCAGGTCTCCGTCCTGGATTTCAACATTCCCGTATGTTCCCGGAAACGGCACATGGCTAGGCCAGGTCGTGGCGCTTCTATCAGGTCTCCGTCCTGGATTTCAACATTCCCGTATGTTCCCGGAAACGGCACATGGCTAGGCCAGGTCGTGGCGCTTCTATCAGGTCTCCGTCCTGGATTTCAACATTCCCGTATGTTCCCGGAAACGGCACATGGCTAGGCCAGGTCGTGGCGCTTCTATCAGGTCTCCGTCCTGGATTTCAACATTCCCGTATGTTCCCGGAAACGGCACATGGCTAGGTCAGGTGGTGGCGCTTCTACCAGGTCTCCGTCCTGGTTTTTCTCTTCGACTTTGATAGAGATGGAGGTCGTCGGGTATATCTCTCAGGTCTGCAACGTTCTCAGCCAGGAGGATGAGATCATCTGCGAACCTCAAGTGCGATATTGATACCAGGGATGTTGCAGACATTCGCATCCGCAACTGCGGAAGTTCCGCACAAACGTGAGGATCGGCATCCGCATCCCCAAAAGGCAAATGCGGAGTAAAGAGGAGTAAGAAAAAAAAACTTCTTTCCGTTTCTGTGACCAAGAGCAAAAGCGTTTTTGATTTGTTCTCTACGATTGTAATTTTGTCTCAACGTGTTTGGTGATCGCGTGATATCATAAATCATAATATAGACGTTGACCCCAACATCCGCATCCGCATCCGCGTGGGCTATTAAATTAGTACTTAATATATAACTAATTATCATAGCATGCTATGCATGATAATTGGTTGTGTGTTAACCCTTAATTTGGCAGAGGAAAAACAAATAAAAAATTATATATTGCTATGTTTGCTCGCCTTCATAAATCCAATACATCATGGAAAAATATGAAAAAAAATCTTTTTGTTGTATTTTTTGTAAAACAGCATGTATGGCAGAGCATACATTGTCAAATGAAGGAAACGACTTTTACAAAAATTAAATCTATGTTTTTGTGTGAAACTGTAAGATTGTATTTATCAAATTGCACAAAACAAAACTAACAAAAATTATAAATCTCCTCTCAAGACAAAAAAACAAAAATTCTATCAAAAAAAAAACATGATAATGTTTTTCTCTCAAAATACAGGGTCTAACAAAAACATTAAAAACAAAACAATATTTTTTTTAAATTGTTAGTTTTTGTTCAGTTTCATGGTCTTTTGAATGGTATTTTAAAAGTCAATTTTTATTATTTTTGCCAGCTACAAAACACAAGCGACCATTACTTTTCATACACTGTGGTAAATTTCGAACAAATTTATTTAACAAAATTTGGCAGTGTATGACACGTCATACAGGTTAGTTAGGCCATGCTTTCTTACGACTTTGGCAGTGTATGTCACGTCATACAGCGAGTTTGAACTGAAATTGCTGTGAGTAGTTCAGTGAGTTACTGAAATTAAGTAATGCAGTTCGATGAACAATATATTACAGCTTTATGAATTAACAAATAAAACAGCATGTTTCATAGAAAAGCTATTTTTCACCTATTTCGGGAGTAATGTTGCTACCATAAAAAAATAAAATGAAGTAAATCTTGTCATAAATTTAGTCGTTAGATTTTTTTGAAGTGCTAGTATGACACGTCATACAGTGCCAAATTAAGGGTTAAGTAGATATCCTAGGTCAATATTAATTTCTAAACAGTCATTAACAAAATACTAACCTTAAGCACAAGATGCACTTCGATCTTGTCGGACACGGTCAATATCGAGCATCCGACCGGCGGTTTCTCCTCACACAGCTCGCTGTTGGCCAGGCTCTGGAGATTACTGAACAGGCATTCAGGCTCAGCAACCTACAAAAACAGAAAATACAATACAATGAAGAAAGAAAGAAAGAAAGAAAGATATATTTATTCACAAACACACATGACACACATATTAAATAATAAAATAAACAAGAAAAGCACATAAAACATGAAAAAAAAGTGTGTCTCTGCGGCAGTGAACCGGACACTGGCTCAGCATTATGCTGAGGTGTCAAGACACCTACAGCGCTGATTTTCAGCCAGCACCGTTGGTGACTCACGGAAACGTCATACAATTTAATATATAAACTACTATACTAATACACTATTGGGATAGACGAGAGAGAAATAAATATAAATACCAGGTGATATGTAATGTAGGCCTACCTACATGCAGCATCAATACAGTAAAAATAACTTATTAGACAAATTCTAAACTAAAACAACTAAATAAAAAATAAGCAATTGGTTTATTTTTTTGCTGTCACAGTGCTGGATTAGGATATCAATTTCTGGAGCGTCAACAAATAACCCTTAAGCTTACGCTTAAAGGTGTATCTGCTAAGCGCTCCTTGGATAGGGGGAGGGATATCATTCCAGCACTTAGACGCCGCAAACTTGAAACTACCTCGGAAAGCAGCGGTTCGGTGCATAGGTATAATGGCCATTGCCTTGAATCTGCGCGCACTCTTGGATCATACCAGTTTTTTAAATAGGTAAGATGGGGTCTCGTGTTTTACCACTCCGAACAGCAGAGTGGCCAGGTGCAGGCGCCGTCGTGCAGGCATGTTCAACAAGTTAGCGGCGTTCAAGTACGGAGTGATGTGGGACCGGGGAGGGACTCGGAAACAAAAACGAGCGCATGCGTTCTGCACTCGTTGTATGAGCCTCTTCGAACGACCAGTAATGCACCCGTCATACACGACATCGCAATAGTTTAATCTAGATAATATAAGTGATTCACATAGGTCGACACGCAAATCGACACTTACGGTAATCACGTATATTATATAGAACTTTAAGGCGATAGAAACAGTTACTCACAACATTTAGTATGTGGTTCTCAAAGCGCAAGTTTCCGTCCATAAGAAGGCCGAGGTTGGTTGCTTCTACCACCTGTTCTATTGGTTACATTCCCGGAAGTAAGAGCATCAAGGGTATTACGGATTTGATGTTTTGACCCGAAAAATGTTGTTAGAAAAATAGAGTTGCACGTCGTCCGCGTACAGGTGATACTTACAGCTTTTTATACTGTTAGTGATGTCAGCGCTATACAGTATAAAGAGCAGGGGACCAAGTATCGAACCCTGCGGTACTCCTCTTGTCACAGGACAAACAGAGGACCGCAGAGCACCACCATTCACCCTACGCAACGCAACTGCCTGCGCACGGCCAGACAAGTAGCTACAGAACCATTTGGTTGCAGTGACATCAAATCCGTAATAAGACATCTTGGATAATAGAAGAGGTACGCTAATGCAGTCGAAGGCCCTGGAGAAGTCTAAAAGAACTAAAAAGGTACTTTTACCAGCATCGCGAGCCTGTAAGATGTTGTCGACTACATCGAGTAACGCAGTAGCTGTCGACCGACCCTTGCGAAAACCCGACTGCAGTTCAGGAAGTATGCTGTTTTTCTCCAGGTAATCGGACAGCTGTTCGCAAACTACCCGTTCTATTATCTTTGATGCACAAGGAAGAATACTTATAGGGCGCAGTTGAGACACGTCAGTGGGGTTTGGTTTTTTAGGTAACGGGGTCACTTGAGCGATTTTCCAGTCAGCAGGGAAAGTCATAGTTAGAATACTCTTATTAATAACTAGCTTCTGCCCGCGACTCCGTCCGCGTGGAACTCGTTTATATCGTAGCTCCATACAAACTTTCACCCCCCACTTCAGCCCCTTGGGGGATGATTTCCGGGATAAAAACTATCCTATGTCCTTCCCCAGGACTCAAACTATCTTTATACCAAATTTCATCCAAATCGGTTCAGCGGTTTAAGCGTGAAGAGGTAACAGACAGACAGACAGACAGACAGACAGACACACTTTCGCATTTATAATATTAGTATGGAAGTATGGATGTAAGTCAGTACGTCTGTAGTTCTCGGTAATGTGAGAAGTAACATGTCGACATCAATTGAGTCCAGTCCTTTTGCCGTAGTTTTAATTGACTTAATTATTTTTGTGACGGCAGTAGCAGTGGTAGCGGAAAGCGTGAAAGTTTTGTCGTTATGTCTATTAAATTAAAAAAAAGTCAAGTCAGATAAAGTCACGTCCTGTTTCCCAGGAATATTGAGAAAATGACAGTTGATCAAGTCAGGGTCATCAAATTGTGCCGGGAGGTCAGTCTGCGTCTGTGCATCTGGAAGAACAGTGCGCTTTAAGTTTTTCCAGAGAGTCTTCGAGTCAGTAATGTCATTGATATGATGTGTGAAGAAGGCACGTTTCTCGCTATAGATGGCTTCTATCACAATGTGTTTCAGGTCGAGGTAATACCGCTTGTGAACTTCGCTTTGGGTTCGTTTGTAACGAGCGTGAGCCTCGTTTCTGAGCCGCATCATGAGCCGAACGTTGCTCGTGAGCCATGGATTAAGTGCCTCCTTCACAACTATCGTGTTTTCCGGCGCGTGTCTGTCAAAAAGTCCAAGTAGCAGTGAGTTAAATAATCTAACCATATCATTTACGTCGTCAAGTAATAAAATTTGTTCCCAGTCGATGGCGTCAAGGTCATTGTTAAATTCAGTTAAGTTTATGTCTTTCAGAGGTCTATAAGTAATACGTCTAGGTGTCGGTTTCCGCTTTTTAATGTCAAACTCGGCTGTGATGAATGCATGTCTCCCTAGGTCCGGGATATGCTGCACGTCCACAGACACAACACGAGCGTCGGAGCAAATAAGGTCTATAGTTGTTTGGCTGTGGTCCGTAAAGTGAGTCGGGTCGCTTACATGTTGTGTCAGGCCAACCGTCGTTAGAAATTGTGTCAAACATTTAAATTTTCTGTCGTTCTTGTCCGTATAATTTATATTAAAGTCACCCAGTAAAATCAGTCGATCGTATTTAACAAAAGAAGTTATCGAGTCAGTAATGGCATCAAAAAAAGTGTCAACATCAAGCCGTGGTGGTCGATAGGCGGTTCCAATTATTAAATGTCTGCCGTTAATTATTGTTTTCAACCACATTTGTTCTACGAGCGCAGCAGGAGGATGTGGTAGTGTGCGTGCGTTGAGGCCCCGGCTCAGGAAGAAACCGACGCCCCCACCCCGTCCTCCACATATTTCAACCGGCCGGGGAACGTGACGTAGTCGGTAATTAGGCACGGCGGGAGCACGTCCATCCTCGCCAGCCCGAAGCCACGACTCGTTTATGGCAATAATGTCTGCGTTCGTATCAGTTATAATCGCAATCAGCTCATCGTGTCCCGTACCTAGGGAACCAGCATTAAATAAATCCAACTTTCAAATTGTTAAACCGTGACATGATAAAAACGACGAAAAATGTTAAAACGACAATAGCAAATGGATAACTGCATACAGGTAAGTGACTCAGTGCACAGAGATAAAAGTAAATAATAAGTGCAACTCAAAGTGTTCAATAAGAAGAGATAGTGTAGACCGATAACATATATATACCTACATACGTAAACTATAAAAGGACATATTTAAAAAAATAATTGTTTCCAGACTGAATCACGCGACGGTACGTGGCATATTTGTCGGTCCACTCCCGCGACAACACATAACAATAACAAAACCAATATAAAGGCCACAACAACATAACGGTAAGGACGGTATTTTTTTACGTAATTTATATGTAATGATTTGCAAACAAATAACAACAACGAAACATTTGATTTTAGGACGTCAAAAGAAAACAAACAAAACCAATAGCAACTAAGGACCGGTTTGGACTTCGGCAGGCAAAAAAATGTGCAAATCGGATAACCGGCGCACGCGATGGGTCGGCTGGCCCTCAGACTTGCGGGCGAGGATCCTGCCGTCGCGGGTCCACACGAAGCGCTAGGCGGCGGTGCGCGCGGCCTCGCGGGCCCGCTGGAACAGCTGCCGGTTGGCGCTAGTCAGCGGCTCGTTCACGTAGAACCGCTGTGGCGCGCCGGCCAGGCCCAGGCCTTCGGTGGTGGCGCCGCGGCGCGTGCGCGCGCCCCGCAGCAGCTCGTCCTTGACGGCGCGGCGCGCCAGGCGCAGCACGAGGGGCCGGGGCCGGCCCGCCTCGCGCGTCCGCCCGGCACGATGAACAGATACCACGTCGCGCACGTCCAGCTCCACGCCCAGCTTTGCGCAGATCCGCGCGGCTAGGCCAGCTGTGCTCTCACCAGGCTCCTCCGGGACGTTCGTCACCTGGACGTCGTTCGACAGAAGCTCCTGGTCACGATCGTTCAACTCCATTTGAAGGGTCGCAACGGCTTCCTCGAGAACTCGGGTAGCGGCTGATGCCGCCCCATCTACGACCTGCTTCTCAATAACGTCGACGCGGCCCTCCAAACGATCAATCCTTTCGTTAAAATCGGACAGGTGCGCTCTCATCTCCTGAAACTCGTCACGACATTCCTTCAGCTCCCGTCTGATGTTGAAGAACTCTGCGCCGATGAACCGCTTCAGTTCAACAAGCGCACGAGCCATGCCCTCCCCGTCGAAGCACACAGGAGAGTCGGGCATGTCCGCAGTGGAGGCGGGCATTGTGGCCCCGGGCTCTGTGATGACTGCCTGAGCAGCAGCAGCGGGCCGGTCGGTGGCGAGTGGAGCGGCGGCTACGGCAGCAGAAGACGAGTTGCCCGGCAGGCCTTTTACGGGCGTGTCGCAGCGGTTGTCTCTAGGCAGGGACCGCTGGCAATCAGGACAGACCCAGTCCTTGGGGATCACTGCTCCAGCCGAGACACCCACACAACCATTGTGGTACTGGCCGCTGCATTTTGGACACGATACGGTGCCAGTGCGCCCAATAAATTTAGCACAAGCCCCACACTTCATTGTTTTATTTTAATTTTTGTTGTTTTATTTTTATGTTTTTATCACTGTGGGTAGATGTTCGCAGCACTCGTCTGTGTTTTATTATTTATCACTTTTCGGCTTTGACACTGCACCTTTAATAACGCAAATAATATTTGTCAAGATTTACACCAACGCGAAGTAAATTAGCGTACTTTCAAAGCAAAAAGCAACTTGTTTTATTTTATATGGACGGCGGCGATAGTAAGCGCGTACGTCGTATGGCGTCCGTGACGTCACTCAGTATACTCTTTATTGCACAGCTAACACAAACAAAGCAGTTAGAAAGAGAAACAGTCCTCCTAATACAAAATCACATTGAAATTAGAATTTTGTTGGGTCGGTAATAGAGTTGACTTTCGTTTGATTTAAAAAGTGGCCGAAACAAAACAAATTCAACTCTATTTCAGTTGAATATAATTTAAATTCCTTCGACAGAATAAGTCCTCTGAGTAGGCCCATGGACCTTAGGAGGATACAATAACATGTAGGTAGAGGTAGACAACAGGCGGTCTTATCGCCGAAGAGTGATCTCTTCCAGCACGGCTATCACAAGACGGCGCGCGAGCTCTCTATTTTTCTCGCACTATTCCTCTCTTTCTAAGTTTTCTAATAAGAGAGAGGGATAGTATAAGGATCCTAGTAAACATATACCAAACAGATAGTTGCAGACCACATTTTTCGAAACTCAATATCATGACCCTGACCTCTTTATACATACTAGAGCTATGCAAGTTTTTAAGAAAGCATAACCAACTATTCCCAGCCCCTCGGAATCCGGCTACCTCAAACCTACGTCCGCGTCTTAGAGATATAATTCCAATTCCAGCATCTAAATTAAAAATGCACGCCTCTAGTCCCTACATCTAAATATATAAAAGAAGAAACTGACTGACTGACTGACTGACATATCAACGCACAGCGTGGCACAGCCCAAACCGCTGGTTCTAGAGATTCCAAATTTGGCACGTAGGTTCCTTATAAGGTCTAGAGGAGCACTAAGAAAGGGTTTTTCAAAATTCACCCCCTAAAGGGGTAAAATGGGGGTCCAAAGTTTGTACGAGGAAAACATTATTTTTTGAACTAGAGACTTGAAACTTTGTAGGAAGATTACTTATCAAGATAATAAGAAGAAAAAAAGTACTTTTAGCGTTTTAGAAAATTCCGCCCCTAAGGGGGTTACATAGGGGTGCAAAGTTTGTATCCGAAACTACTGGGACTAGAAACTTGAAAGGACAATGGGCAAAAAGTCCCCATACACCAACACAAACTAGACATATCTCATTTAATAGATCTTTGTAAGAGGAGTATTTTCTACTATGACCATCTCGTAATGCATGGGGTTTTCATGGAAAGTCAGGGTGAATGTTAAGTATATAAACAGTTATTTTACAATATCTAGGATGTGTTAACTACTGTAAGGTATTTCATTTAACAGTACGCGTAAAAGGGTACATTTTTGCCTTTAGGACCATAAAGTTGAATTCCCATAAAGTTGAAATCTCGAAATGTTGAATTTCCCAGAATGTTGATTTTTTTAAGTTTCGCAAAATGTTGAATTCTCATGACGTTGAATTCCCAAAATGTTGAATTTCCCAGAATGTTGATTTTTTTAAGTTTCGCAAAATGTTGAATTCTCATGACGTTGAATTCCCAAAATGTAGGATTTCACAGAATGTTATGTTTAGCTACACCGAGGTACGACGACGAGCGAAGCGAGGAGGAGTGTTAGGTGAACTGCGACCTACAGCGCGCGAGCTGAGCGAGCGTAGCGAGCGTGCCGCGGTAGCGGCCTGCGAAGCGCCAGAACCGATTTTTTTTTAGTTATATTTACATAGGTAAGCACAAAAGTCCAGGTGATTATCTTATATGAGAAAGTGAAGGTTTCGATTCTGGCGCTTCGCCGGCCGCTGACGCGGCACGCTCGCTACGCTCGCTCAGCTCGCGCGCTGTAGGTCGCAGTTCACCTAACACTCCTCCTCGCTTCGCTCGTCGTCGTACCTCGGTGTAGCTAACTGCCGTAGAGTCTCTCTGAAACTAGTATTTATAAATAGTAGTATACATTTTGGGAGTTCAACTTATTGCAAATTCAACTTATTGCAAATTCCAACTTTTTGCCAATTCAACATTTTAGGATTCAACATAGTGCAATTTCAACATTATGAGATCCAACGTTCTGGGAAATTAAACATTTCGAGATTTCAACTTTATGGGAATTCAACTTTATGGTCCTAAAGGCATTTTTGTTGTACAACTTTAATGCTGATATGTACGCAAAGCTGAAATATATGTCTTAAAAAAAAATACACAGTACTTATACCACGGTCTTTATAAGTGTTCAACACGATCACTATGTATAACCATTTTATAGTTTACGGCTAAATATATTTTTACAAAATAGGTACATTTTTATTGCATGGAGGAAATCAGAAAATAATGTTTTTTTGCGTTAATTACAAGATAATTGAAAAAAGACTGTCAAGTCTCATTTGTAATTGAAATGTTGGTCGTAGGCCCGCAGCGCACACTTCACGTTCCCAGATCAAGTCGTATGACGTATGACACAATGTTAGGCTTGCTTTGAAGAAGTATCGCTCGTCTATGGATTGACTGAAAAGTGTCAATGTGACTGAAAAAAGTAACAATAATGACATGACACATTGACACAATGTTGATAAAAATTAAAATTATTATTGTAAAAATATAATTGTAGGCTTAAATAGTGCCACTAAGATGCTAAGGATTCCTAAGAAGGTATGTATCTATCTACCCAAGCAATAGCTTCAACAGTACCAGGCCCCGTACCATGGTCGGCCTTATCACGTGATAAGTGACAAGATAGAGCGTCCGTCACTGGCTGACACCGGTCGATAGAACGAGACTGACACTCTATCTTGTCACTTATCGCGGGATAAGGCCGACCATGATACGGGGCCAGCATACATCTATGTAGTTGAAGAAAAAAACCTATTTGCTTAACAATTGGTTTCAAGACTAAGAAAAGATGTTTTTTAGGGTTCGGTACCCAAAGGGTAAAAACGGGACCCTATAATAACTAAGACTCCGCTGTCCGTCCGTCTGTCACCAGGCTGTCATGAATCGTGATAGTTAGACAGTTGAAATGTTGTGTTTCTGTGCCACTATACCAACATATGCTAAAACTAGAATAAAATAAATATTTAAGGGGGCTCCCATGCAACAAACGTGATTTTTTTCCCGTTTTTAGTACGGAACTTTTCGTGCGCGAGTCTGACTCGCACTTGGCCGGTTTTTTACTATCACGTCCGTGGCAAACAAGCTTACGGCCCGCCTGATGGTAAGCAGTCACCGTAGGCTATGGACGCTTGTGATACCAGATGAATCACACCTTTATTGATATGAAGATTCGTTGTGTTGATAGCTAGAGACGAAAGCGGGGTTCTCACCCTCAACACAATCCTCCCTTCAGGAGCTCTAGCGACCTTAATTACCACCAGGAATATAACACCACATGCCTGCAAAGCAAGTAGTGGCGATATTATAGCTGCTCTACTGTAAGGTGGGAGGTACCACTCCAGTTGGGCTGCCACCTCTCCCAACTCCACGGGTGCCAATTGCGTGTTGTCGACCCTTTAAAAAATTACACACACCTTTAAGAACCACATACCTACTGTACTGTAATTTTTATGTATGTCTGTTTATTATACCACTTCAGTGGCAAGTAAGCGAGGCGCCTGAATCGTGACATTTAATTATTTAAAACCAGCCAGTGTAATCCGGCCGGATCCGCCGGATTACGGCCAAAATCCGGCCGGATTCAAAATCAGTCCGGTTTGCAATCCCTACGCCTGATGATAAGCGTTCACCGTTGCCTTATGGACGCTTTCTACTTCAGGGGTCTAAAATGCGCATTGCTGAACCTTTAAAATATTTCCACTACTTAACGAACCCCATGGGCCACAATGTAGTATCTTAGCATGTTGCGTTATCATTGTATGTGCTAGTCACCACTCTCAATGCCAATAAGTGCCAAAAGTGTCAAGTCTTATCTTATGGTGTCTTTGTAGCCTGGAACTACTTCCCATTCGTCATCAGTCAATGCACATCAGATTATTAGCAAAAGCCTTCAGTCATGTAGAGAGGGGATGAATATCTATAATCTCCACGCTGGCCCTCTGCGGGTTGTGGACTGGATTCATATTATTGACGATGAAACCTACGTCAAGGCAGACTTCAAGTCTTTACCAGGCAACCAGTACTATTCCTCTCGTGACATTTCGAATCTCGACGCATCGGAAAAGGTTATCCCAGTAGAAAAAAAATCCAAGAAATACCTTATATCACGAAACAAATTATTTAATTAAATATTTTTGTTTTTCGTGTTATTTTTAACGAGGAAATCACGTCGGGGTCACCAGATATAGGGAGTCTTTATGCGGATGTCTTGGTAAACACCGAAAGTTCACTCTATATTATTTATTTACCATAGCGTCTACATGCGCCTATGAGTAAGGGACTACTGGCGAGCCCGCCTGCCTAACTAACATATATAGATAACCTATATGTTAGCTGTGCATAAATGTGTCGCCACAGAAGTTACCCCGATCATTTTTATAAACGATATGATACAGAGAAAGAATATAATGGAAACATAAACCATCTTCGTCTGTAGCCCTCGACAGGATTCGAACCTGCGGCGCTACCACGAACTTCGAAAGTCGAAGTTCGGGTATTTCCATCTCTATCGCACTCCCTTACTCAAGTGACAGGGATGCATGTATTACGAACTTCGACTTTCGAAGTTCGTGGTAGCGCCGCTGCGACCTTTCTATTAACGCTAGACTGCTCTACCAACACCACATGCCTGCATGACTAATAAGAGACGAAGATGGTTTATTTTTCCATTATATTCTTTCTCTGTATCATATCGTTTAAGAAATACCTTGTTTGGCAAGCACCATTTATCACTAAGACGCTGTCAACACCAAAATGCCCTTGAGGATTTTGGATAGCGCGCACACTGTCTATTTGTATCGAAGTAAACGAGAGCGAGTGTTACTGGGCGGTCTTGAAGATGATATCACATAAATATTGAAATAAAAAAAGGGTGGATTATTTGTGAAATATGACTCGTAAGCGGTTTAGGTATGAATATGTTGATTTCATGTTTTTAATTGCAGACCCATACGTCAAAAAAATAAAGACAGAATCGTTTAATGTGATTTTAAGACCAATCTTTGCTATTATTTTCTATAGAGCCGATTTCGTCAAATTATGTATCGAGCCCGTCCACGGTCTGCACGGCAACAGAAATACATAATCTGTGAAAATTTCAACTGTCTAGCTATCGCGGTTCTTGGGATACAGCCTGGCGACAGATAAAACGGCAAAAAAAACACGTTTGTTGTATGGGAGCCCCCCTTAAATATCTATTTTATTTTGTTTTTAGTATTGTTGTTATAGCGGCAACAGAAATACATCATCTGCGAAACTTTCAACTGTCTAGCTATCGCGGTTCTTCAGATACAGCCTGGTGACAGACAGACAGACGGACAGCGAAGTCTTAGTAATAGGGTCCCATTTGTACCCTTTGGGTACGGAACCCTAAAAAGCTAATATATAAATCAGGTATTTATGCTTTATGTCGGTTGGTACACTATGATAAAAAAATAACCGACTAAATAAAGGGTTCTTAGATTACTATTCAGAATATGTAAAATTTTGGGTAGGTACGTATTGCAATGACTAAAATTTAAAAAAAAACTAACGTTAAATAACCTACGTTCAAAATCCCTCAAATCTAAATACCCAATGATGCCATACGTAACCATTTCAAGAGGCTCCCATACGCAAATGACCTTCGATCTGAATCCCTTAGTTTTCTAATATTTTTTGTAGCTTATTATATTAACAACAACGGCTTTAAGCAATATAGTATCCCATATTTACTTCAAACTTCATTGTTTTCGAGATATTTGGCATCAAAGTTGAACAATTTTAGGCCAAAAAACTGGTTTTCTGGCCATAACTTTTGTGTTAATTGGTTTAAAATTAAAACCCTCTGCCAGTTTTTAGAGACGTCATAGACGAACCCAAATTTGTAGATTTCGTATATGTTAGATCTTTCACGTCAATAGAGATGCGAAATAAGTGTTTTTTTAGACAATGTTTAAAAAAAACATACAAAATTAAGTATTAATTTGTTTCAAAATCCGGTCTGTCAAAATGGAGATAAAAGATTGAAGAACCGATAGCCGTTTGATTTATGATTCTATCTGTAGTGCAAAAGTAGTATATACGATTCAAAACTTGTCAAAAACCGATGAAAACCTCGGGTAGCCCCTTAACCCTATGCATACAGTACTTATCATTGATACAACTGAAGTAACACAAGTAGTAATCAAATGAATGTCAGTTATAGACTTTATCAAACTAGACACTGGATCTCAAATCAAATGTGACGTAGAGTTAACTGTAGGTACATTAGGCATTCCGTAAGCAAACTGATTGATACCATATGCACCTAAGGGTTAAGCTTTCGGTATTTTGAATATAAGTAAGTAAGTGAAAAAATCATTAGGTATGGTCATTACGCTGGTTACGCGACCACCTTCGGTTAGCGACCACCTGAAGGAGAAGGTTTTTTTCTATTGAGGATAACATCAATTTTACAGACCCTATTGAGACAATTAGTTGTACATACTTTTTTTGGTTTTAGAATAGAAATCAACTAAAAAACCGAGAAAATATCGTTTCAGTTCACTAACTCAGCTAGGTGGTCGCCAACCGGCACATGAAATTAGGTGCTCGCTAACCGGCGAAATCTTATTTAGATTTTTTGGATTTTGAACGTAGGTTATTTTACGTTCGATTTTTTAATTTTAGACATTGCAATACGTACCCAAAATCTTGCTATAAAACATGACTACTAGCGCCAGTGGCTTCAATCTGAACTAAATGACAGTCCAGTTTTTTCAGCGTTTTACATTTCGCGTCTCAGATTCGACCTTGTGTCCGCGCATGCGCCAAGTCGTCGCGCCGCGGCCCGCGCGCGCTTCGCTCCAGTCCGCGACAGATAGCCGCGCTGTTCGCATGCTACCGACGCTGCGTCGCGCCAAAACCCAATCGCGAAACCATAACTCAACCAAATACATAGAAATAACACTTGTTTACGATACCAAGGACTGTTTACAGTTGGATAGTGTCTGTTGGGGCTCACGTGGACGCGGCTATTCTCTTATAAGGTTAGTATTAATGGCAATCTTAGCCGTCACGTTTCGACAATTCAGTCTGCTAATAGTTTCTCCATACCGGGTTTGTTTGTCTGTTCGAATGCTTTATTGCTAGCCGTATGAACACTCAAAATAACAGTGCTGAAGGATCTTTGTCTAAACATTGGTGTAAATCGCGTTGTTTAAAGATAAAGTGTGTAGGAAAACATGGATTGAAAATGTATTTAAACCTACGCGGTGACGGCTCAGAATCAGTACCTACATGACACTTGCTGGACAGTATCGCGAAGGTTTGACAGCAATAATATATACAGATCAAATGAAAAACAATTCAAACCAGTTCTCAATTTACTTATGCTAATTTAATCGAAATAACCAGAAAAAACGTGACCTAATCATATAAATAAACAACATAAATAATATTGACATTTGTTTATCAGCGATGTGACAGATGGATATGACCATGACATCTAATAATGTAATTATAAACTGCACCGAACTGCTGACAATGCGGTACAAGTAGGTACTTATATTGTCAAGTGACACTGATGTCACTTGACAGTGATTGATTTATTTTTATCGAATTGTAGTCATTGTTATATTTTATGTGACAAATTGGTACAGTCACCAGCATTAATATCTGATATAACGACGCGCGCATAAATATCTGACAGGACTTTATTTCTAGGGCCGTTAGGACGTGTCAGATATTTTTGCTGCCTTTGTTATAGCAAATACTAATGCTGGTCACTGTACAGTCTGTCAACTCCATAAAATTATGACTGTAGTGTCGTGAAGGGCAGATCGACAACACATGCTGCATATTCATTACTGCAGAGCGTCACTGAAAATATTGATAAGTATAATTCTGTAGTAGCTGTATTCTTTGATATGTCGAAAGCATTCGACCTCGTTGATCATACGATATTACTGGAAAAATGTTATAATTATGGTATCCGCGGCGGTGCTTATAACTGGATACAGACATACTTATCAAATAGAAGCCAATGTGTACAAGTTAGTAAACTTAACAATAAAAATGAATTGACACAATATAGATCGACGTTTCAAAATACACAAAGCGGCGTGCCCCAGGGTAGCGTTCTGGGACCGTTACTTTTTGTACTCTATGTAAATGACATTCCTCAAGTGACATCGAATCAAATTATTATGTATGCTGATGACTTATCAATTATTGTAACAGATAATAGGGACATTTTGACATTTGAAAATAGAGTAAATAATGCAGTTAATGACATCGAAAAATGGTTAAATAATAATAAATTAGTATTGAATATAGATAAAACACATTGGGTTCAATTTTCTAATTATAGGACTAATCCAGCATCTCTAGCTGTGAATTGTAAAGGAAAACCCATAAATAGTTGTGATGACGTATGTTTCTTGGGTCTCACACTTGACAGGTGTCTTAACTGGAAGCAACAAATTACTAACACCTGTAACAAGTTAAACAAATTTGTTTTTGCCTTAAAAAGACTGAGGAGTGTAACAGATGAGTCAACCGCTCTTACGGCGTATCATGGCTACGTTGCATCTGTTCTCCGCTACGGAGTTATCATTTGGGGGAACTCGACAAATGTTAACCAAGTGTTTGTGACACAAAAGCGCTGTATTCGTGCTATCTGTGGAGTTGGATCTCAAATATCTTGTAGACCGCTTTTTAAAAAGCTTAACGTCCTTACATTGACTGGAATTTATATCTATGAGCATGCAAAGTTTGTAAGAAACAACCCTGAGCTATTTGAAAAAACAACCCAACATCCACGTTTACGCTACAGGGATTTGTCCAGGTTTAAACAACCCGTTTTTAAGACAGCCTTGTACAACAAAAACTGTTACATGATGTCTGTGAGAGTTTACAACAATATTCCCATAGACTTAAGAAATCTGCCATATACATTGTTCTTGTCAAAACTTCGGCGTTGGCTCCATGACAATTGTTTTTATAATATGAATGAGTTTATGCATTTTAGAACGTAGAATTTTTGATATTTTTTATTTTTGATTGTAATTTGTAATTTGCATGCCACTAAAATGGTGAATTATGCTGAACATATTATTTCTAAATCCATCAATGTAATGTACCATAATTCTGCAAATAAATAATTTTGACTTTTGACTTTTTTGACTGTATCTGTTGAACCATTTATTTATTATCACTTTATGTCTTAATCATAATTATGTGCCTAAGTATAATCCGTCGGTCTTTAATTGGGCTCTATGATTGACTGGTAGCTTAGAGAGCGTCAATACGGGTGTAGACTCGAAAATTATTATTACTCCAAAAGAAAGAAGGCAAAAAAATATGCCTAGTAACGAAAATCCCATTCAGATATGTCAAAGAATTACGAAGCTACAACCGTTTTAATATTGCTTGTTAGAGAGGGAAATCGCAAACGGTGTGTGACGTCACATTACAGGATGCTGCCGGGGTGCAGCGTCGACGGCCCCGCCGACCGCGATGCGGCGCGGCACGTTGCCGTCTTCTGTGACGTCACATTCCTCCAGCGTCATCGTTTCATATGAAGTTGCGTTTTGCGAAAAAGGGTCAGAACATACCCCTTCTTAAAACTTTGGACACATAGCTTCGTGATTATTCAACATTTTGCGTTGATTTTTTCTCCATTTGA
Organism: Epinotia ramella; assembly: GCA_947578815.1. Taxonomy (NCBI): domain Eukaryota; kingdom Metazoa; phylum Arthropoda; class Insecta; order Lepidoptera; family Tortricidae; genus Epinotia; species Epinotia ramella. Next base: position 3,643,827 of record OX388214.1, on the reverse strand, counting down.
CTACATTTTTTATCCTTTTTCGAGAAAATATGACATTGATTATTTTATTTAGTGTCTTCGCCCCTATTATAGACGAAGTTATTTTTCGCTATGTCGTCTTAAGATTAGGAACATAATATACCAAAAAATATAAAACCTTGGTACAGTCACCAGCATTAATATCTACTATAACCACGCGCGCATACTCGTAAATATCTGACACGACTTTATTTCTAGTGCCGTTAGGACGTGTCAGATATTTTTGCCGGCTTTTTTATGGCACATATTAATGGCGACTGTATAGAGAAAAAAAAGAATAGTGATATCCTACTAATATTATAAATGCGAAAGTTTAGATGTTTGGATGTTTAGATGTTTGGATGTTTGTTACTCAATCACGCTTAAACGGCTTAACTGATTTGGATGAAATTTTGTACAAAGATAGTTTATAGCCTGGATTAAAATATAGGATAGCTTTTATCCCGGGTCCACGCAGACGAAGTCGCGGGCGGAAGCTAGTACGGAATAAAATTGAATTCCTCTTGTTTCTGAATGTTCCCACATGATTGCCTACAGTATTTACCTACTAATATCGAATATCGATAGCAACATTATCAACAACAGACCCAGTAGACCCCACCCAAACACGGCGCGAATTGATAACATTTAGATAACCGTGAATTTTACTCGTAATTATAACTACACTAGCTGTAACCGCGGCTCCTTTCGCTGCATCATCATCATCATCATATCAGTCGAAAGATGTCCACTGCTGGACATGGACCTCCCTCAAAGAGTGCCACAATGACCGCAGATCTCCTGCGCGACCCGCATCAAACGGACTCCAACGACAGGCGGTGCATTGGAAATTATCTCGTTCTTTGAAACGCCGTTCTGACTAGATTCTGTTTCTTAATCTAGGTCTGATTTTCAGATATATGATTCTTGACTATATGATTGTTAATCCGATTTTGATTTTATCGATACATGATTGCTTAAAATTTCCTCGATAGAAAAAAAATCCAAAGTTGGGTCTGTATTTTCCTTTTTTTACTCAGCCTACTCAAACGATACATTATTTTACGACACAATCAAGTTAATACTATAGTATTTTATCTTATCTAAAACCTCAATTTATGAAATTTTGATAAAACTTCACTAAGTTAGGTATTTATCGAAATTCGTCCAAAAAAGCCATTCTCGAAGAGTGTTACATCTCTTTTTCTCGTGCGCGGAAGGCATTAGCGTGTCTCTGTCTAGGGGGCGTGTTCGACTCGAATCAAGGCGTCCCCTTAGAACTGGTTAAAACTCAAAAACCGTGGCCTGCATGGTATAAAAGCAAGTTCATCATATCTTCCGAAAGACGTCCACTGGTCGACATAGGCCCCCCCTAAAGAGTGCCACAAAGACCGCTCCTGCGCCACCCGCATCCAGCGGACACCCGCGACCTGGTCATCAGTCCACCTGTCTATATCATTTTGAGCGTGTTATTTTGCGTAGCTACTTTTGCTACTCGTATGGTTGTGAAATCATTTAAGTGACAGACACTTTACGAAAATGTCAGTGGAATTTGAACCTTCTGTCTTAGAACGTAGTCGCTATTTCAACGGATTACCATGATGCAACTCGGTCATCTCAAATAATTTTGAGTATAATGTAAGTCATAGTTTTCGAGTACATCACCCATGACCTTAGGGGAAGAATCCCGTAGAGAAGCCAGACTCGTGTCGCCGTAATGAATGAATGAATTAATTAATTAATGAATGTCGTTTATTCACCAGAAACATATGGTACATACAGATTTACAATCAATTAGCGTCCCTAAATATGTTTCGCCAAAACAGGCGTGTGAAAATGTTGTCATAAGTTAAATTAAGAATTGTAATATAAAAATTAATGAATACAATTAAAACTAAAATTCAAAATTAAAATATCAAAATCAACATTACAAAATAAGTTAAAATAAACATTGTAAATACAGTTCTTAATATAAATTAAAACATGTCAATCAAATTAAAAAATAAAATGGTGGATAACATAATTACATTAAAAGAGAAATAATACAAATGAGTTAAAATAGGATTAAGTCAAGATACATTGGAGGTATCTTGACTTAATCCTATTTTAACAATACAAATCAAATTCATATATTTAAAAAAATAGTCTTAAACTTAAAAAAAATAAAAAATTGAAAGAATGGTATCAAATTGAAAACAAAAAAAACATGCGAAAACATGGAAAAAACCTGTCCATCAAAACGTAAAGGCGGAAACGCACTGACAGCGGTGTCGGAGCGGCGCGGCGCGGCGCGGAGGCGGTACCTGTTGTAATGTTCGAGCTTATATGAAACTTTGATTTGCTTTCCAATGCTTTTTTTGTGTCATAGATAATTTTATCCCGAGTGTTCTTAGCCATGTTTCGTGAAAATCTGTCCAGCCGTTTTTGAGAAATTGGACTGAAATGAAAATGTCGGGGGTTTTTCAACTTTACTAAGTTGTAGTTATTTAAGTTGACCGAATTGCATCAAACTAGTCCATTCAAAATGCAACTCTATCGTGTAAGGTAAAACATTAAAATTCCAATGACAGATTTATAAGAAGTCGGTCACAAAATAATCAAAACTATGAGCCCAGTGATTCTACTGTAGAGCGGTAAAGGACGCGAAATTCCAACTGGAGGTCTTGGGTTCGAACCCCGGCTCGTGCCACTGGTATATTTTTTACCAAATATCAAAATATTAATGGCATTGTACCATATTCTCAGAAATAAATATGATAAATGAAATAAATGAATTTTATTCTGCAAGTAGGCCGTAATGGCACTTTTACAAGTCAAATTTCTGCAGCGTTTCTGAAAAAGAAAACCACTGTCAAGAAGAAACGCCGAAACAAACTCAACAGTCAGTAATTTTTTGCCAAAAAAAGCTTATTTACAGTTATTACAATGATAGTTCTTAACATACTTAAAATAAGTCAAACTGAATATGAATACAAAGAAAAAAAAACATCATAATGCGTTGTTCTACAAACATGTCCGAATAAGCTATATGAATGATTAAACTATTTTGGGCTCTGGTTTGGGCCACGCATTTCTGAGTAGATAGTCCTCAATCCTCAACCCGGTAATAAGCCTTCAACATCAATGTTTTTATCAAGTAACTTTTAAGAGCTGGAAAGGGTAGAGCCAAAATTTCATTAGGTAATTTATTATAAACATGGACACATTGCGGTGTTGCATTGGTTGCGGGAATCCGCTGGATGCGGGTGGCGCAGGACCGGTCACTTCGGCACTCTTTGGGGGAGGCCTATGTCCAGCAGTGGACGTCTTTCGGCTGATATGATGATGATGGACACTGACCCGAAAAATACTTGTATACTTTACGAACACGAAACTCTTTGGTTGCTTTTTTATTTTGATCTTATCTTATTTAACAGACAACTTTTCGGTAAAGAAAACATCGTGAGGAAAGTGGAAACCGATGTAATCCTAACGAGCTCTAGTTTTCGTGCTGGGCTGGAAGGTCAGGTCAGGTGGCATTTTTTTTCGTAAAACTAGTGCCCACGCCCAATCTTCGGATTTCGGATTAGGTACAACTGGGAAAATACCAGGAGGAAGACTTTGCAAGTCATAGCCATAGTCATTTATTCACATAACAATATACATTGTGTTTTAACATAATAATTGAAATAATAATAATGTTGAATGTATTAACTAAAAAAATGTAATAACAACCAGTTAAATTAATAGAATCACAATCAATAACATAATTTAAAATACAATTTGAAGATAAGTCCATAATTTAAAAATAATGTCATAATTCTAATATATCTTTTTTTTTTTTTTTCTTGTTTCTACTATTTTTGGTGAGCAATAAAGAATATTTGTATTGTATTGTATTGTATAATGTTAATATAATACCTTGTCAAACAAATGCTGACAAAAAATCCTCAATCGAGTAAAAACATTTCTGCAACAAAAAAGCCTTTAGATTATTTTGAAATATGTTTAAATTAGGAATGCATTTTAATTCAGCGGGTAGCTTATTAAAGAGACCATCCGAGGCTCTAGTATAAGTTTTACCGAAACAAAACTTAACGATCGCGTTTGCGTTTTACCCTCAATTGGTATGGGATTTGACAGCTAAACGCGAACGCGGTCGTAACGTTTTGTTTCGGTAAAACTTATACTAGAGCCTCCGCTTGGTATAAGTATAGGTATAAGTCGGCAATGATGGGTAAAGTATTAGTACCTAATCGATGCGGAAATACTGGTCTTGTATTTATAGAACATTTTATTATCCTTCGTACGTAACACATGCATTTGTGGTAAGCAGAATGTTTACGAATTCAAAACAAAACTGAGGGCCTACCGCCAACGGCATTCGACGTTTTCCGTTTCTGTCGTACTTACGTACGAACTCGCAAGTCTGACAGAGAGGGAAAACTTCGAATGCCCTTCGCGGTAAGCCCTCTGGGCTCTATTTATTGGTTCGAAACACGTCGAGCGATATTCGACCTTAATAATAAACTATATAAAGACGTGAGTGACTCATTTCTTTATATGCTATACGACTGTGTTTAATTGGAATCGGATTGATATTTGGCGCGCTCTCTTTCTGACACATTAGGCTTCGCGCACGTGTGAGCGAGTGCGCTCGAAGAAAAACCAGAGCTATTTGTTTATTTGTTTATTTGGTTTAAACGAAATTACACAGCATTACAGTATATACTAATGCACTGCGAAATTACAGAATGTACACATAAAAACAATCTTATTAACTAACTGACTGACTATAACCACGAACTTCGAAACTCGAAGTTGGGGTATTTCCATCTCTATCGCACTTACAATACTCGAGTGACAGGGATGCATGTATACGAACTTCGAGTTTCGATTTTCGTGGTAGAGCTGCTGTGACACGAGTCGCAGGTCAGAGTCTACATGCCTAATGCCTATTCTACATTTTTTTCTATTATACTAGCTTCTGCCCGCGACTCCGTGCGCGTGGAACTCGTTTATATCGAACCTCCATACAAAGTTTCACCCCCCATTTCATCCCCTTAGGGGATGATTTCCGGGATAAAAACTATCCTAAGTCCCTCCCCGGGACTCAAAGTATCAGCTATCTCTATAGATTTAGATTTAGATTTATTTATTACACGATAAAAATTACAATATAAATTTGCATAAATGTCAAGATTACAAGAATTTCTACCATGTTCGTCAATTTTAATAATAATACCTTTCATCTAAGCCGCTTCAGCGGTTTAAGCGTGAAGAGGTAACAGAGACAGGCAGACAGACACACTTACGCATTTATAATATTAGTATGGATTCTTGTTATAGTTAAAATGATATAAGCTGTCCGTTTAGCACTTGAAAGCTTATCTTGTGAACAATGGGGTGTTTCCTATTGTATAAGCCCACCGCAAATCCTCCGACCAGATAAAATTAAGCAAGTAACAATAAAACTCATACCAATAGTAACAATAACACCAATACATACCAGGGATGTTGCAGATTCGCATCCGCATCCGCAACCGCGGAAGTTCCGCACAAATTTCAATATCCGCATCTGCATCCGCCAAAATAGATGCGGAGTTTTTGCGGATGCGGATGTAGTGTAATTCACAACAGAGATTCAAGAATAAAACCGGCCAAGAGCGTGTCGGGCCACGCTCAGTGTAGGGTTCCGTAGTTTTTGTATTTTTTTGCAAAACTATTCAATCTATCAAGTTCAAAATCATTTTCCTAGAAAGTTTTTATAAAGTTCTACTTTTGAGATTTTTTTCATATTTTTAAATCTTATGGTTCAAAAGTTAGAGGGGGGGGGGACACATTTTTTTTTACTTATGGGGCGATTATCTCAGAAAATATTAACATTATCAAAAAAATATTTCAGCAAACCCCTATTCATTTTTAAATACCTATCCAACAACGTTAGGGTTGAAATGAAAAAAAAAAAACACTCCCCCACGTTACGTAAAGGGGAGGTACCCTAATAAAAATAAAAAAAGTCACTTTGTATTATACCACTTTGTCGGCGTGATTGATATACATATTAGTACCAAATTTCAGCTTTCAAGCGAAACTATAAGGGTTCCTAGTCGACTACGGAACCCTAAAAAAAGCCCAAACGGTGCTTACTGCGCGAGTTTTAGATATTTTCGCCATTAGTAAAAAAACTTCTTGTCGTTTCTGTGACCAAGAGTCGACAGACGCGTTTTTGATTTGTTCGCAACGATTGTAATTTATAAATAAATAATAAATAAATATTTGGAAACAATCTTACACTAATCGACCTAGTCCCAAACTAAGCAAAGCTTGTACTATGGGTACTAGACGACGATATATGTACATACTTATATAGATTAATAAATACTTAAATACATAGAAAACATCCATGACTCGGGAACAAATATTCGTGCTCATCACACAAATAAATGCCCTTACCGGGATTCGAACCCGGGACCTCCGGCTTCGTAGGCAGGGTCACTACCAACTAGGCTAAAGCGGTCGTCATCAATTAGTATCAAAGTATAAAATGGACGTTGTTTATTTACGTTTTTGAGTGTTTGACCACAAAATCCGCATCCGCGGATGTGGGCCCCCAAAAATCCGCATCCGCGGCATCCCTGATACATAGTAATTGTTTACGGACGCGCGGGCGGCATTCCTTTACTCATTTAATTAAGTATGCGACGATAATTATACTACTGTATCTACTGTCAACACGGAAAAAAACTGTGCTAAAAATATTATTTGAATTACAAGATATGGGTGTATAGATTTATTTGTGACTGGTTACGTAATTTGAGATTATTTGAGTTGGCCGCATTGCATCAAAATAGTCCATTCAAAAAGCAACTCTACTGCTCTAGTTAGAAGATTCCAATTACAATGTCAGTTTTATATAAAGTCGGCCGCGTTAAATAATATCAACCATACATATTATTATTATTATTAACTAGCTGCCCGCGCCGCTCCGCCCGCGTAATACAAAGTACTCAAGCAAGCCGTGTATTACTCGTGAATCGCCATATTAATCCATACAGTGTACCAAAAATGGGGTGTAAACCGATCGAGGGCATAACACAGGTATCATGTTCTGACAAGAAAAAACCTAAAATATTTTTTACAGTACATATACACTACACTAGTGCGGAAAAGAGCACTTTTCGTGCATATGTCGAAACTTTAAAGAGCCATATGTACAGTAATAGTTATTTACGATACAAGTGCCGAAAATAGGAAATTCGCAACGAGTGGTGATAAATTAAAACACGACCGGAGGGAGTGTTTTAAATCGACACGAGTTTCGAATTACCTATTCGCACGTGTATCGTACAACGTTTTACTGTACATATGGCTCTTTAAAGTTTCGACATATGCACGAAAAGTGCTCTTTTCCGCACTAGTGCGGGAAAGTAGCACCATATGTACTGTAATAGTTATTTACGATACAAGTGCCGAAAATAGGAAATTCGCAACAAGTGGTGATAAATTAAAACACGACCGAAGGGAGTGTTTTAAATCGACACGAGTTGCGAATTACCTATTCGCACGTGTATCGTACCACGTTTTACTGTACATATGGCTCTTTAAAGTTTCGACATATGCACGAAAAGTGCTCTTTTCCGCACTAGTGCGGTAGTGTATAAGGCGCATCACACACAGCCGCCGCATCCCGCTGACGGGAGGTGAGGTGTGAAGAACCGTGGGAAATATCAAACTGAGTTCCTGGCTGACGCATAGAGCGTTGCGAAACGTCGCTCCGCACGCCGCAGCAGGATGCGCATAGAACGTTACGAAACGTCGCTCCGCACGCCGCAGCAGGATGCGCACGCCGCAGCGGGATGCGCATAGAATGTTGCAAAATTTCGCTCCACACGCTGCAGCGGGATGCGCATAGAATGTTGCGAAATGTTGCTCCGCACGCCGCAGCGGGATACTCAAAAATACCGTAGTGAACCTTCGCTCCGCACGCCACAGCGGGATGCGCATAGAACGTTGCGAACCGTCGCTCCGCACGCCCCTGCGCGATGCGTATAGAATGTTGTGAGCCGTCGCTCCGCACGCCGCAGCGGAATGCACGTAGAACGTGCGAACCATTGCTCCGCACGTCACAGCAAGACGCGCATAGAAAGTGCGATCCCTAGCTCCGCACGCCGCACCGGGATGCGCATAGAACGTTGGGAACTGTCGCACCGCACGCCGCAGCGGGATGCGCATTCAACGTTGCGAACTGTCGCAGGATGCGCATAGAACGTGCAAACCGTCGCTCCGCACGCCGCAGCGGGATGCGGCAGCAATGTGATGACCACCTAATCGTGAAAAGGTAGTAACAAAGAGAAAGACAGATAACTGATTAGCAATTTACAAAGCCTGAAACAATGAGCTATTAATAATCGATACCACATTCAACAAACTAGATCCGGTAAGTAAACTGATTACATAATTACTCAACCGGCTAACAATAACACGTGTATAACGTTCTTATCGCATACATACAGATATGTAAGTTTCTCACGGTACGTAAACAAAAGACATTTATGGTTATAGTACATCTCAACGCACAAAAAAAGAGCTCTGGGTGCCATATAAAATGTATGGACGCCGAGCTCATTTTATAGTTGCCATTATTTAATGTGTCAGTCGTTATTATACTGTCATTGGAATTTGAATCTTCTATATTGCACGGTAGAGTTGCTTTTTGAATGGACTACTTTGATGCAATGCGGCCAACTCAAATAATCTGAAGTAGGCATATTATGTGTTGGTTGACTTACATTATATCGTTAGTCACTTGCACTTTCTGAACGAGCGAGCGAAGCGAACAAAGTTCTATGCTTCATCTTGGGCCGAAAACCGTTCGTATGTCCGATGTCCCGCTGTTCTCTACAGGTCGCATTTTCTCAACCGATTCTCGTGAAATTTTGTGAGCAGTTTCAATAATTATATAGTATTTCTTTGTTAAAAAAAAACACGAAATGACAGGCTCGATTAGTTCCCATTACTTCAAACATGACTTACGAAAGTTTAAATTCGATAATTTCCGGATGTTTGGCGATAAATGTACATACATACAATTGCTTTCGATTGTTCATTAAATGGCACATGTAAAGCAAGACGGCTCCAAAACGCAATATCGCTTTTACCAATTTCCCGAGAGCATAAATTACCAAATTATTAAGTTTCTGTAGGTACCTAAGATTCCCTGAGCCCTTATGTATTCATTTATTCACCACAATAACCAAAGCGTATCGTGCAGACGTTTGCATAATCTTGAATAAGGAAGGGTTTGCCCTAATTAATTTCAACTAGAGGTCCGATTATTTGGTATTCGGCACATTTCGGAATTTTCGTGTTCAGCCGAATTTTATGGAAGGTAGAACAGAATAAGTTTATTTCTTCTGGGGGCTTCTAAACGGGCCACATTTTCCTGCAATTTCTGGCCCGCAACTATTGCTGTCTTACGCTGACTTTGTACGCTAGAGCAAGATGCACATACTTGCCGGCCACACATTGCCGTAAAAATGTTGCCCGTTTAGAAGCCCCATAAAATATGGTATTTTTTTTGGTGAGCATTAAAGGTACCATGCCGACACCGGAGTAGAAACAATAAGCCTAGTGGGTACTTTGGATAGTGAGTAGTGATAGTGACCCTGACGGTTGTGTTCGAATCTCGGTAAGGCGGATGTCACACTGCGCCGCATCTCCGGACGGAGGTGCGGAGCTGCATAGTTTCGCCGGACGGAGGTGCGGTGCAGTGTGTCGTGCCACACGGAATTTATATACAACGAGAAACGCACCTCCGTCCGGAGATGCGTCGCAGTGTGACATCCACTGAGGTACTTGCATACAACGAGAAACGCACCTCCGTCCGGAGATGCGTCGCAGTGTGACATCAACTGAGGTACTTGCATACAACGAGAAACGCACCTCCGTCCGGAGATGCGTCGCAGTGTGACATCCACTGAGGTACTTGCATACAACGAGAAACGCACCTCCGTCCGGAGATGCGTCGCAGTGTGACATCCACTGAGGTACTTGCATACAACGAGAAACGCACCTCCGTCCGGAGATGCGTCGCAGTGTGACATCCACTGAGGTACTTGCATACAACGAGAAACGCATCTCCGGATATATTTGTGTGACGTATTTCAGTAGTTATTCAAGGATTAGGTGTCAAAGCGGACCCCGGGCTAGGGCACAACCGGGAATGACGCTAGGAGGATGATGATCTATTAAATATATCGTAGTCTAGTTCCCATAACACAAGCCTTATTCAGCTTACCATGCGTCTAGTTTGATTTGTGTGAGGTTGTTCCCTAATATTTATTTATTTGTATTTTATTTCTTTATCACACCGCCTGTTATTGTTGTTCTTATCAGTAATGCCGCATTTATTCGTCCAAACTAATATTAAACTGGTCATTCCCAGCTGTTACCACTTTAGAATAGTGGGAATTTCCTAGAAAACATTTTCACCAGCGATTAGATAATAGCCCTATTATACGGAAATGGCATTAATGACGTGACGGCTGTGCTTAAAACTATAATAGTAGATTACTGCAGAGGCCGTGAAGTAAGGGATTGCTGGACGAGATTGGGGTAGACGGCCGAGTCGTAGACGAGGCCGAATACAACGAGTCCAGCAATCCCTGTTCCGGCCGAGGATTGTATAGTACTTTTCTCAAACGATGTGAGGAAATATTAAAATTAAAATAAATACTAGGTAATCAATTAAATAATAGGTATTTTGCGCCTTTTTTATTTTTTAAACATGCCATTTGAACAAGCCGTTCGAGCACCATGTTTAACCGCACATAAAGTATAGTACCATAGATTATTTTTATTTTTTTTATGAAGCAAGTATGCTTACAGTGTCTAGTGGTGGTTGGCAGTATGTAAATGTTCCTTTGTCAGTTTAATATTAGTAAGCAAATTTAAAAAGTTAGAGTAGCGGACAATAATGGTTTTACTTAGGGTTATCATACATTACTTCTTGGCGTAAGGCCAAGAAGTAATGTAGGGAGCCAAACAAGAAACTTCACGTCTTCATTTCGTGATATTATCGCGTACATTTCCGAGCATGTTTGAGAAAATACTTTTATTTAAAAAAGCGGCAACTACTGTTCCACCAAATTGCAGAAAAAGCAATTTAAATATTTGGTTACCGAATTGCACGCCCGCGGCCGTTTGTTGGGTCAATTACGCGCGTATATTTAGCCCACATAGCGTCCGAGCGGAGGGACGAGTAGGTTATCTCCTAGGTACAGTCGCCGTCAGATATATCGGAGCGGCCAAAGTGCTCACAAATATCTGAACACATCTCTATTGTCGAGGCGTTAGAGACGTGTTCAGATATTTGTGAGCACTTTGGCCGCTCCGATATAAATGATGGCGACTGTACCAGTGACGGAGCCCCCTTACAACCGATTCCCACCGTATTGCCGAAAAATAAATTTAGACGTTTATTAACATTTGTATTTATTTACGAACACCTTAACACAAGAATAATATGATCGTAGAGCAATCATTTACCAATTTAATATTAAGTATTAGGATCCGTTGTATAGATAGACGCAGTGTTACGACCAACCCTGTCTAAGGGACTCGTTTGAAAACCAGCGCAAGGCTTCAAGCCTTGCATATTATGCTGAGGCGAGCACCCATTGCCCAACCTAACTCAATTTAGTATTTTTCGTTTTAAGACATTGTTTAAGTTATTTCTTTGTACTTATGTTAAAAGTTATACTTTGTGTTCTTTTTGGCTATAAATTAATTTGAATTTGAAACCTTTCATAACTTTTTCCGGGTTGCCCATCGAAAACTTCCCTAAGTGGTGAAATTAGAGTGTTAGAGCCACTGATGACTCAGTTATGCGTCTGGAACATCATCGTCATATCAGCCGAAAAACGTACACTGATGGTCAATGGACATCCCCAGAGTGCCGAAGTGACCGGGCCTGTGCCACCCGCATTCAGCGGACTCCCGCGACCTTTACCAGGTCATCAGTCCACCTTGTGGGGGGTCTACCCACGCTACGCCTTCCGGTACGTGGTCCCCACTAGATAACCTTTCCGCCCAGCCATCGGTTCTATGTGCTATGTTAATGTTAGCGAATCCGAGGACTAAGTATATCGGTTACCTTGGTTCTGCAAACACTGGCATTCTGGAACATTGTGTCAACAAAATGAACAATAGGGATGATGACTAAGATTTTTTTGTGACGTCATTCGAACCAGTTTTTGGAGAGGAACAAATGTTTGTATGGGAGCAACTACAATTAAAGGACATAAATACCTCAAAATTTGAGATAAAGATTGACCTCGCTGGCGGCAGCGCGAAACGCTTCATACTGTGTGTCTATACAAGTGTGACGTCACATTTGTATATTTGTAATAATCGTAGTATGGAAAATCAGGTAAATTGTTGTTTCGGTCGCGAAATACTGCGTTTAAGTACATAGTTGTTGTACAATTTTGTTTCTAGAAAAGCGTAAGGATTCTATTGGTAGCTTTTAATTTACTCTTGGACGATAAAAAAAAATGCATATTTTTTCTAAACTTTAAAGGTTCATATCTTTTTATGATGTTAATTATATTTTATAATTTATACTTTATTACGATAATTTGATGGTTTACTATCCATTTAGCATCACTATTTTATCAATTTGAACATGAGGCATCATGCCTATTACAGTTGCGGATTGTGTAATTGTGGCAAAGCTATCGCTTACCGAAGTTTGGGACGATCGCTACAATCAGATTATGTAGGTCGCGAGTAGTCCCAGCGGACTGGTAGGGCTGCCACTGACAAAGCACAGAATACTTTTTTATCACTATCACTACATAGTTTTAAAACAAAGTCGCTTCCCGCTGTCTGTCCCTATGTATGCTTAGATCTTTAAAACTACGCAACGGATTTTGATGCGGTTTTTTGAAGTGAAAACGGCGCTGAGCACTTTTTGGGATGGGGAAAATTTGTTAAATACGCGACAGAGTTTTGTGACGTCAGATGTGAAGGAGGTCACTTTTTGCTGCTAGCCGATTCGACTTCATTCAAAACTGAACGCTATTCGTAAGAGTATAAAGCCGTTAAACACTTTCTGCAAATAAATTTGTAATTAAACCAACGCGTCCTTCACCGTTTTGCTATTGAGATAATTCGAATAGTTCGAATTTGGGCGTTATTCCTAAAGAGATAAAGCTTAGAAAAATATTTACCAACGGCAAAAACAAATTGATATTTTAGTCGCCAACTCGCCACCGCCGTCTGCTGTTCTTGCAAATTCGAATAGTTCGAATTTAGACGTTATTCCTAAAGAGATAAAGCTTTATCTCTTTAGGAATAACTAAAATTTGGCAATGGCAAAAACAAATTGGTATTGTGTTTGCCGCCGCCCGTCACCGCTTGCTTAAAGCTGTATTCTATTCAGAATAGGCATGCCTCATGTTCAAATTGATAACGTAGTGATGCTAAATTGATAGTAAACCATCAAATTATCGTAATAAAGTATAAATTATAAAATATAATTGAAATCATAAAAAGATATGAACCTTGAAAGTTTAGAAGAAATATGCTTTTTTTTTTATTGTCCAAGAGTAAATTAAAAGCGGTATTGGTAATAGAATCCTTACGCTTCTCTAGAAACAAAATTGTACGACAACTATGTACTTAAACGCAGTATTTCGCGACCGAAACAACAATTTACCTGATTTTCCATACTACGATTAGTACAAATGTACAAATGTGACGTCATACTTGTATAGGCACACAGTATGAAGCGTTTTGCACTGCCGCCAGCGAGGTCAATCTTTGTCTCAATTTTTTTGGTATTTATGTTCTTTAATTGTAGTTGCTCCCATACAAACATTTGTTCCTCTCCAAAAACTGGTTCGAATGACGTCACAAAAAAAAATGAGTCATCATCCCTATTAGTCGAGGGTAAGCGGAAGCATGGCGGTCAGCATTTACACTATAATGACGTGCTCCAACGAGATCTGTGCGTCTAGCGCGACTTGCTGACGCTTCGCGCGCGACTGATCGTCTCCTGTCTCACTCGCAACGTGCAAATTAGAAAGAGGAGGGTAGATCTTTCTCAACTCGCGTTGGGAGGAGCTAGCTGCAATCAGGTCGTCTTGGCGATCTACCATCTTTCGTAAGGTTAACAAAACTGCTTAAGGGGCTACCCAAGGTTTTCATCGATTTTTGACAAGTTTTGAATCGTATCTCCTACTTTTGCACTACAGATAGAATTATAAATCAAACGGCTATCGAGTCTTCAATCTTTTATCTCCATTTTGGTCCACCGGATTTTGAAACAAATGAACACTGAATTTTGTATGATTTTTTTAAACATTGTCCAAAAAAATACTTATTTCGTATCTCTATCGATGTGAAAGATCTAACATATACGAAATCTACATATTTGGGTTCGTCTGTGACGTCTCTAAAAACTGGTACAGGGTTTTCATTTTAAACCAATTAACACAAAAGTTATGGCCAGAAAACCAGTTTTTGGGCCTAAAATTGTTTAACTTTGATGCCAAATATCTCGAAAACAATGAACTTTGAAGTAAATATGGTATACTAGTTATATTGCTTAAAGCCGTTGTTGTTAATATAATAAGCTACAAAAAACATTATAAAACTAAGGGATTCAGATCGAAGGTCATTGGCGTATGGGAGCCCCTTAACAACCTTAATAGACACAAAACGCCAGTTGCGAAAGGAGAGGCCTAAACCTTCCTACGTACACCTATAACACAACTGGCCAACTCTACTGTCCCTCGTGTAATACAGTTTTCGAAAGTAAAGGGCAAAACCGTAATTTCTAAGGTCACCATCATCGAAACTGATGAGGAGGACTATACAGGGTGTAATCGTTAAGTGTTTACAGGCCATAATTCCGTAAATATAGCAGATATCAGAAAACTTCTAACTGATATCGAAAGTACGTTACCCAACGAGTAAAATTACAATAATAACATTTTCTAAATAGATAAAGTAATATTAAAATGAATAAAATATTATATTTGAATGAACGGTTACCTACTAAATGTATGGAAGGGTTTGAAGTTAATATTTGGGATATTTCTGCTTTTATTTCAAAAACGTTATTAGTGTAATTTTACTCGTTGGGTAACGTACTTTCGATATCAGTTAGAAGTTTTCTGATATCTGCTGTATTTACGGAATTATGGCCTGTAAACACTTAACGATTACACCCTGTATAGTACCTCTGCCTTGTAGAAGACCACAGCCATAATAACACTAAGTACTGCTTGCTCTGTAGTAGTGTTGTGTTCCTGGAGGCGAGCAAGGTCGCCAGAGCTCCCGAGGATGCGTTGTGTTGAGAGCGAGGGAATTTGTTCCTTCAGCTGTCAACACGGCGAATCCTCAAATATATCAAGGGTCGGCAACGGCCATGTTACTCCTTTGGAGTTGCATGCGTCTATAGGCTGCGGTGTCCGCTTACCATCAGGCGGTCCGTACGCTTGTTTGCCACCGTCGTTGTATAAAATAAAATAAATATATATATACTTCCAGCATTTTTTTCCTAGCCTGTTTGTTTAGGTGTCCCACTGCTGGGCAAAGGCCTCCGCCAGCAAATAATAATAATTAAGTATTTCGTTGGTACCCATAGTATTTTTTCTGTACGTAACGATTACGCAAATTTTTCCTTACAAGTCGCCGCCGTAATTAAAGCGACCTTTGCCGAATTAATGGCCTGTCGGTTGTTTCGGCGGTTTGCTCTAACTTGGCTCGTTATTGGCCTACTGTATATATAAAATACTAGCTCAAGCTCGCGAATTCTTCCGCTTCAAGTGTCATGCTAACAACGTAATATCATGACGGATTATTTGAGTGAAAAACAATTTTCTGTGAAAAAAATAATTTTTGGTACCTACAAGCTTTTATTGCCGACTGTACTTTTCTGTATACCATCATCAACTACTCATTGAGACGATTCTAACGAGCCCAAACTCGATGGGGTTATGTGGTTGTATTACGGAGTTCCTATGGCCACCTTCCAGCTCCATCATCAGATCAGCTCCAAGTCATCATAATATTGCATTGTCACGCGATTTATACATGCATGCGAAATTTCAGCTCAATCGGAAACCGAGAAGTGGATCAAATTTAACTTGCAAGATTTGATTACAGACTGCCCGCTAAAAGCTGGTAATAAAAAAATTCAATCAACCAAGTATCACGATCACTCGTAAAATAATTGACAAGTGCTGAATTCCCATGGCCACCTTCTGTCTCCATCATCAGATCAGCTCGATGGTACCATAATATTGAACTGTCATCCAAACTATACTTATACCCAAATTTTCAGCTTGATCGGTCACCAGGAAGTGGGTCAAATTTAACTTGCAAGATTTGGTGACAAACGGATGAAATTAAATAAAAGCTTGTAATAATCCGCACTATATTATATACTACGAGTATACCTGCACGTCTATCATGGGAGGACCGCGATATACATACTCTCGATTTTTCTCGCACTATACCTCTTGTTCTAAGTGTTCTAATAAGACAGAGACGCATAGTGCGATAAAAATCGAGAGAGCTCGCGCGCCGTCGCGTGATAGCCGTGCTGGTCCCATGTAATATAACATCATTTTAACCGACGTTGTGTTTGTTCGTTTACCTAGAAAATCATTGAAAAAACCTATCTATGGTGTAGACTCAAAATGTATATTACTCCAAAGGAAAGAAGACAAAAAATATGCCTAGTGACGAAAATCCCATTCAGATATCACAAAGAATTACGAAGCTACAAGTTTTACTATTGCTTGTTAGATAGAGAAAACGCTCGCAGTTAGTGACGCCACAATCTGCGAGCGTCATAGTAAATGACAGTCGTGCGGAAAAGGGACAGAATATACCTCCTCTTAAAACTTTGTACACATATATCTTTGTGATTATTAGACCAAGTGCATTGCTTTTATATCCCCGAAATCATCCCCTAAGGAGGTGAAATGAGGAGGGAACGTTTGGAGCTAAGATAAACCGAGTTCCACGCGGATGGACGGAGTCGCGGGTAGAAGCTAGTTATAGTATAAATAGTAACCAAAGCGGCCATACAACATACAGCAGCTAATTGGAATCCGAGCACGTGGTCGGGCACACGTGTGCCGTGTTTGCGCGGTACCATTACCCGTACATTATACAGCCGGTTTGACATGCCTGGCCACAGATTACATTGACACAGATTGAGCACTCTATACAGCGGTTACACGCGGCGACTTTTTGCAGCGCTACACGATACAGTATCGATACAGGTGATTTTGACATGGTGTAGGGTATCGTTGGATAGCTTGTTCGTAAATATTATGGGTTTCTGAAAACCATTTTTCAACTCACTGATCAGTTTGCGTGATATTTAATCTTGTTAGAGTGTAAAAAAGGCAGACAGCCAACTACGGAAGCAGTACAGACGTACGCCCGGCACGCACTAGACAGGTTTTAAAAAAAAATATATTACGTTATATACAATAAAGCAGTACATACATTCTCACAATATGTTAGGGAAGGTACATATTCTTTCGCCGAAATCCGCTGGGCGGATTCCCACCGCAGATACAACATAAATCTATGGCTCTACCACAGATAGGCGGACGACATCGGCGGAAAGAAGGAGAAATAGAGCGAATACTTCCAGATCTAGATAGAAATAACTCAAAGCAAAGGTGACGGTTCCACACCCAGGTTCAAATACCCGTAAGGGCAAATATAATGATAGATTGGAGATGCAAGATATAAGGATGTCCTGAAAAGTCGGAACCCTCTGAGTTGGAGGAGAAGGCAGCTCGGCGGCCCGAATGGCGATCTCTACTCCATGAGCAGGCTTCTAAATTCAAAATTGGCTCTCTTCTCTTCTGCTTATTTAAGAGCTTATTTCTTGTCGGTGTAGCTCAAAGTAGGGCCTCCATCTACTCCGATCCCGCATCTTTCTGGGTCAAGGTAGAGTTGGTAGAGCAGTCTAGCGTTAATAGAAGGGTCGCAGGTTCGAATCCTGTCGGGGGCTACAGACGAAGATGGTTTATTTTTCCAGTATATTCTGTCTCTGTATCATATCGTTTATAAAAATGATCGGGGTAACTTCCTCGTTAAAAATAACACGAAAAATTAAATAATTTGTTTCGTGAAAAGGGTATAATGTACACCAGCGCCATCTCTCTCGCTAAGTCTGAAACTACCTGATATGGTTCGATTAGAATGGAGCGAGCGCATAGCTCGCCCATTAGAGTGGTGCCAAGACTGTGAAACAAGTCTATAATTCGATACAGAGAGGGCGCTAGTCTTAGCGGGAATATAGTGGAAAGATACACAACTTGCGTCACTGTCACTGTCCTCGTAGCTCAGTTGGTAGAGCAGTCTAGCGTTAATAGAAGGGTCGCAGGTTCGAATCCTGTCGGGGGCTACAGACGAAGATGGTTTATTTTTCCAGTATATTCTGTCTCTGTATCATATCGTTTATAATATTTAAGTAGTACGTCAGATAGATTATTTTGTCAATTAAACAAAATTAGGTACTTTTTTACTCTTACTTTTTTGTCTATTAAACAATATATTACGAAGATCATTAAAGTTCCGCGGGACGTCACATTATGGGTACCTACACTTATGTGACGACACGCGGAACTTTTGTGTCCAATATTTTTTGATAATTTAACCTACGGACTTAATACAATTAGAGGTACATTGTTTTACCCAGGAATTTCCTGGGTAAAAAAATATAATTCTATTGCCTAATTCAGCGTCGTAACGAGCTCGATAAAAAGCGAGATTAGTTAAAAGCTCGTCTACCGGCAACCATCCAGCCCACCTATTCTGTAACTTGTTTTAGGTTTAACTCAACGCTCACCCACAAATATATCTTGGCACCGCGATGCGTAGTAACCTAGCGTAGGTAGAGGTCTAGTTTCGTGACGGGTGACCGGCGGGGTAAGCCGTTTTTGCGAGTACCGAATAACAGCCCAGTACAACTTCGTCGGTGGGGCATTAAACTGCCCAAAATTGCGCTCTCACCTTTGCAAGAAAGACAAATGCAAGCTACATGAGAGTACCAGAGTACTATAGAGTACAACAACAACACTCCAGTCATTGGTAATCAATCATTGTTACCAAATCCAGAACCGATCCGGACAGTACCATCATCATCAAGAGCAAATATTTGTGTTATGATTGTTATGAACATTTATAATACGCTTCTTATGATGTTTTCTATGTATTTAAGTGTTAAGTTTAGGTATATCTGTTAAATATAAGTAAGTTTACATATTTACTTCCTTGTTCTACCCACTTTTCCGTCGTTATCAACCTAGCTTCAATATGTTTTAGTTAAGCTGTACTTTGTACCAGCGCCTTGCGAGTAGTATTAGTATTTGTAGACTTATAATATTTGTATTTAAGCTAAGTTCTCTAAAGTGAAATGTAACATTTCTTTGCAAAAAAAAGTTCTTCAAACCTAAATATGTCGTCGTCTGTACCCGTAACACAAGCTTGGCTCGATTTGTGTAAGTGTCTCTAATGATTATACATTAACTAGCTTCCGCCCGCAACTTCGTCTGCGTAGACCCAGGCTATAAACTATCTTCGTGAAAAATTTCATCCAAATCGGTTAAGCCCTTTAAGCGTGATTGAGTAACAAACATCCAAACATCTAAACATCCAAACATCTAAACTTTCGCATTTATAATATTAGTAGGATTAAACAAGCATGAAAAGTTAAAAAAATTGTATTCCGTCTACGGAAAACTAACAAAAACATTTATTTTTCACGGGGTAGGTAGCCTATGTCACCCCAAGCATAATTGCGAATCGATTTATGCCTCATTCATCAAAATCGGTTCAGTATAAACGCTACGGTGGAACACAGGTAAACACAAACATAGACTGCAAAACTCATATCCCTTCCTTTCGGTTCTGCCGTAGTTGGGAAAATAAGAAAAAAAAAACCGGCCAAGTGCGTGTCGGGCCACGCGCAGTGTAGGGTTCCGTAGTTGCTTGTCTTAGTTACATCGACGTGCGGTGCGGTTGCGTCGGCCGAATTTGTACAATTGGCCTTTCCAAGTACACATTAAGTTCGTCGACTATTACTCGGTAACTACTTAAAAAAAAAATCAAGATTTCATTGTAATGTTTTGTCGGCGTGATTGATTTATATATACCCATGCCGAATAACAGTTTTCTAGTTGTAATGGATACTGGGCTAAGCCGCAGACGGACAGACAGACAGACAGACAGGCAGACGGACGGACATGGCGAAACTATAAGGGTTCCTTGTTGTCTACGGAACCCTAAAAAACGGTAAGCATATGTTATCAGCATGAGAAAATATAGTATTATTAGGTAACCGTGTGCGAACTTGAATATAACAAGACTCGTGTTTCTCTTGCGCAGGTTAAACATACAATACTCGCGACCTATGTACTTACACAGAATATAACAGACAAGGCACTTTTAACCACCGCTACGCTTAAAGATGCTAGGTTTATAGCGGGTGAAAAAAAGTCCCTTGATTTATGAATTTCCTGACATTACATACTTATACTTTTACGGAATATAAAGACAAGGCACTTCGTAACCATCGCTGCGGGCTGTGCCGTAAAAAGAGTTGGGTATACTGACTGAAAAAAAGTCCTTCCATACTTACCTGAAAGTCTAATTTACATCATAAAAAATATTATCCTAGTCCGTCTGTCACTGTGTATCTATAACTACTTATGCTATGGATTTGAAATTTGAAATAGCTGTAAACAAGGTACACATCAAGTGTATCCATCCATGTCCATATCCATACTTCCATACTAATATTATAAATGCGAAAGTGTATGTGTTTGTTTGTTTGTCCGTCCTTCACGGCAAAACGGATCGACGAATTGACGAGATTTTTTAAGTGGAGATAGTTGAAGGGATGGAGAGTAACATAGGATAGCTTTTATCCCCGTAATCATCCCCTAAGGGGGTGAAATGGGGGGGTAAAAGTTTGTATGGAGCTGCGATATAAACGAGTTCCACGCGGACGGAGTCGCGGGCAGAAGCTAGTTGAGAATAAAAACGTAAACACATATCTTTATTTTCTATGAAAAATTACCGTTATGAAGGGGAGCAAAAATTCGAAGTCCAGTTTAGGGCGGGTTGCACCATCTTAAGATTACAGACCGATCTACGTCAAATATAGCGCCGGCAGCTGTCATTCCAGAAACTTGTCAAACTTTCCATGCATTCAGATTTTTTCGAACACCGCTTACAATAGGCATGGTGCCTCATGTTCAAATTGGTAACGTAGTGATGCTAAATGGATAGTAAACCATCAAATTATCGTAATAAAGTATAAATTATAAAATATAATTAAAATCGTAAAAAGATTACATATACTTTACTACGATAATTTGATGGTTTACTATCCATTTAGCATCACTACGTTATCAATTTGAGCATGAGGCCTATTGCCTATTGAGTTGCACATTCTTAGACAGTGTCTTTTATATATCTTACGTAAGTGATTACACCTAGATTCTCAACTAGACTATTGAAATGAGATCAGGGTCCAAAAGCCTTTTTTTCAAATTCAATACTCCAAAGTCCTTAACCATTCAGCCACAGAATAGGCAAATCAGCACCTAAATCTGTGTACAACCGTTGTAGCCACGTGAACATAACGAAGTGGACCGTGTTTGTATTGTAGGGTAAACACACAGCATGCCAATGTAATATATGTCTGTACTGTATACGATACAGTCACAGATTAAAACAGATAGTGCACTTGAATACAACCGCATAACACAGCAGTAGCTTATTTCTCAACTACAGTGGGTGATATCGTACTTCCTATTTTTAACACATGTCAACAGTCAACACCCATATAACGTAAACCTATCGAAATAATAAATAAAATCAAGTACTTAATAAGGTTTTAGGGGGTTTACGCTGTTTTAAGATGCAAACTAATGAACAACGTTTTTCTATCAGTTCTCTAGTATAATTTTATGATTTACCATGAAAACAGATACGTGCCATGTCTTGTCTAAATTTAATTTTAGTGTCGGGCCATAAGCATTCGTTTCGATTCAGATGATACTTTTGTTAAGTTGACCGGAATCGATAAAATTGATGTAAATTCATATTATATTCATAGTATAATGCATACGCAATAAAACATGGTATGAAAAAAAAATTGAAACAACACATAATTAAACTAGCGCGCAACGCCGGGCCAATTCAGTGCGCCCCAACGCAGTTTGGTTTAAAATCGGCAATAAAATCGATTCGTTTTCCACTCACTATTCTTTAATAATCGCTAAATATGACAATCGATACGTCTTCGCCTCATCACTAGCGATGTCAATGTGACAGCGTCAAAAATATGAACTAAGATATCAACCACTATATGACTATACTCTGTACGGTACAATCGCATAGATTAGAAAAGATAGTGCACTTGAATACAACCGCTGAAAACAAGCAGTAACTTTTCATGTCGACTACTGCATACGGTACAGTCGCATAGATTGGAACAGATACTGCACTTCAATACAACCGCTGAACACAGAGCAGTAACTTTTCATCTCGATTATATTATACCTCTATTCTCTCATGATATTTAATGACTAGCTAGCTGCAAGAAGCCTAAGAATAGATTCGATGGGCCACAGGAATGTTGCAAGAGATGCTTTTATAAATATTATGGTTCTAAACACGTGATGTGTAAAAGGTTGATAAAGTATTTGATATCACAGTACATTATTGCGGAGGCCGGGAAATAGCAATTCGTGGACGAGTCAGACACTAGAGACAATAGCTACGAATCCACGAATTGCCATTCCAGATAGTTCCCGCTCAACTTATTTTTTTAAATTATGTACACGGCATGACTCATGGTGCCAGTTTCAATTGACATACTTATAGAAATTAAGAACATCATAATCGATCGGAATTTTAAATGTAATTAAGAATATTAAAGATTAAACGGGATTGAAATTTAAACGCATTTTAGTTCGTTATGAATATTATTTCGACATTTTAACATTTCCGAGCATATTGGAGAAAAAGATTTTATGACGCGACCTCTCCTATTATTACTAGTGGCTCTCTTAGCTGCAGAACTTGCAAGACCGTCTTTTTTAATTTCTAATAACTAACTCGACAATAAATCTATCCATGATTCTGAGCAACTTTTATTATGGGACCAACTTTGTGTTATGCCAAAAAAATCCAACTATTTCATTAACTCTGCTCATTTTAGACTGACAAGAATGTATGAACAGGTGTGTTTTTTTTGGCATAACACAAAGTTGGTCCCATAATAAAAGTTGCTCAGAATCATGGATAGATTCACACTTTGCTATTTTGGATCACGTACAAGATTCCACCCTGTATAACTATTGAACCTGTTCAAAAAGTTTTACGAGAATTGGTTGAGAAATTGTAGAAACCTGTAGCACCACAAGGTAGCCTGCGGGTTTTTTTTTTGTATCTTTGATTATACCAGAAAGCAGTCCCCGCGAAGGATACGGGCGACTGTATCTGCGATTACTGTATGGTAAATGATTTCTAATGGAATAAGTGATTCTGTGTATGAATGATGAGTATGGCTGTAATGGATGATGGGTGAAATAAAAAATGAACTATGTGCCACTGAACTTTTTACCCTACGTTGTTGGTGTTGAACAGCTGGATACTTAAGAGCTCACGAAAAGTCTAACCAAGCTCACTCTAAAGACCCATTGCTTCTACAAGAGTATCCAAACCTGGAGAGCTATACCAGGACTTAAACATTCCAAGGCGCTTATTAGAGCCTTTAGCAAAAAGGCGTCTTCTGATGCCTTGGCGCTAAGCAGGAACCGTCTACGCATGTTGGTAAGGGTGCTTACAGGGCATTGTCGCCTAAATAAGCACATGCAAACGTTAGGTCTGTGTGACACAAGGCAGTGCAGACTCTGCCTTGACGCGGAAGAGGCGCCTACACACATCCTAACTGATTGCCCCTGCCTTATGCGCAGCCGTAACTCCTTTCTGGGAAAACACATCATGTGCCCGGAGGAGATTAAATTTCTTGAGATCAACAGTATCCTGCAATTCTTCGAGTTTGCAGGACTTGACCAAGAATTGTAGTAAGTGGCGATCACAATAGATCAGCGATGGTCGCAGTGATATTAGGGCTAGTCCGGAAGCCACTACCAGAATAATAATAATAAGAGCTCACCAATCATATTTCAAAACGCGAGGCGAGGTCATACATAGACAGACTAGAGCAAATGTCATGAAGCTTTTGTACCAAGAACGGATGGAAGAACTTTTATAATATGTGCATTGTGATTTATCACAAACTCCCTGTGAACCTGAAAGTGCACGAGGGGAACGTTTTTAAACGTAGCCTCAGAAGTTGGCTCTTAGACCGTTGTTTTTATAGTGTCAAAGCTTACCTCGAGCATAATTTAATAAATCTATGTTAATCGTATGACTATATTTAAACTATTCGATTATTTTGATTATCAGTGTATTATTCTAAATTATTCAAAACATTTGACATATGATTTTTTATAATGTATGTAGTTGTGTGTGACATTATAATATATTATTAAATGATTTGCACGGCTCGCAGGCTAGATACATTGTGCGCACCATTTTTGTAAGAACCCTGACTGTATCTGAAGCAAATAAATTTTCTGATTTCTGATCCCGACATACGGAAGAATGTTTGCCCAAGGAGAAGCGGGGAACTTCGTCGCTATGTTTCGCTCGCTCGTTCCATAAGCCGGTGGTGGTTGTCAAAATTCTAAATCAATCGGTATACGAAATAATCGCACTGATAGCCACGGAGAACGATGAGTGGTGATCGGGATCGCTGTGAGTGACGCACACAGAGTATTTGTGACGCAAGTAGACACATGCAAGGCTTCAAACGGCATCAGGTCTAGACAATTTAAATGTTCATATTGAATTGTTGACACTCTTTACAAGCACATGCACTGCAACATTTCTTTAGTGCCAATTACCGTGCTGTGCTGATGGTGCTAATATATAAGTTTTCAATATATACATAGTGTCTATTGCACTTACAAAATGATTATAATCTAGGTTAGTAGTCTTGTATTCTTGTAATCTTGACATTTATGCAAATTTATATTGTAATTTTTATAGTGTAATAAATAAATCTAATCTAATCTTAGAATAATGAGTAATCTCTACTGTCGCGTAAAATGTGGAAGGAAGGACCGGAAGACATTACGTAAAAAGGGTTAATTTTAAGCTTGATTTACAGCAGACTAAATGCATCTTAGGCCCCTCCCTTCATAAAGTTGTAACTTGTAACCAATCACAATTCGTAAATCGTCTCTAGATCACGCCGCCGACATCTTCAAATATATGGAAATATAATTTTTTAAATATATATCATAACCAACCTCTTTGTTCCATATGGTGGTATAGTGCCGCCTCCTAGGGTGGAAATAGTTAATACCAGTTGAAAAACGCAGCAGCTAACACACGATCAGACCACGTATCATGGACGGCCTTATCACACGATAAGTGACAAGATATAGCGTCCGTCACTGGCTGACACCTTTCGATAGAAGAAGACTGACGCTGATCTTGTCACTTATCGCGTGATAAGGCCGACCATGATAAGGGCCTTGATGTCTTTAGCGGACGCATGTAGCTATGTATTTGAGAGCTTTGCTTTGTGAGATGTGACGGTGATTTGTGTACTGTAATGTAATGACATTCAGAGTGCACAAAAGTTGGTGGCAAATGGGAGTTTTTCAAAAAAAGTGTACAAAACTTTATTTTTTTCAGATTTCGTTTTTTTTTGGTTTTTTTACTCAGAATCGTTGACACTATCGATCGTCATACAAGAAAAAAAGTGTCCCAGATTTTACTATGTAAGTTTGTTCTTCCAGTGCGTCTAGACCATATAAATAAAAAAAGACTGCATACAAAAATGTGACGATCTGGAATGGAAATTTTGGACACTTTTTTTCTTGTATGAGGATCGATAGTGTCAACGATTCTGAGTAAGATAAACAAAAAAAAAAAAACAAAATCTAAAAAAAAAAGTTTAGTACACTTTTTTTGAAAAACGCCCAAATTATTCTTGTCATCCAAAAAGCAAACACATTGATATTTTGCAAAATTTAGAATATCCAACCACTTCTATGCCTGCTGACATACTCACAAAAGCTTTATGTGCTATTAAATATTATAAATGTGTAGAAGCTATGAGAGTAGGACAGTGTTAGTAAAACTGTCATTTTTGGTGTATTTGCTGTAGTTGGGTTGTTGGTTTATGGAACATCAAACTAACTACTTGGTAATATTGTCTTTGACATGTGTACATCCGTCCATCAAATAAATTATTCTGTCGTTGGCTTTCAACCGTTACACGTTGTTTTATTTTAATATATTCAGACTAGAAAGTGGTGCACTTTTCGACTCTATTATTGGTGTGCTAAGATTCAAAAGTGGTAGATCACTTTCATGAGTGACTGTACCATAGAATAGACAGTACCTTGCCTGACTATACTTTATTGCTACGAAATAAGGTTCACATTGGCATGAGGTATTGCTGTGCGTTCTGTTTGTATAATGCTCTGTTTACACAAATCGCTAACACTCGAGGATGAGCGTAGCGTAGCTATAGCTAGACTACTAACAAACACTGGTTTTTTATGTTCGTTACTTGTTGAAAAACCCCAGCGCAAAAAGTTTTTGAAGTGAAAACTTCTTTAGCGGCGCTGAGCACTTTTTGGGATGGGGAAAAATTGTTAAATATGCGACAGAGTTTTGTGACGTCAGATGTGAAGGAGGTCACTTCTTGCTGCTAGCCGATTCGACTTCATTCAAAATTGAACGCTATTCGTAAGAGTATAAAGCCGTTAAACACTTTTTGCAATAGCATATTCTGCAAATAAATTTGTAATAATACCAACGCGTCCTTCACCGTTTTTCTTTTGAGACAATTCGAATAGTTCGAATTTGGGCGTTAATAATAATTATTATTAATAATAATAATAATTTATTTCATTTATTCAGATAACTTAGATCCACTGGTTAGTAATTACAAAATCTTACAAAACTATTGTTAAGGTATACCTACACTAGAACTTATAAATAATTAAAATACTCACTCCCTGTCAACAAGTTAATAATTACCAATCAGTTTTCGATTGGCAATCATCAACTTGTTGACATGAAGGTATATGGGGGAATCAGGTTTCGCCGCAAACATTTCCAAAATTCTATTGGAGCTGCTCCGCATCCTACGCACCACAGATGCGACCCTCTTCCGTACAATGGCGTCAAACCCATCCGTGTGAGCTTCGGCAAACATAAGTGATGCGCTACAGAAGCGGGGCAGCCTCAACAGTGCCCTAAATCCATTGTTATATTGGACTTTTAGGGCACTAAGCGATTGTTGAGTACAGTTAAGCCACAGGCTGCTCGTGTAAAAACTCTGACAGTACGCCTAGTTAATCCTAAAGAGATAAAGCTTAGAAAAATATTTACCAACGGCAAAAACAAATTGATATTTTGGTCGCCACCGCCGTCTGCTGTTCTTGCAAATTCGAATAGTTCGAATTTAGACGTTATTCCTAAAGAGATAAAGCTTTAAAAAATATTTGGCAATGGCAAAAACTAAATGGTATTGTGTTTGCCGCCGCCCGTCGTCAAATTCATTTTTAGGGTGACACCGTAAGATGTCACGTGACCTGATCGAAAAACTGTTACAATGTTATTGAGTTTTCACTTCTGCCGGCACTCCCGGAGTGCAACCCGGTCTTTTTTTTTAATGAGCAACATCGATCGATACAGGTGTTCATTCTCGCACGTGGTATGAAACTGTAATTTTAATTATAAACCTATTGATTCACGTTAACAAATATAATTATATTAATTAAGAAAGTGCGATAAACTGATAAAACAATTGGAATAAGTGTTAAATTGGAATATTTTATACATTTGATGAATTCAGGCCAGGCCAGGCAAAAATTACGAATTTTCGTCAAGAGCAAAATTATATTTCTGCGCCCGCTGTGCCCTAATTATTTAAATATATTCAAAAAGCTTTCAGACCGATTGGTTAGTTTAGGTGAGTTTATGGTCAGTGTGTTGTGAACACTAAGGCATCACTGGGTCCGTAATGTATTCAATCATTTCATATGCCATAATTGTGAAATCTTGAAGGTTGTTACAAAACAAAGTTTTTGTCCGTATCCGTTTAGGATTCTTTTAGAAACGGTTCCTATGGTGATCTTGGTTGTACATCATATTCTCGACTACGGACAGTCGGAGTGCTACACAGTCGAAAAAATTGCATCAGATGTCATCATCATTAGACCTTCCGGTTCCATAATATTACTTTGACACCTTAGTTTATTTATTTATTTATTAGGTACACTTTACAGATATCATACATTATGAGATACAATGGTTCTTTATGAATAGCTTATAGACTAGCATGACATCCAAGGCAAGTGCACACAGCATGATCAGCAAGTTAGCGCGTATGCAAGCAACAGCGACGAATCTGCATTGAATATGAATATCATATGCAGTAAGTATAAATCACAAAAACAAGTCCAAAATGTTAAAAGTGCAAAGTGCAGTGTTAGTGCAAAGTTTCTGCTGAATTGGATTTCGGAAAGTCGCTCAAAGACTGGCAAGTTTTCGAAGCATCAACAAACATATTTATTTTTCTTAAAAGTACATACGATACATTTATTTCGCTAAACTGTTTATACACTTGGCGAGTGCTTGCGCTCTCACTCATACAATTGGACGTCATATTATACCTACTTATTGATCACTGTACTAATTCATACAAATTACAACACAAAGTGAACTTAATGTAGCTCAAGAATATAAGCGAGTTCCGTCCACTGCCTGTTCTGTCTTAATCTGTGTCGTTAGGCTAAGTACACACGTGAGCGAGATCACGAGGTGGTATTTGCGCAGAGTAAGTAGCCGGCCTATGTGCACACGGATTAACTCAATCTGACTCTATTATCGTCCTAGCCTTATTCTGTAGTTTTAGGCGTCCGTTTTTCCTATGGCTTATTGATCGCAGCGCGTGGCGTCAAAAATATCTCTAGTCAAGCCGGAGTTAACTTAGATTACGGTTTATTGAATGAATGAATGAATGAAAACATTTATTTCAAGTAACCCAGGACTCATACAGAAAATTACATATTACTTACAATTAGATTTTGCATAAAAATTAAATTAAATTCTTATATAAAATATACACTGTTGGAAACATGCATTTCACAACAGTGCCTCATATACGGGCAATCTAACCTGTCCGCTATCGACCGCAGGATGGGGTTGGGGCTGGCCCGCGCCCGGCGCACCAGGGATGTGCAGCGCTTGCGCATAGTCGCATAGAAACAGTCTACACGCGCTTCTGCGAACATCCCTGATGCGCTACAGAAGCGGGGCAGCCCCACCAGCACCCGGAACGCGTTATTATATTGGACGCGTTATTATTATAATCTGTTTGTCATGATGGTGAAATGGGCAAGCCGGCGGGAATCGAATGGCTGGAAAGGTAGTTCATAACAATTATAACCTGGACTTAGGACACTTTTTATACCGAAAATTATACCCTAAAGGAGTGAAGTCTCTAAAAGTCAAACGTAAAACGAAATTAAATATTTTTCCCTTCTCATGCTCGAAAATTGAGGCACTCTTTGGTGGAGGCCTGTCTAGCAGTGGACGTCTTTCGGCTGACATTGATTTGTAAAACATTTTAATTTGATCAATCAAAACACTTCATCTTATTAAATCTGCAAATGTCCCTTTAAAAAAATATTTTGCTCAACTAACCACAATACAGCTAGATATTAAAATCGACCAATCAGGAATCAGAATTCATTTCAAACATTTGGTGTTCAATATTTTGTATCTCATATCCTACTAATATTATAAATACGAAAGTTTGGATGTTTAGATGTTTGTTACTCAATCACGCTTCAACGGCTCAACCGATTTGGATGAAATTTTGCACGAAGATAGTTTATAGCCTGGATTAAAATATAGGATAGCTTTATCCCGGGTCCACGCAGACGAAGACGCGGGCGGAAGCTAGTCTCTCATAAAAAATCATGCCGTCAAATTGAAAAATTTTTTCGTCGTTGAATTTGTTATTTTTTGTGAATCCTTTGTTTTTACTATTTTCGCGCAGTCGAACTGAAAAGTAGAGTGACCTCACTTCGCTCGGGAAAATTACCATCTAGTGGTAAATGTGGTAATATGGCTTATTTTAGACCCTTGTCATACAATTTAATATAACATCAGCTGGTCAATCACGTAACGCATTGTACGCGCGTCAGGTAGATCGAAATGTCACTTTTTATATGTAAAAATGACAGTTAGATTGTCCTAACGCGCGTTCGGAACGTTACGTGATTACCCCTCAGGAGTCTATTAACCTAACATGCTTATGAACAAATACTAATCCAATTTAAATAAGACCTCAGCTTTATTTTGTGACCGCACTGTTTTAAGCTGTGCCATTAGGCTGTGTACACACGAGCGGGATCAGGAGCCGGTATATGCGCACCGTGTTTGACCGGCCTAATGTACACGGATTAGAGCACTTGACGTCTTTAATGCACGTGCTAGGGAATGTTTTGAAACTAGGGTTGTTTTAAGTGTTTGGGTTCCGTAGCCAAAGGGTGATCAATCATAGATCAATAGAGTATGTGTGTTATACTGTGGAATCACCGGGTGGTTCCATGGGAAGACCAGCAGGCCAGTAGGGCCTAGAGATCAGCTTAGCTTGGGACTCTCGCAGGGAACCATAATTTCGGCCTTTAAAGCCTACGCCAAAACCAAACACCAACATGAGTGCAGTGGAGGAATGAGGCGGGCTTAAGGCATTCTAAGCTCTTCGCAGAAGGAGTGGACTCTGGACTAACAAACTCTGGAAATCCAGTAGCAAGCAACTCAGAATCATATCTGGGGCGTTAACAGGTCACTTCGGGGTCAAGGATCTCTTGGCCACGATGGGACTATCGGACAGTTTAGACTGTAGAATGTGTGGTGAGGAGGATGAGATTATGGAACACTTATTGTGTGAATGTCATGCCCTTGCCAGACAGAATGAATTACTTCGGTAACGGCTATCCGCAACCAAAGGGATTGAAGGTGCTCCCGCTGAGCTGCATCATCCGTTTCGTGGAAATGATGGAGCGAGCTTGGGAGTAGACATAAAGGAGAGGGCAAATGCACAAAAGATCCCATTGGGTCGAAGTGTATCCGAAAGGGCCCACATCTAGATAAGATAAGATAAAGGAGAAAGCACCCAGCAGCATGCTGAGATGGGACCGTTTCGTGACACCACTATACTATTAAGTAGTATTTGTTAATTTTATATACTGATGTACAGTCGAGGAAATTTAATGTTTAGCACTTATAGTTGACATGTGCCAAACCTTAATTTTCCTCGGCCAATTACATGTTGTCACGAATGCTTATATTTTTTTTTATACCACGTCGGTGGCAAACAATGATGGTAAGTGGTTACCGTGGCCTATGGACGCTCGCTACTGCAGGGGTCTTACATGCCCGTTGCCGCTAATCAGTTAATGAGGCTTCATACATTCTGTTATGACGTTCAGATTCTCCCTTGGGTAGGAAGGTTGCAGTCTCTTCCACAACTATTGTGCCTACGCCAATTCTTGGAACTAATTAGCGGCGGACCCTGGTTTCCTTCTGCCGTTTTATCACTTACTTATCATCATCATCATATCAGCCGAAAGACGTCCACTGCTGGACATAGGCCTCCCCCAAAGAGTGCCGAAGTGACCGGTCCTGCGCCACCCGCATCCAGCAGCGGACTCCAGCAACCTTTACCAGGTCATCAGTCCACCTTGTGGGGGGCCTACCCACGCCGCGCCTTCCGGTACGTGGTCGCCACTCGAGAACCTTTCCGCCCCAACGGTTCTACGTGCAATTACCTAATTATAATGTACAGTATAGAATAGGAATAAGCAATACTATAACATGTCAATTTTTTAAATATTTTTATCAATAAATGATCTATCTATCTATCATATTATATAGATTGAAAAAAATCTTTCACCAGCACATAGAATGCTTCTTCGGGATACACATCCATACTACTATTATAAATGCGAAAGTCTGTCTGTCTGTCTGTCTGTCTGTTACCTCTTCACGCTTAAACCGATGTACCGATTTAGATGAAATTTGGTATAGAGATAGTTTGAGTCGCCGGGAAGGACACAGTATAGTTTTTCCGGAAATCATCCCCAAAGGGGGTGAAAGGGGGCTGAAAGTTTGTTGAGTCCCCGGGAAGGACAGGATAGTTTTCCGGAAATCATCCCCAAAGGGGGTGAAACGGGGGTGAAAGTTTGTATGCAGCTACGATATAAACGAGTTCCACGCGGATGGAGTCGCGGGCAGAAGCTATATAGTCGGTTATATTTCATCCTGTGGCTTCTCTTGCATTCTGTGTATACGTGGGCGAAGCCGCGTGGTCAACTAGTTAACAACGAAGTGCCATCTATTAATAAGTCGCCATTCCGCCGCATTTACCCTCGTGGGTCATCGGTTATGGGGTAAATGTACGTGTAATATGGGTCAGTACAGTAAATAGCAGTGGGGTCGCACGCGCCGGTAAACACGGGTTCGATTCTCGGCAGTGGCATAAAAATAGAAATAGTATGTGTTGAGGATAAAGGAATTATCAGTCGCATATGGTCGAGAATGAGACGAGGGTTTTCATATGATTGGTTAAGAGTCTACGGTTCTGCTAACAAAGAACTTAAATTACCTGATGACGTAATTTTTTTTTAATACGTATATTTCAATAATTTTTACACAAATATGTTTTATGACTTAGTGTGCTGTAATGTAAGATTAACTTTTAAATATTTAGCTAAATTATTAGTTTTATTACATATCATAGATTTGACATTTATATTTTGTTCATTAATTAAGATTTAAGATTTTTCTTTACTTCAACACTTAGCTATTTGTGAGCTGTGAGTCGCGTAATTTTGGTCCGCCCATAGATGGACATTTCGGTTTGGCCATATATGCGCGGACCGAAACGCGATTCACAGCTCACAAATTACGCTCGCCTGGACTCACCCTTAACCTATTCCCCGCCACGATACAAGCAAAAAGTTTCCCCCCACCGCCAACTGTCACAGACATCAAATGCGAAATTAAACCTCATGCCAACGCACGTCAGTAGCTATCAAGTCAATGGCGGTGAAAAGGTTAAACTATTTTTTTATTTCGAGCGTTGCCTGTAACAGGAGAATATCTGAAATCCCGGGGGGCAGGTTTTTTATATAGTAGGTACCGACTAGCCCCCACGAACACTCCCACGCAAACGTTCACCTCCCTTTTAACCCCCCGGGGGTTGATTTCCAGAATTCAATGTGTTCTGTTTCTTACCGGGAGTTTATCAATATAACAAAACGAGAGGAAATAAAACGGATGCACTTTGAATCTAGTTTCCGTCTATTGATCCGGTTCCCTTGCTCTTTGTCAATTGAGCTTAGTTAAGCCATATAGTCGACGTGTATCCATACTATTTAGACATCTAATAGGCACCGCAACGAGTTAGGTGTTAAATGGTAACAGACCGAAATACTTATTTATTTATTTAAACTTTATTGCACAAAAGAAAACTTATCGTACAAAAGGCGGACTTAATGCCATATGGCATTATCTACCAGTCAAACCTTAAGGCAAAGCGGAAAAGATTGTGGGGCAGCGCAAATAACAACTAAAAAAAAATAACATTACGGTATTCCTACTTATAAATGTGTTATGACATTTGAGTTACAAGATGTGCCCGCGGCTCCTCGTGAGTGAAAATCGGGTTGTGTCAAATAGGGGTGTAGACACTAAATAAAATAATCAATAATGTCATATTTTCTCGAAAAAGTATTAAAAATGTAGTCAAAAGGAGAAACAATCAGCGCAAAAGGTTAAATAATTACCAAGTTATAAGTGTCCAAAGTTTTAAGAACGGGTATGTTCTGTCCCTTTCTCGCAAAACACAACTTCATATGAAACGACGACGCTGGAATATTTTGACGTCAGTAGTTCACTAGTCACGTGTTCGGAGCGGCCCCCCGGCAGCATCCTGTAATGTGACGTCACACACTGTTTGCGTTTTCTCTCTAACAAGCAATATTAAAACGGTTGTAGCTTCGTAATTCTTTGAGATATCTGAATGGGATTTTCGTCACTAGGCATATTTTTTTGCCTTCTTTCTTTTGGAGTAATAATAATTTTCGAGTCTACACCCCTATTGTCCTGATGGCAGGGAAAAATAAATGTAATATATATTATTTTACAAAGAAATAATTTCCATCCCAATTTAATTTATGGTTTTAAAACATCACAATTTGTTCAGTAGTTAAGCCGTGAAGTAACAGACAGCTATTGAACTGTGCTGTACTGTACCCCATTTATAATATTAGTATGGATCAGGTGTAATTCAGCATCATCCAGTGTATATTATATGCGGTAGTTAGTAGGTACCCCTAACCGTGTTGGTGTAATCAATCAAAATTAATTAGTCAGCGCGCGTAACCGCGAGGCGTTCACACTGTCAATTAGCGTTTGGCCGACTTGTCAATTACATAAACGGTCGATAAGGTCACCATGGTATCTTATAAATATAGGTACCTACTATAGTCCGACCGCTTCACTCGGTCCTGGCATGCGCGGCGCGCGGGGGGGTAAACGGGGGAGCGGGCGTCGTGCGGAGAAAAGCCCGGCGCCCGCACGCCGCTCGCTCGTCCGTTATAATTATAACCCCCGCGCGCAAGCAGGCGAGGAGTGAGTGAAGCGGTCGGCCTATAGCTGCCCGCGCGGCTTCGCCCGCATAGTGTAAATAACAGCAAACCCCGGGATAAAATATAGCCTATATTAACCATCCAGAAGGTCCATGATACACGCATAGTATATATGTTTGTGTGTAAATTAAATTGCTCTTTAGGTGATG
This sequence comes from Epinotia ramella, assembly GCA_947578815.1. Taxonomy (NCBI): domain Eukaryota; kingdom Metazoa; phylum Arthropoda; class Insecta; order Lepidoptera; family Tortricidae; genus Epinotia; species Epinotia ramella. Next base: position 3,608,828 of record OX388214.1, on the reverse strand, counting down.
GAAATGTTGGTAATCTGAACTCAAATGGCTTCTGACAATTCAGTAAACAGTCGCACTTAAAAGGAACGATACATTTGCTATACAAAAAAAAACTTATTTAGAAATTGTGCCAGTTTGCACATACAGTCGACTTTATACATGTTTCCACTTTTGCACCTTATTAAGATGTCGATATCTTTATCCTTGACTGTACAAAGCATAGTTCTCGCTCTACCTACCTAAATAAATATTAGCAACCCTTCATACAAGAAAAATCGGCAATCAAAATGAAATAGAGTAGAGCTTTTTTATCAAATGAATCAAGACAAATGCAACTCTTGTATAAATTCAATTGAAAGGTGGATGCATTTTAAAAGGCCTATAGGCGGCTAGAGATACTAATCTCTAATATTTCAAAGCCAATGTTAAATACACATAAGAATTTCAAAAAACTGTATCCCGAAACTGTAGGTACTACGGAAAAAAAGTGGGTATTTTTTTACATAAGGTGCCATATGTAACCGAATCGATTGATAACTCAAGGATCGGAAGAAAATCGGTTTAGTATCTTAAACTCTACGGTGGAATGCAAGTAAATACAAACATGAACTGGTAAAATCATATGGGTTGGCATTTGAATCACGCAAAAGGGTGCGTAACAAATTATATATAGGCAGCTCTCCCTCCGCGCCTCCGGTTTTTAAAAAAACACTCTAGGGGTAGGGCAGACAAGACCACGTGGAGTCGGGGTGGGCAGATTCGGTTCAATGACTAAAATTGGTACATGTTACATGTTTTGACCACGTCACACGTAATTTCAAACACGTATAAAAAATAAATACGCGTCTCCTAGACACAAATCGGGTGTCATTTGAAAGGGGTGACTAACCCCTATGAAATTCCACCCTTTCCCCCCCATTCAAATGCAACCCCCATCATATCCTTCCGGCTATCCATTCCTTAAGGCGGTTCGATTTCCATACAAAACGTCTATTGACATGTAACAATCCTTCATAAATTGGCTTTTCATTTGCGCGAAATTCCCCCTTTCCTAGAATAAACTTGTATAAACTAGAATAATTTGAGAAAATTAGTTTTCCCAAAGTATTACTGTCCCAATCCCCCATCCCATCTGATGACCTGGTAAAGGTTGCGGGAGTCCGCTGGATGCGGGTGGCGCAGGACCGGTCACTTTGGCACTCTTTGGGGGAGGCCTATGTCCAGCAGTGGACGTCTTTCGGCTGATATGATGATGATGATGATCACCATCCCAAACTAATCGAACCACCTTTGAAGCTATGACGTAGTCGGGAAAAAAATGCCAGTTATGTTAGTATAGTTAGTAATCCAGTTATTACTTGCCTGTAAACGATCATAAATCAAGTCTGCTATCAGTCATGAAACACTGGTGTAGTTAGTCAGAAGTTCGGTTACCGCCGGCAGCGAGTTAACTGCAGATTAATGTGATTGCAGCTGTGTACAGAGTAGTTAACAGAAACTTCACTCCGCAACAATAAGGGCTGGCACCAATTTTCGATTACAGACCGATCTATGTTAAATATGGCGCCAGCACTTGTCAAAATTTAACCCTTAAATGCATAATGATGTATATATGCATCGTATATTGTATATGTTTTTTTAAATACTATGATTTTTTTCTTTATTTTTCCCTCAATCTATACAACATGACACATCTATTTCAATTTATTAAAAAGTTATACAAAAAATCATGCATTTAAGGGTTAATTATATTCATTCATTCATTTTTTTTCTTTTTTTTCATTTAGATTTTAACGAACACTGCTTACGATTACAAACAGTAGTTTGTTGCAACTAAACCTAAGGGATGTTGACTGTGTCAACTTAGCAACATTTTATGATTTGTCAAAAACGCACTAGTATGACGTTTGTAGGGAAATAAGAACAACTGACGTCACATTTTTATATGGTCAAACAGCACACATATTGTATGTATACGTATGTATGTATTACTTAATTGGCCATACAATATTGCAAAATGAAAACAGACAGACCAAAAAAAGAAGTATAAAGGCTAGCTTATCCTTTGAACGGATCTCTTCCAGGTAAACTTTGAGCGAATGAGTTTAAAAAAAAAGTGGGAGATGACTAAAGATAAAATAATACAAAAACAAATAAATAAAATGAATAACTGAATAAACATAACCTGAATACAAAATCAAAATATATAAACACGAACAAAGAGAAAATAACAAACATATTGATCTTTATCTATTTAAAAATGTGTTAATGTGCTTCCGGCTACGGTACGGCAGTATAGTAGCAGACAGCACTGTTTGACATCGAAGTAGGTAGCTAGTCCATTTGTCCTACGATATAGTTCTACGCGTAGGACAAAACAGATTTTTTGTCCGTTTTGGCCAACGCGTAGTACTAAATCATAGCACAAAACGGACTACTTCAACATTGCACAAGGTTCTTGAGAAAGCGGTATTCGATACCAAAATCTTTCCCACTTAATTCACGTTACACAATAACAAAAAAAAAAACGTTTTTATAAAAAATAGCTGTCTCCACAATATTATTTACGCAGAAGTTTGTGAGGATATTTTGAACGTTAGTTACTCTACCACGCAAAAAAGTAAGTACTTTCCTTGCAGTACCTTTATACGAAAACAGAAGCTAGTCTAAAATATTTCCGTTTTTAACGTAAAAGTTGATCGCAATCTTAGATGTTCCAAACAATTGTTTTTTTTTTCAATCAATATAATAAGCGCAATCTATGTTTTTATCTCGCTGTATCCAATTAAAAAAAACACAATAGGCAATTAATGAGTGCAAGGATGAATTTAAATGAATTACTCTACTTAATTACAGGTTTTACGTAGGTCTGTGTCTGTACTGGTTCAGTCTGGTTTTTCATGTGGAATATTGCCGTTTCATTGTGACATTTTATGGAAATTGTATATAAAACGACTGATAGTACTTACTTACTACTTAGGTATGTAACGATAATTTATTATCCTGCGTGAATGCCTTGTTTAAAATCAGAAAAAAGATTGATTTCAGTCAGGTAAAAGTTGAAAAAGCTTTTTAAGATATAGCGAAATGGTTCTGTCTCCAGATTCCTTTGGAACTTGAATTTTTGTACTGTACATACTGACTCTTCTGTCTCCCACAGTAAAAAAAAAAGTAAATAAAAAACGTTGAACGTACCTCTATACAAAACATTTTTTTTACCAATCGCGACCTCGTCATGAATGGCCTATGAATACAATTCCCCACATATTTTGTTTTATATGGGTGAAAACACATCTTCACACATCTCTGGTTCAATTACGACATGTATAGACGAGTGGTGCCGCTGTCCATTATCGTGTTGCAGCATAACCTAATTGTCCAGATTGGCAGCGAGTTTGCAGCGCGGATATCTGCCATTTAATTAAACGTGATATTCACACGTAGCACACAATACGGGCACCGCGCGTTTACAGGGGCCATTGTCGCTTTGCAAGCTTATGCATTCAGAATCAGCATGGCTAATACAGTCGAACTCATCAGAAGCTGAACTCCTTGGTATCTTGTCACTTCACTCGTTGGACAACTGTATGACAGTTTTGTACAAAGGTGTGATGTCGACCGTACAAGTCGCTATCGCACATTTAGCTAAATGAGACGTTGTCTGCTCTATTATCATCATCATCAGCCATAGTCAGTCCATTGCTGAACGTAGGCTGTATCATATAGAACGTCTTAATTGACGTTTTCCTAAACGGGGTCTCAACTCCAGCCCCCCTATTATGTAACTTGTTTTAGGCTCACCTCAACGCTCACCACAAATATATCTTGACACCGCGATGCCTAGTAACTAAGCGTAGGTAGAGGTCTAGTTTCGTGACGGGTGACCGGCGGGGTGAGAGCGTAGCTCGTCTGCTGCAACGGTTGTCGGTTCTAGCGGTGACCGGCCCACTGCCAATTAAGCATGCTAATTTCACTGTCATTTTCATCCTGTAATCGCCGACTGCTGAGCATGACCTCTTCCGAGTACGCCACGCCACCCGTCCCGATCCTGAGCCAGTATTATCTAGGCATGGCCCACGATCTTCCTAATGTCGTCAACCATTAAGCTGGTCGGCCGACACTCCTTTTTTCTAGAAGCGGCCACCAATCCGACACCATTTTTGTCCACCTGCCATCACTCTGTCTGGCAAGGTGGCCTGCCCAACTCCACTTGAATTTTGGCAATTTCTTCTCCGACGTCACACAATAAGCATGCGGCCTTATGTTCAAATTGATAACGTAGTGATGCTAAATGGATAGTAAACCATCAAATTATCGTAATAAAGTATAAATTATAAAATGTAATTAAAATCATAAAAATATATGTACCTTGAAAGTTTAGAAAACTGATGCATTTTTTTTTATTGACCAAGAGTAAATTTAAAGCTGCCAATAGAATCCTTACGCTTTTATAGAAACAAAATTGTATGACAACTATGTACTTTAACGCAGTATTTCGCGACCGAAACACCAATTTACCGGATTTTCCATACAACGATACAACTACTTTGTACAAGTGACGTCATGCGTGGGTACGTCATCAGTATGAAGCGTTTTCCGCTGCCGCCAGCGACGTCAATCTTTGTCTCAAATTTTTGGGTATTTATGTTGTTTAATTGTAGTTGCTCCCATACAAACATTTGTTCCTCTCCAAAAACTGATTCGAATGGCATCGTAAAAAAATCTTAGTCCGCATCCCTATTGTGCGACGCCGGATCTCATAATTCCTTGCTCTGTACACAACTTTATTTCGTTTTGTTTTAATGAAGTATCTCTTATTTAATATATCATATCGTGACACTATCTCCGAGAAATATGAAGTTCATTATTTTAGTTTCATGAGCAGCATCTTCCCAAGGATGTAGAGATCAGATAGACTATACATACACCATGACCTTCAGGTCGATCACATACGCATTGTACGCGCGTCAGTTAGATCTAAATGTCAATTACTATATGGAAAACTTACAGTTGGATCTACCTAACACCCCGTTCACACTGCGTCCGTTTCCGTGTCCGGGAGGCATCCGTCTCTTTCGCACTCGGGCGAAACATCGCAAGCGAGAAAAAGAGGGATGCCTCCCGGACACGGAAACGGACGCAGTGTGAACGGGGTGTAACGCGCGTTCAAAACGTTACGTGATTGCCCCTCGGGACCGTGAATTATAAACTAGCTTCGATGTAGACGCTATGAATTCGTAACATAGCCCCAACGTGCTTGGATACAAGTTGTGCTGTGCACACCCACCGGGTTCACGTTGTATAAATAATGTCGCCCGTCGACCATAAAATCAGACTAGACCAACATAAATACAAACTATCTGAGCCTATAAAATAAATAAATAAATAATAAATAAATATTAGGGGACACAATCTTACACAAATCGACCTAGTCCCATAGTAAGCTCATTAAGGCTTGTGTTATGGGTACTAGACGACGATATATGTAATAGATATAAATACTTAAATACATAGAAATTTTCCATGACTCAGAAACAAATATTCATGCTCATCACACAAATATTTGCCCTTACCAAGATTCGAACCCAGGACCTTCAGCTTCGTAGGCAACGTCACTACCCACTAGACTAACCGGTCGTCAAAATATAATGCTAATCCTGCTAATATTATAAACGTGTAAGTTTTGATGTTTGCCTGTTTATTGCTGAATAACGCAAAAACGGCTAAACGTATTTAAGTAGATCATGGCACAGATAGTTCATAATCTTAATTAATCTATACTAATATTATAAAGAGGAAAAGTCTGTGAGTTTAGCTTTGTAAGTTTGCATGTTTTGGGTAATCTCCGGAACCGCTTATCCGATTTTAATAATTCTATGACCTGCGTGTATAATGGACTTTCAGGATGGTTATCACACTGATATCCATATCCATACTTCCATACTAATATTATAAATGCGAAAGTGTGTGTTTGTTTGTTTGTTTGTCCGTCTTTCACGGCAAAACGGAGCGACGAATTTACGTGATTTTTAAAGTGGAGAACTAATATTATAAATGCGAAAGTGTGTGTGTTAGTTTGTCCGTCTTTCACGGCAAAACGGAGCGACGAATTGACGTGATTTTTTAAGTGGAGATAGTTGAACGGATGGAGAGTGACATAGGCTACTTTTTGTCTCTTTCTAACCCCCCACTTCCCTAAAATGGGGGGTGAAAGATTGTATGGAGCTACGATATAAACGAGTTCCACGCGACGAGTCGCGGGCAGAAGCTAGTTATATATAGTTTACAGGCGATGCTGCGAAGGCAGGTAGTCTGTGGTATACCTAAAGGTTTATCGGTGCTTGGACACCCCTGTGTAAACGTCCATACGGGAACCGGTTAACGAAACGACAGGCCCAGTCTGTCATGCCTGTTCGTCACAACGTTTAAAAAAACCATTAGACACACGGCTTGAGAACAAATATAAATCTATAATAGCAGATACGTATTCACGCATGCTTCCCTACTTCAATGCTAATCGTAGGCCACTGCAAAGGTGTACCTTGAGACCTGTGTCCTTAATATGTATAGCGACTCCACGGTAAATAGATGAGGATAGTCACTAATTGATTACTAAGCATCATATGTAGATATACGATATGTCCGGTTGAATACTTACTTTATAGACCACTAGCTGCCCGGCCCCGCTTCGCACGGATTACCCGTTTTCCCGTAGGAATGAAGCACTTTCCCGCAGTAAAAAGTAGCCTGTCACTCGGGGTGAATGTAGCTTTCCAATGGTGAAAGAATTTTTGAAATCTGCACAGTAGTTTTTGAGTTTATTCATTACAAACATACACACACAAAAATACAAATCTTTCCACTTTATAATAGTACTATCTATACTTCTTCTATACAGCGTGTCTCTGACTTTGGGGCTATAAATGCAAATGTCAATTATGCTCCTTAAACGGAACTACTTTTGCTCTACAACTTTTCAAAAATACGTTCTTTTTATATTTTCATTATTCCATACAAATAAAATAAAATGTTCAATGTACATCATCCATTAGCTAGTTTTCATACTTGTCAGTGTCATGGATGTCAAATAATGAGGCCGTGTTTGCAATACATTGATGGTACAGTTAAAGTTCAAACACGAATAAATGATAGAAATAATAGTTATTTTACAAAGTTGCGGAACAAAAGTGGTTCAGTTTCAGGACCGTAATGGACATTTGCATTTAAAGCCCCTAAGTCAGAGACACGCTGTATATCTGGGGGGCACACCCCGGTCGCCGCATAGACTTTTTTACGCCGAATGAATTTATGATGATAAAATAATAAGTGACGGGTCTATACTTTTTAAACAAGATATAGAATTTGTTGAGCGTGGCTGGTAGTGGTAGAGTTACGACGTGTGGAGTAGGGAGCTTGGCGCTAATTGCGATCTGATATCTTTTTCACGCTGAAAGCTGTATGAGCTATGAAGTCTTGGCATCACTTTACATGTAATGTTTTTGGTGGGATATATATTTATAGAAGCGGTATATGAAGATATATAAGAAGTATAGATAGTATAGATAGGTTGTGCTACTTGGGTTGCACCAAACCTTCTGTACCTAATCGTAAGTGGTGTTCGTTAAAATCTGAATGTATGGAAAGTTTAACAAGTTTATATGGGGTGACAGCTGTCGGCGCCATATTTAACGTTGATTGATCTGTAATTTTAAGTTGGTGCATCCGCCCTTAAAGTGCGAAGTAATATGCATGTGACTTGGAGACGCAGACGGAGGAATGGTTTCGAAAACTTAGCGTAAGTATTGGGTTAAAAACACACAAAGCACAGCCAGGACAGGTATTATGTATTGTATAGGTATTGTGTATTTACAATATTTAATGTAATGTAATGCTTGCTTTGTTGTGGCAGATATTAATGCCACTACCTTAATATTGACAGAATTATTTTCATATACCTTGATCTATTAATGAAACTCACTCTCCTTAATGTAAATATACGTACTTTTACTTATCCACACCCAAAGCTTTCAAAATATATTCAAAGCATTGCAATTCGCCTGAAGGACGAATACGAATTGACAATACACCGGTCCGAGTCCGTCACCAATAATTCCTCGACCCTGCTGGAAAAAGGCTTCAACGAAAACCTCAAGTCGTCGACTGCTTTCGTGGACCTTACAGCAGCCTATGATACTGTGTGGCGCCAAGGACTCCTGCTCAAAATTCTGAAAGTGGTACCCTGCTTGAAAATATATAAATTCATTGAGGATGCCCTTTCAAATAGGTCGTTTCGGGTTCTCCTCGGCGACAATTCCAGCAATCCCAGGGTACTTAACAACGGCCTGCCACAGGGATCAGTTCTGGCGCCCACCCTATTTAATTTGTACACCTACGACATGCCGGAGACACACTCAAGGAAATTCGCATACGCTGACGACCTAGCACTAGTCGCCCAGGACCGTAATATGGCCATTACAGAAAACCAACTAGAGCGTGACTTGGCCATCATGGACGATTACTTTGTCCGCTGGCGACTGCGCCCTAATGCCTCCAAAACCGAAGTGAGCTGCTTCCACCTAAGCAACCGAATTGCCAACAAGAAAATCAGCATCCCTTTCAGGGGCTCCATGCTTTTTCACAACCCACTACCAAAATAACTCGGTGTCACCCTGGATAGAAGTCTAACGTACAGCCCCCATCTCGATAACGTTGCAGCAAAATTACGGCCCAGGTTAAACATCCTGCAGAAACTAACTGGGACCACATGGGGTGCCTCTGTCAGCTGCCTACGAACAACCGCTTTAGCGCTCGTGTATCCGACGGCAGAATATTGTGCCTCTACCTGGCTTAACAGCTCTCACACTAAAACCGTAGATACGCTGCTAAATGCTACAATGCGCTTGATCACGGATTGCATGAAGCCCACCCCTGTACACTGGCTCGCAGCTTTAAGTAACATCGCGCCCCCCCACTTGCGCCGCCAACGCCACCTGCTCAGGGAGGTAGATAAAGCCCATAAACGACCGGATCTACCAATCAATAGGGATCTAGCTTCCTTTACCAAAAAACGACTTAAGTCACGAAACCCTCCGGCGCTGCTGGCCCACCAACCCAGCTCCCGATGGAGCCTAAATGAGGCTTGGTCTCGTGAATGGTCTGCCGCTGACACCCCTCCTGAACTTTTTGAACTGGACCCGGGCAGCCACCCACGTGGATTCAACGAATCACGCCGTGTCTGGTGCATGCTGAATCGCCTGAGAACGGGCATAGGCCATTGTGCCCACCTCCGGAAAAAATGGGGCTGGAGCGAACAGGAATGCTGCTGTTGCGGATGCCCAAAGCAAACTGTACGGCATATCGTCTTGGAGTGTCCACTTACCAAATACGATGGTCCAGCAGAAGGTTTAAAAAAAAATACGAGTGCAGCTGCGAACTACCTGGCAGAATGTAATTTTAGATTATAAACAGTGTATTTTGTGATTGCCATACGATAAATAAAAAATAAACCAATAATTGAGAGTAATCTCGATTCTCCATACAAACGTAGTTACGCTCTCATTTTAAAACTACATGTTGCATTGTAACGAAACTTTGCATGTACAATGACATGAAATATATATAATTAGTTTATGTAGCTTCAGATACCATAGTAAAAAAAATACAGCGAATTTAAGTTTTTCATACAAAACTTGTTTTTGCTGTATTTCGTTTGTTTTATAAACTGGAACCATATAAACTAATTACAGACATAGATATACCTCATGTCATTGTATATGCAAAGTTTCGTCACAATCCAACTCGTAGTTTTAAAATGAGAACGAAACTCCGTTTGTATCAGAAGGTGAAATTCGGCCGAGCTTACTGCGGACTCTTAAGGTTTTAAGGAATCATGATTTGGTGAACTCAGGTATAATTTATTTATTTTATCGAACAACTTAACATAATTACAGCAGATGCTAAGGCGCTGATAAACTTAAACAATACTATGCACTGGCCAAATAAAGACTAAATAAAACATAAAAATAACAGACAATAAAATATAAAACAGTTAAAAATGAGCTTCGCAGAACCCTAATAGAGCTGGATAATGTCGGCAAACAAATCGCTATCTTGTACAAATGCAAGGAACTTGCGCAAACAATCGGCGAGTGCTTATGCGCTACCGTGCGAGTCGACTGTACCGCAAGCAGACGATGACTGCGACCTCTGTTGTAGCTGTTAGAAGTTAGAAGAGATAGAGAATACATCTGAAAATCAGTCCTCATTGTTTCCTAATCTATTTAGTCAGACTCAGATCGGCATTTCAAAGTACGCGCTTTTCGAATTCACACCCTTAATAGGCGAACGTGACTCTGATAAACACTTTATTTAGTCGGGTTATTTATATGTTCCGTCGTCGGCACGGCTCGGAACTGTACTGTGAGTGAATCATCCTTTACATTATTACAAAGCCACATAGAATATTCCGGAAAATACCTCTTCAATGTACTTTAAGAGATGAGTCGGTAAATATTCACCGATACGAATTTCATTACCAACATAAACAATAGAATGTTGCCGCCATTGCCATGACACTCATTCATTCAAATGCTATTCGCTAACTCGGAATTGTCACTTAACCAGGTACTTAGAAATATTAGATGAGTTGGAATACAAAATATGAAGTAACAAGCGAGATAATTAAATTGAATACCTACCGGTGTTTTTTAAGAAAAGAATACCGGTATATACGTTCCCTGCTCATAATTCGTCTACTATAACGAGACTGGTTAAGGTTTATTATACTACTTCAAAAGTACGGGTGATATTAACGCGGTTCTTTAGAACCTATAGGCTTTGTGAGTGACAGCCGCGAGCCTTTTTTCTGTGGGGTATCCTTAGGTAGCTTGTTTAAAAAATATTATGGGTTTCTTAAAATTATTTTTCAACTGAGTGATTCGTTTGCGAGATATTGGGCTTCTAAGCCCTAATTTTTGTTCGAGTCATGTGTGTGTCCCCCCCTTGCCGCCTTGTAGTTGGAGCGCGGGTGTCGATGTAACTAAGACAGATAGGCAACTACGGAACCCTACACTGTGCGTGGCCAGACACGCACTTGGCCGATTTTTTTTATTTCTAAAAGCTGAATCGACAATAATAAACTTGATAAGTAATCATCGAACCTTGCTCACAAAATTTTACGAGATCGGTCGAGGCAATTCGCTCAAATGTCACTAAACCACCAGCCTGTATATAGTAACTGCCGATCATACCGCTTTACAAATGGTTCATAAGGCAAAGCTGCTGGGATTTCAGATCGACAGTGGTCTTACCTGGGAATACCACATCGACGAGCTCTGCTACAAGCTGGGTCGCGCATGTTTTGATAATTTGATGGTTTACTATCCGTTTAGCATCACTACGTTATCAATTTGAACATGAGGCATCATGGCTATTATCGTGCTATTTCGCGACCGTCCAGTCTCCTTACCTACGGCGTGGAGCTGTTGGCGCGAGCAGCGGACGCCGAGCGAGCCTTCAGAATTCAAAAGCGCGCTGCACGCGCTATACTGACTTTTTAAAGAACTAAATATCATGCCCCTTCCCTGCGAACTCATCTACCACGTAGCTCTCTTCACACACAACAACTTGGATGTATGTCGTCCGCGGGGTGTCACTGTCAACGCATCCCGCATGATGCGCAGCAACAAGCTCGCGCACCTCCTCGTCACGCCCGCACACAAGCTGCGCAAGTCAGAACGGTCAGTGTATATACATCATGGGTCCGTCGGTTTATAACAGGCTGCCGGACACAGGCGGCCAAGTGCTTGTCGGACCACGCGCAACGAAGGGTTCCGTGCCTATTAAAAAGGTCGTATCGTTACTGAAATCTTTTGGCACTTACGTCCTTTTCTTTAAGGAAGGCAGTTTTTTAGAAATATCTCAAAAACCTTTGAACCGATCTTGTTCAAAACGCTTTTCGCTGAAAGAATTTAATAAGCGCAATGTCCATGATTTTTTTAATATTTTTAAAATACACGGTTCAAAAATTAGAGGGGGCGGGGGACACAATTTTAGTGACTTTCGGGGCGATTATCTCCGAATCTATTCACTTAATCAAAAAAATTGCTGAGAAACCTTATATTTATCTTGAAAGGCCTATCGATTGATGTGCCACACGTGGGCTTGCAATGAAAAATAAATTGTTGACTTTCAGTTTTATGTATGGAGTGCACCCCTAAAAAATGTTTTTTAGTAATTAATTTACAAAACTATGTAGCGGCTAACAAACTACACCTATCCTTAAAATTTTATTCATATACACCTTATAGTTTTCGAGTAAAATGCCTGTGACATACGGACGGACAGACAGACAGACAGACAGACAGACATGACGAATCCATAAGGGTTCCGTTTTTTGCCATTTGGCTACGGAACCCTGAAAAGACGCAACTTCCACGGTGGCATTTAAGTTGAGATTGCGTAAGTGGCTTCTCGACCATACTTTTTATTCCATAGACGTTTTTTACGAGCTCCCTACTCAGTGAATTATAAACAATACCTAATAATTATTATATAAACATACCCATATACCTAGTATAATATGTAATAAATAAATAGATAATTATGAAATGAATTAATGTTGCAGGTATAATGTACCAACGAATTAAATATGTGTAACTATGTAAAACACTCCGGGAGTGCCGGCAGAAGTGAAAACTCAATAACATTGTAACAGTTTTTCGATCAGGTCACGTGACATCTTACGGTGTCACCCTAAAAATGAATTTGACGCAAATTTATAAACAATTATCAATTATTTAGGCGGACGGCCCGCGGGCGCGTTGGGTGTGACGGGCCGCCGGCTCCGGGCGGCGGCAAACACAATACCAATTTGTTTTTGCCATTGCCAAATATTTTTCAAAGCTTTATCTCTTTAGGAATAACGTCTAAATTCGAACTAGTCGAATTTTCTCAATAGCAAAACGGTGAAGGACGCGTTGGTATTATTACAAATTTATTTGCAGAATATGCTATTGCAAAGAGTATTTAACGGCTTTATACTCTTACGAATAGCGTTCAGTTTTGAATGAAGTTGAATCGGCTAGCAGCAATTAGTGACCTCCTTCACATCTGACGTCACAAAACTGTCGCGTATTTAACAATTTTTCCCCATCCCAAAAAGTGCTCAGCGCCGCTAAAGAAGTTTTCACTTCAAAAACCTTACATGTAACTTGGTGTTATTAATAAAGTATTTGTGTTTGCTTCGCTCGCTAGTTCAAAAAAAGATTGGTTGTTAATTTATCGAAAACCTGAACATAGTTTATTCCGAATGAATCATTCGTTTTGACGCTATGAATTTTCTATCAAATGTGACAAGTGGGTGCGTGCGCGGATGAAGAGCACAGCATATCGGCCTAGCATTAGAGATCGAGCGAGACAAAATCTCGAGGATTACAGCCGTGACGCGTAGTTGCAGTGTTCAAGAGGCAACCAGAGGCTCTAGTATAAGTTTTACCGAAACAAAACGTTACGACCGCGTTCGCGTTTAGCTGTCTAATCCCATACAAATTTAGGGTGAAACGCAAACGCGATCGTAAAGTTTTGTTTCGGTAAAACTTATACTAGAGCCTCGGATGGCTCGCGGTATCTGAGCTAGCGAAATGTTGTGGAACCGCCCTGTGCATGCTGTTTCCGCCCCAGTCCAAGTTGCCTCAGTTCGGGTTGCACAGGGCGGTTCCACAACGCTTCGGGAGTAGGGTTGCCAGGTGGAAAAATACAAAAGCCGGACTCGGCACTTACTTAAGCCGGACATTTTACCCTAAAGGCCGGATGGCCCTTTTTTGCGCTAATTATAGCTTTTTCAAAGCCGGACATTACGTTCTAAAAGCCGGACCATTCATAATAATCATAATATAGCACTATAAATACAAAACTAACCCTGTCTGTCTATCTATTCACTTTTCACGCCGAAGCAATCGTACCGTTTTGAATGAATTTTAGTACTAAGTAGATGATATGTTAGATTTTATTCCGAAAATCATCTCTTAAGGTAGTGAAAAGTAAAAAGCCTAACAAAAGCCGAACAGGCCGGACGAGTGAATATTTGGCCGGACACAGCTCTAAAAAGCCAAACATGTCCGGCTAAAGCCGGGACACCTGGCAACCCTATTCGGGGGCTCAAATACCGCGAGCCATCCTGTTGCCTCTCAGACACTGAAACTGCACGTCATTGCTTTAACTATTAGCATCATGAATAATATTCATATTTTATGTACACTTAATGGAACGTTACATTGAAGCATTAAGCTGGAAATTAAATGAGGCAAGGCTATGAAAGCAGCCATGGAAAACTCGTTAAACCAATTTGGGACGCGCTCATCCCCGCAGTTCGGATGAAGCTTGAATTCAACATTTTACAGATTTCAATGAGATTACCTACTTAATTCGCTCGGCGATGTGGCAATTCATTTATACTTACATTCGATTTAGTTAGTTAGTTAGTATTTTGTTATTAAATTAATACATTTTTATGGAGGTAACATGTAATAGGGGTGTAGACACTAAATACAATATTCAATAATGTCATATTTTCTCGAAAAAGGATTAAAAATGTAGTCAAATGGAGGATAAATCAACGCAAAAGGTTAAATAATCGCGAAGTTATAAGTGTCCAAAGTTTTAAGAAGGGGTATGTTCTGTCCCTTTTTCGCAAAACGCAACTTCACATGAAACGATGACGCTTGAAGATTGTGACGTCACTAATAGACGGCAACGTGCCGTGCCCCATCGTGTTCGGCGCCGCCTCCCGGCAGCCTCGCGTAACGTGACGTCACACACTGTTTGCGTTTTCTCTCTCTAACGAGCAATATTAAAACGGTTGTAGCTTCGTAATTCTTTGAGATATCTGAATGGGATTTTCGTGTTGGTAGTGAGAAAGCTATGACGCGCGGGCCCGCCGCATCAGCGACGCGTTGCTACACGCCGCCCGCTGGCGATGTGAATGTCGGCGGCAGATCGTTAAATACGCCAGATCACGAAATTCCTAGGCATATCGTGAAACGGCGCCATTTCATGATATGCCTAAAAGTCGGCTAGGCTTATCACGATGTGCCTGATAAACAATACGGCAGATCGATTAGAGCAACGCATTCGTCGATATTCCTAGCTCTATACCGGGCACATCGTAAAATAGTTTCTTTCTTGGCCACTGGTGGCGCTGCACATGCGATGGCGGCCGTTTTTGTTGGGGGCTAATAATCAGGGCGGACAAAAATGGTTTGTCATAAGCGAACTCTGTCTTAGGTCGGTTAGGTTAGGGTTCACTTGTGTCCCTCAGACCAGAAATAGACACCCCGCGCAGCGGGGTGGCGTCGACTCGCTGGAGATTATCAGTCCGCACTTCTTATTTTTTTTAATTTACCTAATTCAATTTTGGACACCCTACTTACGTATAACGGTGAGTATTGAACGATATGCCGGCGTTTCATGATATGCCTAGGAATTTCATGATCAGCCTAAACGTCACTGGCTTGGCCAAATCATGAAATGCCGGCGTTTCATGATATGCCTAGGAATTTCATGATCTGCCTAAACTTCATTAGACAAATCGTTAAACGTTAAGTTTTGAACGATATGGCGGATGTCCTTTAGCCAAATCATGAAATGGCGGCGTTTCACGATATGCCTAGGAATTTCGTGATCTGGCGGATTTTACGATCGGCCGCCGACATGAATATACCGCTTCAACCGCGCCCGACACGCGCCGCGCACGACATACGCGTTCGGTGGGTGGAGGCCTTTAGTGCGTAGAGGTTTTGCGTTTGCGGTTTCATACGTTTTGTCCAACCGCACGGCAAGCCGGTGCTCTAAACTATAAACATGGAACTTACATACAACACCGTAAAATGGGGTGAGTAGGGACAAAACTGACATTCAAACCTCGATAACATTTTATTTTTACATATGCAAACTGAATGTTGTAAGTAAGTATATAATAAGTGTTCTGGACGTTTGTATTTTTTTTTTTATGATTTTGGGTAGGTCCATTTCATAACTTTAACGATAAACACGAAATCTAGTTATACTTTTGTTATTTTAGTATATAAGATCGCTTTACAATGTAGTGAATTCGCCATTGAAACTGCGAGTCGCGAACTTTTCATGAAAATGCAATTATTGCGCGCGAACGGAATACCGAACGAATAATTCCGAAGGAATACGATATGAAAATCGAATCTCGAAGTTCGTATATCTCTGTCTCTGTAGCTTGAGTACGAGAAACTATAAGTGCGATAGAGACGGGGATATCCGAACTTCGTAAGTCGATTATCGTGGTTATAGCTCAGGATTCGTTTGAAGCGTCGTCCAGTAGTCCGTAGACACTGAATAAAATAACCAATAATTTTGAATTTTCCCGAAGAAGGATTAAAAATATTGTCAAATAGAGAAAAAATTAAAGCAGGGGATTAAATAATCACAAGGTGTGCAAAGTTTGAAGCGGTGGTATATTCAGACCCTTTTCCGCGAAGCGCACGTTCATATGAAACGATTGTCATTTACTATGATCGTGTGACGTCACGATCTGCGAGCGTTTTCTCTCTCTAACAAGCAGTATGAATACGGTTGTATTCGTAATTCTTTGAGATAGCTAAATGCGGTCACTAGGCATATTTTTTTGCCTTCTTTCTTTTGGAGTAATAATACATTTTGAGTCTACACCCGTATTGAGTTTTTAGTGTACAGTCGACAACACAGCTAACTGACCATACCGTGTTTATATAGAACCTTATTACAATGCACTTAAGGTCAGATTAGATTCCCGATGGACAGTTAGCTGTGTTGTCGACTGTACCTAGTAACTATATATAGTTCCTACGTAAATATAAGTTTATAAGATTAGTAGCTGTGAGCTGTTAAGCTCGGGCGTCTCTTTAATATCTCAATATTTTTAAATTCCAAATTGCATTATCGAAGAAAATTTTACGAGAATCAGTTGCGAAATGCAACCACTCTTATCCTGTAGCTTGTTTCAAGGTTACCCCAAACGCTCACCCACAAATATATCTTGAAGCCGCGATTCATAGTATAGTCCAGGCAATGAACTGACAACTTGTATGGAAAAAATGACAATTTTGGAAATAATTTATAATAGCTTATTTTTTATCATCATCATCATCATCATCATATCAGCCGAAAGACGTCCACTGCTGGACATAGGCCTCCCCCAAAGAGTGCCAAAGTGACCGGTCCTGCGCCACCCGCATCCAGCGGACTCCAGCAACCTTTACCAGGCCCCGTAGCATGGACAACAGGATAGGCGCGTCGTCTCGTTCTATCGAACGGTGTCAGCCAGGGACGGAAGCTCTATCCTGTCACTTATCGCGTGATAACGCCATCCATGCTACGGGGCCAGGTCATCAGTGCACCTTGCTTATTTTTTATGTATAACGGATATATTATCAATTAAATAGTTACCCAGCGACAAAATCCGACAAAATTTCAGACATCGAAAAAATGATAAGTTAACTGGCTCCTAAAAAGTCAGTAAAAATATTAATAAATGTTTTTGTCTTTATTTTGGTTCATTTACATTTGCTCTATAATATTCAAGATAAATCGTACAAAAAAAGATAATGCATGCTTCGTTTAAATCTACATAATTACTTCCGGGTGGAAAGTTTGTCGGATTCTTGACTAAATCATCTTAGAATAACATTTTCAACTGAAATCAACAAAAAAACGCTATTATAAATTAATGTTTTTCAAAACCGTATTTTGCCTGGAGTATGCCAGGTACAGGAGGACAGCCGGATAGCCGGACATGCAACCTCAAACGGAGAACTTCGTGCGCTTTAGGCGCCGTAGGTTCATGATCTTCTCTCCCTCTCACTGAGCATAAGCGTGAGCGAGATGGAAGTGCGTGCTCGGAAGCGCGGATATCATGTTTTTTAATTTTAACTTTTTGGCCGTTTAAATAAATAAAAAAGCAATCACTGAGTTCTCTCTAACATGATATTGCCGATTTTTATTTAGAAGCAATTTTAATATTTTTAGCCCCCCCTGAAGATTATGTTCGCCCCGCTGAGCAACTTCCCGCTGGGCATAATCAGCCATGGCCGATCTGGAAATCCTTAAATAGATTGCGTTCCCAGGTCGGTCGCAGTAAGGACAACTTGATGAAGTGGGGCGCCCTAAGTAGCTCAGACGCCCAGTGCCCATGTGGGATGGTTCCCCAAACGATGGAGCACATGTTGTCTTGCCCAGCGTGCCCGCACGCCTGCTCCAAGCAAGACCTTCGAGACGCAACAGACAGGGTGATAAGCGTCGCCACCTTCTGGTCCCGCACAGTCTGAAACCATCGACACGAGAAGAAGAAGAAGAATATTTTTAGCTTTTGTGCATAATTTGTTACGAATATTTTAAGTGTATTTTAGACCTATGTTCGTGATTTTTTTTCTCGAATCACTGCGGAAAGCCTCGAGATTGCTATTCATATTTTTTTGAAACCATATTATTATAAACAGACGCATTATATTGTTTCCAAAACTCTGTTCGCTAACTTCGCTGAACCTACGGCGCCTTAATTACTGTACACGGGTCTAACACGATATCTAAATAAGTGTAAAAAAACAAAGTCTAACCCGGCCGGAACACAGCCATGCATTCCGTAATTCCTTTCGTCCCTTGGCCAACAATGTACAGCAAATCTCTATTTCTTCCCTCCAAGGCCATTGCTGCCCTAAAACATCCTGTCGGTTTATGATCCGAATGCGTTTTACGGACATGTTTTACGATATTTTATAATGGACTATAAGATAACCGAAACGTTGGCAGCACGGGTCGGCGCTTATCTGATCTTCCTGTTGTTAAAATCAAGGACAAATAATTCAATTTAGCTTGAAAGAAGACGATGGAATGTTTAGTTCGTTTTAAATGAAATATGTGTTCCGGCAAATCACTAGCGCCTTACGAGACCCGCGGGGGCGCGGACGCTGCCCCATCACTATTCACTCTCTCAAGACCGCCGTCAAGCGCGCACGCCTGCGCCACTCATTTATTTTATCAAATTATTACCGGCCGCGGCTTTCATTGAAGAACCAAGATTACACTTTTATAAATTTGGAGTCAGATTTTCATTCATCCATCTCCGCAAGGAACAATATGCATTGGTCGTGTATTGCAATAGGCATGATACCTCATGTTCAAATTGATAACGTAGTGATGCTAAATGGAATAAAGTATAAATTATAAAATATAATTAAAATCATAAAAAGATATGAACCTCGAAAGTTTAGAAAACGTTGCATTTTTTTTTATTGTCCAAGAGTAAATTAAAAGCTACCAATAGAATCCTTACGCTTTTCTAGAAACAAAATTGTATGACAACTATGTACTTAAACGCAGTATTTCGCGAACGAAACAACAATTTACCTGATTTTCCATACTACAATTAGTACAAATGTACAAATGTGACGTCATATTTGTATAGACACACAGTATAAAGCGTTTCGCGCTGCCGCCAGCGAGGTCAATCTTTGTCTCAATTTTTTAGGTATTTATGTTCTTTAATTGTAGTTGCTCCCATAGAAACATTTGTTCCTCTCCAAAAACTGGTTCGAATGACGTCACAAAAAAATCTTAGTCATCATCCCTACTATAGGTACAGTCAGCGCCACATACATCTGTACTCTTCAGGATGTTCAAAAATATCTGAACATGGCTTTGACAATAAAGTCGTGTGCAGATGTTTGTGAACACCTTGACCGCTCAGATGTGTGTTACTTGAAGAAAGCTTCTTGAAGGTTAACCGAGTTGGTTTTCATTCGCGTTATTTAATATCGCAAATCAATGGGAAATCCACCTATTTCCTTACACCTATTTACGGTGGCAATAAAGCATACAGTCAGCCTGATCTTAAGCAGAAACCGTAGCCTATGGACGCTTGAGAAGAATCACAAGCGCGTTGCCGACCCTTTATTGATTTGAGGATTCGTTGTGTTGATAGCTAGAGAAGCCGGGTCCCTCGCTCTCAACACAACACATCCTCGGGAGCTCTGGCGACCTTCCTCACCATCAGGAACCAATAGAGGCACCACCTTTCGTAATACTCCCAAATAAAGAAGTACTTATGGCGTCCATTCTTAATTACGTGAAACGTTCAAGGGGGTTAGGGGGGTCGAGCCGAATCTCTACTAATCTTACTTTGGGGTTTCGGCAACAATCACGTCATTTTTTTCCCGCAAGAAACATAATATAAATTAAGTGAAATGTTTCTTTACTAAAATATGGCTAAATCATACACAATAATATTTAACGAGATTTTTCGATCGCGGCAGTTGCACAGTAGCCCGTCGCTCGTCTACGCACACGTTGAAAAATCTCACGTGAGATTGGGGGAGGGGGGTGAACAAATCTCACGAAATCTCACGAGGGAGAAGGTCAGAAAATGCCTAAAAATGCCTAACGTAAATAATGGACTACGTATACCTAATGTCGGCTACTGAAGAACTGGCGTCGACAAGAGCCAGCTTTTAAATTATGACGACCTGATGTTTCGATAATCCACTTCTAACCTAAAGTTGTTATATTACTATATCTACTGTAAGTCTATGATATGATGCATCTATAGCTGGTCTTCAATTATGCTCTTCCTGTTCTCTTCCCAAGATTCGCACGCTACAGCAATTTAGGAGCAACCAGGAACCTTGACCCCTGATTACGAATAGTTCCTACTAAGCTAAGGTTCAACATATACTTAACCAGTAAGGGGATCGACTTCCTTGCTGTCGCGTGACACAATCTATCATCGTATCGTCGTAATGCACCTTAATGTTCCTTGGCATTATCGTGGCTGATTAGAATGCTATTAGGAGATTATCTGACCCACTTTGTGAAGATAAGTAGGTGGGTTGAAAATACAGACTGGATAAGTTTCTGACCAAATATACATTATTTGTACAGTCGAGTTCTCCAATATCTACACAGACAACCTTTCAAAAATATCTATACAGAGACTTTATTGTTACTGACATAAGACACATGTGTAGGTAGTTTTGAAAGGTTGTCTGTATGTATATTGGAGAACTCGACTGTAAAAGCTTTTTCATCACACTTGCTCGAAAAGGGCTTCATAATGCGCAGACATACAGAGCTGTAATAGCCTGTGTTACGCCCACGGGCGTAATGGTTTTTTTCTTAAATTGTATCTGTCACTCATGCGGCAGTTACAGAGCAAAGAGGTTTTTATATCAAATACGATGTCTGAAAACGTATTTATAAATAAATTTAAACTTAAAAAACTCCTTAAACATGTTTAACTGAATTATTTACAGATTTAATATGTAGTTATTTAGTGTCTATGTAAAATGTTTTTAAGTGTTTTCAAATCGTGGCTGTATACCGAAGGGGTCTTTGCCATACGCGCCTCACGTCAAATTCAACAAAATGGACGACTGACATGTTGAAGTTTGTATTACGATTTGTATTAATTTCATCTAAAATGTATTTGTTTCCTCGGAAATGTGATGAAAAACATTGTGTATAACACGGGCGTAAGAATATTGCAAACGCGAGTCATCAAAAGCCCTCCGCCTTCGGCGTCGGGCTTCTGATAGACTCTTGTTCGCAATATTCCACTTCCGCCCCTCGTTAAACAATGTACTATTACTGCCGACTGTACTTCTTTTGCAGTGTTTCCCGTTGAGGGGGTCCCAACTTTCAATGACTCTCAACACGATGGGTTTATTTTGTAATAGTGTGTGCTGGGTTAGTAATTTGCTACGACCTCCTGTCTCCATCACCAGAAAAAAATGCTATATTTCTGCTGGCTGAAAAAAAAATGCAAATTTTGAAGAACACCTTATACGAAATACGAATAATGCCATTTAAATAAATGCTTTTAAAAACAAATATTCCTAAAACGTGATCACACTCATTTTGATTTCGGATATGCGCGCATAAAACAGTCCTTAAAAAGTGTTGGTCTGAATTAAAATTATGGAATCAGAATTAGACATTTATTCGTGACACACTAATGCCTTGGCCACACTTCGCCCGAATGTTGTTGCCATCCTTGTCTAACGTATAATATCCGTAAGACAAGGGAGGCATAACAAGACCAAGGCAATAAAAAAAAACCAATCCAAGCCTAATCAATACTCCAGACCATTCAGGAATGAAGCGTGTTTTTATTGGAAAGTAGGATTTGAAAGCAAATAGGAAATCTAGGAATAAATCGAAGCGCGAATTTGAAATTCGAATGTCCCATTATTTCTTTTGTGTAGAAAAAATCTGTACGCGGTACTTTTGACGTGGACTGGCTGATAATGAACAGATTTAATTTAAATGTAGACACTGACAGCTGACAGCTTACTAATATCGTAACGACCTCCGGACGGAAAATCAGGAACTAGCGAAGCTATGTGTCACTTGTATCCACCACCATCCATCAACAGCCTGTGTCGTGTCAGTCCACTGCTGTAAAGGTCTCTCCTATGGCACGCCAGTCAGCTCGGTTCAGCTTTTCTCATCCAATCCATGCCAGCTGTCTGCTGCCTTCCGAATGTGATCGCCTCACCTAGAGTCTGGCAACTGTTGATCAAAATGTATGCGTATGACGTTTAGTGTTGCCGCGTAATTGAGTTTAGTGGGTTCAACTTTCGTTTGCCAGATTCTAGCTACAGGGCGCCCTTACACTACGTGTGCCGACACGCGGTCTCCACTCAAGAACCAATCTGCTCCCAACCATCGGTTCTTCGGCATATGTGACCTGCCCACTGCCACTTCGATTCGCTAATTCGCTGAGCTATGTCGGTAACCTTCGAACGAACTACAACGACGAACTACTTCGTTCTGGTTACGATCTCAGAGAAACTCCGAGGATAGCTAGCTCTCCATAGCTCGCTGGGTGACTTTAAACTGGTGGACAAGATGCACAGGGACTGGCCACGCTCCGCGGCATCGGCTCCGTATGTCAATCGCATGACGGCGCACGAGCTGCGTCGCGGCGATAAACCCTAATGTCTCTTTCTAAGTGTTCTCATTAGACAGAGACGGATAGTCTATCTCGCCGCGACACGGCTAGCGCGCCGTCTTGTGACAACCGTGCAGGTAGGACGCACTGATTAAGACAATGGTGTAATATACTACAACTTAGAAAAGTTGAAAAACCCCCGATATTTTCATTTCAAAGTCCAATATCTCAATAACGGCAAAACAGATTTTCATGAAACATAACTAAGAACACTCGGGATAAAATTATCTATGACACAAAAAAACCGCATTCAAATCGGTCCATCCGTTTGGGAGCTACAATACCACAGTCAGATACACAGATACACAGACACGTTAAACTTATAACACCCCTCTCTTTGCGTCGGGGGTTAAAAACAGAGGTACATACGTTGTCTATACGACATTCCGTGATTGAAAATGGCCGCCAAATCTGACAGCTGAGAAACGTATTCACGAGGCATCTTGGTGCAATTTACTCAGTTTTAGTGTGCCACTTTTGGAGCGCTTATAATCTATCTACCTCTTTTTACTATTTGAAGACTGTCAATAAATTCAAATTTGAACCGTAAATCGGACAGGCGGCAAATTATATGTTGCCGTTAACGACTTAAGGGTTAAGAACTCACTAAAAAGGCTACGTCATTTAGCACACTGGCGAAAATGTCGCCTTAAAGTTTCCTCGTTTACTGACATACCTACAGAAAACTTGCAACTCCCACGTTTCTCATATGTCTGCGGGTAATATAAGTCCACTAACTATGCTGTGCTACATAGGTAGTACCAACACGGACTGACAGCCATTTCAACAGCTCCTTTGTGTCTCACTTGCAGCGCCCTACTTAAGTAGGGTTTGCGTTATGCAATAGTTAAATGTGCGCTAGGGTTGTCACCAATTAAAGAATTTTTAAGGCGCCGTAGGTTCAGCGAAGTTAAGCGAACAGTTTTTGAAACAATATAATGCGTCTGTTTATAATAATATGGTTTCAAAAAAGTACGAATAGTAATCTTGAGGCTTTTCTGCAAGGAAATCAGTGCTTCGAAACATGATTAAGCAAATTTCGCTCTATAGAAAAAAATCACGAACATAGGTCTAAAACACACAAAAATACACTTAAAATATTCGTAACAAATTATGCACAAAAGCTATAAATATTAAAATTGCTTCTAAAAATCGGCAATATCATGTTTGAGGGAAATCAGTGTTTACATTTTTATTTATTTAAACGGCCAAAAAATTCAAATTAAAAAACATGATATCCGCGCTCCCGAGCACGCACTTCCATCTCACTCACGCTTATGCTCAGTGAGAGGGAGAGAAGACCATGAACCTACGGTGCCTTAATACATGGGTAAATAAAACATGCTACGCCGAGCTAAACGGGGTTAGGCCAAGCGAATGATGATAAATTGTGAGTCTGATTATTAGTGATTATGTACAGTCAGCATCATATAGTTAGTAGCAACCAAAACATATCGGTACACGTCTTTATTACTGTAAGAGCTGATATATTTGGCTAAAACAGCCGGCAAACTTCTTGAGCATCAGATGACGTGGTGGAGGAAGGATTGCGCATGATCGCAAAAAACGACCCCGCTAGATTTTATGGAAATACATTTAGTTGTGTAATAATGTGTATGTGTATTTTTTTACTAATTACTGGCTATCGCTTTGGAATGTAAGAACAAGAAAAAACATTTGCTCAAGTTGTTTGCCGTCTACTCTGCTTTGGCTGCTACTAACTTTACGATGCTTACTGTGCAGGCGCCAGGACACGCGCACTATTAGGCAATTGACGCCTCTGTAGAAAGCGTCCATAGGCTACGGTGTCGCTTTCTTGAGCAGCCCGTATACCTGTTTGCCACTGTGGTTTAAAGAAAACCGAATATGAATTGTGTGTAAGAAGTATTTTTTCAATAACTAAATCCTTTTAGCGAACTTGCGTCACGTGCGACAACCCTACCTGGCACAGGCAAACTACCCATTTTAAAACGACTTACCGTCGTAGTAAAAGTATGTTACTTACGACCTTTTACCTCAGTGGCTGAGAATAGGCAATTTGGGAGCAATATTCCTATAGACGAGGCTAGCTTCGCCAATTTCGACTCTTATCTCAATGGCACGAAGGTCCAAACCGATTCATACTGTTATTGAAAAAGTTGGGTTAAAGGTTTGTCACGAAGTCGGAAAGTTTGTGCTTTATTGGTAAACAGCTGCCAAACGGTTGCCTGTTGGCGGATAAATATTTGTAAGATCAGCAGGATACTTGCGTCACTTTTCGAAAGAACTTGAGGGCATATCAACTGTCTTTTTTTAAATATTCTACTACATGCAAGAGGCCACAGAGAGAAGCTCAAGAAGCGAGGTGTGTTGCGGCGAGATAGAGTAGATATCCGTCTCTTTTTGCTGCTTGGAGTGCTTTTTATACGACGGTGGCAAACAAGCGTACGGCCCGCCTGATGGTAAGCAAACACCGCAGCCTATAGACGCATGCAACTCCAAAGGAGTAACATGGGCGTTGCCAACCCTTGATATGTTTGAGGATTCGCTGTGTTGAGAGCTGAGGGTACAAATTCCCGCGCTCTCAACACAACGCATCCTTGGGAGCTCTGGCGACCTTGCTCACCTCCAGAAACACAACACTGCTACAGAGCAAGATATTCTAGCTAGTAGAGATGTACCGACTAGTCGGGAAAGCCGACTATCCGGCCTCATTTGTAGTCGGCGACTAGTCGGCAAAATGTGCTGATTAGTCGGTACTTTATGGATCACAGGCAAACGAGACATAAAATAAGTAAACTGCCATTTTTTACCATTCGTTTATATTTTACTCAAATACAGATTTTATATATCACATTTGGTACTTTGAACGCATGCAGACAGCTGAGACAGCGCGACGGCAAAGCGAAACGAGGTTTCCCGATTGTACCCGAACTTAGCCGAAGTCCACGATCGGCCTAGCCGACTAGTCGGCCAAACCCTAGTCGGCCCATCTCTACTAGCTAAAGAAATGCTTAAGTAAATGTATATCAACTTATCAACTTGACAAATCATCCGCCTAGCTTATGTCTCGGGCTTCGTGAACTTCAACAAGAAAACCATTCCTATAAAACAGTACTGTTTATCACAACACTTGAGCTGTCACGCGGCGAGAACTTATCGGTCCCTTTCTGATTGGAACACTTAGAAAGAGATGTAGGTACAGCTCGTCCCGTCTCGTGATTAATAACCGCGCTGCTGTTTAGTTATCTACAGGCCGCTTCGAGCTAAACATTGAGTTTTCCGAACGCAAGGTTGTCTATATTTATGAATTGATTTAAATTCTCATTAGCGCGCGATTTAGTGCCGTCATAAATTCAGCTAACCTGCCTTGTTTTAATAGGACGTGTTTTCTTTGAAGTTGCCACAATACAAATATCGGTGCAGTATCTTGACTTCACCTTAGCGTTAGCACAGGCGTTACCTACAAATAACTGGTAATTCTATTTAATTACGGAATAAGGCACAAATGGATGACTATTTTCGAATAGATGTATGAAATAAAACATGTCTGCCCTACATAGGTCCTCGCTTTGGAAAATAAGAAACATCGATGGTTTACTACAGAAAAACTCACAGAAATATGAAGTATCTATACTTACAACTTTTTTAAATAGGATTATAATGAATATGCCATGCTCTTTGAAAAGTAAAGCAATATCGATTGTTTCGAACACAGTCTTTCTAAAAAGCTTAAAAATGTATTGTATATCATTTCACCGACAAAAAAAGTTACTACGATTGCCCTGGCTATCGATAAGCAAAGAAAACTGCCGTTTTATGCTAGGGTTGTGGACTCAAAATGTATTATTACTCCAAAAGAAAGAAAGCAAAAAAATATGCCTAGTGACGAAAATCTCAAAAAATTATGAAGCGACAGCGTTTTAATATGTTGCTTGTTAGAGAGAGAAAACGCTTAGTAAATGACAATCGTTTCAAGCGCACCCTGTTTTCGCCAAAGTGACAGAATATTCCCCGTCTTAAAACTTTGGATACTTATAACTTTGTTATTATTTAATTACCTAAGTACTTTACTTTTTTTCTCCATTTGACAATGTGTTTAATGCCGCCATTTCATAATATGCCTAAAAGTTGGCCAGGCTTCATCAAGATGTGCCTGATAAAGCTAGGAAGTTCATGATCTGCCTAAACGTCACTAGGCAAATCGTTAAATGGTGAATTTTGAACGATATGGCGGATGTCACTAAGCCAAATCATGAAATGGCGGCGTTTCACGATATGCCTAGGAATTTCGTGATCTGGCGGATGTTACGATCGGCCGCCGACACCTCTACACCCCTATTGATATTTAATTCTCTTTCTAAGCAATAGATACATCACAAATTCAGGAGATATAAAGCGATGTTGATCTTATGAATGTGCTACTCCCTCAAAGCCTTAATTTACCATTCAGCTTTTCAATCCTCGGATCAACTTCGTTGATTGATTGAACCGCGTCGCGCCATTTTGAAAAGCGTTCCGTTGCGCGCAGAATTGTTTTGTCAAATGGCTTTGTATACGAAATTAATGGCCACTGGCCACGTTATGAATGGGATGTGAGGAATGGTGTAATCAAAGACCGTAGAATAAAAACAACAGACGTGTGAACTAGGTAGGCGTAGATATAGTCCAGTCATTTTATTGCAACTACATGGATAAAGCGCCGAATTAGGAAATAATTTATCATAGCAGATTTTTCTGTGTAACTGATATATTATCATTTAAATAATAACCTAGAGACAAACCAAACAAAATATCACTTTTTTTTTTTACATTATTTGATACATTTACATTTGCTTTATAATATTCAAGATAAATCATATAAAAAAGACCACTTTATTTATATATCTAAAATTAATGCCGGGTGGGAAGATTGTAGGATTCTTGAATAAATCATCAAAGAATAACTTTTTTAAATGGTTTTTTTTTTGGCATAAATTCATGTTTTTCCAAACCGTATTTTTCCCAGAGTACCTAATACGGATATTATAGTAATGAAGCTTTTCCAAGTCAGTGTTTATGATAGGTGTTTACTGAAATAAGTGAATTTCTTCCGGCCAGTGCAAAAGGTTTTTGTCACTTCATATACTAGGTTTTTGTTACTAATACATTTAAAATAAGTAAGTAATGTAACTGTAAAGAGTGTTGAATTCGTCAACAAACTGCCTTCGGTATTATAACAATGTTATTGAAATAAATGCATCGAACAAAAAGTGGTATTTATTTAATGTTTATTTATTTGGTTTTGGCATTTTTAACTGTTACATAAAGTTAAGTGATTAGTTACCAATGTTGTTTGGGTCTGACGTCTGCATTTTAACCGTTTTGATTCTGTACACAAGTGACGATGGGGTAAGTAGAAGTATAGATTGAAAATGATACTCAATCCTCACATTATTGTGTCTGAGTCGGCCAATGGAATTCCAAAAAAAATAATATCAAACACATTCTCTATGCCAGCACAGATCGGCTACGACCGTAGCGCGTAGCGATCCCTGCACGGTTAGCACAAGACGACGCGCGTGCTCTCGCACTATCCGTCTCTCTCTTGTTAGAAAACTTAGAAAGTCCCGTGGTTGGTGGCTACAGTGTGGGCGACGGCTAGGCGGGTTCCCGGCAGTAAATGTTAATATGCTGTAAAGTTTAGTATAACTTTATTGACCTTGGTTTAACCTTGATGAAAAAAAAACTTAATTTCCCATCGTCCAAAAATGCAAGTTCACGTATTTACATTATCTACGGTATAATGCGTGTGAATAATAAATAATGTCGCTTCCGTGGATAATCCAGGGGCATGGATAATCCTTTGGCTTCGTGTATTTTTTGTCTATGCTTCGATGCTTTTTGTATCGTAATGCCTTATTGAATTACTTGTTTTTTTCCGAATAGCTGAAAATTATACGAAAGCTGAAAAAACGATTTTTTTTTGCGGGTCCTGTACTGTTTTGTTCACATTACACACCGTGACAGACGCAATTATAGTTGATACTGGTACGAAACAGCAGTACGTACCTTTCATAGCGCGGCAGCTAATCTATAACGAATAGTATGCGATATATTGATGTCACCTTTTAATGAGTTTTTTTTTTGTTTTCAGGTAATAATTTCAAAAAGGGACTTTACACCAATACATGCAGGAATCGAATACTAAAGGTATGTCTTAAAAAAATACATGTTTCTCAAATTATTTTTTTCCGAAATTGTTGTTTCTTCGTAGCTAAATGCTACAGTATTTTAACTCTATATTGAAGAGCTATTCATTATATCGATACGCTTACAAAAAGGTTTCATTAGAGAGTTGCGTTCCTTTAAAACTAACACCCCTTATTCATAAAACTAAAAATGCCTCTGTTAAATAAAAAGCGTTTTGTCCCTTTCCTACGAACACATTAGAACACATTTCTTTCTTATGACTATAACAAAGGTGCTAACAAATTAAGTACCAATATTTTAAGACGTGTTACATTACATCAAAACAATTGACTTTAAATAGAAATTAAGAAAACTTTTCATATGATATTTTTGTTTTAATTTCCGGTACTAAATAAATAAATTAAAATTTCGACCAAACATAATCAGCCTGTGCATTCAACTGACGAGATGTTAAAACACTATCTGTCAAGTGAACATCGTCGTTTGTGACAAACGTCAATGATTGATTGTTGACTATCTCATTAACAGGGTGTTTTTACGCAGTAACGTTGTATCCCTAATTATCTCCAAAAAGTGATACACACTTTTAAATGTTTCATACTTAACTCTACTCCTAGAGACTAGTACTATCAGCTCTAAAAGTATTGGTACCTAATTTGTTAGCACCTTATATACGACCATCATTGTCTTAACAAAAATTTTAAAAAGCTGATAAGTCATTCAAAACTTAATGCTATGTAAGTACAGTCAGCGTCATATAGTTAGTAGCAGCCAGAGTAGCCAAATCTTTCTTAACACACCCTTATTCTTACAGTAATAAAGACGTGTACCGCAATATTTGGCTACCTTTGGCTGCTACTAACTATATGACGCTGACTGTACCTAAAAAAAATAGTGCTTTTCTCCAGCGTGTGCAAATTTAAGACAATTTGTTCGACCCATCTGCCTCACTATTAACAGTAAGATATATTTTAACGCTCCAGCCAAACATGTTTAGTTTAGTTTTATTTATCTCATTACACAATTCTCATATAACTCAAAAAATTCAAAATTATTTATTTTTTAATTAACGTTGTTTTTACATGGTGTCGAATCCTCCTTTTAAGTTAGAAAAAACTTGTGTTAGGAGGAATCCGCTCTTTCGTACAATGGTGATACTAAGCTAAAAATAAACAATGTATTCAAAAGATAATACCTAAATAATAAGATAGTACTTAAATTAGAGTACCTAAGTAATTATACCTAGTTTGTTAATACGAAAGTTTACTACATAACGAGGTATAAGCAAGTGAAGCCTTATTTAACCTAGGGGTACTGATTTTAGTAGACAATAAAGTTGAACCTATTCTAGGGTATCTATCCTAGAATAAGTTCAACTTCACGGTTACTCACATTTACATACATTTACATACAATTAGAGATTATAATGACAGTAGTAATTCAGTTTCGTTATAACTTTTCTCCTTTAACCAAGATGTAAGAACGATTTTACACTCTGTATAACTTTTTGTGTAGATATTCAACATTCTATTTACTTTGTTATACAAATTAATAGATAGAACATAAAATTGTCTTCGTGCGAAGGATGTCCTAACCGGGGTTGGAAGCTTAATTACCGTGTGCAGCTTACGTTTTTTTAATAAATTTTCATCAATTTTTACAGTTTTATGGATTTTAAGGATACAATTAAGGATAAATAGTTGTCTAACAGTAAGTACATCAGCATCTCGGTAAACATGAATAGTGCTGTATCTTATAGTTTTACCTAAAAGTACTTTAAGAATAGAACGTTGCGCCCGTTCGAGAGCCAAGAGTTTGTTTTTATGAGTACCTCCCCATATAGGTAGACAATAAAGTAATATAGACTGAACAAGGGTTTTATAGATATATATTAATAGTTCTTTATCAGTTATGTGCCTAAGATATTTGAATAGCCATATAAGTTTCCTTATAGGATTTGCGGTAACTTCATTTTGTTGATTCCAAGAAAGTAGTTGGTCAATATGGATCCCTAAGTATTTAGTAGAGGTAATATGGTTGAGAGTGGAGCATGAGCAATCATTAGTCGATTGGACGACGCAGTAGTGGGCAGTTAAAGTATCTTGTTGCGTATCCGGTTGAGACGCACTTCGCATTGAGAATGTAATATAATTTGTTTTATTAATATTTAATGAAAGTAAGTTGGTTTGAAGCCATGTGATCACTTTGGATAGTCCAGCCTCAGCACAAGCGTACACTTCCTGCCAGCTGTCTCCGTGAAACAATAGCGCAGTATCGTCAGCATACGAAATCACTAGCCCATTGTTAAGTTGAATATTGGTCAAATCATTTATGTAGGTCAGAAAAAGTGTAGGACCTAAGACACTTCCTTGCGGTACGCCAAAGTGGGTGGAGTGAGCGTCTACGCTATATACGTCGTTGTTCAATTTAACGCGTTGCGTTCTATTATTCAGGTAACTAGATATTAAGTTCAGAAATTGTCCACGAATTCCCATGGTATCAAGTTTACGGATAAGGATGGGGACAGAGACAGTGTCGAAGGCTTTTTTTATATCAAGAAATATACACAAAGTTTTTTTTTACACTCTAAATGTTTAGTAATGGAGTTTATTAATTCAAGCACGGCCTCTTCTGTATTTTTACCTTCACGGAAACCGAACTGACGAGGTGATAAAAGGTTATATTTATTTAGATATTTAATTATTCTGTTGTTAATTAATTTTTCCATTATTTTGGAAATCGTGGAAAGCACCGATATAGGCCTATAGTTGTTGACATCAGTTCTGTCACCATCCTTATAAACTGGGTGAATAACAGCCCGCTTGAGCGCGTCAGGAAAAATGCCTAGTGAGAAACAAAGTGAGCTTAAGTGGCCAATAATTGGGATTAATTCATTTTTTGCCTGTTTTATAAATGTAGTAGGAATGTTGTCCCAGCCTGACGCAGATTTCGTTTTCAAGTTTAGAATTATTGCCTCAATTTCTCCCAGATCAGGCTCTATTATACCAATTGATGATAGATGTGAAGGTAAGGTATTTAAGTAGGTTGTAAGACTGGTATTATTAATTGTTAGAGGTATATTTTTTTCCGCCAAGTGTTGACCAATGGTAGCAGTGTTCGTTAGCTAAATTAGCTGAAGAAATGGGAGAATTTGTTAGATTTATCAAGTCATTATTTTTACACTTTAGTTTGCTCAGGTTTGTTATGTTTTTAATTGCGTTCCATAAGCTTTTGTTATTATTTTTCGCCTTATTCAGAAGCTCCCGTTCAAACTTTTGTTTTAGCTTTCTGACTAAGTTATTACAATAGTTTC
Source organism: Epinotia ramella (assembly GCA_947578815.1). Classification (NCBI taxonomy): domain Eukaryota; kingdom Metazoa; phylum Arthropoda; class Insecta; order Lepidoptera; family Tortricidae; genus Epinotia; species Epinotia ramella. The sequence continues at coordinate 3,576,354 of OX388214.1, read as the reverse complement.
TGTAGCGCCGATAAGTAATCTGTAATATTTCATTTGTAGGATCATATCGTAAGTTACGTTGTAGTTTGTTTCTGTGTTGGATACATTTTAACACACCAGGAGTAATCCAGGGTTTTAATGTACGTTTACTGCAAGGAATTTTAAGTATTTTAGTATTAGCCGCAATAGAATTTTGTAAATAATAGATTAATGTATTAGTTAGTATATTGGGATCTTTTATATTTAGTAGTACAGTAAGGTCATTTTTATTAAACATGTTAAGAGCACTTAAGTAATCTGTGACAGTTTTATTGACATGGTACGGCAAAGTTCTAGTAATTGAATAAATATTTAACAATGTCATGTGATGATCGGTTATGGTCGTATCAAGTATTGCGGTTTTTGAAAAAAATGAATTAGGGTTTAAATTAGTAATGACATGATCCAGACAGCTGTTTATTCGAGTGTTAAGTTTGTGTGTAGGAATCAACCCGTGAGATGCTAGCATATTCAGATAATTTGTAGTGGAGTTATTTTGTTCTAAAATATTTATATTGATGTCACCAGTGACGATAACGTTATTTCCCAACTGCCCATTGTTTAAATAAGAATCCAGAGTAGTGACAAAGTTACTAGTGTTTGTGATCGATGGAGAACGATATATGCATAAAATAGTAAAACAAGAAATAGAAATTTGCAAGCATGACACTTCCGGTAGGATAACCTCTTTTGCCTGGTGCGGGATCGAGTTACTTATATATACTACTACCCCGTCATTTTGCTTAGTTTGTTTAGTAGTATGATAGCACGAGTAGTTATATTTTATTGGAAGAGGTTTGGCGTAGTTCAAGCGACATTCAGTAAGAACAATGACATCTATTTGTTGTTTAAATAACGTTAGATTTACTTCGAGGTCATCCATGTTTTTATATATACTCCTAATATTTTGAGTTATAATAGAATAAGTAGGTTTTATTTTGGACAAAAGTGAGGGTAGAACTGTTATATCACATGAAAAACTATGGTTATCGCACAACTCGTCTAACTCATTTAAGATGTCAGCTTGTAACATTAAATAAAGATAGATAAGCCGAGTTGTATACAACGGCGTTATAGTTTTTACTTAATTGCATGACAAACGGGTCATTAAAACCGAATTCGCAATGGTTAGTGTAGTGTTTGTGTATCCTAGATACATATATACATTGTCTCATGTACACCAGTGACGAGGTAACTGTCAGCTGTCAGTCTACGTATAGTGGTTGTGGAAGCTGGACGTGTGCTTGCGTACTGGGTGTAAGGTTGAGCCAGTGACATATATACATACAACGAGATAATCAAGACGTAGGTACTACAAGTGGCGACGAGGAGAAAGGTCAGTGAAAGTTTGAATATGAAATATTTTTTATATTTTTATAAGTGGGTAGGAGTAAGGTTGGTTGGAAACAATGTTAAATTCTTGCAGAAAACTTAGTCTCATAAAAAAGTACCTACTAAGGCTAAAACTAATTTAGTTATTATTCTATTTAAGTAACTTAACAAACAGTAGATGGACAAAGTATAAGCCTTCCGCACATTGTTTACATTATGTTACTCCATCCAATTATAATAAAAATGAATACGTTTTGGAACTTATGGCTCGGAAATAAGTCTCAATATTGTATGCATATATTTGGAGATGACCTGGAAGGAATATGAATTGGATGGAAAACCAGGTCTTGTTTCCATATTTATTTTGGAATTACTTATAGCCCGACAAGTTACTTTATAGCCCTAGTCGTGTTGCAGATCTCAGTGGTTTTTTTAATGGCAACGATTAAATAAAAGTAATTGAATGTCACCAATGTAAACAATGAGAGAAGACAATGCTGATATTACGCGTTAATATTCATAATTATAGCACAGAAATGACGTAAATTATATAAAGTGATACGAGTAATTATTGCCAAAATGCTCAAATATTTATTCAAAAGAAGGAGGAAGGATTCAGTAGCTTATTTCCATTAAATAATGTTATGAGAATTGTGTTGACGTGACCGGTACTGACATTTTATTGTGAGGTTTTGTTCTTCGTGGATTGATTACTTTATTAGGGTTTAACTTATATTTGAGATTAGGGTATTGATATTATGTTATTTAAGGTATTTGTAGAAGTACTTTAAAAAAATATATTTAACAGGACGATCCTGAACCTTGTTGAAGATAGTTTATCGGTATAAAACCTTGAATGTGGTTTAGAATTTTATTGAATTAGGTATTAATTTATGTTATCGTCATTATTAACCTATGTTCGCGTCACCTCACTGCTATGTATGTTGACTATAAATTTTATATGGGAAATCACTCAAGAAACATGCTATAAATGCTCTAAACACGTATAAAGAATAGAAAACGATTATAGGAAAATAAAATAAAGTTATGAATCTAAAATCGACACCCTACTTTCCATTAAGTTGTTTTATGATTCAAGATATTAACTCGAAGTCAAAGCAAAGGTATTTCGTTCCGACTATACCTACATCATACCTACATGTTGAAAGCGACAATTGTTGACCCATATGTACTTTAATTGCCATATGCAAGTTGATTGTAGCGCCACTGTATCAGGGTTATAGGGAGCTATGTTAGGCTATAAATAAATACTTATATCTTTTGATTTATTTTCGCATTGGTAAAAATAAATAATTTTGTTGTTACTCCAACGCAACCTTTATCTTATCTGCATTATATCTGTGTTGATTTCATTATAATAATAATACATAGATACATACTGTTCATCGGTCGTCCATTAAATTGGATGAATGACCTGTGCGTCCATTAAATTGGATGAATGTCCAGTGCGTCCATTAAATTGGATGAATGTCCTGTGCGTCCATTAAATTGGATGAATGTCCTGTGCGTCCATTAAATTGGATGAATAGCCTCTGCGTCCATTAAATTGGATGAATGTTCTCTGCATCCATTAAATTGGACGAATATCCTCTGCGTCCATTAAATTGGATGAATGTTCTCTGCATCCATTAAATTGGATGAATATCCTCTGCGTCCATTAAATTGGATGAAATTTCAGGACGCCCCACAATACCTGACATGGCGCAACAACTACCGCCACCAGAAAAGTTGGACTTGGAGGGTGACAGCGCTTCAGTCGGATTAAGATGGGAAAAATGGAAAAAATCATTAAATATTTACTTTGAAGCGGCTGACATCGACAGCCCTCGGAAAAAAAGAGCAACCCTGTTAGTTTTGGGTGGAGCAGATCTGCAGGATATTTTCTATAACTTGCCAGGTGTAAGCGATGAACCGTCTACAGATGTGGACGTTTATATAGAAGCAATCGAGAAGCTTGATGGGTATTTCCTTCCAAAACAAAACAAAACATATGAACGCCACATTTTCCACATGTTAAAACAAGACGAAGGAGAAAATTTTGAAAAATTTCTCATAAAATTAAGAAGCCAAGCGAAAAAATGCAAATACGATAAACCAGAAGAACACATAATGGACCAGATTGTAGGGAAATGCAAATCATCGGAGCTACGGAAAAAGATTTAGACTATGGGAGATGAAGTTACATTGGACAAAGTTATAACAGTCGCAAATACCTTAGAAATCGTAGAGCGACAAATGGAAAGTTATGAACAAAAGGAAATACCGAAACCGAGTGAAGTGAATTCCCTCAAAATAAGAAACAAGGAAAGAAGTTCAAGGTGGGAAAGGCAAAGTGAAGGAAGACGAGATAAAGGAGAAAAAACTGTTAAATGTACCAGATGTGGCAGCTACACTCATTTCTCCGCTGATTCAACTTGTCCAGCAAAAGAAAAGAAGTGCCATGGCTGTGGAAAGTTCGGACACTTCCAAAGGTGCTGTCGGTCTAATCAGCAAAAACGGAAGTGGGGACTAAACCAAAATAGAAATGACACAAGTAACAAAAGGCCCAGGACAGAAACTTCGGTAAATTCCATGAATAACGCCGGTGATGTTCAATATATTTTTAATTTGAACGACGATGCATCCATAAAGTGCCAAATGGGTGGAGTAAACCTGGAAATGTTGATCGATTCGGGTTGTAAGGTAAATTTAATATCAGAAAAGACCTGGGAACACTTGAAAAATAACAAAATTGACTGTTGCAAACAGATGAAGGAGCCTAATAAAATATTATTGGCATACGGAAGCGAAACACCTTTGCATATACAAGGTTCTTTCGAAACTGAAATAAAAATCAATGGAAAAACGGATCGTACAACGGTTTATGTTATAAAAAATGGATCGAGGAATTTGCTTGGCAAAGAAACGGCGTTAAAACTAGGCGTGTTAAAACTAGGCTTTAACGTAAACCAAGTTACCCAGGAACAACAGAAATCGTTTCCTAAATTCAAAGATATTATGGTGAATATTCCGATTGACGAATCAGTGAAACCGGTCATGCAGCCAAACAGACGAATACCGATCCCTTTAGAAGATAAAATTAATGAGAAAATTCAAGAGCTATTAGAGTCTGACATCATCGAAGAGGTGCATGAACCGTCTCAATGGGTTTCACCTATAGTGCCCATACTGAAGGATGATGGAGACCTACGGTTATGTGTTGATATGAGAAGAGCTAACTCAGCAATACTACGAGAAAACCACCCGTTACCATGCATGGAACACTTATTACCAAAAATAAAGAAAGCGCAGTTCTTTTCCAAATTGGATATAAAAAACGCATTCCACCAAATTGAACTTCATCCTGACTCTAGACATCTAACGACGTTTATAACTTCTAAAGGACTTTTCAGATATAAAAGGCTTATGTTTGGTATTACGTGTGCACCAGAACTATTCCAAAAAATCCTTGAAAAAATGTTGATCAAATGTGAAGGTGTGATAAGTTTCATAGATGATATATTGGTCTGGGGAACCAGCGAAGATGAACACGATTCACGATTGTCCGAAGTACTAAATGTGCTAAAAGAGAACAATGTTCTGCTGAACAACAAGAAATGCATATATAAGGTAAAAGAGGTAGATTTTTTGGGACACCGTTTATCACCACAAGGGGTTAGACCACTGAACAAATATATTAAAAGTATATCGGGATTTAGAGTTCCGAAAAGCATTGAGGAATTGCAAAGTTTTCTTGGTCTGGTGAATTACATTAATAAATGGATTCCCAATTTGTCTACACTGACAGAGCCACTGAAAGAGCTTCTAAGACAGAAATTTGGAAAAAAGGCAAGCATCGAGAGTTCATGGGGAAAGGACCAAAATGATGCATTTATAAAGCTTAAAGACATACTGAGTAATATAGAGACATTAGGGTATTATGATGTCAATGACAAGACACAAGTTATAGCAGATGCAAGTCCAGTCGGACTTGGAGCAGTTCTAGTCCAGACAGATTCAAAAGGGCCGAGGATAATCGCATTTGGGAATAGAACATTATCCGACTGCGAAAGAAAGTACAGCCAGACTGAAAAGGAGGCCCTGGCTCTTGTTTGGGCTATTGAACACTTCAATATATTTCTATTCGGAAAAGAGTTCGACTTGATAACAGACCACAAGCCGCTAGAATTTTTATTCAGTAAAAAATCTAAACCTTGTGCTCGAGTAGAAAGGTGGGTTTTACGATTGCAAGGGTACCGGTATAACATAAAGTATAAGCCGGGGAAAAGTAATATTGCCGACCCACTATCACGATTGTGTGAATATTCAAGCTGTCTGAATCAACCGACAAGTGACCAATACGTCCATCAAATCGTAGAAATGGCAAAACCTCACGCGATATCTATGAATCAGATAGAAAAGGAATCGGAGCTGGATGTTGACATATGCAACATTAGAAAAGGCGTCTATAACAATCAATGGGATGAAACAGTAAAAAACTACAAAATCTTCATGGACGAATTATGTTTCTACGAAAATATCCTGTTGAGAGGCAATAGAATTGTTATTCCTCAGAAACTAAGGTGTATTGTAGTATCTAAACGCAGTCTAGTCATCGACTATTAACTGTCACTTTGACAGCCCTCTCTGCTATCCAGCCCCTTGTAGCGAACACACGCAACCTCATATCTTGTATATTAATATCTAAATATTTGATAAATAAACCACCGAAGATCTGAAGACCATCTTTTATTCCATAACAATACATGGCGCAGTCGAATCGGAGAAGAATCTACGAAGATTAAACCGGATTAAGAAGGTAACCTCGAAAAACACGTTTGGTCACCAGTACCGGTAAACTAATATTAACTACTAAGAAGATAGAATCGCATGAAGAAGTGTCGCAATAGTTATGGGCGACGAAGATAAGACGAAATCAGAATTTAAAGTGGACAACATGTGTGCGGTGGAATATAAAATGCCGCAAGGTCTTAACCTAGACGACTTAGAAAATTGCTGGCCTCAATGGCAGCGGTTCAAGCTCTCTTTTAAGAACTTTGTGCTAGCGGCTGGTTTAGAAAAACTGTCCGAAGCCAGAAAAGCCGCAATTCTAATTAATTGCATCGGGCAGCAAGCACAGGAACTGTACTTCAATGTGCTCAAATCAGAAGATTGTGAGAAGGACAAACTAGAAGACGTAATAAAGATCTTCGACGATTACTTCAAACCAAAACAAAATGAAGTAATTAATAGTTATAATTTGAATAAAAGAAACCAAGAAGACGGGGAGTCGTTCGATGCTTACTACACAGCGATTAAGAAAATGGTGGAGAACTGCAATTTTGGCGATCAAAAGGACAGGATGATTCGGGACAAAATTGTAATAGGTGTTCAAGACAGAAGAACGCAACAGAAGCTCCTAGAAGTGAAGGAATTGACATTAGCAAAGGCTGTGGACATCTGCAGGTCTGCGGAGCTCTCCAGGGAGTTTGTGAAGACCTTGAGCAACCCGGAGGTGCATGCCATGCGGTCTGAGAGGGTGGAGCAGCACGGCCAACAGTCTAGAGCTAAGTATTTTAATAGTAATTATAAAACCAGTCAGCCTCACTCCTCAAGTGAGAAGGATAGTAAGGCCCGTTACAATAGATCCTTCTATCACTGTAAAAAATGTGACACTGAACATGGCCCAAGGCAGTGCCCAGCCTATGGCAAAACATGCTCAAAGTGCAACAGGATGAATCATTTTAGTGTGGGTTGTACTTTTATGCGAAGTCGGGTTCATTGTATTAACACAGACAGTGACAAGGCCTGCAATAATTGCAAAACAGTGCAGGACTTGTGACTAGTATATTCAATTGATTTGGGTAATAATGAATGGGCAGAGTCCATAAGGGTTGAAAATAAAAGGGTTAATTTTAAATGTGACACTGGAGCCCAGATAAATGTGCTTAGCCTAAGCGCTTTGAAGAAAATTGTCGATGATGATCCTAATATTAAAATGTCTGAGACAAGAACCATAATAGAGGTCTTCGGTGGTGGGAAATTAATCCCAGTGGGCAGGGTCACATTAAAGGTGTTTAATACTAATATGAAAAGCAATGATGGTATTGATACTGAGTTTTTAATTATTAACGAAAATGTCAGACCAATTTTGGGGTTAGCTTCATTAATAAAACTAAAGTTATTAAATAATACTAATATTGATACTGTAAATACTGAATGTGTAAGGGAAAATACAGGTAATAATATTAAAAGCAAAGACTGTCTCATTAATAAGAACATTGAACTATTCCAGGGTGTTGGGGAGTTCAATAAGCCGCTGCAGCTGCGCATTCGACCCGGTGTGGAGCCTGTGGTCAGACCCCCGCGCAGAGTGCCGCACGCGCTCCTGACACGCCTCGCGGACAAGCTGGAGGCTCTGGTGAAGCATGAAGTCATAGCTAAGGTAGATCACCCGGATAGTTTTGTTAGTAATTTGGTAATAATCGAAAAAAAGGATGGTTCACTTCGAATATGCTTAGACCCCAAGGACCTAAATAAAGTTTTAATTAGAGAACACCACTTGATACCAACTTTAGATGAAATCATTCCAAACTTAAGTAACAAAAAGTTTTTCTCGGTGTTAGATTTCTCAGATGGGTTCTATAATATTAAATTAGAGGAGGCTTCAAGTAATTTGTGCACATTCAACAGTCCATTTGGCTGCTATAAATTTCTGAGATGTCCTTTTGGAATTTCCGTAGCCCCGGAAGTCTTCCAAAAGTATAGTGAAAATGCCTTTGGAGACATCCCAGGCGTCATTGTGTACTGTGATGACTTGCTAATATGTGGTGACACAGAAGAAGAGCATGATGCAATATTAAACCAAGTCTTTGAGCGTGCTAAAAAGCATAATGTGCGATTTAATCAAAATAAATTTCAATACAAACTAAAAGAGGTCAAATATTTTGGGCATATATTTTCCGAAAAAGGCATGAAAATTGACCCTGAAAGGGTTAATGCCATTACTAATATGAAAAGCCCAAATAATAAAAAAGAACTGCAAATATTCCTGGGAATGGTCAATTACCTAAGAAAGTTCATACCCCACTTGGCTGATATTGCATCAACTCTACAGTTATTATTAAAGAAGGAGGTGGATTGGCTTTGGACGGAAGTTCATGAAAATGTCTTTACTAATATTAAAAATAAAATAAGTACAGCCCCGGTATTACAGAATTTTGATACTAAATTGCCCATAACGATCCAGTGTGACGCGTCAAAAGACGGCCTTGGATGTTGCTTACTGCAAGAAGGAAAGCCAGTTTGCTTCGCGTCTCGAAGTCTTACACCAGCCGAACGTAATTTTTCTCAAATAGAAAAGGAACTTCTGAGTGTAGTTTGGTCGACTCGTAAATTTCACTATTACATCTATGGGCGTACAATCACAGTTTTAAATGACCACAAACCACTTGAGAGTCTATTAAAAAAGCATATTCATGAAGTCCCGTCACCAAGATTACAAAGACTGAAGCTAAAACTTTTAAGGTACGATTTGGATTATAAATACCTACAAGGTAAATTAATGTTTATAGCCGACTTGTTATCACGCTCTTATCAGACTTCTAATGATGTTGATGAATCTTACATGTATGAGGTGATACATTGCATCGGTCTTGCACAGAATCTGGAATGTACTGAGGAACAAAAAACTTTGCTAATAGCTGAAAGTACAGTAGATAACGAATTAGAATTACTAAGAAAATTTATAAAAAATGGCTGGCCTGCTAATAATAAGGATATTCCAGATGGTCTGCATGATTATCATAAATTAAGAGGTGAACTTTCAGTGGATAATAGTCTGGTATTTTTTAATGACCGATTAATTGTACCAAAAAATTTAAGAATAACTTTTATTAAAACTTTGCATGAAGGACATATTGGTATGTCAAAGATGAAACAGCTAGCTAGAAAATTATATTATTGGCCTCACATTGATTCACATATTGAAAAATTTGTCAAACAATGTTTTCCATGCCAGACATACCAAAATAATAATATTAAAGAGCCTTTAATGTCTCATAAAGTGCCTAACTTGCCATTTACAAAGATAGCTACAGACATCATGGATTTTAAGACGAAAAGTTACCTCATAGTTTATGACTATTATTCTAAATGGCTAGAGATAAAGTATGTACGTAATAAAAGTGCCAGATCCATTATCGAGGCTTTGACAGATATTTTTTCTAACTTTGGCTTTCCGAGAGAAATAGTCTCAGATCATGTACCATTTGATTCTAAAGAATGCAAAGACTTTGCTCGTGAAAATGGATTCATTTTCACATATACAAGCCCCAGGTATCCACAGGCTAATGGCATGGCAGAGAAAGGAGTTCAGATTGCTAAGAAAATTCTAAATAAATGTCACGAAGATAAAACCGATTACAGATTAGCTTTATTAAATTACAGGGCTTCACCCGTGTCTGGTACTAACTTCTCACCTTCTGAATTAATGTTTAATAGAAATTTGAGAACTAAATTAATTGTAAACTCGCAGTACCTACAGCCAAAGATTAATATTAATGTAAATGAGCAATTTGATAAGATAAGAAACAGAAATATTAGTAACTATAATAAAACTAGTCGTGTCAAAGAACCATATCACGTGGGTCAGAGCATCTGGTTTAAGAAAGAGCCAAATAAAAATATATGGTTAGAGGGCAAAATTACCAGTTATAATGGTAATAGAGCATATAATGTAGCTGATAAAAATAATGTAATTTACAACCGAACCTCCTTACATATAAGATCCCCTTAGCTGTCCTTGGTGCTTCATCAGACTCAGCGGTCAGGTTCAACACCACTGGTCGAATGTGTACTTGTAATGTGCAATACTTAGTTAATGTTACTTATGCTTAGTGAAACTTGATTTGTGATATTACAGTATTATGTATGCAAATTATATGTAAGTTCATTCTCTTTTAAAAAGGGGATGAAGAACAGGGTAATATTGTTAATGTGATTGCTAAGTCTAAATATATCTTGTATAACTATTGAATAGATGTAACTTATGAGAACGTACTTGCCATACTTAGATAAAATGTAATTCTGTATAACTTTCTTTTAAAAAGGGGATGATGTATTGTAGTATCTAAACGCAGTCTAGTCATCGACTATTAACTGTCACTTTGACAGCCCTCTCTGCTATCCAGCCCCTTGTAGCGAACACACGCAACCTCATATCTTGTATATTAATATCTAAATATTTGATAAATAAACCACCGAAGATCTGAAGACCATCTTTTATTCCATAACAATACAAAGGAAGCAAGTTTTAGACGCTGCCCATGAAGGTCATCCAGGTATGGTCGCTATGAAGGGCAGGTTGAGGGCTAAAGTTTGGTGGCCTAGGATCGACAAAGATGTTGAGTTGGCTGTAAAAAGTTGCAAAGGATGCACGTTGGTCAGCCTACCAAACCCTCCTACAGCTATGAAGCGCCGCGACCTACCTTTGGATGCCTGCGTAGATACAGCTATTGATTTACTAGGACCACTACCGAGTAATGAATATTTACTGGTTGTTATAGACTACTACAGTCGATACAAGGAGGTGAAATTTACAAAGATAATTACTAGTAGTCAAATTATAAAAATTTTGGAAGAAATGTTCAGTCGTCTTGGCTATCCAGTTTCCATCACATCGGATAATGGAAGACAATTTGTGAGCGAAGAATTCAAAGCTTATTTACAACAATGTAATATAAAGCTTTTTAATACCGTACCATATTGGCCACAGATGAATGGGGAAGTAGAGCGCCAAAACCGAGACATAGTTAAACGACTCAGAATATGTCACAGTGAAAAAAAAGATTTGAAGAAGGCCTTGTACGAATATCTAATGATGTATAATTCCACGCCCCATTCCGTGACAGGAAAGACACCATCCGAACTTTTCTTTAAAAGACAAAATAGAGATAAGATCCCGATGTTAAGAGATATAAGTGACAGAGAGGACGATTCCGAAGTAAGAGACCGAGATAAGATGCAAAAAGAAAAAGGAAAGGAATATGGAGACCGAAAGAGGAGAGCTGAAGATCCCGGACTATCAGAAGGCGATAAGGTCTATGTGAAAGAATTAGAAAAGACCAACAAGCTTGCTACGACCTTCAACCCTGCACCACACGTAGTAGAAAAATCTGTAGGTGGTGACGTTATCGTAATGAATGAAGAAACGGGGCAAAGGTTACGCAGGAACGTGGTACATTTAAAGAGGGTTGAAGGAAAATGGGAAGCAGTTCAAAATGAAGATTTACCTTCTGATTAGATACGAACGTAAAATTCAGATTCACCTTTTGATTACATACATATGAAGATCAAACTGAAGATTTACCTGATTACATATGAGGTTACTACTGTGTACTCCTGTGATTCATTTAGCTAATAAAAAATGTTATTAAGGAAGGGATGTAGTGTTTGTGTATCCTAGATACATATATACATTGTCTCATGTACACCAGTGACGAGGTAACTGTCAGCTGTCAGTCTACGTATAGTGGTTGTGGAAGCTGGACGTGTGCTTGCGTACTGGGTGTAAGGTTGAGCCAGTGACATATATACATACAACGAGATAATCAAGACGTAGGTACTACAGTTAGGTTTTAAACTAAATGTGCTAGGTTTACTATGCAATTTTACTTTTTGCGTGAATGTATGTGTGAATGTAGTATGCTTTGTATGTATGTAATTGTATTGTTGAAATATTTTTATATGGGGAGAGTACTTACATTTGCTTACGGGAGAAACGTACACAATAACCATATAAACAGATATAGAGAATTGTCCGATATGCAATGATTCACATGTACCAGTAGAGAAATCCGAAGTTAAGTTGTTATATTTAACTATGTTCAGTCACGAATTGAATAGTCTTTGCACTTGGGGCTCATTAGTAATACCTATTACCGGCGAGTTATCCGTCTTACGAACGAAAACACGACCGTAGGAGGTCCAGCAATATTTATAATCCTTCGATTTTTTTAGGTCTCTCGCCATGAAGTATAACCTCGACGCTTTTGGCGTTAAACGCTCAGCAATATATATAGGTGTTTCGGGGTTTTTGACCAGGCCGAGGTGAGTTGCTTGAAGCTTATTCGGTTTATTATGTATATTGTATGACTTGGCCGTCTTAATCATCTTGTCCCTGACAATGGTTGACTTAAGCTCAATAACTATTGACTCCTTATCAGTTTTACCTTTAAAGCTGAAGATGTCGCATATGTCCGATTCTGAGACTCCTAAGTCTAAATTATTCGATAAGGTATTTACCATTCCGATCAGAGTTTCCTGAGAGACTCTTTCATCCAGGGGAACATTTTTAATTTCAACCATCTTGTTGCCGCTTATTCTCAAACTATCTTCAAGCTTCTCTTCTAACAATATCATTTGATCATTTTTGGTTTTCAACTCCTCCTCTAACGATTTTATTTTTTGTTTTAGTTCGCTATTTTCCTCGGCGAGGAAAGATATAGAGGCCTCAATCTTGGAATTTGATTCCTGTATTCCGCGAAGTAGTGGGAATAGCTTGGCCATCTGTGTTTCGTTTTGCGCCGCTGAGGTGCTGAATAGTTCCTTCATTTCATCACGCAGCTCCGAAATTTCGACGCTCCGGGATGGCTCCATTCTTTTCCTTTTTGAGCGAAGAGTGGTTTTATTTTTGTTTGTTGACTCATCCTGGGAGGTAGCTACTTCCAGGTCGGAGTTCTTAGGAGAAGTCATTTTGTTTTCTTAATATTTTATTTCGCAAAATAACAATACCTTTGTAAATACTACTTATTGTATAATGATCGTTAGGCACAATTTCGCAACAATAATAGAAAGAATAATATAAATCAACAAATAGAATATAAAAAATAAGAATGTCAAAATTTCAAAGTTAAGAATACAAATAATATAAAAATCATGAACAATTATTGTACTGAGAGGTACCTTATCAATAATTGGCGTACATAGAAATACAAGGACAAAACCAAAACCTTGTTCCTTAGTCAAATAAAATTAAATAATAATAATAATAATGAGTACCTACCGGTAGTACTTATCCATTAACATGTCAGTATATATTTAATATGTCAAATAAAATAAAAATAAAAATCTAATTGGATCACCAAATAACTACATTTAAAAATTGAAATGAAACATGAAAGAACTTTCGACAAAACCTAACGCAGCTTTTAATAAATCCAGTTACGTCCATTCCCGAACTTTTACAAAACACGACGACAAAGATAACTTTCGAAGGCTAATCCAATAATGTGTAACTTACTCTCCAGGGAAAGATTAAGTTATTTAAAATAAACGAAAACTTGCCACGGATCTCATCACAGATACAACCTTCTGCCTTAGAGTTTTAGGTGGATATTTGATTGGATTTTGTTTTATGATCAACAATTCCTACTCAAGGGGCTATGGATCTTGTCCTATTGGTTTTGAAACCCCTGGCCGGGGGGCCCCGGGGGTGGTGAAGTTTTGAAGAATTTTGAATTGTCTTAAGGCAATATGACTATCGCTGAAAATATCAACAGTCAATTTCGCTTTAATTTTCGCTATATTAAGAACTAGGTTGCCTCGGGAGAAAATATTGCCAATATCGATTACGAAAGGTCCTTCGTATATTGGTGAATCGGGTAGCTCCGGACATTACCCCCTGCACACGAACTTGCAAAGTTACAATATTTACTTCTTTATAACATTTTTATAGATTTCATACAAAGAGGATATTTGTAGTTCTTTTGTTAATAATTTCTTCGCCATGTTCATCGGTCCTTCAGCGGGTTAGCTCAGTTACCCATACTACTACTCCAGGCAAAATACGGTTTTGAAAAACATTAATTTATAATAGCGTTTTTTTTGTTGATTTCATTTGAAAATTTTATTCTAAGATGATTTAGTCAAGAATCCGACAAACTTTCCACCCGGAAGTAATAATGTAGATTTAAATGAAGCATGCATTATCTTTTTTTGTACGATTTATCTTGAATATTATAGAGCAAATGTAAATGAACCAAAATAAAGACAAAAACATTTATTAATATTTTTACTGACTTTTTAGAAGCCAGTTAACTTATCATTTTTTCGATGTGTGAAATTTTGTCGGATTTTGTCACTGGGTAACTACACTCGCGGTCAAAGAAACCGGGTCAGTACGAAAATCTGTAATATCTCCTAAAATAATAAAGCTAGGGACATGAATTAAACTGCATATTGTAGATAATTTTATACTGAATTAAATAACATCAAATGGTGGAATCGTAATTCTTTTGTTTAATAAAATTACATAGGAAACAAAAAATCAACCAATTTTACGTACAAAAATAAGCAGTAGGTACTTCACATACAACACAAAAAATAAAAATTAATACTTCGTATTGCCTCCTCGGGCTCTTCTTACAGCTTCTAGACGATTCGGCATGCTGTTTATTAAGTTCTTTATGCGTTCTTGCGGGATATTGTCCCATTCTTCCACTAACATCTGTTTCAGGTCTCTAAGTGTAGCTGGGGCGGTTTCGAGCTCTTACACGCCTCCCAAGCTCGTCCCATACATGCTCAATCGGATTTAAGTCCGGACTCCTCGAGGGCCAGTTCATACAGTTGATACCAACCTCCAAAAAATAATCTCTGACAATTTGAGCTGTGTGTGGCCTGGCGTTGTCATGCATAAACATAGAATTTCCAGCCATATTAATTAAGTATGGGCCGACATGCTCATTAAGAATCTCTTCTACATATCTTGCACTCGTTAATGATCCATTTTCTATTAAAACTAACTCCGAGCGACTCTCTGAAGAGATTCCAGCCCAAACCATGACTGACCCACCGCCGAACGCCACTTTTTCCTCAAAACATGCTGGAATAAAACGTTCACCAGGCCGTCCGTAAACTCTTTGCCGCCCGTCATTTGCATAGAGCATAAATCTGGATTCATCGGAAAACAAAATTCTTGCCCAATCTTCGTCACCCCAGTATCTGTGATCGCGGGCATAAAGTCGTCTTGCTGTTCGATGTATTCTTTCAAGTTTTGGGCCATTGGCCGGCCTATGTGGGGTCAAATTTGCTTCTTTGAGCCGCCGCCTGACAGTCCGCTCGCTGATGCCGTCCCTTCGGGTCTCTAAAAGCTGATTTTTCACTTCAACTGCTGTGAGGTGCCGATTTCGGAGCATGGTTGTAACAATAAATCGATCTTCTCTAGCTGTAGTACATCTTGTTTTGCCGGTTCCTGGTCTTCTAAGGTTCTGCCCAGTTTGTAGGTAACGTTGGAGGACTCGCTGCACTGTAGAAAGTGACACACCTGTTCTTCTCGCTGTATACCTCTGACTTCCTCCTTCTTCTAACATAGTGATGATACCAGTACATTCATCTCGTGTTAGCGGCATGATAGACATTCAAGAATGACCACAAAATAAAACAATGACAGCCTTTTATCATAGTTCTTTGACAGATTGAAAACAATTGCTTAAAAACAAGCAAAAGTAAAACGAACACAATTTCAAATAAGTACCTAATTGGTCTTTTTTTTTCAATTAAACCTTTTTCCAGTTACTACGTAGAACATTGAAGGTTGGATTTAGAAGGATATTAAATTCTCTATAAAACAGAGTTAGTTTCATGCAGATACGACCAACGATTTACAAAATATTGAGGTTTTCGTCACTGACCCGGTTTCTTTGACCGCGAGTGTATTTAATTGATAATATATCCGTTATACATAAAAAATAAGCTATTATAAATTATTTCCAAAATTGATATTTTTTCCATACAAGTTGTCAGTTCATTGCCTGGACTATACTAGAAAGCTGTAGTTCGGCGTGATTGATTTGTATACCAAATCAATCACGCCGACAAAATGGTAGAATATAATCTTGAAACATTTGTTTACGCCCCTACACGTAAAGTGGGGATGTAATTATCACTACATAGTATAAAACAAAGTCGCTTCCCGCTGTCTGTCCCTATGTATGTTTAGATCTTTAAAACTACGCAACTAATTTTGATGCGGTTTTTTTTATAGATAGAATGATTCAAGTGGAAAGTTTATATTTACAATATAGTACCCGTGCGAAGCCGGGGCGGGTCGGTAGTTTATCTATAATGTAATTTTTTGTAGTTAAACACATAGGGCTAGGTATCGTTAGATAGCTTGTGAAAAAATATGTGTGTTTTCCGTGGATCATTTATCAACTCAGTAAGTAAACATACAGTGTACGAATTGATTAGACTTAAAACCTATACAGTACCGTACGATAGGAGGCATAACCAGGCCTTTAAAACGTTATAAAATGAACCGGAATTATAACGGTATATTCCGTTAGTGTTCGAAAATTACGTTATAACAAAATCAATATTCTCCATAACGATATAAATACCGTAACAGAATGAATAACAGAACGATATATAATAACGTTATAATATCGTTTTAAAATGCGAGCCGCGCGCTACGGCTGCGCCGTTGCCGCTCTGTGCCAATGCCAACCACGTGGGCCGTAGCGCGACGTGCGACGTTGCCGTTATGTGGTTCTAGCTTCTTAATCTTATTAATGCTTGTTTACCTCGATTATTTGCAAATTGGTTGTGAATTGTGAATATTTGGTTGGTTGCGACGATAAATGGCGGAATAAAAATGGGACGCAGGAAACGCAACGCTGTCCACAGATTCGTGGACTTGCTCATAAATAAAAAGAAAGAGTGCCAATCTTAATAGCCCCTAGGTATACACTATTACAATATGTAAGAGGGTCAATATTTTTTTATGTTAATTGTTTGTCTCGGCACTAAATCGCAGACTCCCAGTATAAGGACCTATTCCAAACAAGCCCTACGACCGACGGTGTTGCCGTGAGCAAACAATTATGCATAGGTATGTTGGTATGTGATTTTGTTCATTAATCGTAATAAAATTAAAATATACTTTTAGTTTCCGACATTTTATTTTATTATTGATTTAGAGCCATTCCGAAAACGACAAGTAAAATAAAATCTGATTATAAAACCAAAGAATGTGCGAATTTTCGATTTCGGTTCTTCGCCATAATCTGTCTAGATAGGCTCGCGATAGATAGGGGAGACCAAGGGTGGTTGGTACACATAAATATGTATCGATCCTCCTTTTCTTACGATTCATCCTCCTTTTCTAATTAATCCTTAGTCACTAAATATTTATATAAATAACTAGCTGTTGCCAGCGACTTCGTTCGCGTGGAACTTGTTATGGTCTTAGAAAAAATATTGCTATTAAATTATGGTCGGTGCAAGCTATTTATCGCTGTCCCAAACACACTTCTACCATCTTAAAGATATACAAAAACTATCCTATATCCTTCCAAGGGTCTCAAATTATCTGTACGGGAAATTTCATCTAAATCCGTTCAGGGATTAGACCTACGTAAAAGGTAACAGTGCGATGAGTTCGTTAGTTTAAATTGATAAATCTAAATTGAAAACTTCGTTTTTACAAACATAAATATCTTAAGAATCATTTTCATAAAGTATTAAAGAAAAATATATTTTTATATGTCTACTAAGCTACATTACTGTTATAATAATAAGTACCCAATGTTGATTAAATCTATTCGATTCTGGGAGCATCGCAGTTCTAACCTAACCTATCCTACATTTCTGGTAACTGTTCAAATCTGTATGTTTTACTTTAAAAAAGGTCTTGCTCTCTATACAACCTTCAAACCTTTTAACTATCTTAGGGGATGAATAAAAAAAACGCTGAAATCGTTTTCTAATCATTAAACAAACGGTCCATAACCTAAGTAATAAATCTATTATTTTAAAAATATCTTGCTCTTCGTATAAACTTTGAACCCCCTAGAAACCCTCTTGGGGGATGAATTTCAAAAACATTAAAATGTATTTTTTAGTTTTAAACAAACCGTCTAAAATCGTAGTTACACTAATGTTTTACTTTAAAATTGTCTTGACCCTATACGGCCTTCGAATCCCGTTTAAACACTCTTAGGTGATGAATAAAAAAATCTACTAATCTGCTCTCTCTATTTTAAGACCAAAATTAAAAAATCTTACTTAAAAAAATACTTTTCCCTCCATATAAACTTTGAAGCCCCATTAACGCCTATGGGATGAATTAAAAAAAAAACTCTAAAATCAGTTTTGTTGTCTTTTAACATACAGACTAAGACTGACATTAGAAATATCTTACTATATTTTCTTGCTCTCTATATAAACCTTGAATACCGTTTTAACACTTTTAACCCCCTTAGGGGTGGTATTTTTCCAAGACGATGAAAGGATTTTTTTTTCTAATAAGTAATCGTACCACAAAGTTGCCCATCTCTAGCTCAAAATAGTTATTTATGCTACAAGTGTGGAAAGTAGGTGATTTCCGACGAGTGTCATTTTTATACATGAGCGAGTGAAGCGAGCGAATGTATAATTCGACACGAGTCGGAAATCATCTTTACGCGCGTGTATCATACAACGTTTTACTATGCCTTGTGTGAGGAAATATATTAAATGTTGAAATGTTGGTTTAAAATAGATCTAGGTTAAAATTGAAGAACCCAGGTAGATTGTCAGGTACCTACTTATTATCTGGAATTGCATTTAACAACTTCTCCACATCTTTTGCTGTCAAGCTTATTCACTTAAAAGTTAAAAATATTGTATTGTGGTTTTAGAACACAATTAATTTTGAGTAACTCAATATATTAAACAACAAAAAGACGCTGTACCGTCGTAGTTCTAAGAAACATACTGACACTATTGGAAACGCAATAAATCATTATTATTATTGATTACTCACTTTCACTCGACCTTTTTAACATATTTACATAAAAGAACTACACAAAACTGACAATAAACAACAATGGCGGGCTTTTAGATACATGCGCGGTCAACATATGCGCATTGCGCATGTGCAAGCCGCCATACTGTCTTAAGTATTGTAAAAGGCATAAGAAAGATGCGTTCAGCCAAACACATTAAGTGAATATTTAAAATTAGTTTATTTATTGACCGAATTAAAAATTCATAAACATTAATAAATCATTTTATACGTTATTAGTATTTATGTACCTTTTATATGAAAGAAAACGTGTAATTGAAATATATGTAAAACTTTTCTCGAGTAATAAAAACTCTTTGTGTCGGGCTGACGACGGACTTGAAAATTAAAAAAAAATTGAAAAGTAAAAAGCACTAGTGCGAAAAAGTGGCACTTTCCGCACGATTTTAGTGCTTGGAAAACGCTCTTTTCGAGCACATGCATTGTAAAAAATGTTTCTCATCCTAATCTTGCATAAGTACCTTTTTAACCCCCTTAGGGATGGAATTTTCTAACACGTTAAAAGTACTAACTGTTTTTCTATTCTAATAAGTAATCTTTCTACAACGTTTCAAATCTCAAGCTCAAAAAAAGTGTTTCTCATACAAACCTTTCACCCCTATTTAACCCCCTTAGGGGTGGAATTTTCTAAAACGCTGACAGTCCTTTTTTGTATTGTATTTAGTAATCTTTCTACAAAGTTTGAAGTTTCTAGCTCAAAAAATAAAGTTCCCTCCATACAAACTTTGCACCTCTATTTAACCGCCTTAGGGATGAAATTTTCTAAAACACAGAAAGTACTTTTTTCTATTCTAATAAGTAATCTTTCTACAAAGTTTCAAGTCTCTAGTTCATAAAATAATGTTTCCCCGATTGCACCCCTGTCCCCTACTTAACCCCCTTAAGAGTGGAATTTTCTAAAACGCTGCAAGAACTTTTTATGCATCTTAATAAGTAATCTTCCTACAAAGTTTCAAGTCTCTAGTTAAAAAAAAAAGTTTCTCTCATACAAACTTTGCACCCCTATTTAACCCCCTTAGGGATGGGATTTCCAAAAATTCCATCTTGTCCCTTCTTTTTAGTCCCAGTAGTTTCGGCTGTGCGTTGATGAATTAGTCAGGAAGTCTTCTTTTACATATACAGGGTGAAAAAATCGAATGCAACGTGGATGGCAACTACCTTAAATATTGTAAATAGCACATTCTGTGTAAAGGAAACATTCCTTTGTTTTTAAAAACAATAAATTCTGCATTTAAGGATTTATGAAAAATCGCTTGCCTCAGTCGGGACCGGTTTAGTTTTTAGTTTTCAATTTTCATGGCACTCCGTTATTCTGATTGTATTTGTTATTTAGAGAAAAATGAACCTTATCAGTTACCATTTCAATCTGCATCATAAAATAGAGCACGTTATTTTTTGCCACATTTGACCGGTTCGAGTCCCGACTAAGGCAAGCGATTTTTCATAAATCCTTAAATGCAGAATTTATTGTTTTTAAAAACAAAGGAATGTTTCCTTTACACAGAATGTGCTATTTACAATATTTAAGGTAGTTGCCATCCATGTTGCATTCGATTTTTCCACCCGGTATAGATAAATCAAATTTCTCATTCTCTCCACCTCATTTTAAGCATCTTAGCTGACCATCCATCCGTAATGTGCGTGCTGGTGCCATGAGACCGGTTTAATTTATTTAAACTTTGTGACACAATACAAAAAAAAGTATATATGGTGGACTTAATGCCATAAGGCATTCTCTACCAGTCAACCAACGGGCTAAGCAGAAACATTTGATTAAATTATTAATAATTTACCATGTTATAACAATGCCATTAATATCTGGGGGAACGGCAGTGCCCCCGCCAAGTCGAGCGCGAAGCAAACACTGCCGTACCACCCTTTACTGGAACCATTTCGCCACATTTTCAGGCCCCTATTTGAGAACCTCTGGATAAGACCAGAATGCAGAAATTTTCGTCATCCAGTAAGCTATAATCACATACTTAAAATCCAAAATTTCAAGTCTGTAGGTCATTTAGTTCCGAAGTTAAGCGAAAGCAAAGTTTCGCATTTATGACACTCACTCACTCATGATCATCAAAATAGAACTAGTACTTCCCATAAACTCAGAGAGCTGAAATTTGGTACAGAGTTAGGGTTTAATGGCCACATAAAGGGAAAACTATAAAAAAATTGCTATTTCAACCCAGTTTTCTAGATACACCAACTGTATACATTACTTTGTAATCCTATACAAATATATAGGATTACAAAGTTAATTTGCAGTGAATGGGAAAATTCAAAAGCAAGAATGGGCCTGCATTCATAGTTTGTATGTATGGATAACACATTAACCTACAAAAAGAAGTGAGATTCCATAAAAAACACTCCATGTAAAAAAGAGGCCAAGTCTCGAAACTCTTCCACCGTAAAAAGTTGTGAGATATTTCGTAGAGCCAAGTCTCAGGCATTCTTTTATCTTTATTTGCTTGCTAAATAAAATTCTGTAACTTGGCAATCACACAACTTTCCTGCATTCATGGATTTCTGCATACCTAAAGCTGTGTAGTATTGTGTGATTGCCAAGTCACAAAATTTTATTTAGCAAGCAAATAAAGATAAAAGAATGCCTGAGACTTGGCTCTACGAAATATCTCACAACTTTTTACGGTGGAAGAGTTTCGAGACTTGACCTCTTTTTTACATGGCATGTTTTTTATGGGATGATGCATTTCCGATTAATGAGGCACAGAGTAGCTAAAGACAATCTGATTTGAAAATTATATAAAAGAATGCCTGAGACTTGGCTCTACGAAATATCTCACAACTTTTTACGGTGGAAGAGTTTCGAGACTTGACCTCTTTTTTACATGGCATGTTTTTTATGGGATGATGCATTTCCGATTAATGAGGCACAGAGTAGCTAAAGACAATCTGATTTGAAAATTATTAGTCAGGATATTCGTATCAGGCTACAACCTGCGCCGACAAGCCGAGCAAATCGAAAAATTCTCTATTTTACTATGACGTCGTGCACTCTAACAAACAACCTACGTTACGTAATCACATCGCTTACATTGCACGAGTAGGCTATACTGAATGCGAGAAAGGGGTAGCCTATAACGTTATGATATGACATTATTATATCGGTTAAAAAAGTATCGGTTTTATATTAATGGTTTAGATTTATAACGTTATAATGGATATCGCTATACAGCGCGTCAAATATCGTTTTTGAGTATAGCGGTTTTAGGAATAATAACGTTATAAATGATAGCGCTATACGAAAATAGCGCTATTTAAAGGCCTGGGCATAACTATGTGTGATGCTAACAAGGAGCTAGACTCAGCGTAAAGTCGTCAACACGCCCCTCCGACCGAGCGACCTTGGTCGGCACCGACCGAGCGACCTTGGTCGGCACCGACCGCTGTAGTATGACATTTTGCTGCAAACTACTGTCTACACGGTCGGTGCGGACCAAGGTCGCTCAGTCGGAGGGGCGTGTTGGCAACCGTCTAGCAGACATACGATGTTGCAGCGAGTAGGTACCTACACCGCAACGCTGGTTTTCAGTTACACCCTTACATATAGCTTCATAATCATTATAATATATTATGTCGGAACGGAATAAATGTTTATTTTAAGTGTGAGTAATGTTGTGTGTAAACTGTGTACTTAATTTAATTAATACTATGACCGTGGTTTGGTTGTACTTATGGGCAAATATATAAGTTAAGTGACAAGTATATATTGTATAAATATAATAGAATATAATACTTAGAAAATGTAGGTACAGTCAGCGAAGAAAGTGGTCTACCACTTTTCGACTCTATTACATGCAAAATAAGGTCCAAAAGTGGTAGACCACTTTCTTTGCTGATGGTACTTTAAAATGACACATATAGTATAAGTAAGTAGGCATCAAATATACGAGGGCAGGACTCGACCGCCCGGAGGTAGAGCTTTTTGTATATGGAGGTGTCGCTTTAATCGTAATTTTTAAATATTAAGGCTATTTATAATTTTGAGGGGTAGAGGTATGTTATTCCAGCATTTGGTTGCTGTGTACTTAAAACTACCTCGAAAGGCGATGGTGTGACTATATAGACCTAACCTAACCTAACTACTACTGCACTACTACTATTGCTTATCGCTACTCCGCTACACGATGTTGCCTTGCCTTACCAACAAAATGGATCATATTTTTATATACACGTCTTTGATAGTCCGTAAGCCCGCTTCCAATACACCTACGTCTCATGACAACACGATAAAATGCATGGCAGCAGCGGCGCTACCACGAACTTCGAAAGTCGAATTTCGAATATTTCCATCTCTATCGCACTCCCTTACTCGAGTAACAGGGATGCATGTATTACGAACTTCGACTTTCGAAGTTTGTGGTAGCGCCGCAGATCGTACGGCAAAGTTCTAGTCATTGAATAAATATTTAACAATGTCATGTGATGATCGGTTATGGTCGTATCAAGTATTGCGGTTTTTGAAAAAAATGAATTAGGGTTTAAATTAGTAATGACATGATCCAGACAGCTGTTTATTCGAGTGTTAAGTTTGTGTGTAGGAATCAACCCGTGAGATGCTAGCATATTCAGATAATTTGTAGTGGAGTTATTTTGTTCTAAAATATTTATATTGATGTCACCAGTGACGATAACGTTATTTCCCAACTGCCCATTGTTTAAATAAGAATCCAGAGTAGTGACAAAGTTACTAGTGTTTGTGATCGATGGAGAACGATATATGCATAAAATAGTAAAACAAGAAATAGAAATTTGCAAGCATGACACTTCCGGTATTAGGATAACCTCTATTGCCTGGTGCGGGATCGAGTTACTTATATATACTACTACCCCGTCATTTTGCTTAGTTTGTTTAGTAGTATGATAGCACGAGTAGTTATATTTTATTGGAAGAGGTTTGGCGTAGTTCAAGCGACATTCAGTAAGAACAATGACATCTATTTGTTGTTTAAATAACGTTAGATTTACTTCGAGGTCATCCATGTTTTTATATATACTCCTAATATTTTGAGTTATAATAGAATAAGTAGGTTTTATTTTGGGCAAAAGTGAGGGTAGAACTGTTATATCACATGAAAAACTATGGTTATCGCACAACTCGTCTAACTCGAGTGAAAGTTGTGCTGAGCAAGAACCAGAAGATTATCGCACCTAAAATTGGCCGAAAGTTTGAAAATCCTTCACTTGCGGTCAAAATTTGTATGAGTAGGTATATTCGTCGTGTAACAACAGTACGAGACATGTGGCATCATTTAGCGCTTTAACCTAAGTTTGTCAGACCTGAAATGGCCGGAAGTACTTGGCAGACGGTGCCAAAGTTGGCCACCTTTTGTCATGAGACGTAGGTAAATTGGGATCGGGCTTGCGGACTATGAGGTCGAATATCGCTCGACGTGTTTGGAACCAATTCCTGGTGCTCAATCGTGAGCACTCGCGATGCTAAGCGCGCCGGCATCGCGAGTGCCACGTCGAGCGATATTCGACTTCAAAAACTTGAGGGACCCGTTTCATTATATTTCGTATTTGTAATATTTGTTGCGTTTCCGAACCTTGGTTATTTATTTATTTGGCTCGCAAAAGTTACAGACAATTACAGAAAAACAATATTAGCATAAAGGTTCAGATCTGGACTATAAGTCTATACATTTGTGCACTGAAAGAAAGAAAATTGAGGCAAAGTAAGGGCGGGGGCTGATGAGGTAAGATGTATTTAACTAATCTAAAGTCTAAACTAAACACAAACAAAACACAAACACTTAAGACCATTGCGCAGCCTACGTGCAGTCATCAATTTAAGAATGATATTCATACATACTACATGCTGCAAGGTGCCAATATATATATAAAGGATATAGTATAACCATAAAGCACGAGTGCCGTAATGTTATAAAACACGGCACGCAGGATTATTATGAGCCTGAAAGCGATGCAAGAAGAGGAACGTTACGAGCTAATGTGTTCAAAATAACTAGCAAAACACACGGAGGATAGGTAATCCTCAACTCGTGTCAGACAACCGCTACTCTTTGGTAACTATTCTCAGACGTAAGTACGTACTTATAGTGAAAATTCCCTTACATCAAATATTTGACAGCTGTCATCCCTGTACAATTTATATCATCATATGGCATCATGTACGTTTATTGTACCGGGATGTTGGCTGTCAAAAAAGACCGGGTTGCAAAGTCAAAGTCAAAGTCAAAATTATTTATTTGCAGAAGTACAGTAAATATACAGTAACAGGTCTTATGTTTCATACAACGTGCCGTGTACTCGGCCTGCATGCAGGCATGCAAATTATATAATAGTAAATTAAAATAGATACAAAAACAATGTCAGACAGAAAATAATAATAAAACTAGCATAGAAAATAACTGAAAATTAAAATGTCAAGTACTGGAACGGTCAAAGATACAAAATAATAATAACAGCAAAATTAACAATATTAACAATAAAATTAAGCTAGAAATGTCAGGTACGGTCTAAATAACTATTTACACTATAAAAACAATGGTCAAGGAGCCATGCAGTTAATTTGTTTTTAAAACTATTTCCTTGCAGTACCTTTATTTCTTCAGGGAGGCTATTAAACACAGTAATACACATATTAAATACATTTTTGCGATACATAGATTTGGTGGCTCGTGGTTTATGGAGTAGGCTCCGAGTTTTTTGACGAGCTCCTATGCGCATGACTTCACCCCGCCTTTTAAAATATGGTAGGTGAGTGTTGACAAATACACATACTTCCCTTATGTATAGGCATGGTAAAGGAAGTATTCGCAGCTTTTTAAATAAAGGTACACATCCAGCGTCACGCACAGCATTACAAAGAATCCTGACACATTTCTTCTGAATTTTAAATACTCTATCCACATCCACAGAGTTGCCCCAAACAATTAGACCATAGTGTATAACGGATGACACATAGCCATGGTATGCTGTTATCGCGGCTTCCATAGACACCGTATCTCTCAGTCTTCTGAGACCAAAGACAAATCTGTTCAGCTTGCCACAGACTTTTTCAATGTGGTCTTTCCAGTTAAGGTGTTTGTCAATCGTTATGCCTAGAAAATCATATGAAGCTACTTCATGTACACAATCATCATTATATTTGATTGAGATTGGTAGAGAGTTCGAATTGTAAGAGGTAAATTGCATGCATTTGGTTTTACTAATATTTATTTTTAAGTCATTCCTATTTAGCCAATTGATTATGTCATTTAACGAATCCGGGAGTGCCCGCAGAAGTGAAAACTCAATGACATTGCAACAGTTTTTCGATCAGGTCACGTGACATCTTACGATTTACGATCACGTGACCTGTCTCGAATCTCACGTCTTACGAATCTTACGGTCACGTGACCTGTGGCGAGTTTAACAATTTTTTCCCCCATCACAAAAAGTGCACAGCGCCGCTAAAGAAGTTTTCACTTCATAAAATATGTAAACCAGCCAAGTATTATATTGTGTACCATTGTGTTTGTAAACGAAGAGATTCGATGAATTGAGAAACATTCGTATTATTGAAAAATTATTGTAATTTACATCATTGGTAGGACGCCTGGATCAGGGTGAAGTTCTTATATATATAGGTACTAGTCCGAACTATTCGACGACCTCCGCGACCTGTTTCGTCGAGAGTGCACACGTCACTCTAGCCTGAAGCCAGGCTTTGCAGGGTCGTATCTGCCTCCACCTGGAACAGTAATGTAGAAGTGAGGACAAGATATAAATAATAGTTATTTATGATACAAGTGCGGAAAGTAGTTGATCGAAACGAGTTGGGAATTACCAATCCACACGTGTATCATGCGAGCGGCAGCGGCAACAGTGTTCCATGAGAGCGAGCGAATTTGGAGCGTGGCATCTCGCTCCCACCTGTGGCGCGCCGCTGCCGCCGCCACTGGAAGCCGTTGCCGTTCCTTAAGGGGATGCCTTGATTTGAGTCGAACACGCCCCCTAGACAGAGACACGCTGATGCCTTCCGCGCACGAGGAAAAGAGATGTAACACTCTTCGGGAATGGCTTTTTTGGACAAATTTCGATAAATAGGTACCTAACTTAGTGAAATTTTATTTAAATTTCATAAAGTGAGATTTTAGAATTGATAAAATACTATAAGTATTAACTTGATTGTGTCTTAAAATAATGTATCGTTTGAGTAGGCTGAGTATAAAAAGGAAAATTCAGACCCAACTTTGGATTTTTTTTCTATCGAGGAAATTTTAATCATGTATCGATAAAATCAGGTAAACAATCATATAGTCAAGAATCATATATCTGAAAATCAGACCTTATCGTTTCTTAATCTAGTCAGAACGGCGTTTCAAAGCACGCGATAATTTCCAATGCACCGCCTTAAGTTCGATGCTTGAAGACTTACCGTTGAAGCCGATTTCTTGAGGCGGCATTTCTATTTTCGTATCATTTGGTGCCCGTGGATTAGGTGTGACAGCTCCGTCGATATGGTTAGGACATGTGGGCGAAAATGCTGTACGTTCATCAGACGATATAGGAACTGAAATCAGTTAAAAGTAATTGTATAAAATCTGCCTGTAGTGTATACTGCAGTCTTTATAACGTTAACAATTGAGTGATTTCCCACGTTAATTGTACAGTTCGAAAATATGGCATGGACAAAGTGAGCAAAAATGTGTGCACACGACACAGAACTATATCAAGATAGAAGGAAAGAGTGTATGTACTTCGCGTGGCAAAAGTAATTCCGATGGACTTCTTTGCTCGCCGCGAACTTCAGTCCGCTCCCGACCTCGGAACGCGTGCGACGTCAGGTTATAATTACAAAATGACTCGTTGTTCGAAACTGAGCTGTTCAAACACCACCAAAAAAGGTGAAGCTGTTAATCGTGGTATTTCCTATCATAGGTAAGTACTATTTGTCCTAAAATACCTGTTATTAATTAAAAAAACAATTTATTTATTGCTCTGTATTATTTTCATCAAAATAGATTATGTCCAACTCTAGTTTTCCATTGCGGCTTTAGTTTGACGAGACACACTTGACGTGCGTTCAAAACCAGCGATGTATAAATAGGCTATTCAAATTGTCGAGTCGCTTCATGGTCGATTTATTCATTTTTCTGTCACTAGTGCTGTACTAGTGTGCTGTTTACTGTGATTTTCTTACTCGGTTAAATCGATTATAGAAGCAGAGAAATGAAAATTACGTTTTTATATTATTATCTACTCTTTCGTTCCTGACCGAATGACAGACAGCGCACGGCCTAAACCGCTAAAGATATAAGCATGAAATTTGGAACATATATTATTTACAGTACGTGGACGTGTACTAAGAACGGATTTTTCGAAATTCAACCCTTAAAGGGGTGACATAGGGGTCGAACCGTTGTATGGAAATTGTTCATTTGGAAAGTTAAAGACTCGAAT
This sequence comes from Epinotia ramella, assembly GCA_947578815.1. Taxonomy (NCBI): domain Eukaryota; kingdom Metazoa; phylum Arthropoda; class Insecta; order Lepidoptera; family Tortricidae; genus Epinotia; species Epinotia ramella. The sequence goes on along the minus strand of OX388214.1, from coordinate 3,547,727 downwards.
CTTTGTATGGGTTTCTTACTAAACAACAAAACAAATGATTTAGCGTTGTTATAAAAATGCATCCACCGAGGGGATCAAATAAGGGTGCAAAGTTTGTATGGGGGAAACTTTATTTTTTGAGCTAGAGACTTGAAACTTTGCAGAAATATTACATATTAAAATACAAAAATAAGAATTTTCAGTGTTTTAGGAAATACCACCCCTAAGGGGGTTAAACAGGGGTGCAAAATTATTATCGGAGAAATTTTATTTTTTGAGCTAGAAGCTTGAAACTTTGTAGAAAGATTATTTATTTAAATACAAAATAAAAACCCTTAAAGCGTTTTGGAAAAATCCACCCCCACGGGGGTAAAGAAGATGTGAAAAAAATAAGACTTTTTTAAAACTATTTTTCATTTCTCTGTCGGTTCTTATCGATATTTTGAATCGATAAAAAATTATTACAACTGCCGCGTGCTAGTCGATGTTGACGAATCGATTTCGCGCGGATTATGTTTCTCGTCACTAAATTACGCTTGTGACGTCAAATTACCTACGCAAAATGTTACACGCTCGGTTCCCATACTAATCGGCGCGCACTTTCCTTCTATCTTGATATAGTTCTGTGGCACACGACTATAGCAACAATACAAACAAACAAGCAGTCTATACATAAAAACTTAAAAATAGAGGTTAACAATAGACGGTCTTATCGCTACAGAGCCTTATGGTTGCTCAGATATTTCCGAACATTTGGAAACGTAGGTATATTTATTTATGAACGCGACTGTACCTATATTGTATTCCATGTCGGTTTTTTAATTTTTTTATGACGTTCGAAAATCATTATTTTTGACTAGATTATTTTTCTAGAAACATTTTAGTCAGTGTAGTTTGTGTTTTGTTGCGAAATATTTATAATTATTTTGACACCTTCTGTATCAATTCAAAATACATATATTTGAAGAGTAAAAATTGAATTAATAACTTGCTCTAAAAAAACTGTGTCATCAATTAGAAATAAGAAATTGACGATTTTAAAGTGTGTGTTACTAGGCCACTTGCATAAAGATTAGTCATAAACTAGTTTTCCCAGACATGACACCTAGCTACATCCTTAATTCGCCCCCGTAAACCCCCATATTCCAAATTTCATCAAAATTGTTATAGCCCCTTTCGAGATTGTGATTGCAAGTATTCATACAAATATTGCTCGTTTAATAGTATAGGATTTTGAGTTTGAGTTCATTTAAGTTTTATGATCACCCTATTGTATTAATATTAAACCAGACGCGACTGTTGATGACTCGAGTTTATAGAATTCTTACCGTGTGTGACATGGACTATGTTTTTTGTAATATTTGCGAGGAATTAATTAATATTTTATGCAAAATAAATATTAATCGCGATATTAAAATTATATAGGAGAAATCAAAGCTGCAAGACTCCGCTGGCTTGGACACCTTGAGAGAATGCCAGTAGACAGGGCGGTGAAGAGAGCCTATGTAGGACGGCCGAGCGGTCGAAGACCGGTTGGTCGGTCTAGATATCGTTGGTCGGCCTAGATATCGTTGGAGGGACGAGGTTGAGAAAGACCTTCGCGCCCTGCACGCAGAAAACTGGGAGGAGATCGCAGAGAACGGGGCGCGCTGCCGCTGGCGCCTACTCCTATCGGAGGCCAAGATCCACTTCGGGTCGCTGAGCCAGCGGAGTAAGTAAGTAAGTATTAAAATGATATAAAGATACAAACTTTTGTGCAACTGCACTTTTCTGTATACCGTAATCAACTACTCGTTGAGACGATTCTAACGAGCCCAAACTCAAAGGGGTTACGTCTGTTAAGTCCTGAATTCCCAAGTCCACCTTCTGACTCCATCATCAGATCAGCTCGATGGTACCATAATATTAAATTGTCGTCCAAACTATACTTAAACTCTAAATTTCAGCTCGAAAGGCTGAAGATATCTGCTTCTAAATTGATTTGCAAGAATCTACCCGAACAAACATAGTAGCATACATTGCAAGTTCAATAAAAGTTTGTAAAAAGTAGGTATTTCTCCCATTAACGCATAGTTTATTAACTCATTTATCTGGCCCACTGTTCCCTGTCGTCAAAGTGAAATAGCACTGTGGACAAAGTCGCCCTGAGCCGTTCTATTTTATTTACATTATCTATAACACCTAGGTCGCATTTTATAAAGGCCTGTAACCTGTAATCGCTTTCTGAGTTTCTTTCTGGCAAATATGGTCGTTAGACAGAGACACAAAGCAGCGATTGCAGGTTACAGACCTTAATAAAACGGGGCACTGACTGTGTTTTGTAATTTGTATTTTAAATAAAAATGCTTAAAATACTGTATTTTGTATTTCATATTTCAAATACACAACATAACAATATTTTGTATTTTAATTACAGGCGGGGTAGTATTTTGTAATTTGTATTTTAATTAAAGCAAAACATGCATTTTGCCCAGCCCTGGGAACAGCCTTAACATAATACATACCTGATTGAAATGAGTGGTGAGCGGGTGGATACGGGCCGCACACCGACTGCCACGATAGTGCGTCCGGACCAGTCTGCTGGAACCGATGGTTAGTAATGTCGCCATGAACATCTTCGTTTTTGTGACACGCTGCTTCTGCTGCTACATGTAAAAAATAAGGTCAATGGGTAGCTGGAAGAGATCCCTAATAATTAAGTTCGTTTTTGTACATTGATCTATTGTGTGACATGTATATTCTTTAACCTGTTATTGTGTACAATAAAGTGCTTACATACATACATACATGTTGGCCAACTGGAAGGTATATATTTATTTCTTTGGTAACTTCTGTGATGGCAGTGGCAGAACTTTCCATTATTTCAATGCATTCACGCGAGAGACGGCATTTTTGTTATGGAACATTGTAAGCTTCAGAAACACGTTTCACGACACGGGACACCGGCATTATTTAAATAAACTTTCAGGTCAAATAGTCTTTAAAATGGTAATTTCGATTGATCCCTATTAAATTTGACTTCCGTTTTTTTACTATAAGAATAAGAATAATTTATTGGAAAAAAATAACCTTATTGCTAACGTTACATTGTGCTTGCATACTATGATATTGATACAATCAATTATTTTTTTTTAAACTTTTCGTATACCTCGTTAGGGATCACAATCTACAACCTAACCTTCAAGGTCATGATTTGATTGTTTTTTTTTTTGACATCGGCATACTAGAGGTTAAACACTTAGTGAATCGTGTATAACCCATTAGATTAGGTTTGTTTTATAATAATCCTGAAAATTTCAGTCGAAATGCAAATTCGGACAAATGATACAGTGGGAAATAACGGTTAGTGATTGCAATAGGTAACCCAGGCACAGGCAGCCACAACTGCCACAAGTTTAGTGATTGTTATAGGTAAGCCAGGCACAGGCACCCACAAGTTTAGTGATTGTTATAGGTAACCCAGGCACAGACAGGCACAAGTTTAGTGACTGCGATAGGTAACCCAAGCACAGGCAGCCACAAATGTAGTGATTGCGATAGGTAACCGAGGCACATGCAGCCACAATGCCTATGGACTATAATATAATACTTGCGTATAACGCCTGCTACTATAATATTACAGTGAAGTGTAAGCTATACCGATATATATATTATAAAAAATCCATTATCATTGTTTCAGGTACTTTACCTAACGGTTTGGGTTTTTTCTTGCCAGCCCTGCTACACATACAGCTGACACACATTACCAGGATTATTGCCAGGATGCGCCAGACCCAATAGGTCCCCTGGAAATACCCGCTGTTTCTGACATCAATTCTCGCAGTCAAATCAGGCCCTCTGTCATATGGGCTCGGATGTAGTTTCGGATATATCGCACTCAACTGGAAATTCGAATGTTGACACAGAAGTAGGACACGTTAGTGTTTTAAGTATTCTGAAAAAAAAAACAAGATATCCTCCAGCGGATTTTATATTATGGTTCGCCATGCGGTGCGGAATGACACTCGTAGTTAGGGAACACAATACCGGGATCCCGCACGAAACTTTTCCCGCGCGGGATTACGGGATTGAACAGAGAAACGAAGTTTATGCATTTAAGCGGGACAACACTTTTCACACGACTAATTTACTATCCATAATTCGTGTTGACGTAATTTTGGACACCAGAAATGGATATTTCGGCTAAGCATTTAGTTCGGCTGATTTTTTTTAAATTATAATAAAGCCTAATTTTTGGTTGAACTCTGAATCCGCATAAACGGCGTAGCCTCTTCTATAATTCTATGGGATAAAAACATATTATATATAAACACAAGTCCTTAACTATTGACCACCGGAAAGACAATTTTTGTTTTAATAACTGACAATGACCCAAATAGCATTGCTGCACCCAAAATTGTTTAAGTACCTCTCCATCTCCTGGCAGAATATCAGCGATGTGGCTCCTGCCGCATCATCATGCTGAGTTAGCGCCCATTCTTTGCCACGACACATGGCTCACTTATTGTACTTGCAGTTTTTATTTGCCGTTTTTAGTATGTTAGTTCTTAAGTTGCATGTTCTCCTGTTCTTTTTATGCCATGTATATTGTGGGTATGAATAAAGTTTTTATCTATCTATCTATCTATCTATCATAAAAGCATTCCGAATAGAAAACGGACTATAAGACTGTATTAGCAATTCGACGTTATAAGTATGTTTCGTTATCATAGCATTTTAAGAAGCGTTTGATTTTTAAATAGTTCCCTCTATGTTATAAGGGCGATAATTGGCTTCTGCGCAGTCAAGGTCATATGTTCAAGATGCCTGCCGCCAACTGTATAAATACTTATTATACACTTTAATCATATTCCCATAGTAGACTCGACGGCCATGGGGAGAAACCATGTAAATATAACTGTACAAACGGGCACACGGAGTGTGTATCCTACTAAGTATATCTTATTTCGTTGCATTAACTGACCCCGTAGCATGGACGGCCTTATCACATGATAAGTGACAAGATAGAGCGTCCGTCACTGGCTGACACCGTTCAATGGAACGAGACTGACGCTCTATCTTGTCACTTATCGCGTGATAAGGCCGATCATGATACGGGGTCAGCCTGATCATTTTGTCGTCGATGGTATTTTAATACTAAGGACATTATTATAGCCAAATTACACTCGCGGTCAAAGAAACCGGGTCAGTACGAAAATCTCTAATATCTCCTAAAATAATAAAGCTAGGGACATGAATTAAACTGCATATTGTAGATAATTTTATACTGAATTAAATAACATCAAATGGTGGAATCGTAATTCTTTTGTTTAATAAAATTACATAGGAAACAAAAAATCAACCAATTTTACGTACAAAAATAAGCAGTAGGTACTTCACATACAACACAAAAAATAAAAATTAATACTTCGTATTGCCTCCTCGGGCTCTTCTTACAGCTTCTAGACGATTCGGCATGCTGTTTATTAAGTTCTTTATGCGTTCTTGCGGGATATTGTCCCATTCTTCCACTAACGCCTGTTTCAGGTCTCTAAGTGTAGCTGGGGCGGGGTTTCGAGCTCTTACACGCCTCCCAAGCTCGTCCCATACATGCTCAATCGGATTTAAGTCCGGACTCCTCGAGGGCCAGTTCATACAGTTGATACCAACCTCCAAAAAATAATCTCTGACAATTTGAGCTGTGTGTGGCCTGGCGTTGTCATGCATAAACATAGAATTTCCACCCATATTAATTAAGTATGGGCCGACATGCTCATTAAGAATCTCTTCTACATATCTTGCACTCGTTAATGATCCATTTTCTATTAAAACTAACTCCGAGCGACTCTCTGAAGAGATTCCAGCCCAAACCATGACTGACCCACCGCCGAACGCCACTTTTTCCTCAAAACATGCTGGAATAAAACGTTCACCAGGCCGTCTGTAAACTCTTTGCCGCCCGTCATTTGCATAGAGCATAAATCTGGATTCATCGGAAAACAAAATTCTTGCCCAATCTTCGTCACCCCAGTATCTGTGATCGCGGGCATAAAGTCGTCTTGCTGTTCGATGTATTCTTTCAAGTTTTGGGCCATTGGCCGGCCTATGTGGGGTCAAATTTGCTTCTTTGAGCCGCCGCCTGACAGTCCGCTCGCTGATGCCGTCCCTTCGGGTCTCTAAAAGCTGATTTTTCACTTCAACTGCTGTGAGGTGCCGATTTCGGAGCATGGTTGTAACAATAAATCGATCTTCTCTAGCTGTAGTACATCTTGTTTTGCCAGTTCCTGGTCTTCTAAGGTTCTGCCCAGTTTGTAGGTAACGTTGGAGGACTCGCTGCACTGTAGAAAGTGACACACCTGTTCTTCTCGCTGTATACCTCTGACTTCTTCCTTCTTCTAACATAGTGATGATACGAGTACATTCATCTCGTGTTAGCGGCATGATAGACATTCAAGAATGACCACAAAATAAAACAATGACAGCCTTTTATCATAGTTCTTTGACAGATTGAAAACAATTGCTTAAAAACAAGCAAAAGTAAAACGAACGCAATTTCAAATAAGTACCTAATTGGTATTTTTTTTCAATTAAACCTTTTTCCAGTTACTACGTAGAACATTGAAGGTTGGATTTAGAAGGATATTAAATTCTCTATAAAACAGAGTTAGTTTCATGCAGATACGACCAACGATTTACAAAATATTGAGGTTTTCGTCACTGACCCGGTTTCTTTGACCGCGAGTGTATATTACTTCTAATTGCAATCAAAGTGAGTTTATTACATCCTCGTGTGCCAGTTGCTTTTCCTTTAAATAAATAATGCTTTAAATAATTGAAGACCGCTTTAGCCTAGTTGGTAGTGACGCTGCCTACGAAGCAAGAGGTCCTGGGTTCGAATCCCGGTTAGGGTTTTTTTGTGTGATGAGCACGAATATTTGTTCCTGAGTCATGGATGTTTTCTATGTATTTAAGTATTTATTTATCTACTCGTATATAAGTTTGTTTATCGTCGTCTAGTACCCATAGTACAAGCTTTGCTTAGTTTGGGACTAGGTCGATTTGTGTAAGATTGTCCCCTAATATTTATTTATTTATTATTTATTTAAAGGGACAATTTCTATATTAAAATGAATATCATTTAAGTCAACATAATAATAATAATAACCACATGCAAATTCAAGAAATTAAATGAAAGCATTAGAAAACATGGATTAGGTGTAAAACATGAGATATTTACATTAAACTGACTCGGTAGATATGGATAGTCTCCTCTGTCTCTCCGCCTGTAAAATGAACACATATTACAAATATATTACCTTCAGGTGCCCATTCCAATTTACATACATCCATCTATACATACATTCACACCCTTTATCCCTAAAAGGGGTATTCAGAGCACATGAAACTTGTGTTCCAGTTCCAGTGCCACTTTTAGCATGAATGTGGGTGGAAAAGATCGACAAAATGTGATATCGCAGTGATAGGTTGCTAGTCTATCGCCCACAACACACTTCAACCCCGTTCCCTTAGTACGACTCTTACGACACCCACAGGAAGAAAGGGGGTGGTGCTATTCTAACGCGACACCACACGGGATCGGGAGCAATTTACAACTATAATACTTACAACTTTTTTTTTTTTTTTTTTCAAGTTGTTATTTTTTTTTACAAGTGTTATGCAACGGGCCCTAGGTTGTCTAGTCACCTGTCTCAACTCTTACGCAAGGTTGGTACTTGTAAGGATGTTGACTTAGGTAGTAGGTAGACCGGTATCTCTGGGCTTAACTTAACGGGGCGCGCGCGACGTGAGGGAGGCGAAACCCGGCGCCCGCACGCTGCTTGCGCCCCGTTATCGTCTTACCCCTGCACCCGCGAGCCGCGCAGGCGCGGACTGAGTTAAACGGTCGACCTGTAGTCAAATGTAGAATTGGAGGGTACGGTAAGGATGATGTTGTGATAAGTAAGTACGTTTTTTAACAAAGACGACCTTGTTAAAAACGTATTTAAAATGATTTACTTTTATAAATTTTCCCTGCAAAATCCAAACCTTTTTTCTCAAGAAGAACAGTCGAAAACATGGGCGTTGCCGACCCTTGATATGTTTGAGGATTCGCCGTGTTGACAGCTGAAGGAACATATTCCCTCGCTCTCAACACGACGTATCCTCGGGAGCGATTTCGGGATTTCGGGAGGGATTTCTTCAGGATCCCATCATCAGATCCTGACCTGATGACCTTGGGACCACCTCGAAAGGTTACCCTTTCAAACAAAACAAGAATTTTCAAAATCGCTCCTGCAGGCGTCTGTAGTGTGACACTCACACTGCCACACACTAACTCTATATAAGTAACCATCCTATGTAATATTAGACAGAATATATCATAATCCCAACGTGAACCGTTGTTTGACTACACCCATCCTTACATGGCGACCTGCCAGTGCGGCCTTGTGCCGTGCTGGCGGCGCGCTGCGCCAGCCAGCTTAGAAAAGAACTTGAGTGACCTTGGTGATTTTATCAGTGTTAAAATTTAAAGCAGAAACATGAGCGAGCTATTATTTAAATCAAGAGGGCAACGACCTTTTTTATTATTATTATGTGCTCGTGATAAACGATATTAAAACATCTGCACTGAAGGTACATATCATATAGTGGAAACGAGAGTGCACGTAAAAAACTTTGTTTCATAAATAAGAATTAAATACCAGTGGCAAAAGAAATGAAGCTAAAATAATACTGAACTAGTGACAAAGAATGAAATATATATTTTTTAAACTGTGAAAAGAAATCGGAAGTCAGAAACTATGCGAGCCGAAGCTGAAGGTTGCAGCTGGGAGTTGTTCGTGTCCTTGGAGAGGGCCACTGTTCGGAGCCGAGGAGTCCGGCAAATCAACGGACCCGGGAAGATTTTATTGGAGAGAACAGGAAATCGCTGACCCAGTTTTCAGTAGTCTAATATTCCTTTTGATTTAATAATTAAGTTTTTTTTGCATATTTTAGTGTTTTACCAACATTTTACCTTTTATTACTTACTTTACTTTAACCGTGTTATAAATGTTACTAAATGAAATAAAATAAATATTTATTCAGAAATAATACTAAATAATACTGATATTAACAGACAATAACTATCACGAAAAAAACATTTTATGAAAGAGAAATAAGTAAAAGTAAATCTCCGGAAGAGTCAGTATAATATTATTTTGGTCTTCGCTTGACTCGTATTGTTTCATAGATAGGTATGGCTTAGAATTAATATTTTAATTACTTAGATACATTGTATGCCGCTTAATGACGACACAATTATATGGTTAAAAGAACGGCCTCCTTACAACAAAATATTTATGTAGGACTTTTGAAGAAAAACAAAACAATACACGACATACTTTTCATTTCGGACGAAAATATTACTACCAATACCGTAATTAGTGACTTGTGTGCAATTTAACAGAATTTCTGATAATTATTTAATAGAATTTATTCATACATTTATACAGACGATTTCATCATACTTTACAAGTAAGGCGCGAAGCGACGCGCGTGTCAGCATAAAAGGATTGGCATGCGACGTCTGTTATTACAGCTCAAATTTCAATTTGACTATAAAGCCGTGCATGTTTTTACATACTTCCGATTACATTTTATTTAAAATATATTTTATTGATCATCAGTTTTGAAATTGCTTTTATAAAACACAAAAAATCTTAATAACTTATATACTTAGTTCCAAATACAAACATCGACTTATAACCGTACCGTAATTAAATCTTTTTTTTTAGTAAATAGGTATCTACTAAGTTATGCAATATTTTTTTATAACGACAATTCATGTGTACCGGATTTGACTTTTATATACGGATGTGACATAATTATATGAAGGTACCGAAATGAGAGACAATAAATAAAGAATGGTCATAGGACAACCAAATTATAGCATGCTAGAATGTGAACAGTTTTTTTTAATGAAGGTATAGGAATGTTTGTTTAGTTTTTGTTGGATTTTAAAGGTTTGAAGTAGGTATCGTAACTATGTTTGTAACTGAATGTTGAGATATTATAAGATAATGTAGTTTCGTATTGAATGTTTATGTTATTTAAGAGATTGATAGGTTTTTTTTTTTTTGAAAAGTATTATTTGGTGTCTGGGAAAACTGAAACATGTAAGTTTTTCACTGAACGATTAGACTGATCATCTAAGAGTAGATGAAATTCTTATATGTTGATGTTTTCAGGGTTTCTGCGTAATTTGATAGGGATTTTGAGTGGATTTTTGGAGTATTGAAACGATTATATGAATTTAAATTAAAGTATGTCCATTCGTGATCTTCGGCAGCACGAGAGGCGCCGTTGAGCGAGTAGGTACATATATAGCATGGTACACCAGGATACAAGGGCAGGCAGGGAATCCTTGGAACCTGATCATGATTCGGTCGA